>CAMTDV010000025.1:92844060-94171560 GCA_947069175.1 Scalesia atractyloides
ATATAAAATGAGCCCGTCACAACAATATATTTGGAATACCGTAACCAGGGGCGCAGGATCTATGGGGCAGGGGGGCGCCCTCCCCCCCCCCTCGAAATGTTCGCTCAGTAGTGTTATATATGTAGTTTTCTTATAGAAATTTTTGGGTATATACGTTTTCGCCCCCCGGTGGTATAGAAATTTTTGGGTATATACGTTCCCCTTCCCCCCGGTTTTCGAGGGCAAGCTTCGCCACTGACCGTAACACGATATTTTAAAAAGAAAAATAAATCATGTTTCGATAAAATAAACACGTCGCAATGATATATTTGAAATGATATAAGTTTTTAAAAAATAAACCATGATATATTTGAAATGCTATAAGTTTAAAAAAATAAACCATTGATCTAATTAATAATTAAATAAAATAGCATTTTTACACCACGAGTTACAGCAATAAATGGCCGGTATTGGAATACAATACCAACACAAAGACAGATAAAAAAAAAGAAATTAAGGTACAGAAAAAAAAAACTAATTAAAGTGTGGGAGGTGTAATTTACTTTTTTTTAATATTTAGTGTGGGAGGTGTAATTTACTTTTTTTTTATGTTTCAAGATTTGTAATGTAAAGTGTTAAATAAAATATTTAATCTTAGAGTAAAATGCCAGGATTAGGATGTCATGTGGTTTTGTAAAGTAATATCTATAGCCTTCAACTTTTAAAAATTACGTTGTTGGTTCTTCTGGTTCGATAGTTTGTTACTCGGATAGTCCCTGGAGTAGATAGAGCTTAGTCATCTGAAATTATTTATTTACCCCTTGCTTTAATTAAAATATAAGAAAATTTCAAACACGTATATAAACACACACAGTCACTATCTCTACAACACACACACTCTAACTCTCTCTACTCTCTCTCTCTTTCTCAGGAAAACCACCACCACCTACCGCCACCAGCACCACTACCTGGCAACACCACCCACCCCACACCACCTGCTTCAAATCCGGCAATCACCAACTTTGCCGTAGTCGTCACCCACCCACAACTTTCTTATCTTCCCCCACATGAGCCGACCAACAACCCCACCGTCTCCCCTTTCTTCTCCGGTGAAACTGCCCCCACATGTTTAAGAATAAATTTCATTGTCGTTATTACAGGTATACTGATTTTGTATTGTGTTGACAAGATCATTTTATTTTATTGGAGAGAGAACGAGATGTGTTAAGAATATCTGAGCCACCACAGCTAACATCAAAATTGTCGGTGAACTCTGTCTCATCCAGTAAGTGAGGATAAACGATGGCCACAACGGTAGCTGCATTAGAGTTCCTACAATGATGATGATGTTTAAGGGCTGAACGTTTGAAGCTTATTTGAGCGTTGTAATCGTCGGAAGAATCAGGCCCCACTGCCTCGCTGTCATGCTCCGCCGTGTCTCCTTTCTTTGCCGCCTTTTGGTAATCCTCTTTCGCCAATTTGTTGAATTAGGTCTTTTTTTTCATATCATGAGTATGCAGTTTGTTTTATGATTAAAGTAGATTGGTAATACCGTTCAGTTAGTTTTTTTGTGGTGCGGCGACGGTGGGATCAGGTTGGAGGTCGTGCGGCGATGGTGGGTTCAGGGTGGCAGTGGAGGTAGGTAGCTATGGTGGAGGTGGGCAGCTATGGTGATGGTGGCCCATTGTTTAGAAGGGATGGGTGAATAAGATGGGCCTACACTTTTAATAATCCATATTGGTTTTTTATTTGTTATAGGAAGTGGTAAATAAATAATTTCAGATGCACTTAACAGAGAAAACTAACATCCATCCACTCTAGGGACTATACGAGTAACAAACATCAAACCACAGGGACAACTTGTGTAATTTCTAAAAGTTAGAGACTATAGGTGTTACTTTATAAAACCACAAGAACCATCCAGTCATTTTACTCTTAATTTTATTAAACTTGATGGGGTTGTATAAGTTTTTAAAAATAGATATGAAAGTAAATGAAAGTATACTAAATGAGACAAAAATTTTAAGTGTAGCTTATATTAAAGAAAGTAAATGAAAATATACTAAATGAGACAAAAATTTTAAGTGTAGCTTTTAGGTTATATTAACTAGTATTTAAGTTGTGTTGTAAGGTAGTATAGATATATGCGTTTGCTTAGGTAAAATTACTAGATAATACTAATTAGTAATTATATTAAGAGTTAAATGCTTGGTTGGTCCCTGTGGATTGCAAATATTGCAGACTTGGTCCTAATGGTTTAATAATTACAAAGTTGGTCCCGTTAGTTGAAATTTTTGCACTCGGGTGGTCCTTGTCACTAACTCATGTTAGATTTTTCAATTAAGTGTGTTGTGAAATGACATATTTACCCCTCAACAATTAAGAAAACTAAAAATATATAAATTATAATTATTAATAAATTCAAGGGTCCCATTTCCTACACCTACCCCTCCCCCACCCCAACCCTCACCCTCACCCCCACCTTCTTCTTCTTCAGTCCCCCTGCTTTCTTCCTGACCATCTTAACCACCCATTTTAAGGTGACGATAAAACCTCCGCAACCACTGTCTCACCTTCACCACTGGTAACCCATCACAACCGCCGTCAACCCACCACAATTACCTCGACCACCATCTCCCATCCAGCACCGAACACACACCTCCACCATCGTCAACCCATCACAACCACCTCCACCGTCGACTTTTCACCACCGAACACCCACAATCACCGTCGTCAACCCACCACAACCACCTCCATCGTCGACTTACAACCACCGAACACCCAGTCACCCACCACAATCACCTCCACCGTCAACTTACGACCACCACCGAATCATATAATTTTGATATGGCAGCCCATGGTGGCCGGCAGTTATATAATTTTGAGACAACAGACTGATATCTTGACTTGTTTTTGTAACATTCGCCGAAAACCGGGTTTCAAAACCCGCTTCGTTTATCCATCAAATATTCAGTTATAAGTTTCGTTGCGTATTTATGGTTCATATTAATTTTAAACCATACATAATTAATAAATATATTAGAATTTAAAATCATAATTTATAATTAATAATAAATAATGAATAAAAAATAAAATGGAGACGCCGGGTTTCGAACCCGGGTCACCCACAAACACAAACACACAACACACCACTCCGCCACACACTTCCTTTGTGACTAATACTAAAACAAATAACACTTAAAGTAAAACCCGAAAGTCAAATCCGGTAAACAATGCGCCAAGACTCGCAATCACCGGAGAAAACACAAACTCCGCGAATTTGGCTGTTTCTCCTTTGACCGAAATGGATGAATTGATTTTGACGTCGGTTATAACCGTTGCCGGCAATCAATTTCGGTCTTAACCGCCGGAAATCCTAAATCGCGAATCAAGACTCAATTCAAACCCAATTCAGCCTGTTTCCACTATAAATACCCACTTGAACACTCTGAAAATCCTTTCACTCAGAACCACGTTCGTTTCCGAAGCTTTATTCATTCCAAAACACGTAGCCGGAGATTTTTGCATTCGCCGGACTTTCACCGGAAAACCGAGACTTTACCCCTAATCGGTAAAATACTAAACTCTTTCCTTTGTAATCCATTATTCGGCATGTATTAACCTCAATCGTTCAACCAGAATCTGTCTCAGACAACGTTGCCGGAAATCCCCGCACTCACCGGAATATCACTGAAAAACCGAAGCCTCACTGTCGATCGGTATAATCATCTAAACCCTCTTGCTATCTCTTGCTTAGTATTCTAATTGCACAACACAATGATCAAAACTGTTAAACAGTTCACTCAGCCGGAAATCACAAATCAGAGCCGACGACTCTTACCGGAAATCTGAGGAAAACATTCTGTTTTGGTACATCTTATTCCGTAATATTCTTTATCTATTTAATTTCAATCAATTATAAGTTTTGTTGATCGATTAAAACAGAACAGTCGGACTTCACTGTTCTGAGTTCTTCTTAATGAAGAAGACGAAGTCGAGTAGTATATTAATGTAATAAAAATCATGTATTTAACCGGGTTAGACACACAGTCTAGCGGTGGACTGTGTGCAAATATAACACGCACGTCCGGGTTCGAATCGCACACGTTACCGACTTTCAGAAATAAAACCAATATTTTTAGAACTGAATCAGATCAAGTCACAGAATGTTTATAAGAGGAATATAATTCAGTAGTTAAGCTGATTAAACACACAGCCCAACTGGTTGGGCTGTGCGCACTCGAACCGAACGTCCCGAGTTCGACTCCGGGTCACTGAAGCCGGTTCGGCCATATTAAATCATTTTTGATATAAACTAAATAAGGTTAAAGTTAACTAATATATATATATAATTAAAACAGAGAATATTTCGGGTTAGACACGTAGCTCAGTTGGTAGAGCTGCGTGCACGTATACGAGAGGTCCCGAGTTCGAACCTCACTCAGCGCATAGAATACACAGTCTGACCGGTCAAGACCCGGTCAACGGTCAACGGTCAAAAAGTCAATTTTTTTATTTATTTTTATTTATTTATTTAATTGGAAAATTATTTAAAAATACTTAAAAATAAGATTATTAAAGTTAGAAAATTTCCTTAAACTCACAAAAATAAATCTAAAAATCCCATTTAAGAGCACTAATTAAAAATATTAATCTCAAATAAAATTTATTCATTTATCGAATCATTTTGTCATTATCTAGGTTAGTTCTTCCCTCGTCGATTGAATCATAAATTCGTGCGCATTCATCGTCATCAAAGAACGCACCCATTGTGAGTGAATCTCTATCAATTCCACGTTTTAATCATGTTTTGGGATGTATCATGTGTCGTATAATTCTTTTATTATATATATAAACACTTGTGCATACATCATATCCGTGATTAAATGTGTATCAAATGTGTATCAATTGTTGTGTGAATTATATGTAGTTTGGATTTATCATTTTCAGGTCCCGCATTTCATTAGGCCCATCAGTTCCCCGTGGGAGACGGGTTGAGCATCAGGTGCCTCATATAGATCGGCTCCGTTTGATTGAGCCTTGATCTCACATACATCATCATTCATATCATATACTCATTCAAAGTGATTTGTGTTTGTTTATCTATATATGTTTGCTCACATGTGATTATTGCACAAATTTTCCTTATTAAATAAAACAAGAAATTAGTAACAATGTTTTAGGTTCACTCGCCAACTTTTGTTGACCCAAAATATCTCCCGTTTTACACATGATACAGGTGATCCAGCTGAGACAAGAAACACATACGAAGGCCTAGAAGAATAAACAAGTTTAAGCTTTGGATTAATTATATAGTTTCATTTCCTTGTAATTGTATGAATTTTGATTTGAATATTTAAGTTGTAATTTGAATTTAATAAATATGAAACATCTTAGTAAACATCATGAGCTTTGATGATAACCCAATTATGACCCGACTTTTATTCCGCTGCGGGTCGGGGTGTGACAGATTGGTATCAGAGCTTATGACTATAGGGATATAGGATAGGTTATTAGACCCTTAGAGCCTATACTATAGTTGATTAAAATTTTAAATTGTTTATGCGTTACATACAAAATTCATGATGTTTATATGCTTTATGTTTATTTTTACACTCAATGTTATGCAAGCATGCTCACAAATACATGTTATTATACAATGCTTATCATGAATCATATCCTCATAACATATCATATCCATGAAAGCACACACCTCACGATTCCCATGATTTTTGCAATGATTTTTGTATTTTTCAAATCACATCAAAGTGAGTTCTCATGACGGGCATGTAGTAACTGGAAGGGTACGAGTACCGGTAGTCGGAACGTCCTGTCTAGGCTTGGCATTCGTATAAATCCAAAATAAAGGACCAGTTTGCCTACCTGGGGACTAACGATGAGAGTACGAAGGACCTATTAGGCCAAAGCATGCAATGCCAAACGTCGTGTGAGCTAACCCCACTTTGAATTGTCATTGTGTCTACACTTGGACACCCTCCTACCATACATCTCGCAATCATATTTTACGATTTTCATTCGGGTGATGCAAGTGTTAATCCGCCGACACCAATGTGAATCCTACCAAGCCCAATGTCATGGGGGCCCATATGACTACACAGGCGATGGTATGGGGGACATTGGAGGCCCAAACATGAGCAAACCCAAGACATCCTATGGATGTAGTTGAATTATTGTCAGTTATGTTATTTTTCATTCTTTTTACGACACATGACACCTAGAAACTTCTTAAACTCACAATCTTCCAATGTATGTTCCTGTAGATGTCCGCTAGGCAACTACGTGGAGGTAGAAAGTCAGGAAGATCAAATGAACGCTTGGCCACACAAATTGCTAAACAAATGGCCGCAGTGCTTCCTGACATCGTGATTCAAGTTCGACAAGCACTCACCGCAAATCCCATCAATCCCCCCAATCAAGAAGACCAGAGCGTCGCCAACCCTCCTTCCAAAAAGTGCTCCTACAAACACTTCAAATCTTGCGATCCCCCAAAATATGAAGGGACCGAAGCTGTTACCGCTCTCTTTCACTGGTTTGAAGAAATGGAAAACACTTTCCTCAATTGCGATTGTCCCGAGGATCGCAAGGTACGTTATGCAACTGGAAGACTGTTTGGGGTAGCCCTTACCTGGGAACACAGAAAAGGGTAAACGAGGAGTTGAAGATGCCATGGCCTTAACCTGGGAAGAGTTAAGGGAAGTCATGACAAGACGCTTCTGTCCAAGAAGCGAAATCAAAAAGTTGGAAGATGAATTCCACGCGCTGAAACAAAAGGAAGGAGATCACACTTCCTATAATAAGAGATTTCTCGAGCTAAATCAGATGATCCCTAATTTGTTCACCCCCGTGTACCGCTTGGTTGAACATTACATTGGATGTCTTCCCTCGAAAATTCAAGACTCGGTTTTAAGCACTTCGCCTGCAACACTTGAAGCCGCGATGGAGTTAGCTACATAACTCACTGAAAATCGTATTCGAAACGGCAAATTCAAAGATGAAAAGAAGAAAGCACCAATAGAGACCTCAACTACAAACCACTCAGTCTCATCCTCAAAGTTTGCTGGTAAGAGGAAACGAAACAACAAGAATTTTGCTGTCACTCAAACCAACCTTCCTATCACTGCTGCACCAATCACCCAAATCGCTCCCTCAGCTGCACCATTTAAAAAGCCATACACCGGCCCACACCCAAAATGCAACCGTTGTCAATACCATCACCCTCCCGAAACTCTTTGCCAACATTGCACAAGCTGTGGCCGCGCAGGTCACACCATCCAAACCTGTCGTACTCTTCAACGAATGAACCGCAATCAACCCCCAACCCAAACCCACCATCAGATAGTGGGTTAAGCCCAACAACCCTTACTTCTACCACATGCACCACACGCAGCCCAAACTTACTACCAACCCAACTACCCCATGATGCAACCCATGCGAGCTTGTTACAACTGTGGGGACCCAAACCACTTCAGGAACACTTGTCCACGCTTGGTGAACATCATCCATGCCCAAGCTCAAGCAAACCCAGTAAACCAAGCCAACCAAGCTCATCCACCTGCCAGAGGAAGAGCTTTCAACATCAATGCCAACCAAGCTAGGGCTGACAACAACGTGGTCAACGGTACGTTTCTCATCAATGGTAGTTATGCATCCATATTATTCGATATTGGCGCGGATAAGAACTTTGTGTCCTTAGAATTTGAACCTATCCTCAACCAAACTCGTGTTAATCTCATAGAATCTCTAACGGTGGAAGTTGCTGACGGAAAACCTGTTTCATTAAATTCTATTATACGCGATTGTACCCTCACTCTAAACGATCACGATTTTCCAGTTGACCTCATTCCTATGAAGTTGGGAAGTTTCGATATTATAATCGGTATGGACTGGCTCAGCCAGCATCACGCTGAAGTAGTGTGCCGCGAAAAGTTTATTCGCATTCCTCTTGAAGACGGTCAGACCCTACGTATTTTTGGGGAAACCCCTTCGAAAGGACTCAAATTAATGTCCTGCTATATCTCCGCAAGAACTATGTCGCATTCCTAACTCACGTCGTCAAAAAGGGAAACAAGGAGAAGAAACTCGAAGATATCCCAGTTGTGAAAGAATTCTCACAAGTCTTTCTCGACGACATTTCAGAACTCCCTCCTGTGAGAGAAGTCGAATTCCGCATCGATCTTGTACCTGGCGCTACACCAGTCGCAAAATCTCCTTATAGGTTAGCCCCATCCGAAATGCAAGAGCTGGCCAGTCAACTGCAAGAGCTGACTGACAAAGGATTCATACGTCCTAGCTCCTCGCCTTGGGGTGCACCTGTTCTCTTTGTGAAAAAGAAAGATGGAACGTTTCGCATGTGCATTGATTATAGAGAACTCAACAAGTTAACGGTTAAAAATCGCTATCCACTACCTCGCATCGATGACCTCCTAGACCAACTTCAAGGCGCCACCTGCTTTTCAAAAATCGACATTCGTTCTGGTTATCATCAGCTCAGAGTACATGAAGAAGATATCCCAAAGACTGCCTTCCGGACTCGTTATGGTCATTACGAGTCCATGGTCATGCCTTTCGGTTTAACCAACGCCCCCGCTGTCTTCATGGATCTAATGAATAGGGTATGCAAACCCTACCTCGACCGTTTCATCATAGTCTTCATTGACGATATTCACTACTCCAAGTCTAAATCCGATCATGAACGACACCTTAGACTCATCCTTACACTCTTAAGGACTGAAAAGCTCTACGCTAAGTTCTCAAAATGTGAATTCTGGTTAGGAGAAGTACAATTCTTTGGACATGTCGTCAACGACAAGGGAATTCATGTTGATCCTTCAAAAATCAAGGCATTGCAGGAATGGCAAGCGCCACGTACCCCTACCGAAGTAAGGTCATTTCTTGGTTTGGCTGGTTACTATCGCCGCTTCATTGCCAATTTTTCCCGTATTGCTGTACCACTCACGGCCTTGACTCATAAAGGAAAACCCTTCATATGGGGACCTAAGCAAGAAGAGGCCTTCCAAACTCTAAAGCAAAAACTTTGTGACGCACCTATCCTCACACTCCCTGAAGGTTGCGATGACTTTGTAGTATATTGCGACGCATCAGGGCAAGGGCTAGGCTGTGTATTAATGCAAAGAGGAAAAGTGATAGCCTATGCTTCTAGGCAACTCAAAGTTCATGAGAAGAATTACACCACCCACGACCTGGAACTTGGAGCCGTTGTGTTCACTCTTAAGATATGGAGACATTACCTCTACGGTACCAAGTGTGAAATATACACTGACCACAAAAGTCTCCAACATATCTTCAACCAAAAGGAGTTGAATATGAGGCAACGAAGATGGGTCGAACTTCTCAACGACTACGACTGTGAAATCCGGTATCATCCTGGCAAGGCAAACGTGGTGGCTGATGCGCTCAGTCGAAAAGGTTATGCGAACTCCATTCGTCTTCTCTGTTCGCAAATCATAACCGACATCAAAGATCGAATCCGAGCAGCTCAACATGTTTCTGTAACAGAAAATGATGTACGCGATGAACTGTCATGTGGAGCTGAACTCAAAATCGAAACCAACTCCGACGGTATTCTATACTATTTAAACCGCATATGGATTCCTGATCGCGATAACCTTCGTGATTTCCTCATGAATGAGGCGCACAAAACACGATACTCGGTACACCCAGGAGCCGACAAGATGTATCAAGACCTACGATACACCTACTGGTGGCCTGGCATGAAAAAGGATATCGCTGTTTTTGTTTCCAAGTGCCTTACCTGTTCCAAACTAAAAGCTGAACATCAAAGACCTTCAGGACTTCTAGTCCAACCCGAAATACCTGTATGGAAGTGGGAAAACATAACCATGGATTTCATTACCGGGTTACCTCGCACCTCCAGTGAGTATGACACCATATGGGTAATAATCGATCGTCTTACAAAGTCATCTCACTTCATTCCGATTCGCGAGGACTTCAAGAACGAGAAGTTAGCTCGTATCTACATCAGCGAGATCGTAAGTCGTCATGGTGTACCTTTAAGCATCATTTCAGACCGTGATGGTCGTTTCACTTCACGAACATGGCAAGCCATACAAACCGCTTTGGGTACACGATTAGACCTCAGTACCGCTTTTCATCCTCAAACTGATAGTCAATCTGAACGCACCATCCAAACTCTTGAAGACATGCTTCGAGCATGTGTCATAGACTTCAAAGGGAATTGGGACGCTCATCTACCATTAGTTGAATTTTCGTACAACAATAGCTATCATTCAAGTATCGGCATGGCTCCTTTCGAAGCTTTATATGGCCGTAAGTGCCGATCCCCAGTATGTTAGCACGAAATTGGGGAATCACAAATCACCGGTCCAGAATTAATTCAAGAAACAACCGACAAGGTCATTCAAATTCGAAACAATCTTCTAGCGGCTCAAAGTCGTCAAAAGAGTTATGCAGACAAACGACGAAAGCCCTTGGAGTTTGACATTGGTGATCAAGTACTTTTAAAAGTATCACCGTGGAAGGGAGTGGTTCGTTTTGGCCAAAAGGGAAAGCTAGCACCACGCTACGTAGGACCTTCCAAGATGCTAGAAAGAGTAGGTCCTGTAGCATACAAGCTTGACCTACCAGAAGAGCTCAACAGAATTCATCCCACATTCCACGTATCAAACTTGAAGAAGTGCCTCGCCGATGAAAACCTCCATATTCTTCTAGAAGACATTCAAATCGATGAATCTATGCACTTCGTTGAAAGACCGGTAGAAATCATGGACTTCGGAGAGAAGCGTTTAAGACGAAGTCGTATTCCAATTGTCAGGGTACGTTGGGAGTCGAAACGAGGACCCGAGTTTACTTGGGAACGTGAAGACTCAATGCGCGAAAAATACCCGCATCTTTTTTCCTGTTACCACTACTACTTAAATTTCGGGACGAAATTTCTAAAAGTAGGGGATACTGTAACATTAGCCGAAAACCGGGTTTCAAAACCCGCTTCGTTTATCCATCAAATATTCAGTTATAAGTTTCGTTGCGTATTTATGGTTCATATTAATTTTAAACCATACATAATTAATAAATATATTAGAATTTAAAAACCATAATTTATAATTAATAATAAATAATGAATAAAAAATAAAATGGAGACGTCGGGTTTCGAACCCGGGTCACCCACAAACACAAACACACAACACACCACTCCGCCACACACTTCCTTTGTGACTAATACTAAAACAAAACACTTAAAGTAAAACCCGAAAGTCAAATCCGGTAAACAACGCGCCAAGACTTGCAATCACCGGAGAAAACACAAACTCCGCGAATTTGGCTGTTTCTCCTTTGACCGAAATGGATGAATTGATTTTGACGTCGGTTATAACCGTTGCCGGCAATCAATTTCGGTCATAACCGCCGGAAATCCTAAATCGCGAATCATGACTCAATTCAAACCCAATTCAGCCTGTTTCCACTATAAATACCCACTTGAACACTCTGAAAATCCTTTCGCTCAGAACCACGTTCGTTTCCGAAGCTTTATTCATTCCAAAACACGTCGCCGGAGATTTTTGCATTCGCCGGACTTTCACCGGAAACCGAGACTTTACCCCTATCGGTATAATACTAAACTCTTTTCTTTGTAATCCATTATTCGGCATGTATTAATCTCAATCGTTCAACCAGAATCTGTCTCAGACAACGTTGCCGGAAATCCCCGCACTCACCGGAATATCACTGAAAAACCGAAGCCTCACTGTCGATCGGTATAATCATCTAAACCCTCTTGCTATCTCTTGCTTAGTATTCTAATTGCATAACACAATGATCAAAACTGTTAAACAGTTCACTCAGCCGGAAATCACAAATCAGAGCCGACGACTCTTGCCGGAAATCTGAGGAAAACATTCTGTTTTGGTACATCTTATTCCGTAATCTTCTTTATCTATTTAATTTCAATCAATTATAAGTTTTGTTGATCGATTAAAACAGAACAATCGGACTTCACTGTTCTGAGTTCTTCTTAATGAAGAAGACGAAGTCGAGTAGTATATTAATGTAATAAAAATCATGTATTTAACCGGGTTAGACATACAGTCCAGCGGTGGACTGTGTGCAAATATAACACGCACGTCCCGGGTTCGAATCGCACACGTTACCGACTTTCAGAAATAAAACCAATATTTTTAGAACTGAATCAAATCAAGTCACAGAATGTTTATAAGAGGAATATAATTCAGTAGATAAGCTGATTAGACACACAGCCCAACTGGTTGGGCTGTGCGCACTCGAACCGAACGTCCCGAGTTCGACTCCGGGTCACTGAAGCCGGTTCGGCCATATTAAATCATTTTTGATATAAACTAAATAAGGTTAAAGTTAATTAATATATATATATAATTAAAACAAAGAATATTTCGGGTTAGACACGTAGCTCAGTTGGTAGAGCTGCGTGCACGTATACGAGAGGTCTCGAGTTCGAACCTCACTCAGCGCATAGAATACACAGTCTGACCGGTCAAGACCCGGTCAACGGTCAACGGTCAAAAAGTCAATTTTTATTTATTTTTATTTATTTATTTAATTGGAAAATTATTTAAAAATACTTAAAAATAAGATTATTAAAGTTAGAAAATTACCTTAAACTCACAAAAATAAATCTAAAAATCCCATTTAAGAGCACTAATTAAAAATATTAATCTCAAATAAAATTTATTCATTTATCGAATCATTTTGTCATTATCTAGGTTAGTTCTTCCCTCGTCGATTGAATCATAAATTCGTGCGCATTCATCGTCATCAAAGAACGCACCCATTGTGAGTGAATATCTATCAATTCCCCGTTTTAATCATGTTTTGGGATGTATCATGTGTCGTATAATTCTTTTATTATATATATAAACACTTGTGCATACATCATATCCGTGATCAAATGTGTATCAAATGTGTATCAATTGTTGTGTGAATTATATGTAGTTTGGATTTATCATTTTCAGGTCCCGCATTTCATTAGGCCCATCAGTTCCCCGTAGGAGACGGGTTGAGCATCAGGTGCCTCATTAGATCTGTAACATCCGTCAAAAACGGATTTACCAAACCCGCTCCGTTTAGCAACCGAACAGTCAGTCAAAAAATTTCGTTGCGAATTAAATGCCCAAAATATTTTTAAACGATCCGTAAGCAATTATTATACGGAATATATATTTAGTTTTTGAAAAACTGTCAAAAATCGCAAAATAAAAATGAATTGCCTCTGCCGGGTTTCGAACCCGGGTCTGTACCGAGTCACTCAGCGACTTATCACCTTACACACAAACCACTGCGCCACTTGTTCCGTTTGTTAAATAATAGAATCATTTAATTGATAAAGTGACTTTACGAATTCAAAACCGGCGCCCAATCAGTTCAGTCGTCGGAATCCCGGTAAACTCGCGAGTCTTAACTACAAATTTACGTTATAACGTAAACCATTAACCAGATATCGGTTATAACCGATGTTTGAAGTCCGCGACCAAAATCATAACCGCCGGAAAATTTAAATAAACGAACACAGTCGGAAATCAGACCAAGTGCATCTCGTTTTTCCCCTATAAATTGACCCACAACCGACGACAAACCTTTTCGCTCAAAAACACATCTTTTCACGGCGTAATTCCACTCGCCGGAATAAATCTGTTCGTCGCCGGAAAAACCGGTTTCCCCATTGCCGAGCTTTTCTGAACCTCTGAAGCTTATACCGGAGATACCCATACTCTTTCCAAGCTTTTCGGAGACTTGCTGCTGCAAGACACCTGACGCCGGAGTTGAATCCTGTCGCCGGAGTTCTGCCGGAAAACAGAGGATCCAGTCGGTATATTTCTCCGCCCAGTTTCTTTTCCTTTTCACTTTTATCTTACCTTAATCGACTGTAAAACACTAAATAAACCGATAAAAAAACCTTGAACCAGTCAGTCGACTTTCTCTGGTTATTCTTTGATGAAGAAGACGATGTACTGGTTATATTATAAGTATAATTAAAATCATGAAATTAATCGGGTTAGACACACAGTCCAGCGGTGGACTGTGTGCACATATAACGCAAACGTCTCGAGTTCGATTCCGGTCTCACACACGCTGCCTTAATAAAAACCATTTTTTTTGTTTACTGAACCGGAGTCGCCTTAGATATATGTTAAGTATATTGATAACCGGAATAATAACCAAGTTAGACACACAGTCCAGCGGTGGACTGTGTGTTTGTTTATATCGCTGGTCACGAGTTCGAGTCCGGTCTTCAGCACCGACTCGGACAATTATCTATTCTTTTTAAGTAAGGCAGAAAAAGGAAATAACTAAATTGTATTTAAGTATAATAAAAATCGAGTTATATAACATGTTGAACACACAGTCCAGCGGTGGACTGTGTGTTAGATTAAACCACAGGTCCCGGGTTCGAGACCTGTGGAGCGCACCGCCGAATCGCTTGAAACTATTTTTAAAATAAAATGATTTTCAGTTTAAACTAATTAGTATATATATATAATTAAAATCAGATATATAACGGGTTAGACACGTAGCTCAGTTGGTAGAGCTGCGTGCACGCGTACGAGAGGTCTCGGGTTCGAGCCTCACTCAGCGCACAATAATATGCCATCGAACCGGTCAACGGTCAGGTCAACGGGCCGGTCAACAGTCAGAAAAAAAAAAATTATTATTTTTATTTAATTATTTTAATTAAAAATCAATTATAAATACTTAAAAATAACATTTTTAAGGTTAGAAAATAGCCTCAAACTCACAAAAATACACCCAACAATCCTACTAAAATAGTTTAATAAAATCCGTTTACTTACCAAACCATAATGCGATTTATCTAGGTTAAATCTCACTCGTGGTTAAAACCACTTCGCGTGCATTCAACGTCATCAACCGAACGCACCCACTGTGAGTGAATCTTACAATTCCCCTTTTAAATTACACGTTTTGGGGTGTGTCATGTGTTATGAAATTAATTAATTTATTTATTTAAACTTGTGCCATACCACATCATGACTTAAACTTAGATTGTTCTATTGTTGTGATTTACTTATTGCCTTTTGTCAAGCCATATGAAACTCATACATTAAGCCCATCAGTTCCTCGTGGGAGACGAGTAGAACATCGCGTGCTTCACATCAAATTCATTACTATTCATGTGTGTATCATTGAGTTTATATTGTTTGTAGTTGTGTTATTCATATTATCATGTTTATGCAATTCATTCATCAGGCCCCTCAGTTCCTCGTGAGAGACGAGTTGAGCATCGCGTGCCTCTAATTGTTCCATTATTGTTCATGTGTGTTTTCATTTAACATATTATGATTGTTGATCAAGTTACATCTAATTTTACTCATGTTTGGTTGTGCACATATTTCATAATCAATTTAAATAAATTGTTCAAATGTTTTCCATAGGATTCACTCGCCAACATTATGTTGATCCAAAAACCTTTTTACACATGATACAGGTGAACAGGTTGAAGCAAGGATAACATAGGATATGCCTTAGAAGAGAACAAAGAAGTTAGGTTGTTAGTTAGATCATGCTGTAACATTATTGTAAATTTCCATTTAATTTGTATTAATGAATATGAAACGTTTAATAAATGTCATGAGCTTTGATGATAACCCAATCATGCCCCGATCACCTTTTCCGCTGCGGGTCGGGGTGTGACAAGATCGGCTCCGTTTGATTGAGCCTTGATCTCACATACATCATCATTCATATCATATACTCATTCAAAGTGGTTTGTGTTTGTTTATCTATATATGTTTGCTCACATGTGATTATTGCACAAATTTTCCTTATTAAATAAAACAAGAAATTAGTAACAATGTTTTATCAAGGTTCACTCGCCAACTTTTGTTGACCCAAAATATCCTCCGTTTTACACATGATACAGGTGATCCAGCTGAGACAAGAAACACATAGGAAGGCCTAGAATAATAAACAAGTTTAAGCTTTGGATTAATTATATAGTTTCATTTCCTTGTAATTGTATGAATTTTGATTTGGATATTTAAGTTGTAATTGAATTTAATAAATATAAAACATCTTAGTAAACATCATGAGCTTTGGTGATAACCCAATTATGCCCCGACTTTTATTCCGCTGCGGGTCGGGGTGTGACAGTTTTAGCAACATTTCATCCCTCCATATTTAATTTGAAAACTTGAAGCGTACTTGTGAAGTTTATCATACTGATATCTTGACTTGTTTTATTTGAAGAATGATATCTTGACTTGTTTTATCATACTGAAGAGCATTGTGAAGTTTATAGAGACAGATATGAGATGGCCGGTGGTTACCATAGAGAGAGAAATAGATGAGAGAGAGAGAGAAATGGATGGGGAAGATAGAGGTAGGCGCCATCTTTATACATTTTTTATTTTTTTAACTGTTTAGGGGCATTTATGTCATTTTAAATTTATTCAACTGAAAAATCTAACATGAGTTAGTGACAAGGACCACCTGAGTGCAAAAATTTCAACTACCGGGACCAACTTTGTAATTATTAAACCACTAGGACCAAGTTTGCAATATTTGCAAACCACAGGGACCAACCAAACATTTAACTCTTATATTAATTTACTTATTTACATGTAGGTAAAATTACTAGATAATACTAATTAGTAATTATATTAATTTACTTATTTACATGTATAATTCAATTTTTTAACTACTAATTTGAATTTTTATTTTAAATAAAGCTACACTATTATCCTAGATAAAGTGGGGTTTTTTTTCGTTTTTAAATTATCATGAATAAAGTCCAAATGCTTGAAATTCAATTGGATAAAATAAGAAGAAAAAAGTGTGTGGCTTTTCTAAAAAGTAAGGCGGAGTCTCAATGACCATTCTTTTGTTCCAAAAGAGAATAACGCCCATAAACCCACCCTTGGTGATACTAAATGTGACAACAAGGCATATTCGATCAAATTGTACCTTATGCATGTTAACATATACCTTGTATTGTAAAACTTAATTTTTTTGGTTGTACAATTGATAACAAAATCGAGCATCACTTTGTGAATTTTGGGTTACCTTTTTTTAACACTATAAATTTGAAAATAAAATCAAGCATCAAATTGACTATAGGTTGTGATCACATATGAATTCAGTGACGAAGCTAGCCAAAAAATTTAGAAATATGCTAATTTTCTTTTTTGGGGATCAAGATTATCCTTTGTATAAAACCGGAAAAAAAAATTTGTACTATGTAGACAAAGTTGATGGGTATTTTTACACTACGAAGACAGAGTTTAGGGGTATCCCGTGCTACCCTTTCTTCTACACTAGCTCAGCCATGAATATGATTTTGGGTTTGGTTTAATCAAGTATGTCTAGCTCAGGTTGCGATTATATGAATCACAAATATATGTGTTATAAGAAAACTTATTGAAAAAAATAGACAAAAGTATATTGAAGAAATAGACAAAAAGAATATGAACTAAGAGAAAGGTTAAGAAAACTTTCCTTAAATTTCAACAACTAATTTTAAATAGAATTTTATGTGTTATAGAAAAAACTTAAAGAAAAAAGGACAAAAATAATAAGAGGAAGCTAATACAACTTTCCTTAAATTTACCACAAGTTTTTAAAACAAAAAACTATAGAGAAATCAGGAAAATAATCATTTTAGTATATTTACATATTATCATTAAATAAGTTTTCACACATAATTATAAAATGTATTAGTTTTTTAACGTGTCTACTAGTTTCAAATATTATCTAGGAAATAACAACCCTTTTAATGTCAATATAAGACCAGCTCATTTAGTTTAACACATATAAAGTCTAAAGTTCAAAACTGAGCAATGAAGTGCTTTAAAATAAATACAAGTAACAATTGTCGTAAAAAAAATTATTAGATTCTGTCACTCCTAACTATTGGGTATTAGCCGTTGTCACTCCCAACTATCACTTTAACTCCCACTTTAACATTTTGTGTGTTGTGTGCGAGTCAAAATGATAGTTAGAAATAGCAGCGACCAGTCCCCACTAGTTGAGTAATAAGATCTAATAAGTTAAAAAAAACCCGACCATATTCATGTAAGGATGTGGGGTATGGGGCCTGGGTTGGGGGGAAACGCCCAAGGCACCACCCCGGGTGGGCTTGGGTTTCAACGTGGCCCGCTGGACGGGGCTTTCAGACCGGGCGTGGGGCGGGGCTACCAAGATAACATGGTGGATGGTTATTGGCGGGTTGGCTAGGGGGGTAATTTGTAATTTAAAAATAACCGTTGGCCAATCCAAACGGCTAACCCCGCGGTTATAAAAACCCCACCGCCTCATCTTCGCTAACCCAAACGGCTAACCCAACCGCCTATAAAACCCCACCGCCTGTCAACTTCGCTACCCAACACCGCCACCCCAAACCGACAACTTCAAACCGTTGATCATGGCCTCGTGGACAAACGAAGAAGAGCTTGCACTTGTAACGAGCGTCGTGGACGCTATGAAGGCTCGCCAACCTAAATGCGTGCCAACACAAGTGGCGCGAACTACGGCTGAAACTCGATCTGTTCAAAGCCTACTACGAAAGCGTCCCGGGCGGGGACATATGCCACGACGACTAGGTTGAGTGGCCAACATCGAGTACCGGTGCACGGAGAGGAAGGAGTTCGACAAGCTCGCCCTCTTCGAAATTTACCTAACGCTTTAGGTTTTTTTTATAGATTTGTAATCTTTTTTTTTGGTAGAATTTTGTAATTTTATGAATTTCTAATAATATTTTTAGGTTTTTTTAATATTGTGTGTATTTATAAAATAATAATAAAAAATTACACGTTGCGTAGACACGCGGACTAGCCACGCCCCACCATACCCACCGTTTGGCTGCTTCAACGGCAGAGCCCCTCTAACTCTACGTGTCGGGTCATACCCCAAACCGCCGCCCCACCATACCCCATAGTCTAAATATTGCATTTTCTTAAACCTTTATGAATCATTTACATGATTTTCCGGAAAAATCAATGGCTTTACTCTGAAATGAACGGTTTCATTTAGTTACACTAACTTTGATAATCTGGTCCATTGCATGAAAGTGACAGACAAAACAATTCTCTATATACGTAACTACCTTAGATCCATACACGTGTACGGTCGATCCTCACCACAAAACACTATATATACCACCACCTTTCATCCCCAATAACACCATCAAGCTTCAACAAATTCACCCAAAAACACACAACAAAACCCTTCAATACCCTCTCTAAACCACTCAATCATGTCTTCTTGCTGCAGCGGAAAGTGCGGGTGTGGCTCAAGCTGTTCGTGCGGCAGCAGCTGCAACGGGTACGTGTTGACGTGTTGTCCATTTTTTTCATCGAGTTCATTTCATTGATGGATGGTTTTACTGAATTTTAATTTGTGTTTGCAGATGCGGAATGTACCCTGATGTTGAGGTTTCGGCCACCACCGTCATGATCGTTGACGGTGTTGCCCCAAAACAGATGTACGTGATATTACAACTGAATTATATAGATAACGGTGTAAACAAGCTGAACCGAGCTTGACTTGGCTCTTTTCAGGCTCTGTATTTAAAGCTTGAGCTCGGCTAGCGAGTAGTTTTTCATATTCAGTGCGCTTTTATTTAATAACTTATTTATCTACATAATTATTTAATTTTTATATATAAATATACGATATATTATTTAGTTATCGTTTATCATTATTTTTTATAATTATTGTATAAATATATTTAAGATATTTGAAAAAACAAAAACCCACAACCAATTGAGATTGGGAAATTGGTGAAATTGAGCACTTTAGGAATGTTACAATAGATTATTTAATCCGGAAAAAAACAAAACACCATCAGCCTCGTCCTTCGGAATATTAACTTTAAATTTGATCTGCAAAATAGAATATATGCTCCTAATCCTTGGTGCATTAAAAACAGAATAAGTACATTTAAAATATTATATAAAATTTTTATAAATAATTCTGGTTTAGACTCGAGCCTGTTTAATCTCTGCTCAATTTTTAGTAGCACACGAACAACTTGCTCATTTACACACCTCTAGACATAAACTTTGATTTCATAATTATTTGTTAATTTGTGTTTATGACTCATTTTGATGGAATATATATATGTGTAGGTTTGCTGAGGGCAGCTTTGTTGCTGAGGGTGGAAACTGCAACTGCAAGTGTGGTGACAACTGCAAGTGTGGTGCCAACTGCAGCTGCTAAGGATCAAGATGAAAGCAGAAGCCCAAACAAGCAGTGGTGTTTGAATTATGTTTGTGTTTTTATGTTTTTGTGTTGAATAAGAATGGATCCACATGCATTTGTGGGTTACATCCATGGTTGTCTAATGTGTTAATGAAGTATTAATGGCACATGCTTTTGTTTGGTTATCATCGTTGTCGTGTTCTTCGTTATTCTCATCGATTCGTATATCAACGAATGCCACTAATCATAGTTGGGGAAGAACCAAAGGGTCAAGAGGGTCCATCAACCTATGGTCATCAACATTTATTTTTTTATATAACGTTCTGGTTCCGCCATTTAATCATATTTAGATTAAAATCCGGCTAGCGGATTGACTAGTGAGGCGGTTTTTGAAAGTCAAATGATATCATAAATCATAAGCATTTAAAGTATCATAATGCCACATGGCAAACCTTATAAATTTTATTTATATTTTTTTAAATTCTCTTATTTAATTTATTAATAATTACTCAACATTAAATATTTGATTAAGATCTAATATCTAATTTAATCTAATATAATTAATCAATATATAATTATTTTGGTCAAAAATCTGATTAAGGATAATGTAACCAAACTTTGAATGTGAGGTTGAGTGCTTGAATTACGAACAAGTGTGTGATCAAGAATCGAATGGTTAAGACAATAAACACATAGATTTATATGAGGAAAAAGCCCTTGATCAATGAATGATCTCTGGCATAAAAAACCTCGGTGATGGAAACTACCGATCACCAATTATATTGATGAACAAAAATTACAACTTCGGATATTACTGAGCTTGTTACAATGAATTCGAGTGTGTGTTCAAGATATAGAGAATTGCGAGATTAACAACCGTGTGTACTTGTGTGTGCCAAGCTCAATAACCCGTTACTAAAAATATCTATCACCTCTAGCCTAACTAACTATCCGAATAATGTGACATGCACCCACGTTCACCGCCAACGGTCATGGACTTCCTACACGTGCCGGATTTAAGAGCATATTCCCCTTGATATTCGGTCAAAATAAGTCTTCTTCAAAATGCATCTGCAAAACAAGTCCAAAAGATATTGGAAACAATTGTTAGTTTATAGAATATCAGTGAGGATCCTTGATCCTTAGCTTTCCTGTAGCAATCCCTAAGGATCCGTGATCCAGGCACAACAAAGAATTCATGATCCAGAGGCAATAAAATTCTATCCCTAACAATAATAACATATAATATAGGTTATTAATTTCAATATAATATAGGTTATTAATTTCTTTTAAGATAAACGTATGTTTCAAATATTTTTCTATATAGGATAACACCAAGAACTAACAAATATATAATTTTGAATTGAAGTTAATTGTTATATTATTATTGGGATAATAATGAGATAAGTTGATCTATTTTAGTTATTAACATTGCCGTCTAAACAGGACCCATAGTGACAGGTTCTCGGTTCAATCCAGTTTCAACCAGATTTGAAACTATGATTGAAACACCAACAATTTGCATACAAGCAAAATAAAAGTACAAGTCGCCCAACTTTTTAATTGGTTAATTGAATATTAAAAAATTGTATATTTACGTTTTCATGATCTTATCATCGTATTATCTAATATGTGTATAATAATATAATGTTAGATATAAATGGGGTAGAAGAATGTTGTGGTAAAGAATATAAAAAAATGTGTATTAATTTTTCCTTTTCACGTTTTCCTCCTCATATCACACGTATTTTTTTTTTGAAAGATAACGCTAACTTTTATATTAACAATCAACGTTAAGCCCAACACACGTCTATAAAGGAAAAGAATGATAAAGTAAAAAGTTAAAATACCTAACAAGGGTGAGATAAAATATAATCAACGGAAAGTTAAAATACCTAACAAGGGTGAGATAAAATATAATCAACGGTTAAAATGTAAAAAAACTACAATTATTGTATTTGAGTTAGTATTATAAAAATGTAAATAACCT
Organism: Scalesia atractyloides; assembly: GCA_947069175.1. NCBI lineage: Eukaryota > Viridiplantae > Streptophyta > Magnoliopsida > Asterales > Asteraceae > Scalesia > Scalesia atractyloides. Next base: position 92,866,235 of record CAMTDV010000025.1, read on the forward strand.
TTATACACTTATTATTTTTGGGAAAAAATATATTTATGAAATTACACATTTTTTCCTATTAAATTTGCGTATCTAATTGATGTATTTTAGAAAAACTTTTCTAAAGTAAAACACGTCATTCTTAACGGTACTGTTAGCTGCATCCTCACCCAGTACACAATGTGTTTTCATCATCTAATGGTGTGTTAAGATTATGCGACTTCGCTACATAAATATTTATGTTTTTAGTTAAAGCATTCAACCCTTATCACTTGGTACATATGTCATATCGTGTTGCTTGTTATCTTGGCAGCAGTTATGATGGCAATGATGCTGGTGATGGTAGGGGCAACAATGGTTTTCTTTGACCCAGTAAGGGTATGTTTGGCAAGGAGCTTTTAGGAGCTTTTTAGAGCTTCTAGCTTTAAACTTTTAAGAAAAATCTCCAAATTAATAAAAGTCTTGTTTGGTTAAAGGAACTTTAAGCTTTTAGGTTAGGAGCTTGAAGCTTTTGGTTAAACGCTCCTACTAGTAGCGTTTAGAAGAAGCTACAAGCTTTTAAGGAAAATTACTATTTTAACCTCTAAATGACTATTATGTTTTTTTATTTATTTCCATTTTAGTATTTTATACATTTTATTCAAAGTTCCGGCTACTCTGCCAAACACCTATATATATATACAAAGCTACAGCTTCCAGCTTCCAACTACCAACCAACAGCTTCCAACAACCAGTTATCAGCTACTTTTGCCAAACATACCCTAAATGGTGATGCTGGTCTATTTAGACCCGTTTTAAGTTTAAAATTTAACACACTTTGACCAATTATGCAATTTTGGTATACCAAATTTAACCTATTGTGAATGCATACTACTATAGAGCAAAAGGTTTTTTTCTAATTTTTTAAACTTAAAGGATATGTTAATAATTAACTAGCGTAGTAGTCATTCACGCGTTACGCAGTGACGCGGTTGGAATTTAGAACATGAAAAGTATAGAAGACCAAATTTGAAAATAAAAAGGTTGTGAGGTAAAATTACAGAAGATGAAAATTTGGGGGTTAAAAGTAAAAAAAAAACAAATAGTTTTGGGTTAAAAGTTAAGATGAAAAGTTTTAGGGTTAAAAGTAAAAAACTCAAATAGTTTTAGGTTAAAAGTAAAGTGAAATAGTTTTGGGCTAAAAGTAAAAAAAAAGTCAAAACGTTTCTGAAAAAACACCCAAAGCATAAAATACGACACTTAATGCTTAGAAATAATTTATAACCACTTGTACTTAAAGCAAAGAAAATTGTAAATCACTATTAAAAGTTTTGGGGTTAAAAAAAATTAGTTTTGAGTTAAAAGTTAAGATTAAAAGTTTTAGGGTTAAAAGTAAAAAAGTCAAATAGTTTTAGGTTAAAAGTAAAGAATGAAATAGTTTTAGGTTAAAAGTAAAAAATATCAAAATTTTTTTGAAAAACACACAAAACATAAGATACAATACCTTATGCTTAGATAAAAGTTATAACAACTTGTACTTAATGCAAATAAAGTTATAAATATTCAACTTCTCTAAATTAATAAAGAGATAATATGCAGTTTGTTGTATGAATGCATAACAATTTGGGTTTGGTAGCTACGAATTCCAGAAATCAAAAAAGGTAAAAATGTATACACTAAGGTTAGCACAGTTCTAAACACTAATTTACTATTTTAGAAGTCATGTAAACCAATTAACCAAACTGCCTTAACCACTAAGTTATTGTTATCATTTTAATTTAACCAACATTTCGGTTGTGGTTATTGTTTTGGGCCAAAACCAACCCAAACCAAGCCATGCACACCCTTCAATAGGTTGCAGCTAGAGCCGTCTATGGTCGACGTATGAATATGGCGATCAATGTAGAGGAGAGGGGGATCGTTCATGGGGACGAACGACGAACACCCCAGATGAACTCTGTAAGAGTGAATGAGATGGAGTAGAGGAGAGAAGGGTGTCCTTGGATGTTCTTCGAGCCCATCCGGACATCACTTACGTGAATCCATTCATTCGCACATCCGTCCAAGATGCTCAAAGTTATTGTATTAGCAAAGTCCTTTTTTTTCAAAATATTTATTTCATCGCAGCTTGTTGTATGTTTACAGGTGGTAATTTTTGTAATGTTTAATGAAAGTTATGTATATCTTACTAAATTTTTTGTTATTATCATCCAATATTATTGTGGCCCATTGGGCCGTCTACTTAATTATCAGACGATGTCCAATGACCAGAATAGTTTCCCACGAAGGCATGCAAGCAACTGTCCCTTTGTTCGAACGCCAGTTCTTTCAAGCATTTCCTCGAACACTTTCCACTCAATACTTCCTCAACTCCAAAACTCTTCAATTCTGCACTCAAGCAACTGATAGTTTCAAATCCATCAAACACGAACAAGACGAACAAACAATTGACATTTCTCAATCTGCCAACGAGGATCAAGAAGAACCCAAAAGCTTATGTGGAAGAATAGAGAAGCTAGCGAAAAGAGTCCCTGTTGGATTCGCGTTCCAGAGCTGGATGGGCGATGGGTTTCCAATCGACAGAGGAGATATCTTTCACACCATCAATCGTTTACGCAAGCGGAAGTTCAATAAGCGTGCACTTGAGGTAATGCCTGTAAGGTGTTTGTGTAAATGTCTGAAAGAACATACCCGAATAATTTACCTTATTTTTCTTCTTTTTTTTAATTGAAAAGGTTCTTTTATTTTATCTTAATATTGGGTGTCTTAGGATGATGTGATAATTGAAACATATACTATTGATCACCATTGGAATTGCTCACTAGGTCTCTTAATCTGGTAATCTTTTGTAGCTGCAAAATCTTGGAAAAAATGTTGAAACTTTTTATTATGGAAATGAGGAGTTATCACTAGTGGTTCTGATTCACTCTGCCCTTTGAAATGCAGACTTTTGAGTTCTATTATATATGGGATTTATAATTTGAAATGAAAAATAGGGATGCATCTGATGATCTGAATACTGTTCTCTTGGTTTAAAAAAGCGTGAGGCGCTCCGAAGCGTTTGGTTCCAAAAGCTTTAAGCGAAGCTTGAAGCGCGAAGCGAGAGCTTCACCTATACGAAGCGCTCAAGATAAAAAAAAAAAACAAAAAAAATATTTGTACACATCAATATGACCTATTCTACTTGTTAATCAATAATAAACACAAAAACATGATTAAAAACACACTCAACACATAAATAAAAAAACCCAAATGTGACCTGATCGGGTAAAGAAGGCTAACGCTCTTTTTTTAGGCTAAAGAAGTAGCGGGCCTCATTTAAACCCTATTAGAGCCTATTGGGCCTAAATAAAAACCCAAATGTGACCTGATTGGGCTGAAGCGTTGCCTCAAACCAGTGATGCTTCGCGCTTAAAGCGTGCCTCAAAACGCTTCACGTGATTTGTCGCCTCAGAGCAAAAAAAAGTGACAACCCCAGCGCTTCATCGCCTCACGCTTTAAGCTCACTTAAAGCGCGCTTTTTTAAACCAAGACTGTTCTGATATGATTTTACAGTCTTTGAAATTGTTCATTGTATCTTTACTTGTGTAATGAATGTGCATTTGTCTGTTAAGTATACATGCCTGTAAACTATAAAGTTTGGTATAAAAACAAGCGAAAGGCCTCAGGGCCTTGAGGCGGCGCGCTTCATGTACAACCCAGGTCAAACGTGGTCAAAGTTAGGTTCTGTAAGAGGCTAATATTTTGAAATAATCAAAAGGATAAAAAGATTATGCTTCTTAATCTTTTGCAGGTGATGGAATGGGTCATTAGGGAAAGACCTTACATGCCAAAGCAACTCGATTACTCATATCTTTTAGAATTCACTGCAAAGCTTCACGGGATCTCACAAGGTGAAAAACTATTTTCTCACGTCCCTATAGAATTCCAAGATGATTTACTATACAACAATCTTGTAATCGCGTGCTTAGATAAAGGCATGATAAGATTATCATTAGCTTACATGAAAAAAATGCGGGAACTCGGTTACTCCATCTCGTACATGGTCTTTAACCGCTTAATAATCCTCCATTCATCGCAAACCCGAAGAAAATCCATCCCGAAAATCCTTACTCAAATGAAAGCCGATAAAGTGGCCCCACACGTCTCCACTTACAACATCCTTTTGAAAATGGAAGCTAACCAACACAATATCGAAGGGCTACTTAAAGTTTTCAGTGACATGAAGCGTGCAAATGTAGAACCGAATGAGATAACACATTGCATAATTGCGACTGCACATGGTGTAGCGAGGTTATACACTGCGTGTGAGACGTATGTCGAAGCTATCGAGAAGTCAATGACCGGGAAGAACTGGTCAACGCTAGATATTCTCGTTATATTATACGGGTATTTAAGAAAACCGAAGGATCTTGAAAGAATTTGGAGAATCGTGCAAGAACAACCCCGTGTTAAATCGAAAAGCTACGTTCTTGCAATTGAAGCTTTCGGCAAGATTGGTGATGTGAGTCGAGCGGAAGATCTTTGGTCGGAATTGAAGTCAAAGGAGGAACTAAAGTCAACCGAGCATTTCAATTCATTGATATCCGTGTATTGTAGACACGGGTATGTTAGCAAAGCAACTGGGTTGTACAAAGAAATGGAGAAATACGGATGCAAACCAAATTCGATAACATTTAGACATCTTGCCGTTGGTTGCTTAAAATCAGGGCTAAAAACGGAAACTTTAAAGACGTTAGACATGGGTATGGATTTGACAACGAGCACGAGTGTAAAAAAGTCTACCCCGTGGTTGGAAACGACGTTTGCGTTAGTCGATCTTTTTGCAGAAAATGGCGATGTGGAGAATGCAGAGAAGTTGTTTGATGAATTGAAGAAAGCAAGTTATGCTAGATATAGTTTTGTTTATAATGCCTTGATTAAGGGTTATGTGAAGGCCAAAATATATGATCCGAATCTTTTGAAACGAATGATTCTAGGCGGGTCTCGGCCGGATGCTGAAACCTACAGTCTTTTGAAAGTTCTTGAACAGTTTCGGTGATGGTTTTGGTCTAATTAATTCGCATTTTCTTGAAAACAAGTTTTTATATATATATATTAGGAGTTGCAAAATCCCCAGTTTGTATTAGGCTATGAACATTTTATATTTATATTATGCCATTGTTTTATTTTATTTTTTTTAACGACGACTTGCATTAAAAACGCGCCTCTAGCAAGCCGCTACAAAGGCAAAACCAAACAAGAAGAAACAACTTAAACAATAGAACGTTTCCACTTATCCCATACCCATCATGAATAGTTGGAGTCGGGTTCTTTTGCCTTGGGTTGTGTTTGTGCATTGGCAGATTGAACCCAACACGAACCCAAAACTCTTCACATATATTACCAAAACATCACACGTGTATACATGGGTTGATATGAACACGGGCCAAAATATATATTTAAACTTCTATATTTTGGCGTAAAAATACCTCATTAGTTTAATTATTACATAAAATACATTTAAAAGAATATCAAAGTTAATTGTTCACAAGCTTGACCAGACCCGAATCGGTTTAACGGAACTCAAACATTAAACCTATGAATTTCATGTGTGGTGTTTTTTTTTCCGCGCTATTTATTTAAATCGATTCAAGTAACATTTGGTCTAAAACGAAAAGTCCAAAATGAAAAATTTTAGTAAACAGTTGAACTTACAAAGCGTATTGTTATATATGGTTAAATAGTTTCAATACAATTTTAATACATCATATGTGCTCTATAGAAGTTGATTCTTTTTTCGCAATAAACAGATTATCATATAGTATATTTCGTGTAAGATTTGTAATTCTCCTATATATAAGACTATTAGAAAGTTGAGTAATTGGCTAGAAAGTTGAGTGATTGGTTAGGGAGCTAGTCTTGTTGACTAAGCCTGACAAAACGGGTAGGTTGAGTGACGAATAAGACTGGGTTCGGGTCAAAACGGGTTTTGAGAAAAAAAATGAGTTCGGCTGGTGATCCAATTGTGTAAACTAGATGATGTGGGCGCCACAACGTATATTCTACAAATTGGCACACGATAACATATGTATCTTCGTTACATCTAGAGTAGACCTGGCAAAACAAGCCCATCTATTCCATATTGGGTTTATATGGCTATTTTAATTTTTAAGATGGGTTAAGATGGGTCAAACAAAATTAATCACTAGGTTATGATAGTTATGAATTGGTGGATAAAAAAAGAAGAGTAGGTCAGATGGGTATGAGATAAAACCCAAACGGGTCAGAATGGGTATAAGATAAAATCACCAAAATAATTATTACTCGTAGATATCTCTTCACAACTATGACTTCACCAATCGTCGCCGTATTACTCTCTTGTCGTTTATCGTTTAAAAAAATAAAAATAAATAAAAAAATCAAAATATTCAAAAAAAATCCTAAAAATTCAAAAAAAATCTAAAAAATCCTAAAAATAAAAAGAAACCTAAAAAATAAAAAAAATCTTAAAATTCACAAAAATCCTAAAAAATAAAAAAAATATAAATCGAAAAAATTCAAAAAAATACAAAAAATACAAAAAAACAAAAAAAATCTTAAAAATCATAAAATTTCATAAAAATCCAAAAAATTCAAAAAAAATTCTAAAAAATCAAAAAATCCTAAAAAATCAAAAAATTCTAAGAAATCCTAAAAATTCTAAAAAAAAATCCTAAAAGTTCAAAAAATTCAAAAAAATTCTAAAAAATAAAAAAAAAATCTAAAAACTCCTAAAAATAAAAAAATCAAAAAAAATACAAACAAATAAAAAATCTAAAAAACAAAAAATTTCAAATAAAATGATAAAAAATCAAAATATTCTAAAAAATCGAAAAAATTCTAAAAAATCAAAAAATCCTAAAAAAATCGAAAAAATTCTAAAAAATCAAAAATCCTAAAAAATCGAAAAATCCTAAAAATTCAAAAAAAAATCTAAAAAATCCTAAAAATTCAAAAAATTATAAAAAATCAAAAAAATAATAATAAATTCTAAAAACTCCTAAAAATTTTTACAAAAATCTAAAAAATCAAAAAAAATCTTAAAAATCCGAAAAATTATACAAAAAAATCAAAATTAGTGTTTTTGTATTTTTTTGAATTTTTTTTCAAATTTTTGGAATTTTTTTCAATTTTTTTGAAATTTTTTGAATTTGTAAATTTTTTTGATTTTTAAGATTTTTTTGAATTTTTAGTTTTTTTGAACTGTTTTGATTTTTTTTTTTAAAATTTTAGATTTTTTTTGGTTTTTTAGATTTTTTTGACTTTTTATAATTTTTTTAATATTTTTAATTTTTAATAATTTTTAGAATTTTTATGATTTTTTTAACTTTTTAGATTTTTTTTGTTTTTTAGAATTTTTTGATTTTTTTTGTTTTTTAAGGTTTTTTTGAATTTTTAGGATTTTAAGAATGTTTAGATTTTTTTTATTTTTTAGATTCTTTTTGAATTTTTTGGGTTTTTTTTGAATTTTTTTATTTTAAGATTTTTTTGAATTTTTATATATTTTTTTTAATTTTTAGGATTTTTTATATTTTAGAATTTTTTTTACTTTTTATATTTTTTTGATTTTTTGCTTTTTTAAAATTTTTGGGATTTTTTAGAATTTTTTATTTTTTAGAATTTTTAGAATTTTTTTTATTTTTTAGTATTTTTTTTGAATTTTTTTATTTTTTTGAATTTTTAGCATTTTGTTTACTTTTTAATTTTTTTCAATTTTTTACAATTTTTTAAGATTTTTTTTGTTTTTTTTTTAGTTTTATATTTTTTATTATTATTTTTTTATTTTTTTATTTTTTACTTTTTATTTATTTTTTCATCTCATCTTTACCCAAACCTATATTAACCTACACCCATCCTAACCCAAACCCATCTTGACCCATTACCCATCCGACCTTTTTTAAAATACCCATTCTGACCTATACTCATCCTAATCCAAACCTATCTTAGAGATGGGCATAATCGGATTTTATTATTACCCGGATCCGGTTCTGCTTGGATGTCATTGGAACCGGGTATGGTGTGGAACCGGGTCCAGTTCCTACCCGGGTTCACACCCAAGAATATGGAACCGTGTAGAACCGGGTACGGGTATTATGGAACCGGGTATGGTGTGGAACCGGGTATGGTGCGGAACCGGTTTCTGATAGTATTGGGAACCGGTTCCTGACAGTCAAACCTGCCATTTTACTGTTCAGAACCGGTTCCTGACAGTCAAACCTGCCATTTTACTATTGGGAACCGGTTCCTGGCAGTCAAACCTGCCATTTACTGTTCAGAACCGGTTCCTGATAAATGTTACCGTTGGAAACCGGTTCCTGATTAAAAATCGGTTTTTTTGTATATAAACCCTTCCTACTTACCATTTCTAAACTTAACACTCACCATCATCAACTTACAAAATCAATCAACTTCTAAGTTCTTGCAAATACCTATGGCATGCAACGATGAAGTTGTTACGGTCTTAGAGACGAAAAGAAACCCTGCTATATGGAAGAATTTTGATCTCTGTTTAATGTCCGACAGCCACGAGATGGCTAGATGCAAAGATTGTGGAAAATTTATGAAGGCCGCCGCCAACTCAACCCTTAAGAAACACACTGAGCGGCATTGGCCATTGACGAAGGCAAAGAAAAATGAGACGAGAGAAGGTTCCGGCACCGGTTCTTCAAATGTTTGATATAACCCGTTTGGTTTTGGTGTTTTTAATAAAGTTTGTGTAATGTTTCTTTCTATTGTGTTTGTAAAAAAGTACTTAGGTTATGAATATTTTTCCAAGCCGTATTGGGAAAGGGGACGACTAGATATTCATCACTTAAAGTTGTACGAAAAGATTTTAAAGTGCACATTTGCTTTATAGCCATTTCAAACATATGACAAGTTGAATTCCAACGAGTCGGTATATCCCAATTCGGTCCAATAATTTTTTGGTTGACATCTTTACAAAGTTTTTTATATTCTTGATATCTTTCTTTTCCACTTTTGAAAACATCTTGGAGCATAGCTCTAAATGTTATAATAAAATCCGATACAAATTGATCTTTTAAACCGGTTTGCACTACTAAGTTAATAATATGTGCAACACATCGTGTGTGGAAAAAAATACCATCAACTATTGGTTTGTAATTCAACTTTAATTTTTCAATCGCCGTTGTGTTGTTTGAAACGTTATCAAAGGATATTGAAAAAATTTTATCTTCTAAAACATATTTAATTATTGTGCCATTTATAATTTTATAAATATTTTCTCCCGTATGAGGAGAAGGAAACTCGTCAAACGCAATCGTACGCTTCATCATTTGCCATGTATCGGGATCAACCCAATGAGCGGTGACACATATGTACGATTCCGGTAAACCATGTGGAGCCGACCACACATCACTAGTTGTGTGCTAAACAATAGATTTCTAAACAATATATATAGAATCGGCTATAACCGGTTCCTACGGTAACATTATAACGGCTATAACCGGTTCCAACGGTAACATTATAACGGCTATAACCGGTTCCTTCTAGAACTGCATTTCCGGGTACTGGTGGAACCGGGTACTAGTGAAACCGGGTACGGGTAGGAACCGGGTACGACCCGATTCAAATAGTAAAATTGTGGAACCGGGTTGGAACCAACGGGTATTTTGAACCCGGAACCGGTTCTACTTAATGTCGGTAGGAACTGGAACCGCGTCCAGTTCGGTTCTACCGGTTCGGGTTCGGAACCGGTTTTTATGCCCATCTCTAACCCATCTTGACCCATTACTCAAACCCACCCAACTTGCCCACTTTGCCACCACTAATCTAGAGGGTCCGTTTCGTTCATATACAAGTTTCGACCCATTTTTATCAAGTTCATCTCTCTTGGCGGTTAAGGTAACCATTGCACCTCTTTCTTTTTATTTATTTTTCCCATTTATCGCTACTACTTTAAAATTTAACTTCATAAAATCAAATCTTAGAAGTTAGAAATAACAAAACATCATAACACATTACTTCCATTTGTTATAAATTTTTCATGTAAACCAAGGGATTTCATCGATTTACATATGGATGAGAAGGTAGATTATATTTGGTTTTTAAACATTTTTCCCGCCCAGTTAGGATTATACGTTTCAACTGTGATTCCGACATTGAGACAACAGATCATTTATTTACGTCGTGTTGGGTGTCTATGATGATCTCGAAACATGTTAGCGTGTGGTGCGGCGTTATGCAAATTTTTGACTTTTCAGTTGGAGCCTTTTGGAGCTTCACTGTCATGTGGGATTGTCGGAGCAGAAATTAGAGGCGTTTCATGGCATTGTGATATTGGCGTGTTGCCGTATATGGAAAGCAAGGATTGAGTTGCTTTTTTCGAGTATCTAGGTATAGAAGACATTATTGGAGACGTAAAGTCTAGGGTTGTAAACGAACTGAACGAACACGAACAAGGCCATGTTCATGTTCGTTCGTTAAGGAAATTAACATGTTCGCGAACTATTCACGAACGCATACCGAACATATGTTTATGTTCGTGCTCGTTCGTTAAGGAAATTCAGTTGTTCACGAACAGTTTCGTGAACACTGGTCTCAATCACAAACGCAAGCAAATAAAAACGAACGCAAACGAACATTTAACTTAAAAATAAAAAATTAAAACATTGTTATCCTTAAACATTGGATATACGTAGTTAAATACAACCATCAAATGATAAATCAAAACACAACAAGTCTACCACACCACCAAACGATGATTCAAGTTTAATTAACTTTGACATAATTATCCCAAAAAATGTCTTAAAATGTCTAAATTTTAGCTAGCTTAGAAAAAATAGGTTTCAAGTTTTCAATATATTTAGATAAAAGGTTTGTTATTTATTATTTTATTATAATCAAACGAACACGAATGAACGTAAACTAACGAACGTCCCCGAACGTTCACGAACACAGTCGAATGAACGATGCCTGTGTTCATGTTCGTTCGATAGGCTAAACGAACAAAATTTTTTGTTCGTGTTCGTTCGTTAAGCTAATCGAACGAACATGAACGAACTTCCCGCCGAACTGTTCGCTGAACGTTCGGTTCAGTAAAGTCTATAGGGTTACTGTGGTTCAATAATAGATCAAATGTAAGTCATTAGAATGGTCAAAATGGTGTAGTTTCAATCATTTTTGCTCCATCAGATCCTTGTTTCCTAATTATTGAGATTTGAGAGTTGTTCTACATACCTAGTGTAGGTTTTTTTCCATCAAAAACAAGCAAGGTATGACTGGTAAGTTGACTTTTGGACTTGAATAGCCTGTTTTTCCAACTACTATGACCAAATTGTCCAATCTACAGGTTTAGTGATTAAAATCTCAAAATTGGAAGCTTTAGTGGAGATAACAGTAGCGCCATTCAAAAAGCCTGAGGCTCGAGACTCGTTTGGAATTCGTTTGAAAAAAGTTTGAAAAAAGCCCGGTTCGAAGTCAGCTCGGTTTTAAAAGAGTTGGCTCAGCTCGGCTCGATTTGTAAACGAGCCGAGCCCGAGCCAAGGTTGGTTCGATTCGTGGCTCGCTCGTTAGCTGGCTCGTTGGCTCGCTCGCTTGACTCGTTTAAATCAAACCCCAAATTATATATGTGTGTGTATGCATGTATATCTAATATATTTAAGAAAAGAAATGTTGTTTAATTAGTAACATGGTTATTTTTTTATAGAAAGAAATTGATTGTTAAGCTATAGTCTTAATTAGTATATTGATTTAAAAATATATATTAAGGCAAATAACATAGAATTTTTCTTGTTCGTTTTATTTATTGTTTGCCAAAAATTACTATCTAATTAGCCTAAATAATGTTTTTATTTACTGTTTTTTGGTTTTATGTATATATTATGCGTAAAAAAATACAAAGATATATTTTTTTAAAGAAATGAACGGCTTGACGAACCACAAGCTGGCTCGAGCTTTTGACGAGCCGAGCCACGAGCCCAACTTTCCAGCTCGTTAAGAAAAATGAGCCAGCTCGGCTCGATTCGATTTTTAAATGAGCCGAGCCTGAGCCCACCCTGATTCGGTTCTGCTCGGCTCGTTTACAGCCCTAGATAACAGTAATATGGTATTAGGGGGATGATCTTCATTAAGTATCTTTATAAAAAAAATTAAAGAAATGAGTTGAAGTTTACTAAAGACCTTAACAAAACTTTTGTTAAGGTCTTCGACTAAACGAAAAGGTCAACTGCTGAGTTAAGTGTTTATAAATTGATTGTTTTTGTTAGAAAATAAATTTATTAATGGTTGAAATATTTTTTAAAAGGTTTAAATCAATAAAATGCTTCATGTAATATGTATATTTAATGTTATAGGTAAATTTATAATTTTCATTAATTTATTATATTCTCCTAAATTAGCTAACTAATCAAACTTATAACTAGTTTTTATAATGTTCTTTTTCATGACAACATAATATATGATGAATTTTGAAATATATAGGATAACTGTTTTTGTCTAATTAACAGAGAGAAAATAATTAACGAAAGAAATTATAAATTATATATTGTTTGACCACTATGGCTCTTCTTCTTTTTCTTCTTATTTAAGTTTTTTTTTTCTCTAATGATTATTCCCCTTGTTGGTTATTAACACATGTATCATATATGTAAAGGCTATACGATCGACTTTTTGATGTATATGATAACATGCAACTTTTTTCTAACATGAATCGCTTTAACCGTTTTTAATAAAGCTTCACATCATATATTATTTATTTTGTACATTCGGGAAATCACACCTCATATTTTTATTATAGAAAAGGAACACAATTTATAGGCAATATCACAAAATAAAATAATAAGTAATTGTTTTAGCCACTTGCATGGTGAAAGCAATGGCCATTATCTATCTAATTTGGTAGGAGTTCAACATCACACTCATCTTCTTAGCTCTAAATTTCCCAACCACAACCATTTGCATTCATATTATTTTTTTTCTTAATAAAACCATTTATTGATTAAAAAGATTAAAAATGGTATACTTGGTTTTTATATCACAATAAAATATATATATATTATTAAAAAATTATTATTACAACATAAATATTAAATAAATCTTGAGTATTTTAATCCTTTTTTTATCATTTGTCGGTATTTATGAATAACATAAATTCTTAGGTTTTATGACCTGTCAAAGTCAAGTTAATGATAACTATCAATGTACAATTTGAGGGCAGAAGTCGCTGGGAATGGGGTGGCAATCGACCACTTTTCACAACCTTTTCTTGTCTCATTTTTTGTTTGTTTTTAAATTAGTAAACATTATTGTTGTGTTCGTTTATACATCACTAAACATGTTAATTTCACACACTTCACAATCTTAATTTCAGACCATGTACACAGACTGTATAATGCTATACGATCCGTGTAGAATAATCTGAAATGACAAATATTGGGTTATATAATGTTATACTGCTCGTATAATGTGTTATACGCCTCGTATAGATGGACAAAATTTTAGGTTGTATAACACTATACGGGTCGTATAACATTATACACGGTTTGGATCGTATAACTTTATATGGGTCGTATATTTTATACAAGTCGTATAATGTTATACGACAATATACATGGAGACAAAAAAACATTCTCTTACATTTTTGTACAACAATCAGTTATACGGCCCGTATAAAGTTATACAGACGGTATACATGTAAGAATATAAAAATAAAATTTCAGATGTGTAAGAATAACGAGAGCTTAAAATAAACATTAACATATCTTTGTTTATCCATCACCAAATGTCTGGATATGTTAAAATAAACAATAACATATGTTTTTTTATTGGTCACACCACATACGTTAAAACAAAATTATTCATAAAATATCATAACATATGATCAACGACTTGCATGTATCTAACTTGTATTCTTATATCATTATAGTTTTTGTTAACTCTAAACCCGGTCAACTTCGCAGGAAAAATAACTTAATTAACTGAAATCAAAATTAATTTAAAAATAAGAGAAAATAAAAAAAAATTAGCATAAGGGTAGAGAAAATACGAAAGTTGGTAGCTTCTGACAATCAAAATCATCTTTAGTAATAAATAACATAAGTTAAATAGTAATAAATTACTTATCTCAATTAATAAAAACTTGTAAACTATGCTAAAATTTGTATTCACGTGATATTTCCTTATTTCTTTAGTGGTCCATTTCGAACCTTAATTCATTTTATACGTGTCTTCTTTTCTTTTCTTCTTCATTAATTCTGATTTATACCTGTCCTATAACTATTTTTACATTTTATTACAAATATTTTTGATAATATATACTTGTCCTATACTCCTATTATACTATTTGACATATTATTACAAATATTTTTTTGTGATTAAAAACCAATAACATAAGAAAAGAAAATGATTTTACTTTATCTAAAAAATTCCATTGTATTTTCATTTATGTATATCTTGGTTTCAAAAACCAACTAAGAACTGCTGTATTTAAACTCGTATAATTCTCTAAAAATACCTTCATATTATTTTTTATACTCAACCATATTTTATTAAAAGGAAAGAGATCTTCACACCGTAATTTATTTTTATAAAATCATCCTAGTGTATGTTCTATTGTTTCTATATTTTGATGCATAAAATGATAACTTTATGTATAAGAAACACAAAATAAATGCTTCAATTGCAAGCTGGACTACATGAGGATATATGACTTTATGTCACGAGTTTCACATCCTCATTACATGTAATACGAGGTTGTACGATTAAAGATTGGCTAGAGTTTCCAAGTCGATTGACCGCATCCAAAGAAGACTAATTTATGCGATATTTGTGAACACAAGGTATCTATAGAATGCAAGAACGAGAGAGATTTTAATAACGGATTCATGGTCTTAAAAACCAAAGAATAAATCAAGGCGAACAATCTTTTATGGGTAAAAACTGGGCGAAGTTCCATAGTTAACAATGGTCGAATTGATATTCATTTTACGTCTCAAATTTCATCCCCAATTAGGGGACATGTGATTCTTTGCCTCTAGTTCCTTGCTAGATTTCAATAAAATTTTCAATGTTGTTCAAAAAAATAAGTATAACATGTGGTGGGCAAACATAACCCCGTATGAGAAGGGTGATACCTTTTTATGTAGGAGGGCCTAACAAATATGTAAGAGAGAATAGTATGCTTAGAGGACACGGGGCACCGGTGTTATATGCCGTGATGATGGCCGACCACGCGTTATACACACTGGCGCCGGTCACCACCATCACGCATGGAATGGAAAAAGGAGAGAACCCTCCTTCTCCCCGTGGCGAGCTAACGATGTTCTGTTTTGCAGGTTTAGCCGGAGTACTGTTTTACTCATCATCCATCGTGAAACCAAACGAAGGGTTAACCCTTTTATGCAGAGCCCATTCATAGATCTACTTAGATTCCAGTCTAGTTGATCTAGGGTTTCTTCATTGGCGTCCACCGATTTCAATTCTTTCTCATCTTTCGTTTCGTTTCACTTAGATCTGCAGCATCATGGCTGATGGATCATCTTTTAAAGGTCCTCGATCAGGGATTCGACGTGTTGTTGTCGGACCTCAGGTCGACGGACAAATAGTTTAGGATTCTTCCGGCGAAGCTAATGCTCAGTATGATCCTAATCATGCGAGTATTCCTGTAAGGCCGGCGGCTCCTCATGTTGATGTTACGTCGATTTTACCACCTGGAGAGACTCCATTATCGTGGTTAATCAAATCTCAAGCGACTCTAAACGCTATGTATGCTCAGTTATGTGCCCAAACCGGAACCCTAGCTTTTCAAGCTCCGGTTAACGCTCCTCAGGTCCGTGCTTCGCCGGCACCTTGAGTTTTGAGTTATAATACTCAAAGTCATGCTCGTTCCCCTCCGCACATGCCTGAAGATGGAACAGAAATGTATTCTAAAACCAGGAATGATCCTGTTCATTCTGATAATAGAAGGCAAGAAGACAACGTTCAGCGTCGCGCATCTGTCCACTCTCTTTTGGGCCCGCGGTCTTCGCAGAAACGGGACACCCAACATGATGAGCTCGATAGAACCTATGAGGAAGGGATAGTGCAAGTATTTTCAATCGAATATCTGCAGATCATGCTAGTTACAGGCCAAAAGTACGTGCAGTATACAATCCAGAAGCTGAGCATGATTACAATTTGGTGTATCACCCAACCGAAGCAGCTGAACAATCAAAGTTTACCAGAGAGATAGCACTTACTCCGTTGGAGCGAGTGAAATTACCATGCAACGTTGGAAAGTTTAACGGTTTGACCGATCCTGATGATCACATGCGCCTCTTTACCGGTGTAGGGTTACTTGGGTGCTGGACATTGCCAATGTGGTGTCACCTATTTGTACAGACCCTTACCGGCGCTGCGCGCCTTTGGTTTGATAATTTGCCGGCAGGTAAACTTTCCTCTTGGAATGACTTAAAAGAAAATTTTCTTACACACTTTAGTCAGCAACGGCGATACGTGCGCGATTCCTCAGATGTAATGAACATCTGGCGGAGGGACGATGAAAGCCTCGAAGATTTTATAACGTGTTACAATAAAGAGGTGTTGGAGATTGGAGATGTCCATGAAGACCTTATACGCGCGCAGTTCAAGTATGCAGTAAGGTGTGACGAAATGATTAAAGTGTTGTCCGGCACAACTGGCCTTCCAAAAAATTGGGATAAACTCATGGCGGCAGCCAAGGTCTACGCCCAGACGGAATGCAACTTAAGCTCTAACATGCCACCTCTACCTCAGAATCGTCCGCAAGACCTGAGTAGAGGTTGTCGCAAGTATAAGAGAAATTGGAAAGAGTCAAGTCAGAATTCGTACTCTCCTTATTCACCAATTGATGTGCGAGCAACAATCAATAATATAGTAACTCAAAAAGCAATTAAGCAAGAGAATAGGGAACGTCAGTGGACTCCCTTAGCGAAATCTCCGGCTGAGGTTCTCAACACTGAGAATTATCAGTTCAAACAGCCGCAACCAATGAAAAACAAAAAAGGGCAAGACCC
This sequence comes from Scalesia atractyloides, assembly GCA_947069175.1. Classification (NCBI taxonomy): domain Eukaryota; kingdom Viridiplantae; phylum Streptophyta; class Magnoliopsida; order Asterales; family Asteraceae; genus Scalesia; species Scalesia atractyloides. The sequence goes on from CAMTDV010000025.1 coordinate 92,883,205, forward strand.
AAATTTGTTCTGTGACTATCATAGAGACACAGGCCACACAACAGATACCTGCATCAGTCTGCGCACGGAGATTGAAAAAGCATTAAAGAGTGGGAAGCTTACACATCTAGTCCAGAATGTGCGCAAAGAGATTAAACAGATTACGCGCGAGAACGAAGGGCCTAGCAACAAGAAAATGAAACAGCACGTTTCCATGATCCAAGGTGGATCATCTCGCAAGCATAGCCTTCAACATTTTCAAAACAACACTTGGCGCGAACAGCAAGTCATTTTTCCTATCGTTCCAGGAGGCCCTCAAGAAGACCGACCAGTAGTTATCACCGGTATCTTGGGCACTACCAAACAGACTATATGTTTATAGATCTGGGTAGTTCCATGGATATTATGTATGAGCAATGCTTCAAGCAGCTAGATCCTAAGGATAAGGCACGCTTGGAACCAGTTGATTTTCCATTAACTGGGTTCTGCAATGAGGCTGTCTTTCCTCTAGGACAAATACTTTTTCCTGTTACTTTATCTAATGGGAGGTGTTCTCGAACGAGTAACGTTAACTTCATGGTGATGCCGGCAAATTCCCGTCACGATGTACTATTGGGATGTCGCGCGCAACGTGATTTCAGCATGATTATTTCCGCTCTGCATGCTGCTTGTGGTTTCCGACACCTTCCGCTCTGCATGCTGCTTGTGGTTTCCGACACCTTCCGCTGGTATAGCTATACTTTACGCGCGGAAAGAAATCATGTCAATTGAAGAACCAGTTATGAAGGCTGTCAAGGCATTGCCAAGTAACGAACCAGAAAAGTGGGTACTCAACAATAAGTATCCTGAGCAAACAATCTTATTAGGGCCTGCAGTCAGTATTGAAATTCGCGCAAAGCTTAAACTACTGTTGTTTCGCAACAAAGACATTTTCGTCTGGACATCTGCCGACAAGCTCGGTGTCCTGCGCAACGTTGCGGAACATTGTCTGAATGTATTTCCGTCAGTAGAACCAGTTGTGCAGAAAAAGCGCAACCTCGGGTCAGAAAAGACAGAGGCGATGAACGAACAAGTCACCGAGTTATTAAATGCTAGTATCCTGCGCGAAGTCAAATACCAGACCTGGGTGGCAAACCCAGTCATGGTAAAGAAACATAATGGCGGATAGCGGATGTGCGTAGATTTTAAAGATCTAAACAAGGCGTGTCCGAAAGATTGTTATTCTCTTCCTGAGATTGACAAAAAGGTTGACTCATTAGCTTCCTTTCGCTGGAAATGTTTTCTAGATTGTTATAAAGGTTATCATCAAGTCTTGATGAAAAAAGAGGACGAAGATAAAACCGCTTTTCGCACGGAGAAGGGCATTTTTTGTTATACCAAAATGCCTTTTGGTCTCCGCAATGCGGGAGCTACTTATCAAAGATTGATGGATACAGTGTTTGGAGATGATATTGGGAAAACTCTGGAAGTCTACATTGATGATTTGGTCATTATGAGTAATTCAGAAGACACTATGTTAGACAACATCCAACGAACTTTTGATTCTCTGCGAGAAGTAAATCTAAAGTTAAATCCCAGCAATGCTCTTTCGGCATGGAGGAAGGCAAATTTTTGGGCTTTATCGTCACCAAAGACGGTTTCAAAGTTAATCCTGAGAAGGTCGAGGCAATACAAAAAATGTATTCTCCTACTACCATAAAAGAGATGCAACATTTGGCTGGAAGGTTAGCTGCGCTAAACCGCTTCCTCTCCAATCATGCTGCAAAGTCTTATCCATTTATTCGAACCTTGCGCAATTGTACGAAGAGCAAAGAGTTCGCATGGACTCCTGAAGCTGATCAAGCTTTCTAGCAGATGAAAGATTGTTTAGTTCAACTTCCCACACTTACTGCTCCTCGTGAAAAAGAACCCATGGTCTTATATCTTGCTGCATCTGAGGTAGCAGTAGGTGTTGTCTTGTTGGTAGAACGCGAAGGGGTCCAGTCTCCAATTTATTATATCAGCAAGATGTTGAACGATCCAGAGACAAGGTATTCAATTATGGAGAAATTAGTTTTAGCATTGGTCCATGCTTCGCGCAGGCTGCGAAGATACTTTTCAGGACATGTTATTACAGTTTTAACAAATTTTCATATTGGCCAACTCCTGTCCAAACCAGATGTTTCTGGATGACTTGCGAAATGGGCAATAGAATTGGGAGGTTATAACATCTGTTATAAACCTAGACCAGCTATCAAAGTGCCAAGTTTTGACAGATTTCATCGCTGAAATTCCCGCTGATAAACTTGAAGAATGGCAAGCAATTCAAAACCCAGTCCCAGTCATAGACAATAGAGCATGGACACTGTTTACAGATGGCGCACAAACAGTGATGGGGCTGGAGCAGGTCTTCGATTAATGAGTCCAGAGGGAGCAGAATTCACATATGCAATTCGGTTGGATTTTAAAAGCACCAACAACGAGGCCGAATATGAAGCTTTCCTAGCAGGCTTACGCCTCGTTATCAAAATGGGTGCAACAAATTTAGAAGCCCATGTTGATTCATTACTAGTTGCTGAGCAAGTAGTTGGTACGTACGATGCAAAGGGAGATATCATGGCTCTATACTTGGCGCAAGCCAAGGCTCTTATAGCACAGTTCCAACAATTTAAAATCACACACGTTAAGCGAAGCGAAAACAAACATGCTGACGCTCTAAGCAAACTCGCTGCAACTAGTTTCAAGCATTTGGCAAAAGAAGTTCGCATCGAGGTTTTAAGTAATCCATCAGTCCCTCTCAGACAAGTGACAATGGTCGAAGTAGGAGATCCATCATGGATGTCTCCAATAATGATGTATTTGTTACATGGTTCTTTACCAGAAGATAAAGCGCAAGCACGTAAGTTACGATGCAAAGCCCTCAATTACGAAATGATTGACGGTATTCTGTATCGACGCTCTTACATGGGTCCTTCACTCCGCTGCGTTAACAAACATGATCGCAATACTTGATCAGGGAGGTTCATGAGGGGCTATGTGGTATACATTCTAGGCCGCGCATGGTAGTAGCCAAAGTGAAAAGCGCAGGATATTATTGGCTCGGAATGTACGTTGACGCGGTAGAGATCTTGCGCAAATGCATGTCCTGCCAAAGGCATGCCCCTAAAACAATGCGCCCAAAGAATCCTTTGGTACCCGTCACAACAGCTTGGCCATTTCAACAATGGGCCATTGATTTAATGGGACCATTTCCGGATGCGCCCGGCGCAGTAAAGTTTATCATTGTTGCGGTCGATTACTTCACCAAATGGGTTGAAGCCAAACCTTTAGCTTCTACTACAGCGATGGTAATTCGCAAATTCATCTGGGAATACATTATTTTCCGTTTTGGTCTGCCCATGCGTATTATTATAGACAACGGTCCAAATTTAATGGCTGAAGAGTTGCAAACATGGATGACCGAAATGGGAATCCAGCATGTTTTCGCTTCTGTTGCGCACCCACAAGCAAATGGTCAAGTTGAAAGCATAAACAAACAGTTGGTCGACGTATCGGCGGGGGTGGGTTGACGAATTGCCTAGCATCTTATGGGCACACCGAACTATGCCCAAGACTAGTACTGGAGAAACTCCTTTTAGCCTTGTGTACGGCATGGAGGCTGTGATTCCTGCTGAAATTGGGTTACCATCTCCAAGAATGCTAGCTTTGGAAAAACAAGACAACGAAGAACAAAGGCGCATCGACCTAGACTTATTGGAAGAACGACGAGAAAACACAGCGATTCGCGAAGCTAAATACAAGTCCCAGATTTAAAAGTATTACAACAAAAGGGTGTGCATCTATTCCTTTTTGCCTGGTGACTTTTGTTCTTCGCGATAATGAAGCGTCGAATGCCGAAAAACCGGGGAAGTTAGCCCCGCGATGGGAAGGTCCGTACGTGATAAATGAAGTCTTGGGAAAAGGCACGTACACTCTGAAGCGTATGGACGGATCCAGCGTTTCTCGAACCTGGAATGCCCAACAACTACGCCGATGTTAATGCTAGCTTTGGAAAAACAAGACAACGAAGAACAAAGGCGCATCGACCTAGACTTATTGGAAGAACGACGAGAAAACACAGCGATTCGCGTAGCTAAATACAAGTCCCAGATTTAAAAGTATTACAACAAAAGGGTGCGCATCTATTCCTTTTTGCCTGGTGACTTTTGTTCTTCGCGATAATGAAGCGTCGAATGCCGAAAAACCGGGGAAGTTAGCCCCGCGATGGGAAGGTCCGTACGTGATAAATGAAGTCTTGGGAAAAGGCACGTACACTCTGAAGCGTATGGACGGATCCAGCGTTTCTTGAACCTGGAATGCCCAACAACTACGCCGATGTTATATGTAATCTCAGTCCTCTAAGCAACTTCTGAGTGTTGCGTAACGAGACTGCTTACTTTTTTGTTATGTAATCTTAGGGCAGCCATAGTTTTGCGCTTTATCAGTATGAATAAAATACTCTGCCACTACTTACAGTCTTGAATATGTTCATTTACAAATGCATGCAATTCCTTTGGATAAACAAAAACACAAACTCATGAGCCACAAGCTAACTTAATACTTACACTCACACATGAGAAAAGAAATTGTTCATTTGTCTATCATACATAATGGTCCCATGCAAACATTGTAAAGCTGAAATATATTATATTCACATCCACAATACTTGCGCAGCAGCGCAACGTTACAAGTTATCACAAAGTAAAAAAATTACAAATATCCTACTCTATGGATTTGGTACCCGCCTGCTTCTCTGTTGAAGAAAAGATCTCCTTTAATTTATCAACAAAGTCATCTTGCTGCAGCGCGACATCCACAAGGTCCATAATCGAAATCTGCAATTGATCATATTTTTCTTTAGCAGCGGAATAGATGGCGGCAGTATTTAGCCCATGCGTGGCAGCACAGCTTGTGTCCAATTCAGTCTTTAGCGCATGTGCCACGTGCAAAGTACACTCCCTATAGCCCTCGGCATGCCCGTCATTGCGCGCCGCCATCATCAATTCCGCCACTCTCTCATCCAACTCCGTAGAGTTAAGGATGACATTTGCGATCTGTATACAAATACAATCAGTATATGTTGCGACAATCAAACCAGACATGTATAAAGAAAAGGGAATATTACCTCCACAATCCCGTACTCCCGCAACCAGGTAAGCTGGTTCATGAGGGATTCGGTCAGGCTTTCTGCTGTAGCGCGAGCGACCTCCGTGTCGTTAAGTTTTTGTTCGCCTTCAGTTAAACGGCGGATCAACTCGGCTTTTTCTGTTCGGTGAAGGTTGATATCTTTTTTCAAACTATCAACCTCATCTTGCAGCCGCGCCTGGTCAAATAGCATAGCAGTTAGATCATCAATTTCTTTATTCTTAAGAAGGAGAGTCATTTTGGTTGATACCTCATTCTGTTCGCTCCTTTCTCTGTGTGAGCGCGCCTCTTCTGCTGCCGCAACAGCATCAGCTTTCTCTTTCTTGAGTTTCTCAATTTCGTTGTGCAGAGATATTTTTTCTTTGTTGTCACGATCACAAGCCTCCACAAAGCGCTTGCGCTCGTCCGCGTATTACGCAGCAGAGGCCTCATACTTGCGCTTCCACGACAGCGCAGCCCACTCTTCAGTCTTCTTCTCTTCCTTGAACTGGGCCTTTTCCGCCTCAAAATTGACGAGCATCTTTAACGTCTTCTCTTTCTCAACTTTGGCCTTTGACTTATCAAGCTCAACCTCATCTCACTCTTTGTTCATGCTGCGCCATTCGCGCACAATCCTTTTTATTATGGAAGAGGCAAGGGCAGACTCTTGCAAATATGACTCGTACGTAGCCTCGTTGTCTTTTTCTTCCTGGCGCTTCACCTCCGCCGGTGGGAAGATGCCCTTATACCACTCCCTGCAGGAGTGCCAATCCGTAAAAACATCACCCTGTTTAACTTTCCACACGGGCTGATGAATCGCACAGGCCCGCCTCTCAGAATAAGAACGATAATAATAGTCCCCATGCGTCACCTCTGGGCGAATGGGCGACTCCTCCTCCGAATCCTCAACAAACACAAAGCCTTCGCTTTGTGTTGAAGGTCCAGCTCCCTTGGATATCAACTTTGACAGTTCCGGAACAGGGGAAGATATTTTTTCTTGTTCTACGGAAGCAGTATCTCTCACCCCAACATCTATAGCTGTATCTTTAACCTGCTCGCCAGCAGGATTCTCAACATCAAAATTTTTGGGCTCTTCTTCCAAAGCACCTTCTCAGTATTTTCCGGGATGATGGGGTCGGCATAAAAAACAGGAGTTTCTTGCCCCGCATCCCTTTCCTCAACATTCTCAGGCCTGCACGGCGATGGTATAGCAGATGAGGTGGCCGGCGCAGCCTTCACCATTTTCTCTGCAAAGCATATCAACAAATACCAAGTATAAGATTTTGCGCAACTTTTTTGACAGAAATGCGCAACAAACTAAACGTACCAGGTGAGAATTTCTTTGCAAAGGCATCCAGATTGCCTTTCTTGCCAATGTGCGGGCGCGCAACTTTTGTTGGTGAAGGAGTTTTAGTTTCCGCCTCCTTCCTCTTCTTGGAAGGGCGCTTCAACGCCTCTTCTTGGAAGTGCGCTTCAACGACCCACGATCCCAAAGGCATCCAACTCATACTCTTGACATGTATTCCTTGTAAATGTCTTCTAGCCTCGCTCGTAGGAAAATGAGAGCAGGAAAAGCCCGTGAACGCATGGCTACCCAAATCGCTCAGCAAATGGCGACCGTAATACCAAACATCGTAGTTCAAGTTCAACAAGCCCTTACCGCTAATTCCGTTAACCCAACCCAACAAGAGATTCCTTGAGTTAAATCAAATGGTTCCCAACTTGTTCACTCCCCTCTACCGTTTGATCGAGCACTACATTCGTGGTCTTCCATCAAAGATTCAAGACCCTGTAATAAGTACCTCGCCTGCAACTTTGGAAGCAGCAATGGAGCTAGCAACCGCGCTCACCGAGAACCGAATCCGGATCAAAGATTTCAAAGAGGAGAAGAAGAAGGATAAAGCATCAACCGAAAACTCAAACCCCACCCGAACCGAATCCTTTACACCACCTACTTCTAAGAGAAAACGTGATGGGCAAATCTTCGCCGTCACCCAACGTAACCAACCAGCTTCACAAGTTGTACCTCCTCAAACTATCCCAAACGCTCAAATAGCACCCAACTCAACTTACCCAAACAAGAAGCCTTACATTGGACCCCACCCTCAATGCAACACCTGTTTCTATCACCATCCACCTACCTTACCCTGTCGACTATGTGCGAATTGTGGACGCTACGGTCATTTGAGCAACGTTTGCCGCACCTCTCAAAACCAAACCTCAACCCCTACTCAACCCATGATCCAAACATATCAACAACCTCAATACCCCATGTACCCATATGTTCGAGCTTGTTTCAATTGTGGCGACCCTACCCATTTTAGAAACACGTGCCCTCGTTTGGTTAACATCATAAACGCCCAAGCTCAAGCAAACCCAGTTAACCAAGCAAACCCAGCTCCACCACCGGCAAGAGGAAGAGTTTATAACATCAACACCAATCCTGTTGAAGATATTAACGGTCCAAACCAACCACTTAACTAGCCTTCTCTCACCAAGAATCAAGATTCAACTCCAATCACTTAGTTTTTTATGTTTTTCTCTATGTTATCTCAATTTTCACGTATCTCAATTGGAATTTTATCCAAGAATTTTAATGCAAATTACTAGTTCAGTTTGTTTATACTCATTGATTTAATATTCATATCATCATACTTCACGACATATCTCAGTTTCATCATTTAAAGAAGTTGAGTTGTGTCTCACTTCTACATAGAGTAACCTCTCCATCATATTAAACGAGAGAGGTTTTGTCAAACACGGATACTATCAGAATTAAGACTCAAGCGCTGGTTGTTGTGTTTGTTTATGTTGTAGAGTCGCATAGAACTAATCATAACTTGCGGATAAAGTCAATGAGAATTTGACAAGAATATGGTGGATACGCCGCTGGTACTTCCTATATATAAGTATTCTTGTCAAATGATCGGAGGCATTATCAGGCGGTTATGAGAGGTTCCATGCATAGGTTGTTTGTGTGATTAAGTTATTCATTTTCAATACATGCAATAAGCTCGGCTCCGTTTGATTGAGCCTTGAGCACACAGACAATTTCATTTTCAATACATGCAATAAGCTCGGCTCCGTTTGATTGAGCCTTGAGCACACAGACAATTTCATTCTCAATACATACAATACGATCGGCTCCGTTTGATTGAGCCTTGATCGCACAGATATATTTCATTTCAGTATTTTTATGTTTGATGTATTGGTTGTAGAGTTATAGGACTAATCATAATTCACTGATAAAACCAATGAAAATTTGACAAGAATATGGTGGATACGCCGCTGGTACTTCCTATATATAAGTATTCTTGCCAAAGGATCAGAGGCGTTATCAGGTGGTTATGAGAAGTTCCATGTAGGATTTAGTATTGCCTTGGTTGAAATTTGTGTTACAAATTACATCATCTCACTATTTAAAGAAATTGGATTGTGTTCCATTTCTACATAAACTAACCTCTCCATCATAACAAACGAGAGAGGAACCATCACCATTCAAACATATATGCTATCAGAATGTGGATACAATTGTTAGTTGTTGTGTTTATTTGTGTAGATTGTAGAATTTCTGCCTTAGGATATAACCCTAAGCATATTCAAACTTTTATGCATGATATCATTTTAGCGAATCATTCCTGCTTAACAATACTTATACAGTAGGCAACAAAAAGCGATTCCTGTATTAGGATACTTAACCTTTACAAGGAACGTTACCGCCTCAAACAAAAACCCAAACCCTTATTTCTTCTAAGTATGTAACTGTCAAACTAAACACCATCATTCTTTTAGTCAATTATATCCCTATTTAAATTTCGGGATGAAATTTCTAAAAAGCAGGGGATACTGTAACATCCGTAAAAAACGGATTTACCAAACCCGCTCCGTTTATCAACCGAACAGTCAGTCTTTTTGTTGCGAATTAAATGCCCAAAATAATTTTAAACGATACGTAATCAATTATTATGCGGGGATATGTATTTAGTTTTTGAAAATCTGTTAAAAATAACAAAATAAAAATGTTTTACTCATGCCGGGTTTCGAACTCGGGTCTATAACCGGCTCAACAACACTTATCACTCAGCCGACCAACCACTCCGCCACTTTGATTTTCTGTTAATAAAAAGAAACAATTAATTCAAATATTCAAGTTAGCAAGTTGAATTCAATCAATTTTCCGCCCAATTAGCAGTCGTCGGAAATCCCGACGACTTCGCCGTTTAATTACATTTCCGCTCATAATAACCGAAGACTTAACTCCCTCGACGGTTATAACCGACGTCTGAACCCGCGACATCAGCTGTAACCGCCGGAGAACGGCTGACTTCGAATTGAGACCGAATTCAGACCCCATTCATCTCGTTACTACCCTATAAATACACCCACAACTCGCCAGAAACCTTTCACGCTCAAATCGCACCTTTTCTCGGCGAAAAATCACTCGCCGGAAATATTTGATACATCGCCGGAAAACCGTATCGTTAACCGCTGAGCTTTACTGAACCCCCTAAACTCTTACCGAAATCACCCACACCCTTTGCAAGCCTTCGGAAGACTCTCTGCTGCAAGAGACTCGTCGCCGGAAGAACTTGCTGCCACCGGAGTTCTGCCGGAAAACAGAGGAGAAACAGCCGGTACTTTTCACGCCTAAATTCCTTTCTTTTTACTTTTATCTCGTCTATAATTGATCATACAACGCTAAAGAAACTTGAATCAACATTTCGAACCAGTCAGTCGCCACTTCCGGTTAAACCAGTGAAGAAGACGACGTTTCAGTAATGGTTAAGTATAATTAAAATCAAGATAATTACCGGGTTAGACACACAGTCCAGTGGTGGACTGTGTGCACTTTTAACGCTAAGGTCACGAGTTCGAGTATTGTCCCTCACACGCCGCCTTGATAAAAATTCTTTTTTCAGTAAACTGAACCGGGTTGATTTAAGTATATGTTAAGTATATTGATAACCGAGTTTATAACCAAGTGAGACACACAGTCCAGCGGTGGACTGTGTGTCCGCTAACCCACAGGTCCCGGGTTCGAGACCTGTGGAGCGCACCGGTTTTGTGATTTAATTCGTTTTTAAAATAAAAGGATTTCTGTTTAAACTCTAATTAATATATATATATAATTAAAATCGGATATATGACGGGTTAGACACGTAGCTCAGTTGGTAGAGCTGCGTGCACGCGTACGGGAGGTCTCGGGTTCGAGCCTCACCCAGCGCACAACAATATGCCTTCCGAACCGGTCAACGTCAGTCAAAGTCAAACGGTCAAAGTCAACTGTAGCAAAAATAAAACATTTTTTTTATTATTTTTATTTACTTATTTTAATTAAAAATCAATTATAAATACTTAAAAATAACATTTTTAAGGTTAGAAAATAGCCTCAAACTCACAAAAATACACCCAACAACCCTACTAAAATAGATTAATAAAACCCGTTTACTTACCAAACCGTAATGCGATTTATCTAGGTTTAATCTCACTCGTGGTTAAAACCACTTCGCGTGCATTCAACGTCATCAACCGAACGCACCCAATGTGAGTGAATTCTTACAAACTCCCCCTTTTTATTCATGTTTTGGGGTGTATCATGTGTCGTTTAAACTAATTCTCTTATGCAAATTTGTGCTATACCATTATATGAACTAAACTAGAATGTAACTATTATTGGTTGTGATATATTACATATTGTCAAAGTTGTATGCAAATTATTTAGGCCCATCAGTTCCTCGTGGGAGACGAGAACAACGCGTGCCTTAAAACTCATACATTAGGCCCATCAGTTCCTCGTGGGAGACGAGAACAACGCGTGCCTCAAAACTCATTCATTAGGCCCATCAGTTCCTCGTGGGAGACGAGAACAACGCGTGCCTCAAAACTCATACATTAGGCCCATCAGTTCGTAAGAACAACGCGTGCCTCAAAACTCATTCATTAGGCCCATCAGTTCCTCGTGGGAGACGAGAACAACGCGTGCCTCTAAACTCATACATTAGGCCCATCAGTTCGTAAGAACAACGCGTGCCTCAAAACTCATTCATTAGGCCCATCAGTTCCTCGTGGGAGACGATTCGAACAACGCGTGCCTCAAAACAATCATTTGGTGTTTGTGTGTTCAATATTCAATATTATGTGTTGTGTGAATAAATTTACATCTACATTTACTCATATGTGGTATGCACATTATTTATAATCAATTGGATAAACTTGTTCAAATGTTTTTCCATAGGATTCACTCGCCAACATTATGTTGATCCAAAAACCTTTTTACACATGATACAGGTGAACAGGTTGAAGCAAGGAAAACATAGGATATGCCTTAGAAGAGAACCAAGCAGCTTAGACTGATAGTTAGAACATGTTGTATCATTTATTGTAAATTTCCATTAAATTGTATTAATAAATATGAAACGTTTAATAAATGTCATGAGCTTTGATGATAACCCAATCATGCCCCGGTCACCTTTTCCGCTGCGGGTCGGGGTGTGACAGTTGTGCCTCCAGATTCTCCTTCTTGGGCAACTCAAAGTTCCCCAAGATTTGTGAGAACCAAGTTTCCTCACCCTCAGCAATCGGCACGACGGCCACTTTCCCTTTCTCTCTCTTGAAAGAAACCAAGTAGAGCGGTGCAGCTACATAACAAACATTTTTGCATCAGTACATATCTATTAAAGATATCACTAGGAAGTTAAAGGGTTACGTACCAGTTCCATGTTCGGTATACACCGGTTTTTCCCGGCGTTCTTTCTTCCAAAAAATACTCATCCCGGCAGCGATGAGCGCCCTCTCCGGCACAACAATGTTGGGCACATCTTTAATATCTTGATACCATACCTCGTTAGCAGGTATGGGAAGGGTCTCCAGCTCGATCTCATCGCCGGCTCGGAATGTCATCTTCATCGGGATCACTGCCTCCTTTATGAAGAAGAACTTCTGCTTCCAGTCGTGGTAAGATTTGGGCGGCACCAACAGCAATATCTACCGTCGGTACGATCTGCATCGACCGGCAAACAAACTCAAAATGCCGGATCCTAACCATTCCCTGTAACATTTGTGTAAAACGGGTTTCAAAAACCCGCACCGTTTATTTATCAAGTATTGGTTAAAATGTTCGATACATACTTAATTAGGGTTGATTATGTTATTTTTATTAGCAAATATTATTAGGATTTAAGTATTATTTATAAATAATAATAATAATAATAATTAAATAAATAATAATAATAAGAAAGTTAGATTAACCATTTAAAATAATGAGACAAAAAATTAAAATAAAAAAATGGAGAAACCGGGAATCGAACCCGGGTCTCCCGTGCATACACCACACCAAACACCACTACACCAAACACACACTTGTGCCATAATCAAAACCATTAAAGTCTTATATTAAAAAAAACCCGCGTAAACCTGCACATTCGAATCTGTAACTGCCGATAGCTTGAATTGAGCAATCAAGTTGACCAGAAATTTATAACTGTCAGTAATATAAACCAAATGATTCGAAAACCGAAAGAATCATTGATTAAAAACCTCCAAAACCGAAATCTTGTGCTTGACCATTTGCATTATAAATACCGACACCTTCCATCACAAACACCTCGCCCTTTTCTCTCTGAAGATTTGCACTAAAATCCCTTGATCAACTTTCTGTCGTCGGAGCAATCACAGTTCGCCGGGGTTACTTCGTCGGAGAACCGGGATCTCCATTTGTGTCGGTAAATTCTTCACTTCATTATTGTATTTTGTTCATCAACAATACTTTGTGTTCACATATCAAAAATTCTTTTAAACAGTCAAAATCGAGTTCAGTACTAGTTTTATTTTCGTTGAAAGAGATGAAGTTTGCCAGAGTATTTGTATAACTAAACTTGGTGTTTTAAACGGGTTAGACACACAGTCCAGCGGTGGACTGTGTGCATTTTACACACGTGACACCGGGTTCGAAACTCTACCACGACGCAAATTTCCTGAATTAAACCCAATGTTTTTAACTAAGCTGATGCTAATATCCAGTAACTATTTAAATGAAATGCAAGTCGGGAATATTATGGATTAGACACCCAGCCCAGTTGGAAGGGCTGGGTGCGTTGCACCGCGGAGATTACGAGTTCGAACCCGAGCCTAGTCATTGAACCGGTGATTTTTAAAATCTTTTTAAATAAGGAATTTCTTATATATCCTAACTTGTATATAAGAGTAATAAAAACTGGGTATCCAACGGGTTAAACACACAGCCCAATTGGTCGGGCTGTGTGCACATACGAAGCAAAGGTCGCGAGTTCGAGCCGGTTCCATGACCCTGTCTCTATAATATACAAATCTTTTGTTAAATCAGAATATAGTCTAATCTAAATAGTATATAAATATAATTAAAATCAGAAATATTTCGGGTTAGACACGTAGCTCAGTTGGTAGAGCTGCGTGCACGTATACGGGAGGTCACAAGTTCGAACCTCACTCAGCGCATAATTAAAAGCAGTCCGACCGGTCAACGGTCAACGGTCAAAAAGTCAAAAATTTTTATTTCTTTTTATTTATTTATTTTATTAAAAAAATCAATTAAAAACACTTAAAAATAATATTTTTGAAGTTAGAAAATTTCCTTAAACTCACAAAAATAAATCTAACAATCCCAATAAGAGCACTAATTAAAAATATTAATCCCAAATAAAAGTTTATTTATTTATCGAATTATTATGTTATTATTTAGGTTAGTTTCTCTCGTGGTTAAATCCAAATTCGTGCGCATTCATCGTCAATCCAAGAAACGCACCCACTGTGAGTGAATTCTTACAAATTCCCCTTTTTATTCATGTTTTGGGGTGTATCATGTGTCGCTTTAATTAATTCGCTTATTCAAACTCGTGATATTACCATTATATGATCTAAACTTATAATGTAAATATTGTTTGTTGTAATGTGTGTTTACATTTACTCAAGTTGCGTGCAAATCAATTCATTAGGCCCATCAGTTTCCTCGTTGGAGACGGGTTGAACATCGCGTGCCTCAAAATCATTCATTAGGCCAATCAGTTCCTCGTGGGAGATGAGTTGAATATTGCGTGCCTCAAAATCATTCATTTGGTGTGTGCGTGTGTATTAATTAATATTATGTGTTTTGTGATTAAATTTACATCTACGTTTACTCATATGTGGTTATGCCTTTTTTTTATAATCTATACAATAAACACGTTTAAATGTTTTCATAGGATTCACTCGCCAACTTTTTGTTGACCCAAAACCCTATTTTTACACATGATACAGGTGGACAGGTTGAAGCAAGGGACACATAGGAAATTGCCTTAGAAGAAAAATAATGAAGTTATGAAAAATGTATTTGAACATGTTGTATTTGTATGCTTATTGTAATGTTCTTTAAAAAGAAATAATAAATATGAAACTTTATAGTAAATGTCATGAGCTTTGATGAAAACCCAATCATGCCCCGATCACCATTTCCGCTGCGGGTCGGGGTGTGACATTCCCATCGGGCTCAACTGAGAAATATGAATCTTGTAAAAACCAAGAATTTCCATTAGGAAATGGGTCACCGGAAGCCTGAAGTTCCCTTCGGCAAAATAATCATAAAACAACGTGATGTAGCCGGCCGGCGCATCAACCGCCGTGGCATTCGCCACCGGAAAAAACGCTTTCCAGGACGGAGCAAAAAGAAAGTTGGTGGCAAGATTATCGAAATCTTTCTTCGACCACTTTAGCGGCGGCAAATTTGACGTCGACGGTATCTCAGCAGAACTTGCAACGGTGGCCATAACTCAAACTTTGAAGAATACTTAGAAAACTTTGAAGGTCGCCGGAATATATGAACACAAATTTCTCTCAAGTTGTAATCTGGTGAGGAAGCAAATGGACCGTTGATCCCTTTATATACTAATCGTAATTAATGCCCGATTTGACTGCAGCGACTTTTGCGACGGTCACGTATCCCCAAGTAACCGTAGGGGCGAGTGGGGAACAGTAACCGCCCCACGCGCGCGAGTGTCGCCGAAATAGCATTAAATACCGTAAGACATGTACTGTTGACAGCCTGTCAACAGTACCACCACGTCTCAAGAACGTGCGTCGTCACCAACTACACCATCCGGATAAGTGACATGTGTCTAAGTATATTTGAAATTCAAATACTTTTTTCAAAATTACTTACAACACGTCACCAAGATGCATAAAGCAACAAAAAGCTAGTCCTTACCTAGCGCAGCACATTTATCTTAAGTCCAGTGCTCCACCTACTTTTTATTCTACATAGGAGCAACACTGGACTGGAGGGACTTGAAGGGGTATGGTCCCAAAAACCTTGCGCCAATCAAGGAAACCATACCCATTAAATGACTTCGAAGAAAACTGCGCGCAGACTTCTTTGCCAAAATAAGATTTATTAGAACTCTGTGCCAAATATCCAAGAGAGGAAAGGATCATATAACTACCTTGTGCGGGCTCACGCAAGTTTCAAAGTTAAAAGCCTAAACATTCTCTTTGGATAAATGCTTCATTTAACTACCTTGCGCGGACTCGCACAAGGTTCAAAGTTAACCTTGAACATTCTCGTTTGATAATGCTTCATTTAACTACCTTGTGCGGGCTCGCGCAAGGTTCAAAGTTAACCTTGAACATTCTCGTTGGATAATGCTTCATGCACAAACCTTGCGCAGATATTTATATCAAAGCAAGTATCCACCAAACGTTGCGCTAAGCAGCAAGGAGAAGAAGGAAGATCAGTTAACTAACTTGCGCTTCTCGCGCAAGGAAACAGTAAATCCTGAAAAATTTTCCCTTAGCAAAATCCTTGACTTGGTGCAGAAGCAAATGGAATCTTTTCTGTTATAACAAAATGTACACGTGGCGAATAATAGATGGGTAACAGCTGTGAAACCTTCTAGAAGCCATTAACACCCAATCGTGCAAGCATCTTTTCGGTTATAACCAATTGCCACATGGCAGCATCTGGACGATCGAGGAAGATCACGGTGATGGCATGCTCACATTTATAAGATATAGTGATCTCATGTTGACACGTGGCACCTCCCTAACCGCTGATGAGCTCATGATCCATGTGCACTAACGGATTGCCAACAACATTAACGGAATAACAAAAGATTCCGTTAAAGTTAACAATCTCTCCTTTTGGTGCCAAACACCGGCTATAAATAAGTAACTTGGATTTCAATGAAAGGTATTCACTCTCAACTACTCTCTCTCTTACAATACTTACTTCCGATAACCTGTACTTATTCTCACGCCGGAGGGTGGTCACAGAGAGAACCCCTCTTCTCCCCGTGGCGAGCTAACGGTGTTCTGTTTTGCAGGTAGCCGGAGTACTGTTTTACTCATCATCCATCGTGAAACCAAACGAAGGGTTAACCCTTTTATGCAGAGCTCATTCCATAGATCTACTTAGATTCCGGTCTAGTTGATCTAGGGTTTCTTCAGGCACCCCTAGTAAAATCCATCACTAGTGATGGAATTTGGCTCGATGACGTGGCGTATAGTGATTGGATGTTGTGAGTAATGGAATTTCATCACTAGCAAGACGCCCATACCCCTTAGCACCGCCACTATATATCACGGATACCATTAACCACCCTACTATATTAGTTATTATTATTAATGTATTTATATTTTCCATGAGTAAAGTAATGTCTTTATTTATTAAAAGGTTCATACAAATTTATAAAGTTTAAGAATTTGTATAAAGTTGTAATGGATATAAACTTGTATCTGTTATGAGTTTATAAACTTATATAAACGTTTTGAATTTCGAAACAAGATACTAAAAATTTGTCACGTAAAATAATAATGATTGATTAAGTGAAGGATGGATATATGTGAATTTTTTAATGTAGTTTATTATAACTATTCTATACATACATTATGAAAAAAAATTATTTATTGCTACATGAACACTCAAGTCAATATGAGTTGATGATAGTTGAAATCCAACCATATTAACATCTTGACCCCCACCATCAACATCTAACATTTGCTTGTTACAACAAGAACAACTAATTCCATGTGTGGAAATAATTGTTGTAATCTAATAGTTAGCAGTGTGAACATTAATAGCGATGTTCGTTGATGATTTTATGAAAATTCTTTGCATAACCGACCCCCAAAACAACATTGTAAACAACGGTGACAGTGAAATAGTAGATATTGATGGTATTCGTGAACCTGTTTCTGAATCTCTACTTTACGAAAATAATATTATTTTTGGTGAAAGTCGGAGGCTCAATTCCTTTGGTTTATTTACTTTATACTTTAAAAAGAGATGCCGAATTCAGTTATTTAAAAAAAAGAATTCATTCAAATTAAATTCAATCTACAAACACACACATAACAAAAAGTATCAGATTCTAAATCAATTGATTTTTTTTATCAAATCAACCAAGTTTAATATATACCATTGCATGTTTTCTTGTGGGTAGATTTATTTAATTAAAATTAGAGGGAGCATAGAGATGTTTAGATATCAAATAATTGGAAATAATTAAGAAAAATGGTAGGGGGTGAGGTGGCACAAGTTAGGCGTATGTACGCACCGTAAATCTCGCAATCGATTTGACTTTTTTATTCACTAAAACAATAAATTCCGTACACGTCTTCTAGAAAAACTTAATCACTACTCATGTTTGTAAACTTTTAGTGAAAAGTGTGTTTGTGTTTATTCGTTTATTAAATAAATGAATATAAATAAGAAATTTTGTACGTTTAGTTAAATGAATGAAAAAGAACGGAGGTCACGTTCGTTCATTAATGTTCGTGAATATTCGATAACGTGTTTGTTTATGTTCAATAGTTAATCAGTGATTTTAGTATTTATATTTTATTTAAATACTTCAAAATTCCAACAAATAAACCATCTAGTAAGTGTGGGTGTATTTTATATTATGTTCATGAACGGTTGTTTGTGTTCGTTTGTTTCTATTTGTTGTAACATTTGTATAAACCGGGTCTCCAAAACCCGCTCCGTTTTGTAATCAAATACCAAGTTATGAAAATACAGTAATTATTTATGATTATTTTGGGTTTAAACATTACATAATTAATAAATAAACTAAACCATAAAAATTATATTTGATAAAAAGTTAAAATAAAATAAATAAAAAACATTTGCAGCTGACCGGACTCGAACCCGGGTCAGCTGTCACCAAGATTTATCTTTCCGTCCCCAAACCACTCCGCCACCAAGTGTTTTCTGTTAATCTAGGAAAACAATTGGGTTTTTTACGCAAACTCGAATTAACGGTTAATGATATCTGAATAACGGAAATCGGTAAACCGAATCGCCAAATCAGTTTTAGTTCGTTTAGCTGGCTTATAACCGATGAATATCGGTTTCTAATTAAGTTCAAATTGAATGAACTTAAAGTTTCGGGTTTTGAAACCGAAAGGCATTCAAACTCCAAATAATTCAGGTTCCAATCATTTATGCGATTCAGAACCGTCTCAAATACACTCCAATTCCTTTTCGTCGCGTTTTCAAGTCTTTTGAGCACAAAAAAAAACTGTTCGCCGGAATTCTCTGCAAATCTCGCCGGAAAACCGTGTTCAACACAAACCGGTAAGATTTTCCTCTTTTGCGGTTTCAATCTATTGTTAGGACTCTACTAACATTAATCCATCACTCAAAATCAGTCACAGAAGACTTTGCTGGATTTTCTGGGTTCGCCGGAGAAATTCTGGAAATTGCCGGAAACTCGCTAGTTAACGGTAAACACATTCAATCGTGCTAATAATCCATGTACTCTGGTTCAATTTCAAATCTAATTCTTTAATTCTGTTGTTAGACCCTCTCAGCCGAAGGTTCAAAAACAGAGTTGCCTGTTCTCGCCGGACTTCCTGGAGAAGACGACCTGTCCGGTATTTCCTTTCCCCAAAACTGTTCGGTTTTGTACATTCAAGCTAGTAGTCATGTTATTTAAGTAGTTAGATCATGAACCAGTTGTCTGAGTAAAAACCGGTAATTGTAGTGAAGAAGACGAACTTAAAAACGGGATAAGAGTAAATAAAATTCGGATAATTAACGGGTTAGACACACAGTCCAGCGGTGGACTGTGTGCAAAGTTTATATACAAGTCCCGAGTTCGATCCTTACTACACACACTCTGCGTAATAACTTTCCTTTTTATTCATGAACTAACCGGGTTAGAGCGAGTAGTTGTTAAGTATAATATAAATCAAGAATATAACCGGGTTAGACACACAGTCCAGCGGTGGACTGTGTGCAAAATAAACTACACGTCGCGCGATCGAGTTCCGTCACAAGCACCGGTTCAATGAGATTAAAACGTTTTGCAAAATAAAGGAATTTTCGGTAAATTCGAATAAGTGTATAAATATAATTAAAACTGGATTTCTAACGGGCTAGTCACGTAGCTCAGTTGGTAGAGCTACGTGCGCGTGAACGGAAGGTCACCGGTTCGAATCCCGCTTGGCGCAAGTATTTACCGCTGACCGAACCGGTCAACGGTCAACGGTCAAACAGTAAAAAAAATAATATTTTTTTTAAATATTTATTTGTTTAATTTAAATTAAAAATCAATTAAAAATACTTAAAAATAACATTTTTAAAGATAGAAAATAGCCATAAGCTCACAAAAAATATATTTAAAAATCCCGTTAAAATCCTTAATAAAATCCATCATTTAATATATTTTTTTTCATTATTATTTAGGTTAGTGATTCCTCGTTGACTCGCTTCGTCTAAATCGTGCGCATCTCACCATCTCAAATTCAACGCACCCAATGTGAGTGAACCCTTCAAATTCCCCGTTTTAATCACGTTTTTGGGGTGTATCATGTGTCTTGTTCATTTAGATATTATAACTAAGTTATTGTGCATATATCATAACATGACATGTGTGTTAGTTGTTGCTGTTAAGTAGTTATTATTGTTTGCAAATTATTATTTCAGTACATGCAATTGCCGAGGCCGTAGCTCCCCATCCATCGAGGTTGAGTTTGATCCCCATTTTATTATGCGGTTGATCAGGGCGTGCCCGCACGATCGGCTCCGTTTGATTGAGCCTTGGTCGGTCATTTCATTTTACATTTCAATACATGCAATACGCTCGGCTCCGTTTGATTGAGCCTTGAGTGCACAGTTCAATTTACATTTCCAGTTCATGCAATACGTTCGGCTCCGTTTGATTGAGCCTTGAGCGCACAGTTCAATTTACATTTCCAGTTCATGCAATACGATCGGCTCCGTTTGATTGAGCCTTGATCGCACAGTTCATTTATGTTAATTATTATGTGATGTTGGTATGTTCATATATGCTATCGATTGTTAATGTATGTAACCGATGTTTGCCAATGTTTGATTTCATACATGTGCTCTTTTATGATTATGCACAATATTTTATTGATAAACTAACCAGAAAATCATTATCAAATGTTTATCTATAAGGTTCACTCGCCAACTTATGTTGACCCAAAAACCTCCCATTTTACACATGATACAGGTGAACCAGCAGCAGCTAGGAACACGTAGGACCTGGATTAGAAGAAATAAAACGATTTAGTATTTGGATTATTATGTTTGGTTATTTTCCTTTGTAATGAATGAACATGTTTGGATGTTTGAGAAATGTAACTTTGACCTCATTTAATTATGAAACATAATAGTAAATGTCATGTGCTTTGGTGATAACCCAATTATGCCCCGACTCTTATTTCCGCTGCGGGTCGGGGTGTGACAGATTGGTATCAGAGCCATGACTATAGGGATATAGGATAGGTTATTAGACCCTTAGAGCCTATACTATAGTCGATTAGAAACTTATAAGAATTTTGTGTGTTATATGCCAAATTTCATGATGTTTATATGTTTATGTTAAATGTTACATTTGATATTGTTCAAGCATGCTCATAAGTATGTATTATCAAATAATGCCTATCATGAAATCGTATGATCATAATATACCACATCCATGCAAGCACACACCACATCATGATTGATTTTACAACGATTTTCGTGTTTTCAAATCTCATCAAAGTGAGTTCTCATGACGGGCATGTAGTAACTGGAAGGGTACTAGTACCGGTAGTCGGAACGTCCTGTCTAGGCTGGCATTCGTATAAATCCAAAATAAAGGACCAGTTTGCCTACCTGGGGACTAACGATGAGAGTACGAAATACCTATTAGGCCAAAGCATGCTATACCAAACGTCGTGAGAGCTAATCCCACTTTGAGTTGTCATTGTGTCTACACCTGGACACGTTCCGACCAAACATCTCATGAACATATTTTGTGGTTAGCATTCGGGGGATGCGAGTGTTAAATTGCCAATACTAATGTGAATCCTACCAAGCCAATAGCCATGGGGGCCCACATGACTATATAGGTGAAGGTATGGGGGACATTTGAGGCCCAACATGAGCGAACCCAAGACATCCTTTGGATGTAGTTGCATTATTGATATTTATGTTATTTTCATTTTCTTAAAGACACATGACACCTAAAAAGATACCATAAACTCACAATCTTCTCATTTTATGATCCTGTAGATGTCGTCTAGACCGCATCGAAGGAGTAGGAAATCGGAAAAGTCTCGGGAACGTTTGGCCACTCATATCGCGAATCAAATGGCCACGATATTACCTGACATCGTAGTACAAGTACAACAAGCCCTTGCTGCAAATCCTACTAACCCTCCTCAACAACAGGACCAGATCATCAACAACCCTCCTACCATCAAATGCTCCTACAAACATTTTAAGTCCTGCGATCCCCCAAAATTCGAAGGAACTGAGGGAGTCACTGCTCTCCTACATTGGTTCGAGGAGATGGAAAACGTTTTCTTAAACTGCGATTGTCCTGAGGATCGCAAAGTTCGTTATGCCACCGGGAGACTACTTGGGGTAGCTCTCACTTGGTGGAATACCGAGAAAGGAAAGAGGGGAACGGAAGATGCGATGGCCTTAACTTGGGAGGAGTTAAGGGAAATCATGACTAGGCGATTCTGTCCTAGAAGTGAAATTAAGAAATTGGAAGATGAATTTCATGCCTTGAAGCAAAAAGATGGTGATCACTCTACTTATAACAAAAGGTTCTTGGAGTTGAACCAAATGGTACCAAACTTATTCACTCCAACCTACCGTCTGATCGAACATTACATTCGAGGACTTCCCTCGAAAATCCAAGATTCGGTCCTCAGCGTTTCACCGGTAACACTCGAAGCTGCCATGGAGTTGGCAACAGAACTGACCGAAAACCGAATTCGCAATGGGAAGTTCAAGGAGGAAAAGAAGAAAACCCCTGCTGAGGGACAAACCTCAAACCACCACACTCCTTCCTCTAAATTTGCTAACAAGAGGAAGCGTAACACCAGGAACTTTGCAGTCACCCAAACCAACACTCCTGTTCCTGCTGCACCCATCACTCAAGCCACTCCTCCACCCGCGCCATACAAAAGACCATACACAGGGCCACTACCAAAATGTAACCGTTGTCAGTATCACCACTCCCCTGACTATCCTTGCCAATACTGTACCGGCTGCGGTCGCGCTGGGCACACTGTTCAAAACTGCCGCACGCTTCAACGAACAAACCGTCACCAACCTATAACCCAAACCCACCAACAATTAATGGGTCAAGCCCAACAACAACAACCATTTCCACCCACTCAACATTTAGCCCAAACATACTATCAACCCAACTACCCTATGGGCCAACCTATGCGGGCTTGTTTCAATTGCGGAGATCCAAGTCATTTCAGGAACACATGTCCAAGGCTGGTTAACATTATTCATGCTCAGGCCCAAGCCAATCCTGTGAATCAAGCGAACCAAGCTCCTCCACCTGCTAGGGGAAGGGCTTTCAATATTAACGCAAACCAGGCCAGAGCTGACGGCAATGTGGTCAACGGTACGTTTCTTATAAATGGTAGATATGCCTCTATGTTATTTGATACTGGTGCGGATAGAAGTTTCGTGTCATTAGAATTTGAACCTATCTTAAGCAAAAATCGGGATAAGCTCGCGGAATCCATAACGGTGGAAGTTGCAGATGGAAAACCAGTTTCGTTAGACTCTATTTTACGTAACTGTACGCTCACCCTAAACGACCACGATTTCTCAGTCGATCTTATTCCTATGAAGCTGGGAAGTTTCGACATCATAATTGGAATGGATTGGCTCAGTCAGCATCATGCAGAAGTTGTATGTCGTGAGAAATTTATTCGTATTCCTCTTTCAAACGGTCAGACTCTTCGAATTATTGGAGAAACCTCGGCGAAAGGGCTCAACTTAATGTCTTGTCTTCAAGCTCAAAAATACCTTCGCAAGAATTATGTCGCGTTTTTAGCCCATATCATCAAGAAGGGGACCTCAGAAAAGAAACTTGAAGATATCCCTGTTGTAAAAGATTTCCCACAAGTTTTTCCTGACGACATTTCAGGACTTCCTCCAATCAGAGATGTCGAATTCCGTATCGATCTCATACCTGGTGCTACACCAGTGGCAAAATCTCCATATAGGTTAGCCCCCTCTGAAATGCAAGAGCTAGCCAGTCAATTGCAAGAGTTGACTGACAAGGGATTAATACGCCCCAGCTCATCGCCTTGGGGTGCACCTGTACTTTTTGTAAAGAAGAAGGATGGATCTTTTCGCATGTGCATCGACTACAGAGAGCTCAACAAGTTAACTATCAAAAATCGATATCCTTTACCTCGTATAGATGACCTTCTTGACCAACTACAAGGTGCCAGTTGTTTTTTCGAAAATCGACCTTCGATCCGGCTATCATCAGCTTAGAGTGCATGAAGAAGACGTCCCTAAAACCGCTTTTCGAACTCGATATGGTCACTATGAATTCATGGTTATGCCATTTGGATTAACCAACGCACCAGCTGTTTTCATGGACCTAATGAATAGAGTCTGCAAACCTTACCTTGATCGATTTGTTATTGTATTCATCGACGATATTCTTATCTATTCAAAATCTAAAGCTGATCATGAGCGTCATCTGCGACTTGTTCTTGCACTTCTAGAAAAGGAAAAGCTTTATGCCAAGTTCTCTAAATGTGAATTCTGGTTAAAAGAGGTGCAATTTCTCGGGCATATAGTCAATGACAAAGGAATACATGTGGACCCATCAAAGATCAAAGCAGTTCAAGAATGGCAAGCTCCACGTACGCCAACTGAAGTAAGGTCTTTTCTTGGACTTGCTGGTTACTATCGTCGATTCATTTCAAACTTCTCTCGCATTGCGGTGCCACTCACGGCTTTAACCCATAAAGGGAAACCATTTGTATGGGGGCCCAAGCAAGAAGAAGCTTTTCAAACTCTCAAGCGAAAACTTTGTGATGCACCAATCCTCACTCTTCCTGAAGGTTGTGATGATTTTGTAGTCTATTGCGACGCGTCAGGGCAAGGATTAGGTTGCGTTCTCATGCAAAGAGGAAAAGTCATAGCTTATGCCTCAAGGCAACTCAAGACTCACGAAAAGAACTACACCACTCATGACCTTGAACTTGGAGCCGTTGTATTCGCTCTTAAGATATGGAGACATTATCTTTATGGTACGAAGTGTGAAATATACACTGACCACAAGAGTCTTCAACGTATCTTCAATCAGAAAGAGTTAAATATGAGGCAACGAAGATGGGTCGAACTCCTAAATGATTACGACTGTGAAATCAGATACCACCCTGGTAAAGCAAATGTGGTGGCTGATGCACTTAGTCGAAAGGGTTATGTGAACTCCATTCATCTTCTATGTTCGCAAATTATAACCAATATTAAGGATCAAATTCGAGAAGCTCAACACGTTTCAATAACAGAGGAAGATGTACAAAAAGAGATGTCCTGTGGAGCCGAGCTAAAGCTTGAAACTAAATCTGATGGTATTTTGTATTACCTAGATCGTATATGGATTCCTAACCACATCAATCTCCGTGAAACACTCATGCATGAAGCTCATAAGACGCGATATTCTATACACCCAGGAGCCGATAAGATGTATCAAGATCTACGGTACACCTATTGGTGGCCTGGAATGAAGAAAGATATTGCTGTTTTTGTTTCCAAGTGTCTCACTTGTTCTAAAGTAAAGGCTGAACACCAAAGACCCTCAGGACTTCTAGTCCAACCAGAAATACCTGTTTGGAAGTGGGAAAATATAACCATGGATTTCATTACCGGGTTACCTCGCACTTCTAGTGGGTATGACACTATATGGGTGATTATAGACCGACTTACAAAATCAGCTCACTTTATTCCTATTCGGGAAGATTTCAAGAACGAAAAGCTTGCTCGTATTTATATCAACGAAATCGTCAGCCGACATGGAGTTCCATTAAGTATTATTTCTGATCGTGATGGCCGTTTCACCTCACGAACATGGCAAGCAGTACAATCCGCTATGGGCACTCGACTAGATCTCAGTACCGCCTATCATCCTCAAACTGATGGACAGTCTGAGCGCACCATTCAAACCCTTGAGGACATGCTTAGAGCATGTGTCATAGACTTCAAGGGAAATTGGGACGCCCACCTACCGTTAGTCGAATTTTCGTACAACAACAGCTATCATTCTAGCATCGGCATGGCACCTTTTGAAGCTTTATATGGTCGAAAGTGTCGATCTCCTGTTTGTTGGCACGAAATTGGGGAAGCACAAATTACTGGTCCAGAATTGATCCAAGAAACCACAGATAAGATTCATCAAATCCGAAACAATCTTCTAGCGGCTCAAAGTCGTCAAAAGAGTTACACAGATAAACGACGGAAGCCCTTGGAGTTTAGCGTTGGTGATCATGTGCTTTTAAAAGTATCACCGTGGAAGGGAGTAGTTCGTTTTGGTCAAAAAGGAAAGCTAGCACCACGTTACGTAGGAGCTTTCAAGATACTCGAAAGAGTAGGTCCTGTAGCATATAAGCTTGACCTACCGGAAGAACTCGACAGGATTCATCCCACATTCCACGTGTCGAACTTGAAGAAGTGCCTCGCTGATGAGAATCTTCATATTCCACTGGAAGACATTCAGATTGATGAATCCATGCATTTTATTGAAAGACCAGTAGAGATTATGGACTATGGAGAAAAGCGTCTACGTCGAAGTCGCATTCCTATTGTTAGGGTACGCTGGGAGTCGAAACGGGGACCTGAGTTTACTTGAGAACGTGAAGACTCAATGCGTGAAAAATACCCTCAACTTTTCCCTACTTCAACTGTTTAAATTTCGGGACGAAATTCCTAAAAGTAGGGGATATTGTAACATTTGTATAAACCGGGTCTCCAAAACCCGCTCCGTTTTGTAATCAAATACCAAGTTATGAAAATACAGTAATTATTTATGATTATTTTGGGTTTAAACATTACATAATTAATAAATAAACTAAACCATAAAAAATTATATTTGATAAAAAGTTAAAATAAAATAAATAAAAAACATTTGCAGCTGACCGGACTCGAACCCGGGTCAGCTGTCACCAAGATTTATCTTTCCGTCCCCAAACCACTCCGCCACCAAGTGTTTTCTGTTAATCTAGGAAAACAATTGGGTTTTTTACGCAAACTCGAATTAACGGTTAATGATATCTGAATAACGGAAATCGGTAAACCGAATCGCCAAATCAGTTTTAGTTCGTTTAGCTGGCTTATAACCGATGAATATCGGTTTCTAATTAAGTTCAAATTGAATGAACTTAAAGTTTCGGGTTTTGAAACCGAAAGGCATTCAAACTCCAAATAATTCAGGTTCCAATCATTTATGCGATTCAGAACCGTCTCAAATACACTCCAATTCCTTTTCGTCGCGTTTTCAAGTCTTTTGAGCACAAAAAAAACTGTTCGCCGGAATTCTCTGCAAATCTCGCCGGAAAACCGTGTTCAACACAAACCGGTAAGATTTTCCTCTTTTGCGGTTTCAATCTATTGTTAGGACTCTACTAACATTAATCCATCACTCAAAATCAGTCACAGAAGACTTTGCTGGATTTTCTGGGTTCGCCGGAGAAATTCTGGAAATTGCCGGAAACTCGCTAGTTAACGGTAAACACATTCAATCGTGCTAATAATCCATGTACTCTGGTTCAATTTCAAATCTAATTCTTTAATTCTGTTGTTAGACCCTCTCAGCCGAAGGTTCAAAAACAGAGTTGCCTGTTCTCGCCGGACTTCCTGGAGAAGACGACCTGTCCGGTATTTCCTTTCCCCAAAACTGTTCGGTTTTGTACATTCAAGCTAGTAGTCATGTTATTCAAGTAGTTAGATCATGAACCAGTTGTCTGAGTAAAAACCGGTAATTGTAGTGAAGAAGACGAACTTAAAAACGGGATAAGAGTAAATAAAATTCGGATAATTAACGGGTTAGACACACAGTCCAGCGGTGGACTGTGTGCAAAGTTTATATACAAGTCCCGAGTTCGATCCTTACTACACACACTCTGCGTAATAACTTTCCTTTTTATTCATGAACTAACCGGGTTAGAGCGAGTAGTTGTTAAGTATAATATAAATCAAGAATATAACCGGGTTAGACACACAGTCCAGCGGTGGACTGTGTGCAAAATAAACTACACGTCGCGCGATCGAGTTCCGTCACAAGCACCGGTTCAATGAGATTAAAACGTTTTGCAAAATAAAGGAATTTTCGGTAAATTCGAATAAGTGTATAAATATAATTAAAACTGGATTTCTAACGGGCTAGTCACGTAGCTCAGTTGGTAGAGCTACGTGCGCGTGAACGGAAGGTCACCGGTTCGAATCCCGCTTGGCGCAAGTATTTACCGCTGACCGAACCGGTCAACGGTCAACGGTCAAACAGTAAAAAAAATAATATTTTTTTTAAATATTTATTTGTTTAATTTAAATTAAAAATCAATTAAAAATACTTAAAAATAACATTTTTAAAGATAGAAAATAGCCATAAGCTCACAAAAAATATATTTAAAAATCCCGTTAAAATCCTTAATAAAATCCATCATTTAATATATTTTTTTTCATTATTATTTAGGTTAGTGATTCCTCGTTGACTCGCTTCGTCTAAATCGTGCGCATCTCACCATCTCAAATTCAACGCACCCAATGTGAGTGAACCCTTCAAATTCCCCGTTTTAATCACGTTTTTGGGGTGTATCATGTGTCTTGTTCATTTACATATTATAACTAAGTTATTGTGCATATATCATAACATGACATGTGTGTTAGTTGTTGCTGTTAAGTAGTTATTATTGTTTGCAAATTATTATTTCAGTACATGCAATTGCTGAGGCCGTAGCTCCCCATCCATCGAGGTTGAGTTTGATCCCCATTTTATTATGCGGTTGATCAGGGCGTGCCCGCACGATCGGCTCCGTTTGATTGAGCCTTGGTCGGTCATTTCATTTTACATTTCAATACATGCAATACGCTCGGCTCCGTTTGATTGAGCCTTGAGTGCACAGTTCAATTTACATTTCCAGTTCATGCAATACGTTCGGCTCCGTTTGATTGAGCCTTGAGCGCACAGTTCAATTTACATTTCCAGTTCATGCAATACGATCGGCTCCGTTTGATTGAGCCTTGATCGCACAGTTCATTTATGTTAATTATTATGTGATGTTGGTATGTTCATATATGCTATCGATTGTTAATGTATGTAACCGATGTTTGCCAATGTTTGATTTCATACATGTGCTCTTTTATGATTATGCACAATATTTTATTGATAAACTAACCAGAAAATCATTATCAAATGTTTATCTATAAGGTTCACTCGCCAACTTATGTTGACCCAAAAACCTCCCATTTTACACATGATACAGGTGAACCAGCAGCAGCTAGGAACACATAGGATCTGGATTAGAAGAAATAAAACGATTTAGTATTTGGATTATTATGTTTGGTTATTTTCCTTTGTAATGAATGAACATGTTTGGATGTTTGAGAAATGTAACTTTGACATCATTTAATTATGAAACATAATAGTAAATGTCATGTGCTTTGGTGATAACCCAATTATGCCCCGACTCTTATTTCCGCTGCGGGTCGGGGTGTGACATTTGTGTTCATAAACGTTCGTTGCCTAAAATTAACAAACAAACACAAACGAACACGAACAAGGTCTTGTTCCTTCACAAAGGAACACGAACATAAAAATTTCGTCCGGTAAGTATTCATGAACAGTTCATGAACACATATATTTCTTACCAAATGAACACGAACAAGTTCGTATACGTTCTGTCCGTTTGCAACCCTATCACAAACTCTAAACAAACCGTCGCAAACTTTAAACTTGACCTAGTGTTTTCTATACACCAAATGGTGATTTATGATTTATTTTCTAGGGAATGGGAAGTTTAACTGAACTTTTAAGAGTGATGATTAGAATTTTCCTACAAACTACACTAATATTATATAACCTTTATATGCCAATAATGGATTGGTGTACATATTTAGTTAACCATTTAATATATATTTTTTTATTTAATTGAAAGCTAGAATTATCGTTTTAATCAAGTTACATCAAAACAGAAGGTAGACGAGCACCAAGATGTGCCGTTACCCATTTCTGAGTTGCAAATCCCAACCTTTCTCAATATCTCTTTTAAACACACTTTTAAATAATTAATTAATTAGATATTTAGATATGTGTATATCAGTTTTTTTTTTAATCTTTGGGCCACTTTACCTTTTTCTATTCATACTAGTCATTGTACTTATAATTATTGTGTTAATGGCATCTGAACTTTAGTTAATAAAACATGTTTAAGTTTTTGTCTTAATTGTCTAGTGTCTACCTAAACAGCCTGTTAGAAAAGGTACGTTAATTTGCTTATCTGATCATCCTATAGTCCTATCTGTAATTCACCTTTAGAAAAGGTGACTAAAATATTTAAAGCAAACATGTCACACACTTTGGGGTAGGTAAATGTACACTTTGTTACTGATTCATTTCCTATTTACTATATGAGTTATTGAGGGTTATCTTATTACCACATCCTTAAAATCTTATTTTATACATTTTTTACTCTATTTTTACCCGTTATTAAATGCACGTATAACCCAATTCACCCTCTCATACGTATTTTAAAACGCTTTAAACGCTAGTATAACCAATTATGCCTCTTGTACGCCCTTTAAACGCTGGTTTGAAAAATGTAGTGAATGAATAGACGTGGGTGTGGGGGATTGTTTGTTAAAAGTGTAGGAATAATTTTAGCCAACCTTTTCACAACTGGACATCTATGTAACCTTTAAAGTCTTAAAAGCATTTGTTTGACTTTTTCTATGCTACATATTATGGGGTAATTCGTATTTTATTAGTTAGTGTTTGACTTGAAGTGGGTAGGGCACTAGTACTACCACTTTAACAAGGAGCTGCTACAAGTGGTTGACAATGGTTAAGGTTCAAATTCTTAGAAGAAGTTGATTGGTGTGATTTTACTTAGGACGCTTTGGCAAATTTGAAATACAAGAAATGAGAAAGAATTTAACAATCGATACATCTTCATTGGTAAATTGGTTGAAGACTTAAAAGAATTGTTCTTATACGTGTAATAACGAAGCTTAAACAAAAACTCAGTAGAGACCGAACTATTAAAATTTAATACAATTTCTTTTACTTCATCCAAACACTTAAAACATGTTTATAATTAGCTTAATTACTTAAAAAAGAATAAAAAGAAAATCCCTTAACCTAAACACTCTCAATTAAACATCAAATATGACGAAACAAGTTCGATTCCCACTGTTGGCCTAGTGGTAGGAGACATGTTTCTCTAATGGAGACCAAGTTCGATCCACACTTATGTCACGTTTGCTGGATTAAAACAATGAAAGATTTGATGAAGGTCTTGTGCCAGATTGTCAGTTTGAATCCTGATCCCACCGTGTGTTAACCAAAGAGTTCTGCTCTTGTAGTGACACAACGACTGTCAAGTGGCAGATAGCGATATGATTTCTCATAGGAACGCCAAACCCAAACTCTAAAGCTAGCATGAGCCCAATTAACCCAATATAGTCTGACTGAAGTGAGGCAACAAAACTCTCCGGTTACAAGGAAACAAAGTAACAAAATATAGTTGGTTAAAACCTACTCAAATTAAAACTAGTTGGTGAGTCATGATTGTATGAAACGAAGCAAACTAGATACCAGTGTGAATGAGCCACCCACCGGCTACCGGCTCATATCCATATCACTATCACTACCAAGTATTTAGCAGCCAACTCCGCCATTAATACACTTTATCCACCACCCCACTTTCCAATTGTTGCCTAAACACCCACCAAAAATCTAAATCACCCACCATTCACCGGCCACAACCAAATTTTATAATTTTTTTTTTCTCATAGAAAGAGGTACAGATCAAGATTCATAATCTTGCTACTGAACCTCGTTGTGGGTTTCTGCAAATTCCTCTTTTTTACCACAAATTGTTAAAAAAAAATCATTTTTTTTTATTTAATTGTGGCATAGTTAACTGTGAAACTTGCTTTCAGTGCAAAAGATTGCCCTATATATCTATCTTTCATGTGATAAAACAGAGTTGCATATTATCTTCTTTTTTTCACCTTTTTCACACCCAGATCAGATCTGCTTTTTATTTTATAAAATTTCAAGAATCTTGTTGAAGTGAAAAAAGACACCAACTTTCAAGAATTTTAATCATTTCAATGGGTATTTGTTTGAGTGCTAGAATCAAAGCTGAAAGCCCATATCACACAGGTAATGATAATGATTTATTGTGTTTTATTAATGCATTTTTTTAGGGTTTGTAATGATAAGTTTTCTGTTTTGGGGAATCTTTTTTTTTTATAATTGTTGTGAAGATTTGATTTTGAAATTAGGGTTATGTGGGAATTGAATCAATTTGAAATACCCATTAAAGAATTGATAAAAAGGGATGAGAATATTCTGAAATCAGAATAAATTTATCTGATTATATTGCATCTTGTTTAATAATATTTAGGGGTTATAATTTTCAAGATTAGATTTTGAAATTAGGGTTATGTGGGAATTTAATCAATTTTATATACCCATCAAGGAATTGATAATTAGGGATGAGAATATTCTGAATTTAGAATAAAATTATCTGATTTTATTATATTTTGTTAATAATTTAGGGGTGAGTTCAAGAACTGGAAGTACAGAAGGAAATGATAATGGAAATTCAAGTGGCAGCAACTGCAACCCTCCCATCCCCCGGAGCGAAGGCGAAATCTTGCAATCTTGTAATCTGAAGAGTTTTAGCTATTCGGATCTTCGAATGGCTACTAGAAATTTTCGACCCGATAGTGTGTTGGGTGAAGGTGGGTTCGGGTCGGTTTATAAAGGGTGGATCGATGAACAATCGTTTGCGGCTTCAAAACCGGGGACTGGAGTCGTGTGTTGCTGTCAAAAGACTTAATGCAGAAAGTTTTCAAGGTCACAGGGAATGGCTGGTAAGCCTCCATTTCCGTTAAATTTTATGAGTAAATTTTAGGGGGGTGCGTTCGCAGTTGATAGTGATGGCTCTAAATATGTCATAATTGATATGTGTATGATTAAAATTGTGTTTGATTATCGTAGGCGGAAGTGAACTATTTAGGGCAGTTTTCACACCCGAATCTGGTGAATTTGATCGGGTATTGTCTAGAAGATGAACATCGGCTTCTGGTTTATGAGTTCATGCCTCGAGGCAGCCTGGAGAATCACTTGTTCAGGAGTAAGTCGTGTTTTTTTAACGGTTATAATGATTTCATACGTTAAAAAGATGGGTTGGCTAAACGTACTTCTGTATGCTAAACGTATCCTCTATTGAGGAAAGTAGAGAAATAAGGGTTACAATCGGTAAAAAAAATATAAGGGGTGAGTTATGTTTAGCACGACATGAAAAGATCGAGTTTTTCATATGATTGACGGGTTTGTACATTTTTTTTTTCAACAGGAGGATCTTATTTTCAACCGCTAACATGGAGTCTTCGGTTAAAGGTTGCTCTTGGAGCCGCTAAAGGACTAGCTTTTCTTCATAGTGCCGAAACCAAAGTGATTTATCGGGATTTCAAGACTTCTAACGTGTTACTTGATTCCGTATGTGATGCTTCAAAATTAAATGGTTAAAAATAAAGTTAATTATCCACTAATTGTTTTGTTTAAACAGGAGTACAATGCTAAACTCTCCGATTTTGGGCTAGCTAAAGACGGGCCCACCGGCGACAAAAGCCATGTTTCGACACGGGTCATGGGGACCTACGGTTATGCCGCCCCTGAATATTTAGCCACCGGTATACTAACTAACGTCGTTTTCTCTCAACTTTATTAATTTTTGCTTTTATGTAATCGTTTTATGTTTGGTCATTTATAGGTCATTTATCCACGAAAAGTGACGTGTATAGTTTTGGAGTGGTCCTAATCGAAATGCTGTCAGGCCGAAGAGCCATAGACAAAAACCGACCCACGGGTGAACAAAGTCTAGTTGCGTGGGCCAAACCCTACCTACCCCACAAACGTAAACTTTTTCGGATTCTTGACAATCGTCTAGAAGGTCAATACACTTTAAACGGGGTCCACGCCACAACTAACCTAGCCTTACGATGCATTTCAACGGACCCGAGGTTGAGGCCGAGCATGGTAGATGTGGTTAAAGAACTAGAGTTACTTCAAGATCCAAAGAAGGCGGCAAGGTTACGAAGACATTCCGCCAACGAGACACAAACGAGACAGTTGGTTTCTCAAGACGGTGATGCCGCTAGCGGTGGTTGTTCCACCGCCTATCCGCGGCCTTCGGCTTCGGCTATATATAGCAAGTGAGTGCAAGAAAATAAGGGAAGAAGAACAATGTTGGTATGATATATGTCTAGTGGCAATGGTTTTGGTAAAATAGTTGTATAGTTTGTTGTGGGGTTAATCTTATTTGAGTTTGTATTTAATCAATGATTATCAGAGAAATATATGAATATAAAACTTGAATTTGTATGGTCATATCCTATTTTTTAATTGTTTAATATAAGTAAATGATAGAGTAAATATTTATAAAGAAAAGGACGTTTGTAGCTGTTCTTTTGTTTTTATTATATCACATGAACAAGATTTATTATTTTAAAATACTAAATGATACATGAGGTTGTTTTAAATTAAGTTTTTGAGACTTTGAAGGCATACATACGTCATGTTTACGTAGACGAAATCGTCTAAAGTGTTTACACATTTCTTTTCATAAAATCGTATGATTTTGGAATAACTTTCTTGTATTATTCACTTTCGTCATTTTTACTTGTGACAATTAGTTTTAAACAAGTTCACATGGATACTGTAAGACCCTTACTTATATTCAACAATTTTCGTATGGTTTTGATCATAATTGTGTAATTAAGTTTACACATACATTTGAAAATACAGACTCATTAAAACATTTTTATATTAAAACAACACAACACAGTATAAATAAGTTCATCATTTAAAAATGATGACGAAACGTAATGCGGAAGCTTGTATCTTGATTGTGTTCGGTTCTTCGTTGAGCTTGATTGTCATCCGGCATCTCGAGATATTCCTACATTTCATAAACCATGAAATGATTAGTCATATAAACTTATAACATGTTTAAATCAAGTCCGTATATCAACACAAACAAGAAACATTTTTTTAAAAGGTGTGCTGTAAGCCACGGTTGGGAACCGTGGGTCACGGTTCACCTGGTCTGTTCAAAACAGCAGGTCTGGACTGTGAGCCACGGTCCAGAACCGTAGGTCACGCTGCAGCCTAGTTTCAGCTTTTACCCCTTTCAATAACGTCCATAACTTTCTTGTTTCTTATCCGTTTTACGACCTTTTTCTTCCTACGTGATCGTAATTTAATTCACCATCATATGGAGTTAAAACCCAACTTTGGAATTCACAAAATTCTGAATTTCAAGCTCTCGGCTTGAAACTCAATTATAAGATTTTTGACCCGTTTAGGAAATTTAAACAATTAAGTATAAATCTCGCTCTTTTCTTTCAAACTTCACAATTCCACATTTTAAAATATCTACTTATATTTCACCACAACCAATATTGTGGTGGATTTGCTATAATAAACCAACTATCCCGAATATTACCCTTCAGTTAGCTATTTACGGAATAGACTCATTTTAGGTGTTTAACCCGTGAAGGATTTTGCCTATAACTTTTATGCTTATCTAAGGTTTACCATTACCATAATATATATTTCTAAACAACCCATAAGGATCGTTTGCCCGATTTACCCATCAAGGGCGTTTTTGTCAATTTTAGTCCATCACTTTACGACGAAGGACTTTCACTAAATATTTGACCAAAATCGCTCGTTTAACTATAATCTTATTTATGCGTACTTGGTTCGGGTCAACATTTTATCCTGTTTTAGCACCTTTTCACTATTAATTACTAGATAATAGCAACGCGAACCATATCTTATTTTCCTATGATCACAAAACTCAACAAGCGATCATCAAATATTATTGTCAAATGGTGTTAACAATACCATTCGACCCGTTTATTTGAAATAACCATTTATCTTTATGAGGTGGTCTTTAATTACCATCTCACTTCTTTTATTCCGGTTTACTCCGTGAGTTCATCTTATTTAAAAGTTGTTTTATATTTTGTTTGACCCGTTATAACTTACGCCATGTGGTGTCTTTTCAAATCTCTTTATCTATCCGTCAACTCATGTCCGGATTACTATTTATACCACTTTTACCCGTCACGGTTTATACCATAACGTAATGTTTCAAAATTCTTTATTTGTTCTTCATCACATGACTAAATTTATCGTTTTACCTTTTTACCATAAATTATGGTTTCTCACCATTTTCACTTGTTCCGACCCATATTATTTCACATCGGAACATCATATTTCAATTATGAATATTACTTTATTCATATTCAATACACACAAGTATGTATTCTATAAAAAGGGTGTTGATGCACTATTGTGTTCGTCACTTGTCGAATAGGCTAGATTGAGCGTGTATTGAATATTGTATAGGTTAGAATCGA
Source organism: Scalesia atractyloides (assembly GCA_947069175.1). Taxonomy (NCBI): domain Eukaryota; kingdom Viridiplantae; phylum Streptophyta; class Magnoliopsida; order Asterales; family Asteraceae; genus Scalesia; species Scalesia atractyloides. Next base: position 92,919,275 of record CAMTDV010000025.1, read on the forward strand.
ACACACGACCAAAATACAGAGTTTACGGTGTAAAAGGGAACAAGTTCGCTCGAACTTGACATGTGGTAAGACAAGTCGGCCGAACTTGTCATATGGTAGACAAGTTCGCCCGAACTTGTCCTCCCATGCACATGTCAAGCGAACTTGTTATGTTTCCCTATAAATAGGTGGTGTGTGTTCATTTGTCATTTAAGTTTTTGCAATCCCTACGGGGAGGTGTTACCGGATTCTCTCCAGGAACTCCGGCAGCTGGACGTTAAAGATGTATACTCTTTCGGTATGAATGAAGACTTCCGTTGCATTCTGTTTCTACTCCATTCTTAATAACATTCTGCCGAAACTGTTATATACGTTTATGCACTGACTTCCGTCTAGAACCGCCTGATCACGGACCTTCAATTGGTTATAGAGCTACGGTTATCACCTACGCTCATGAATTTGGACATTTATGGACTTAGGAGGTGTTTTAGACGTAAAACTTGAAACAAACATACAATCCACGGATGAAAAGTAAAATTGAACGGATAGGATTGTTAGAAAGTGATTTTCGACCAGATCTATGGTGGATTCATCTCGACATTCGAAGAAATAAGGATTCTGGATCAAAAAATGTGAAAAAAAGGCTGATTTGGGGGACCAAGTTCGCCCGAACTTGACCTGTGAAGGTCAAGTTCGCCCGAACTTGACAAGGATTTTCAAGATTTCTCATCAAGTTCGCCCGAACTTGACTGATTTTCATTGAACTTAAGCACAAGTTCGCCCGAACTTGTCTATTTAATGCAAGTTCACCCGAACTTGGTGGTGGCCAACCAAGTTCGCCCGAACTTTCTACAAACTGACTAAGTTCGCCCGAACTTGTCACATACTGAATAAGTTCGCCCGTACTTGTCATACAAGTTCGCCCGAACTTGTCAAGAAGCCTAAAAAAAGGTATGGAAAAATTTTGTTGATCGTATTGATGGGATGAGTGTCCAAGAAAAATTTGGCGATAGAAATTTTTTCGAGTTTTCAAAGAACGAACTGGGATATTCGGGGACACCGTCTAGAGCTTCAGAGTACAGATTTGTGATACGGTCACAAAATTTTGAAGATAACGGGAGAGTCATTGATACCGATGCAGAATGTTGATTATTTGGGTGTCGTGACTAGTAATGAGCCTAAACATTAAATCCGCATTTGTTAAATCCTGAAAGTTCCGGATTTCAGGGGGAATTTCAGTGAAAATGTCAGTATGGTCAGAATTTGCAAAAATGATGGGGAATAAAAAATTTTCAATATTTGAAGATTCCGGCATTTTTGATATTCGTGACTACTGCAACAGTATCCGGTGGTTACCGATTGCAGATTATCGGGAAATGCAGAGGATCGAGATTCATCGGGTGATCACAGGAAGTTCAGAGTTTTCAGTTCATGATACAGAGTGATGCTTAAGGGTTAGAGTCCTGATCTCCGGTGAACGAACAGTTAGCTGGATTAGCAGTCGTTAGTACCAGTGAGGAACTTAGGATGTTCAAAATGTTTGGTGATGATCTTAGGAATTAATGACTAGCTCCGCAGATGGATGGTTTCAAAATTATCAAGGATATCTGAATTTATTCATGATATAACTGATGATAGCCTTTGGTGGCCATTATTTTTAGTCTTCAAGCAGATGAATCATTCTTCTCTTTGGACTAACCGCCGTTGGATGATGATGTTTGGTGATTAAGTGGCGCTGGTCTACCGGAGATAGCTATATATCTGGCATTGTGGCTGAAGAGGAAGAATATGATTTTGGTCACAGACGTATGTTTCTCAGATTCGATGCTTTACCAGATTATCTGTTTCTGATGAAGATTTGTTGATTGAGCAGATTATCGATTTGCTAATCAAATCTTTCTGAAGGGGTGCTTAACTGTGATTACTGAAATCTAGATTTCGGATTTTCGAGGGTATTCGTTGATTTGAAGTTTTCCGATGCGGTGATTTGAAGTTTCTATCAATTGCCGGTTGAGTTTTTGATACTTTAGGAGTGTGCGGAATAAACTCTCGATGCTCAACGCTTATTCAAAAACTGAACTCGGATGCTGTTATTCTCGAAATGGAGAAGCTGCTGCATTGATTAGCTTCGAGTTGATGGTTATTCGAGAAAATTTGTCGGTCAAGTAAATCAGAGGAGTCGGAAAAACCAAAGATCTGAACTGGAGATTTCAGTGGTATTGAAAGTTGATAATGCAAACCCGGATCATCAATTAAGGGGGAATCTGTTGACGCATTTCGACGACATCGGCAGACACCTTGATTGAAGTTGCAGAATATTCAAACATGACTCAAAGTTTTGAAGTTCAAGATCAAGCTTCGACAGTAACGAACAAGGGGGAATCTGTTGATGCGCTATTGTGTTCGTCACTTGTCAAATAGGCTAGATTGAGCGTGTGTTGAATATTGTGTAGGTTAGAATCGAACACACGACCAAAATACGGAGTTTATAGTGTAAAAGGGAACAAGTTCGCTCGAACTTGACATGTGGTAAGACAAGTTCGGCCGAACTTGTCATATGGTAGTAAAGTTCACCCGAACTTATCCTCCTATGCACATGTCAAGCGAACTTGTTATGTTTCCCTATAAATAGGTGGTGTGTGTTCATTTGTCATTTAAGTTTTTGCAATCCCTACGGGGAGGTGCTGCCGGATTCTCTCCAGGAACTCCGGCAGCTGGACTTTAAAGATGTATACTCTTTCGGTATGAATGAAGACTTCCGTTGCATTCTGTTTCTACTCCATTCTTAATAACATTCTACCGAAACTGTTATATACGTTTATGCACTAACTTTCGTCTAGAACCGCCTGATCACGGACCTTCAAAGGGTGTAAGCTTTACTTACCTTGCATCCAAAGTACGCTTTCTCCTTCATACTTGATTCGTTTGACTCGCTTCCTTCCCAAGCTTCCACATAGCTTGTCAAACATCAAACTATCATATAATGTCCACAAGGTGATTAGATTAGTCATTGTAGATCATGACCTTCACACCTTATGAACCTTCATACCACTTTTACTTATTGAACTCTATCATAGGTCGGTTTGACTTTTAAAAGTCAATCGCCTATTTACTTGTGTTTTTGCACAATTAAGTTCAACGAATTACCCGGTAAGCACTATTCTTAGGCCACCATTTTAATTATGTTTCATAACTAAGTTTACGAAATTGTTAACATTAACTTAGCATAATTTCAATCATTCATAACACATGATGATCTCAAACATCATTTAGTATGAATATAACGTTCATTCCTTCATATCATACAAAACCCTCTCAATAGCAAGTATGAACATATACTCGAAATCATAGATTACTCAAACACTTTCTTATTACCTTCATGCATGATGATTCTAACCATGTTTATATCATCAATTTCATCATAATATTAAAACCCACTTGTCTAAGTGTGGTATTATCTGAATATCCAAATCATAGAAACCTATGTAGAATTTTCACTTAGGGTTTTGTTCCTAAGCAAGTATACATCACGAATTTGGCCATAGCCACTACGATTCATACATAAATCGCATCTTGTGATGTTCATCAAATTTCACAACTTCATAAATATCAAAAATTCGACATACCTTATGATCCCCTAGCTTGGGTGATTGTTAATTCACGTTTATTCATGAATTTAAGCCCCAAATAACCCTTCAATTTGATGTTATTTGATGAACTAGGTTTGGCTCCTTGGAGCTTTCTCCTGATCGTTCCAGAACATGCACACACTTAGTGTGTGTGGTATTTAGTTTTAATTTTTATTATTAAACTTTCAATTTATCCAACTTTGGTCCCTCTTGTTTGGTTAGTTATTAAGTAGGCAACAACCTACTTATTTCTAACAACGTTCCCTCTTATTAACTAAGTTAAACATTCCTAGTTAACTTAGTGGGTTCAGGGAGATTACAACTAAGTTCATCTTAAGTCCCGTTAACTCGAGCCTTTTAAAAACTTTATTTCCTCAAAAGCTGATGAGTGGGTGTAAACCGGTGTTTGTTATGGTTTAAGTTAACGTTTTTGCGTGACTTTTAATTCCGAATAGTCTACTTTTATAAGGTTTGTGTTTTACAGGTCTTATGGAGTTTAAGGAGCTAATCGGGCGCTTAATGGAGCACCGGAACGCGAACGGGATCAACCGGAATCAAGAAACAAAGAAATCAGAAAGTGAGGTTTAGAAGCACCATTGCCGACGCCACTATGGGCCGTCTGGCGACGCCTTGTGGAATCTTCCCCGTCGCCCATTTTTCAATGTAGACAGCAGGATTAAGCGTCGGAGGATTTTTGGAATTCTGCATGCCGTCGCCGATGCCACTCCTGGTCGTCGGCGACGGACTCCCTAAAACCACATCGCGAATTTTTGGTTTTTGTTTTCGGGTGACGGGTTAAAAACTGGATTTTTGACCTATTCTGAGGAGTTACGAATTTTGGGAGTTCAAACCTTGTTCTTGGAGCCACAATCATCATTAACCATCATCTTCCACCAATTCAATCCATCCAATTACACTTTTGATCCAAACCCTAATCCCAACACCATCATCATCACTCTTCAATCATCCATCCATTCATCACCATCATTGATCACAAACCCTACCCACTTTCCATCATCACCTCCAAGTTCAAGATACCAAGATTCGAGCTTTCATCATCCATTGATCGTGTCATGTTCACCATGAGCGGCTAATTCCCGAAGGTTTCACCCCGGTGTAGGTTTTTGTAAGTCTAGGGTTAAACATTGTTATTGGTTTGATTTGTGACAAATTGCTATTTGATTTTGAAGCATATGACAATTGTCTTGCGTTTGTATTGAATTCATAAATTATCGAGTGAAGATTAAATTTGACTTTATGAAAGGTTTATGTGCATTTATGCCTTGTCTAGGTTAGGATTTACATGTTCTTGGTAATGAAATGCATCTTTGTCCCAACGTTGATAACTATTGGCACCTAAGCCTCGTGACACTAAATTCGTTAATCACTGTTGCAATTGAATCAAATCTAAAACGTGTAGAAACCCTGGAGTGCAATCACTGAACCGGGTGTGAACCTTGTTTTCTCTATATTGTCTTACAATCGCATTTAATTTTATTGCAAACTTTAAAGTTCTGTTAGTTAATTAATCAAACAACTTGTTGGTTCATTCCAACACCTTTCTCAAATAAACAAATTAAAAGTTTTTGTAGCAAGCTTCATAAAGTGACAATCTTATTTCAAATCAATCTTGTCCGTACGCAAACCACAGGCTCCTCGTGGATCGACCCCGTGCTACCACTGACTCATAGTTAAGGATAAATTGGGTTTATAGATATTATCTTTGACCGAGGCGCAACACCTCGATCAAATTTTGGCGCCGTTTCCGAGGAGTTCGTGCGCTTTGCATTTGGATTTATTGGTTTTTGTGATTAACTGTTTAAGTGCTTGTTTTCGTATTATCATACCTGCTATTGTGTTACGCGGGTGTGTTACTTGTGCAGGCTACAGGTAGTGCATGCATACACGGAACTCCGGAAGAACTTCACCGTTAGTATTCGAACCAGAGATTGAGCGGGTTGTTAGACGAAATCTAGCCAACCGATTAGAGGCAACCGTTATCTCTAATCCACCAAAGCCCAACACACCAAGCACCTCATCCGTTGGAACCGTTCCAATGGATAACCAAAATGCTAACCAACATCAATAGCAATACCCAAATCACCCACCTCAAAACCCAAACAATCAACTGGGTGGTAAAAACTCCAGACCACCTACACCACCATTTCAAAATCACGGTCCTAATCAAAACCTTAACCAACGAGCCCGTACACCTCCACCTCAAAACCAAAACCGACAAAACCCATTACCACCAAATGTCAACAACCGCAACGCTAACGCAAACCGTGGTGTTAATGTGAATCGTGGCAATCCCGCGAACGAAGACCAATTCGTCAATCTTGATGAATTGAGGAATAATATCCCGGATGATGAACCTTATAGTATACCCGATTATCAATCACCAGAACACGTGAGTGTTCACACAGAATACTCGGGCGATGGGGGATATTATAATGATCGGGTTGAAGACGATGGATGGGGAAATGACAGTGAAGGGTCTTTCCACGACGGTGGGAATTTTGGTTATAACGAAGGGGGGTATCAATATGCAAATGTTGTGGGAGATTATGATGGATACGGTTATGACCAAGGTAGAGATGACGGTTATGGGAACAACCGTCAACCACGTAACAACAATAGGAACCGAAACGATGGTAACAACAATAACAACAACCAAAATGTCAATCGTAATCGAATTCCACAATACGTGGGTGGCGGGAATCAAGGGGGTTATCGAGATGGTGATAGAAGATGGGATCGAAGAATGGGGGACCAAGAAGTGAACAGTCCACCAAGGGATAATCGATACAATCACAACAACAACAATCAACGTCAACCACCACAAGGAGTTGATGGTCGGTTCCGACCGATGATATCGGAAAATGATTCTCCGATTGTACCACCGCCAAGAGGAAGAGTTGCTTTTGATTGCAAACCCAACTACGTAAACATACTTCCTCATTTTAATGGACGGTCAAATGATGAACCATATACGCATTTACAGGAGTTTTCGGCCATATGTAGCACTATTGGGGGTGGTCATTTCACTCAAGACGAGGTTCATTTACGTCTTTTCCAATTCTCATTAAAGGGCAAGGCTAAGAAATGGTTTTTAACATTGCCCACCAATAGCATTCACACTTGGGCGGAGATGCAACAAGCCTTCCTTGACGAGTATTACTCGATGGCCAAGACCGATGATGCGCGTGATGAGATTCGAGCGTTTAATCAACTCTCGAGTGAACCGTTACATGAGGCTTTCATGAGGTATAAAGAATTGAACCGAAAATGTCCTCATCATCAAATCGAAAAGTGGGAATTGGTGAAGTGCTTTGTGAGAGACTTAGACGGAGAGACATGGAATCATTTGGAGTCGACTAGTAACGGAACATTGTTGAGTAATCATGAAGATTACGATTGGGAGTTTCTCGAGAGAATGGCTAAAAGATCAAAAGCCAAAGAGTCGGCTGACCGAGCTAAGAAGCACCCTATATCCCAGTCACTACCCGACCTTGACTCTATTTCAAGGGACCGCATTTCTACATTGGAACGAGAATTGGCCCGTATGAAGAAAAAGGAAGTTAATGCGGTACAATTCGCGGGTTGCGATGGGTGTGGGGGACTTGATCATAGAACCATGGAATGTCAAATGGGAAAAGCCGAAGACACCGAGGAAGTGAATCAAGTGTTTGGTGATCGGAAACATAATAATATGAACTCGAACACTTACCATCCTGGGTTGAGGAATCACCCTAATTTCCGTTATGGGAACGCCGAAAATCAAATGAACCCGATGCGGGTAACCAAGACGGATCATCATACCAAAACCGCCAAGGCGGTAATCACGGGGGCTATCAAAGAAACTACAACCAAGGTAGTAATCAGTCGTATCAAAACCGTGAAGGAAATTATCAAAGGGGTTACAACCAAGGTGGTAACGGGGAGGTAATTCGAACTCTCAAGGCGGTGGTGAAGATTTGAGTGCCAAGATTGATGCACTCTTGAATGTTGTGAAAGAATCGAGCAGTGACATCAAGGAAATGATAAAGGTGAATGAGATGAGGGATAAATCTAATGAGGTGCTGGCAAAGCAAGTGGGGCAACTTGCTGAAGTGGTAGCTCAGATGCGAGAAGTGGAGGAAGACTTCCAAGTAATACCACCGTAAACCCTAAGCATCAAGGGTCCAACTCGAAGAACACACGTGAGGTACCAATTAATAAAATTTCTTTACGTAGTGGTCGAGTCATAGATAGTGGTGTCGAAGCACCACCACCTCAGTTTGTTGAAGGGGTGGTGGAAGATGTCAGTGATGAGGAGAGCGCTGACAGTCAAACGGGTGCAAATAAAAATGTTTCTGAAAAAAGTAAAAATACCCCCATTGTGACCGTCCCGGTCCCAAAAGCTAAGGAAAAGGGTGTGGAGGTTAATACCGCCCCTTATCCCGAAGATTTATTGGGACCATCTAAGAAGGTGGTTACAAAACGTGGCCCACAACAAGAGGAAATGTGGGAAATTTTTAAACAAGTGAAAATCAACCTACCTCTCTTAGATGCGATCAAACAAGTGCCCTCTTATGCGAAGTACTTAAAGGAATTGTGCACCCAGAAACGCACTAACAAGCTTCCCAAGAAACTTGATTTGACTGAAAATGTTAGTTCGATTCTTTCGGGTGCACTTCCACCAAAGCTACAAGATCTGGGGGCGCCCATTATTTCTATTCAAGTTGGTGAATTTAAAATGACACGGGCACTTTTGGATCTTGGGGCGAGTGTGAGTATACTGTCGGGTAGTTTGTATGACCAATATGACTTTGGTCCACTTCAGTCATCTAACACCAATGTGGTGTTGGCGGACTTGACACCCAAACTGCCCCGTGGGATAGTCACTGATGTGATAGTAAAGTCGATGACTTTTATTATCCGGTGGACTTTCTGGTACTTGCTTATGTTTCCTTGGACGAACTAAACAACCAACGGTTATACTCGGTCGACCATTTTTGGCAACATCAAATGCCCAAATCAATTGTAAAACGGGTACGGTCGACATTGTCACACCCCAACCCGCAGCGGAATAAGAGTCGGGGCATAATTGGGTTATCACCAAAGCTCATGATGTTTACTAAAATGTTTCATATTTATTAAATTCAAATTACAACTTAAATATCCAAATCAAAATTCATACAATTACAAGGAAATGAAACTATGTAAATAATCGAAAGCTTAAACTGGTTTATTCTTCTAGGCCTTTCTATGTGTTTCTTGCCTCAGCTGGATCACCTGTATCATGTGTAAAACGGGGGATATTTTGGGTCAACAAAAGTTGGCGAGTGAACCTTGATAAAACATTGTTATTAATTTCTTGTTTTATTTAATATGGAAAATTGTGCAATAATCACATGTGAGCAAACATATATAAGTAAACAAACACAAACCACTTTGAATGAGTATATGATATGAATGATGATGAAATGTGAGATCAAGGCTCAATCAAACGGAGCCGATCTTATGAGGCACCAGATGCTCAACCCGTCTCCCACGGGGAACTGATGGGCCTAATGAAATGCATGCACTGAAAATGATAAATCCAAACTACATATAATCCACACAACAATTGATACACATTTGATCACGGATATGATGTATGCACAAGTGTTTAATATAATAAAGAATAAACGACACATGATACACCCCAAACATGATTAAAACGGGGAATTCATAGAGATTCCTCACATTGGGTGCGTTCTTTGATGACGTTGGATGCGCACGAATTTAGGATTCAATCGATGAGGAAAAAACTAGCCTAGATAATAACAAAATGATTCGATAAATAAATAAATTTTATTTGAGATTAATATTTTTAATTAGTGCTCTTAATGGGATTTTCAGATTTATTTTTGTGAGTTTAAGGAAATTTTCTAACTTTAAATCTTATTTTTAAGTATTTTTAAATGATTTTTCTATTAAATAAATAACTAAAAAGAAATAAATAAAATAATAAAATTTTTTTGACTTTTGACCGTTGACCGTTGACCGTTGACGTTGACCGGTCGGACTGTGTTTAATTATGCGCTGAATGAGGTTCGAACTCGGGACCTCTCGTACACGTGCACGCAGCTCTACCAACTGAGCTATGTGTCTAACCCGAAATATTCTCTGTTTAATTATATATATACTAATTAACTTTAACCTTATTTATTTTTATTAAAAAAGTTTCATAAATTGCCAACCCGGTTTAGGTATCCAGAGTCGAACTCGCGCTCTTCAGTTTACGTGCACACAGCACAACCAGTTGGGTTGTGTGTCTAACCTGTTTATATACTGAATTATATTATATTTATATACATGTTGAAGGATGATCTGAATAGGTTTTAAAAAGGATTGGTTTTATTTCTGAAAGTCGGTAACATGTGCGATTCGAACTCAGGACGTGCGTGTTATGTTGCACACAGTCCACCGCTGGACTGTGTGTCTAACCCGGTTAAATATCCAGTTTTAATTAAACTAATACACATTTCTCAACTTTGTCTTCTTCGCTTAACAATACAGAACAGTGAAATCCGACTATTCTGTTTAATTGATCTTAACTTATACTTGATTGAAATGAAAAGAGAAATTAAATGACATGGTATACCAGAACGGCGAGTTTGCTTCAGGTTTCCCGGCAAGGTCTCGTCGGCTCCGATCCGCGCATTCCGGCTGAGGGAAACTGTTTGAAAGTTATGATTACTGTGTTGAGTAATTAGGTTACTAATCGAGAGATAGCAAGAAAAGTTTAGATGATTGTACCGTCTGAAGACAATCGCGGTTTTCCGTACAGCGATTCCGGCGAAATTGAAATTTTCGGCGACGTGCTCTGGAAGGATTAAAGCTTCGAAAGAGAGTGCGATTCTGAGCGAAAAGGTTACCAGAGGTTTGGGTGGGTATTTATAAGGAAGAACAGGGTGTATTTGGTTCGAATTTGGGTCTTGATTCGTGGTCAAAGTTTTCCGGCGGTTATGACTGAAATTGAGGGTTAGACATCAGTTATAACCGATGTAGAAATTTGTTCACACGTTTCAGTCAAAGGAAACGGTCATAATTCGCGATAATCTCGGCTTTTCCTGCGACTGCGAATTTGGGCGCGCTGATTACCGGTTTGACTTTCAGTTTTATTATAAATGTTATTTGTTTTAATGTTTATCACAAAACCTGTGTGCGGTGGAGCGGTGTGTTGCGTGTTTGTCCTTGTGGGTGACCCGGGTTCGAAACCCTGCGTCTCCATTATTTTTTTAATCCACGATTTTTTTGTTATTTAATAATTTTGGTTTAAAATTTATATATATATATTATTTATGTATTGTTTAAAATTTATCCGAGCAATAAATGCGCAACGAAATTTATAACTGAGTATTTGATTAATAAACGAAGCGGGATTTGAAAACCCGTTTTTCGACAAATGTTACAGTATCCCCTAGGTATTTCTCGCGCATTGAGTCTTCACGTTCCCAAGTAAACTCAGGTCCTCGTTTTGACTCCCAACGTACCCTGACAATTGGAATACGACTTCGTCTTAAACGCTTCTCTCCGAAGTCCATGATTTCTACTGGTCATTCAATGAAGTGCGTAGATTCATCGATCTAAATGTCTTCTAGAGGAATATGGAGGTTTTCATCGGCGAGGCACTTCTTCAAGTTTGATACGTGGAATGTGGGATGAATTCTGTTGAGCTCTTCTGGTAGGTCAAGCTTGTATGCTACTGGACCTACTCTTTCGAGTATCTTGAAAGGTCCTACGTAGCGTGGTGCTAGCTTACCCTTCTGGCCAAAACGAACCACTCCCTTCCACGGTGATACTTTTAAAAGTACTTGATCCCCAATGTCGAACTCCAAGGGCTTTCGTCGTTTGTCTGCATAACTCTTTTGACGACTTTGAGCCGCTAGAAGATTGTTTCGAATTTGAATGACCTTGTCTGTTGTTTCTTGAATTAATTCTGGACCGGTGATTTGTGATTCCCCGATTTCGTGCCAACATACCGGAGATCGGCACTTACGACCATATAAAGCTTCGAAAGGAGCCATGCCGATACTTGAATGATAGCTATTATTGTACGAAAATTCAACTAATGGTAGATGAGCGTCCCAATTCCCTTTGAAGTCTATGACACATGCTCGAAGCATGCCTTCAAGAGTTTGGATGGTGCGTTCAGATTGTCCATCAGTTTGAGGATGAAAAGCGGTACTGAGGTCTAATCGTGTACTCAAGGCGGTTTGTACGGCTCGCCATGTTCTTGAAGTGAAACGACCATCACGGTCTGAAATGATGCTTAAAGGTACACCATGACGGCTTACGATCTCGCTGATGTAGATACGAGCTAACTTCTCGTTTTTGAAGTCCTCGCGAATCGGAATGAAGTGAGATGACTTTGTAAGACGATCGATTATTACCCATATAGTGTCATACCCACTGGAGGTGCGAGGTAACCCGGTGATGAAATCCATGGTTATGTTTTCCCACTTCTATACAGGTATTTCGGGTTGGACTAGAAGTCCTGAAGGTCTTTGATGTTCCGCTTTTACTGTGGAACAGGTAAGGCACTTGGAAACAAAAACAGCGATATCCTTTTTCATGCCAGGCCACCAGTAGGTGTATCGTAGGTCTTGATACATCTTGTCGGCTCCTGGGTGTACAGAGTACCGTGTTTTGTGCGCCTCATTCATAAGGAAATCACGAAGGTTATCGCGATCGGGAATCCATATGCGATTTAAATAGTATAGAATACCGTCGGATTTGGTTTCGATTTTGAGTTCAGCTCCACATGACAGCTCATCGCATACGTCATTTTCTGTTACAGAAACATGTTGAGCTGCTCGGATTCGATCTTTGATGTCGGTTATGATTTGCGAACATAGAAGACGAATGGAGTTTGCATAACCTTTTCGACTGAGCGCATCAGCCACCACGTTTGCCTTGCCAGGATGATACCGAATTTCACAGTCGTAGTCATTGAGAAGTTCGACCCATCTTCGTTGCCTCATATTCAACTCCTTTTGGTTGAAGATATGTTGGAGACTTTTGTGGTCAGTGTATATTTCACACTTGGTACCGTAGAGGTAATGTCTCCATATCTTGAGAGCGAACACAACGGCTCCAAGTTCCAGGTCGTGGGTGGTGTAATTCTTCTCATGAACTTTGAGTTGCCTAGAAGCATAGGCTATCACTTTTCCTCTTTACATTAATACACAGCCTAGCCCTTGCCCTGATGCGTCGCAATATACTACAAAGTCATCGCAACCTTCAGGGAGTGTGAGGATAGGTGCGTCAAAAGTTTTTGCTTTAGAGTTTGGAAGGCTTCTTCTTGTTTAGGTCCCCATATGAAGGGTTTTCCTTTATGAGTCAAAGCCGTGAGTGGTACAGCAATACGGGAAAAATTGGCAATGAAGCGGCGATAGTAACCAGCCAAACCGAGAAATGACCTTACTTCGGTAGGGGTACGTGGCGCTTGCCATTCCTGTACTGCCTTGATTTTTGAAGGATCGACATGTATTCCCTTGTCATTGACGACATGTCCAAGGAATTGTACTTCTCTTAACCAGAATTCGCATTTTGAGAACTTAGCGTAGAGCTTTTCAGTCCTTAAGAGTGTAAGGATGAGTCGAAGATGTCGTTCATGATCGGATTTAGACTTGGAGTAGATAAGGATGTCGTCGATGAAGACTATGACAAAACGGTCAAGGTAAGGTTTGCATACCCTATTCATTAGATCCATGAAGACAGCGGGGGCGTTGGTTAAACCGAATAGCATGACCATGAATTCGTAATGACCATAACGAGTCCGGAAGGCGGTCTTTGGGACGTCTTCTTCATGTACTCTGAGCTGATGATAACCAGAACGAAGGTCGATTTTTGAAAAGCAGGTGGCGCCTTGAAGTTGGTCTAGGAGGTCATCGATGCGAGGTAGTGGATAGCGATTTTTAACCGTTAGCTTGTTGAGTTCTTTGTAGTCGATACACATGCGAAACGTTCCATCTTTCTTCTTCACAAAAAGAACAGGTGCACCCCAAGGCGAGGAGCTAGGACGTATGAATCCTTTGTCAGTCAGCTCTTGCAGTTGACTGGCCAGCTCTTGCATTTCGGATGGGGCTAACCTATAAGGAGATTTTGCGACTGGTGTAGCGCCAGGTACAAGATCGATGCGGAATTCGACTTCTCTCACAGGAGGGAGTCCTGAGATGTCGTCGGGAAAGACTTGTGGGAATTCCTTCACCACTGGTATATCTTCGAGTTTCTTCTCCTTGTTTCCCTTTTTGACGACGTGAGTTAGGAATGCGACATAGTTCTTGCGGAGATATCTTCGGGCTTGAAGGCAGGACATTAGTTTGAGTCCTTTAGAAATGGTTTCTCCAAAAATACGTAGAGTCTGACCGTCTGCAAGAGGAATGCGAATAAACTTTTCGCGGCACACTACTTCAGCGTGATGCTGGCTGAGCCAGTCCATACCGATTATAATATCGAAACTTCCCAACTTCATAGGAATGAGGTCAACTGGAAAATCGTGGTCGTTTAGAGTGAGGGTACAATTTCGTATAATAGAATTTAATGAAACGGGCTTTCCGTCAGCAACTTCCACCGTTAGAGATTCCATGAGACTATCACGAGTTTGGTTGAGGATAGGTTCGAATTCTAAGGACACAAAACTCTTATCCGCGCCAGTATCGAATAACATGGATGCAGAACTACCATTGATGAGAAACGTACCGTTAACCACGTTGTTGTCAGCCCTAGCTTGGTTGGCGTTGATGTTGAAAGCTCTTCCTCTGGAAGGTGGAGGAGCTTGGTTGGCTTGGTTTACTGGGTTCGCTTGGGCTTGAGCATGGATGATGTTCACCAAGCGTGGACATGTGTTCCTGAAGTGGTTTGGGTCTCCACAGTTGTAACAAGCTCGTATGGGTTGCATCATGGGGTAGTTGGGTTGGTAGTAGGATTGGGCTATGTGTTGTGTAGATGGTAGAAGTAAGGGTTGTTGGGCTTGACCCACTATTTGATGGTGGGTTTGGGTTGGGGGTTGATTGTGGTTCATTCGTTGCAGAGTGCGACAAGTTTGAATGGTGTGACCCGCACGGCCACAGCTGGTGCAATGTTGGCAAAGGGTTTCGGGAGGGTGATGGTATTGACAACGGTTGCATTTTGGGTGTGGGCCGGTGTATGGCTTTTTAAATGGTGCAGCTGAGGGAGCAATTTGGGTGATTGGTGCAGCAATGATAGGAGGGTTGGTTTGGGTGACAGCAAAATTCTTGCTATTACGTTTCCTCTTACCAGCAAACCTTGAGGATGAGACTGGGTGGTTTGTAGTTGAGGTCTCTAGGGGTGCTTTCTTCTTTTCATCTTTGAATTTGTCGTTCCGAAATGCGATTTTCAGTGAGTTCTGTAGCTAACTCCATCGCGGCTTCAAGTGTTGCAGGCGAAGTGCTTAAAACTGAGTCTTGAATTTTCGAGGGGAGACCTCGAATGTAGTGTTCAACCAAGCAGTACACGGGGGTGAACAGATTAGGGATTATCTGGTTTAGCTCGAGAAATCTTTTGTTATAGGAAGTGTGATCTCCTTCCTTTTGTTTTAGCGTGTGGAATTCATCTTCCAACTTTTTGATTTCGCTTCTTGGACAGAAGCGTCTGGTCATGAGTTCCCTTAACTCTTCCCATGTTAAGGCCATAGCATCTTCAACTCCTCGTTTACCCTTTTCCGTGTTCCACCAGGTAAGGGCTACCCCAAACAGTCTTCCTGTTGCATAACGTACCTTGCGATCCTCGGGACAATCGCAATTGAGGAAAGTGTTCTCCATTTGTTCAAACCAGTGAAGGAGAGCAGTAACACCTTCGGTCCCTTCATACTTTGGGGGATCGCAAGATTTGAAGTGTTTGTAGGAGCACTTTTTGGAGGGAGGGTTGGCGACGCTCTGGTCTTCTTGATTGGGAGGGTTGATGGGATTTGCGGTGAGAGCTTGCTGAACTTGAATTATGATGTCAGGAAGCACTGCAGCCATCTGTTTAGCAATTTGAGTGGCCAAGCGTTCATTGGATCTTCCTGGCTTTCTACATCCACGTAGTTGCCTAGCTGACATCTACAGGAAAATACATAGGAAGATTGTGAGTTTAAGAAGTTTCTAGGTGTCATGTGTCGTTAAAAGAATAAAAATAACGTAACTAACAATAATGCAACTACATCCATAGGATGTCTTGGGTTTGCTCATGTTTGGGCCTCCAATGTCCCCCATATCGTCGCCTGTATAGTCATGTGGGCCCCCATGACTATTGGGCTTGGTAGGATTCACATTGGTGTTGGCGGATTAACACTCGCATCACCCGAATGAAAACCGTGAAATATGATTGCGAGATGTATGGTAGGAGGGTGTCCAGGTGTAGACACAATGACAACTCAAAGTGGGGTTAGCTCACACGATGTTTGGTATAGCATGCTTTGGCCTAATAGGTCCTTCGTACTCTCATCGTTAGTCCCCAGGTAGGCAAACTGGTCCTTTATTTTGGATTTATACGAATGCCAAGCCTAGACAGGACGTTCCGACTACCGGTACTCGTACCCTTCCAGTTACTACATGCCCGTCATGAGAACTCACTTTGATGTGATTTGAAAATACAAAAATCATTGCAAAAATCATGGGAATTGTGAGGTGTGTGCTCTCATGGATATGATATGTTATGAGGATATGATTTATGATGAGTATTGTATAATAACATGTATTGGTGAGCATGCTTGCATAACATTGAGTGTAAAAATAAACATAAAGCACATAAACATCATGAATTTTGTATGTAACGCATAAACCATTTAAAATTTTAATCAACTATAGTATAGGCTCTAAGGGTCTAATAACATATCCTATATCCCTATAGTCATGGCTCTGATACCAATCTGTCACACCCCGATCCGCAGCGGAATAAGAGTCGGGGCATAATTGGGTTATCACCAAAGCTCATGATGTTTACTAAAATGTTTCATATTTATTAAATTCAAATTACAACTTAAATATCCAAATCAAAATTCATACAATTACAAGGAAATGAAACTATGTAAATAATCGAAAGCTTAAACTGGTTTATTCTTCTAGGCCTTCCTATGTGTTTCTTGCCTCAGCTGGATCACCTGTATCATGTGTAAAACGGGGGATATTTTGGGTCAACAAAAGTTGGCGAGTGAACCTTGATAAAACATTGTTATTAATTTCTTGTTTTATTTAATATGGAAAATTGTGCAATAATCACATGTGAGCAAACATATATAAGTAAACAAACATAAACCACTTTGAATGAGTATATGATATGAATGATGATGAAATGTGAGATCAAGGCTCAATCAAACGGAGCCGATCTTATGAGGCACCTGATGCTCAACCCGTCTCCCACGGGGAACTGATGGGCCTAATGAAATGCGTGCACTGAAAATGATAAATCCAAACTACATATAATCCACACAACAATTGATACACATTTGATACACATTTGATCACGGATATGATGTATGCACAAGTGTTTAAATATAATAAAGAATTAAACGACACATGATACACCCCAAAACATGATTAAAACGGGGAATTGATAGAGATTCACTCACATTGGGTGCGTTCTTTGAAGACGTTGGATGCGCACGAATTTAGGATTCAATCGATGAGGAAAAAACTAGCCTAGATAATAACAAAATGATTCGATAAAGAAACAAATTTTATTTGAGATTAATATTTTTAATTAGTGCTCTTAATGGGATTTTTATATTTATTTTTGTGAGTTTAAGGAAATTTTCTAACTTTAAAATCTTATTTTTAAGTATTTTTAAATGATTTTTCTATTAAATAAACAACTAAAAAGAAATAAATAAAATAATAAAAAAAATTGACTTTTGACCGTTGACCGTTGACGTTGACCGGTCGAACTGTGTTTAATTATGCGCTGAGTGAGGTTCGAAATCGGGACCTCTCGTACACGTGCACGCAGCTCTACCAACTGAGCTACGTGTCTAACCCGAAATATTTTCTGTTTTAATTATATATATATACTAATTAACTTTAACCTTATTTGTTTTTATTAAAAAAGTTTCATAAATTGCCAACCCGGTTTAGGTATCCAGAGTCGAACTCGCGCTCTTCAGTTTACGTGCACACAGCCCAACCAGTTGGGCTGTGTGTCTAACCTGTCTATATACTGAATTATATTATATTTATATACATGTTGAAGGATGATCTGAATAGGTTTTAAAAAGGATTGGTTTTATTTCTGAAAGTCGGTAACATGTGCGATTCGAACTCAGGACGTGCGTGTTATGTTGCACACAGTCCACCGCTGGACTGTGTGTCTAACCCGGTTAAATATCCAGTTTTAACTAAACTAATACACATTTCTCAACTTCGTCTTCTTCACTTAACAATACAGAACAGTGAAATCCGACTGTTCTGTTTAATTGATCTTAACTTATACTGGATTGAAATGAAAAGAGAAATTAAATGACATGGTATACCAGAACGGCGAGTTTGCTTCAGGTTTTCCGGCAAGGTCTCGTCGGCTCCGATCCGCGGATTCCGGCTGAGGGAAACTGTTTGAAAGTTTTGATTACTATGTTGAGTAATTAGGTTACTAATCGAGAGATAGAAAGAAAAGTTTAAATGATTGTACCGTCTGAAGACAATCGCGGTTTTCCGTACAGCGATTCCGGCGAAATTGAAATTTCCGGCGACGTGCTCTGGAAGGATTAAAGCTTCGAAAGAGAGTGCGATTCTGAGCGAAAAGGTTACTAGAGGTTTGGGTGGGTATTTATAAGGAAGAACAGGGTGTATTTGGTTCGAATTTGGGTCTTGATTCGTGGTCAAAGTTTTCCGGCGGTTATGACTGAAATTGAAGGTTAGACATCGGTTATAACCGATGTCGAAATTTGTTCACACGTTTCAGTCAAAGGAAACGGTCATAATTCGCTATTGGTTGGACCATTGCTGATCTAAAGGGAATCAGTCCCTCAGTGGTGATGCACCAAATCATCACCGAAGATGGTATCACTCCTGCTCGTGACGCCCAAAGGCGATTAAATCCCAACATGCGAGAGGTCGTCAAGAAGGAGGTGTTGAAGTGGCTAGATGCGGGTATTATTTACCCCTTCTCTGATAGCCAGTGGGTGAGCCCAACGCAAACGGTCCTAAAAAAGGCAGGCATTCAAGTCGTCACAAGTGAAGAGGTTGCCACCCGGCCGGTAACCGGGTGGCGGATTTGTATTGATTATAGGAAGTTAAATTCTACAACTTCGATAGACCATTTCCCTTTACCTTTTATTGACCAAATTGTTGAGAAATTAGCGGGTCAAAAATTTTATTGCTTTCTAGATGGGTATTCGGGTTACAACCAAATAGCTATCCATCCAGAAGATCAAGCTAAGACCACATTTACTTGCCCCTATGGTACTTTCGCATTTAGGCGAATGCCGTTTGGGCTATGCAATGCCCCCGCCACCTTTCAAAGGTGTATGATGAGTATATTCTCGGACATGGTAGGGGAGTCCTTCGAGAACTTTATGGATGATTTCTCAATTTTTGGGTCATCCTTTGAGGCATGCCTTGACCAACTCGAAAAAGTTTTGAAAAGATGTGTTGAGAAAAATTTGGTTTTGAGTTGGGAGAAGAGCCATTTTATGGTTGGGGCACGTACTGTCGAGTCGTGGGATAGAGGTCGACCGCGCAAAGGTGCAGGTCATCTTTACTTTACCGTATCCCACGAGTGTTAAAGGGGTTAGGTCATTTTTAGGTCATGCGGGGTTTTATAGACGGTTTATTAAGGGGTTTAGCGACATTACGAAACCTCTATGTAAATTGTTGCTTAAGGACCAATCGTTTGATTTTAACAAAGAGTGTCAAACCGCTTTTAACATTTTGAAAGATAGTGGAGGCCCCAATATTGCAATCGCCGAATTGGTCTTTACCATTCGAAATCATGTGCGATGCAAGCGATTATGCGGTTGGGGCCGTGTTGGGTCAAAGGGTAGAAAAGAAACCCGTTGCTATTTACTACGCAAGTAAGACTCTTTCAGATGCATAATTGAATTATACAACTACCGAAAAAGAGCTACTTGCGGTGGTATTTGCGTTGGAAAAATTTCGGGCTTACATATGGGGTAACAAAGTTGTTATATATTCTGATCACACTGCTGTCAGGTACCTCATGATGAAAAAGGATGCAAAGCCGAGATTGATCCGTTGGGTTCTTCTATTGCAAGAGTTTGACCTAAAGATACGGGACAAGAAGGGTAGTGAAAACGTGGTGCCGGACCACTTGTCCCGATTAATGGTGGAAGAGGGTTCTTCATGTGTAGAGATTGATGATGCATTCCCAGATGAGCATATTTTGAAAGTCACTATTTTACCTTGGTTTGCTAACATTGTGAATTATTTAGTTACAGGTGACTTACCGGCTCATTGGGATCAGAAGAGAAGGTTGCACTTCATGTCGCAAATCAAATACTATACGTTGGAGGAACCGGACTTGTTCAAAATATGTCCGGATCAAGTTGTTCGAAGATGCATTCCGGACAAGGAGATTCTGAGTGTTTTGACGCACTTGCATTCATTGCTTGTGGGGGCCATTTCAGTGATCATAAAACTGGGCACAAAGTGCTCAATAGTGGGCTTTATTGTCCAACTATCTTCAAAGACGCATTTACTTATGCTAAAAACTGTGTTGAGTGTCAAAAATTAGGGGGTATTTCTAAACGGGATGAGATGCCCATGCAACCGATCCTTATTGTAGATATTTTGATGTGCGGGGGATTGATTTCAAGGGCCCCTTTCCTAATTCGCATGGCAACATGTATATCTTGGTGGCGGTCGACTATGTGTCGAAATGGGTTGAAGCGATCGCTACCAAGACAAATGACCATACCGTGGTTTGCAATTTTGTTCAAACGAATATAATTTCTAGATTTGGGATTCCCCGAGTAATCATTAGTGATGGAGGGTCTCACTTCAAAAATTTTAACTTTGGCAAGCTATTGAAACGGTATGGTGTTGACCATCGAATTGCCACCCTCTATCATCCGCAAACAAGCGGTCAGGTAGAGGTATCCAATAGGCAAATCAAAGAGATTTTGCACAAGACTGTTCGACCGGACCGTAAGGACTGGTCGACAAAGTTGAACGATGCTTTATGGGCCTATCGAACGGCACATAAAACACCAATTGGTACCACACCTTACCGTTTGGTTTACGGTAAAAAATTGTCATTTAACGGTTGAGCTTGTACATCGTGCTTTTTTTGGGCTATTAAAGAGGTTAACATGAAATATGATGATGCAGGCAAGGAGCGAAAGTTAAAGTTATGCGAGTTGGAAGAACTCCGGGAGGAGGCATATGAGTGTGCTTCAAAATATAAGGATGGAATGAAGCGAGCACACGACGCATAGTTGAAGCCAAATGAGTTTGTGGTAGGGAAAAAGGTTTGGCTCTACAACTCAAGGCTTAAATTCTTTCCCGGGAAGCTCAAGAGTAAGTGGATGGGCCCATACGTGATCACACGGGTCGGAAAATTGGGTGATGTCACCATTGAGGACCCGAAGGATGGGTCAAGGCAAACGGTTAACGGTCATCGTCTAAAACCGTTTCTTGATGGTAATGATGATAAGAGCGAGAAGAACACGGAAGTGGTAAGCTTCGTGGTGGGCGTACCTCACTACGAGGTCATTTGAGAACCGGTAACACGTTTTGTAGAGTTATGTACTGTTTTTAATTGTTTGGGTGCATTGCTTTAGAATAGTTATGCTTATGGTTTTGATCTAACAACTTTTTGAGATGTGTGAAGTTCCGAAAGCTACAAACGAGTCTTGAAGACATGAGGTATGTTATCAAACTCTTTTATGTGTATTGGGGACAATACACAATCTTTTTGGGGGGTGGTAGGATCGTTAACGATAGGTTGTTAGTAAATATTAAAACCGAAAAAGTTACACATAAAGATTTTTTCATAATTTTTAGGATTTAAATTAAGCTAGGCTCCTTTTGTAAAAAGTTCATGTTTTTGCCAATAGTTTCTTAAAAAATGGATTTAGGGGTGCCGTCGGCGACGGGGCTTCAGGCCGTCGCCGACGGGGTGCCAAATGTTGGCCGTCGGGTGAAAAGTGTCGTAGACAGCGGGTTAGTGCGTCAGAAGGAAAAAGAAAAAAAATCCAATTTTGGGGAGCCTTCGGCGACGGACCAAAGCATCGTCGGCGACGGTGCTTGGTTAGTCAGCCGACGCTGATTGTTGTTTGACGCGTATTTTCGACCCGAAACTCATTTTTAGCCAAACAAACTCGACCTGAACCTTGTTTTAACCACACAACTGACCCATAAGACCCAACCTCTGATTTCTAAACCCCCTTATACCACAAAATCTCTGCATTCATCACCACCACAACTCACCTCATCCTTCATCTTCTTCATCTCCTTCAACCAAGAACCCTAATCTTCAATCCTTTGTGTATTTTTCCGAGAGGAACAAAACCCCCAACTTTGTTTTCAGAATTTCTTGCTAGTTTGCAAGATTTCTGGGCGTGAAATTTCGGGTTTTTTAAGAAGTCCATCAAGCTTCAAGATTTTCTTCTTTCTTTAGTTCTTCTTGCCTAAACAACACTAAAGGTATGATTTTTTATCAGATTTGAGCATGATTATCATATGGTTAGTCAATTTCTTCCGAAATTTTTAAACTTTTTGGTTTAGAGTAGGTTGTTTATTGCAATTTATGATGTTATATCTTATATTTGGGCATGAATAGAGGATTTGGGTGGGATTTGGACTTACAACAACTCTTGTGATGTTATTACACATATTGTTAGTATGCTTGAACATGAATATGGTGTTGAATCTTGTTGAACTTCCATGGATTTGGGAATAAACACAATGAATATTAAGTTTTAGATTATAAAGTTGCCACTTTTAAGTTTAAACAAGCTTATTTATGTCTAAAGCAGAGGTTAATCAACATCAATGTTTATGTTCAAAAGTTGGAGTGTTTGAAGTTTTGGGTATACTAATTGGTTTCTTGTGTTTTATTATAGCCATGTTTTCCCGAAAAAGAAGTAAGACATCCGGTGAAGGGTCATCTTCACAAGCCGGTTCGGGCTCAGGATATGTCCAAAAGAAATGGGAACAATTAAGTAATGTTGAAGAGGGTGATGGTCAGTTGGAACGCCAGGATTGGGATTGGGATGAATTCAGAAACAGCCGTATAGCTTCACAGTGGAACGACAACAAGAAAAAGCCATTGTCGAGGTATAACAATAAAAAACTGGAGGCAAAAATGTGGAGATGGAAGATGGTTTCCGGGAACGTCACCACTTCGGTCCCGGAACGATCTGTTCCGGAAAGATCTGTTAACGTGGAGGAGTTCAGGGCTATAGGAATCGTCCAAAAGTTCGAAAGGCTTGGCTGGGAGAGAGTTCTGGATTGGTGTGAAGACATCACACCGAGGGTTTATTTGGCAGCAGTTTGTGAGTGGCTGTCAACATTACGGTTTTTGAACAGGGATGGACCACCGGTCACGTGGCAATAGGTTGGTGACATTGGGAAGAATCAGATGGTCATGTCGAGCACATGAAGTGTATTACTCGTTTTGACTCATTGGGTGCGGATGCTTATTACTGCTACACCATGGACCAATTTCTGGATGACAAGGTGAATCCTACTGATCCCGCTAGTATGTTAGTCACTGTGTTACCGGGGTCCGGTGGGTTAGGTGTGTCGAGAAACGATCTGTCATTGGAGGGGCGGATCCTCCAAGGTATATCTCTTGAGAATGTCATGGTGCGGTTTGGAGACCACGGGAAGGTAAAGGCGCCCGGCTGTAGGGTGCAACATTCATTGTTGGTTGGTGCACCAAAGTTGTCATGGCGCCAAATTGTGATGATAAACACGTGGGACACGCGTGAATCATGCACCTAAAATATGATACCATATGTGAGGTTGATAAGCGCAATAATCCTACAGCAAAACGCTTTACCCGCTGACTCGTTATGGGTAACCAAGCCAATTGATCAAGTTTGTTTCGCCTCAATCAGGCGGCATTGGAAGATTAGCGTGGAGGTCTATGGTCAATATACGGTGAAAGATGATCAGGGTCGCCAATTCACATTTAGGGATCCCACTGCAGCCCAAGGGGCTGTACAAGAAGAGGAAATGCATTATGTGGAAGAGGAAGAAGAACAGGCCAGTCCGAGGGGACCGAGACAGAGATATGCCCGACAGCATCGGGAAATTTCAAATGAGGTTGCTCAAATCGTTGTCTCTTGGTGTAGGCCGGATTACACCAATTATAATCGGGGGCAACAGGGGGTGTATGACAACGTATCCGCGGGTATTGGGGAGAATCGCGGGTACCATGAGGAAAGGCACCAATGGGAGCAAGGCTTCCAAACTCAGTATCAAAACCATTGGGACGAGGAAGCTGCCCATAGGACCAAAGTTGAACAATATTGGGAAGAGCAACAGTTGTTTCAAGCGCAGCAACAATCTCGATTCGATTTGATGGAGCAACAGCGGGTTCAAGAAAATGCTCAACGAAGAGCATGGGAGGAGGAACAAGATCGTCTCCGTAGGGAGCGAGAGGCCTATGAGGATAGGCGTTGGATGGCGACCGCTACAGATCAACAAATAGCCATCAATAACGCTAAGATCCTGCATGATCGAGAGAGGCATCATCGGAATTTGATGGCCGGGTTGCCGTTTCAGCAACATACACCATGGTTCAACTATGAGGACCTTCCCATGCCTCAAGGACCCTCCGACCCATCTCCACATTGGCCCGAAATGCCGGGCTCAAGTTTCGTCCCGATACAACCACCACCACAAGCTGAAGGGGAATCTGGACCGCTCGATGATTGGAAGGATATCTTGTCTTCCCTAACCGGTTTCCCATATAACCCGTACCCGCCTAAAGACCCGAACGAACAGTACCAAAGGTAGGCGAGGTATGTTTTATGTTGTTGTTGTACCTTTTTGTTTTTTGTTTGTGTTCTAGTTAGATTTTATTGCTTTCTTAGCTAAATGAACGTTGTGGGTGTGTTCTCTATATAACCCTCACGAGACCTACTCGTCCTTCCGAGCTATCGGAAGGTTTAAAAGGATTTGTTGCATAAGCTAAATGCAACCATGATTCCTACGAAAGTGAGTTAGGATTGTTATTGTTGTACATTATTTCCACAAAAGTCAAAGTAAATTAACGTATGGATCGATGATATTTTCATAAAAGTGGTAGAACTAGGTTACTAACAAATTTTGATGGTTGTGAGAAGCAAGCTTCTACATAAGGGTTGAGATTTGTAGGTACATTATGTGTATGAGACGACCGCTTTGTTGAAAGATGTGGAACAAATGAAGAACGAGCTTGGAAATCAGGTGCATACGTTTCTTTTTACTTTGATTTTTCTTTAGTTAGATAATAAGTGGAGTGTGAATTGTATTTTAGTCTCCGGGGTGAAAGTTTTGGGAAATTAGCCGTGTCACATCCCTTGTGCATTTAAAGAGCCCTAATTCTACATATTGAGGACAATCTTAACCTCAAGTGTGGGGATGGGGTAGTAAAAGTTTTTCGATTTTGACCCGTTCATTTAAACACTACACATTGAGGACAATGTTAACCTCAAGTGTGGGGATGGGGGGAAATTTCAAAAAATTTTCAAAAATGTCTTTGTTTGAAGCAATCTAAAAGCACAAGTAACTAAGTTAGCGAGGGATGGCACGAACCATTTGGTCTTTTGTCATGGTCGAGTTCAAGTTAAAGGCATGAAAAGTATTTAATGGGGGTTATTTGGGAATAATTCGCCTAAGAAACTTGTAATTGTGCATATCACATTTCATACCCTTAATATGTGAGTTTTTGAGCCATTTGTATACATTGTGCATATACATGTTTCTTTGTTTGAGTGGTCCGTTAGTCATATATTGTAGAACTTGCATCTTTTGATACGTTTGAGACCATAGACCGAATGCAAGCATGAGAATGATTAAGGCAATAGGTAAACCCTTTTGTTTTACACCATTTATCTAGCCTTACCCAAACATATCCCCTAGTAGCCAATGTTGAGCCTAATCCTTTCGTTTGATCACCCAAATTAGCCTTTAACCTTAAACCTTTCTAACCCGTGTGATGGAAATTCGATCATAGTATTAGTTGTGTATATAGTTTGAAAAAAAATCAGAAAATACTATGAAAAATAGAAAAGAATGATTGAATAAAAACACAAAAAGATGTGCGGTAGTTGTGAATAAAAGGCGGACGTTTTAGACTATTAGTTATCGACTTGTGTTTAGTCGGTTTAACGTAATCGTAATAAAGATCGGATTTGCATCACCTTAGCCACTTTAAATATCCTATTCCATACCCTTAGCCTAACCCAGTTACAACCCTCTAAAGACCTTCTGACTTGTGCTTAGTATTCGTGTTCGGTGGTGAAGAATGATTAAGTTGCAGGCATATGCGGGTATATGTTTATTCAGTTTTGAGTGATCATTTTCTTTAAGTGCTAAGACATATAAATTAGCCAAATTGTAAACCGAGTGGAGTGAACATTGTGAGGGATATGCATATGTTGTGGGTTTTAAGGGCGGGTTAATCTTGAATAACCATTTTCATATGATTAGTCCATTGAGTGTTAAATAACTTGATATTGCAAAAATTCTTGAACCGGGTATGACTTGAGACCTTAACTTACGTCTTAAGACCCACGTGAAAGTGAAAAACAGATTTGCTTGAGGGCAAGAAAAAGACAAGTGTGGGGATGTGATGTGTGGGTGTAAACCGATGTTTGTTATGATCTAAGTCAACGTTTTTGCGTGACTTTTAATTCCGGATAGTCTACTTTTAATAAGGTTTGTGTTTTACAGGTTTTAGGGAGTTTAAGGAGCTAACCGAGCGCTTAACAGAGCACCGAAATGCGAACGGGATCAACCGGAATCAAGAAACAAAGAAATCAGAAAGTGAGGTTTAGAAGCACCGTCGCCGACGCCACTATGGGCTGTCTGGCGACGCCTTGTGGAATCTTCCCCGTCGCCCATTTTTCATTGTAGACAGCAGGATTAAGCGTTGGAGGATTTTTGGAATTCTGCATGCCGTCGCCGACGCCACTCCTGGTCGTCGGCGACGGACTCCCTAAAACCACATCGTAAATTTTTGGTTTTTGTTTTCAGGTGATGGGTTAAAATCTGGATTTTTGACCTATTTGGAGGAGTTACGAATTTTGGGAGTTTAAACCTTGTTCTTGGAGCCACAATCATCATCAACCATCATCAGCCACCAATTCAATCCATCCAATTACACTTTTCAATCCAAACCCTAATCCCAACACCATCATCATCACTCTTCAATCATCCATCCATTCATCACCATCATTGATCACAAACCCTACCCACTTTCCATCATCACCTCCAAGTTCAAGATGCCAAGATTTGAGCTTTCATCATCCATTGATCGTGTCATGTTCACCATGAGCGGCTAATTCCCGAAGGTTTCACCCCCGTGTAGGTTTTTGTAAGTCTAGGGTTAAACATTGTTATTGGTTTGATTTGTAACAATTTGTTATTTAATTTTGAAGCTTATGACAATTGTCTTGCATTTGTATTGAATTCATAAATTATCGAGTGAAGATTAAATTTGACTTTATGATAGGTTTATGTGCATTTATGCCTTGTCTAGGTTAGGATTTACATGTTCTTAGTAATGAAGTGCATCTTTATCCGTTCTTTGTAACGTTGATAACTATTGGCACCTAAGCCTCGTGACACTAAATTCGTTAATCACTGTTGCAATTGAATCAAATCTAAAACGTGTAGAAACCCTAAGAGTGCAATCACTGAACCGGGTGTGAACCTTGTTTTCTCTATATTGTCTTACAATCGCATTTACTTTTATTGCAAACTTTCAAGTTCTGTTAGTTAATTAATCTAACAACTTGTTGGTTCATTCCAACACCTTTCTCAAATAAACAAATTAAAAGTTTTTGTAGCAAGCTTCATAAAGTGACAATCTTATTTCAAATCAATCTTGTCTGTACGCAAACCACAGGCTCTTCGTGGATCGACCCCGTGCTACCACTAACTCATAGTTAAGGATAAATCGAGTTTATAGATATTATCTTTGACCGAGGCGCGACACCTCGATCAAAAGCCTTCGTTCAACTTTTATTTGACATTAGGTTTAGTTATTTAAATCCTAATAGTCACAGGGTTAACTTTTACCACTAACGGCACTTACCCGTCTTTTAGTATTAACGTGGTTTGATTACCAAACCTGTTTTTGGGGTATTACAGATACTCGCAATTTAGAATTTAATTCGATTCCATTAAAATGACAAAGTAACAAATTACAAACCAGGTGGCAGGTAAGCGGGCAACATGTTGCGCCGCAACCCCCTTTTGCAAAAAGTTTGATATTCGGACTAAAGTGGCAAAACTGCCCAAACCTCAGGGACTAGAATGGCAGTTTACTCAAAAATCTTTTTCATTTGTAATGTTTTTATCGTCACAAATCTTGCTTGTATAACATTGAGTACATACATCAGTGGCGGATCCAGAAAATTTTTGTAGGGTGGGCACAAATTGTTTTGACTAAAACAAGGTGGGTCAAAACAACTCAGGGTCAAAATGGATGGGTTTAAACCAAAATGGATGGGGTTAAACCAATTCATTCATGTCTACTTAGTGATATTGTAAAACTGTACATGTACACTTCTTAAGTCCATGATACTTTATGATCCAAAGAAACTTTGGTGTGGAGAGTAAAATTACAAAAAATCAAAAATTGGTTTTTAGGTATTTAACTAAAATATCATGTTCTGATATAAATCAACGAAAAACATGGTGGTTTTGATATAATGAACTAAAACGATATAGTTTTAAACACTAGCCTAAGCCGGGTTAGTAAGTGTAAACATTCAATATTAATCTGATTTTAAGATAACCAACCGCGATGCTTCCCGATTGCTTTCAGTTTTCGCTTGAACTAATTCGTTTATCAAACTCTATAATTCAACAATTCATCAAAGTATAATATCATTTGAAGTATACATTTTAATATATACATATATTATCATTTGATTGATCATGAGTTTTAAGTTTATGTAAGTAGGAAATGGATAAGGATGTTAGAAAGTTAAAAATAAAAGTGTTTTATGGGTGCTGGTAGGTTATGAATAATGGGCCAATTTTGAATGTTGCCCCACTCCCACTTAACAAGCAAATGTGCCTTTTCGGTAATAACTTTGTGATGTCCCTCTCACTTTTTGAAACTTTATTTTTTGAATTACACCAAAGGTCGACCAATTCTTAACAACATATACCAAATGTTACCATGAACAACCCTATTTATTATTTAATATTTAAGTGTCCTTGATGATACCACCTTATATATATATATATATATGTGTGTGTGTGTAGGGGAATGTTAACGTAGAATATTCCTAAACATGCGATGGTAGGATATGAAATTATGCACGTTATAAACTAAAAACCCTAATCATGCATGTTGAAAAACCATAAATCACGCATGTTGAAAAAACATAATCACACATGGTTATGATTTTTCAACATGCGTGATAAGGGTTTTGAGTTTTATAACGTGCGTAATTTTATATCGTATGTGTCGTACGTTAAGTGAGATTGTATTTTACACTGTATATGTATTTATAAAAAAATGTTGCGATGAAGAAACAATTTTTCTTTTTAGACGTATACATCGAACTCTAAATTGAGATCATTTTCTTAGGAAGTAAGTTAAAAATAACTATAAAAACTTAAGGTTAAGAGTGATGCTAATTAAACAAATATCTCTAAAAGAGACTATTGATTTACAAAATGGGAAATTCACTATATGTAATTTGTATAATGTGGCATCCAATAATATAAGAATTCCATTTAATTTAACTTTTAATTATTTTATTATAATTTTCATAATACCAAATTTGATTTTGAGGTGCTACATGCACTTAACTACATCTTTGAAGATAACGTGGTGTGTTTGCAATATAAGGTTTAACACTACAAGTTAATCAACCCTCGTTCATGCTCTCATCGTTCATTTAAGGGATGGTTGCCCGTTATCTCACAAGGTATGTCCACATGAATGAAGTTTATCTATGACCGCTCGGATCCAGACTAGGGTTGTTTAGATCCGAGCAGAGTCTGTCAATAGCTCGGCTTGAATTTTAAACGAGACAATTCAGCTAAAAATTACTCAACCGAGCTGAAAGCTTGAGCTCTCACTCGACTCCTTTATAAACTGAGCCAACTCGTGGCTCTAGAGGAGATAGTTGTCGATGGTGGTTTGCGGGTGTGGATGTGACCGAAGAAGAATAGTTGTCATGTCGCAGGTTGAAAAAGAAAACCGGATCTGGTTAGCCACGGCGGTGAATGGGCCATGAGGGCTTGTAATGGGCTTAAGACGGGCTTGAAATTGGGTACTGGGCTTTATAAACCAGGCTAAAACTAAAGTTAAAATTAAATTATTCATGAACCAAAGCGCAAGCCGACCTTGACTCAAAACTTAAACAAGCCGGCTCAGTTCGGTCTAAAATTTAAACGACCCAATTTCGAGCAAGATGTTTGCGAGACACAAGCTATTTGGACCGCCATATAATCTACACGTCTTAGACCTTGTTCAGCGTAAAAAAACCACCTGAACTTGCCCATCATAGTTTTATGAAGTATATACAAACAAATGTGATACAAAACAACAAAGGCCTGAATCCGAACCCAAACTGCTTATTTCAACGACTCCCTCCCGTGTGTCCAATACCGCCAATCCAGTCTCCCACACGATCGGTTTCTCAAACTAACCAATTCTTTAAATTCAAAAACCCGCCTCACATAGTTAACCCCACAACCCTCTTCACCTAACCCATCTTCATTTTCTTCCGCAACTTGGGTTTCAGTTTCATTTTCGGTTTGGGCTTCGGGTTCCTCTTGAGGTGGCAACACATCATCAATGATGTTCCCTAACATCTCGACCACTTCGCTCATTTTGGGCCGGGATTTAGGATTCTTTGTAAGGCATTTGTTGGCTAGATGTGCAAGTTTATGAACCGATTTAATCGGGTAATCTCCTTCGAGGCGCGGATCGATAATGAGGTGGAATTTTTTTGAATCGGAAATGTAAGGTTTGACCCATTCCAAAAGCTTTTGTTCGTTTCGAGGTAAGTTACGTTCCACTGCTCGTCTACCCGTGATAAGCTCGTATAGGACCACACCAAAGCTCCAAACGTCACTTTTGGATGTTAATCTACCCGTCTGTACGTATTCTGGAGCTGCGTAACCTACTGTCCCGACAACCTTTGAAAATATAAATAAACTATTAGTCCCATAAACAGTTAAACACGTACTGAAGTTATTAATGTCGGTTCGTGTAGAGAAATGAGCTTACGACTGTGGAAACGTGGGTCAGTCCGGCAGCGGGGCCCTGTCGAGCCAATCCAAAGTCTGAGAGCTTCGGGGTAAAATCTTCATCCAGAAGAATGTTTGACGTTTTAAAATCTCGAAAGATTAACTGCATTAAAAGAAAAAGTTACCAAATTTAGTATATTTATTTTCTTATTACCAAATTTGACAAAGTTTTGAAAGTTGAGATGTGAAAGTTGTTTGGCTAAATTGTCTTATAATTGTTGAATGTAATTGTTAAGGATAATATCTATGTTTCAGTAGCAAGTGAAAGACACACGCACACGCGCGCACACACGCATATTCTACAAACTAGGATAACAAGAACTAAGGGTTTAATTCTGGTATTACACATAAGAAGTGTTCAAATGAAAACTTGTAGTTACGATCAAGAAAGACGGTTGATTGAAGAGGTTCGATGCTCAACCACCCAAGCAAGTGGATATAAATCGTTATTAATAGCGCTCATAGCAAGCGCTATAGGGAATAGCGGCGTAGCACTCATGTGTCGCTACTTGATTTTGGCACCTCCATAGCGGGCAAATAGCAGGATTTTAGGTTTTTTTTTATTTTTATTTTCTACTTCAACACAAATAGCGGTGTCTTATAGATTTTAGGTTTTTTTTTTACTGCTTTAATATAAATAGCAGTATTTTATGGATTTTAGGTTTTTTGTTAAGCATGCATATAAAACAACGTATAAAACAGCTTATTTGGATATAATATACATATAAAATATTTCTAAAATTTTCTCCTAGTGCGTCGCTAAACATAAACTAGCGCCCGCTATTTCATCGCTATCACTACGTTGCATATAGGTAGCTTGTCGCTATCGTCCGCTATTCGCTATTAAAAACTATGATAGGTCTCAACGGATCAGATTATGTAACAAGACGCATTAGATGATATGGAGTTGATCCAAAAGTTAATAGACTCATACTTGGAACAACTAAAAAAAGGCAAGTCCGCGACAAAAAGGAACCGAGTTAATAATAGGCCATTACTTTTCTTACATTCGGCGTTATGGATCCCATAAATAATGAACGAAACGACTCAGTGGGCCGGATCATTTGAAAAAAAATGCAATCAATGATACAGAGTTAATCAATAACTACTACCTTAAATTCATCATTCATGAATTAAATGGCGATAAAGTAAGTAAAAGCAACTAATAATAGAGATCAAGATACAAAACCTGAAAGTCCATTTCTTCATGTAGGTAAGCCAAACCACGAGCCGCACCTTCCGCAATACATAAACGTGTCATCCAAGAAAGAGGCGATTTCGCACGACCCAATAAATGATCTTCCAAACTTTTATTGCTCATAAGTTCATAAACTAAAAGTCTTTGAATCCCTCTTTCATCATCTTCCGCACAATATCCGACTAACTTTACAAGATTCGGATGGTTTACCACTCCCAGAAAGTTCACTTCATTGATCCATTCCTTATGCCCCTGAAAACTAAAACATATGAATAAAACGAGAACACATAAGATGAATATATTCAGATTATGTGTTCCTATGCACTGCAAATTCACACCCCTAAAAGGATAAATGTTCACGAATCATGATCGTCGTTTTAAAAAGTGCGCATCAGGAGCGCATAATGTGTGATGCACACGCAATGCGACTGATGCGTGATACAGTCTTATGCGACGTGTCTGCAGTGACCAATATTTTAACAAATTTGACCCTCAATCGCAATGTGTCTGAGTTTTTCAAATCTGATTGATTAAACATGACCATCGTATCGTATCTAGTGAGCGATAGGTTTGAGTACTTAAAGTCTTAAACAAATTAGACCAGACCATCAATTGAACAAATTTGACCATAGATGATGAAAACATCTAATATGTTTAAAAGTTAACAATTTAAAATACATCTATAAATTTATTATAAATTTTTCTGGTAATGAACGCCTCTCATACTTGATGAGCACGCCTCACACACTACGCGTCACGCATCGGCTTTTGAAATCAAAACACATCGAATCGAAGCGCCCACACGTTTTTTAATCACCTAACCTATGTAGTTAATATCCCGATATCAGTGATATAATATATGGGTTATCGGTCCCCTGCCGAGATATTGGTACAAAATGTCGGTACCGATAATTTCACCGATATTTCATTGATTTTCCTGATATCCTATGTAGTTAATATCCCGATATATCATGACATATCGGTTATCGGTTGCCGAGACATCGGTACAAAATATCGGTACCGATAATATCGGCCATATTGACCGATATTGGACCGATGTTTGACGGATATATCACCGGTTTTCCCAATATCTGCACTTTTCTTCTTAGTTCTACCACTCGCCTTTCTTCTTATTGCTGCTATTGGTGTTTTAAGTCTTAATTGTTAGGTGTTATCGTTAAATGTTAGTGATTTAAGTCTTAGTAAGTTCCTACTTGCTACAATTGTTAGTGTTTTGCGAGTTGCAAAAGGTTAATATGTTAACAGTAGGAGAGTATACGGAATTGTTAGTGTTAAATCACTGTATATATATATATATATATATATAGGGTTAGATCATGTGAGAAGCACTATGCTAATTGAGAAACTTGAGAAGCATTCTGGACCACACATTTTTTCTAAGCTTTTCATAATATACACATACGTATAGTTAAAATTGACTATATACATATGGGTATAATCCAATATACATATATGTATATTGTGAATTTTACACTATACGTATATGTGTATTACGAAAAGCTTAGAAAAATGTGTGGTCAAGAATGCTTCTCAAGTTTCTCAAATAGGTTGGACTTCTCTTAGGATCCCTACCCTCTATATATATATATATATATATATATATATATATATATATATATATATATATATATAAATTTAGGATTAGGATGATATTAAAGTTACCAATATATCCCATTGCGATAACCGATATCTTGACCGATATCCGATATTTTACCGCATTAAATATTATTCTAAAAAAGAAAAACAAAATAAAAAAATATAAATTACAAAAAAGGGAAAAAACTTCATGCCTGAAAACCATTCCGATCCAATTGCTTAATAGCAACATCCACAAACCGATCACCACCACCACCACCATCTCCGGCGACCTTAACAACTCCTCTATAAACACACACCAAACCCACCTTCACCAATCATAAGCGTCCGATTAAACCTTTTAGTAGCCGCTTTCAACTCAGAAAACTTAAAAACCCTAACATCATTCGCTCGCCGCTGAGTCAGCAACTCCAGAAACCCCACCGAGTCACCCAACTCACTACACTCGGAATCGAACTCAGAACGGCGAGTTGTATCAACGCTGCTGGATGCTACACTCAGAGACCGGGCCCACGATACTCTCGCAGATGACCTCGAAACGACGACGTCTTCGTCGTCTGGTTTCCTCTCTCCGTTGGTGAAATGAAAACACCTCATTTCATTCTAACTGATTAAAACGGCATCGTTTATGTTTATGTAGCGTTTGTGTATGTATGTATGTATCAAGTTGTGTTTAATGGACATATGGCATTCGAAGAAAACAAGAAAGCAGGTTTTGGTTTGGTTGTGTACTTGTTTGTTTTGTTGTAGAGATGAGAGAGAGACTGATGGATATTAATAAAGAGTTAAATGCTTGGTTGGTACCCGTGGTTTGTAAATTTTGTAGATTTGGTCCCAGTGGTTCACTAATTACACACTTGGTCCCAGTAGTTTCAAATTTTGCACTCGGGTGGTCCTTACCACTAACCTTTGTTAGATTTCTCAGTTAAGTATATGCAAAATTACTATATCACCCTTGAAATAATAAAAATAAAAAAATATAAACTGGCCGACCACCACCACTTAGGTGGCGGTGCACGGCGTGCGGCGTCGTGTACCAGACGCGGAGAGAGAGAGAGACCGTTTGCATACTCCGTCGCTCTATCAGAAACCGCTCCGACGCCGAGCACAGCGACAGCAGCGCTCCGGTTGCATACTCCGTCGCTCTATCAGAAACCTTCAAAAGAATCTTCACTAACAACGGCACCGTAAGCGCGTGAGCTGCGAACGCCGCACATCCTTCCTGAATCCGGCACAACAGCTCCACCGTCGCCAGCGCACGTTCGGCGTCGCATTTTTCAAAATCCGATAGTCTGTCAATAACCGCCTCCACCGCTCCGGCTTCCACCGCCTTATCACGGTGTTGCTTCACTAGACATAACGCAAACAACGCTTTGATTCCGACTTTCATCACTCTCGAACACGTCACAGGATAATTCAAAATTCCGATCACTTTTTCGAAAACTTCGTTCTGATTACTGATTTCCGCTCTTTTCTCCGGCGATCTGGTTCCGACGACGACGTTTTCAAGCAACGACGCTGAATTAACCCTAACGTCAATCGACGAATGCGATAGAAGCGAAATTATGTACGAAATTCGATCCGGATCTGACGATATCAACATACACTCCGATTCAGTTAACGGAAACGAAGATAAAATCTCTAACGCTTCCAGATTCAACTCCGGTGAGTTCAAACTCAAACTCGTTTCGAATAATATTCCGATGCGGCCGCCGTCGCCGCTAAACGCGGCCACTGCCGCTGCTACAGAGAGATGTCGGTCTCTCTCTCTCTCTCCGCGTCTGGCACACGCCGCCGCACGCCGTGCGCCGCTACCTAAGTGGTGGTGGCCGGCCAGTTTATATTTTTTTATTTTTATTATTTCAAGGGTAATATAGTAATTTTGCATATACTTAACTGAGAAATCTAACAAAGGTTAGTGGTAAGGACCACCCGAGTGCAAAATTTGAAACTACTGGGACCAAGTGTATAATTAGTGAACCACTGGGACCAAGTCTGCAAGATTTGCAAACCACAGGGACCAACCAAGCATTTAACTCTATTAATAAATTGGCCATAAAAAGTTGAAGGATCACGGATTTGAATTTAAAAGTTTTTTTAAACGACAAAGAATCTAACGTGTAAACACACCCTGTTTGGAGTTAAGTTTAAGATCGACTTCTCGAGTCCTCAACTTGCATGAGATTGTGTCCACTGATGCGTGGAAACCGGATGTAATTCGTAAATCCTCCCCCTATCAGGTTTGAATTCGAGATTAAAGCCCCGATTTGTACGTTCACTCTATATCCAACAAAAATGACCTAAGCGAAAATTAAACATGCATCTCCGCTAAGAGGGCAGGCCACTTAACCGCGGAAAGGACAATTGCATTTAAAAGTTGAGCCATCACAAATTTGAATGGTGTGATATTTTATTGGATGATGCCATAAATGTGTCATAATGAAAAGGGAAAATGTGTGTAATGGTTTTTGAAAATTTTGTTTTGTAACGGGTAGGAACTAAACAGAGACAATGATGGCTAAAGAGATGAGATTCACTTGTTTCTCCTATAGTCCTAGGTGCGGATCAACATCAAGAGGTTTAAAAAAACCGTATGGAACTAATTATACGGTTGGTTATTGTGGTACGCTTTTATTTCGATTTAGATATATGTTTATTGAAAACTATAGGGTTGATTCCAAACTTGGTAGCGAGTAACACCTCTAGTCCTCACCTTAGATGGCGTTTATTTTTTCTCTTAGGTGAGTGCGAAATATGTAAAAGACCCCTTAAACACTTAAAACTTACCCTCTCTTTTTATCTCTCTCTACATCCCCCCCCCCCTCTAAAGTAACCCTTTCTTTTTACATGGTTGCAGAAGTCGATGATATTTTATTGGATCATATGTATAACTGGTCTATGACTCGTATACAAGTATACAGGTTATGGTGTTAAAAGAAGATAACAGGGTGTATATTTACTTCAGACCTTTGAGCATTGAAATGATAACATCACTAAAAACTGTTTTCTTCATGGTGTGATATGACGGGAAACATGTATATTATAGGATAAGAAATAAGAAATGTGTTTACAACAAAAGGTACATCATGTAACGAAAAGTAAAGAGCGATATGTTAAAAGTTTTATCGACATGTGTTGAAGGTAGTAGAGGGCTTTGATGACGTAAAAGTTATGACAACGAAAATAATCATAATTGTTTTGAATTTATTTTTGTTTGTAAGGTGTAGGAATGATGTTTGAAATTGGTTATTGGCTTTTCAAAGTGAGATGGAGATGGGTAAGGAGATGTGATTCACTTGTTTCTCTTTAGATGTCAATCAACATCAAGGGGTTTATAAAAGTCCATAACTTAGAGCTTTTAAATAAATAATTCATTACTCTAATAATTAAAATCTCAATAAATACACATTCATAACAGTTAGCACTACTAAAATCTAAAATAAAAATCAAATATAAAAATCAAAATGACAAAATCTAGATTCTATGGTTCTCAATAAGTTAGAAAGAAATTTGATGTTGCCTTATATAAGTTTGGATTTGGATGTTCTGAAGGAGGCTCTTGTTTTATACAAGAAAGTGTGCAGACATGGTTTTAACCACTTAAAAGTGTTGGGAGGTTATATGCAAACATGATAAATTGGAACCCGTACCATTGATGGGTGAGGAATTTGAAGGTCATCACTCGTAGAAAAGAACAAAAACATTTGAGTCGGGAAACTATACAAGTGACATGAATGCTTTTACAAGTTTCATTCCCGACAAGGCCACAACTTGCAGGGAAGAAAAGCGTCGAAGGTTCGTCTAAGAAGGGAAGTTTGGTGGATATCGCCGTAGAGTACACGATGGAAAAAGATTTGGAAAATTGAAAAAAGTTTGTAAACAATCACGGAAGCAATTTTTTAAGAACAAACTACGATTGAAATAATGTTGGCAAAACAAAAAGACCGTGAATCAAGTTGTTCAGGGAACCGCATGACGAACCGTACTTGTCGATTATACTAGAAGGTAGGCACGCAACGCCTAGGGTTATTTTTATTTGTAACCGTATTTTTTCCTACTTTATTTAGGTTTGTTGTATTTAACTATTGTATTCTTTTTTAATTAAATTAATGAAAATGTATTTTCCTTATTTATTTAGATGTTTAACTTTTTTTTATTGTTTTAAAGAAAATAAAAAATGTGGTAAGTGCTTGAAGTAAGGTGTCCTCAAAAAAAATTTATTTACTTGGGATAGTTTTGAGTTGGCATGATTATGTTGCATGGACGAAGCTTTTAAGTGGCAGGAGGGAGTGGCCGATCCCTTGAATTTTTCACTCAGTACGTATTGAAATTTTTGGGTATATATGTTTTTGACCCCCCGGTTTTATAGAAACTTTTAGATCCGGTGACTTTCGCCCCCGGTCGAAAATCTCAAATTTCGCAACTGTTATGTTGGACATTGTAATTGAATACTTAGGTAAGTGGATACTGTGCTTTCTTCACCCTAATCAATCTAATTGGAATCAAACCCGATTCTACCGTTTTATATTGGATCAATTACCTAACCCATTTGCTCAATTACTACCTCTAAAATATCTAGAGAGATAATTTTCCCATAATTGAATTATAAGTACGGTACTAAGAAATTTATGAGGGTCTAGATCACATATCAAGAGAACTTATATGTGATGGGTTTATATAAGAAATATTCGCGTCAACACCTGCTGTATGGTAGTTGGTGTAACCAGTGACGAACCCAGGAATTTTTTCCTAGGGGTGCGGAAAAATTTTAAAGATTTTATGTCATATCCCAACCGATGGCGGAAACATCGGAGCGTGGCACTAGGCAAACCATATTGCTCAAGAGACATCATAACAACTATTAAACGATAATATTTAAGTGTTCAACATCCCATACTATTAAACAATAAAATCCCAAATAATTATTACAATTTCAACAATCTCTTAAACACATCAAGTCCGATCTTCCCTAGATTTATTACATGATTTTCTAATGGCAATCCTAAATCTCAGCATCCGTATCAAATATCCTCAACCTGCCACATATGTAAAAATAAAACGTCAATACAATTAAGTAAAGGTGAGCATACAGGTTTGCGTACATAATAGATATAAAAGCGTTTAGCATACACCGCATGACATTACATAAGAGATGTGAACTATGTAACTACTTAGATTCAAGTAAACCAAAAAACCGCGATTGATCGAGGCATGCGAACAAGTGTCCACATCCTAAAAAGAAAATAAAATGAGAAATAAAAATGTGCGCCATAACAACCTCGGGCCTCCCGGTTGCAGGTCAACCTCTAGCAAGCTATCATGTTAAGGTGGGGTACAAGCAATCAAGTAATACATACAATTCAGCAGATTTCACGTATAGTCATGTAATTTAGCGGGTTGTGAATAAGCGTTGGAGAGTTGTGTGATGTGATTTGATATAAGAAAATATGTGACACCCAAAAGTGCGTTTAAGCGTAAAATGGTTCAAGTATACTCACAGTCGGTGCGATTTGAGAGAGTGACGGGATCTGATGTAAGTCGAGGAGAGCATCGGATCAGTCTGTAAGCGAACAGAAGTGCATCAGTCTTCCGAAATGCTGAAACGGTTGAAGGAACAGTAAACAAGTTCGGGCGAACTTGTACCTTGGGGTACAAGTTCGGGCGAACTTGTGCTATTATCCCTTGGAAGTGTACAAGTTCGGGCGAACTTGTCTGGTTTCCTGGGAAACGAGACAAGTTCGGGCGAACTTGCCTCCTTTGGTTGGGGTTGATACAAGTTCGAGCAAACTTGTCTGATTTCCTTAGAAATCATGCAAGTTCGGGCAAACTTGATCGGATTTCTTGGAAAATTGAGAAAGTATATCAAGTTCGGGCTAACTTGGTCACCAATCTGGTGACAAGTTCGAGCGAACTTTATGTTTTCCGAGCGAACTTGACTGTTTTGGCATCCAATTCGTGCGTTTTCGCGTCGTTTGCTGAGGAAATCGAGTGTCCATCCCTCCAACCTTAAGCTACTGAGCAAAACCTAGGCTGGATAGGTCTTTTAGAGCGAGTTTTAGCCATTTTACAGAAACTCGGACTAATCCGGGCGAACTTGAGGGTTCGTACGGGTTAGTCCAGTTTGTGCAAAGTGACGATTTCGTCCTTGTGCTTCCGGATCTGAGATCTTGCTTGACAACGCCTCGTTCCACTTAAAAGTGAACGAAATATACGTCATTTAGTCCGAATTTGTGTGAAAATCGACGTTTAAAAAGGGTTTTACTTAGATCTAAGTATAGATCTAAGTGAAAAACAGAAATTTTGTAGAAAAAGATGAAGATTTTCGTAAACAGAGAAGTTTTGATAAAATCGAAGGTAAAACCTTGTGCAAAATCGTTGTAAAACGGTGTTGTAGCTTGAAAACTGGTTGATTCTTACTTAGAAAACGAAAGTATTCGATCGGGAGAGCTCTGAGCGAACTTGGTCATCAAGGGGAGCATGCATGAGGAGCTGGGTATTTATAGGTGAGGTGAAAGTTGGGCTGATTTAGGTCAAGTTCGGCCGAACTTGTCATAAGTTCGAGCGAACTTGGCACAAGTCCGGGCGAACTTGGCCAGTTTGCTTGAACTTATGCAAGTTCGAGCGAACATGCTGGAATTAAGGGAATTCTGAAGCCTGAGCAAGTTCGGGCGAACTTGTGATGCACAAGTTCAGCCAAACTTGGCCTATTGGCTGGGTTTTGTTCGTTATTTTCGCGTTAGGCGTTCGTTTGGCGATTCGGTTCGTATTAGATAGTTATATTAAGAGTTTTAGCGAAGCGTTAAGCGTTTTATTACCATTGCTTTGAGAGAGAGCGAGTTGTGTGAGCGTACTAGCGTTTTAGCGATGGTAAACCATAACATAAACAAATATAACACACATAAAACATAATTCCACATAATTAACTGCGTTTTGCGATGCGATGAGATAAGCGATGCGATGGCACAAGTGGTTATTGTACACAACACACTCGACTATTAAAGTGACACAGTTACTTGTGATTGCGTTGAATTAGCGTTGAGTTTAATAAGCGATTAGATGCGATATTGATGTGACAAAATATAATTATCTTTAACATAAACTTTTCCATAATCAGATCCGGAGTACAACGATAGGTATAAAACGAAATATACGGCAATAGAACAGAACAAAATAACAACGAAATTGCGAGTTGTTGCATTTTAGGCCCCTAACTATATAGAAAAATTTGGTTCATTGTTGGTCGGGTCGATCAGGTCACATAAAACAAGTAGACATAAACAAACAAGGTTTACAGCGGGCCAGGTTGGGTTAATTTCAGTTTTCAAACAATGAAACCATATTTCCTAACATTCTATCACATTAACAAATAAAGTTTCAAATTAAACGGTAAACAATATAAAAAACC
The DNA here is from genome assembly GCA_947069175.1 of Scalesia atractyloides. NCBI lineage: Eukaryota > Viridiplantae > Streptophyta > Magnoliopsida > Asterales > Asteraceae > Scalesia > Scalesia atractyloides. The sequence continues at coordinate 92,960,525 of CAMTDV010000025.1, forward strand.
ATATAAGTAATATATTTTGAATGAATATAAAAAGCAAAACTTTAGTTATATCATGTTGTCTCCTGAAGACAAATATAATATTTCCTTGGTATAGAGTAATATATTTTGAATGAATATAAAATAGAACTATATGAGACACCACATGTTTTGATAGTTCACACATGGAGAAAGAGTCAGAAAAAGGGCCATACACCCACGAGGTTCGTACCGGCTAGAACAACGGTCAGGCATGGTCTGTGGGGACGTAACCATTAATCTTTTTAATTTGTAATTTTGGATACCAACAAGTTTCAATCTAGTGCTAAGGTTAAGCCCATTAGCGTTAGAATTAGATTAGTTTCCTATATATAGTAAGGTATTATGATCAATGATCTCTTGTCCTAGTGGTTAACGGAGAGGTGGGAAGTTTTGCTTCTTGTGGAGGTTCTGGGTTCAAATCCAGGCAAGCGGGATTTTAATTACTAATTTGATGATACTAACATACTAACTAATAACCTGGTTAGCGACATCCCAAACGTATGCCGTTCAAAAAAAGTAAGGTATTATGTATTGAGACACATTAATATACATATACTTTCAGACACTTGCATCTTTTATTAAAGATAATATAAAGTAAAATGTCATTTTCGTCCCTGAGGTTTGGCCAGTTTTGTGACTTTCGTCCAAATGATTGTTTTTCCACATCTTGATCCAAAAGGTTTGAAAACTTGTCATTTCATCCGGCCCGTTAACTCCATTCATTTTTGTTTGTTAAATCAGGGGTATTTTTGTCTTTTTTGCTTACTTGTTTTGTTTTGTTTATACTTGTACATTATGCTGCTTGTATATAAAGTGAAATGACTTAAGTGCCCTTTGAATTAATAAAAAAAAGAGAAATACACCTGACTAACCGAGAAAAATGAATGGAGTTAACGAGACGGATGAAAATGTCAAAATTTCTAACCTTTTGGATTCAGACGCGGAAAAAACAAACATTTAGACGAAAGTCGCAAAACTAGTCAAACCTCGGGATAAAAATGGCATTTTACTTGATAATATACTATCTATAAACCTTTGAAGGTTTATGCATAAATCATAATAGCTTTATAGGTTTGTAAAAAGAAAATAGCAATTGGTTTCCGATTAAAAAGGCCCAATACCCAGCCCAAATTTGTTGCAATTAGACAGTCCTTCATTAATGCCATGCATAGACCACTAGACAGGCCCATACGAAAGGCTTTATACAAATAAAAAATCCACTATCCAGCCCAAATTTAATAAGTTTTGGTCATTTGTGAATTGTGAACCAGAAGATGTGCCATTAGAAAAAGGAAATACATGAATTATTAGGTGGGGTTTTTAAAAAAATCATATATATTAATTCTTATTTCCATACATAGGGCTTGGAATTTTTTGGCCCATCTATCAAAAGTATTTCAAGATAAGTCAATGAACATGCCAAATCTTTAATTCAATTTTTTTTTTCCTTTGGTGGTTTCTAAACATTGTCTCTTATGGTTGGTTTTACTTGTTTATTTGTTGTGTTTGGATTACTCATGGATGCATATCTCATTTGTTTGATTTGAAACCGTTATGATATGTTGTTCTCTAACGACCATGAGAAATAACTGATTTTTTTATTATACGATATGATACAAAAGTTGTGTTACCGCATATGGTGAGAGGGAAAATTCTGGTATTTAGAGACAAAAAAAACAAATGAAGGGGGGGGGGGGGGGGTGGGGTTGAAGGAGTTTAGTAAAGGAATTAGGAAAGTATAGGTTAAACATAGAGTCCAAGATACCATTTTAGCCTACTTGGGAATAAAACAAATACCTAACGCCAAATGCTAGCCTTTTGTTTTGAGTGGTGAAAAGCAATTCCCTCAAGAGAAATGAATTTGACCCATCCTTGATTAAAGGGCACTTGAACATAATAAAGGGTATCTCATGCTCACTCTTTTTATCTTTGTTCTTCTTTTTTGTGTTCAAAGAATTAAAGTTTCCAATTCCACTATTGATTTGAAAGTGTTAGTTATCAATGAAAGTGTTATAAAAATCAAAGTTATAAAGCGAATATCCGATTGTCTTCCAAAGCGGCTTACCCACTAAAGCGATAATCAACAATAAGTCTACCTTTGAGCAGTCAAATAACTGAATTAGGCTTAGCGGATCGTATTACTACACAATCGACTTGAATAGCTAGCCTTTGACATGATGTATTTGGTCCTTTCTTTGGCTATACAAAATTTTCAATCAGTTGTTTTTGTGTAAATTTCTGTTTCATCAAATCTAACTATTTGCTTATTTTGATGATTGGTCAAGTAAAAACAATCGTATTTTTAGTGCATTAAATAGATAGTTTTATGATGAAAAGTAAACAACGTTAGTAACTATACATCATCAAACATCTTACGATGATTAAGTTTAAAGTATATGTATGTTCACACACCTTTATAACATAGCCCCTCCTGTCAAAATATGATGGTTGGTTCGGCATTTTAATATTCTTTTCTCATTTTTTTCTAGATTCTTACAATCGTTAATATAATGACCAAATGGTCTTTGGTTTAGCAGTACCAAGTAGAGGTGCACATAACTGGGTTTCTTTTAATAACTGGGTTCGGGTATATATCCGGATATTGATTTTTCGGGTATTAGCAATACCCGTGTTGAGTTCGGGTTTGGGTATTGGTCTAGAAAACACCCGATGTACCCGGTCCGGGTTTGTTATACCCAGGTATTAAAATACCCTATTTGCGGGTATAAAAAAAACCCGGTTTAGGTATAGGTCGGGTCAAGTATTAGGAAAACCTTATACGGGTATAAAAAAACCCAGCAGGTATACAAAAAAACCCGATTTCATTGTTGTGTTGACTTCCAATATATTAGAAACTTAGAAACTTAACAGCATTACAAATCATAAAAGTGCATACCCACAAAAAAAACCCAGGTACAGGTATTCAAAAAAAAACCCGGGTATTGATAAAACCCAATGTCGGGTACGCAAAAAACTCGGGTACTAGTATTTTTTTCGGGTTCGGGTTTTTTGTGCACCACTAGTACTAATGTGTTTAATATGACTTTGTTTTTTTTGAAAGAGTGAGGGTTCAAGTTTCGTGGTTGTTAATGATAGTATAATTTAGGTGTAGAGTTAGATAGTCCGAGTTACTGCACTAAACTTAGTTAATATAACATCGGATGCATTTTAACTTATTTCATGTTCAATTACTACTAACATCTAGTCAATTCAAACGGTTTTAACTATAATCAATACCATATATCAAATATCATACATAACCAAAAATCAATCCATTAATTAAAGTTAACACATCTCAAAACAAAACAAAAAAGATACCAAAATGCCACTAACTTATAAAAGCAAAGACATTATACTTATACATATATTCCCTTTAGATTTTTGCTGCGGGCAACATGTTTTTGTAGCCACCTCAGCCTAACAAACAAACCTACGTATCCCCCCAAAAAGTAATATTTTTTCCAAGCATATCTTTTTCCACCCTCCATCTTTCAAGACATTAGCTTTTTAGCCCCTGATGAAACAAAGAAGTAACAACCCACTAACAAAAAGTCAAAAACAGTCAACGACAAAAAAGGGTAAAAGTGGACACTAATAGTCTAATATCAGCCGTAGATTACGGATCCTGTTTTACACTCGGAAATTCTTTCCGGTGAATGTTTGACCAAACTGCCAATGAGCCGGAACGATGTTCCATGAGGTGGATGTGCGTTGGTCACTAGCTGTGACCCTAAACGAGAGTGACTGACCAACCAGGACCGCGTTTGATTGCCAGTTTTGACCCCAGTTACGGCTCATGCTCATCCAGTTGGTCTTTGAGCCTTTCACCCATACCTTTTGTATGTCCCCTGCACCCGCGACGTTGCTGATTAAAACCAAGTTGAAGTAACGGTGGCCGTTGATTGTGAACCGGATCCCGCCCTTCTTCTTGCATGGCACCCTGTAGTAATACATTACAAACACCAAGGTCATTTTTGTTTTCATAGATAAAATTTTTTTATTATTTAAACTTTAAATGACCCTGTTCTAGCCGAAGTTGTGTTTTTTTCACACTTTGTGCTAGAATGCTAGGGGTGTGCATAGGACAGTTCGGTTCAGTTTTGACTTTTGAGTCTTCAACAAAATCGATATATACATTTTTTTGTATCTGGTTCAGCTTTAACCAATCGGTTTTCGGTTAATTGTTATCTTCCTCGGTTTTAATTGGTTATGGTTCGGTTTGGTTCGATTATATTAATTAATTTGGTTTTCCGCTCACTCCTACTTTGTGCAAGTATGCTTACCGGCGATATGAAACGGGAACAATGCCGGCACGGTACTCAGCGATTTTAAGAAACATAGGCATAGCAAGGTCGAAGTGAGTACGAGGAGGGTTACACCAGCCACCGTTGTCGTTAGGTAAGGCGTAGTTAGGCGGACAAAAGTTGGTAGCGGTAATAAAAATGGACGGGCTTCCGGGGTGGCACCATCGCGGGTCTTGTGTGCATTTAATTTCAAAGCAAGCACCGCAACTAAACCCTTTGTTAAATAACGCCGTACTTAGCGCCGCGGTGTTCACTCCGTAACCTTGGCTGTACAAGTTTCCGTATCCACAAGCACCACCTACAAAAATTAAAAAATTAAAGCAAAACGTTGTTAAAGGGACTTTAGCCTAGCAGTACCAACGTGTCGTGTTGGTCCTGTTGGATAAGTTAAAGAAAAGAAAAAAAATAGTAATGAGAATTGAATTCCCATTGTAGACGTAAAAAGTGTAGTGTAGTAGTAGAATACTAGAAAGTTACCGTTCTAAAACATAAAAATAAATAGAGAAAGGTTTATTTTATTGATTTTTAATATACCGAAGTAACTTTACTAGAGTAAATCCTAACTAATATGTTATGTATCTAAAGTATATTTTTATATTTCGCTAAAGCGTGAAGTATAGCAATGTGAGTGAAATGAGGCATACCCATTGTGCCCGAGGCGTCACTTCCGCCATAGAACGTGGCATGAGCGCTTTCCCAAGAGCCGCCCGCGTAGTTTCCTGGGATTCTGGCGTTGGCAGCCGAGAAAACTGAAACGAGGATTAGAAGAATGCCGACGCGAATGCCCATTTTAGTCCGGCAGAGGACAATAAGGTGTTGTGTTTGGTCGTTGAAGGGATGAGGAGAAATCAGGTTGTTAGGGTGGTATTTATGGAGGGGATTGTGTGGAAGTTAATGACTTCAATTTTTTTATTTTTTTATTTTTTATTTTTCTTGTTGACGCATTGTCACTTATTCACACCAAAAGAAAAAAAGTACCATAGGTTATTTGGCGGGTTCTAGTTATTTGAGTTATTCGGATCCGGTTTATTTGTGGACTAGTATGAATTGTTCCAACTTTCATCTAGAAGGAGATGGCTAGTAAGTCAAAAGACATTCAATTTATATTTTGATATGGTTCATAATTCAAAAAACAGGGTGTTTTTTCTTTAGCTATAATTTGGATCTACTTAACCATATGTTAAAATCGAATACTTTTGTAGAACTTGCTAACGTAAAATAAGTCGAAATGAGTTAGCATCACCTGAGATTTTTGTTTGTCACTACCACCTACTCGTTATTGGCAACACTGACGGCCTGTGCATATCGTCACCATGCATCGACACAATTGTTGTCACAACCGCTGTCTGTGCCACTATCACCAACACACCAACGCCATTGTTGTCGTCACAGTCGGCACCACACAACGCCTCTGACCCCACCTCCCATTGTCGTTGCTCGCATCCATAAAAAAAATATATACAAAGTGAACTCATTTTAATTTATCTGTAAAAAAAGAAGTATCTTTACATCTAGATAATTTGTTAGAATTGGCATTTACACAACTTAAACAATATGTAATATAAAAATGATTTAAAAGTGTGAATAAATTGAATATTACTTTATTACACTTTATCATGTTTTACAATTAGTCAAAAGTTTTCAACTTGCTATTCATTATATACATGGAAATTACATTTAGTCAAAAGTTTTCAAACTTACTATTCATTAAAGAAAGTAGAACATAAGTATCAACCATACTAAAATAACGTAACTTGATGAAATGAGACATGGTGAAGTAGTGAACGCATGTCATTAGGGGTTTAGAGGTCGACATGAAAACCGTGTTAGTTACCTTCTCGTCGAGTTGATTGATGTACAAATTCTTCTCTAACAATGTAGTCAAAGTAGATATGAAAGGGGTGATGATCGATGCCTAAACGAGAAGAACTCGTCCACATATATGCAAAACAAGATACGGGTCTGATTCTTGGAGAATGAAGGTAAATATGAACTCTGTGATAAAAAGGCAATTTGCACACTATATCAAGACGATACGATATACTGGGTTATAAATTGAAAACTTGAAATTTAATACGCAAGTATTAAGACGGTACGAAATATTGGGTTATAAAGTGAGTTTGAACTTTAATCCTTCATCGTTCTAAGCTAAAGACCGATCACCTCTTTTCCTTCAATGTAGTTGTTGTTTAACCTCCTAATAACCGACGTCTTCATTTTATTTAATTTTTTCAATTTTTGAACATTATTTAAATTTTGTCATTAAAGTCAAGTTGACCACCACGTTACATCGCGCAAGTTCCCTCTGGTATTATTCAATGAATGCCTAAAAGTATATTTTATAATTAATTATGTCACACATAATTTCAAAATATATATGTATACCTTTATAATCATGTAAGACAAGTCCATCTTTTTTTTAAATGGTAGATTTATATGATTATAAAATAGGGTCAACATATGCTATAAAAACTCAACGAACAACCGTACACAAAAAAGAAAGCAAAAAACAACTTACACTCCCGCATTACAAACTAATTGATAGAATCTCTCACATTAAAATCGACTCATCTCCCCCATCCAACTTATCAAACCTTAATCTACTCTTAAGCCAAATAAATGTATCGGCCTTGACACCATCTACCACCGCGTTACCCGAGACTTGAACACCATTGAACTCTTTCTCGTTACATAGTTAATTTTAAGCATCTATCAAAATATATCTTTGAAATAAATAGACTAGTCCATTTTTACTTTTGTATGGTTTTGTTTTTCATCCTCCAAATGGTTTCATGCGACAAAACATCCGTACTATTTATTTGGCTGTCAGTACAACTTTTCATCACTAATTACTGGTCGGCTTAACAGAGGAAAGTTACCGCCAAGAATCACACCTCAAAAATATGTAATTATTTTGCATTGAATATACACAATACTACAATTATTATATTCAAAATATAAAAATGGAATAATTAATCGAGCCGTAACTAACGGCCGTGATTAAAGGTATGAGCAATTAGATCCCTAATCTCATGATTATCAACTTCTTTTGTTTGAACAACTTTCTTTTATATAGATTATCCAAAACTTTGAATAAATGTTGACTAACAATATATTCTCTCTAAAAATTTGCTTAAGCAAATGTTTGATATTGTTACATGTCGTTTTAACTAAAATTTGATAGTGATTATGTTGTTTCGAAATTATAACAGCGCAGATGTTTTTTATGAACTGAAACCATGCAAGGTATGAGATTTGTCTCATATCGATTTTATGAGCAACAAATGTGGGGTATATATGTCAAAGTAATATTGGATTTTAATAATCTCAACTATTCGTCGTTGGCCATCAATAATCCCAACTTCAATAATAACCACTGGCAGCCCCAACTATTGACATATTGGCCACCAATGGACCCTGACTAACAGAACCCTAACGGCGTTAGTCTTCGGTCGCCGAAAAACAGTTTTTAACCAGAAAAAGATTTCTAAAGGTTCGATCTAAGGTTACAAAGAGGTTTGGGATGAAGATGTTGAGTTTTCGGCCGAAAAGTTGAGTTTTTCAGCCAAAAAGAAGTTTTCTGGCGAAATAAGAATTTTTCCGACGACTTCAATAATTGGGGCTTTTACTAGAAAAGGGTTCCTGAAGGTCCGTAATAAGGTTACAAAGAGGTTTGAGACAAAAATGTTGAGTTTTCCGACGAAAAACGTTTTTTCAGCGACCGAAGACTAACGACGTTAGAGTTCTGTCAGTCAGGGTCCATTGGAGGTCAATATGTTAATAGTTGGGACTGCCAGTGGTTATTTTTAAGTTGGGACTGTTGGCGGACAACGACGAATAGTTGGGATTGTTAAAAAATAAATATTTCTATATCAAATTAGTTTTCTCACTCACCAGACTAGTATTTTAGGTTAAGTTCTTCTGTTTGGACTGTAACATTTTTCTTTAGTTCTATATCAAATTAGTTTTCTCACTCACCAGACTACCATTTTAGGTTAAGTTCTTCTGTTTGGACTGTAACATTTTTCTTTAGATATTAACTAAGAGGAGTTTCAGAAACATGCTTAAATGTTTGTTTAACATTAGTTTTATAAAGTACATGTAAGGAAGGGCGGGGCATCCTGACAGGTATGGCTTGCGGGTTCGAACTCACGGTTACACTGGCGCCACCCCCTAGGGTTGCCTCCCGGGTTGATGTTTGCGGTAAAGCTTTGTGGTGAGGTTTCGAGAAATTATGTTCATGTTACAACCCGCTTCCTCGCAAGCTCGTCACTCTCGTTACACCTAGAACCAGAGATTCGGATCATAATGTAACCTAAATCGCTTACTACGCTATATCGCATATTTTCACACCACATCGCACTTCACAAAGCTTACACTTATATCGCACTCGCTAAATACTATAAACTTTGTGTGAAATTCCCAAGGCTATTTGATCGCTTAGACTACAACGCGACTTTCGCAAGACTTGGGAACAAAGCTGCATGCTATCTCGCTTATTTATCGAATCTTAACCTAATTTATACGATTAATACGCTTAATGCTTTGCTAAAACGCTTAATGTAACTATCTAATACGAGCCGAATCGTCAAACGAGCATCTAACGCGAAATAACGAACGAAAACTTAGCCATCAGGCCAAGTTCGGCCGAACTTGACCAGTGGTGCATAGTGATGTGTGGTTAATATTTAGTATTATTTTGTGTGTTTCGAGTCAGTTTTATATACATATGAGTGTTTAGTCGGTTCGGTATTACTATTTAATGTGCGTGCGTCGTTTCAGGTTAAACAGTGCAAAACGAGTGAATAAACGCGTGCTGGAAGAAGCTGGAAGCTGGAAAGAGAAATCCCAGGTGGTAGTCCCTCGCGCCATGCGGGGGAGATGGAGAGCCCTGTCGCGATGCGCGACAGGTGTTAATGGTGGGGTCGGTTTGTTTCGTTCAGGCGACATGCGCCGGAGGACGGGTACTCTCCTGCGACGCGCGGGAGAGCCCAACTTCGGGGATATATAAAAAGTGAGGTTTATCAGGTTTGGAGCCGTTTTTCCAAACTCAGCAGTCATTAGAGGCGATTTAGAAGAGGTTTTCATCCCAATCAAGCCAGTTTCTCATGTCAGATCGATTCCAAACTATTATTGAAGCTGTGATGACGACCATGAGAGGATAAGCTCTTCGTGACTTCTGCCTGGATGAACTGTTACTGTGTTTTTCATTGAACCTTGTTTACGTATTCGTTGTAACTGGTACAACTTGACCACTTGTGTTGGATTCTTGGTAAATGTTTCTTGTGTTTGAATTATTTGTCGTTTATTAAGCGTATTGGCTATTTCCTTGCATCGTTAGCGGGTTGGTAAACTGGCGGGTAATTGATGCAAACAAACGGGTTATTAGGTGGCATAGTGAATCTTAAAAACTATCCTTAATAATTAACCAAATTCATTAACCCCGAGGCCATGTCTATGTGGTGTTCTGAATTGGTAAAAAGGTTTTGATAATAAACGGGTAATTGGGATTCCGGGTGGAAGTTATCTTTCTCATATTGATTACAGCTCTTTAATTTAGTTTTCGTGTTTTTCTAAACAATCAATCAAATTCACCCAAGTTAGTTAATTTAGTTCTTAGTAAAAAATCTTTACACTGACCACAAATTCCTTGTGGATTCGATACCCTACTTACGCTATCTACGTAGTTTAAATAGGTTTTTGATTAACCCACGACAGCTACATCAAAATGGCGTTGTCGCCGGGGAGTTCGTGCGCTTAGTGTTAGTTTAGATTAGTTGTTTTTCTTGTTCTCTAAAAATTATAAAAATCCAAAAATATTTCCTTTTGTTTGTTTTTGTTTCGTTCGGTATTACGCGCATCTTTCTTGGTGTCTTGTGTGCAGGTGATTCAGTTGCATGCATACCAGGTTTTCAGGAAAGTCTTCACCACTGCTTTTCGACCCACAAATTGAGAAGACTGCTAGGCAAAATCTGCTCCTAAGATCAGCTTTAAAAGGAAAAGCAACAATTCAGAATATGGACCCACCAGAAACTCAATCAACTCCACAACAACAAACTTCACACCAAGAGCCAGTTACGGAGATGCCACCAATGCCACCTCCCCCGTACCCAACTCAAACTCAACAACAACAAACTTCACCCATGGCACCACTATCCAATTCCACCACCCAACCAACTGCTGCTCCAACTGGAGATTTCCACATTATTGGGGTAGCAACTTACCCGTTAGAAAGCCGAATACCACCACAGCCAAACCCGTTGCGAGCTGTGAATCAGCCAAATGTAGTTCAACATCCGAATCGATCGGGTGTGAAGTTTGAGCTGGTTGAAAATAGAGCAAGAACTGGAACTTGGGAAGATGGGTATGGAGATGAAGTATGGGGCACAAATGAAGGGTACATGGGTTATCAAGGAGGTATGCAACATCAGGAATTTACTCAGGCTTAACCATTATTTCAGCAGAGACAGCCTCGAGGTGGGGAAGGGTATTACACCCCACCACCAGTTCAGTGAGCACCGGTAGCTCCACGTTATCCACAGAGGGATCCCAGATTTCCGGATCCCAACATTCGAGGAGTTGAGAGTCACTTTCGGCCGCAAATTGCGGAACACTCTTCACAGATTGTTATGCCGGTTGCACAAGGTAATGTGGATAGATCGTTTGAAGCGAAACGCATATTTTGAACATGCTCCCTACTTTTCATGGGAAAGCTATCGAGAAGCCTTATGCGCACATCACAGAGTTCGAGGCAGTGTGTAGTATGATTGGGGGACATGGATTCACGCCGGATTAGGTAAAGTTGTTGTTATTTCAGTTTTTGTTGAAGGATTCGACACGTGACTGGTTTGTATCTTTGCTCTATGCAAGTATCCACACTTGGCAATAGATGCAACAACAATTTTTGGAAGAGTACTATACGCCACAACGAACCAAGATGGGGAGAGTGGCCATTAGGGAATTTCAGCAACTTCCGGGTGAGTTGTTGTATGAGTCGTGGAAGCGGTTTAACCAGTTGCTTTGAAATTGCCCTCATCATGGTATACCAAGATGGGAGTTAATCACTGGTTTTCACGATGGGATGTTAATGAGGATAGACGTGATATTAAGGCCATAATCGGTGGAACTTTCTTGAGGAATCACGTAGATGTGGATTGGGATTACTTGGAGATTTGTGCAGGGGATTCAAAAAGACAAGCACAAGCTGATCGTACAAAGAATTATTCAAATACTTCGTCGACTAGTGTGGTTACTTCTTCTACATCTAGAGTTGCTCAGTTGGAAAGGGAAAAAAGGAGTTGGAGAAGCAGCTTGCGAAATTTAAAGGTTTAGACAGTGGTAGAGATGCATTGCATGCGGCGCAAACCATTCCGGTTTGTGGTAGTTGTAACGATTTGGGCCATACTTCGGCTGAATGCCCGGGTACATTTGTTGCGGCCGAGGAGGATGTTAACATGGTTTACGGCGAACAAAAGAATTATGATATGAATTCTAATACATATCATCCAGGTTTGCGTTATCATCCCAATTTAAGATACGATAATACTACTAATCAATCAAATCCTAATTTTCAGGTACCCAATCAAGGAGGTCAACCGTATCAAAGCCGTCAAGCGAACTACAACCCGAACTACAATCAAGGGAATTACAATCGGGGAAACCAAAGGAATTATCAGCAAAACCAAGAGAAAGCTAGAGCTATGAATCAGAATGAAGGATCAAACAGTGAGATGATGGAAATTTTGAAGCAAATCAGAAAGGATCAAGCGATTCAGTCTAAAGCATATCAAACTTTGGAGAAACAAGTTGCACCGTTGGCGGTTGAGGTAGCTCAAGGAAAAAGAGACTCAGGAAAATTACCGAGTGATACTACAAGAAATCCTCAACGCAACGCAAGAGTTAATTCGGTAAGTACCATTCCTACATCTGAGATTGTTCATACAGGTCTCACATCTTTGTCTTAAGTAGTTGCAGGTATAAGTGATGGAGGTGAAGAAAGTGAGTTAGGGGCACCGCTCGTGCCTATTAAGGTAGGGAAGCTGAAAATCCATAAGGCGTTGTTGGATTACGGGGCGAGCATAAATATTCTGTCAGGCAGCTTGTTTGATCAGTACGAGTTTGGACAGTTGTATGATTTTGATAGAAAAGTGATATTGGCTTATGACACTTGGAAACAACAGCGTGGGGTTGTTAAGGATGTGAAGATTCAGCTTGGTGAGTTTTACTATTTAGTAGATTTCTTAGTGTTGGATTACGCACCTACGAGGGCGAACGAGCAACAAAAGGTAATATTGGGACGTCCGTTCTTGAACACTGCCAACGCTCAAATCAACTTTAGAGACGGATTGATTACTATGAGTTTCGATAACCGTAAGTTAATATTTAATGTGTATTCAAAATCTATTACTTACGAAATTATTAATTCATGTGAAGCAGTTGCTACTAATGAGTTTGTTCCTTCGTACACTTCACGTGTGTGTGAGAACACACTGGATGGGAAAGAGGTTGAGTTGTATAGGTCTGCGGTTAAGAAGAAGAGAGAGCCGATGAAGACGACCAACGAGCAGAAGAGTGAAAAAATAGGCAAGCCACCTGATGGTGGGAGCGCATGGGGCGATGAGGCAAAGTTTGATCCTTACTGGCGTGTGGATGCAAATTTTCCAAACTATTGGAAGCCAGGCTATTTAGAGACACACGGAGGCAAGCATTCTTTTAAGCCACCTTGAGCACCTCAGGTATGGTCTAGCTGAAGACCCATAAACTTAGCGCTCTTGGGAGGCAGCCTAAGGATGTAGAGTAGTGTATATTTTTGTTTTGTTTTGTTTTGTTTTGTTTTGTTTTGTTTTGTGTGTGTGTTTTTGCAGGTTGCCAAGTTAATAATCTCTACGGATGCAATTACCCAAGTGCGGGGAAGTTTGAAGAGGTTTGGTTAAGTTCTAAGTGCAATTGAGGGCAATGTACATTTGTTCGGGGGGTAGAATCATGAATTTTAAGGCCCGAAAATGTGTTTTTCTGTAATTTTTTCATGTTTTTCGGTTGTTTTCGGTATGTTTTCGGAGTGTTTCAGGAGCGTGAGATAGTTCGGATAAGAAATTCATGTAGAAAGGAGCCCCAGGTAAGTGTTTTGTGGAAAAAGTTCATAAAATTTCGTTTGGGAGGTAAGGAGTTGAAAAAATTGAAAAACCAAAAATTTTTCTAAGGCATGAAACCTCAAAATTTTTGGCAAACCTGCTGGAAATTGGGCTTCCAGGCGCCACGCGACAGGGGACAAGGATCCTCCCGCGACGCGCCGGGAAGGCCAAGTCAACAAGTCAAATAACCCTCCCCCGCGACACGCGAGGGAGGTCTTGGTGTCTGTCGCAACGCGCGGCAGGTGTCATCTGCAGATCTGAACTTAAATACGCAAACGAGTCGGTCTTTTTTGTCAAAACTCTTCTCATCTTTCCCCTTTTCTTCCAGCCGGTCAGGTATGTTTCGACTTTTGTAAACTGAGTCGTGTAAGTTGATTCTGTATAATTTTTATTTTTTATTTATTTATTTGAGCATGTTATGGTTTTATGGGTTCGCTTTGAGAATAATTTTGCAGGACTCAGTCAGAACTGTCCATACTCAATCTCCATTTGGATGGGAATGATTTGAACACCACTCTTAGAGAGCGAACCGAGTCTTTGCTGAATGCGGCCGCAAATGAAATGCTATACGGTCGATGTGGAACATGACTTATGAGGATTCTACTGCTTTAAACCAGGGGAGTCTGTTCTAGTTTGTTTATTTATTTATTGTTAGTTTTATTTTTTTTATTATTTTCTTCGTTTATTGGTCGTTAGGTAGTGTCTCGCTCCATTGAGGACAATGTAGGAATTAAGTGTGGGGAGGGGAAACTAGTGTCTAGTTTAGTGTGTTAGTCGTCGTTATAGAGTCTTGTGTTATTGGTATTTGTGTTTAAAAAAATTAGAAAATTCAAAAATGTCTCGTAAAGCGTTGCGAAAAATGGAAGATGATAGGTATAACCGACATGTTAGCATTTGATTACTATAGATATGAAATAATAATGGTCGGTCATGCGCATAATTCGGGATATGTGGGTAGGCCCAGCCAGTTGAAGGGTTTCTTTGAAGCGATATAATATACTTAAAAGTAGGAGTCTAGTGGGTACCCGCCTTAGGAGCTATGGTGAAACTGAAATTATGAAGAACACAAGAGGTACGTTATAAATAAAAAGCTTATAAATTTTTCCGATTAAATTGGCACACCTGTTTCTTTTTGTGAAAACAAATCCGAAACAGTATAGCGCCCGAAAAAAATTCCATCAATCCATTTGAGCTATATGTTGAAAAAAAATAAAGCCTATGGTATTGCCGCGGGGATAGCGACTCATGCGGTACATACCCTCTAGGTGGAGTTACAAGAAAATATGTGAGGTTTATGGCATTAATCGCGGGGATGGTGACTCATGCGAGGTACGCCCGCTAAGCTAATCATATACGAAAACATGAAAAGCTCACAACATCATCCATCCATCCATCATAAAGATTTAATCGGAATAGTATAAGAGCTTTTTATATAAAACGGTAGATAATAAATCTTTTGATCTTTTGGACTTGAAGTGGGAATAGGTGGAGTTGTAGTCTCTTGGGAGTGGGGTCCATAAATTATTATAATCACTTGAACCTAAATGAATCGTGGATAAGGGCTTGGAAGCTGGCGGTTGGATTTAAGTGGACAAGATACCTGCAATCGTGATTAGCGTTTGGTTGGACTGCTGGTAAATAAATTAATTGAATATATTGAGTGCTAATGTGTTTGGTTGTGATTCCATTGCAAAGAGTTTTTTCGGGGACGAAAAAAGATAAGTGTGGGGATGTGATGTGTGGTTAATATTTAGTGTTATTTGGTGTGTTTCGAGTCAGTTTTATGTACATATGAGTGTTTAGTCGGTTCGGTATTACTATTTAATGTGCGTGCGTCGTTTCAGGTTAAACAATGCAAAATGAGTGAATAAACGCGTGCTGGAAGAAGCTGGAAGCTGGAAAAGAGAAATCCCAGGTGGTAGTCCCTCGCGCCACGCGGGGGAGATGGAGAGCCCTGTCGTGACACGCGACAGGTGTTAATGGTGGGGTCGGTTTGTTTCGTTCAGGCGACATGCGCTGGAGGACGGGTACTCTCCCACGACGCGCGGGAGAGGCCAATTTCGGGGAAATATAAATAGTGAGGTTTATCAGGTTTGGAGGCCATTCTGTGACCTAGCAGCCGTTTTTCCGAAATCAGCAGTCATTAGAGGCGATTTAGAAGAGGGTTTCATCCCAATCAAGCCAGTTTCTCATGTCAGATCGATTCCAAACTATTATTGAAGCTGTGATGACGACCATGAGCGGCTAAGCTCTTCGTGACTTCTGCCCGGATGAACTGTTACTGTGTTTTTCATTGAACCTTGTTTCCGTATTCGTTGTAACTGGTACAGCTTGACCACTTGTGTTGGATTCTTGGTAAACGTTTCTTGTGTTTGAATTATTTGTCATTTATTAAACGTATTGGCGATTTCCTTGCATCGTTAGCTGGTTGTTAAACTGGCGGGTAATTGATGCAAACAAACGGGTTATTAGGTGGCGTAGTGAATCTTAAAAACTATCCTTAATAGTTAACCAAATTCATTAATTCCGAGGCCATGTCTATGTGGTGTTCTGAATTGGTAAACAGGTTTTGATGATAAACGGGTAATTGGGATTCCGGGTGGAAGTTATCTTTCTCATATTGATTACAACTCTTTAATTTAGTTTTCGTGTTTTTCTAAACAATCAATCAAATTCCCCCAAGTTAGTTAATTTAGTTCTTAGTCAAAAATCTTTACATTGACCACAAATTCCCCGTGGATTCGATACACTACTTACGCTATCTACGTAGTTTAAATAGGTTTTTGATTAGCCCACGGCAGCTACATCACACAGAAAACAGATTTCCCTCAAACTTGACCAAACCAAGTGAGACAGGCCAAGTTCGGCCGAACTTGTGACAAGTTCGCCCAAACTTGTGACAAGTTCGCCCGAACTTGATGTCTGCCCACCTTATTTCTCTTCACCTATAAATACCCAACACCCTCATTCGTGTACTCCTTGCAGCAAGTTCGCCCGAAACCTCCTGAAACCGAAAACCCTTAATTTCCAAGTAAGAATCCACCCGTTTTCATGCAAACAACAATATTTTACAATGATTTTGCACAAGGTTTTACCTTCGATTTCATCAAAACTCTTATGTTTACGAAAACCTTCATCTTTTTATACAAAACTTCTGTTTTCACTTAGATCTATGCTTAGATCTAAGTAAAACCTTTTAAACATCGATTTTCACACAGATTCGGACTAAATGGCGTATGTTTCGTTCACTTTGAAGTGGAACGAGGCGTTGTCAAGCAAGATCTCAGATCCGGAAGCACAAGAACAAAACCGTCGCTTTGCACAAACTGGACTAAACCGTACGAACCTTCAAGTTCGCCCGGATTAGTCCGAGTTTCTGTAAAATGGCTAAAACTCGCTCCAAAAGACCTCTCCAGCCTAGGCTTTGCTCAGCAGCTTAAGGTTGGAGGGATGGACACTCGATTTCCTCCGCAAACGACGCGAAAACGCACGATTTGGATGCCAAAACTGTCACACCTCAACCGATGGTGGAATCATCGGGGTAGTAGCACTAGGTGAACCAGATTGTCTCAAGAGATTCCATAACAATTATTTAAAGATAATAAATCAACATTTAACATCCCATACTATTAAACTCATAATATCCTTAAACAATCATTACATTAACAAAATCCCTTAAACAGTAAAATCTGATCCGATCTCCCCTAGATTTATTAAACTTGGAACTAAACAAAATAAAACAAAACTAAACTACACAAGCCACATGCCAAGCATCCAAGCTACAAAATCTCCATCCTGTTACATACCTTAAAATAAAAGTCAATACAATTAAGTAAAGGTGAGCATACGAGTTTGAATAATACTAGCATAGTCGAGAAAGCGTTTGCGAAACAATCTAATTACATATCATGATACACCAAAACACTTAACATAACATAGGCTCATTTCTCATGCTAACTACCGTGAGAAGGCTTGCGCGTCCATCCTAACTAGACCCCGTCGGGTGTAAGCCACACTATAGTACCATACTAGCTAAGGAGGCAAGTTAACGAAAATAAGTCCTACTTACATGTTTCTAGTATCACGTATTGAGCATATATAATTAGATTATTCGCGTGTGATAAAAAATTGATTTGTGAAGTGATTTTGATATAGGAACGTATGTGGCACCCAAAAAGTGCGTTAAAGCGAAAATGGGTCAAGTAAACTCACTATGGGTGCGTTTAGGTACGAGTTCGGGATCTGAGGAGAGTTGAGAAGAGCGCCGGATCAGCCTGCATACGCGAACGGAAGTGCATCAGTCTCCGAAAAGCTGAAACGGTTAAGTCTTGGTTTGGGCAGTAGACAAGTTCGGGCGAACTTGTGTGTAAACACACACGTTCGAGTGAACTTGTGTAGAATTGGTGAGATTTATAGCCAAGTTCGGTCGAACTATGAGTTTCCTAAGAAACTTGTCAAGTTCGGGCGAACTTGTAGAATATCCTTACTAAAAAGGCAAGTTCGGTTGAACTTGTGTAGTTTCCTAAGAAACTAGACAAGTTCGGTCGACTTGTAAGAACTTTGGTGAAGAAACACTCAAGTTCGGTCGAACTTGACCCAAATGGGTACAAGTTCGGTCGAACTTGACTTGGTGAGCTGGTGATTCTCGAGCGAACTTGATGTTTTCGGGTCCAAAATCTTGCGTTTTCGCGTCGTTTGCTGAGGAAAATCGAGTGTTCATCCCTCCAACCCTGTGCTACTGAGCAAACTTAGGTCGAAGAGGTTTTTTAGAGCTGTTTTAGCCGTTTTACAAAAAGCGTGGGCTAATCCGGGCGAACTCGGGGTTCGTTCGGATTAGTTCGGCTTGTGCAAACCAACATAAACGTCCTTGTGCTTCCAGATTTGGGATCTTGAATGATAGATGCTTCGTTTCATACCAGAAAATGAACAAAACATCATCAAAAGTCCGTATCTTGTGTAGAAATCGATGTTTTTCAAAGGTTTTTCTCAGATCTATCACTTACAAGCCGAGATCTTGCAGATCTCGTGTTTGGGAAGTCTCTACTATCGCCAAACGAACTCGTATTGTGTAGATCTAAGCTTAAAACAGAAGTTTTTGAAGAAAAGATGAAGGTTTTCGTAAAAGAATGAGTTTTTGATGAAAACGAAGGCTACGCCTTGTGCCAAAACTCGTTGTAAACCTTTGTAGATCGTTGATAAACGTTGTTGCAGTGAAATCGGGTTGATTCTTACTTAGAACACGAAGGTTTCAGGTTTTGAGAGCTCTGGGCGAACTTGCAGCAAGTTCAAGTGAGTGAACAGAGCTTGGTATTTATAGTAGAAGGCAACATGAAAGCTGATGGAGACCAAGTTCGGTCGAACTTGCATGAGATTCATGCAAGTTCGGGTGAACTTGCTAGATTTTCAAGAGAATTCAGTCAAGTTCGGCCGAACTTGCTGAATCTCTAAGGATTCAGACAAGTTCGAGCGAACTTGAGTTTAAAAAAGAGAATTTGTTTTGGCCAGTCAAGTTTGGCCGAACTTGGGGTCACCAAGTTTGAGCGAACTTCACCCAATGTTGGGTTTTCTTTGTCTGTTCGTGTTAAGAGTTCGTTTGGTTATTCGGTTCGCATTAAATAGTTATATTAAGTGTTAAATTAAAGCGTTAAGCGTTATAGTTGATATAATAGTGCGATTTAACGATTCGAGAGTGCGAGAGCGATGCGATAGCGATTGCAAATATAACCACGAACACACATAAACAATAAATAATATAAAACCACATAAACAATTGCGATTTGCGATGCGATGAGATTAGCGATGCGATTTATTAAGCGATTAGATGCGATAATAACGTACAACACAATAATTTAATTAACATAAAATTTATTATTGACCGAATCTTGGAATTACAAAAGGAGTACAGCGATAAAAACAAGGAAAAAGATAACAACGAATTTCCGAGTTGTTACAAAAACAGTCAAGTTCGCTCGGAAAACATCAAGTTCGCTCGGAAAACATCAAGTTCGCTCGAACTTGATTAATTTTGACAGAAAACATACAAGTTCGCCCGAACTTGTACTCTTCCAAGGGTAATAGCACAAGTTCACCCGAACTTGTACCCCAAGGTACAAGTTTTCCCGAACTTGTCTACTGTTCCTTCAACCGTTATTCATTTCAGCATTTCGGAAGACTGATGCACTTATGCTCGCTTACAGGCTGATCCGGCGCTCTCCCCAACTTACCTCAGATCCTTATCTCTCTCCCTTAACGCGCCGACTGTGAGTATACTTGACCTATTTTCGCTTTAACGCACTTTTTGGGTGTAACATACGTTCATATCAAAGTTCACAACCACGCTAAACTGATTTATCACACGCGAATATCTGTTATGCATATGTATACGTGATGCTAGGAACATGTAAACTAGGACACTTTCTTGCGTTAACTCCACCTTAGCTAGTATGGTACTATAGTTTGGCTAACACCCGACGGGGTCTAGTTAGGAAGAACACATCGCGC
Source organism: Scalesia atractyloides (assembly GCA_947069175.1). NCBI lineage: Eukaryota > Viridiplantae > Streptophyta > Magnoliopsida > Asterales > Asteraceae > Scalesia > Scalesia atractyloides. The sequence goes on from CAMTDV010000025.1 coordinate 92,980,479, forward strand.
ATCGCAGCCTTGTCGAGAGCTTAACATGTGAAATTTGTCTTGTGAGTTTATATGTTATGCGTACCATGATTATGTATGTGGAAATTCGCGACACTTTTTATCTACTATGTTATTATATCAAAACATGTATGCTCGCCAACACATTTTTGTATTGACAATTATTTTAACGTATGTTGCAGTTTATTGGATTCTACTTGCTGCAGTTGGACGTAGGATTTCATCTTTAGAAACGAATGTAATAGAATCTAGGGAAGATCGAATCATGTTTGTTTGAGAGATGTTTGGATAATTATAATGATTGTTTATGGATTATATGTTTGTTAGTATGGGATAACGAATGTTTAATATTGTCGCGTAAATAGTTGTTATGCATCCTCTCGAGCAATCTGATTCGCCTAGTGTCGCGCCCTGATGTTTCCGCCATCGCTTGGGGTGTGACAGATTGGTATCAGAGCCATAACTATAGGGAATTAGGTAGAACTGCTCTGTGTGACCTAGTCTATAGTCAGGACACCAAGTCAGACCGTTACACATCGATTAAACGCCCGAAACTAATACGCACTGACAAGTTCTCCCGAAGTTGGGGCAAGTTCGCTCGAGATTGGCCAAGTTCGCCCGAACTTGACCAAGTTCGCTTGAACTTGACCAAGTTAGCCCGAAGTTGTCAGTCCCCTCTCAAGACACGATACAAGTTCGCTCGAAGATCAAGTTCGCCCGAAGTTGGTTAACTTCGCCCGAACTTGATCATACATCTTCGAAACAAACTTTTAAACTACATACGCTTTTCCTAAAGCTACCACAATACACGTGAAGAACGCTCGTATCACACAAACGAGTCAACATGTTGGGATTAGGTGTGAAAACCACGAACTCTCGACGAATCACTCACTCCGCGTATTCTCCTTTGCACGAAGTTATCTGTTAAGTTAGGAGTGATATCCACATCTTAACGGAAATTTCCCATTCTATCCGGTGGAAACCTCCTAATGGGTCCGGGAGGTAAAACCACAATCAGGGACTCGAAGTTATCAAGTTAGGGATGAATCCGAACCCTGGAAACTCGTCCCACTCCACGATTTGCAATCTCACCAAAGGCTCGATTGTTTCCAAAGCTTTGGGAAGCGTTGTAACATCCGTCAGAAATCGGATTTACCAAACCCGCTCCGTTTATTAACCGAACAATCAGTTAAAAATTTCGTTGCGTATTTAATGCCCAAATTAATTTTAAACGATACATAATTAATAAGTATATTGGAATATATAATTTATATTTGAAAAAGTATTAAAAATAGTGGTTTAAAAATAAAACAAGGCTGCCGGGTTTCGAACCCGGGTCAGCCGGGTCAACCTGGTCAACAACGCCTTAACTTCCAACCATCCAACCATTGCGCCACTTGTGTTCTTAACATATCAGAACAATTAATTCAAATATCAAACTCGAATTCAAAACTGACGCGCCCAATCGCAGTCGTCGAAAATCCCGACGATTTCGCCGAGATTGGACGGTTTCTTCTGATTTAACCGAAGCCTTAACTATTACATCGGTTATAACCGACGTCTGAACCCGCGACACAAGTCATAACCGCCGGAAAATTATTGACCGACGAATCAAGACGGAAAACGGACCAAATTCGTCGATGTTCTGCCCTATAAATACACCCTCTAACTTCTGTTAGCCTTTTCGCTCACAATCACACCCTTTCTCGACGTAATTTCACTCGCCGGAAAACCGAACCCTTTCACCTCTGTGCATCACTCTAAAAACAGAACACCTAGAGCTCATACCGAAGCCACCCCCACTCACCTCAAGCTTCCTGAAGACACTCTGCCGCAAAATACACGTCGCCGGAATAACCTGCTGTAATCGGAAAACTCACCGGCGAAACAGGGGACCTCTGTCGGTATATCTTATACCTAATATCTCTCATTCTTTTTATTAATCTCACATGTAATTAATCACAGCACACTAAAGAACTTGATTAAATCGTCGAACCAGTCGGACACCGATTCTGGTTAAGTTTAACGAAGAAGATGAAGTTTTCAGTTGCATATATGTTTAATTTAAATCAAGATATATCTCGGGTTAGACACACAGTCCAGCGGTGGACTGTGTGCAAATAAACACGCATACGTCCCGAGTTCGATTCTTGTTCCGCGCACACTCGCCTTAATAAAATGTTCTTTTTTTTTTAACTGAACCGGATTCACTGCAAATAGATGTTAAGTTTAATAAAAACCGGAATAATAACCAAGATAGACACACAGTCCAGCGGTGGACTGTGTGAACGTTTAAATCACACGTCGCGAGTTCGAGTCCAGACTACCGCACCGGTTCTGGCAATTATCAAACTTTTTATATAAGGCAGAAATGAAATGATCTAGTTTGTATATAAGTATAATAAAAATCAGATTATTTACCAAGTTAGACACACAGTCCAGCGGTGGACTGTGTGTCAACCTAACCCACAGGTCCCGGGTTAGAGACCTGTGGAGAGCACCGAGCGAGACATTAAAAGCGTTTTTAAAATAAATGATTTTCGGATTAATTCAATTAGTATATAAATATAATTAAAAACAGAAATATTTCGGGTTAGACACGTAGCTCAGTTTGTAGAGCTGCGTGCACGCATACGGGAGGTCACGAGTTCGAGCCTCACCCGGCGCACACAATTACACAATCAAACCGGTCAACAGGTCAACGGTCAAAAAGTCAACAATTTTTTATTATTTTTATTTATTTATTTTATTTAAAAATCAATTAAAAATACTTAAAAATAACATTTTTAAAGTTAGAAAATAGCCTTAAACTCACAAAAATATATCCAATAATCCTACAAAAATTGATTTAATAAAATCCACTTATTTACCGAACCATTATGTTATTATCTAGGTTAGTTTCACTCGTGGTTAAATCAAACTTCGTGCGCATTCAACATCATCAACCGAACGCACCCAATGTGAGTGAATCTTACAACTCCCCTTTTTAATTACAAGTTTTGGGGTGTGTCATGTGTCACTAAAATTAATTCGTTTATTTAAACTCGTGCCATACCATATTATGACTTAAACTTAGAATGTAAATGTTGTTTGTAGTTATGTATTCCATATTGTCAAGTTGTATGCAAATCATTCATTAGGCCCATCAGTTCCTCGTGGGAGACGAGTTGAGCAACGCGTGCCTCAAAACAATCATTTATTGTATGTTGTGCATTATTTAATATTAAGTGTTTTGTTAATAAGTTTACATCCATATTTACTCATATGTGGTTACGCACTTTATTTTATCAATTCAATAAACTTGTACAAATGTTTTTCATAGGATTCACTCGCCAACTTTTTGTTGATCCAAAAACCATTTTTACACATGATACAGGTGAACAGGATGAAGCAAGGAAAACATAGGAAATGCCTTAGAAGAAAACAATGAAGTCTAGAATGATGTTTAGGACATGATGAAATTAAGATTTTATGTTTCCCTTTAAATTGTAATAATGAATATGAAACGTTATAATAAATGTCATGAGCTTTGATGATAACCCAATCATGCCCCGATCACCTTTTCCGCTGCGGGTCGGGGTGTGACACGCGTAGTAACTGGAAGGGTAATGTCGTTAGCCGCGGGGTGGTGGGAGCATTGATCTATTAGGCCAAAGCGTGTGCCCGAACTCGGCGGAATGATCGAATAACTTTGGGTAGTCGCTGTCTCAAAACCCAGGACACTCTATCAATTTTAAGCCGCAATCGTCGATTTTACACATTATCGATTTACATGTGCTTCGCGCACATTTTAGCAAATTTTAAACTTTTAACGTTTTCGAATTGACGTTTTTCGCTTACCGCTTTACCGCTTTCATCTTACTATGTTAATGCACAACTCGCACAGCCATCGCAATCTAAAACAAGAGCTAATACTCGCAACATAACTAAATCTTAACAATCCCCTTAACCGCGTCCTCGCGTTATACCACAAATATATATATATACGTATCTAAATATATACATATGTAGTATGTGATTACACGTGCTTATTTGAATACGTGAGAATTTAGGAAATATGTGTTTTCCTATGTGGCTCATATGTGAATCTTAGAAATACGTATTACTATAACAAGTTTTTCACGCGCTAAATCGTATCGCAATTACAAATCATTATGATCGAATCTCATTCCAAATCTCTTTGTCCATATGTCTTCGAACGCTTCCAACTCTCGACGTCAAGCCCGAAGAAACTCCGATAAGAGGATTGCTTCACTCGTGGCCAAGGTCATTCCTCAAATCATCTCCTATGTCCAATCCCTCAGCAACTCTCAAACCTTGGAAGACTCTAAGTCCAGCGCACCAAAGTCTACTTTCTCCTACAAGCAGTTCAAGGCCTGTGACCCGATGGTCTTCACAGGTGAAGGAAGTGTGTCTCAAATGCTCCAGTGGTTTGATGCCATCGAGGTTACCCTTCGTCAGAGTGGGTGCCCAGAGCATTTTCATACCACATGCGCTATCGGAGTATTTCAATCCCGAGCACTCGACTGGTGGACAGCCGAGCGCATCAAACGTGGGAACGACACAGCTTACGCGCTATCGTGGGAAGAACTAAAGGAGCTTATGAAGAGAGAATACTGCCGTCCCCACAAAGTCCAAAAGCTCGAGAACGAATTTTGGAAAATCAAGCAAATCGAAGGTGATAACGCCGGCTTCACAACATGGTTCAAACAGTTCAGCATTATTTGCCCTAGCCAAGTCGACACTCCTGAAAAGGCTATCAAAAAGTACATACGTGCTTTGCCTGAGTGCGTGGGCGATTTTGTCGAAGCTGCAAGACCGACTACCATCGAGGAAACCTATCAGTTGGCCGCAGAAATCAATGACAAGCGAGTCTTGGCCGATTTTTCTCCAAGGATCCCACCAAGAAACTGAACCAAGCTACTATCGAGCTGTCTGACGACGACGACACATCGCCGCAACCTTCCGCCGAGCCTAGCCGCAAGAGAAAAAGCTCGAGTTTCAACAACTTCGCAACTGAGCCGCTTAATTACAAAGGAAAATAACCAAACATGATAATCCAAATACTAAATCGTTTTATTTCTTCTAATCCAGGTCCTATGGATTCCTAGCTGCTGCTGGTTCACCTGTATCATGTGTAAAAATGGGAGGTTTTTGGGTCAACATAAGTTGGCGAGTGAACCTTATAGATAAACATTTGATAATAATTTTCTGGTTAGTTTATCAATAAAATATTGTGCATAATCATAAAAGAGCACATGTATGAAATCAAACATTGGCAAACATCAGTACAATTATAACATACGATAACAATCGATAGCATATATGAACATACCAACATCACATAATAATTAACATAAATGAACTGTGCGATCAAGGCTCAATCAAACGGAGCCGATCGTATTGCATGAACTGGAAATGTAAATTGAACTGTGCACTCAAGGCTCAATCAAACGGAGCCGAACGTATTGCATGAACTGGAAATGTAAATTGAACTGTGCACTCAAGGCTCAATCAAACGGAGCCGAGCGTATTGCATGTATTGAAATGAAAATAAAATGACCGATCAAGGCTCAATCAAACGGAGCCGATCGTGCGGGCACGCCCTGATCAACCGCATAATAAAATGGGGATCAAACTCAACCTCGATGGGTGGGGAGCTACGGCCTCGGCAATTGCATGTACTGAAATAATGATTTGCAAACAATAATAACTACTTAACAGCAACAACTAACACACATGTCATGATATGATATATGCACAATAACTTAGTTATAATATGTAAATGAACAAGACACATGATACACCCCAAAAACGTGATTAAAACGGGGAATTTGAAGGGTTCACTCACATTGGTTGCGTTGGATTTGAGATGGTGAGATGCGCACGATTTAGACGAAGCGAGTCAACGAGAAATTACTAACCTAAATAATAATGGGAAAAAATATATTAAATGGATGGATTTTATTAAAGATTTTAATGGGATTTTTAGATATATTTTTGTGAGTTTATGGCTATTTTCTATCCTTAAAAATGTTATTTTTAAGTATTTTTAATTGATTTTTAATTTAAATTAAACAAATAAATATTTAAAAAAATAATATTTTTTTACTGTTTGACCGTTGACCGGTTCGGTCAGCGGTAATACTTGCGCCAAGCGGGATTCGAACCGGTGACCTTCCGTTCATGCGCACGTAGCTCTACCAACTGAGCTACGTGACTAACCCGTTAGAAATCCAGTTTTAATTATATTTATACACTTATTCGAATTTACCGAAAATTCCTTTATTTTGCAAAACGTTTTAATCTCATTGAACCGGTGCTTGTGACGGGACTCGATCGCGCGACGTGTAGTTTATTTTGCACACAGTCCACCGCTGGACTGTGTGTCTAACCCGGTTATATTCTTGATTTGTATTATACTTAACAACTACCCACTCTAACCCGGTTAGTTCATAAATAAAAAGGAATGTTATTACGCAGAGTGTGTGTGTAGTAAGGATCGAACTCGGGACTTGTATATAAACTTTGCACACAGTCCACCGCTGGACTGTGTGTCTAACCCGTTAATTATCCAAATTTTATTTACTCTTATCCCGTTTTTAGATTCGTCTTCTTCACTATGATTACCGGTTTTTACTCAGACAACTGGTTCATGGTCTAACTACTTAAATAACATGACTACTAGTTTAAATGTACAAACCGAACAGTTTGGGGAAAGGAAATACCGGACAGGTCGTCTTCTTCAGGAAGTCCGGCGAGAACAGGCAACTCTGTTTTTGGACCTTCGGCTGGGAGGGTCTAACAACAGAATTAAAGAATTAGATTTGAAATTGAACCAGAGTACATGGATTATTAGCACGGTTGAATGTGTTTACCGTTAACTAGCGTGTTTCCGGCAAATTCCAGATTTTCTCCGGCGAACCCAGAAAATCCAACAAAGTCTTCTGTGACTGATTTTGAGTGACGGTTTAATGTTAGTAGAGTCCTAACAATAGATTGAAACAGCAAGAGAGGAAATTCTTACTGGTTTGTGTTGAACCCGGTTTTCCGGCGAGATTTGCAGAGAATTCCGGCGACAGATTTTTTTGTGTTCAAAAGACTTGAAAACGCGACGAAAAAGAATTGGAAAGTATTTGAGACGGTTCTGAATCGTAATAATGATTGGAACCTGAATTATTTGAAGTTTGAATGCCTTTCGGTTTCAAAACCCGAAACTTGAAGTTCATTCAATTTGAACTTAATTAGAAACCGATATTCATCGGTTATAAGACAGCTAAACGAACCAAAACTGATTTGGCGATTCGGTTTACCGATTTCCGTTATTCAGATATCATTAACCGTTAATTTGTGTTTGCGCATAAAACTCAATTGTTTTCATAATGTTAACAGAAAACAATTGGTGGCGGAGTGGTTAAAGGATTGGTTGATAGGTTGTTGGAGGCAGGTGACCCGGGTTCGAGTCCGGTCAGCTACAAATTTTTTTTATTTATTTTATTTTAACTTTTTATCAAGTATAATTTTTATAGTTTAGTTTATATATTAATTATGTAACGTTTAAACTCAAAATACTCATAAATACTTAATGTAATTTCATAACTTGGTATTTGATTACAAAACGGAGCGGGTTTTGGAGACCCGATTTATACAAATGTTACAGTATCCCCTACTTTTAGGAATTTCGTCCCGAAATTTAAACAGTTGAAGTAGTAGGGAAAAGATGAGGGTATTTTTCACGCATTGAGTCTTCACGTTCCCAAGTAAACTCAGGTCCCCGTTTCGACTCCCAGCGTACTCTAACAATAGGAATGCGACTTCGACGTAGACGCTTTTCTCCATAGTCCATAACTCCACTGGTCTTTCAATAAAATGCATGGATTCATCGATCTGAATATCTTCTAGTGGAATATGAAGATTCTCATCAGCGAGGCACTTCTTCAAGTTCGACACGTGGAATGTGGGATGAATCCTATCGAGTTCTTCCGGTAGGTCAAGCTTGTATGCTACAGGACCTACTCTTTCGAGTATTTTGAAAGGTCCTACGTAACGTGGTGCTAGCTTTCCCTTTTGACCAAAACGAACTACTCCCTTCCACGGTGATACTTTTAAAAGCACATGATCACCAACGCTAAACTCCAAGGGCTTCTGTCGTTTATCTGCGTAACTCTTTTGACGACTTTGAGCCGCTAGTAGATTGTTTCGGATTTGATGAATCTTGTCTGTGGTTTCTTGGATCAATTCTGGACCAGTGATTTGTGCTTCCCCAATTTCGTGCCAACAAACAGGAGATCGACACTTTCGACCATATAAAGCTTCAAAAGGTGCCATGCCGATGCTAGAATGATAACTGTTGTTGTACGAAAATTCGACTAACGGTAGGTGGGCGTCCCAATTTCCCTTGAAGTCTATGACACATGCTCTAAGCATGTCCTCAAGGGTTTGAATGGTGCGCTCAGACTGTCCATCAGTTTGAGGATGATAGGCGGTACTGAGATCTAGTCGAGTGCCCATAGCGGATTGTACTGCTTGCCATGTTCGTGAGGTGAAACGGCCATCACGATCAGAAATAATACTTAATGGAACTCCATGTCGGCTGACGATTTCATTGATATAAATACGAGCAAGCTTTTCGTTCTTGAAATCTTCTCGAATAGGAATAAAGTGAGCTGATTTTGTAAGTCGGTCTATAATCACCCATATAGTGTCATACCCACTAGAAGTGCGAGGTAACCCGGTAATGAAATCCATGGTTATATTTTCCCACTTCCAAACAGGTATTTCGGGTTGGACTAGAAGTCCTGAGGGTCTTTGGTGTTCAGCCTTTACTTTAGAACAAGTGAGACACTTGGAAACAAAAACGGCAATATCTTTCTTCATTCCAGGCCACCAATAGGTGTACCTTAGGTCTTGATACATCTTATCGGCTCCTGGGTGTATAGAATATCGCGACTTATGGGCTTCATGCATGAGTGTTTCACGAAGATTGATGTGGTTAGGAATCCATATACGATCTAGGTAATACAAAATACCATCAAATTTAGTTTCAAGCTTTAGCTCAGCTCCACAGGACATCTCTTTTTGTACATCTTCCTCTGTTATTGAAACGTGTTGAGCTTCTCGAATTTGGTCCTTAATATTGGTTATAATTTGCGAACATACAAGATGAATGGAGTTCGCATAACCCTTTCGACTAAGTGCATCAGCCACCACATTTGCTTTACCAGGGTGATATCTGATTTCACAGTCGTAATCATTTAGGAGTTCGACCCATCTTCGTTGCCTCATATTTAACTCTTTCTGATTGAAGATATGTTGAAGACTCTTGTGGTCAGTGTATATTTCACACTTCGTACCATAAAGATAATGTCTCCATATCTTAAGAGCGAATACAACGGCTCCAAGTTCAAGGTCATGAGTGGTGTAGTTCTTTTCGTGCGTCTTGAGTTGCCTTGAGGCATAAGCTATGACTTTTCCTCTTTGCATGAGAACGCAACCTAATCCTTGCCCTGACGCGTCGCAATAGACTACAAAATCATCACAACCTTCAGGAAGAGTGAGGATTGGTGCATCACAAAGTTTTTGCTTGAGAGTTTGAAAAGCTTCTTCTTGCTTGGGCCCCATACAAATGGTTTCCCTTTATGGGTTAAAGCCGTGAGTGGCACCGCAATGCGAGAGAAGTTTGAAATGAACCGACGATAATAGCCAGCAAGTCCAAGGAAAGACCTTACTTCAGTTGCCGTACGTGGAGCTTGCCATTCTTGAACTGCTTTGATCTTTGATGGGTCCACATGTATTCCTTTGTCATTGACTACATGCCCGAGAAATTGCACCTCTTTTAACCAGAATTCACATTTAGAGAACTTGGCATAAAGTTTTTCCTTTTCTAGAAGTGCAAGAACAAGTCGCAGATGACGCTCATGATCAGCTTTAGATTTTGAATAGATAAGAATATCGTCGATGAAAACAATAACAAATCGATCAAGGTAAGGTTTGCAGACTCTATTCATTAGGTCCATGAAAACAGCTGGTGCGTTGGTTAATCCAAATGGCATAACCATGAATTCATAGTGACCATATCGAGTTCGAAAAGCAGTTTTAGGGACGTCTTCTTCATGCACTCTAAGCTGATGATAGCCGGATCGAAGGTCGATTTTTGAAAAACAACTGGCACCTTGTAGTTGGTCAAGAAGATCATCTATGCGAGGTAAAGGATAACGATTTTTGATAGTTAACTTGTTGAGCTCTCTGTAGTCGATGCACATGCGAAAAGATCCATCCTTATTCTTTACAAAGAGTACAGGTGCACCCTAAGGCGATGAGCTGGGGCGTATAAATCCCTTGTCAGTCAACTCTTGCAATTGACTGGCTAGCTCTTGCATTTCAGAGGGGGCTAACCTATATGGAGATTTTGCCACTGGTGTAGCACCAGGTATAAGATCGATACGAAATTCGACATCTCTGATTGGAGGAAGTCCTGAAATATCGTCAGGAAAAACTTGTGGAAAATCTTTTACGACAGGGATATCTTCAAGTTTCTTTTCTGAGGTCCCCTTCTTGATGATATGGGCTAAAAACGCGACATAATTCTTGCGAAGGTATTTTTGAGCTGGAAGACAAGACATTAAGTTGAGCCCTTTCGCCGAGGTTTCTCCAATAATTCGAAGAGTCTGACCGTTTGAAAGAGGAATACGAATAAATTTCTCACGACATACAACTTCCGTATTATGCTGACTGAGCCAATCCATTCCGATTATGATGTCGAAACTTCCCAGCTTCATAGGAATAAGATCGACTGAGAAATCGTGGTCGTTTAGGGTGAGCGTACAGTTGCGTAAAATAGAGTCTAACGAAACTGGTTTTCCATCTGCAACTTCCACTGTTATGAATTCCGCGAGCTTATCTCGATTTTTACTTAAGATAGGTTCAAACTCTAATGACACGAAACTTCTATCCGCACCAGTATCAAATATCATAGAGGCATATCTACCATTTATAAGAAACGTACCGTTGACCACATTGCCGTCAGCTCTGGCCTGGTTTGCGTTAATATTGAAAGCCCTTCCTCTAGCAGGTGAAGGAGCTTGGTTTGCTTGGTTCACAGGGTTGGCTTGGGCCTGAGCATGAATAATATTGACCAGCCTTGGACATGTGTTCCTGAAATGACTTGGATCACCGCAATTGAAACAAGCCCGCATAGGTTGGCCCATAGGGTAGTTGGGTTGATAGTATGTTTGGGCTAAATGTTGAGTGGGTGGAAATGGTTGTTGTTGTTGGGCCTGACCCATTAATTGTTGGTGGGTTTGTGTTATAGGTTGGTGGTGGTTTGTTCGTTGAAGCGGGTGGCAGTTTTGAACAGTGTGTCCAGCGCGACCGCAGCCGGTACAGTATTGGCAAGGATAGGCAGGGGAGTGGTGATACTGACAACGGTTACATTTTGGTAGTGGCCCTGTGTATGGTCTTTTGTATGGCGCGGGTGAAGGAGTGGCTTGAGTGATGGGTGCAGCAGGAACAGGGGTGTTGGTTTGGGTGACTGCAAAGTTCCTGGTGTTACGTTTCCTCTTGTTAGCAAATTTAGAGGAAGGAGTGTGGTGGTTTGAGGTTTGTCCCTCAGCAGGGGTTTTCTTCTTTTCCTCCTTGAACTTCCCATTGCGAATTCGGTTTTCGGTCAGTTCCGTCGCCAACTCCATGGCAGCTTCTAGTGTTACTGGTGAAACGCTGAGGACCGAATTTTGGATTTTCGAGGGAAGTCCTCGAATGTAATGTTCTATCAGACGGTAGATTGGAGTGAATAAGTTTGGAACCATTTGGTTCAACTCCAAAAACCTTTTGTTGTAAGTAGAGTGATCACCATCTTTTTGCTTCAAGGCATGAAATTCATCTTCCAATTTCTTAATTTCACTCCTAGGACAGAATCGCCTAGTCATGATTTCCCTTAACTCCTCCCAAGTTAAGGCCATCGCATCTTCCGTTCCCCTCTTTCCTTTCTCGGTATTCCACCAAGTGAGAGCTACACCAAGTAGTCTCCCGGTGGCATAACGAACTTTGCGATCCTCAGGACAATCGCAGTTTAAGAAAACGTTTTCCATCTCCTCGAACCAATGTAGGAGAGCAGTGACTCCCTCAGTCCCTTCGAATTTTGGGGGATCGCAGGACTTAAAATGTTTGAAGGAGCATTTGATGGTAGGAGGGTTGTTGACGATCTGGTCCTGTTGTTGAGGAGGGTTAGTAGGATTTGCAGCAAGAGCTTGTTGTACTTGTACTACGATGTCAGGTAATATCGTGGCCATTTGATTCGCGATATGAGTGGCCAAACGTTCCTGAGACTTTTCCGATTTCCTACTCCTTCGATGCGGTCTAGACGACATCTACAGGATCATAAAATGAGAAGATTGTGAGTTTATGGTATCTTTTAAGGTGTCATGTGTCTTTAAGAAAATGAAAATAACATAAATATCAATAATGCAACTACATCCGAAGGATGTCTTGGGTTCGCTCATGTTGGGCCTCAAATGTCCCCCTTACCTTCACCTATATAGTCATGTGGGCCCCCATGGCTATTGGCTTGGTAGGATTCACATTAGTATTGGCAATTTAACACTCGCATCCCCGAATGCTAACCACAAAATATGTTCATGAGATGTTTTGGTCGGAACGTGTCCAGGTGTAGACACAATGACAACTCAAAGTGGGATTTGCTCTCATGACGTTTGGTATAGCATGCTTTGGCCTAATAAGTATTTCGCACTCTCATCGTTAGTCCCCAGGTAGGCAAACTGGTCCTTTATTTTGGATTTATACGAATGCCAGCCTAGACAGGACGTTCCGACTACCGGTACTAGTACCCTTCCAGTTACTACATGCCCGTCATGAGAACTCACTTTGATGAGATTTGAAAACACGAAAATCATTGTAAAATCAATCATGATGTGGTGTGTGTTTGCATGGATGTGATATGTTATGATCATACGATTTCATGATAGGCATTATTTGATAATACATACTTATGAACATGCTTGAACAATATCAAACGTAACATTTAACATAAACATATAAACATCATGAAATTTGGCATATAACACAAAAAATTCTTATAAGTTTCTAATCGACTATAGTATAGGCTCTAAGGGTCTAATAACCTATCCTATATCCCTATAGTCATGGCTCTGATACCAATCTGTAACACCCCGACCCGCAGCGGAAATATGAGTCGGGGCATAATTGGGTTATCACCAAAGCACATGACATTTACTATTATGTTTCATAATTAAATGAAGTCAAAGTTACATTTCTCAAACATCCAAACATGTTCATTCATTACAAAGGAAAATAACCAAACATGATAATCCAAATACTAAATCGTTTTATTTCTTCTAATCCAGGTCCTATGGATTCCTAGCTGCTGCTGGTTCACCTGTATCATGTGTAAAAATGGGAGGTTTTTGGGTCAACATAAGTTGGCGAGTGAACCTTATAGATAAACATTTGATAATAATTTTCTGGTTAGTTTATCAATAAAATATTGTGCATAATCATAAAAGAGCACATGTATGAAATCAAACATTGGCAAACATCAGTACAATTATAACATACGATAACAATCGATAGCATATATGAACATACCAACATCACATAATAATTAACATAAATGAACTGTGCGATCAAGGCTCAATCAAACGGAGCCGATCGTATTGCATGAACTGGAAATGTAAATTGAACTGTGCACTCAAGGCTCAATCAAACGGAGCCGAACGTATTGCATGAACTGGAAATGTAAATTGAACTGTGCACTCAAGGCTCAATCAAACGGAGCCGAGCGTATTGCATGTATTGAAATGAAAATAAAATGACCGATCAAGGCTCAATCAAACGGAGCCGATCGTGCGGGCACGCCCTGATCAACCGCATAATAAAATGGGGATCAAACTCAACCTCGATGGGTGGGGAGCTACGGCCTCGGCAATTGCATGTACTGAAATAATGATTTGCAAACAATAATAACTACTTAACAGCAACAACTAACACACATGTCATGATATGATATATGCACAATAACTTAGTTATAATATGTAAATGAACAAGACACATGATACACCCCAAAAACGTGATTAAAACGGGGAATTTGAAGGGTTCACTCACATTGGTTGCGTTGGATTTGAGATGGTGAGATGCGCACGATTTAGACGAAGCGAGTCAACGAGAAATTACTAACCTAAATAATAATGGGAAAAAATATATTAAATGGATGGATTTTATTAAAGATTTTAATGGGATTTTTAGATATATTTTTGTGAGTTTATGGCTAGTTTCTATCCTTAAAAATGTTATTTTTAAGTATTTTTAATTGATTTTTAATTTAAATTAAACAAATAAATATTTAAAAAAATAATATTTTTTTACTGTTTGACCGTTGACCGGTTCGGTCAGCGGTAATACTTGCGCCAAGCGGGATTCGAACCGGTGACCTTCCGTTCATGCGCACGTAGCTCTACCAACTGAGCTACGTGACTAACCCGTTAGAAATCCAGTTTTAATTATATTTATACACTTATTCGAATTTACCGAAAATTCCTTTATTTTGCAAAACGTTTTAATCTCATTGAACCGGTGCTTGTGACGGGACTCGATCGCGCGACGTGTAGTTTATTTTGCACACAGTCCACCGCTGGACTGTGTGTCTAACCCGGTTATATTCTTGATTTGTATTATACTTAACAACTACCCACTCTAACCCGGTTAGTTCATAAATAAAAAGGAATGTTATTACGCAGAGTGTGTGTGTAGTAAGGATCGAACTCGGGACTTGTATATAAACTTTGCACACAGTCCACCGCTGGACTGTGTGTCTAACCCGTTAATTATCCAAATTTTATTTACTCTTATCCCGTTTTTAGATTCGTCTTCTTCACTACGATTACCGGTTTTTACTCAGACAACTGGTTCATGGTCTAACTACTTAAATAACATGACTACTAGTTTAAATGTACAAACCGAACAGTTTGGGGAAAGGAAATACCGGACAGGTCGTCTTCTTCAGGAAGTCCGGCGAGAACAGGCAACTCTGTTTTTGGACCTTCGGCTGGGAGGGTCTAACAACAGAATTAAAGAATTAGATTTGAAATTGAACCAGAGTACATGGATTATTAGCACGGTTGAATGTGTTTACCGTTAACTAGCGTGTTTCCGGCAAATTCCAGATTTTCTCCGGCGAACCCAGAAAATCCAACAAAGTCTTCTGTGACTGATTTTGAGTGACGGTTTAATGTTAGTAGAGTCCTAACAATAGATTGAAACAGCAAGAGAGGAAATTCTTACTGGTTTGTGTTGAACCCGGTTTTCCGGCGAGATTTGCAGAGAATTCCGGCGACAGATTTTTGTGTTCAAAAGACTTGAAAACGCGACGAAAAAGAATTGGAATGTATTTGAGACGGTTTTGAATCGTAATAATGATTGGAACCTGAATTATTTGAAGTTTGAATGCCTTTCGGTTTCAAAACCCGAAACTTGAAGTTCATTCAATTTGAACTTAATTAGAAACCGATATTCATCGGTTATAAGACAGCTAAACGAACCAAAACTGATTTGGCGATTCGGTTTACCGATTTCCGTTATTCAGATATCATTAACCGTTAATTTGTGTTTGCGCATAAAACTCAATTGTTTTCATAATGTTAACAGAAAACAATTGGTGGCGGAGTGGTTAAAGGATTGGTTGATAGGTTGTTGGAGGCAGTTGACCCGGGTTCGAGTCCGGTCAGCTACAAATTTTTTTTATTTATTTTATTTTAACTTTTTATCAAGTATAATTTTTATAGTTTAGTTTATATATTAATTATGTAACGTTTAAACTCAAAATACTCATAAATACTTAATGTAATTTCATAACTTGGTATTTGATTACAAAACGGAGCGGGTTTTGAGACCCGATTTATACAAATGTTACACCTTATTTCTCCTCACCTATAAATACCCAACACCCTCATTCATGCACTCCTTGCTGCAAGTTCGCCCGAAACCTCCTGAAACCCAAAACCCTTAATTTTCTAGTAAGAATCCACCCATTTTCATGCAAACAACAACGTTTTACAAACGATTTTGCACAAGGTTTTACCTTCGATTTCATCAAACTCTTCTGTTTATGAAAACCTTCATCTTTTGTACAAAACTTCTGTTTTTCATATAGATCTAAGTAAAACCTTTTAAACATCGATTTTCACACAGATTCGGACTAAATGGCGTATGTTTCGTTCACTTTGAAGTGGAACGAGGCGTTGTCAAGCAAGATCTCAGATCCGGAAGCACAAGGACGAAACCGTCGCTTTGCACAAAGTGGACTAAACCGTACGAACCTTCAAGTTCGCCCGGATTAGTCCGAGTTTCTGTAAAATGGCTAAAACTCGCTCCAAAAGACCTCTCTAGCCTAGGCTTTGCTCAGTAGCTTAAGGTTGGAGGGATGGACACTCGATTTCGTCCGCAAACGACGTGAAAACGCACGATTTGGATGCCAAAACAGTCAAGTTCTCTCGGAAAACATCAAGTTCGCTCGAACTTGATCAATTTTGACAGATAACATACAAGTTCGTCCGAACTTGTACTCTTCCAAGGGTAATAGCACAAGTTCGCCCGAACTTGTCTACTGTTCCTTCAACCGTTAACCGTTTTAGCATTTCGGAAGACTAATGCACTTCAGTTCGCTTACAGGCTGATCCGACGCTCTCCTCAACTTACCTCAGATCCCTTATCTCTCTCCCTTAACGCACCGATTGTGAGTATACTTGACCCATTTTTGCTTTAACGCACTTTTTAGTGTAACATACGTTCATATCAAAGTTCACAACCACGCTAAACTGATTTATCACACGCGAATATCTGTTATGTATATGTATACGTGATGCTAGGAACATGTAAACTAGGACACTTTTTAGTGTAACATACGTTCATATCAAAGTTCGCAGCCTTGTCGAGAGCTTAAGATGTGAAATTTGTCTTGTGAGTTTATATGTTATGCGTATCATGATTATGTATGTGGAAATTCGCGACACTTTTTATCTACTATGCTATTATATCAAAACATGTATGCTCGTCAATACATTTTTGTATTGACAATTATTTTAACGTATGTTGCAGGTTATTGGATTCTACTTGCTGCAGTTGGACGTAGGATTTCATCTTTAGAAACGCATGTAATAGAATCTAGGGAAGATCGAATCATGTTTGTTTGAGAGATGTTTGGATATTTGTAATGATTGTTTATGGATTATATGTTTGTTAGTATGGGATAAGGAATGTTTAAATATTGTCGCGTAAATAGTTGTTACGGATCATCTCGAGCAATCTGATTCGCTTAGTGTCACACCCTGATGTTTCCGCCATCAGTTAGGGTGTGACACTACATACTAGTCCATTCTCCTTGTAACATCTTCTACCTTAACAACACTAACAACACGTCTAAAAAAAATCTCAATTAAAACAAAATTAAATAACTAACGTCAATAATATTTTGTTATAATAAGTGACATAATAATTTATTATAGTAAGTGGCAGAGACTTAAGTATGCCAGTAAACAAACTGAACAAACACGAACATCGGTATGTTCGTGTTCGTTCATTTAACTTTAACCAAACATGAACACGAACATATAATGGAACACATTTTTTTGTTCGTTTTCGTTTATTAAGAAATCACCCATGTTCATGTTCGTTTATGTTCGTTCGTTTAAAGCCTAAACGAACAATTCACGAACATTAACAAACACAAATGAAGATAAAAAAAGAAAGTTTAAATAAACATAGTTGAATAAATATAAATAACATGACTGAATAAATATAAACGAACACAAATGAATGTAATTAACAAATATAAACAAACACAATTTAACATTAGTGAACACAAACAAAAGTGTCTAATATGTTACATTTCATCCGAAAGCATATTTAGATTAGGGCTCATAGATACTAAAATTAAGTAGTTTTTTATATAAATATTAAGTAAGTGAAGAAAAAATTTAAAAGTTCATTTTTTATTACTGGAAAACTTAATTATTAATTAGTTATATTTATATAAGTAGTTTAACCTAATATTTATATAATTATAACTATTTATGTATTTACTAAAACATAAACGAACGTTCATGAACATAAATGAACGAACATAAAAAACGTTCACGAACATAAATGAACAAAAATAAACGAACGTTCACGAATATAAATGAACAAACATAAACGAACGTTCACCAACATAAATGAATGAACACAAGGTGTGTTCATGTTCTTTCATTTTTAATTAGACGAACACATTTTTTTTGTTCGTGTTCGTTCATTTATTAAATAAACGAACATAAACGAACTTTCCGCCGAACAAGTTCACGAACAATTCATGAACGTTCGGTTCGTTTACAGGCCTAGAGTTAATGAAATAACTTGTTATTTTGAAACACATTTCACGTTACAACAACATATAAAGGTTTAAAAAATTGAAATTAGACCAATTAATCCGCCATCCATATTCAAGGGAGAGAATTTTTGCTATACTCTATGAAGGTGTTCACCACTATGGCACTATCTATAGCGATAGAAACCCTCCATGTGGTCTCCAATTGTGACATCGGCGTTTGCATCTCTTTTACGTGGACGATGTTATCTTTTTGGCGGGCATTTCATTTTATATACCCGCTGGTAGTTAAATTTCAGGTTTAGTCTAATTATATGTAGAACATAAATCATATTTTCTTATTCATTCTTTTATTTTTGAGTAAAATGTCAAAATGGTCTTGGAGTTTAGATCATTTTTGCCACTTCAGTTTAAAATGATTTTTTTTATATCTAGGTCTTTGAGATCTCATTTTTGTTGTCATTTTCATCCAATTGGCAAACTTGGTTATAAATTATGTTAACTTCTTTTTTTTTATCGGTTTCCTCATTTAAATGAAGGGTATAATTGTCATTTTATATCATAATATATTTTAATTAAATAAGAAAAACGTCAAAAATGAGGAGTTTAACATAAAATTATAACATAGTTTGTCAATTGAATAAAAATATCAACAAAAATGAAACCTTAGAGGCCAAGATACACAAAAAGTTTTATTTTAGAACTAAAGTGACAAAAGTAACTTAAACTCAAACACCATATTAATATTTTACTCTTTATTTAAAAAAAAAATTGAAATATATACTTACCAAATAGTCAAATACCCCCTTACTTACTTTTTTGTAATAATAAAACTAAAATTATAGGTAAATAAAGAGAAGAACATTAATCATATTTTCTTATTCCTTCTTTTATTTAAAAAATAAAAGTTAAATGTCATTTTAGTCCTTATGATTTTGGTTATTTTGTTATTTTAGTCCAAAGATTTCATTTTTCAGCTGTAGTCCACATGTGAAATAGCAGTAGACTAAAATGGCAGGTGAAACATTTTTAGATCCATATATAAAAAATAAAACATTTGAACTAAACTGACAAAAACTAGAATAACATTTAACTCAAAAAATAATAATAAAAGATATACCTACCAAATAGTCAAATACCCCCTTAGTTACTTTTATAGTAATAATAAAATGAAAAATATAGGTAAAGAGAGGGGACCCCCTCTATAACCGTGATCACCGGCTCCATTATGCACCATCACCCTATGAGGGGGGGACATCACTCGCGCCCACGCACTTCTCGAGCCTCACGCGTCACCTTTCCTTTTTCTTTTTCCATTTTTATTCAAGTTTTTCACATTAAAACACTCCAAATCAATGTTTTAAAAACCAGCCCCGCTAGTACCAATTAAACCATTCGATATAACCGGTTAAATCATTCGGTACATCCGGTTAAACCATTCGATACATTTGGTAAATCGTTTCTAAGCCCAACCTGATACAGTGTAAAAACCGAATTTTAAAACATTGCTCCAAATACATGCCAATGGTATATATCACCCCTCGTATGTTCTTTATGCTCACAACTTTGTTGGTTAAAACGTTGTAAACAAGGTATAGGTGGAGGAGGATGTTAACCTTTATCTCTTCGAACGTAATTGAAGGACTACAAATAACGACATGGTATGATCTAATATGTTTCTAAGTAAAAGATACAACCGTTTATTTCGTTCTCATAATGTTCTACTTGTTTTGTACATGTGTGTACAAGCGCATTATGTAATTCTTGGTGTTTTTAATATTTGTTATCAATATACATCTCTAGCTCACTCTCGCTATCAATTGTCTCATAGAGTTTCTCGTGTTTTTTCACAAAGGAAGAGTTTTCTGATTATCTTCTCTGTATATATATGTTGTGGTTAATTACATAACACTAAGCTATTGTGAAGAAAAAAAATTGAACCTAAATCATTTAATCTATATCAATGATTCAAATATACAAAAGAATCAAATACTTCTCACCTGCAAATATCAAGTCCCAATCGAATCAAAACGGAGTAAAACGAACACATAATTTAGAATAAGGCCTATACCTGAAACACCAGTTATTTAGGTATCATCTGAAGCAACAAAGCTTACGCCATGTCATCTTTTTTGGCAACAACTTGTTGATTTCCATAATATACAGTGGCGGAGCTTGACCCGAATGACAGGGGGTCGAAAACGTACATACCCAAAAATTTCTATAGAACCGGGGTTGAAAACGTATATACCCAAAAATTTCTATACGAAAACTAAATGTATAACACTACTGAGCGAAAAGTTCGGGGGGTCGGGCGCCTCTCCGGCCCATTGAAAAGTTGCGCCCCTAATAATATAGTTAACTTTTTTCTTCTTTACCATGAGGAAACAAACCGGTATTGTTTGAACAATATCGATACCTGTACCATATTCTTTTTTATGGTTTTCTTGATGTGGTGATATAAAGTTCGTTGATAACGGAGGTGTAGTCACAATAGAGTATATTTTTGGTACCATAAGCTATAACGAATTCCGGTACGCTAAAGGTATCATGATGAACCGAATCGATACCAGCCCGACAATATCGATACCGTTCCCTGTATTCTTTTTTATGGTTTCGATCGATGTAAAACACGTGTTGATATTCTCTTGGGTGTATCTCCTTTGGTTGCTACTCCAATATGCCGATACCATATCGGATCGAACCGCTACTGATATCGACCGAAACCCGTGCGAAGCATGAATAATCCCACTAATTAAATTAACAATTAATTTGGTAGGTCTTACCAATGGGGTGGTGGTCCATTGGTAAAGGTAAAGTCTTTAAAAACACTTAGGTTGGAAAGAGAAGGTCTTGGGTTCAAGTCTTACAAATGACATGAAATTAAAGAAACTAGCCGTTCAAAAAAAATTTGGTAGGTCTTATTTAATATTATTTAGTTATTATTTTGGTAGGTGTTAAAATATATAAATTAAATTAAATTAAATCAAACAAATCATAAAGACTCTCAACTCAAGCTATGTGATTGGCATGCAATGATTGTTGTTTAAACCAACTGCCCATAAATGATATGATCTTTGTTCTTAAGGCATTGATGGGAATTTACATTTCTACCCCTCCTATAAATGAGGAATATTTTTATTATCCTATAGAATGATGGCCTTTGCTTTCTCATGCTACAAGGGGTTAAATGTCTTTATACCCCAACTAGAAAACACACTCTTGCTTAAAATTAAAGGCAGAATTAATTATTAGTATCCTACACCAATAAAAGACGATGGGAAATGCAGACATGCAATGAAGGTGGTTTTAGGCCCACCTGGAGGAAAAACGTTTTTAATTTAGTTAGTTTTGATTTTCTTCTTTTACGATCAATGAAATAAAAGACCGGCTATTTGAGATAACCCAATGGTAAAAGATGAGTAAACGATTTTATATGTTCGTGACCGCAAAAAACGCTGAGTAGTCTAACCTATCATCTTTAGTTTCAAGGAAACCCGCCGTCCGAAGGTTTACTACGGTAAAACCTAGTTGAGATCAGATTTGAACTTAAGACCTATGAGATCAAACCCAAATCTTCACTACTCCTGTAATGCTAATTAGGTTATAGCTCATTGGCTAATTTTGTTTTGATTGTATTTAGATCTTTTAAATAAATGTTTTTTTTATATTTTAAATAACGTATCACATATGTCTCAAATATGTCAAAAATGAAGAAGAGGATTTATAGTGTAATCATATTATTTATTGAATTAGAATAGAATTTATGATTATCAACACATGTATATATTACAAATATTATATTAACAGAGTTTAAATAAACTATTACAACAATCAGAAAGTTTTAACGAACCAAATACACGAAAGAGAGTTTATTCGTGTTCGTTCGTCAAGAAAATGAACATGTTCACCAACGGATCACAAACACCAAGGAACACAAATAAATTCGGTAGAGGTAGCATAGGCTAGAGACGGATGGTTGAGGGAGCAGCGCTCGAACTTGAAGCCCTAATCGTGGAACAGATGTTGATAGTATATTTCGATGTGAATTATGAGAAAGATAGGAACAGTGAATAAACAAAGTGTGAATATGGTTTCTATTTTATTTGTTAGGGTAGTAAATAAATAAATAAATAAATAAGAATAAAAGAATTTAAAAAGTTCAGATAAAAAATAAATGCACAAAATCTCTAATGAATAAATAAACACGTGTAAATGAACGAATCTTCATGAACACATTATCGAATACTCGCAAACATAATTGAACGAACGACACATCTGTTCATGTTCGTTCATTTAGTTAATTGAACAAAATTTCTTATTTATGTTAAGTTTTGGTACGTTAATAGCAAATCTCTTCATTATCGCTTATTGTCTAAATTGTAAAGATAGAGATTTTGATGGAGAGATACACAATAGAGAAAAACTGCAAATTGTAAAGATAGAGATTGAGACCTAAGTGTGAATGCTCTAAATGGGAATTGGCTAAAAACTATTTTTTACAAAGTCAAATAGAAAGAGGTAAGTGTAAGTCAAAGTCAAATGACGATAACATCTTAGCCTACTAACATAACATGTGTATCTATCAAATTGGTGTCGGTCAGGATCGTTTCATAATGTGAATTTTTGGAATAGATAAATTTCTTTTGAACGGCCAACTAAATCACTAGATAAGTATCTTGGGTTGTCCTCATTCGAGCAAATGCATCCCCTCCTCCATAATGATCAGAGTTGGATGCATACCCCAGCCATCAAGCCACCAGTTTCGGGGAAAATCCGTCCGCCCGAAGGTCCACTGCGGTAAAACCCGGTTCAGCTTGGTTTTGAGCTGGTGACCTCAATAGAGGTCTAGTTCTAAACTTTATTACCACCACCAATGTCCTTCAAAGTAATGCTAGTGAGAGTTAAACTTTAGACCTCAAGAAGAGAACTCAAATGACTAACACTAACTTGTCAGGACTTTTGGAATAGATAATATTGGTGGTGTTAGTCATTACAAAAATTCGAGCTACGAATAATAAGAAAATTGGTGCCACGGATGATCTCAATACGATGTCATATGTTTGATGACGAGGGCATGACTATAGCGTGTAACATAATCATTAAATTTTTAGATGATTACATAATTTAGAGGCCATGCAAATATGCAATGCTACGATGAAAATAGTAAGTCTTATAGAACAAGAAAGATCTAAACATACCTCTTAATTTCTAATTTAACTCCCTTTTTAATCACATTGATACAATCACTTCAAATATTAAAAATCAACATAATTTTTAAAAAGTACTCTTTAAAAGCTTTATAAAAATATCTATTTTTTGTATAAGAAAAGTTTCAAAAAATTAATAAATTTTACGTTTCTAACTTTTTGCTTTTATCTCAGTTTTTAAAACCAAGTTAAAAATATATTAATAATATTGTGTTTTTAAAACATCTTTTGATTTATTTAATATAACTGATTTTTTAACTCATCTAGGAGTTAACTTCTATAAGGACTACAACGTACAATTTGACCCTTAAAAACTCAGTAAACTCTAGTCAAAGACCACATGGAACTTTATCAACTTTTTGCACCATAGGCCATGTGAAATGATAAGCTTTTTACACGAAACATCTCCACGCGAAAAGTCGCCTTTCGCTTGGACAGAGCGTTCGCTCAACTATAACATTTCGATAACTAACTAGTGACATTTCATGTATTATGCATTTTGTGCTAAGTGCCAAATGAAAACTATAACCATTCGTGCAAAATCTGCCACATTTCGCATCATCATCATCATACATACATAAAAAAGACTAGACAGAAGTATCTAAAACCTTAAAACGTAATAACCAGTTTTTTGTATAACATTTAATGTACTATATTCGAAACCTACAATCTTTCTTTTTTCCTAGTTTATACCTATAATTAAATACAACATATAACACGAGTACACGACTGCTATATTATTCTTATCCTTCTTCAAGATAATGACTTCTCCATATTATAAGTATAACAATAAAATTTCAAGCATCATCCATAAAAAAATCCAAAACAAATGCCAAATCAAACCCCCATCACTTCAAAATTTATATATTATTTTGCAACAAGTTTGTGCATATATGGTTATACATGTTGCTTTAGTGGTTTTTTGTTCAAAACCAAATTGTTCACAATTTTATTTATATACTATTAATTGGTATCATTGTTAGGCATTAAAACGTGTACTTTTAGCTTATAAAGTTGGACATTGGTAACATTGTTAGGCATTAAAACTTGTATTGTTAGGTAGGGATGAGTACAGTACCCATTCGGTACCGGTACTGCAAAACAAGAAAAGTGGGTACCGGTACCTAATACACCGGCCGTAACGTGGAGCTCATGTATAATGTTTAGGGACTGTATGGCAACTTCTGAATGGTTAAGTGCTAAATCAGTAAGAGGTCTGAACTATTTAGTGCTGAACCGGTAAGAGGTCTGAACCTTAAGAGCCAGTGTAATGCTTAATCGTTCAGAGGCAAACGTCGTACCAATTGAGATTAAAGGTTTTAACCATTGAGACTCGATATAATGCTTAAACATTCAGATGCAAATGTCTGAACCATTCAAACATTTACTCGCGAAACAAAAAGTCTGAATCATTAAGTATTGAATCAGTAAGAGGTCTAAACCATTCAGAGCCTCACTAAGCGATAAACAAACAGCCCCTTAGTTGTTAACTAATCCATGCCGGCTGAATTTGTAAGCCCGGCCGCAACGCGGCGGGGTCTTACATCTAGTTTGGATTATATCCGACAACTTATTTAAAGAGAGGTGGACGCAATGGTATACTTAACACAAGTTTGATATTTGATGAAATTAAACATATTCAATATTTTATAGATTTATCGAATAAATATGGTATTGTATACGTTAGTTATAAAAGGAACTAAGGGAGTAGAGGGCACTCTTTTAGCCTAGCCTAAATCCATCAATCCTGCACTGTCACCTCATTTCTACCGTCAACTACTCTTAGGGCGGGATGAGTTTTCTCATATTTATTGAGTTTTCTCCTGAATTGGTGTACACGGGTGGTTCCGCTAGTGACACGATGATAGTGGTCCGTCAGTGATCCTAATTTGCCGTTCAAAAAAAAAACCTCACTACAACATTCCTTTAAGCTACCCTAGAATTTTGTTGGTTTTTTGTTTTTAAATAAAATTAAACAATTAAATATCACTAAATTAGATTTTCATTAAACTTTAAAACATAATTCAAACTAAATAAACAAAATACAAATACTTAATAAAAAGCATCATTCATTTAGGTGATCCACCAATCATATGTTTTCGTTGTTTCACGTTTACGGGCTACAGCTATTTCCTTTAGCAGTATGATAAAATGATCGTGGGGCCGAGTAAACGTCTCAAGGTCTTGGTCAAATGTCATTCTCTTCGCACTCCCGCATTGTGCCGTCATCAACGCTATAGATTCGTCCAAATGTTTCTTTTTAGCATCCAACAACTCCTTAAGAGACGCTTATTTTCTGACGCGCAGTCGTTAAGTTTGTCACCCAAATCACTTTTGCTTGATGGCTCCAACTCTTTTATCTTTCCGTTTCGGTCTAGTAGGTCCAACTTCTTCCTTCAAGTCCGGCACCCGCGTACCGGTTGTGAAAGCATCGTCAAATGTACGCGGGTAGTAGTTGCCGGTTTCTGATGACAATCTTCTCTTGTCGGAACCACCACTGGACTCTTCACTCGGCCACGAGACCTTGGTCCATTTTGAATGTTGTTTAACAACAATTGGTTATTGTTTGTCCACAGGTGTGAAATTTGAAGAATATTGGTTTGTTTATGTATGTGATAATGTTTTGTAAATTTGAGCGCTGAAAAAATGCTTAAAATGGATTTTTATATATAGTGTGTTTAATTAAAAGTTTTTTTTAAATAGAGCCGGTCAACGGTCAAACGTCAAACAATCAGATTAAGTGGGTTCCTCTAGCCATAAACCATACCCACATTCCTTTCCCGAGGGGGTGACAACGGTGTACCTAAGTTAGGTCATCAGCCTATCCGTGAGGCGCTCCTCCTCCCTAAGAGATATATACCTAGGAATCCCTTTACTTAAAAAGATTTAGTAACAAGCTTAATTTGAGGAGTAGTTTACCACCATCGACAAGGAAAACTCTTACAAGGTTACTCATTTCATTGCGTTCATATTTTCATTTCGAGTCCAAAACCCAAATATATAGAAATTTGTCGTTTGGATGTGGTTTGAATCGAATAACTATAGTTAAAAATAATACTTGTTTGTAATTTGTTACTTTGGCAGTTTAATGAAAATCTAATTCTTTTTGTTAAAAAAAACTCATCATATTTCCCACAAATGAATGGAAACATATATAAATCAAGAAAAAAAGCACTTACAACCACATAAACACATGATTTATAAATGTATATAGGATTATAAACAACTTTATAAAACTATTAGAATAAATTAACAAAGTAAAATGCCTTTTTACATATGTAGCATTTGATCTTCTAAAGACTTAACGGGAACATCTATGCTTGGAATTAACAACGGTTTCATCGACTTCTTTTGTAAGAAACGTTGTATGCATATGGAAGAGATAACTCATATATGGACCCATATGGACCACCACGTTTGGACTATTATGTCCTTATTATTGAAGATCTAGTCGAACCACCGTGTTTGGATCAGTGGGCCCAGGCGTAAGATGGGAATGTATGGATTTTGTACGACGACGACCTTATAATCGCACAAACATCAATCTAGGTAAAAGGTACAAAGAAAATTGATGTGACAATACTAAACGTACGACGCACTCGCTATTAGATCCCACCAACGGTAGAAATGATCCTGAAGGAAAAAGAGTCGTTGACATGAAGGAGAAAAAGGTTCCACTAGCGGATAAATACATACAACTTTTAAGATCTGACATACTAATAAGATAATAAGAATAAAATAGATAACATTAACTACTATAACACCATTAAAATGAACGTTTTTATCATCTTTAGTTAAAGTTAAAGTATAGTATTGCTAAATTAAAAACAACGACGTTTTTCATTACACATTGTGCACACTTGTACTATTTTACCATATAAATGTGTTGTTTTACCATAATAGCGAACAATGTGTCATTTTACCATGATAATGGTACCAACGGATTTATAATGGTAAATGACACAATTATAAATTGTAAACCAACAACTTTTCGATAAAATGGTAAAACAACACAATTATATAAATACCAACACAACTCAAACGAAAAACAACATAATATTGAAAGAAAAAAAATACTATACTCGAATAAGTGAAAAAAATATCTAAATTTTATGGAATGATTTAATTTTTTAAATAACTTCGTATGGCAAAGTAATCTACACTTAAAAAAAGTCTAAGAATTTGAACTAGGTCAAAGAGTTCCCGAATGCCCTTAATGTTGATTTCTCTCAGCGTCACATGTCACCACTCACCACGAGATTGCTTTTCAGGTTATCTCCACTTTGTATTTGAACTCTCTGTGTGTGCGCGCGCACGCTAATATATGGGATGAGCTATGCCCACATTGGCTACTCAAATTCACTACCCCATTGATGTTCGATTATACTCTTAATTATATTTATTAATTCTGAAGCTAAAATCGAGTCACGGAGGAAATTTCTCTCTCATTGCTAATAGACGGGATGAGCTATGTCCACAATGGCTACTCAATTCATTACCCATATTAATGTTCAATTATTCTCTCAATTATATTTATTAATTCTCAAGCTGAAATCGAGTCACAGAAGAAAATTTTCTTCCCTCGGTGGTAAGACTTACATATGTTTTATGGAACCCGGATTGAAGATCCCAATATTAGTAAACGATATACTTGAGATTGATCAGTAATCTTATATATAACAATTTACATCGAGATAGATAGTAAACGGGCAACAAGCTGCGCCGTTACCCCTTTTTGAATAGCAAAACTAAGCCTTTTAAAAACTACGTCCATAGATCTCGGGGTCATAACTATGCATGACCCTTTGAACTCAACTAAGAAGGTCCACAGCCTCTGGCGCCAGGAAACCAAAAGTATCAAAAGCAAATGAGATAAATGTGATATTGTATATTCCATAATTAGGGGTTTTGTATTGATCTTATACCTCTTATATAAGGGACCCTTTGTTTATCAATAAGTTTGAAATCGATATCATATGTCATAACTATTGTTACCCAACTCATCGTTCTACCTTTTCATATAACGCTTTTTGGAGTCATCTAGATACCATTTGTAGCAATACATACTTGATCCATACACATTTGTCACACTTGTGTTTGACCCACGAGCATTTGACCCAAGTATGTTCGTCACACTTGAACCACCTTACGTTGGAACCACTAAGTTTTAAACTATCAAAATCATCAAGGATCGATGCTTCTTCCTCAAACAAACCTCACCATCTCAATTCTTCTATGCCTGACACCCACCCATTCAATATCCATGTCGATTTAATCTAATGCATTCATATCTGATTCCAATTCATCTACATTGTTATCTTTACTATCATCCTCTTCACCATATTTTATCTTCTTAGCATGCAATCATTATATCACACACTAGCCCATGAACCACTAGCTAGCCTACCTTGTTGCCAAAAAAATGATCAAAGTCATGAGTTGTATCAAATTTGTGGTATCCAAATTGACTTTCATGAGCCCAGTTCATTTACTTGTAATAAATCATCAATCCCCTGATCCAATTAGGGCCCAAACTGACTATACCGGCCCAATTTATCAACATTACCATGGCGCAGTTATTCACCAAATAAATCATTATCACCCACCCAATGCACTAATTGACTACCATGCCTTTTCCCATTTGGTTTACAACTATTTCATGACATTCAAGCAATAACTAATTTAGTTTTTACATGATTTTAGGCCCTGTAGACCGAAAACTCCTCGCAATAGAGATGGGCATAATAACCGGTTTCAAACCCGACCCGGTAGAATCGAATTGGACCCGGTTCCAGTTCCTACCCGACATAAAGTAGAACCGGTTCCGGGTTCAAAATACCTGATGGTTCCTACCCGGTTCCACATTTTTTAATTTTAATCGGGTCGTACCCGGTTCCAAACCGTACCCGGTTACTACCCGTACCCGGTTCCTAATGTACCCGGTTCCACCCATACCCGGTCCCGGTTCCTAATAATTAGTTATTATTAATGTTTTTAATGTAACTAATTTATTATCAATGAATAAAAAAACATTAAAATTTACTAAACTCACTAAACATTAGTAAAAATTAAACATAATAAACATCTCCATATGATCGGTTCCCCATTGTACCCGTAACCGGTTCCACATAGTACCCGTACCCGGTTCTTACTGTACCCGGTTCCGGAATACCCGTACCCGGTTCCAAACGGTTCCAGATTCTGTTGTGTAAACCCGGGTAGGAACCGGACCCGGTTCCACATCAAACCCGGTTCCATTGTCAACCAAATGAAACCGGGTTCGATTTGGAACCGGTTCCGGGTATTAAGAAAACCCGATTATGCCTATCTCTACCTCGCAATATATCATATCTGCAAAGATTACTTTTCTATTTACAGAAGGTAACATTTAGCAAAAAAGATTGTAAATATGCCGCCATGTTTCCATTTTCGAAGTGCTGGGTTTAATGTGTGAGTAATTTGGGCTTTTAGGTTCAAAGTGGATGGTTAAGACTGGACGGTATGCCAGCCGACCAAGGGACGTCGAGGCCCGGCGACGGAGCGGAACACCGCCCTCTAGGGGCGTCCACGGCTTGCTCAGCTGCTGCTCGACGATGGAGACGGGCCCACTGATTTGAAACCTTTTTTTAAATTAAAAAATACCCCTTGTTCTATAAAAATACCTCTCTTTCACCATTTTCTTCCTACTTTCAACCCAAATCACTCTCATTTTATACCCATCTTTTACAAAAAAAAATACCCTTTCACTCACAATGCAATCTAATTCTTGGTGGTTCTCGTCGTCAGAGGAAGGAGAGATGTTTTACGCAAACGCCGTGCTTAGGGCGGCTCAGATTATTATGGAGGAGGAAGAGGAAGAGGTCTCGTTTGAAATACAAACCCGAAACAACGGATAAACAGAGACCGCGAAGGTTAACCATTATTAATTTTAATTTTTTTGTATCCTTGTTTGATCTTTCCTCGTATTTATTTTTTTTTTACAGGAGCGCACGGTAAATTGGTGAACGATTATTTTTCTGAATCACCCCTATACAATGCCGAGATTTTCGGAACACTGTCCTGGTTGATCAGGGCCAACAGGATTTAAACACGTTCTCGCTGACCAACGAGTACACGCACGCAAACCTTCAAGCCGATTTGATAGAACATATATGGAACAACGCAAACGGCGGGGACGGTGACGAAGACGATAGCGAGTAGTATTTATGTTTGTGTGTTTTTTTAAATCTAGTCTTTCTTTATAATTTTTAGGTAGTGTGATTTTATTTATGTAACTTTTATTTTAAATTTTAGGCTATGGGTTTAATTATCTTGTTTTATGTTTTTTTTATTTAGTATTTGAATTGACTTTTAAAAAGTTAACTAAACAAAAAATAAAACAAAAAAATAATTCGTGTGGAGCCGGCCCATCCCGTAGGGGATGCCACCCCCTTGAAAAGGCTTGAAGGGACATCCCATGAAGGATGGGGATGTGACGTCCTACGTGGAGGCGCATCCCCATGGGGATGCCCCTCCCCATACCCACTAGCCTAAGATCATGCCTAATGAGCATTACAAAGGCGTGAAGGAGCTTAATTATGCCCTCAACATCGCCTTTCTGGGAGTTACAGGGGCATGAAGAGAGGGGGCGTTTCTAGTATAACGGTAAACGAGGAGAAGAAATTGAAACATAATGATTAAAAGGGCATTATGGGAGGCCATCGGTTAACGCATTATTCCGCCATACACCACCATAACGCTTATTCAAAAAATGTGTAATGGTAAACGACCCTTAATGTTCATTCAATCATTACTTTCCAATTTTTTCTCCTCATTTGACATTATACTAGAAATGTCCATCACTCTTCATGTCTCTGTAACGCCCACAAGGGTGGTGTTAAGGAAGTTATCAAGCCACTTGACGCCCCTGTAATGCCCATTACCCATGGTCCAAGAAAAGGTTAGTTTCTTTCCATTTAATTCCAAGTAAGTTTGAATTGCAACTCCCTCCTTTGTTCTTAGATGTCTTCTCACATATGTGTTGGTAAATTTAGTGTTATCAATGGATTCTGGTGATATCAGATTAACTTGTCGACTGTATTGATCTTATTAAAAACTAAACGAGTTTAGAGATGCGAGAGTGTTGGCTCATTTTAAACAATTTTTTTTTTTGCCAGACTATGCAAGTTAGGCTATATTTATTTGATTAGGCTATATCAATTGGGTTCAAAATGTGGTGTGGACTTTTGACCGAGACCAAGGCTACTTGATTAAAACCTAAAATTGGTTTAATTGAGATGAAAAGATTTTCAATGAAGGGTACCCGTAGAGTTACATATATTTTAAAAAGGGAGGTTTTAGATTTCAACCTGGTTAAAAACAAAATTTAATATTATTAGTATAAGGGGTAGGGCTGGTTATCACTCATCACTCAGTCTCATCTTCCAATCAAGTTTCGTCATGTCATCAACCATTATTTCATCACTCACAATCTTTTTTATTTTTTTAATTATAAATTAACAATAAAACACTAAAATTATATAATAAAATTCATTTAAAATTTTATTAAATTTAAAACATACTAGTTCAATATTTTAGACTACAATTAAAAAAATACATAGAGAAACTCTACTTCTCGTCCGAATTAGGAAATTCCAAACCTAAAGAACCTACTAGTTCGATTAAATCATATCTTAACCGAAAGTGAGTGTCTTCATCACGCAGCTGTTGTTGGATATTTTCGGGAACGTGAACTTGAGTAGGAGGATCCGGCACCCAATCTGGAGATATTGCACGTCCGTCATGTTTAACATATTGTACAATATGATACATGCATATACTATGCTATGTATTGAGTTCTTATACACCGACACGAAAAATTTAAGCGTCTCATTGTCGGAAGACAATTGGCTATCACTATCGCTGTCCATTGAAAACGTTGAATCCGTATGAAAATCCATTTGTGAAATGGTATAAAATTGTAAAATGTGTGATATTTGTTTGTGTTTTGGTGTGAGTGAAATGGTTAAAAATTTATAAAGTATATATAGATTGTTTAGGTTTTTTTTTCAACGGTATAATACACAATGTTCGAATTTTGAATATAACGCGTGATATATATCACGCGTTGATATATTCACGCGTGAAATAAAAGGGTGACGGTGGCGTGCAACTATCGAAAACACGTGACCGGGGGACATCACACGTCCATCCCGGGTCACCTAAGAATAACATTTATCGTTCAAAAAAAATTGAGATGTTAAGGGGGTAGGGGTCGTGGTTTTTTCATCACTCACAACTTCCAATCAAGTTTCGTCATGTCATCAAGCATTATTTCATCACTCACAATCTCTTTTAATGGAAATGCCCATCACTCACAATCACACCCAACAATTTCACCACAACCAACAATTTTCTTCAAACAATCAAAACAATCACGCGTTAAAAATATAACGCGTTTTACGTTTGACACGTGATCATTGGAGGGGCGGTGGTGTTTTGTACAAAATCAGGCGTGATACAAATTTATCACGGACAAAAAGACAACGGGTCCCCTAATACATGGTCAACATTCGTTCATCAAGATGTCCATCTTCAAAACCCATTTAACATCTCCCTAACACTCAAACTTCACAATCAATAACAATCAATGGATGGGTTTCTTCAAAACAATGACAGAACCACAAACCCAACAAAAGCAGCAAGCTTTATCACTTTTAAAAACCCCTCAATCAATCAAATGCCCCAAACACCTCCGGTCCATCCACGTCATCCTCCTCCGAACAGCCCTTCACCGGAGCAGTTACGCCGTCGGAAACTTCATAACCTCATGTGCCAATTTGGGCCTCATGAATTATGCACACCAACTGTTCGACCAAATGCCTGAACCAAACTCATTCGTCTGGAACACCTTGATCAGAGGATTACAACAAAACCATGAACCCAGAAAGGTAATGGGTGTTTATGATCGTATGCGGAGTGAACGCGTTGGCCCGGATTGTTTTACGTACCCGTTTGTGATTCGGGCTTGTACTGAGTTGGCTGAGCATGTTAGAGGGAAATGTGTTCATGGGTTGTTGTTTAAAGTCGGGCTCGAGTTGGATATGTTTATTGGTACGAGTTTGATTGAATTCTACGGTGGTTTTGGTGATGCGAATGCTGCACGCCGTGTGTTTGATGAATTGCCGGTGAAAGATAAGGTTGCTTGGACTGTTTTGTTGTCTTCGTGTGTCGATAAATGTAGTGACTTGGAGGCTGCGCGTAAAGTGTTTGATGAAATGCCTGGGAAAGATCTTGTGGTTTGGAATATTATGATCTTTCAGTATGTTAAAGCCAGTGATGTTCGAAATGCGTACGAGCTTCTCACGTTAGCTCCCGTTAAGGATTTGTTAATGTACAATACGGTTTTAGGTGGATATGCTAGACGTGGGGAAGTAGATATGATGATTAACTTTTTTCATGAAATGCCCGCGAAAGATTTGGTATCTTGGAACACAGTCATCGGTGGGCTAGTTCGCGACAACCGAATCAAAGAAGCTATGAACTGTTTCCACCAATTGTTGAGTGAAAACGTACACCCGAATGAGATAACATTGGCAAGCCTTTTGTCTGTGTGTGCTCAAGTTGGTGCTTTGGATACAGGGAGATGGTTGCATTCGTATATTGATAGGAACAAGCGTGGATTAAACGTTGTGGTTGCAACGGGTTTGGTGGATATGTATTCGAAATGTGGAGACTTGGAGAGTGCTGAATATGTGTTTAATAAGCTGCAAAACCCCGATGTTGTTGCTTGGAATGCTATGATTATGGGCTTCTCGATGAACGGGCAAAGTAAGAAGACTTTAAAGTTGTTCACACGTATGAAATCAGGATCCGTCGTGCCAAATGAAGTCACCATTCTTGGTGTTCTATGTGCATGTGTTCATGCAGGATTTGTGAATGAGGGTCGGGAGTTGTTTAGTAGTATGGTTAAAGATCTTGGTTTAGCACCTAGAGTCGAGCATTACGGTTGTATGGTTGATCTTCTCGGACGGGCCGGTTTACTTGACGAAGCGTATGAGTTAATTCAAAGTATGTCGATGGAGCCACACACAGGGGTTTGGGGTGCACTTCTCGGTGCATGCAAGCTTCACAAGAACGTTGAGTTAGCCGAAACAGCTATCGAACACTTGAATGAGCTTGAGCATGAAGATGGGGGTTATCTTACTATGATGTCCAACATATATGCAAATGCCGGAAGGTGGGATGACGTGGCGAGAACACGAGAATTAATGAGAACAAAAGGGGTTGATAAGTTGCGTGGGTGTAGTTCGATTGAGGTTAATGGCGAGATCCATGAGTTTGGAGCCGATGACAAGGTTCATCCAAGATTGAAGGAGATTCAAGAGATGATCGATGAGATTTTGAGTCGTTTAAGGTTGGCAGGACACGTTGCAAGGCGAAACGAGGTGTTTTTTGACGTTGAAGATGAAGAGAAAGATAAGGCGCTGTTGTATCATAGCGAGAAGATGGCGGTTGCTTTTGGTCTTATCGCTACAGCTAAAGGAACCGCTATACGGGTAGTGAAGAATCTAAGGATTTGTGGTGATTGTCATGCTGTGATGAAGCTAATTTCCAAGACTTTTGAAAGGGAAATTGTGATTAGAGACAGAGGGCCCGGTTTCATCACTTCAAGAACGGTCGTTGCTCGTGTGGAGATTACTGGTGAATTTTAGCACCAAAACCGGCTACATAACCAACTCGGTTGAGTGATTTTGAACCATCTGGTTACTGGTTGAACTGGACCGGGTGTTACTACCTGATTTCATAACTCTTCATAATCTTTTATTTATTTACTACTTCATACTGTAACTTATTTATTTAAAGCTTCATATTTTACTAATTGTAATTGTAAATCCAAATCAAAATACAGTTTCATGTTTGGTTTTAAATTAGTTATAGAGTGAATTTCAAGGATTGTCCTTTATCTTTATACTCCTTTGCAGGCGGTGTCCTTTATGTTTAAATTTGACGAGTTTTGTACTTAATGTTTCAAAATCTTGCACGTTATGTTTTTTAGCCCTAACCCAGTTAGATTTCTCTGTTAAATATGATCATGTGACTTGCATATGAGGGTATATTTGTCTTTTCAACTATTATGCACATAAATCTGTATTCTCTCTCTTTCTCTCTAACCTACAACTAGCACCACACGTTTACCGCCACCACTTGACCACCACCACCCGGTTACTGCCACCACTCAATCACCACCACCGGGTTACCGCCACCACCCAGTTATCCTGTCTCTCTTTCTCTACTTCTCCTCACCACCCCCAACCTCCACCTTCCACTGCCACTTTCTCCACACAGAAGAAAACACCCAAATGCTACAATTTTCCAAACCTTAATCCTTACATTCATAACTTCCACACAAATGCACATATCTGAGCTGATTATCTCACAGCCAGACCATTCAAAAGTTTCAATAAATCTCACAACTTACAATTTGCAGCAGGTTTCATTCAGATTTCAGCAATATACCAACCACCACTTTCCATCGCCACCATAACCTTCCGACCACCATCAGCCTTCCCCACTGCACCACTGTAACGCCACCTACACTCTCGAATATCGATGACATGGTTGAAAATTACAGTCAGCCCTCATTTGAAACCTGGCGGCCTTGCCCAACCTCCACCAGTCCTCCCTCATCTGAAAGGAATCAATCTCCATCACCATCTCTTTGTCTGTTTGTCTCGCACAACCATCACCTCTGTGGATAAGTTTAGATCTGGTTTGAAGTTCTAAACCGTCGTCGTCTTCTACATCAATGGGGTTGGTTAGATGCTAAGGGTTGTGTGCCGGAGATGATCACTGGTGGGAAGGTTGATGGTGGTGGTAGGTAGGTGAAGAGAAGATGAGAGAGAGATAAGAGAAAGGGTTTTAATATGTAAATACATAGTTTATATATATATATATATATATTATATCTTAAATTTTTTTATTGTAGCTAAAAAGACCAAATTACCCCTGTGTAACTTAATTTAACAGAAAAATCTAACTGAGTTAGGGCTAAAGGACATAACGTGCACGATTTTGAAATATTAAGTAAAAAACTCGTCAAATTTAAACATAAAGGACACCGCCTGCAAAGTGGTATAAAGATAAAGGACAATCCTTGCAATTCACTCTTAGTTATATATATGTATGTGTATGTATAGTCTGAATTTTTAAATTATTTATTACGTCATCCGGTTTTTTTTTAATCAAATATGAAAATCCGACTAGTCGACCAGTAAGGCGACCATTACGATGACCGGTCAGGTTATGAAAACATTGCATTAAGACACAAAATAATAAAGAAAACAAAGTCCTGCTTATAATTATCAAAAAAAGGTGGTTAGTTTAAATGTTTAATCCACCAACTAATGCACAATTATGAAGATCAAATGTTAAAAGTTCAATACTTGAAATACCAAAACTTCAGATTTTTGCTTTGCGCCTCATGTAACTGAACTAGAATACATTAAAAGTGTGCCAAGCTGTAAACAAGAGTCCAAGCCAGCTGAAAAAAAAACACAAAAATTGTAAGAAATCAGTGATTTTAATAAATACGCGCTAGCAAATAATGGAATTAGTTGATGTACCAGAAAGAGCGTGACCGAAGCAAAAAGACCCTCTTGAAGAAGAGGTCCATGACCACCGAATTCTTCTTCATCAACCTTGAGTATGATTGCGTAATAACCATAGATGATGCCAGAAGAAATAACCAGAAATCTGAAACCAAATAAACAGTCGATGCTATAAATAAAAGACGATGCAAAAAGAGTTAAGTTACGCGGTGGTTAACTTACATGACAAGCCATATGCCACCGACCAAAGGAATTGCACCCCATAGTAGCCCGCATACAAGGGCCACTATTTGCCTGATCCAGTGAAGTACATCTCCTAATTGGTCCTGCAGTCAAACAAACAAGATGCTCATTAACTCAAAATCTATCACTATATTAGAATAACATATCACCAACTTTGTGACATCAGATAATCTGATGATTCACCTTTATGCTATGAAGATTTCTCTCAGATGATTTGCTTAAGAAATTTTATATAGGTCGGGTCAACGAACGAGAGCTTCTTTGACCTCTAAAGTCAACTGAGTAAATTCTTCCAAGACTAATAGCTTTCAACTTGACATTTGAAATGTACTAAATAAATCATTAACCAATTAAGAACCCTACAAAGTAAACCTAGAATCCTCCAATCTTAATGTCCCACAGTGGTCTTGTGAACATGATGAAAAGGTTCACAGATCATAGAAACTTGCATAGACTAGAAGTGACTCAATTTGCATAATTTTTCATCATTATTCCACGAATGTACAAGCAAAAGAATAGTTTGTGTAAGATATTCACCTCTCCTAATTGGAATACTAGCAAGTGGTTAAAGGAATCAGTAGGGAAGAAAGTATCTTCATTATTCTCCATGTCGTATTTTAAACAAATATTATAAATGTTGTGAAGTTGACAAACCACTGGTAAAAGTCCTTAGAATGGTTGATAGAGATAAAAGGTCGTCCATGCGATATATCTTTGAATCTAAGGGTATGGCTAACTATAACATCGAGGCTAGTTTCTTGCATATAGAGAAGCAAATGAGCAATATAAAAAAGCATTTGAGTATCAACTTCAAAGACCTTTGCATGAAACTCTACAAGTTTGAAATGCTTATTGACAATCAAGAACTAAGAGGTTATAGCCAAGTTAATTTCTTGCATTCACAGATAAAATATATTTCATTAAAATGCCAAACAACAAATTACCAACAAATAGCAGGTAAAAGGGCGACAACTACATTACATAAATTCATATTGAAATGCCCTGGGTCCTTCTGGCAAGTGGCGGCGCCATGGCTAAAAGACAAAAAAAACAACTAGCATATCATCAACTATACAACATTATGTTAAAAACACAACACTTATTACGTTGGTAAGGGATTGGTGGTCCACATCCGGCTTCTACTCTGGATTTGTGAAACTATGCAATTTGAGACTTTGAGCTCTTAGTCTCACGTGTAATGCTAGTGCTATGGGTTAGCCGACAAATATTTAAGAACCCTACAAAGTAAAAACCTGAAATCCTTTAAACTGCAGTACTGGTATAAATAAGTCGAATTAAGACTACCACTTTCATGGTAATTCAGGGTCTAATAAATCTAACCAAACAATAATCTTTCACGAGTGTAGAACACCTAGAGACACTTGAGCATTTAAGTTTATCAACTAGCATGTTTTCCAAGTGGTGATCTCAACTGAGTCACATCAGTTCACTAAGAACATTAAAATCTTAAACTACCACAGTGACTATTTAAGTTAACTATGCAGACACTAAACAACTATTGGATCGATAATTTGGTACCTAACCATCACCCATCCGTTACTCCTAACAAAATCAAAGGTAATAACTAGTTACAAAAGCTGAAATCTTATTTAAAGAACCATAAGTATAAACCCCTAGCCCTAATATAGAGTGGATCTATCATCAAATAAGTCTGTTTCACTTAGGCTGCTCAATTTCACATAAGAATTCACCGAGAATTTACTTCAATTTCAGATTTTCCTATCTAACTTGTTCACTTTGACCAGATTTAACATGCAACTTCATTCAACAAGGTAACGGTATCAAAGATCTAACCAAAACAGATACCTAACAGAAAACCGAATTATATAAAAAAAAAACAGACCTCGTCCCACCACGAAGCTTCCGGATCAAGCAATCTAGCGAACATCGGAGGCAGTCCTTAACCTTGATCCTACATCTGCACGAACTCCTATCCTGGACCATGTCCACAAAAAAAGGTGCAGCTCTAGCAAATTTTGCCTAATCTGCTCATCGCAAGTCAATATGGACTTGCCTCTACTCCTGCCCTCCACATTGAAGGTTTCCACCGCTCTAACTGGCGGCGTCACCTCCCTCCTTTATCCTATCCGATATACTAGCCACTCGGCCACTCCTAACCTTTCGCTAAACAACTAATGGATCCTTAAATTGGTGCGCTAACTTTCACTTATCTGCTACTCCTAACAAAATCAAAATCAAAGGTAATTACTAATCACTAGACCTAACAGAATCAAAATTAGTAGCTCAATTTGAGATATTTCCTCAATTTCACACAACAATTCACCTCAATTTAAGATATTCCATAGCATACATACAAAATCACTCAACAATACAACGTAAACAAAAGATTTAACGAAAATAAGCATACCTTATCCCAAGAAGCTTCCGGATCAAGCAATTTGGCGAACGTTGACGGAGATAAGTGGCCGTTCTGATCTTGCTTATGTTGAGAATTCAACTTTGCAGATTTCTTGTCCTTCATACTTTGCTAAATCGATTCGATTATCGACAGAGATGAAGAATTGAAGATGTGAGAGCAAATTAGGGTTTAGATGGAAGACGAAAGCAGTTGAGAGTATTGGTTGTTGGTGATATCGAAGATGGATGATTTATTTATTTATTATTAATTTAAAAGTAATCTAATATGTGATCCAGAGTGGTTAAAGTAATAAAAGGATTGGAATTGAATCGATCCGCTAGGATAGATGTAGTCGGGTCGGGTTGCCATATTTGAAAATGTTGATGGGTCATGTATCAACTCGGGAATGATCGGGTCTTGGACTAGTGATATAAGGTGTTTATCTTCGTCAAAATTGGTGTCGGATTCATAAGGTGAGATAAATGGATTGTAGAAGTAGGTTTTAGTGGAGTGTGTTTGTCGTTAAAAAAAGAGGTGTTTGGTTTGGGAGTTTTTGTTTAGGGAGAGATTTGGGATCCGACTTTAGATAGCCTTCGTTTCACAACATATATAGAATGGAATCTGAATAGAATTCGAATATAGATTCATTTTTTTACATTATTCGTTTAAACAAAAAAAATTGGAATTGAACAATAACACAATGATAGAAATATACGTTCTAATTCCATTCAGATTTCATTCTATTCAAAGAAACGAACACACTTAAATTATAAATCAAATTTCAATTCATACGCAAGTTCCAATTTATATTCTATTATATTTCATGAAACAAACGCTAAATAACATCCTAATATAATTTTTGGTTTGATGATATGTGTTTTTTTTCCAAGTGTGATGAATTTACATTTTTTGACCAAGTCATAATTTGTTGTTTTCGTGTATATGTCAAAATTATTTTTTAACGCTATGCATTACTAACATTTTTTGAGAGAGAGAAGTATTTTGTGTTTTTAGTAAAAATAATATAGGGTGTTCGATTTAATTTGATTTGTATAGTTTTTTTAAGGTAATTTCACTTTTTAATTACTTTCAACGTTAGATCTTAGGGGCTGTTTGTTTACCTCTTAATGAGGCTCTGAATGATTCAGACTTTTTACTGGTTCAGACTGTTTGTTTCACGAGCAAATGTCTGAATGATTATGACATTTGTCTCTGAATGGTTAAGCATTATACTAAGTCTGAATGGTTAAGACCTCTAATCTGAATTGGTCAGACATTTGCCTCTTTACAGTTAAACATTATACTGGCTCTTAATGATTCAGACCTCTTACTGGTTCAGCACTTAATGGTTCAGACCTCTTAATAATTCAGCACTTAATCATTCAGAAGTTACCAAACAGCCCCTTAGTCTGGTTGGTTCTATAGATGCCTCTATACGAGAGGTGTTAGGGTGGAAAGTTGTCCCCAAGCGTAAATAAATAAAATAAATTAAGTGGATAGGGTTTGAATTTTGATTCTTTTAATAAATGGTAAATCTGATTACTAATGCAAACAAATGTATTCTATTCTTTTATAGCACAAATGATTTATATGAGTTATCGTCTAAATAGGGTTGTTCGCGATCACTTGACCCAATTCTCATGTGGAGGTAGCATCTCCTTTCTTTTACTATCCCTATGATGGTATAGTGACGGCTGAAGCAGCTTTAGTGCTTTACTTCATTCTTAGTGAGGCGTCTATCCTCTCTACGGTAGCCTTTAAAACATTACGCCGTTATTCTACTGCCTTACGGTGGAGAAATTTTGATTTATGGGCCACTGTAGCTTACGATGGCTACCGTAAGCTACGGTGGAGGTCAGTTCAACATTTTGGCTTTTGTTGTTTTGTCATATTTGGTAATTGGGTTTAATTAGAAATGTTATATACATGTTATAACTAACGTCTTTCATGTTCTATGAAATACAGGTTTGATTTCGAAGTTTCGAATGACGATCAAGCTCAACGAAGAACCGAACACGATTAAGGATAAAGCTTCCGTATTTCTATTGAAACGTTTACCAAATCGAATTATCTTAATATGTTGAAAGTTTTTGAAATACTTGTAAAGTTCAAATTAATTTAGGATTTCGGATCATTATATATTTCGAAGTCCCTGTGGTTTGTCAAAAATCACTATTTAAGTCCATTAGTTTAAAAATTGCGATTTCAGTCCCTGTGGTTTCACTTTCGTAACCATTTCAGTCCCTGTGGTTTCACTTTCGTAACCACTTCAACCCTTTTATTTATAAGTACAGGGACTGAAATGGTTGCGAGGTGGACTGAAATGGTTACGAAAGTGAAACCATAGGGACTAAAATCGCAATTTTTAAACTAATGGACTGAAATAGTGATTTTTTACAAACCACAGGGACGAAAACAATAATTAACTCTTCTTTTATAAAAGTTATTTTATAAGACGTAGGGTCTTACATTTCATTTATTTATACTTCCATTTCATGTACTTAAACATCTATTTCATGTATTTATACCTCAATTTCATTTATTTACACATCCATTTCATGTATTTATACATCCATTTCAAGTATTTATACCTCCATTACATGTAGTTCTAAGCAAAAAAATTAGCCCTT
Organism: Scalesia atractyloides; assembly: GCA_947069175.1. Lineage (NCBI taxonomy): Eukaryota > Viridiplantae > Streptophyta > Magnoliopsida > Asterales > Asteraceae > Scalesia > Scalesia atractyloides. The sequence continues at coordinate 93,022,916 of CAMTDV010000025.1, forward strand.
GTTTGAATTGGTTATTAACCGAAAATTAACGAACCGAATCGAAAACCCACAAATTAACCGAATTAACCGAACAGATGACTTCGGATACGGTTACGGATAATGCTAATAACCGAACCGAACCGTGCACACCCCTAGTGCAAGAGGGGATGGAGTGAAAAAAAACATGGGGGGGATGGAACGGTTTTGAGGGAATGAAATGCCTTATGGAATGAGTGATTATATTCCATTGACCAACCAAACACTTTTTTCTCCTTTCCTCCATATTGATCTATTCTATTTCACATCTCATTACTATATACCAAACTCTACCTAACTCAATGGTAGAATGAACTAAGTTAATGATAGAATATTCTAGTAACATTGTGTAATTTAATTTAATATACCTACAATTCTTAAGTTACATGTAGACTAACTTTGTTAATATTTTATTTAACTATTTTATTTCATATAATTTACTTTTTAAAGTTGGATAATCATTGGACAACCTTTTCTTTTTACTTTATTTTTTTTTCTTTTTTTAAGTTTCTAGATTCTTTTACTTTTGCTCTTCAAAATTTAGTATTATTACTTACAACCCTTGAACTTTCTAAAAACTTTATAATCATCTTTTACGTGTTTATATTTATGTATGTTCGGTATAAATTTAGGTTAATTACGTTTCTTTGAAAATGGGTAGGCTTATATATAGAGTTAATTACATGGTTAGTCCCTGTGGTTTGCAGAAAATAACATACTTAGGTACTAATAGTTTAAAATCACCTTCTAGGGTATTAACTTTTCATTTTATAACGTTTGGAGGTATTAGCTTCTAGAATATTAACATAGTTAGTCCCTGTGGTTTGCACAAAACAACATACTTAGGTTCTAATAGTTTAACAAACAATTAACGTTAATAATTCTAAACGTTACAAAATAAAAAGTTAATACACTATTAATAATGTGTGAAAACTCGTTTTTGCCCCTCATCTTCTCTAGACATTTTTACTTTTTTGAAAACCAAATAAATTCCTCAGTTATCAATCATCATCTTCAACATCATCTGAGTTACTTTTTTGAAAACCACAACATTCATCAATCTTCATCTTCAAACAACAACAATCTGAGTTATCTCCTTCTACCATCTTATTCTCATCCAATCTCTAAACCCTAGCCACCCTAACACCTTTAGATTCTAGAGAGAGAAAACTTCCATAGAGAGAGAGAGAGAGCTGCGAAATGATGTTGGTGGTGGTTGTTCTTGAATCTGAGCGAAGGGGCGACGGCGGAGTTAAGGGCGGCAACGGCGGTGTTTATGGTGGTGACAACGGTGTTAGGGTGGTGGATGAGTTGATGTTGGTGGTGTTCTTGAATCTGAGATTTAGGTGAGTAGATGTTTGGTATTCTTGAATTGAGATTTAGATTGAAGTTGGATGAGATGATTTAGGTTGATTTGAGTTCTTCAATATTTGGTGGTTGTATAGATCTGAAACAAATGATGAGATGATGTTGGTAGTGGTTAAGAAGATGAATTTGAAGATGGTGTTTAGGATCAAATTTATGATGATGATGATGTTCATGTTCCGGAATTTAATTTCTTTATTTTGAAGATCTCATGTTCATATTTTCAATTGCAAGATGTTCATTGTTTGAAGATGTTCATATTGTTCATTTGAAGATGTTAATATTTTTTTCCAAATGTTAATGTTCATTTGAAGATGGTGTTTAAGATAAGATGGATCTGGTTTAGTAAAGTTAGGGAGAAATTACATAAATACTCTTTGACCGTTAAAGACTAACGTGGACTATAAACGGTTTCATGAACCAGGGGGTAAGATTGCAGCGTTTCGCATTCATTGAGGGGTTAGACAACAAAATTTCGTGGTAGGGGGTAAGGGTGTTAATGAGCTATATCTCCAGAGGTAAAATTGCAGTTTACTCTAAACAAATTTAGACTGAAAGGGTTAAAAAAACGAGACTGGATTAAGGATTCGATTTCTTTAAAAGACAAATTTTCTTTTCTAAAAACATTTTAAACTTTTTTTTACTGAAAGTGTCGGTGAACCTTTATTTAGAAAAGAAAAAAAAATAGAGTTTTCAGGATGGAATATATCTCATTTTTATTTGCTCTAAATCTACACCGTATTAGTTAGGGGTGTGTAAAGTCGGTTAACCGCTGGTTTGGTTAATCTAAGGTCGGTTAACCGCTGATTCAATTAATCTAAAAGTACTAACCGTAATCATAATTGATATGTGGTTAACCATGGTTCAGTTACTCGACGGTTATGATTCGGTTATGGTTTATTTCGAGTATTAATCGATATATTTTTTTGGGTAATTTTAGATAAAATATGGTTGTATTCTTGTATATAGTTTATTAATATTTCAATTAATAAAACCTGATTATGTTCGTATAATCGTATATGAGCTATTTAGCATATAAAGCATATACTGTATACTGAAAAATGAATTACTTAGTTCATAAATAATTAATATAAGCATATTTTGGATATAGATATTTTGTTTGCTGACGCAATAAAAAAGGGACACAGATAAATAGAGACAAGAAACTAAGAGAAAGATGATAAAAAAATAACTCTAATGCTTACTAAACATTTAACTTCAACTGTAAATATAAAAAACAATCATAACTAAATATAAAAAAACAAGGTTCGGTTTGGTTAAATTCGGTTAATAAAGATACTTTAACCGTAACAGTAACCGAAAGGTCGGTTAATCATATTCACCTAACCATAACCGTTCGGTTTAGACGGTTTCAGTTAATTTCAGTTAACGGTTCAATTTTCGGCTGTGATTCGGTTTTTCTCACTCTTAATAGTATTTGGTGAATTAAAAAAGACGTAGCGTACTAAAATGTGTGAGGTTCAATCCCGCTAAGCATATAGCCATAACAAAAAAATAATAATAATAATAAACCATGAGCTTTGGGACTTATAAGTTTTTTATTTTTGATGTGATTTCTCCTAAATCCCAATCGTACTATTTTAAATACTTGTATGTAATATGGTTATGCCGTAACATATATTCGTATTAAAATATAGTGTAGAGAAGTTTAGGTGTAATTAAAATATGTATATGATTAAATTTATTTATATAGTTGAAAAATACGTTAAGTTATATGGCGTACACTTGCTTACCGTTGGTTGATTTTTATTATGTTACATGTGTAACATCCGTCGAAAAACGGGTTTTCAAAACCCGCTTCGTTTATTAATCGAATATTTTAGTTATAATTTTCGTTGCGTATTTAATGTTCATATTAATTTTAAACGATACATAATTAATAAACATTGTTAGAATTTTAAAACATAATTAATAAAAATAAAGAAATAGTGAATAAAAAAAATAAATACCGCTGCCGGGTTTCGAACCCGGGTCAGCCGGTTCATTAAACAAACGACTTACCACTCCGCCACTTGACTTCTTTGTTATTATATTGAAACAATTAATACTTAAAATAAAACTCGAAATCAAAACCTAAGTTCAGCGCGTCTAATCCGCAGTCGCCGGAATTACCGACGATTTCGCGAGACTTCGACCATTTCCTTTGACTGAACGCGTGTATTAACTTCGACATCGGTTATAACCGATTTCTAATCCCGCAATCCCAGTCATAACCGCCGGAAAAGTTTTGACCACGAATCAAGATCAAATTCGGACTCGATTCATTCTGTTTCTTCCCTATAAATACACACCCAAGTCTTTGGTAACCTTTTCGCTCAAAATGGCACAATTTATCGAAGTCTTAGCACTCGCCGGAGAAATTCTGAACTCGCCGGACTTTCACCGGAAAACTGAGACTTACACCAAATCGGTAAATTTCTCGACTCTTTCGTTTTCAATCCATTGTTAGACATATACTAACTTCAATCCTTCAACCAGAATCGGTTCCAGACGACGTTGCCGGAAATTCTGCACTCGCCCGGAAAATCTCTGTAAATTCTGAAATCACACTGTAAATCGGTACAATCATCTAAACCCCTGTTACCTCTTGTTTAGTCACTTAATTTCACAACTCATTGATCAAAACTGTTAATTGATCCGCTCAGACGGAATTCACAAATCAGAGCCGACGACCCTTGCCGGAGTTCTGAGAAAAACATCATGTTCGGTACATTCGTTTCCGTAACTCTCTTTATCCATTACATTTCAATCAATTATATGTTAGACGAACGATTTAAGCAAGAACAATCGGACATCTTTGTCTGTGCCGTTACAAATGAAGAAGACGAAGTCGAAATGAGTATAAGATTAATATAAACTGAATGTTTAATCGGGTTAGACACACAGTCCAGCGGTGGACTGTGTGCAAACATACAACGCACGTCACGAGTTCGAATCTTACAACGTACCGACTTTCATAATTAAAACCAACCTTTTTAAAACCGAATCAGAACGAGTCACAGCATGTGTATAAGAATAATATAAACCGTAATTTAAACAGATTAGACACACAGCCCAACTGGTTGGGCTGTGCGCATACGAACCGAAGGACCCGAGTTCGACTCCGGGTCCCTGCAAGCGGTTCGGCCATTTTAAATCATTTTAATATTAACTCAAATAAAATAACAATTAATTAGTATATATATATAATTAAAACAGAGAAATTTCGGGTTAGACACGTAGCTCAGTTGGTAGAGCTGCGTGCACGCGTACGAGAGGTCTCGGGTTCGAACCTCACTCAGCGCACACATTACCCACAGTCCGACTGGTCAACAGTCCGGTCAACGATCAACGGTCAACGGACAGGTCAACGGTCAAAAGGTCAAAATTTTTTATTTTTATTTATTTATTTAATTTAAAAATCAATTAAAAATACTTAAAAATAATATTTTTAAAGTTAGAAAATGACCTTAAACTCACAAAAATAAATCTAAAAAAATCCTATTAAAATTGTTAATTAAAAGTATTAGTCTCCAATAAAATCCAATTATTTACCGAACCATTTCGTTATTATTTTAGGTTAATTCTTCCTCGTCGATCAAATCCCAAAAACTCGTGCGCATCCAACAACATCAAAAGAACGCACCCAATGTGAGTGAATCTCTACCAATTCCTCGTTTTAATCACATTTTTTGGGTGTATCATGTGTCGCTTAATTATTTATTATATTTAAACACTTGTGCATCCATCATATCCGTGATCAAATGTGTATCAATATGTATCAATTGTTGTGTGGATTATGTCTAGATTAAAGTTATCATTTTCAGTACATGCATTACATTAGGCCCATCAGCTCCCCGTGGGAGACGGGTTGAGTACAGGTGCCTCATTCGATCGGCTCCGTTTGATTGAGCCTTGATCTCACATACATCATCATACATTTCATACGATCGGCTCCGTTTGATTGAGCCTTGATCTCACAATACATTATCATTCATGTCATATACTCATTCAAGGTGGTTTGTGATTGTTTGTTTATATATGTTTGCTCACATATGAATATTGCACAACTTTTCAATATTAAATACAACAAGAAATCAATAAAAATGTTTTTAAACAAGGTTCACTCACCAACTTTTGTTGACCCAAAATTTCCCCCATTTTACACATGATACAGGTGATCCAGTTGAGGCAAGAAACACATAAGAGGGCCTAGAAGAATAAATCAGTTTAAGCTTTGGATTGTTTTACTTAGTTTCATTCCTTGTATTTGTATGAATTTGATTTGAACATTTAAGTTGTAATTTGAATTTAATAAATATGAAACATTTTAGTAAACATCATGAGCTTTGGTGATAACCCAATTATGCCCCGACTCTTATTCCGCTGCGGGTCGGGGTGTGACAACATGTCCTTAACAAAGATAGTTAAAGTTATCCTTTTAAGTTTTGATTGATATTTATATACCAACATCTGGACACTAATATAATTCTACCTTTATATATGAATTATAATAGAAATTAGAGTTAATTGCCTGGATGGCCCATATAGATTCAAGTTTTTTTCACGTTTAGTCTCCACCTTTTGGAAAATAGCAGGTATGCTCCCTATGGTTTGTTATTTTGTTACTCGGATCAAACCATAGGGAGGATACCTGCTATTTCCAAATTTACTGACATTTATTCAGGGGACTATCCGAGTAACAAAATAATAAACCATAAGGAGCATACCTGCTATTTCCAAAAGATAGAAACTAAACATGAAAAAAACGTAAAATCACAAGGACTATTCGGGCAATTAACTCTAGAAATTACATTAAAAGTAATTACTTTACATTATATAGTTAAAAATTGCTCACGATGAGCATGATACAATTAGGCTAAATTTAAATGTACCCAAGTCCTTACTAGTTATACCCTCTGATGAGTAATGAAAGAAAAAGTGACACGTCTCATCCGTAAGTAAGTGAGAGAAGAAGCTATGGCTATAGTAGAAAGAATGAATTCATATTGTTGTGGATGTGAATTTTTTTTTTATATACTGATACATTTACTATTTAATAATATTAAATTATGATTAATCTATGTATTTAATTTAATCCTTGACCAACTCATCATAATAATTTTTGTTGGTACTTTTATTGTTTAATTGGATTGATTAATATGAAATGTTAAAGTCGTGTCTGTTTTCGTTACTTTTATTGTTTAATTAGATTTAATAATATGAATGTTAAGGTCATGTCTGGTTTCGTAAAAGAAAGAGTAAGTTGCACAAAACGTCTGTTAAGTTTCACCAATCTTGCAGGTTTCAGCCTTAAACTTTAAAAGTTGTCAAAACCAGCCTTTAAAATTAAATTATTTACGAATTTCATCATTTATCACTAACCCCGTTATTAAATCATGTTAAATGGCCTCACATGCAAGGCATGTGAGGGTAATGTGATGCCATTTAACATGATTTAATAACTGGGTTAGTGATAAAGGATGAAACCCGTAACTAATTTAATCTTAAAGGCTGGTTTTGGCAACTTTTGAAGTTTAAGGCTGAAACCTGCAAGATTGGTGAAACTTAAAGGACGTTTTGTGCAATTTACTCGAAAAGAAATTGTATTTAGCCTATGACTATGTTTAATTATTTATGGCTTTTAAATTTAAAAGATAAGTTATAAGCGTTTAAAACATTACAAAATAATATATTTTAAAAACATGAATTTTGAATTTATGAAATCTGTCAATTTTCACAACTTATAATAAAGTTTTAATATTCAATTACCGACACTCAGTAAATATATCTCTTGATGGTATAATAAGAGTAAAATACTTTTTGAGTTTCTGTGTTTTACTGGTTTTAACAACGTGAGTCCAAAATCAAAAGGTTTAATGGTTTGAGTCCCTAGTCACTCATTTTATAACGTTTTGATATAGAGACTCATGTGGTTTGTTTTAGTGGTTTTAACCATAAAAACTTTTCGAGGCCCAGTGTAAGACTATAACTTACTAAACATTTTTTTTATTAGCATATCTTAAAGATTATACATCATAACTTCCTAACAAAATATAGTTTTAGTATCATATGTACTTAAAAAAACAAACATTTGAACATTTACTTAGTTCCTAAACAAGTTAAACGAAACGGAAACTTGAGATTGTCAGAAGTGTTCGGTTCTTGTTTGACTTGACCGATCATCCGCAGCAATATAATCACCACCTTAGAGCTTTCCCTTCAAGCGTGTGTCCGCACCGGCTTGAGCTCCCGAACTTCACTTAGTTGCCTTATGGTTATCTAGTTTAGATGATCAGAATTCAAGCACATGCAAGTGATTTGAACCTAATCCATCCTTCAATTTAATCAGTACAGACAGAAGGTTTTTGGGGTGTTCTTCCCTTCCCCTGGTCGCACACACGTATACACACACCAGAGTGTGTTGTATTTTGGTTATTATTATTGTTTTATAATAATTAATTTCCCATGAGTCCACTTTAGTCCCCCATGTTTGTCCCATTTTCTTTTTTTTTTTTCTAAAAGTAGTTAATTTTGGCCAATTACTTTCTAGCATACATTTATATATATATATATATATATATATATATATATATATATATATATATATATATATATATAACGTATTTTTAACAATCTGTTATTTCTGGGGTGTTACACCCAATGTTTTACTTCTATCATGTATCATGTGGTTTGATTAAAATCAGAAATGTTACTTTTTTAAACTATTAACCGGTCTCGTATTTACCCTCATTATTTGTTTTCACACATCATCTCTCATATGTAACAATCAAGACGTTATATTCGGGTGCTCTTAAATCCAACATCATGGCTTGGAAGGCGAACATCGACATATTTACGACTAGGATTTAACTTAAGAAAAAGAAACATGAACACTCCATCATATTTGTGTGTTTTTTCAGAGGAGCATGAGGAGACAGTGGAACATTTATTTACGGCTTGTTTTTTTCTCGAATCGGGGTTGGATGAGCTTTAGTGCTTGGTGTGGTATCCCTGCGTTATATATATTTCGGTTAAAGATCTGATGGAGACGTACAAATTTATAAATCTGGGGAAGAAAGCGAGGAAGATTATTCATTTCCTTATTATTATCATGTGTTGGTGTATTTGGAAAGGAAGAAACGAGATGGCTTTTCAAAGTATAAAACATAGTCCGCATGAGGTGTTAGGAGAAGTCAAATCTAGAAGTTACTTTTGGTTAAAGAATAGGCCTTCGTTAAATACCTCAGTTGGGAGGATTGGTGTAAATATCCATTGTATTTGTTGTAATTTCTTGCCTTTTGCCCGTTTGAGTCAAGGGCTCTCGTGTATGTTTTTGCCTTTTGTCTTTTTGGGTTGGAGACGTGTTTTAATGAAGTTTAATTGTTAAAAAAAAATGTAAAATGATTATTTCACACGATTAAAAATTACACTATTAACAAAACTGGAAAAGAAAAGCAATATAAAAAGTACAGTACGATTATGATTTATGTAACACGTAAATATTTTATTACATAATGAAACAAAGAAAACAAATTACTATATATATAATTTGAAAACTTCTTAACTATAGTAGCTTTGACTTTTTTGGTTTTTTTCTGTCTTTTTGTCCTGTTGTATGTCATATCTCACAACTTTTAATATTAACGTTTACATCTTTTAACATTTTGAGAACTTTATAAAATGTTATTCAGATTTGAGTCTTATGTGCTTATTTTTATGTATGTGTCGGTATTAAGTTGTTTTACGTTTTGACATAAATTTCATTCAAAATGAGTTCAGTCAAATATAATATGTTTTCGTACTTATTTTTATATAGGTTTTCAATTGGTCTACGTGTTCATGTAAATTTTGTTCGGAAACGAGTCGTGTCAATATAATATGTTTTCTTCAGACAGTATAAATTCGAGTTACTTTGCGTTTTGACGCTGTCATAACGCGCAATATGATTATTTAACCTAAAAAAACACTATTTCCACGTGCTTATTTTTAAGATGTATCGGTATAAATTCAATTTTATTTACGTTTCAGCGTAATATTTTTAAAAAATGAGTCGGGTCAAATAAAATACGTATTCGTGTTTATTTTTATGCACGTTTTTAGTTAATCTATGTTTTGACCTAAATATTTTGAGAAATGATTCATGTCAAATATAATACATTTTCGTGCTAATTTTATGAACGTTTTCAGGAGTTAAATGCCCGGATACTCCCTGTGGTTTGGTCTTTTTTCACCTTTAGTCCCTAACTTTCTAAAATTACCTCTATAGTCCCCAACTATTCAATTTTTGTTCCCGAATAGTCACCGGCATAGATGGAGGTTAGTTTTCTTAGTTAAGTTGAGGTAAAATGACCTAATTGTCCTTAGTATTAAAAAAAATAACTAAAACATAAAGAATAATTATAAATAATTCAGATGGCCCACATCCTTTACTAAAAACCTAATGACCATCTTCTCCATAAACCCACAGTCCCACTTCCACCCCTTAACCACTGCTATACCTTTCACTTTCGGGAACGAAAATTGAAAAGTTGGAGACTATAAAGGTAATTTTAGAAAGTCATGGACTAAAGGTGAAAAAAGACCAAACCACAGGGACTATCCGGGCATTTAACTCACGTTTTCAGTTGCTCTCCGTATTGATCGATAAGCAAGTACAAAAACAAAATTAGTACGTTTAAATCATATTAAAAAACTGACCCCGTAACGTGGAGAATCAATTCTAGTTGAGTTTTATTATCCGAATAATTCAGTATATTCTACTCACTATGGGGTCACTAGAATTATCGATTCAACCATCAACTTATTGACTTTTGTATGTTTTTCCAAAAGTTTCGTGTTCAACAAGTTTCATAGTCAAATAAAAATTTAGTACTAATAAATAAAATCAGTAAAAAAATTGACATCGTAATCGAATAGGCGTGTTGTCGTTATTGCTGGGGATGGTTATCCATATTTCCATCCTCATAACAAGTCTATTTTTAGGCAGAAACTATTTTTAGAAGATTAATTTCAATACTAAAAATATTTTGTTAAATTTAGGAAGAAATGAAATTTTTATATATCTTTTGTATTTGTATTTGCAACTAGTGTTATGCGCCGTCCACGTTGTGGGGCGCTAAACCGAAAATTTTATAGTTTAATAACTTATATGCATGTATTTCGGCTACTTATACATGCTACTTATAACACGATTTCAAAAAAAGATACATTAAGTCAACCAATTAAACCAAAACACTACCATAGTTTTGCTAAAAAAACTAAAACGATGGCAAACATTTAATTTAGAGTTGGGGGCAAACAATAATTTATCAGGACCAATTAGCGAGTGCTAGACAGCTTCTTGGCACGAATAAAAACTACATTGAGTCAATTAAGTAAGATAAAACACTACCATAGTTTTGTCAAAAAAAAATGATTGCAAGATTGCAATTTTGAGCTGGGGATAAAATCGTAATTTTAAAAGGCAAAATCATATTTTGAACTCATGGCAAAACCATATTTTTATTTTGAACTTGGGGCAAAATCGTAATTTGTATCGTATTTTTTAACTGAGTGCAAAATCGTAATTTTGAGTTGGGGGCACAAAATTTTATTCTGAATTGGGGAGAAACCGGAATTTTAAACTGGGGATAAAATCGTAATCTGGCAGGACCATAGCTGAGGGCAAAACCATGATTTTATTTTGAGCTAGGGGCAAAATCGTAGTTTTTAACTGAGGACAAAATCGTAATTTTAAGTTGGCGGCAAAACCAAAGTTTTATTTTAAAATGGGGACAAAATCTTAACTTAAACTAGGCAGGACCAATGATGAAGTGAGGGACACCTACTTGACACAGTTCCCCATCTTCCTTTTATAATTATAGATAACTATTATTATATGCTAATTATATGCTTTAAAAACAAAATAAGCAAGCAAGTTGGTTGCTTGCCGCCACTTTTCACGAATCAGAAAACATAACTATTCCCCTCACGGGAAATCTACATGTTGGTTAATTAACAAGCTAGATAACAAATATTTTTATTCCTCTAACCTATGACCTATTGGTCTAGTGGTAAAGGTGAAAGTGGAACAATTAAGGTGTTAATTTTTTTTTTGATTAATATATATATTTGTTCCTTTAGTTTAAAGTTATTTTACATATATAACACAATAGATAGCAAAATACAACACAATATTGAGAAATATAAAATAATGTTGAGTAAAAAAGACACAATGAATACAAAAAGACACATGTGATGAAAAAAAAACACAACCCAAATTAAAAGACATAATGATCTAAATAAACAGGTAGTCTATACTAGGTTCAACAAGTTGTAAACTTCTAATCACAGTGAGCTCTTGATGATGATTCAACCTGCAAAACCAAAACAACGTTAGACTCGTCATGAGAAGGAGAGGTTAGGGGTTCTCTCGTAATCACCCTCTAACGTGAGAATATTCAATGTTTTAGTGAGCATAAGTGGGAGTGAGAATAGAATAGAATAGAATTCACTAGAAGGAGAAGTGTGGTATTTATAGACATGATGGTGAGAAGGTGTTAGGCGAGACGTCACTTTCAGAATATCCTTTTTGTCCCCTCCACGCTGATCATTAATGGTAACAAGAATCCGCGGTTCGTGATTTGCCAGATGTCGCTCGACTATCCTTTTGGTCTTTCTTGCGATAACCGCTAATGGAGACGCACACCGTTGCCTGGGCGTTGGGGGGGGGGGGATGTGGATAAATTCGCCAGAGGCATAACGAGCGTCAAAGGGATGGTTTGGGGGGGGGGGGGTCACTTGCATATCACTAATCAGATTTCTCTTTTTCTATTTTGTTTAATATAGTTGAAGAAAGCTTTAGTTCACACCGTGCAAGTTAAGTAGTTATATGACGTAGACGTTACATAATAAAGTTTATAAAAAAAAAGCATCCCACACCATATAGTCTTACAAATAACGTTAAATAATCGAAAAAAGCGATGCCACATATCCACTTCAACTTTTATGTGGGTCTTATCACTTAACAATTAACATCAAAAATATATTTCAAAAGCAAATGAAAAAGTATATTGTATATGGCTTGATAGCCTTGTGGCATTCTGAGGGTGAGATAAGGTTTTAGGACAAATAGGTACTGGGTTCGATTCTCACAAAGAGGTTTTCCAATATTTATTGGATTTTCTCCTAAATTGGTGTATAGACATTATGCCTAGTGGAGATGGATATGATCAGGTGGTTCCACTGGTGGCACGATGATACTCCAGTGGTCCGTCAGTAATTCAAATTTGCCGTTAAAAAAAAAATGAAAAAGTATATTTGAATATTCCTACCCATAAAACTCCAACCCACATATGTCAGGAGCCCGCTAATTCCATTGGTTACTGCAATACACGCATTAACTGTGTGTGTTCACACTTGCCACCACCTGTCACCGCTTCACTCACGGCGGCCGGAGTCCACTCGGCCCCACCGCCACTTCCTGGACCCTTCCTGTTTCCAGATCCCTATGCTGTCGTCTATAAGTACTCACATCTCACTTCATTCTTCAACTTTTCTCCTCCTCACGCCGCCCCTAACGCAGGTAAATTACTGTTGACTTCATCAATTTCATGATTCTGTTGACCTCTTCTTCTTCAATTATTATCACAACTGGTTCATCTGCTTGATTTCGTCTTATTTGTGTCAATTTTGAGATTTTTTTGTTTTTTGTTTTTTTGTAAATTAGGGTTTTTATGATTTTATTTATGAATATAACAGTTTTATTGATTTATAAATGTGTGATGTATGTAGAAGTGACCTAGATGTGTGTAGAAGCTAGATCTGTTAGTTTTTTGGTATTGTTTTGTATTGTTTGAGGTATTAATTGATTGATTTTGTGAATATGAAGAGTTAGATTGAGCCTGTAGAAGCTTATTATTTGCAAAATTAATTTTCTGTTTAGGTTTTGCTCTGTGAATCTGATAGTTTTAATGATTTGTAGGTGTGTGATGTATGTAGAAGCTAGATCTATTAGGTTTTTATTACTGTTTTGTATTGTTTGAGGTATTGATTGATTAATTTTGTGAATATTTAGAATTAGATTGAGCCTGCAGAGGCTTTTTTTTTTTGCAAATAATGTTAATGAATGGGATTATGCTTCTAATTTTGACGCTTTATTCTATAAATTTAACAGTTTCATTGAATTATAGGCGTGTGATGTATGCAGAACCTTGATCTGTTAGGTTTTTTTCTATTTTTTTACTCTTTGTGCTGTTAATTGATTGTTTTTTGTAAATATTCAAAGTTAGATTTGAGCCTGTGAAAGCTTATTCTTTGCCGAAAAAAAAAAGTTTTCTTGTTAATGAATGGGCTTATGCTTCTAATTCTGAGGCCTTATGCAACAAAACATGACGCGTGCTTTAGTTTCTTGTAGGTTTTGTGGAAAACGTTTCAAAGTTATTTGATACCCTGTAGCTTGTATGAAGAGTTAGTGCCTTTCGTGCTTTTTGAACCTCAGTTCTGACTAAATCTATTACGAGATTAAAGGTTGTATGTCCATGGAGCCACATCAAAATGAGTTCTATAACCACATCAATGGTTTCACACCGTTTGATGATGATATACTACCCATATTCGATCAAAATTCAGCCCTTACCAACGGATACCGATTTAAAGATGAACATCCAGATCTCAGCTTCTTAGATCTTCCTCACACCGCACTCTATCCTAACACTAACCTTAACCCTGGTTCTGTAAGCGTGTCCCCGATCTTCCGCCACAAGCGGGCTCTCCTGACGACTTCAATGATTGTGTTTTCAATTACATAGACCAGATTCTTGTTGAAGAAAACGTAGAGGGCATCCAAAGTTTGTTTTGTGACCCGTTGGAACTACAAGCCACTGAGAGATCGTTGTATGAAGCCCTTGGTCAGGAATATCCGTCTCCGTCTAAAGCACCTCCTATATTGGGCCTGGGGCCAGGCCCAAACTCAAGCCCAAATCTTGAAAACTCGGAAGACAATCTCTTTGGTAGTTCTGGTGATACAAACAGCAGTTCAAGTTATAGCAATAACACTTACCCTGATTGGCCCGGTGGTTATACTTTCGATTCGTTTTTGCCAGTCGCGCAAACCGGTTTTGTTGACCCCGGCCCGTTGTGGCCATATGACTCGACCGCTAGTGTGACGAATGATGAAATGCTGAATACACACGTAGCCCAGAATATATTCACGGATAGTGAGTCGATCAAGCAATTCAATAAAGGGTTGGAGGAAGCGAGTAAGTTTTTACCGTCTACTAAACCGCTAGTTATTGATTTGGATATATACGATTTGCCTCGAGATTCGAAATATGACCCCCCGACGGTTGCAGTCAAAGTCGAGAAAGATAGTCCATCAAACGGGCTTAAACCATCATGTGGGCTTACACCATCAAACGCGCTTAAACCATCAAACGGGCTTAAACCATCAAACGGGCTTAAACCATCAAACGGGCTTGCACCATCAAACGCGCTTAAGGGAAGAAAACATTATCAACTGGAGGACAACGGTTACGAGGAAGAAAGAAGTAGCAAACAATCTGCTGTTTTCGTAGAAGAAGAAGATGACTTATCTGAAATGTTTGATAGAGTTCTTCTCTGTTCACATGCTGAATCTTGTAATGAACAGTCCGTTCAAGTAGAGCACAATTTACAGCAAAACGGAACACGCGGCTCTAACAATAACCGGAATGCTCGAAAAAAGACCGATGATAAAACGGTTGATCTTAGTGCTCTGTTAGTCAACTGTGCACAGGCAGTTGCTGCTGGTGACCAGAGGACCGCAACCGAACAACTAAACCAGATAAAACTACACGCTTCTAGTTCCGGTGATGCTTCACAAAGGTTAGCCCATGTTTTCGCATCTGGTATCGAGGCCCGCTTAGCTGGCACAGGTTCTCAGCTCTACGCAGCCAAATGTGCTACAAGGATCTCGGCTGCTGAAAAACTACAAGCGTATCAAGTGTATCTTTGCGCTTGCCCGTTTAAAAAAATCGGCATGTCGTTCGCCAACAAAACGATATTCGACTCAGCATTAGCCTCATCGAATCCGACTATCCATATAGTTGATTTCGGTATTGCGTACGGGTTTCAATGGCCCATTTTCATCAAGCATCTTTCAGAAGTACCTAACGGGCCACGTAAGTTAAGGATCACCGGAATCGAGTACCCGCAACCCGGTTTTCGCCCAGCCGAGAGGTTACAAGAAACGGGCCGACGTTTAGCCAATTATTGTGAACGGTTCAATGTTCAATTCGAGTACAACTCCATAGCAAGTCAAAACTGGGAGACGGTTAAAATCGAAGACCTAAAGCTTCAAAGAAACGAGTTTTTAGCGGTCAACTGTTTAGTCCGTTTCCAAAACTTGCTCGATGAAACGGTTTGTGAAGAAAACCCGCGAGATAAGGTTTTAAAATTAATCCGTGATATGAGGCCCGATGTTTTCATCCACTCAGTTGTTAACGGAGCTTACAGTGCTCCATTTTTCGTGACCCGTTTTAGGGAGACACTCTTTCATTACTCCGCTTTATTCGACATTTTCGATTCCACTTTAGAGCGTGAGAACGAGCAAAGATTGAATTTCGAGAAGGAGTTCTTTGGGCGTGAAGCTATGAATGTGATCGCGTGTGAAGGTGCTGAACGGGTCGAGAGGCCCGAATCATATAAGCAATGGCAGGTGAGAACATCGCGCGCTGGGTTCAAGCTGAAACCGTTGGACAGGGACCTTGTTTCGAAGTTGAGGTGTAAACGGGCCGGGTATCATAAAGATTTCGTGTTCGATGAAGACGGGAAATGGATCTTACAAGGATGGAAAGGAAGGATACTGTATGCTAGTTCATGTTGGGTACCGGCTTAAAAGTTGAAACTGTATGTTTATTACTAGTAGTATTGTTGTTACTATCTTAAGTTTGTTGACTTTTTTTTTGAAAATCTAGATGTATAAATATGTGGTTACTGGTTATTTATTTATTATTATATTTTTTTTGATCTAGTTAAACTTGTATTCATATGGTAGCTAGTTTAGTATGCATGATCTGTTTTGGAGAGTAATTTTCAGAAGTTGACAAGACCATGGTCTTTATGAAGTTTGACTTGTGAAAGTCAAAATTGTAGAAAAGTTGAGAGATGTCGTCAAAGGTCATGTGCACATGTCTAGACTCAAGATTTCAAATATGTGGTTACTGGTTATTTATTTATTATTATATTTTTTTTTGATCTAGTTAAACTTGTATTCATATGGTAGCTAGTTTAGTATGCATGATCTGTTTTGGAGAGTAATTTTCAGAAGTTGACAAGACCATGGTCTTTATGAAGTTTGACTTGTGAAAGTCAAAATTGTAGAAAAGTTGAGAGATGTCGTCAAAGGTCATGTGCACATGTCTAGAGTCAAGATTTCAAGTGTTTGTACTTTTAAGATGGAGATTTGATACCAATCCAGATCCACTTGTTTTCATACCAATCCACATGTTTTGACCCTTGTGTAAATTTACTTTCTTTTTCTTTTTCTTTTCTTTTTTTAGAAAGATAAACTTTATACACAACACTGACAGCTGCAGCCCAAAAAAAAGGCAATAGTACATCAAATTGAACAGAAATTAGTCCAACTAATGAACTTACCATTTGATCTCTATTAGTACTAAAGATTAAAGGTGCACATAACCAAGTTTTTTTAATACTCGGGTTCAGGTATCACTGGGCATTGATTTTCCATATGCTGGCATACCAGGGTCAGGTTCCGGTCCGGGTCCAGATATTGAACAGGAAAACCATACCCGGTATACCCGGGTTCAGGTTTTCTATACACGGGTATTAAAATACCCTATTTGTGTGTATAAAAAAATCCGGCTTCGGGTATAGGTCGAGTTAGGTATACAAAAAACCCGATTTCGCTGCTGTATTTCCTTTTATTCATTTTATTTTGTAGTTTTATGCTTCCAACTTCATTTTTGGTTTATAAACTTTACATTAATAACATGATACTCTAATATATTAGAAACTTAGAAATTTAACAACATTACATGGTAATGTAAAAAAAACCCAGGTATTGATAAAACCCGGTGTCGTGTATGCAAAAAACCCCATTACGGGTATTATAAAACTCGGGTACGGGTATGGCTGAAACCTGGGTATTGATAAAACCCAGGTACAAAACGAGTTGAAAAAAAAACAAGGTTCGGGTTTGGGTTTTCACAACATATACCATACGGGTAGGGTCGGGTTTGGGTTTACAATACCTGAATTTTAAGAAACCCGGGTCCGGGTATTTTTTCGGGTTCGGGTTCGGGTTTTTTTTGTGCACCACTACCAAAGATAAGCTAAATAATGCTTTCGATCTTAATCTCTATACTCTGTTGAAGTTTCTCATTCCTAGCTTTTCAAATATTACAACAAGCAATGACCACCATCCCTTGAAAAGCTATCTTCTCGTGATCACCCAAATCTAGAATATTTATGAATTTCCAGCAAGTCCCTTATAGAAAACAAATAAATCTGCGGCAACTTGCACCCCCTACTAACCTGGTTTTAGACTATCGAAGCCACCCATCAGCCCGAAAATATATGATTAGAAGAATCGCTCCCCGAACCACACAAGATGCAATCAAGAATAGGGATGACAAAAAACCCGAACCCGATGGGTATACCCGAAACCTGAAACATATGGGACGGGTATATCCGAAACCCGACGGGTAATGGGATTAGTTTTAAAAAAATTCGCGGGTATGGGTCGGGTATGAGATTAGGTGATACCCGGCCCGATTACCTGAAACCACATAATCGTTTACCCTAACTATATACCCGATCATATACCCGAAATTTTTATATTTATATTCTTATTTTCCCTATCTATTAGTGACTTATTTTAATAGTTTCATTGTGTGGAAAAAAATCTTTTGGGATATATATTTGATAATATTATTTATATTTTGTGTGTTGTGAAGTATATAAATAAAACTATCTAAAAGTTATAATGTTATAATTTTATGTGTTGTAAAGTATATAAATAAAACTATCTAAAAATTATAGTTTTATAATTTATTTACGATAAAAGTTATATGTATGTAATATATTTAATTTATAATGTTGTTTATCATAAATAAATATAAATAATTATGTTCATTCTTTGTATCATTCTCTATAAATGTTTCTAAACGTTATGAATCTAAACTACTTCAGTCTCACTCAGTTCGCCTGAATCATCGTGAAATACGCAAATATAAAAATGGTGGTGGTAAAGAAGTGATGGAGAGAGAAAGATTTCAATAATAATAAAGAAGAATGTAGATAAAGTTTAAAAATCAAGGAAAAGTGTCAGAACTTAACTCACAACAAACATGGCAAACACAACTACAACCTTTTATTGAGAAGAATTTCATAATGGACTCATTACATTCACAAAGTTTGCTTTAATATATAGGATAACGCAAAATATAACAATGGTGGTGGATAAAGAAGATGATGGAGAGAGAAAGATTTCAATAATAAATAAAGAAGAATGTAGAATAAAGTTTAAAAACTCAAGGAAAAAAGTGTCATGAACTTAAACATCACAACAAACATGGCAAACACAACATACAACACTATTTATTTTGAGAAGAAATTATCATAATGGACTCATATACTATTCACAAAGTTTGCTTTTAATATGGCAAACACAACATACAACACTATTTATTTTGAGAAGAAATTATCATAATGGACTCATATACTATTCACAAAGTTTGCTTTTAATATATAGGATAATATATAGGATAATTATACATTAATTACAATAGTAATAAAAATGTATTTGAAAATTTCAATTGGTATATTTAAGAGATTAATGGGTATACCCGATACTTGAGGGTATGCCCGATGCCTGATGGGTAATTACCCGACAAATACCCGACGGGTATTGGGCAGGGTATGAAACATGATTTCATAACCTGGGTATGGGATTATCAATACCCGAACCCGAACCCGACCCATTGCCATCCCTAATCAAGAGAGCTAACTTAAACAATCCTCCTACTCAAAGCTACCATAGTAGGAATCTTATCCATCTCCGCCCTCCATATAAACACACTGCATTTAATTGGGACCCATTTACACCACTCCATAGCATAATTTTGACTAACATTTCTCACCCTTATCAAAAGCCTCTTTTGATAGAACTCACCGAGAACCTTCCGGTATAGCCCCTAACCAAGACCAAGAATCAAGCCGAAAATTTAGGTACGTTTAGTATATTAGGAATGAGAGGTGGACTGGAATGGACCATCGTGAGGGAATGGAGAAAAGAGTGTTGGTTGGTCGATGGAATGGAATCGCCTATTCCAAAATGCATTCCATTCCCTCAATATCATTCTATCTGTCCCCATGTTTTTTCCCATTCCATTCCCTCTTCACCATTCATTAACAACACCACAACCCACCACCACCGCCCCCTTCTGTCGTCACCCACCTCCGCCGCCACCCACCTACGCCGCCACCCACCGACGCCATCGCTATCACTGCCGCCAGCTCCAACTACCGCCCACCGCCACCACCCGCCATCCACCGACGACACCACCACGGCCACCGTAACCATCGCTACCACCACCTCCGCCACCACCACCACTGCCCCCCACCCGCCACCGCTGCTGCTGCCACCACCACCGTCCCCACCCACTTTTGTCCCCACCACCACCGTCGCCGCCACCCAGCGTCAACGTTGCCACTTCCAATAACTGTCGCCACCACCACCGCCACCCAGCGTCAATGTTGCCACTTCCAATCATTGCCGCCACCGCCACCCACCATCGCCGTTGCCACCTTCGATCACCGCCGCCACCCATCTCTGCCACCGTCGTCAACCCTACCGCTGCCGTCGCCACCCATCTCCACCACAGTTGTCCACCGCCGCTACTACCATGCATTGCGGCTGCTAACACCTCCGACCACCGCCGCTACCCCTGCCACCCAGCACCGCCGCTGGTACAACTGCCACTTATCACCACCCACAATTATCGCCCACCACTAACCACCTCATCCAATTTTATTCCTTCGTCTTTTCTTGCCAACAAACAACAAAAAGTAATGACTCATTTCATTCTTATATGGTAACCAAACAAGTCATGGAATGGTAATGATCAATTCCATTACCTTGTCCTATTTCATTCCATCATCTGTTCCATTACCCCATAGTATCTCTTGCAGATTGACACCAACAATGTTCACTTGAAAAAAAAGACTTGCTAACTTGATAAAATCTGTTATTAAATACGGAAACGGGATCCGGAGAAAACGATTTGAAGTGTGAAAACGGTGAGAACAGATCGGTGAGTTTTATGTGTTCATTATTCAATTTTATGGCGTTTCATTATGCGTTTTACACCTTGTTCTTCGCATATCTGATTAGTTGTTAACTGTAAAAATCAGTTCTTCCTATTTGTTAACTATTCAAGTTATGACGTTTAGTAAGAAACAAGTAGATGTAATAGTCTAAAACAATATTCGGCGTTTTCATTATTTAGAACTTATAGTTTTTAGAGTTTGGCGTTTGTGTAATCTTGGCGTTTTACAAGCTTTTTTTTTGCAGAGGAATAACGTATTTCTTAAGCGGAAAATTAGATAACAAACTACAGAAAAAAATATAAGCGAAAAAAAATTTCAAAATCCGAATCCAATTTCTCTTCCAAATCTTCACTGTCATCATTCTTTTTCTTCTTTTGAAACTACAAGAACTGAGACAAATATATGGCGTTTTGGGTTTGGCATGATTTTATTTGTTGTACGTTGTTGAAGTGGCTTTTTTGGATGTTGGAGACATAAATCCACGCCGTGTGGGTGGATGCTATTTACTCATAATCTTCATTAACATAATGGAGTCAAAATAGCATTTACACTGTCATCGGTCTCTTCTTCTCCTCCAAGCCTTCCCAAGAACAAAGGACACAAAATGACATATCATTGTTATCAGTCTCTTTTTATTGAAGATTTGTCCATCTCATTCAGTAAAAGGTTATAGAGTTATCCCCATCACCTAATAATCCATTCATTGAAACTTCATAGAAAAAAATACTGAATATCCAAGAAACCTTGTTTGCCATCTTTGACTTTTTTGGCATTTTTACTGTGAGTGGTATTTAGGAAACATGGCGTTTTTTGTGTGATCAACGGAAGGTGCTGAGACGTTTCTCTTTATAAGATGTTTTTGGCACGTAGTTTAGGCGGGATCTTATTAGAATAAATGTAATTAATAAAGTATCCGTCGTTTCAGTTACTGTTTGTATTTACTGTTTTGTTCAGCTTTTATCTGTTAAGTCTGTAACATGCCACATCTTTCAAGTTAGCCTTTTATGTTTAGTTGGCGTTTATATTTTAATGGCGTTTATGTAAGAAATAATGTTTGGCGCCAAAAAAACAATAGTAGGATGGGGACCTATATATGCAGACCTATAATGGGACAAGTAATTATGGCGTTTAGAAAAAAAAATTGATTTTGTGTGCCGTGGTGTGGTTTTTTATATAATAAATGGTAGAAAAAAAGTATCCGTCGCTTCAGTTACTGTTTTTAGTTACTGGTTGTTTAGCTTTATTTCTTAAGGCTGTAACACTTCCCATCTTTTTAAGGTTTGGTGTTTCTTATTTAATTACGTTTTATAGATAAAAATGGCAAACTAAAGCTTTAGTACGGTACCCTTTTGTGTTCTATTCACTTGCACATTCTTTTATACATTTTAGTAATTATTTTAAGATTTTTAATAATACGTGATTTCATGAAATTTTGGTGTTTTTGTTATTTGACGTTTATTTGGCATTTTGGCGTTTTTATAAGTAATTTAAGGAACTAATGTATTTTTATTAGCTGAAAATTAGATAACAAACCACACAAAATGACGCTACAAAAAAAATTAGGAAATAAAATAAAATAAAAAATGCTAATCAAAATTCTTTTTCCAAAGCTTCACTGCTATCAGTCTCAACTTTCTTTGTCGCCTAAACCTTTGAACTCCTTAGATAGGTGTCGAATTTTTCCTACATAGTTGTAACGTCCTGCTCTAGACGAAGCTGATCGTTCTGTGAAATACGGCGTTTTGGTTTTGGGTTGATCTGTTGTTATTGTTTTGTCGAAGTGGTTCTTTTGGATGTCGTAGACATAGACCGATGCTGTATTTTGTCGATGCTATTATTGGGGTGTGATTGTGAGTGGGTTTTTCGCCTGATGTCCAAGATAGCATTTACACATGCCCTCATCTTCATCCTTATCCCACTCTACATCTTTTAATAATGCACTCCAAAATAGCATTTACATTGGTATTGGTCTTTTCTTCTCATCCAAACCTTCCTCAAGAACAAATCATACAAAGTGACATATCATCGTCACTAGACTCGTTTTCTTGAAGATTTGTCCATCTCATTCAGCAAAAGTTTATGGGTGTGACCATGAGAACATGGCGTTTTAAGTGAATGGTTTGGCAAGTGACCATGGCATGTTAAGTGAATGGTTTGCCAATAAAATGTGCCTTTTTTGTGTTTTTGGGTGTGACCAAATTGCTTCTGAGATGTTTGTTTATATAAAAGTTTATTGTCGCGTAGTTTTAGGCGGGATTTTATTTTAATAAATGGTAGTAGTAAAGTATTTGTCGCTTTAGTTACTGTTTGTTCAGCTTTTATATGTCAAGTCTGTAACACGTCCCATCTTTCATGTTTTGGCGTTTGTATCTGGCTTTTTAATAAATGGTGGTAGTAAAGTATCTGGCGTTTCCCCTGATAAGAATTATAGAACTCACTAATTAACTTTTTTGCAATTGTGGCGTTTTATAGCTAATTGAAGGAAATAATATTTTTATTATTTAAAAAGTAGAGAGCAAAAACAAAAAAATTACACAAAAGAAAAAAAATTAAAACTCTTGATCAGAAGGGATTATGTCTGAGAAGTATCTATCACTCCCTTCATCTTCTTCTTCGGATTCTTCATCCAGCTTCTCATCAAAGTAATCACTTTCGCTTTTATTGGCGTTTTGTTCTTGAAGATTTTGAAGCCTCCATTTGAACATGTCATGCAACAACTCCATTTTCGGGTTCATGTCTGTGTTCAAACATGTTGCGTTGTGTAACTCCTCCATGAACTGAAGCCCCTGCTTGGTCATGATGTTTTCAAGCATATAGTCTTCATGCTCCCTGTTGTCACATATAATGGTGACCATGTCAGTGTCATCATCAAAACGCCATGATCTGATGACTGGGTCCATTGTTGCATTTGCGTTGTTTGGTCCAAATCTTATAACCGTATGTGTTTTACCACAGTTGTTATCTAGAGGGATGCCAAGTGCAAGATCCCTCTTTGTACTTCTTCCACCAAGTTCAAGATGGCTTTGATTGTTTTAACAAACACTCTTCTTCTGTTGTCAAAACGGATCACGAATCTTCTGGTTCTGAGTGTGTATCTCCATGAAACGATGGTTGCCATTTTTCTTCCCGTCAGAGTTTGGCGTTTTGGTTAAAGATGGCGTTTTAGTATGATCAATTTTCTTGAAGTGATAATTGAAGTGATTGTAACGTCGTTTATATAATGATGGTTTGGCGCGTAATTGAAGTGCCGTTGTTTTTGTATCAATGGCGTTTTAAATACATACGTCGTTTCATATGAAAGAGAGCGGTGTGTAATGAATGACGTTTTGTCATTAATTTGGCATTTTGCGTAACAGCAGTGGAAATACCCTTTTACCCTTAGTGAAGCACGCCTAAGTAATAAAGTTGATGTTATTTACGAAAACACCACCACGTCATTCTAATCCATAGATTGTTTTGGTCCAACGGATGAGGGGCGTTCTCACTGTTTTCACACTTTCCATCGTTTTCCCCAAATCCCACCCCAATAAATACGTGTAATCACTTTTTTTAACCTAACTAACCTTCCTAAATACCAAATCATTTATTTTGTCACACCTAATTTACCTCTCTCTATACAAAGGGTCTTTAACTTATCGGTACAAAGGGCCTTGGAGGAGTCTGCCGCCACGTGTCCATTTTTTATTGAAAGGGGCATCCCGCGCATTGAATCTATGATGCGCCACTCCAAGGACGCATGAGGTGGCCATTTTGGTAAGTCAAAGTTGATTTTGGCTATTTTCGTAAATTTCCCTTAAATGTGGATTGAGTAAATATGTAATTAGTTCAACTAAGGAGATAAAAAAGAAAAGAAAACTGACCTGCCTATATCGGTTTTGGCTATCATAATAAATAACCTTGTCGAAGTAATAAATCCAAATAAAGTAATAAACATAAAAACCGAAGTATCAAGAGCAAGAATTATAGACCAAGTATATGAGCAAAACTGCAAAAGATAACGATTCTTCAACATAGATTAGTTCTAAACGTTATCTGTTACACTTCAACCAAAAAGTTTCAAATAACTTATTATTAAGATTTTTGATCATTTTACTTATTTTTATCTGTATTTTATTAAGATTTTTGATCCTTTTACTTATTTATCTGTAATTTATTTTGAATGTTTGATTTATTGTAAATAAATCATTACTTCAATTGGTCTCTTTCGTATAAATCGAGTCGTAGTTGATAATAAAATAGAAGAGTTAAATGCTTGGTTGGTCTCTGTGATTTCCGAAAAATTGCAGACTTGGTCCCAGTGGTTGTAATTTTTGCACCCGGGTGATCCTTAACACTAACATACGTTAGATTTCTCAGTTAGTTATGTGTGAAATGACATAATTACCCATAAAAAGTTAAAAAAAATAAAAAAATATATAAAAAAGAGCCCACCCCTTATCTTCTTCTTCATCTTTCTTAAACACCATCACCTAATCTTATCAATTTCCACCACCATCTCTTTGTCTCTCTCATCTTTCTCTCTCTCTCTAATAACCGCCAACCACCACCATGGGCGGCAGAGCCGCGGTGGTGGTCGTAAGTTGATGATGAAGGTGGAACCGCAATTCTTGTTGAAATGGCGACGAACGGTGGAACCGCCAGGGATGCTGCCGCCAGCCGAGAAAGGAGCCGAGCGTTTGGCTCTCATCACCGGCCGTGTTTAGTCTCTATCGTCATCACCTCCATTACCTCCTCCTGTAGCTCAATCGGAACCCTCATCTACACCTCCGTGCCCTACTGCTGTTTCCGATCAACCGCCAGGGATGCTGCCGCCGCTTGACGGCGGCGTATAGCGGAGAAAGGAGCCGAGCGTTTGGCTCTCATCACCGGCCGTGTTCAGTCTCTATCGTCATCACCTCCATTACCTCCTCCTGTAGCTCAATCGGAACCCTCATCTACACCTCCGTGCCCTACTTCTGTTTCCGATCAACTACCGATCTCCAGTATGTGTTTATTCAAGCTTTAATTGTTCTTAATTTGCTTCTGCAATTAATCTTTTTGAGATTTTCTGGTGTATTTGTGTATCTGTTAGTGTTTTTAGATATTTTGTGAAAATTTTGATTCTATTGATGTCCTATTATATTTAATTTTTTATGGGCAATTATGTCATTTCACACATAATTAACTGAGAAATCTAACGCATGTTAGTGTTAAGGATCACCCGAGTGCAAAAATTGTAATCACTGGAACCAAATGTGTAATTAGTGAACCATTAGGACCAAGTCTGCAATTTTTTCAAACCACATAGATCAACCAAGTATTTAACTCAAAATAGAATCTTGATAAACCAATTTTAGTATATACAGTGCTCGAACTTGTCACACACGTGATGGTAGCGTAAGAGGATGACGTGGTCCAAGACTTTTGCAAACATTGATAGACTTTGTCACATGCGATGACAACGTAAGAAGATGACGTGGTCCAAGATGCAAAGATCAAGACATGTTTGATCTCCCGAAGAAAAGAGCAACGTCATATTTAGTGGAATTAAAAAAATTGCAAAAGTTCTGATGGTATCATTGCCACGTAAGAAAAAAAATCTTAAAATCATGTATCGGTTTAACTAAAAATTAAGGGGCTGTTTGACAACTTCTGAATGGTTAAGTGCTGAACCAGGAGGTCTGAACCATTAAATGTTGAATCAGTCTGAACCATTAAGAGCTAATATAATGTTTAACCGTTTAGAGGCAAATGTCTGTTCAATTCCAATTAGAGGTCTTAACCATTCAGACTCAGTATAATGCTTAATCATTCAGACTCAGTATAATGCTTAACCATTCAGAGGCAAATGTCTGAATCATTCAAACATTTGCTCGTGAAACAAACAGTCTGAACCATTAAGTACTGAACCAGTAACAGGTCTGAACCATTAAGAACCTCATTAAGAGGTAAACAAACAGCCCCAAATAAAAGTAAATTAAAACTAAAAAAGACATGATTGGTTAGAGAAATTAGTGGCCCACACCCTTGTCCCCTAATGCCCGTTAACGTGCTAACGCACAAAGGGGTTGTAAGCCCTTGGTGCCTCTTCCGTTTTGTTTTGGAGGCGTTAAAAGTGGTGAGGTGGATTGTGGCACCACCCGACTACAGACGGTCTAATAGAATTACGTAGATTTTTACTTGTTTAACCTTTTAAATTGATTATATTGTGAGCATATTTTTTTTACCTTTTGAACGCGTTAGTAGTCATCATTTCACTCGTGTCAATCTTTTTTTAGAATGTCGAGACATATTCCATAACACTCTAAATCACTTAAAATTCAACTAATTAGGCGTAATAGAGTTTGAACCCTCGTCACTTGTTTGAAAGAAATTAACCGATGTTATCAGGTCAAAGAACTCTTGACAACAAGTCGAATCAAACATAAACATTAGTCAATGACTAAG
Organism: Scalesia atractyloides; assembly: GCA_947069175.1. Classification (NCBI taxonomy): domain Eukaryota; kingdom Viridiplantae; phylum Streptophyta; class Magnoliopsida; order Asterales; family Asteraceae; genus Scalesia; species Scalesia atractyloides. The sequence continues at coordinate 93,050,036 of CAMTDV010000025.1, forward strand.
CGTAACTTAGACATGGCATGCCATCTTAGATGTTGCATCACAATACATGTATTTGACTCAATCCACAACGACATAATATGTTAATTTAAATTTTTAGAAATCATTGTCTTGATCATCAACACATCCCAACTCATAACATTTCAGAAAAATATTTTCTTTAAAAAACAACCAACGTCTAGCATACACCCGACCCGGACCTGGTTTCTTTTACCAGCTAACTTACAAACCCTCTCTAATCCAACTTCTAAATCTACACCTATGTCCAAGTCAGAACTTAACAAACACCTTTTTATCATACACCTTGATACAGCTAGGCTATATACAATCCTTTGATACTAGAACGCGTATTTGACACCGCCTTTTCTCCGGTCAAAGACGGTGGTTAACATTAAGAATAAACCTTGCGTCACCTTCATTGTGAAAGAGTTTGCTCTCATCATGATACATATATATCTTCTTAGTAATATGACGCCATTGATTTCTTAGCCTTTGTGGTTCCTTCAGTTACATCATCCCACTGCTGGTCAGTTAGGAAACATGATCCGAAATCACTCTTATCTTTTGATCCAACCCACATTAATCACACCCCATAATCCTCGATAATCTCTACTTCCATTCCTATATAAACCCTTGCATGCATGCTCACTCCACCACTACCACAACTACTAACACCACCACTTTTCCACCACCATAAGCCACCAACCATCAACCATGAACACCCTCCTTCAGCTTCAACATTCCACACCAGCTGAAACCATCCTAAAAACAGTAATATCTCCGAAACCAATCATTCAAACCACAAATCCGGAGAAGAAGAAGGGGTGGTGTTCATGCGGCTGCACCGAATGCGATGATCCGAACGTCCCACATGACTACTTTGAAGGGGTTCTTGATTACATAAACGATATGCTCATGGGTGAGGAAGATGAGTTGATGCACAAGTCATCTATGTATCATGATTGTTCTGCTCTTCAAGCAACTGAAAAATCTTTCTATGATGTTCTTGCTCAAACCCAACCTAGTTTTCCTTCCATGGTCACCTCGGTCCAGCTCCCGGATCAGAGCGAATATGTTTCTGATCCAGTGATCAATCCGGTTAGGGTTTCTGTTAGAGGAAAGAAGAACAGGCAACCGCCCGAATGTGACCATGACCATGAGCAACATAGAAGTAACAAGGTATCAGGTGGTTTGGGTGAGGAAGAACTGATGAAAACCGAGGTTATGACTATGATCGATAAGCTTTTGCTTTGTCCCGGTTCGGTTGAAGTTGGTTTGCATGATGAGCTTGCTTGTTGTCCTTTCGACAAGCCGGTGAATCCGAGTTTTCTTGCTGAAAAACAAAGAAGAAAGAGAGTTAACCCTGCTAAAGAGATTGTTGATTTGAAGATTTTACTTACTCAATGTGCACAAGCGGTTTCGTCGAACAACAAACTCGCTGTCGAAAGCCTTCTCAAGAAGATTCGAAAACATTCGTCCCCTCATGGGGACTCTGACGAGCGTTTAACGCATTACTTCGCTGATGCGCTCGAAGCCCGTTTCGCGGGCTCCGGGATGGAGCTATATACTAATATAGCTTCAAGTAAGATCAATGCATGTGACATTGTTAAAGCCTATCAGGTTTACGTGTCTGCATGTCCTTTTAAGAAAATGTCCAATATTTATGCAAATAAGATGATAGGAAACCTAGCTAGAGGTTCACCTAAGCTACATATTATAGACTTTGGAATCTTGTATGGATTCCAATGGCCCTGTCTTATTCAGGGCCTATCAGCGCGGCCAGGTGGGCCGCCAAGTCTCAAGATTACAGGGATTGACTTTCCCCAGCCAGGCTTTCGCCCAGCTGAGCGAGTCGAAGAAACCGGTCTTCGACTCGCTGACTACTGCAAAAGATTCAACGTGCCATTTGAATATCACGCTATCGCAAAACCATGGGATAGCGTGAAAATCGAGGATCTCCAAATCAATAAGGACGAGATCCTCGTGGTGAATTGCTTGTACCGCCTACGTAACGTGTTCGACGAAACTGTACTTGGGACCGTAGATTGTCCGCGTGAGTCGGTTTTAAAGCTGATCAAGAGCATTAAGCCGGATTTGTTCATCCACGGGGTCGTGAATGGAAACTACAACGCGCCATTCTTCCTGACGAGGTTTCGCGAGGCGTACTTCAACTTCTCGGTGTTATTCGACATGTTTGAGGCAGCATTGCACCGCGAAGACGAAGAGAGGTTGTTGTTCGAGAAGGAGGTGATCGGTCGAGAAGTGATCAATGTGATTGCTTGTGAAGGAACAAGGAGGATTGAGAGGCCAGAAACATATAAGCAATGGCAAGTGAGGAATGAGAGGGCAGGGTTTAAGGTGGTGCCAATGAATAGGGACATTATGAAGGAGGTTAAGGCTAAGGTGAAAATAGGGTTTCATAAGGACTTCATGGTGGATAATGATGGTGATTGGATGGTGCAAGGGTGGAAAGGGAGGGTGATCTATGCTATTTCCTCATGGAAGAGTACTGTATAGCATAGCCCTAAATTTGGTGTTTGTTTTTTTAAATGTTATGTTCTCTTTTTCTATAATAAGCTTGTTGTTCTATACTAATAAAGTGTTGGTTTGTTTTTATTGTCACCGTTCATGTAATTTTCAACTATATGATCCATGATGTATTGTAATTTTTTTTAACTATGTCAACCACGTGTATTAGTCATGCATGTCTTGGTTCATTTAGGTTTAACTTTTTGGATAATGTGTAGGGTTAATATTGACGGATTCTAAGCCACATGTTTTAGTGTTTGTTTGTTGAGTCAAGTAGTAGATCGAGTAGGGCTGGGTTCAAATAATAAATGAACCATGACAAGACGACTTTTAATTTTATTTTATTATTGTTCTTACTCCTGCTATGCTAACGAAAGTGTACTATTGATTCATGTTTTCCACTATAATACTCAAATCAATAAAAGCACATTGTCTTATCTCTAATAAAAGTTTAATCAATTTTAATAAAGATGAAAATTGATGTCAACTAATTTGTTTTGTATGGCACATTCTTGGATCTTGGAATAAGTTTTTTCTTTAGATCAAAACAAATATAGTTATAATCATGAAAAAAAGTTAAAATAATATAAAAAAAAAGAATATATAGATGCACAAATGAAGAAACATTGTGGGAATTTGCTGGGTCAAGGCTGTTTATGTTTAGCCTTAGCGATTTGTTTAAGCCCATAAGTAGTTTTAGGGCTCTCGGAGATGAAACAACTACTGTATTCAATAGTAAAGTTGCATAAGAGAACTACAATCTTCATAATAATAAGAGTAAACTGTCATAGGTGGTTTTGTCATTTTTATGAGTTTAATTCTAGTTTTTCTTTTATATGGGTCCTTGAGGTTTGAAAATTTTATCACTTTTGTCCACTTCATTAACACCATCTAAATTTTCGGTTAACTTGAAGGATATATTAGTCATTTTAGTTTATGTACGATATATTAATGCACAAGTTACAAGATATTATTTCATAAATAATTAAACTTTAATTTAAACGATCATCTCCACTCTCTCTCCCTCCATTCTCACTCTCCTTCGATGATCCTAACCGCTACTTCTATCATCTGTCAGCCTTGTAAAATCTGGTGACAACTCTGACCACCAAGCCAAAATCAAAATCAACGTCTGCAGGAAAAAAAATGAGTGGGTTTAACGAAGTGAAGGAAAGTGATAAGATTTTCAAACTGAAGTACCCAAACGTGAAAAAAAAAACTTTTTAGACAAAACTGAAGTACCCAAACGTGAAATAAAAACTTTTTAGACAATTCGCAAAAGTAACCAAACATATTGAGGAATATCAAAGTTAAAGTTTACTCTAATTAAGGGTGTGCACGGTTCAGTTCGGTTCGGTTTTTGGGTAAAATCAAAACCGTAACCGAAATGTCGGTTTTCGGTTTTCAAAAACCGTTCGGTTTCGGTTTTTTTCGGTTTTTATGTCGGTTCGGTTTTTCGGTTATTTCGGTTTTTAGAACAAAATTATGTAAGATTCAAAAAATAAAAGGTATAATTTATATTATAACAATCTTTTTATATGTTTACATTTAATTTATTACAATTAACCTCTTTAATTAATATTGTTTACATAAACTAACCTTCTAATATATTTTTATGTTTTCTTTAAAGTTTTTATTAAGACATTTTCTTTTATAATAATTTGAAGAGCATTTAATTTATAAATTAAATATTATTGTTTTTATAGGTAAAAAATAAATCATTTCAATTATAAATAAACATGTAATGTTTTTATTGTAAACACTTTAACATTCAATAATAAAATTAATATTTCCACTAGCATTGGGTTAAACACTTAAACAATTTAAACTTAAACATAAAAATATATGGATTGTAACTTATTAGTTCGGTTCGGTTTTTCGGTTATTGAAAATGTTTATCCGAAAACCGAACTGAAATTTTCAGTTATTAAAAATTTGAAAACCGAACCGTCGGTTTTTTGTTCGGTTTTTCCGGTTCGACTATTTTGATTATTCGGTTACGGTTCAGTTATTTCGGTTTTCTTGCTCACCCTGTCTCTAATAATAGAAATATAATCTTCATAATAAACATGTGTGTTCAAAGGGGGGCTTGTATCTGGACTCCTTTCACCATCAAACTTAAAGCTTTGCTGACAAAATAATAGTCACACCAAGCTTATTAACTATTTTTATAAGAATATATATAATACTTCTTTTAGTTTTTTAAAATTTTATTTATTCGTATTACATTTTGTCGAATACTATGATTAATTTAACTGGTTTTTAATAAAAGTTTTTTATCATATAAATAGTAATACCTTTAAAAAATGTCAAAAAACAACAAATTACAAACAAACGAAAGTTAAATAGGCAACAAGTTACGCCACAACCTCTTTTAAATTGCAAAACCGATCCAACTAAAGATGAAACGACTCTTAAGGGTCAAAAAATTACCGCTCACATCCTATTGGACCCTATTCGGAATTCCACAGCCTCCGGGGCTAGAGAACCAAATGTAGCAAAAAAAATGGGATAAATACGTGTTGATTCTCTAAACAAGTTCTCGTGTTTAGCGACTTTGCTTGATTCCGCCCTCAACGCTGGCTGGCTAGCAACAAACCCATTATTTCTGAGCCCAACAAAAGGGAACGCCCCTGTAAAATCTACACAAGCGTATTTTCCCCTTGCCCACCTAACACAAATATGTCAGCAAGAGTAGACCTTCTGTCAAATAATTTTATAAAGAGAAAAACCTTTTGAAATTTTGTCGTAGATGAGTCACGGGTTATCTGAATAGCAGAATTTACATCGAACATAAGTACATAACACAATAAATTACAAAAACTAGATTGCTTTAATTGTAAACCCACCCAGCCCATCAAACTTGACCGACCAATATATGATAATGGTGATAGCCAATCTACAATTATTACGTCCAGGTCACTCTCTCGCTTTTTGACTCAACTCTTATTCATAATTTTGTAATTATTCCCATAAAGTTTCAATTTATATGTTACCTACGATTCTGTTGTGGCAATATGCGTAGAATGCAATGTTTTAAAAACTGGTATTTTAATTGTATCGGGTTAGACTTAGAATTGGTTTAATCGGTTACACCGGGTTGTACCTATATATGTAATTGAACAAGTTGTTAGCTACAGTGAAAATTATATTCACATATAGTTGACTCACAAACATAACTTTATCAAACCATGTGGAATGTGATGTAATCTCACTAATTAATACATATTTTACATGAAAAATCTAAATTAATATTGTTGTATTTTTTATGACTTTTATATTTATTCAATTAATTATGTTTTTTTAGGTAACGTCCTTATTTTATAATTCAAATGAATACTAAATAGAATTAACTTTTATGAAGTCATATGAGTTTACTATTTGTGTCGTGTGTATATTTACTGGAAGTCTAATTAATTGAAAAGTTCAATTTAAAACAGTCCATGAGATCCAACTACGATTAATAAATACAAAATTGCGGTAAGATTTGGGTTCAACCGCATTAATACACCATGAGATCCGACTACAATTGATTTCTCAAACAACTTTGGAAGTATCTAAAGGATTGGAAATGTAATCACTCGTTATTTTCTCTTCAAAGACAATTGCAAAATAATAATAATAATAATAAATTTGTACGTTCAAATCACATTAAAGAAAACTGGACCCGCAACACGGGGAATCAATTTCAATTACATTAAATTATAAAGTCTTGGATACTGAAATCACTCATCTCTCCTATACCAAATTATGGAATTCGGACCTTTCGTCCATAAAAATGAGTTCACTATATGTCTTCAAATACTTCATAATCTGGTCATTTATATTTACAACCCATTTTATCACCAAACTTCCTTGCTTTAATAACGATGTAATCATCTGCACAATAAATTACAATGATTACAACCCTAAATTAAACTTCAAAAAATGTTTCAAAAAATGTTTGTACATTACTAGAGAAAAGGCCTTTAATGATATGTATTTTTTTATTATAAAAGGGTATGTGACACAAAAATATGTCAAAGAAGCCCTAATCATACAATATTTATGGGTTGAAGAAAAGCAAGTGGTTAATTTAGAAACGGTATTTTCTAAGGTTGGGGAAGCAAAGATGAATACATAGATACTGATATTGATAAAATTCGCGTAGAAAGATCGATGAGGGTGTAAAAACCACCCTTGATGGGGATGACGTACCCAAAGATTGAGTGTCTGCGGGTGGTGGAAACGATGTGTAGACGTCTTGTTGAACTTGTTCCCCGTGAAATAACCGCCTTGTTGAATTTGTTGATTAACTTGATATTGTGGATGTTATTGGTAACCATAGTTGGGACTCGGGATTGGAGGCACATGGACTTGGGACAAACCTTCAGACGAACCATACAATGTGCAATAGACTTGTGTTTGGTCCGTCTCGTGGTCATATGTTCCGGAGGCACTCGCAAAGTTACATCATGGGTGCTCTTAGGGACCCTTGAGAACAAATATTTTTAAACATGTGGATGTTGCTAATATGTGAGATATATAACTTTGGATATTTAACTCTCATTTTAATCTAGCTATAAATATAATTTCTTAATTCGTTATTTTGAAGGTTTAAAAAATATAATATAGACTTTTTAGATAGCATTAGACAAAAGATAAGTGGAGATTTAATTCCCATACCGAAGAAATAAAATGTTGATGAAAACCACATTTTTCACTAATATTAGGCTTTGTGTTGTGGTGTGTGGAGGGGGCATGAGATCGGAGCCACATCAGCAGCTGGGGCGTCATCGGGGTCGCTAGGGTGGTGGTGTGAGAGGCATAGCGGGTGTGGGGGCGAGAGAGAGCCGTCAGAGGTGTGTGAGAATCCGTTCAAAGAGTCGTTGAGGGCTAGTTAAAATTTAATTAAATTTAAAAATATATACAATTTTTATTATTTTATGTCTACTATTTTTATAGAAAAATTAAAAATATTAATTGAGTTTTACTATTTTTTGTCATATTTTCAAATTGTTATATAATATGTTCCAAACCCGGGTTCTCACATGTTGGATTTACACATTCCAATACAATTCTTAAATTGGAAATTCCATTACATACGCAACGGAAAACATCCAACATGATATCCAAAGTCTAATACAAACTATAATCCAAAGGTTTATTGGAAAAAAAAAATAAGAATAACCTAATGTAGGTAATAGACATGTTAGTCTCTAGTAGGGTAGCGTTCATTCAAATTCCAATGCTAACCATATAGGCTCTCGAGCAACTATAATATTAACCAGATGTGTATGCTAAAAGTCAATTACCCTGAGTGAGTTCTAGTTTATAAAACATATCAAAACTTTAACAGTATATTTCAGTTTATCGTGACAATCTTTACATAACATACTTTACCTTTAGCCTTTAACTTTAGCATTAAGGTTACGTTCACCGGTGAATGATCATATCACCCAATTCTAGCCATGTACAACTATTGGTAGCACGGAGGTCACTATCTTATAATTACAACCTCGAAGGTAACTGTCTATACCTACAACCTCGTAGTTAATTGCTTACGTCTGCAGCCCCGAAGGTAACTACCTATACTTATAGCTCTGAACGTAACTACCTATACTTGCTCCCGACGTGCTAGGTTCACGACCACGTACCACGAGACAAGACTTGCGGCCCTGTTGGTAACTGCCCTATAGCATGAATTTTATCTTACCTTTCATTGTCTTTTTCTATCATAATATGTATAACAAGTTGTGTTTCAATTAAACTTTTCTTTCTATTTGAAAACGTTTCATGACAACATTGTAGCTAGAAACCAAAATTGTTCATTTAAATCATTCATTTCTATTTCATTTACGTACACTTTACCTTTCCTATTATACACATCCCCACAACTATCACTCAGGTGTTCATCCAAAATGTTCAGGTACGAAAAGTAGGTCCATGCGAAAAGTCCTATTGAGCGAGAAGTAGGGTTTCGTTCAGGCTCATGCAAAAACTAAGCTATGTGAAATGCTATACTATTTGAATGTATTAAGCCAAATGTTACCATGCGAAAAGCTATACAATACACGCGATATTTTCGTACAAAACCCAACTAATCGCATGATCAAGGGACGCGAAAACTATACCTTCTTCCTTGCAAAGCCTAGCGAGTTGTGTTGGCGGCAATTATGATGCGAATCTGTTAACACATGATGATACAAACTTCATGTATCCAAATGACTCGAAATACACATCTAGTATGTTCCCATGCGTAACTGTTCACGCAAAACCCGAGCTTTTTGGTGGGAAAATTATTTTTGAGCTTCTTGAACCGAAACCAAGCTAAGAAAGCTCCGAAACTCCCCTTTACTGACATGACTCAAACTAACACATGTAGGTGACAAACAACACCCCTAGTGTAACAGACCAGCGTAACCGTACCATGATATTGTCCGCTTTGGCAGCCAGCACGCGCCCAGCGGCTGCTCCTCACGACTTTAAAACGCGTCATGATGGTGAAAGTATCCAGCCCCTTATAAAGGAGCCTTTGTTCCCCTTCACAACCGATGTAGGATATCACAATCCACCCCCCTTAAAGGGGTCCAGTGTCATCGCGAGACCAGGCACCACCGGTCCGGCCCTGACTCTGATACCATCTGTAACCATCATGACGTGTTTTAAAGCCGTGAGGAACAGGCGCTAGGGGTGTGCTGGCTGCCAAAGCGGACAATATCATGGTGCGGTTACGCTGGACTGTTACATATGGTATCAAAGCCAGGGCCGGACTGGTGGTACCTGGTCCCGCGAGGACGCTGGACCCCTTTAAGGGTGGTGGATTGTGATATCCCACACCGGTTGTGAAGGGGAACAAAGGCTCCTTTATAAGGGGCTGGATACCTTCACCATCATGATGCGTTTTAAAGCCGTGAGGAGCAGGCGCTGGGGGGGTGCTGGCTGCCAAAACGGACAAGATCATGGTGCGGTTACGCTGAGCTGTTATGTAGTGTTTTCCTTTACGAATCCGTGAACAAAATGATGTCATGTGTTTAACTAAGGACTTTCTCTCTGTCTCTAGCCGAAAAGAATGGAAATGTTGTGTATGAGTGAATATTGAGAGGGTGGCTAGGGCCTAAGAGTGAAGAGGGTAGTTAAACACTTGAAAGTGGGAAACTTCAAAATCAACCAATGAGAGTGTGCTATGTCATTCAATCTAAAGAGTTTAAACTATGCTGAAAAGTGTTGGCAATAGTTAGACACTTCATAAATTGGTAAACTTTTTTTTTTTAAAACTAGCATATTTAATAATAAATATGTATTTTAACAAAATAAAATTTAGAATTTACAATAAACTAAAACAATTAAAATAAACTAGTCCTCGTTAGAATCGACCAACAGGTGGGGTAAATCTTGACTTGCGAGATGAACCGTGAGATCGTCGTGTTTAAGTCTCCAATGCGTATCTTCATCCATTAGCCCGTCCAGCACCCTATCATCAAACGCAGGCTCAACCGGAGGATCCCGAATGTGTACCGGTGCAATCGCGTTTCCGTCGTCTTTTAAAATCATGTTGTGTAAAATAATACACGTGTACACAACATTCCAAATTTTTTCTTGCCGCCTCGTGTTGCCTCTTGAACATCTTTTCGTCTACTTCGTGAGGGTATGGGACCGATTTCGCAAAAATATTCTAGGCACTCGCGGGAAGTTCTTGCGGCCATATGCAAGTACTCGTCTCCTTTGTATGGAGGGTTACCGGTTGCGAGCTGTTTAATAGCCGATCTAACCTTTTGCAACGACAGAAAGCTCTTCCGACCTCGCGCCTCGTAGGACTCTTGAAACCACTCGTCATTCGCTTCCACGTCGGTCACAATTTTTAAAAACAAATGTTTCGACATACGAAAGGCCGAAAAATATCGTCGTTGTATTTTGGGTCTTTGACAACATAATCCGTCATGAGTGTCTCGTGCCCAACCTTCCGTTGACGTTCAATATATCTCCTTCGGTTTGATGTACCCGTGTCTTGTAGTTCGGCTTCTTCGAGTAGATTTTGAAAAAAAAAGAATGGTACTATCGGACGACTCGTCGCTACTATCAGGTGGAAAAAACAACGGGATTTCATCCGCCATTTTCTTTTGCAATACCCGGGTTAGTGTTTTGTATTTTTTGGTTTGATTCGGGGATGAATTTATAGTGTAAAATGAATGAAATTGGGTTTGGTTTGAATATATAGTGTAAAAAGTTGAAAATTTTATTTTTTCTAAATTTTCAACGGCTATATAGCCGTTTATAATTCAAACGGTAAAAAATCCAAACAAATCTCGAGCGGCAAACGTTTACCGCCTACCTCGTTTTGCCGAATGGCAAAACTCACCGACGGCGGTGTTACCGCGCGGCAAACCGCTTTGCCGAGTGGGTTTGCCGCACACTCCCAATACCCTAACAACCATATTTCACAATGGGTTTTGGAAAAGTATGGATCTATATTTATCTAAGGGTGTATGGGGTGGTCTCGGCAAAGGCATTCGGCAAGCCTTTTGCCGATTAAGGCAACACCACCGCCACCTCCTTTTGCCGAGCCGAACAGACAAAAATCGGTGACCAATTGCCGCATTGGGGAAAGACTTTTGGAACGTTGGAAAGGGACATGTGGCATGATTTGAACATTCTAGTTCTTTTTGAAGGGACAAGTGGCATGATTTTTTTAAATATTACCGTTAGTTTAAAAAAAATAAGTAAACACCCTATAAATATCATTCCATTCAATACACGAGACGGATCAATGGCGTACCGACCCGATTTTCCACAATTCTTTTTGTTAAAGTTAAGTTTCATTTATTAATTAGGTAGTTTAAAAAAAGATAAAAAAATTCGTTTGCCTGATCTTATTTTAGGCATGCACGCCTTATATTTTTTTGGGCAATAGGCAAGAATGAGAGGGTGGGCAAAGACCCACCGTCCATTCCAAAAGTCAGATTTATATTGTATGGCAGCCCATCCCACATTAAGTGCCTCAGGCCCAAGCTTGTTTTGTGTGAAGTTAAATAGTTCTAAGGTTTTTGATTTATTTCGTTAGAAGCATATGCTCAACCGAAGCCCCAATCGAACAGGGACCAGTGACTATTCACGATTCACTTCACTAGTAAGTCTTCACTCTTTTTCATCCTTTTATATTTAATTTTTTGTCTCTTGAATCTTGATAACTTGATACCGATACAAATTTAATTGTTAATTAACATAAATATATATTTAAAATTGTGATATATTACTTTGTGTTGGTGATGTGATCATTTTACATAATTGTTGCTTCTGAAATTGGCTTGAATTTTATACAAGCCTAGAGTTAAACATATCATATTAGGTATTAATTATAACTAGTTAAATTGAGTGCATAATTGATGTGTTCTATTGCAAGATTAGTCAACTAATTTGTAAGTGTTTATAATGGTTTCCAAATGTTCTCAAGTTTATCGTATTATTAAGTAAATAAGTATGATTCGTTTTATAATATCAATAAGTGGATGGGTATGAATTGGTTTTACCCGACCCATTTTGACCTGATTTTTTTTAACCCAACTAATTTGTGCCATCCGTCAAAACAAATTCTGTATCCGCCACTGACCACAAGTACACAACATATATTCTCACAACACGAAAAAAAAAAACGCATATTGTACAGTTGTTTAATATTATTTGGTATCACTATATATTTTATATAAGTAGAAATATCATTAACAAATTTGTTATTGTTTTTAACTAGAATAGAATAGAATGGTAAAATGTAACAATCTTATGGGTCGGTATTAAAAAAGGCAAACTATAACTTGATAACTACAAAAATTTCACCTGTTTAAAATAATGGGTATATTGACGGTTATTTGCAAAAGAATATTTTAAAGATTTATCACAGCTGTATTGATTTATGATTAACAATAACAAATAATAAATTGTGTGTTTGAAAAGTATATATATTGACATAATGTATCAAATATTAGTCCGATTTTCTGATATTGTGATTTGCGAGTAAAATGAAAACATTGTATGTCAAATTGTGATTTGGAAATATCGAATGATATATAACCTGATTAATTATTGGGACCGTGATTCAAACTGAATTTTCAAAGGGACGAATGAAACTTAATTCGAGATTTATTTTGACGGAATATATGTTTTGATGTTTGTCAAAACAACTCTAAATGATAGACACAAATATATATTTTTTTAACGACTTTCTTGTGTTAGGTCACCGTATTTCTTAAAATTGGAGAGCCTCGTTGCCTCGTTCCGATCAGACTAAGTTGTCTTAACTGAGCTCACGCTAGAGTTGGTTTAGGCGTTTCCCGGGAAACCATACCGTCGGCTGCCACTTGATAGACGTTGTGTCACCACAAGAACAAAACTCTCTAGCGTAACACACGGTAAGACGAAAACCCGGATGGACTGAGGATTCAAACCAACAACCTCGCACAAGGCATAGCTCAAAACCTTCATTGTCTTAATCCATCAAAAGTGACAAAAGTGAGGGACCGAACTTGGGTCTCCACATGAAAAATCAAACCTCCTACCATTAGACTACAAGTTGACTGAACTTTTATAAAATCTGTGTAAAAGTATTATCTAAAATTCAGTAATAATAGATTTATGAAAAATATGGGTTAACCACTCTAATGAATTCTCCGGAAAACCTTTAGAAATTATTCATATTAATGTTAATATTTAATATTAATATTTAATATTTCATATTTAACATTTAATATTTTTATTTTTATTTTTAATTTTTAATTCATAATGCATTGAGGAATAGTGTTCTACAACTACTATTTTTTATATATTAATTCGTAACGTATAGTAACTCTTGGTCTTTTGTGAGTTTATTTTTTTTAACGTAGTAAACTTTAGGACTTTTATTTGTGTAACAAAACTTTGGTTATTCATAACTTGTCACGACAATTAAAAGAGTTTAGTTTTCTTATTAGTTTTTGTTTTGCGCTTTTTTTGGATTTAGGCGTCGTTTGGTTCCTACTTAGCACGGTATTTAATGGTCACATTTGGTCCCTAGTTTCTTTACCCTCACGACTTTCTGATATGTGCCGGTATAAATTCGATTCCTTCTACATTTTATGTCACATGAGTCACTTAGTGTTAGAAATCCGTGTTTTTATTTTACTTTTTTTTCCCAGTTTTGACCGTCATTCGGTTGCTACTTAGCATGGTTTTACGTCCCCTACCCGCAACGCAGAGGCTTAACACTAGTTATTCATTAACCAGTGGAAACGCACCCTTGTAAACAAGTCATTCCATCAATCATTTATACAATTGACCATCCTTTAGCATGCCATTTGTTCACACTTGGTCTACCTGTGAAAGGTCCCTCATAGTACAATTGCTCATGCTCGATAATACTCAATTGCATATATGTTATTGATTTCTAAACGTGGGATCATGATAAAAACACACATTACTTGATTACTTCGACAAAAAAGGGTGTATAATATACAGTTTACAAGGATGCCGGACCCAAAGATATTATTAAAAAATAATTGCGGATTAATCAAATAATTTAATCCAAAAATAAAAAAAAAAGATTATTTATGTTATATACTTGTAATACTTTATTTTAGTTGAAAACATTAATGTAAAAAAATTCTTTTTAATATTTCTATTTGATGAGTTTGGTTGTTAAATGAATTAGGTTTATCACCGTCGTAGCGGCGAACTTCTTTTGTTATTTAGTATGTGTTTACGTGTGTTTTGAAATCACTACAAGCGCGTTGCGCACGGAACCGCTGACAAGAATAAAAAGAAAATGTTAAAAAAAATAAAAGATAACCAAAAGAAATCAACCAAAAACGTTCTATGGTAATGGTGTTGTTCATATGAAACCCGTGATCAGAGACGAGCAAATGGTACTGGGTACCGGCACCGAATTTCCTGAACCGAAAAATCTTAAACCAATTCGGTACCGACTTTTGGCGTTCCTGGTACTGGTTAGCTACCGGTTTTTACCTTCGTATACCGGTACCGTAACCGGTATTTTTGGTACCAGTACCGATTCTGAACTAAAAGAATTTCAATATTAATTCGGTACCGACTTTGGGCATTTTTTGTACAAGGCTGTTGCCGTTTTTACCTTCATGTACCGATACCGAATAAGATCGTACCAGAGAAAAACAATAAAATAACACGTGACAGCCAATGAATAGTGTTTGGTCTATTAAGAAGTTGTCACGTGGCTACTGCTTAACAGACCAAACACTAGTTGTCATGTGGCAACTGTTTAATAGACCAAACACTATTCATTGGTTTGGTATATTAATATATAGATACTTACTTAAATGCCCTAAAGTACTATTCACAAACTTTGTGAATTGATAATAGGATAATAACTAGAATTTTCCGACCCTCGTTTTGCGGGGGAAACCCAATGTCTTTTCAAAAGTTTAGCTGACCCATCGACGTCCAAAATCACGCGAACATTTGCGTGGAAACAGTACGGGTCAAAACGGTTTTCGTCGAAATGGTTCGGGTGGAAAAGGTATGGGTCGAAACGGCTAGCGTTTTGACTATTCGGTTGAGGATTTCAATGAATTTACTTTAATTCCTTCAGATATATGAAGGATTTTGAATTCCTTAGGGGGCGTTTGGTTCGCGGAATGTTTTGGAATTGGAATTAGAATTTGTATAGGAATTATAATTTGAAGGAATTGGAATTGGAAATTGTTGGAATTGGAATCACAGTTCCATTTTTGTTGTGTTTGGTTGTCAAAAGAATTGGAAACCATCACCCCGGCACCCACCCGCCGGTTCGGGTGGAAACAGTACGGGTTGAAACGGTTCGCGTCGAAACGGTTTGATTCGAAACGGTACTGGTCAAAACAGTTCGTGTCGAAACGGTTCGCATCGAAACCAGTACGGGTCGAAACGATACAGGTTGAAACGGTGCGGGTTGAACCGTTCGGGTCGAAATGGTCGAATGTTCCAATAAATTTACTTTAATTTCTTCACATATTTGAAGGATTTTGAATTCCTTAAGTTAAATGAATTTAAAGGAATTCATGCCTAATTCCAATTCCAATTCCAATTCCAATTCTGTTGTCAACCAAACACATAAATATTGGAATTGAGATTCCAAACCATCAAATTTTGTGAACCAAACATCTTAAGAGATAATTCAGATTCTAATTCCCTTAAATTCCATTGAATTCCTGCTAACCAAACACCCCCTTATAGTTTTAGTTAAAGAAATTAGAAGGAATACATGTCAAATTCCAATTCCAATCTCAACCAAACACATGAAGATTGGAATTGAGATTCCAATTCCAACAAATTCTGTAAACCAAACATTTTAAGAGGTGGAATTCAGATTCCAATTCCCTATATTTCATTAAAAAAAAGTTAAAACAGGGTTTGGTGTGAACGGGAAGCTTCAAGACATGGGTCCGGCAGTGGGATCTTGACTGTGTATAATGTGAACAAGAATTTTCTAAGAATCATTTAAAGTGATAAGGTGACAAACTATACGTACGTGGGGAGCAAGTCAAAAACATTGAGAAAATATTAAATGTAAGTTATGTTGCAATCACTCAACTAAAATCTTTGTAATAAAAATTTAAAAATAAGGTAAGTGGATAAGGAATAATATATAAATAAATACTTCGATACCAAGATACTGACCAAATGCTATATATCATAGTTTTTTATATGGACAAGTAACCACCCAAGTACCATGAAAACAAAAACATTTTAGTGTCCTAATATGTTTTGCACGGTATTATTGGGTACTTTTTATACTCTTTAAGTTTTTTATACAATTTCTATAACTTCACATATTTTGGGTATTTTTTATACTTTTAAGTTTTTAATACAATTTCTATAGCTTAACATGTTTATATGAATCTGATATATGTATTATAATACATAATCAAGTAGACTATAATATACATCCGATTTTTTATAACAAAAAGTAGTATCAAATCGCATAATAAACATCCATACATCTAAACAAACATCCAAAAATATGTCTTTGGAATACAGACGCCATTGTTCGTAGCTTTGTATAATAATATAAAAAGAAAGTTGTTTGATACACAATCAATTTAAAATAGAGAAATGTAATTTGAATAGACATTTTTAACATTTAATTTAAATAGATATTACAGTATTAACAAAAATTTGACGTCGACTATAAGCTTCTAAATTTTTAACTTAGTAAGTGACTTTCCATTAACTCATGCATATTCGGCACATGATTTTTCAACATCCGTCTCATCGTTCTAATCGTCTCCCCAATTGTTGATCCATCTGCGGTAAATTATGTGAAATCTTTCAAGTGTTGACGCATACTCGTCCACTTTGCAATAGTTAATCACTTGTACGTTTGCATAACCATTTCTCTCGTCAAATCTATTGTTAACGCCACTAAAAAATTAGGACCAAATTTGTCTCTTGTAGGCTTGTACCCTCCTCGTGTAAGTTTAAGTTCCTAACTCCTAACATGTACAGTAGCGCAAAGCCCCAGTGTACTTCTCGTCTTCGGTCCAAATGAGACCATCAAATATCTATGGTAAATTGGGGGGGGGGGGGGTGGATTATGAATTGGTGGTGGAAAAAAAGGTAAAAAAACAACCCCAAACGGTCATATGGTGGTTCTTTAACGATAAAAACGTCAAATTAGCATGCAACAGTCTGAACAAACCGCTATTTTTAGGTTTGGCCAAAAACCGGTTCAGGTCTTTTTTGTGTGGGGGTGCGGAACCATTGCCAACCTACTGTTTGGGATGCAAACCAAATAAGTTTGTAAACGGTTTTGGTTTGGGCCGGTTTCTCCAGTTCCGGTGAGTTAACCAGTTATGGTGTTCATCTCTAGGAGTCTAGTGGGGACCTAATCCCTTCGCCTTACCCTCAAATCCTATTGGGCCAGCCTAGCAAACCGATACCAATCAAAAGTCCGTCGTGAAACACGAAAAATCCTACAAGTTTACTGTATTAAAATCTACTATATTCAAATCTTATTTTGATTATATTTAAATCGTAAAAACAGGTTTTGGCGTGAACTAGAAGCTTCAAGACATGGTCCATGCAGTGGGATGATGACTGTAATGTGAACAACAATTTTCAACAATTATTTAAAGTGATAATGTGACAAATTATATGTACGTTGGGAGCAAGTCAAAACATTGAGAAAATACTAAATGCAACTTATGTTACAATCACTCACCAAAACCTTTATAATATCTTTATTTCAATTTTTATTTTTTTTTAAATTGTAGGTGGATAAGATAATTTTTTTTAATTTATTTTTTTTTTTAAATTGTAGGTGGATAAGGAATTATTCTAATTTATTTTTTTTTTAAATTGTAGGTGGATAAGGAATTATTCTTACAATAAATACTTCGATACCAAGACACTGACCAAATGTTGAATATTATAGTTTTTATATGGATATGTAACCACGCAAGTACAATGAGAAAAAAAAACATTTTGGTGTCCTAAAATGTTTTGTACGGTATTGTTGGGTATTTTTTATATTTTGAGTTTATTTTATACATTTTTATAATTAAACATGTTAATTATGAATTTGAAATATATAATACATAATCAAGTAGACTATAAAATACATCAAGTATTATCAAATCACCACACAAACTATAACCCCAAACACCTAAAGACAAAACATCCAACATGTCTAGGAGTACAAGCACCATAGTTTGTAGTTGTAAAATAGTTAGTATTCATTGTTTACGGTGTAACACATAAGACAGTTACATAACCATATATTTAGCTTCCTTTCTCTCTCTCATATCAATCAATCAATCATACCCAGTAAAATCTCACCAATTGCTAAGCTATTAGTAGGGTCTGGGGAAGGTAGGATGTAGGCGAACCTTACCTCTATCCATGGGATAGAGAGACTACTTTCAGGGAGACCCTCGGCTCAACTTAAACAAAAGACAGAACAAACAAACAACTAAATATAAGGATCAACACACTAGTAAGAACATGAACAAACTGCAACATTTATGAAAGAGTAACAAAGAATATGTAGGAGCATAATATGACATTATAAGACAGAGAGGCATAAATACGTCAAAGTAAACATTTTGAGCATGGTGATGGTTAATGAACCGAACCAAATCAAAACGAATTTGTTACCAATATTAGATGATTTGAGTGTTACTATTTTTGGTATATATTCATTGAATGTTAACTATTCAACCTAACCACTATAATTGTTGTGATTTTCTTGATATCAACATCAACATCATCATGTTAATGTAATCAAACATTTATATTCCAGTCAAATATGACAATTCCAACTTGGCTCACCTCACCTTCCTTTGAATCTTCCTCAACCTGACCCTCACCGGACCACCCGGTGACCGGTTAACTTTTAGCATGGTGGCTAAGGTTCCTCCACATAGCCACATTTCCAAGAAGCTTCCATTTATATATATTTTATACACAATTATTAAATAAACATTCCACTCCACTAACATCCAAAGGTTAACCAACCACTCACTACTCACTTGTACTTCATGCATCAAAAGTTGTACATACCCCATTCTGGATAAAGCAAAAAACATCTCCTCGTACTCTATATTAACCCATGAACCAAACCCTGTTGTGTTTCATAGATTTCACACCATTCACTTTCACACTTGCAAACCTCCATGGACACTCTATATGCTACTGCTTTGAACAACTACATCAACGGTTACAACCACCATACTATCCAACCAACTATGTACCTGACACCCATGCAGTATCAGGACCCATCGCCGTCAAACACTGTCTTCAGCGATGGGTCCTGCCTCCAGGATCCATTGCCGTCAGCTGTGGACGGCGATGGGTTCTACAACCAGGATCCATCGCCGTTAGCAGCAGCTACTGTTGGCGGCGATGGATTCTACAGCCAGGAACCATCGCCGTTAGCTGTTGACGGCGATGGGTTCCATGACCAGGATGGTCCTGGTCATCCATCGCCGTCAGCAGCTGCTGCTGATGGCGATGGGATTGAGAACCAGGATCACTACGATTCTGTTCTCAAGTTCTTGACTCAAATGTTAATGGAAGAAGATGAGTTACAAGAGAAACCTTGTATGTTGAACGAGTGTTTGTCGTTACAAGCGACGCAGAGATCGTTGTACGATGTTCTCGTCAATAACCAGCCAGCGAATTCGTTGGATAGTTTCGTCGGAGCCACAGGCAGTGAAGACAGCAGTACTATTACTACCCGTGGTGGTTATTACAGCAGAAAGAGAAGCCCTGACCGAGAAGAAGAACGAGAAATGAAAATGGCAACTGTCATGGATCCTGAATCCGATCAACCCGAACCGTACGATGAAGATCTGCTGCTGTATGATCACGAGCCACAACAGTTCAGCTCAACTGAATTAGCGAAAACGATGAACGTATCGTCGAAAAGAGGACGACCACGAGGGAAGAAGAACGCCATCACTCAAGAAATTGTTGTTGACTTAAGGGATTTACTGACTCAATGTGCTCAAGCAATCACAAACAACAATCCCAGTTCGGTTTGTGATTTGTTGACCCGAATCAAGCAGCATTGTAGCCCGAATGGCGATTCGACGGAAAGATTGGCGTATTATTTCGTGATGGCGATCGAAGCCCGGTTAGCGGGAAACGGGGCGGAGGTTTATCGAGAAGCGAGTCTGAAAAAGATATCAGCTGCACAGATCTTGAAAGCTTACCATACTTACTTAATGTCATGCCCTTTTCACCGGATGTCGAATATTTTAGCTAACGGGTCGATCGAGAAGCTATCAAAAGGGGCGGATAAGCTTCACATTATCGATTTCGGGATCTTATACGGGTTCCAATGGCCATGCTTTATCAAGAATCTGTCCATCTGGGCCGGTGGCCCGCCCATGCTTCACATCACCGGCATAGATCTTCCACAACCCGGATTCCGCCCAGCCGAGCGGGTCCAAGAAACCGGTAAACGCCTCGTGAAATATTGCAAGCGGTTTAACGTACCGTTTAAGTACACCGGGATAGCAAAGAAATGGGAGGAGATAACGATCGATGATCTAAACATTGATCGAAGTGAGTTGACCGTCGTCAACTCGGTTAACCGAATGCATAATATTCTCGACGAGACAGTTATAGAGAACAGCCCTAGGGATGCGGTCTTGCAGTTGATTAGACAGATCAACCCGGACATGTTTGTTCTCGGGATCCTCAACGGGACCCACAACGCGCCGTTCTTGCTAAACCGGTTTAGAGAAGCTCTTTTCCATTTCTCGACTATGTTTGACATTTTCGACAACACAGCGGCCCGGGACAGTAAAGAGAGGTTGTTGTATGAGCAAGAGATGTTTGGAAGGCAAGTGATGAATGTGGTAGCATGCGAAGGGACTGCTCGGGTCGAGAGGCCCGAGGGGTATAAACAGTGGCAGTCGAGGAACGTTCGGGCCGGGTTCAAGCAGGTCCCGTTGTACCGCGATAAAGTGGAGGAAGTGAAGAGTAAAGTGAGGTCGAATTACCATAAAGATTTTCTTGTGGATGAAGATGGTAAATGGATATTGCAAGGATGGAAAGGGAGAGTTCTTTTTGCATGTTCTTTGTGGAAACCTGCATAAATAATGTTGAACCCTAGATAGCTGCTTGCATTTTTATTATTCATCATGTCTTTATTATCTTTATTTTTATTATTAACTAGAGTTTGAATCAAGTTCAGAACTTTTTATCATGTAAATTTTTTGAAGTTTAGCTAAAAGAAGAATAAGGTGTTAATAGCCTGTTTCAATCAATGTTTTTATAATTGGATCGGTTTTCGAACTGACAGGCAATCGCCTTATACGCCACTGAATGGTCAGGTTTCAGAAACCGGATGACATGATGATTAATTTATAAATTAAAGTAACTAATTTAGAACTATGATACTAATTTATGTTTCGGTGTGAATTTGTAATGTTAACAAAATATATATATAGTGTAGCGTAAATAAAATATGGAGCCTAAAGTATTAAATGAACCGGAAACATATTTTGAAAGGGATAAATAAAAATAAAAGAGTAAACTGCCATTTTGGTCCCTGAGGTTTGGACAGTTTTGCCACTTTAGTTCAAATCTAAAACTTTTTGCATCTGGGTCCCTGTGGTTTCAGTTTTATTGTCATTTTGGTCCAAAAGTGATATTTGTCTTCTAAAATCCTACTATTTTATCCTTTTCCTCAGCGGCAAAATGGTCATTTTAAGCATTAATATATATTATATTTAAAAATAAACCTCAAACTCTGCTTAAAATGACCATTTTGCCCCTGAGGAAAAAGACAAAATAGCAGGATTTTGGAAGACAAAAATCACTTTTGGACTAAAAATGGCAAAACTGCCCAAACCTCAGGAACCAAAATGGCAGTTTACTCAAAATAAAAACTTTTTATTGTCAATCCAACCAGTCTGACCGATTCGAAATAAAAACTTTTTACCGTCAGTCCAACCAGTCCGACCGATTCGAATGAACTCAACCAGACTGGTTATATACCTAGCTCATGGTTTGGTTCTAAAACTAGTGGTTTCAATAAAAATTCAATTTGAGCATATAAATATGAAAATTTCTGTAGGTAAAAACATATCTAACCTCTTATTGAGTTTAACTTTGACCTTTGAGAGCAAGTAATATCAAATTTAATATCTGAATCTTTGTTACCAACCTCGTGTTAAACTTCTTGATTAATTATAATGCTTGTCATTTCCAAGATATTATTGTATTTTCATTATGACATCAAAATCATGTTGCACTTTTTGGCTTTTTTGCATTCACTGAACCTGGTCCATTATGTCTCAGTTTCCAGTGAAGCATCCAATTTTGAATATTATATAGATGAAGGGTCCAGAGGCAAATGTCTCATCATAATATTCAAACTTTATATAAATTATTTTATATGTATATGTAAAACAAAAAAACAAAAAAAAAACACCAGTTAGTCATAGAGCTAAATGTTTGACCAGCCTGTAAGAGTCAAACCCATACCCTTAAACCCTAACACTGCCAATCAAACCCAGTTGGTCACTATGCAGTTAATGTCGGTGGGATAGCAGTGAGATATCGGTTATCGGCTCTCTACAAAATATCGGTGTCATTATCGGTCCGGAATATGGGTTCTAATATCGGCGATATTGACTGATATTTGACCGCTATTAACCGTTTCTTTGGACTATCCAGTTAATGTGGTATAAAATCGGATATCGGTCAAGGACCGATATTTGAGATATCGGTTATCGCGGTGGGATATCAATGGGATATAGGTAATTTTAATATCATGCAGAATTTATATATATAGCAATTTAACACTAACAATTCAGTATACTCTCCTACCTTTAACAAATTAACCTTTTGCAACTTGCAAAACACTAACAGTTGTAGCAACTAGGAACTCAATAAGACTTAAAACACTAGCATTTAACACTAACAATTAACAATTAAGACTTAGAACACTAATAGCAGCAATAAGAAGAAAGGCAAATGGTAGAACTAAGAAGAAAGGTACTCATATCAGGAATATCAGTCAATATCGCCAATAATATCGGTACCAATATTCTGACCGATATTTGACACCGATATTTTACATGGGGACCGATAACCGATATATTGGTGATGGTGATATATCACGATATTAACTACGTAGCACCCAAACACTGCCACTCAAACCCAGTTAGTCATAGAGCCCCTTTGTTTCTGAGCTAGCAGGGCTTATTCCACTATACATTTAGTGAACATTAAAGAGGCAAAAGATTGTTCTTTGACTTTTTTTAGTCAAAATTAATATAAACTAATAGAAGTTACAGGAAGTCAAACAATTGGAGCTAAAGACATGGTACGTCTACAATAAACATGACAAAATATTCTTGATTGTATAGCTTGAAAAAGATCAGCCCATTTTGTTTTGACGGTTTGCAGATCTTAAGACACTGAAGTCAAGCTTTCCTCGCTTATTAGAATTTTTTCTACGATTATTTGACGAAGAAGTATGGTTGCGTTCAATAATATTTGGTGAATTATTGGGAAGTGGTACCTTTGTGATGACTTCAACTTGTTTCCTTTTGATGTCTCCATTGGCTTTATTGGTATGCAAGCTTACTGGTTCTTCATTTTCTCTATTATTAAAAACAAAAAGACTTTTAAGATGAGCAACTTTGATTCTTTGAGCAAGAATGATGGGAATTTGAGGTGGGAAAATGGGTTGGTAGGTAAGTTGGTAACGGGTCAGAATTGGTTTTAGTCAAATGGGTTAGCTTGGAACCAGGCAAAACAGGTACCTTGGTTTGACCCGGACTACTTTTGACCAAAAATATTTAAAGCTTTTACAAACAACAAGAGTCAAAAAAGACAAAACAAAATTGACTTATGTCATTAACAAATAATAAGATTTAACCTTTTAAGGATAAACTGATTTAAGAGGTTTTATGCATTAGACATACACTTGGGCAACTTTTGACCCATTTTAAGTAAAAAAATTTTCTAATTTTCCCATTGACCTATTAAAACACTAACCCGGGTCAACACATACATAAGTAACGGGTCAAATTGTCACCTCAAACTGGAAATAAAGAAATATACATTTAAATGTATAAACATAGCTTTTGTGCATCGTTAGAGTGCATAATATTTGATATGATACCATGTAATCAGATCATATAGACAGGAACCTAAAACCATTAAATGGTTTCCTGATACCATGGATCTATAATTCTTCATAATCAATACAAGGAATAAATCAAACATGAGTGCTTCTTTAAAAAGTCAGGCTGACCAACCTTTTAGACGGTTTTCCTCCTTGATTGCCCGAGCACATAGAGTCACCTTCAGATTGTCTTGGGTTTGAAACTTCTTCATTCAGTTTCTACCCCAAAAAAAAAGAATTTATAAAAAGGCAGACCATGTAGTAAAGAAAACATATTGCTCATCACGCAGCTATTATGCTTACATCAATAGATCGATTGAAACTTTGAAATGACATCCGGCCTCTAATGGCCCCTGGACTAGGATCTCCTTCCATAACAATCATACTGCATGTACAAACATTTAATGATTTTAAAATGAACATAGAGGCATAATTGTGAAAAAGGAACATAAAGACATGCCAATATACCAAAAACTTTGGTTTTAAAAAGCTAAGTAGTGAATGTGGTAAAATATCGGATATCGGTCAAGGACCAATATTTGAGACATCGGTTATCACGATGGGATATCGGTAATTTTATCATGCTAAATTTATATATATAGCAACTTAACACTAACAATTCAGCATAACCTACTACCATTCGCAAATTAACCTTTTACAACTTGCAAAACACTAACAAGTAACAATTGTAGCAAGTAGGAACTAACAAACACTAACATTTAACACTAACAACTAACAATTAAGACTTAAAACACTAATATCAACAATAAGAAGAAAAACGAATAGTAGAACTAAGAAGAAAGGTACTCATATCGGAAAAAATCGGTGATATATTGATCAAATATCGGTCAATATCGCCGATATTACGGTACCGATATTTTGACCAATATTTTGAACCGATATCTCGGCAGGGGACCGATAAGCGATATATCACTGATATATCGGGATATTAACTACATATGAGGAGCGCAAGGCTATCTGGAAAACACTTCATGGCCTTGACATGGCGCTTCAAGAACATGTGAATAAAAAACTGTTAACATCTAGGGTCTATAGGAAGGCCGATATGTATTAAACAACAAAAAGGATGAAAAATGTTATGTTTAGTTTAGATACAAAAGACAAATATGTAAAAGAGATTTGAGATGCAGCTTTTGGCCGTACATAAAGCTTATTTACTTATACATAGAGCAGGACCTCACGTACATGAAGCTCTCGCCTCTTGGCACACATCACACTTCTTAAAACCAAGCCGAAAACTATGAATGTGCCATACGGTCATTCGTACAACGAATACTACAATAAATCCTCAAATATAAAACATCCAATATTATTCAAGGAAGATTAAAGAAACAATACAACTGACATTATCAGTTGGCAATCCAGTCTTAGTATCTATATTGGTCAATAAGTTCATAATGTGGCTCATTATGCCAAGAATCAATCATTAATTCCAATTTTATAAACTTTTCATCCATCATTCATCAAGTAAACAACAATAAAACTGATAAGTGATGATTAACAATGAGTAATACCACTTTTTGGTAGTAAGATTAGCTGGAAAACTTCCATCAGGTATGACATCTTCTTCCTTTTTGATTTTCTCCTCTTTGTTAGCTCCCCTTTGCATGAACTATATATCATTCATACATATATATAACAACAACCACAAATTATGATTTAAACCTTAAATTTCTGAACAAATAAAAACCCTAGCGTTTGAGTTATGAACTAGAACAGATGTAATTGAGCAAGAACTCAAAGGAATTCCAACAAAGTTATGATTAGAAATGAGTAAACGATAGCTTAAAATCAAGAAATTAATACGGATTCCTGATGGTTTTACCTTCAAGTTCTTCAATGTGCTTGATAACTCGCGCTTCGCCATGGAAGAATTTTGAAAATTAGGGCTACAGCAAGACCATGAACAATGGTGTCTTCTTTTTTTTTTTTTTTTTTACCGTTGAGATATTTAATCGATTTTTATAAATTCCATAGTATTTAATTTAAGAAAACACATTTTGATATTTCAAAACTTTTTGGTTGAAAAACAAATATTTGGATGAAAGTCGTAAAAATAGCCAAACCTTCTTGGACGTTACATTGTATTTTTTTTAGTAATTTTTTTAACTTACATCGCATATATTTTTATACAGTTTGAACATATATTATTAATGGACCTGTTTTGATGAATGTTGCATGAAATTATAAATAAATCGTTGATCTAGTTTATAATTGTGGTTTACTGGTTTTGTTTTGCTTTGATTTCAACTTCGGACGGGTAGAGTGATTGCAGGATTCACATTAGCTTCTTTATGCTCATCCAGATAATTGCATTAAAAATTATTATATTTTCTCTCTTACTTTCAATTAAATAGTACTTTATATATTTTCCTGTATTCTCTTTCATCCATTCACAACAGCATTCAATAAATATTAAAAAATAAATGTGTGGGAACATAGGTTTCTCACATATACAAACGAAAAGTAACGTTTTATCTCTCCTAAACTAAAAACCACTTCCAAATATATTCAGAACTCACTCACAAATATATGCAGAATTTGTTGTGAATGCTCTTAGACATGTAAGTAGTTCCACCATGCGTCTTTACTTGATTATAAGGACACATTCTTGAGTATACCCGGTTCCAAAACATTTTCGTCGCGACGTTCTCTCACTATCATAATATGCACGCCTCGTGAATGGCTGCATTTTCACCCCTGTGGCACCCTCTAGATTTGGCTATATTTTGGTTGCTAACCAACCTTGTTGCCTTATAGTTAAATAGCATAAATGAAAGCACCTCCCTCACGAACTAATATGTTTCTAAAAACTCTTGACATGATTGATATCAGTGTCATCTTTCCAAGACTATATTTGACAATTATTATCCATTATTTAAAAAATAGACTGATTTTGGTAAACGAAAAACTATTCATGCACTCACTAGGTCTACTATATACGTACTGACAACGTATTAATATGGGTTTAATCAAGTAATAAAATCACTAAAATGAGTCATTAACTCAATATTATAAAAGTTGCTTGCTTATACCAGGCCCAAATGGAAAAGTACCACTCATCACCGCCAAGCAGCGCGCCACTATCACCTACTAGTTGTCTACCCTGTCATCGCTACCTTCATCAGCGTTGCTACCTCAATCACGGCTGCCACCACTGCCTCATGCAGCAACGCCAACTCCCCATCACAAGACGTCATAAAATATAGCATATGAACTCGCTTTAATACTTTTTTTTTTTTCTAAAATGACCTATCAAGGCAAACCCATTTTAGACATGATTATTTTGACCCGAACCACATTTCTCCCAAACCCGTTTTGATTAATTGCCCAACCCACCCGTTTTGCAAAAGTTATCTAAGACTATCCAACTAGACATTCAATTAGGGAATGATTATATACTTCAAATGCTGGAACTAAATCATATTTGAGCCAGAATTATGTAACTACCAACCGAAATAGACATGTGCGCTTCAAATAAACTTGGTTTTATTTTTGTTACACAAGTTTTATTATTTAACAAGCGTACATGGTAAAACTATTTCGATCCAACTTAATGCAACAAAAAACAAAGAAAACTGTTAGCTTTTAGTGTCTAAAACAGAATCAACGTCCGAAAAAATATTCAGAAAAATAAAAATAAAATTAAAAAGCAGCACGTGACCTTTACATCCTGTGTTCTTTGCGGATCATTAGCATTAAGCCAAATACGTCATCAAATAACACAACTTGAATTATGACACCCTCCACCCAAATCTTTTTCAAATCCAAATGGGAAGGAAGAACCTTAATTTTTCCAAATAACAACATTTCTATGCAGGAACTACTTCAGGCTCAAGTGGGGTCTGGCTGTCTTCACCACTGCCACCACCCTGTTCGGGTTGACCCGTTTTCGCATCTTCTTCAAACCCGAGCTTGAATCTGTCGTAATTTGTCATTTCAGGCGCTTTAAACGGGCGTTCACCCAATACTTTAAGTAAATCTTCTTGATGAAGGACTTCTTTCTGAAGTAGAAGTTCGGCAATTTGGGAAAGTTTTTCTTTGTGTTCTTCGACGAGTTCAACCGTGCGGGTATATGCCTTGTTGACCCATTCTCTGACTTCGGTGTCGATGATTGCACCGGTTTTGCTGCTGTATGGTTTAGTCATCTCCATTCCGTCTTCCCGTTGAGGGAATGAGAGTAGACCTACCTTTTCACTGAACCCGTATATTGCAACTTGGGCGTATGTCATTTTTGTTACTTTCTCCAAATCGTTTTGTGCTCCGGTTGAAATCTTTCCCAATATCACCTTTAATCAAGAAATCAATAAAAAAAAACTTAATCAGATTACCTAAAAGGGGTTTCTCTTATATTATTAAAGTATCAATTTTAATATATGACGATTCATTTTCTGTTAAATAAGAATAATATTTCCCACAAACTATTTGTAAATAAAAAGTAAAGTACACGGATGGTCCCTGTGGTTTACCAAAATTTTGGATTTGGTCCGTAGCTTTCCAAAAGTACACGGATGGTCCCTGTGGCTTGCACTTTTAGAAAGCTAGGGACCAAATTCAAAATTTTGGTAAACCACAGGGACCATACGTGTACTTTATTCTAAAAAGTAATAGAAATTTTAAGGGATGAGCACGATTCGTTTCAGTTATGAGCTTTCACCGAAACCGACATGTTCAGTTATTAGAGTTTCTTAACCGATCGATTCAATTAATTGGGTTTCGGTTAATCGGTTTTTGTAAAAATATGAAGACCAGCAAAAATCGGTTTCAAAAATACAAATCTCTGATTAAATTCCATATATATATATATATATATATATATATATATATACTGAATAATCATTCCTTAAACAAAATTAGTTTCATCAATATACTAACAAGTTTGAATAAATACTTGATTGCAAATCAATTCTTTTTCACTTGATATTGGAAATATAGTATCAGGTGTTTGTTTCAAAGTTTTAGTTTAAAGAATATATATTAAATGTGAAAACACGAGTTACATAAAATGATAAAAATAATATATTTAATGATATATCAATTTGGTTTGGTTCAGTTGTGAACACAAAACATAAACGAAAACACTTGTTAAAAAGTTTTAGTTTAAGGAACATATTAAATGTAAAGGCACGAAATACACAAATAATAAATGTTAATGACATATCAATTCAGTTCCGTTCAGTTATGAACACAAGCATAAACGAAAGCGAACCGAAAAACCCGGTTTGTATAAATACAATAAACTGAACCGTTCGCTATTTCGGTTTTATGCTCACCCCTAGAAATTATTTTCTAAAACTCCAACAAGTAAAATA
The DNA here is from genome assembly GCA_947069175.1 of Scalesia atractyloides. Classification (NCBI taxonomy): domain Eukaryota; kingdom Viridiplantae; phylum Streptophyta; class Magnoliopsida; order Asterales; family Asteraceae; genus Scalesia; species Scalesia atractyloides. The sequence goes on from CAMTDV010000025.1 coordinate 93,079,505, forward strand.
TCGTTGTATCACGAATTCAACTCCCAACAATCACATTATCAGTTTCATAACACATCCAAACATAAACTTACTGACCCATTCTAATAATAAAGAGTTAAAGAAACATCTGACATTTTTGAGACAATTGGTTAAAATCAAACATAAGGTATGTTTCAGATAAGCAATTGTTCATGGGGTGCATGAAATATAACATTTATTAAATCCTAAAGTAAGCGAATTACCTGTTCTGCAGCCCGACCGCCAAGAGTCATACAAGTCATGTCAAAAAGTTGTTCTTTGGTCATAAGTAGGTTCTCACTCGGTACATACTGAGCAAAACCAAGTGCTGCTGTACCACGAGGAACAATCGTCACCTTCAACAGAGGTTCCGAATGTTCCAAAAACCACCCGACAACCGCATGGCCCGCTTCATGATACGCTACAGTTCTCCTTTCAAGCTTGCTTATAACCTGTCACAAAAGCACTATTAGTACATGCGGTGGATCAGAAAACAGATCAAAATAACTTGCATCAAAACGTGTAATGTTTAAATACAGGTCAGGTTGTGTTCACAATACCCTTTTTTGTCCATCTTTGTTATGACGTCTAATTTATTAATATGTTGATTGTTAACTAACAAAAACTAGTAAATTTCTCCTGCGCGTCGAAACATATAAAATAACGCAATCTAATGAAAACGTTCCGAGCAAAATTTACGTCAAATGTAGACGAACTGAAAACGTACACAAGAATAAGCACTGAAACATTTTGTATTTGACCCGACTTATTTCCTAAAAGAATTACGTAGAAACGTAAGAAAATAGCGTTTTTTTAAGTTAAAAAATGCTACAGCGCTGCGGTGGCAGCGAGTGAAGTAAATCGAATTTCTACCGTCTAATGAATACATATTATATTTGACCCAACTCTTTCCAAAGAGTACTTACGTCAAAACGTAGACCAACTGAAAACGTACACAAAAACATGCGCAAAAACATATTACATGACTTAACAAAATTTACGTCAAAAGTCGAAACGTAAACCAACTTGAATTTATCGTGACATGTACATATATACAAAAAGCACTTAAAACTCGAGGGTCAAAATGAAATTTTATAAAGTTTTTAGTAAGTTAAAGGGGTGTAAATGTAAAAAAACAGAAAGTTAATGGTTCAAAGTAAAAAAAAGGACAAAAATGAACAACAAAAGAAAAAAAAAAGTTACTATAGCTCCAATGTGATGGACACTACAATAAACAAACTTGTTGTTTAGTAATATTTATTATTATTATATAATTGCTTCATGTTACCTTGTTTTTCTTCTCTAGCCCACCGATAACCCTATCAATGGCACCTTCAAAATGTTCCATGGTTATCTTAGTTTTTTCACCTCTAGCTGCAATTAACGCCGCTTCGTTACAAACATTCGCAATATCAGCACCAGCAAAACCCGGAGTTAGAGCAGCAAGTCTCTGAGAGAAATACGACGGTTCATTATCAAGCTTAAGCTTCTTCAAATAAATTTGGAAGATCTGTTCACGTCCTTTGATATCCGGTTTATCAATACTAATTTGTCTATCAAATCTCCCGGGCCTCAACAACGCTTTATCTAAAATATCCGGACGATTTGTGCCCGCAAGTACAACCACACCAGCAGTGGTCCCGAACCCATCCATTTCAACCAAAAGTTGGTTAAGTGTGCTTTCTCTCTCATCGTTTGAACCCGAGAACCCACCACGGCCCCTGGCTCGACCGATTGCGTCGATTTCATCAATGAAAATGATGCTCGGTGCACACTGCCTGGCTTCTTGGAACAAGTTTCTAACCCTAGATGGGCCCACACCGACAAACATTTCCATGAAATCAGATCCGGATATTGAGAGAAATGGGACACCGGATTCTCCTGCGGTTGCTTTAGCTAGAAGGGTTTTCCCTGTCCCAGGTGGGCCCACCAGTAAAGCACCTTTTGGGATTTTGGCTCCCAGTTCCTCGTATTTCTTCGGGTTTTTGAGAAAGTGCACGAATTCCATGATTTCTTGTTTTGCTTCGTCACACCCAGCAACATCATTGAAAAAGACCTGTATAAGAGATTGAAGTGATTATGCGATTTGTTTATCCAAATATTAAAACCTGATTATTATGACCACATAGCAAAATAACTTGATAATCAGTTTCAAACTCAATACAAACACCAAAATACTTAATTGTAGCAAAGAACTTTGTGAAAGCATAGGTTAAAACCAGAAAGATGATCTATACTCTATGCAGTTAATGTGGTAAAAAAATCGGATATCGGTCAAGGACCACTATATAAGAGATGAAAAAAGCACCTTATTTTTTGCATTCTTATCGACTTTATTAATATGGGCTTTTCCAATATTGAATATCCCACGAGCACCTTTTCCACCACCACCGCCAACTCCTAAACCACCTTGCATTCTCCGACTCATGTACCAAAGGGATCCCAGTAACAAAAGTGTGGGTGCGAACCGCATAATTTCTTGATACCAAACCATTTCAGAAGCATATGTGACAGGAACATAATCATGAGAATCTATCCCGAGTGCTTCTTGTGCTTCCTCTAGTTTTTCTTCAAAAGATTCAACACTACCGATGTTAAAATAATACTTATATTGACTCGTGTTCACTTTTGTAGGTGAATCAATTCCTTCCATAGAGCCATCGGTTTGTTGATTTCGTGGTGTGTTTCGGACGTATACTTTTGCAACTGATTTGTTGGAGATAACTATGTGATCCACCAAGCCCGGTTCCAGAAGCTTGTTTTTAAATTCTTGGAAACTTATCTGTAAATAATAAAAGCAAAAATAGAAAAAGACGGTAACATCAATATTATACATAACACATTATAAATCTACAATTTAACCTTTGCTGACCTGTTTTTGTTCACGTGGACCGAAAGAGAGCGATGAAAAGAGCAACAATCCAATCACTAGCATAGGGATAGGTATTTGGAATTGAAATTGCTTTGGAAAGAAACCTCCGTCATCTTCTGCGTTTGATTCCTCTACATGTTATATAAAGTCATTAGTTATTTAGTACTAAAACAAACAAACAAACGAAGAATGCGACCAATTTGTCATTTACCAAAAGAAAATCAATACTTTTGAAAGTTTTGCATTAATCAACACAAGGGAAGCAAAAAAACATCATTGACCAGTCTCACAAAACATGATATTACACCTGGCCATGCATATAAGATAGACATATACTCAAATATACATTCCAATAGTTCCTATTATTAGGTTATACATTCAAGAAATATCCATGATCAATGTTCATTCTAGCCTGTTCATATTTTTCACAGGAAATATATCAACAAGAGGTCCAAAGTCCAAACTACAAATTTACAAGCATAATCTTTCTAAGAGTAGCCTATTTCTAGCACACTTAGTGATTAAATCAAGTAAAACTACTAATAAACAATATAAAAACATAAAAGACTATAATAACAACACCCCAAATTATAGCATCTAAACTCAGAAATCAAACTATCTAACCTTTAGACTCAGATTTCTGGTTATTCCCCTTTGGAGTTTCCTTCTTTTCCTTGGGATAAAAGTTCTCATAATCTGCAAATAACAAAAATAACAAAAAATAAAGCAGTATTAACTAATAGTTGCTCATATGTTCAATTTGCATATATATTAGGTTAATACACAAACACTTATGACTTATAGCAATCCAAAAGGTTACTTTTGTTAACTTCCCATAGAACAAAACAATTAGTTGCAAAATCCGGTTGCAAATCAGTGAAACTAATAAGCATATTAATAAACAAAAGGCTAATCTTACTCTTCTTTTTAGGAGCTTCACTGGAAAAGAACCTTCTGAACCTAGGGTTTGCAAGAGCACAACTTATATCCGATACACACACCTTACTCGACAATCCACCGCCATTTATCTCTTTATTCCCCGCTAACGAACCTAAAAACCGCCTCAAAATCCCCAAACTTTCATATCCGTTTCCATTAACCCGAGATTCATACACTGAACCGGTCAAAATCTGCGATCTTCCGCTCAAAACATTCTACCAAACGATTCAAAACAACAAAATCAAAACACAAAACACAATCAATTACAAAACACAAATCAATTCGAATAAAATTTACCCTAGAACGAGAGGATCGAGCGATTGAGCGAGCGAGGCGTGAGAACATCATGATTTGGAGGTGAATTGGTGAGATTTTGTTGAAGGAATTGGCATGCGAGTGTGTGAATTTGGGGGAAGATATGAGAGGGGGAGAAAGGAAGAAAGTGCCTGTGAGGTGTTCGACGAAAATACCAGATATTTGTTTGTTCTAGTTTTGGGCCACGAGTATCGACGGTGGAGATATGGAAACAGGAAACGCGGCTAAGGGGAACTGTAGGTTTTCTTTCAGTTTGATTATTATTATTATTATTATTATTATTATTATTATTATTATTATTATTATTATTATTATTATTATTATTATTGTTTTTGATTTATTATTATGGATTAATGAAAACTTGGGTAGCAAGATATTATTGGACTTTTAGATGTCAAAGTTGTCACCACACCTAACAACTTGTTTGATTTTAGTTTCATAATATAGATTATAATTAATATTAATAATACTAATAATATATGATGCTTTTATTTATAGTTGATTGGATATAACGTATATGATGCTTTTATTTATAGTTAATTGGATATAACGTATATATTGTGTAGGCTCTCAAGAGGGGAGGGTAAATTAAAATTGCACTAATTTAAATTTTATTTTATTAATTTCGTGAAAATAAGGTTAAAAACGACGGAGGATTATCCATGTATTATGTGGTGGCATTGATAGCCGAAACACAAGGAGTACATGTATCAATCGATCTTTGTCCCGATTGCTAAGTGTTATGTGTCTTAGGTCCAAGGCTTGACGCAAAACTACAATTGAGCCGTGGGTCTCACCGAAAGCAGTATATCTATTCCTACATGATAGAGGTAAGGTTGTCTACGTTCTACCCTCCTCAGATCGTACAGACTATTCGCTATAAACTTATGGGAGTGAAAGTCAAGAATACCGTCAAGGTGCGGAGGCTTCTACAGGAGTTGGATATTCATGCTGGATCCTTGGTTGAAGATGGAGGCTGACTATTTGTGATTTAGAGTTTTTGTATGGCTAGATTATTGTCTAGTAGTTTGTCATGTGTTTATTATTTTCCGTTTTGGTCGATTACTTTCATGGGGGTATGTCCCATGATTGAACTAGTATGGGCTTTCCATACTACTTGTTTTCTTGATTGTTAATATATAGACTCATCAGGGTAACCCTTTACCCAAAAAAGATAGGATTTATTGGGTATGATGATGATGATTTATAGTTGATTGGAATAATGTTTTTAAGAAGACTTGTATGTTAGGTTTAGATAAGACTTTCTGATTTTAAAGTACTGATAATTTAAAGTTTTTATTGATAAGAAGACTTGTATGTTAGGTTTAGATAAGATTTTCTGATTTTAAAGTACTGATAATTTAAAGTTTTTATTGATATTATGTAAGGAGTTCAGGATTATAATTAGATTGGAGATATGTTAAAAGGAAAATCTAGCATATTAACTTTATATACATCACAAATAATTACCCTAGTTAGATTTGATCATTGCTCAAGTAATTATTACATAATTACTTTTGTTAATAGTTACGACATTACGTTAATGTGGAGTAACCCACTTGATAGAGACATATGTTTTTTTATAGGGGAGATCAGATGTTTAAACTTGGGCAAAAGGGTAGTTTAGGATTACTGGTGTAAATTAGAGTAGGGGTAACATTTGTCGTTAAAAGATGTAAATAATTACGTTAGTATACATACACAAAACTTCATCAAATTCAATATAGGTAATTCATAAATACTCTAGTTATACAAATAATAATTACTATAGTAAGAGGTACGATACACATTACTTAGAATTACTATTACTATTCTTATAATTAGAGTAATTATACTACAAAGATATTTACTCTAGTTATATAAAATAGAGTGATTGCTCTAGTTACACTAACATTTACGTTACTTATAACAAATTTGATATGTTTATAATATTACTAATGTGTTTGTTTTTTCTTCACTTCGTATACTTCACACCATAATCGCAAAGTTATCCTACCCTATCACAAATATCATATTATATTAGGGCTATAAAGTTACACATGGTATTAGATATTGTATGTATCTAAATCTTTTATACAATAAACTTTTCAATATTTATATTAACTTTAAAAATTTATCTTTTAACATCAAAATTCATCCACAACTACATAAGCTTTAAGAAAACCATATCACTTAAACGGGTCATGCTTTACTAACTCTCCAACCATTACATTGATATCACCAAATACATATGATTCAAGTGAAAGAAGGGGTGTAGATCGGTTTGGTTTCAAGTTATTCAGTTTGTTCGGGTTGGAATTTGTTGTGACCGAAAACCAAACCGTAGGTTCAAATAGCCAAAGTAACCAAATTAAAATTTAGTTTGATTTTCGGTTTCGACCGAGTACTCTCCGTAACGTTTTCATTTATTTTTATACTTAAAAAATAATATTTTTTCAGGTTTTCTCACCATTATTTGTTATTGAATTGGGTTGGGCTATTAACGATTGGGCTGAAGTTGTAATTGAATTGAGCGAAATGACAAAAGTTAAATAACTATATTTAGGTTATTATGTTTTATATGGATTATTCATATTGAACTAGTAATGTTTACGGTCTAATTTTGATAGTTTTAGGTTATATCATGAGCCAAATGGTTAATAATGGTTTTTATTCATCAAAAACTAAAATGGAACTACTGAAATCACAACCGAACCAAACCAACCCGTTACAAACGGTTGGTTCCGATTTGAGTTGAATATGCTTAGGTTATGGGAGGTTGTTTTTTTTTTTGGGACCCATGGGTTGTAGTCTTGATGCACCCCTCCCAGAGGTATAAATGTATATTTATATTGTTTGAAGGAAATTATGTATTATTACAATTTCTGTAACTAAAAGTGATCGAATCCAATGTATTGTATGTCCTTTAGTTTATTTTATTCTCAAACTTTATTTGTCTCAAACATCGTACTTGAGTGAATATCTCATTTGGGATATCCGTGAAATACACATCTAGACACAAAATCCTAACTTCCAATCTACTGAATCTTTAATGTTATACCCGACTCTTTATTGCAATCTTTGAGACACTCTTCCTGAATATTACTAGTGTTCTTCACTAGTTTCATATTTATATACACCATCATCATATAACTCGTTTTAGCACCCTCAAAAGTATTCTCCATCATCTCAAAGGAAGTGTCTCTTTTTGTTGATAGAACTAATGTCTTCATATTTTGTTCTACTTATTGCGTCTTTCTTGATGATAATCATGTCTCTTAGTCTTTTAATCTCAACGTATCATCTCAAGGTCTAGTAGGCACCCTTATGGTAAGAATGGGTAACTTATAAGAGTTTTTGACAAAAGGAGGTACTACAAACACTTTTTTAAGTGTACTGGTATCGTGAGATAATGGAAGAAAGCATAACATAAACGTTATGGAAAATGATAAGTGATGCTATTGTCAACCATGTCTCCCTCCGTGCCAAGGTATGGTGTTGCACCGTAAAAATAGTTTAGTAACACATGATGTCATGTGAGTTGTAACTCTGGAATTTGAAACCCCCTTGATAGTCAAATGACACGTATCCATAAAAGATTTGGGATTAGCCACCAACCCATTGAATCATTTTCTAAGTTTTTAAGACTACATGTAAACATGCAGTGAAGTTGAGGTAAACCAATCCGGTTTGAGCCCAAATCAGTTTGGTTTATCAAATTGGTCCTTTTTTGTGGAAACCGATTTGGGGTTCGGAGAACCGGTTTATGAGGAAGAATTCCCAAACCATCCACCCCAATATGGATTGGGCTCAAAATAAGTTTGGCCCAAACCCATTTTGAAACTAGTTTTGATTTTTGTTTTATTTAAGCATTCAATTGTAAGCAATACAAATAGCTATTTTTTGTTGTTGGTTAAAAACTTATAAAAATAAAAAAAAATTGTAAATAATATACATGTGGTAATATTTTACTCCTAGCAACCCGAATCGAACTAGTTAAACTTAATGTGGCTTCACTGTCAGTCATTGGATTTGTTAATTCATCATCTACCTCGTCCTCGTATATATCTCATCCGTATTCTAATTCTCTTTCGAGTAACAAAATATGTTCGACCCTTTCCGTTGCGTCCAAGTAATCCTTAAAGAAAATGAACATCACGACTGATTCCAAGAGTGAGTCATGTTATCCTAAGCGATATAACCCTGTCACTAGTAGAAAAAAGCAGATTCTGAAGCCACCGTAAAAGCTTGGACCATTCAAAAATTTCTGAAATCAATTGAGAACATGAGCATTTTTTATAGTTTCTTTTGTGAGTAGAGAGCGTTTTTAATTATTGTGATTCAACCAAAATACCACCTACTTATTTATACTAGTTTAGGAAGCAAAAACACCAAAATAATGACAAAAAAGGCCAAAATTCAACCCCAAAGGTAAAAAAACTACTACATAGGCATCGTGGCTCCAAGCCTCCAACTCTATTAAAAACGGTTCTTTCCGGGGTCACTAACCGGTCCGGGCCAAATTGGGATAAAAAAAACTAGTTCCAAACCGGTGGGTCAGGTTGGGCCCAAACCTGTTTTTCTCCAGTGTTGGGACCGGGTCGGTTTTCGGATCGGCGTGCCCAAACCGATTTTTTGTAAATGTGTATAGTGAAATAACCATTTAGTGCTCAATTTATTACGAACACCAAGCCCAAATAAAATGTTAAAAGTTCTGTCAAAACAATATAGTTGTGTGGGTTTTTAAAAGTTGTTCGCCCAGTTAATACTATTGTACTATTTTTGTATAAAGAAGTTGTACTATTGATCGGGCTAGTAAACCATGGATCACAAAATGGATAATTGGATATATAGCAAGATAAAACGAAAGTTGCTCAAATTAGGGCCAAGCTTGAATTGACTAGTTCTTGCAACGATTTTTACTCAGAAAGCATTGCCACTTAGCGATCATGTTACACTGTTGCTAATTTGGTCACCATCATTATTTTTGAAGTCTAGTTCGTAGAGTAGCATGAAAAATGAGTGTTTAGGTCGGGTTGGTGTCTACATAACAGGTACATAATAAGATAATACTTAATTTAAATAGTATATACATAATAAGATAATACTTAATTTAAATAGTATGTGGTTATAAACATATCATATCATGTGTTGTATTAAAACATAGTAGCTTAACAACTATAAATAGGCTCTTCACTTTTAACTAAACATGGATCACCAAACCCGAACCAATAACTAAACGACCCGTAAAACCAGAACCAAGTTGAAAGATAGACCCAAACCCGAATACATTTTATCAGTTCGGTAACTGGGTTGAATTTATTTAATACCCCAATTTATTTTAGGGGTTTATGCCTTACACTACAAGAAAACGTGGCAATTTATTTAATCATATACATCTCCACATAATCCCTATACACGTGTAGAAACGTTGCCTGAGATACGTCTCTTGACTGGTTAATCCAACTGAGAGTGGTCCGACCTCCGATCTACAAAACATTACACCGTTAGGACTCGTTACAGGAATGTGGTTATTCCTGTAACCACCCTTCGGCGTGAGAATAAGTATTCGTGTGTGGGAGTAAAAGAGTTTGTGATAAGAGAATTGTGTGTTTACCTTTGCAATAGCATCTTCTATTTATACTTATGGGCGAATTAGGGTTTCCTATGAAACCGGAGAGTCGATTACGTGACATATCATATTTTCTTGGAGATCATGCAAATCTTCTATTTGTATGCGCATATTTGTACATTTATTATTACAATATCTTTATTCAATGATGGTTTGCCCGACCCAGAATGACCAAGGCGGGTCATTCCTCCACAACGCCAATTCAGGAGAAAACCCAACAAATATAGGAAAACCCCTTGTGGGAATCGAACCCAGGACCTATTAGTTCCAAAGTCTTATCTCATCTCCAAAATACCACTAGGCTAGGAGGCCATGGAAATTAGGAATTATAAAAGGGCAATTTGGTAATTTATCGTGAGTCGCGGAAATATGTAATTAGTTTAAATAGTTGGGTAAATACGTAATAACCCTTGTTTTGATGGGATATATGTGAAAATCCCTTTAATTAATTAGTGAATTTGAATTACTTTTATCCATAATACTTGTATATTTATTACTGATTTCCGTCAATATGAACGGGTAAGATATATGATAAATAATATAATTATCAATAATTTATTTTTGTTATAAAATGATACCTATACTTATACATGGGTTCGTATTTTTATTTTATTTTATTTAAAGTTACTTTTCAAATTATTAAAAGTTACTTTTCCTAAACGGGGATTGGAGTTTGTTTAAGAATTTTGAGGTGTTAATTGTCAAACTACCTATACATGTGTATGATTGTGTATATGATATTACCCACCATGTGTGTTATATAACACATTCAAAATTTCCCTTTCTAATTAGTACTATGATTTACTAAGAATAATCGTTATATGATTTACTAAGAATAATCGTTATAACTAAAGATCCTATTTAAAATAAATATCTTTCATTATTAATTTCCAATTATAAAGATCTTTTTCCAATATAATTGATATTATACAAAATGAGTCTTCATCTCTAAACTCATCTCACATGTTCACGAAATAATTTTGTCATTGTAGGTTCTTCACCCATTGATTAAAGACTTGCAATCACAATAACATGACCGCATTGCGACGACTATCTTTCTCGATTCTATCGGTAAGTTGCTCTTAGAAGTTGGTAATAATCTTGTTCAAGTTCTTATTTTCAATGAAGTTGTCAAGAAATGAATGATATAAAATAAAACGATATTTGCAGTCATTGATGGGGTTGTTGATCATATGCTTATTGATCACATTATGGGTTGCCGATTACAAAGAAGAAAAGGAAGTCGATTCGATGACAAACAAGACTCATAAAGAAATATCGTCGGTCATACAAAAGGCCACAACCACATTGCTTCTAATGAATTCGTCAACAACGAATTTAGCCAAAGTTGTATTTTCGTCACTTGGTGAAACTGACGTCACGCTTTCTCACATCCAAGCTAAGGTTTGGTTTGCTTACATTTCGCACTCCAATTGTTATATTTATAAAATACTTTGTATAAATTCAAGAAAACGTTGTTTACATTGAAAAAAAATCGTATATAAGAGATAACATTACTAATGAATATATATGACTGATAATATTGTTTATATACAACTAACCAAACCAATTAAATGGGTCTTTGTAAGAAGTTTGATTCTCTGTATGTTATTGAAATGGTGATTTGGAAGCTTGATATCACACTACATAAATTATAAACAATGAAACAAAATAAAGAGTTAACTGCCATTTTCGTCCATGTGGTTTGTTCACTTTTGCCATTTCAGTATAATTTTAAAAAATGCACCAGTTTCCTCCTCCCTGACATACTGATAACGTGTCATTTCAATCCAAAAATTAAAACCCTGTTTTGATAGAGTATTTTTGCCCTTTCATTATTCAGACATAAAATAAGTGTAAATAAAAGAAATATGAAAGGACAAAAATACCCTTCATTAAACTTGTCTGCCTTAATTGGGTTTTAATTTTTGGACTGAAATGGCACGTTTCCAGTATGTCAGGGAGGAAACTGGTGCATTTTTGAAAATTAGACTGAAATGGCAAAAATGAACAAAACATAGACAGTTAACTCCAAAATAAAATATAAAAAAAATAATTATGAATTATGCACTAATAAAAAAATTATCTTGATAATTCTTTTTGGATGGTTATTTAGCAACCTTCGTTTTTCCATCAACTCTAGCATGTTATTTAGTTGATTTTTTTTTATCGGTTACTCTAGTAAAGTAATTATATATAGTAATTATATAATAACTTTACTAAAGTTATTATGTAAGTTTTTTACCCTTTATATTGTTTCTTTAGATTCTATAGGTTACATACATGGTTGACTAGATAGGGAAAAACAAGGAATCCCTTCACTTCTTACGTTTAGCATTTGTATTTTTTTGATCATAGGTGGCTCCTTTATTATTTGAAGCACTATTAACGATCCCACGAGTGTCACAAATTTCTTATATCAGAAAAGATGGTTTGTTCTTTGCATTATACTCGCAAGCGGACCAACGAATCTTTGCAGTCTATTCAAATACGTCGTTTGCTAAACACCCTAGTGCCCGAATTAGTTATCCATGGTATACTCAACGCGTTGATTCCAACACCGGGAAGTTATATGGAGAAGTTGTTGTGTTTCCTTCTTTGGCTAATGAAACATGGTTAAACCAAGCATTGAACGCTACAAATGGATTTGCTCTATTAGGGAATTCATGGACCGATGACAAAATTCCGCTTGTCTTGAACATAGCCCGAGTGGATAAAATTGGAGTTGTCTTACTCGGGCTTGAGCTCAAATCGTTGTTAAATGTGTTTTCAAGCGTTAAACCTTTTGGTGGTGGTTTTTATTTGGCTACAAAAGATGGGAAATTTGTAAGTAATGGGATACCAAACACGCGTATTGTTGTTGAAGAAAACGCAACAATTTCTTTCCAGGTTTTGAAAGCAAATGGAGAGAGAATCACATTGCGACTTAATTATGAGACGCCGAAAGTCTATGTTTTCGTAGTTTATGGAATAAAATATGTCTTGTACCCTTCCTCACTTGACATCATTGGAATGCAAATGGTATGTTTAATGCTTCTTAAATAAATCATTCATTTTTATTTGTAGTGCTTATAGTATAGAGAGGAAACAAACTTTGATTAGATTTTATAGGGGATAACATCTAAAAACTCTTTAAAAAATCAACTTTTCAAAAAAATAACCCTAGTTTTTTTATTTACAACAGTTGTAAGGAGCCGAAGACACTACTTCGGTTTTTTGTTTATTTTTTTACAGCTGTCTGTAATATTTGAATCTAGGGGTGTGAAAAAAATAGGGGCAAAACTCACACAGAAAGGCTGAGTTCTCTACGTTTTAACAACTCATAGGAGTTTTCCCTTGATCTGAATCATGTATATATATACACACACACTTTTGGGTAAAAGAATAGGAAAAAAATGTAAAAATAAAATAAGGAAGGATGTAATTGGCACAAAATAAACTAAAGTTCATTAGTATAATACTATTCATACAACTTGCATTTAGTTTTCTTCTAAACCTTTAGTATGGCAATATTTCAGGTGTATGTGTTGGCATTACCATATGATGAACTGCAAAGCAGGATGCATTGGCAACTCCTTATAGTGTCTATGCTTTCGTCGCTAATGATTGTTCTAGTCGCTATATTGATGGTGTTAACAATGAAGTTAGCAAGAAAAGAAATGTGTTTAACAACTGCTCTTATCAAACAAAAGGAAAAAACACAACAACTAGAGAGAAAAAGCAAGAGTCAGAGTGTTGCATTTGAAACCGCAAGCCATGATATCCGTGCTTCGTTAGCAGCAATTAGCGGATCGGTAGAAATATCAATCAATGAGAACCATCAAGGATCCGAGTTAGCCGCAGACTTACAAATTGTTCAATCATCCACAAATTATCTCCAAGGTAAGTACTATCATGACCCATTATTCAAATAATGAAGTACTTTTAGGTTTCTTTTTTTTTTTTTTTGCAAATGGGTTAATCTGGTTAAACTAAAATTACACACGGGTCATTTTTTAAATAAAGCGTCATCTTGGTTAACGAATGTTTGTAAATGGGTTCATTTAGGACAACTCAAATCATATAACGGGCCATTCTGACTTGAGTAAAAGAATTTGCAACTGGGTTCATTAAGTTCAACTCAAATATGCGACGGGGATATGAATCTACTCAATTGACACAACGGGTCATTCTTTCAAGAATGTGTTGATTTAGGTAAAAAAAATTGCAAATAGGTTCAATTCGATCAACTTAAATTACTATTGGTTTGGGTAAAAAAAAAGTTGTATATGGATTCATTAAACGACTCAAATTATACAACGCGTCATTTTCAAAGTTATTTTGGTGATTTTTTTTTTGCAAATGGGTTCGCTTAGATCAATCCAAATTACGTGACGTGGATTTGAATCTACTAAAAATACACAACGGGTCATTCTTCAAAGAATGAGTTGGTTTAGGTAAAAAAAGGCGCAACCGGATTTATCTAGGTCAACTCAAATTATATAACGGGTCAGTATCTTAAAACGCATTGATTTGGGTAAAAAAAAATAACGTAAACTAGTTCATTTGGGACAACTCAAATTATACGACGTGACATTCTTCAAAGTGATTCGGGTAAAAAAATGTCAACCGGGTTCGTTTAAATCAACTCAAATTACACAACGGGCCGATCTAAATCTACTTAGATTATACAACACTATGAAAAATGTTTAACTAAGTAACTAACCATAAAATTGATGCAGGTTTACTTAACTCTATTCTTGACACAAGTAAAATAGAAGCTGGGAAGATGGAGCTAGAAGAAAAACCCTTTGACTTGGTCAAAGTGCTGGAGAGTGTAGTTGACTTGTTCTATCCAGTTGGTATAAAAAAGGAAGTTGATGTGATTTTGGACTTACAAGACGATTTATTGACCAAATATTCACAAGTCAAAGGCGACGAACGCAGACTTAGACAAATATTATCAAACTTACTAAGCAATGCAATCAAGTTCACATCAGAGGGTCATGTCTCAGTTTCCGTTTGGGCTCGTGCGATGAACCCGTATTTGCAGAGCTCGATAACTGGTTCTGATCGCGATTGGTTTCAACGATGGCGATCGTATTTGTTTTGTGGAAATAATGACAAGTGTGGTGATGTTGAAGCAGTTGATGAAGTTGTTGGTGATAATAACTGCATGGAGTTTGTGTTTGAGGTTAATGATACTGGAAAAGGTATTGCAAAAGAGAAACAAGCTTCCATTTTTGAAAATTATGTGCAGGTTAAAGAAACTGAACATGAATTTGAAGGCACTGGATTAGGGCTCGCCATTGTTCAATCTCTGGTAACGTTTGTTTCATCTGGGGCTGATAAACGGGTCGTGTTCATGAGTTGGTGGGTTGAACCTGGCATGAACTTGAAAACCATGCCATACACATGAACACAACCCATTTAACCTGAAAAATAATTTCATTTAACTTTTTACATATTAATACTTTAAAATCCTAAATTTGCACATACACACACACATAGGGTTAGGATTGTGAGAAAATCATTTGGGAATTCAGAACTGGGTGAACCATTCTGGACCACTCATTTTTCCTAAGCAACTTTTTTTTGCTTAATCGTCCGTTTTCCAGTGTTTTTTAAATTACGCGCATGTTTATATAGGTGTTTAAAATTGAAAACTAAGTATGGTAATTGTATGTTTGAACATGTTTTTTTAATGTGTATATATACATACGTGTTTAAAATTAATAAATAACTATCGTACATATATGTTTGATAATATAAACATATATTATTTTTTTAATCTTCGCGTTAAAAATACCCTAATAGTTTAAGTCATCATGAAAACACCTTTTAAAAAACCACAAAAAATGGGTTAAAATGGTCAAACACATGAACGGGAGAACCCATCGGGTTGACACGACCACGACTCGTTTAGCTAAACGTATTCGTGGGCTTGACCCGAGCTTCGTGTTATATACAGGTAAGCTTGATGGGTGGAGATATAATCATAGTTGACAAAGAATCCGGAGAAAGAGGGACATGTTTCAGGTTTCATGTCGTTTTTAAGGTTATCCTATCTGATCTACATATAACTAGTGACGAAGAAAAGGTTAACATGTCCTTAATGACAAACACCCCCTTCCGTAGCCCCAAACGAAAAGATTATAACGCAAGTACGGTTGTTCTCTTCATCAGCAGCGAAGAACGATGTAGAGTGTCACAGAAGTTTATATGCGCTCGCGGGGTTAAGGTTCTTGTAGCGAAAAACGTTGGAGAGCTTTCCGAAACTCTCAAGGAGTTTAGACAGCCTGCGAGTAAAGCATGTTTCAGGTATTTGACTAGGCCCGATAGAAGCCCAAAGGAGGTTCCTTTAAATGCATTGGATGGGACAGATGTGTCACATGCCCGAATGAATAAACGGGCCGCTCTAACGGGCTTTATATTGCTTGTGGTGGACACAACCCGGGCTGATTTTCGTGAGTTGTGTAAGGTGGTTGCTGAGTTTAGAAAAGGCTCGAAAGATGCTTGTTATAGAGTTGTTTGGCTAGGTTTTAGGTGCATGAAAGCCCATGGGTTGGATGAGAAGCAACTACCACCGTCGGATGTCATCATACCAATGCCGTTTCATGGGTCCCGTTTATACTCGTTAATCAATCTTTTACCGGAGTTTAGATATAAGTTCCACTACACACAACCACACGGGAACCCGTATACCCCCGAAAGACAAGTGGAAGTAGAAGAAATCACTAGGATTTCGCCAAATAGGAGCCCGTTGAGAGGGAAGAAAGTGTTGCTAGTAGAGGATAACTCTACGCAACAGATGATCGCCAAGAGGATCTTTTTGAAGAACGGTGTGATATTCGACACGTGTACGAACGGGAAAGAAGCGTTGACATTTGTCTCCAAAGGGTTGACTGATCAAAAAGATCTTGGAGCTCCACATATTCTACCATATGACTATATCCTAATGGATTGCCAGGTAATTTCTTACCTTTTTGAACCATAAAAAAAGTGTTTATCATCAACCCAACTATGTTTCACCCGCATACCTGAAAAGGTCTTGTTTCTCACGACCCTATTGACCCGTTACGCAAGTTTTTATTTTGTTTAAAATTTTTGTAATATATAGACGCATTTGATGACGAAGCTTATTTTACCAGATGCCTGTAATGGACGGTTGTGAAGCAACAAGGCGGATACGACTAATGGAGAAAGAGTATGGTGTTCACATCCCCATCATCGGGTTATCTGCGCATGGAGGTGGCGAAGAGTTAAACAAGTTCGTAAAGGGAATCGATAGTCATGTTTCCAAACCACTAAATGAGCAAAAGTTGTTGAAAGTGATTGAAGAACTTCATAGCAGAAATTAATCTTGAACTTGATATTAACTAGTAACTTGTAAATACTTGAGTTTTGACTTTCGGTTCAACTGACGAAACAGGTCGGGTCAAAACAGTTGTCGTCATTGTGAAGTCGCTTAAAAACCGGACCAGAGAATGCTCTTCACCTTGGGCAAAAACGGGCCGGGTAAAGAAGTGGGTTGAGTCAAAACGGGTCGGGTCAAAACAATGTTGTTAACTTCATATCGCCAATACAAATTTTAACATCTTTTTATATTACTTACTCAAGTCCAAATCAACAAATATCAACAAAATGGCATACGATGGATTTGGATTGAATAACTTTTAATCTTATTAATCAGAAAAATATAACTCTTAAAACTGATGACAAACTCATAACCATACTCGATTCTGGGCTTTAGTGTTACTTTTTCCTTGGGGGTACGGTACAGTACGGGAAAGGCCCAAATTATTTCAAGTGTACTAGTATCGTGAGGCAATAAAAGCACAACATAAACGATATGGGAAATGATAAGTGATATTATCGTCAACCACGACTTAGTTCATGAAATCGTGGCTTCGTGCCAAGGTAGGGTGTTGCATCGTAAACATAGTAAAATAAGATGTCGATGTGAGTCGTATTTAGAAAGGAAGTGGGTCATTGGGCTTTGATATTTCTAAGTTAATAGTGAAAGTGAATATTTAGTGCTCAGTTTATTACGAACACCAAGGCCCATATAAAACGTCAAAATTATGTCAAAGAGTATAGGTGTGTGGGCTTTCAAAAGTTTTGGCCCACTTAATAGTGTTGGGCTTGGGCCACTAACCCATGGATCACAAAATGGATGTATAGCAGGATAACAGTAACCGTACACACGCATATTTGGATCTACCTGACCTTAATACGATCCTAACTTTAAAGTTTAAACGAGGTTGTTTATGACAACAAACTACAAATTCTAGTACTGCAAAACGAGGTTGTTTATGACAACAAACTACAAATTCTAGTACTGCAAGTTTGAGTAGTTGTTCGTCCTCGCCATAGCACCCTATTACTTCTGCAACAATTGCTTCGATTATGAATCGTCGATGTCGAGTATGAGCAAGCGAAATTACTTTTTGTATTAATTGTTTATGTTTCTTGTATATGGTAGAGTAAGCCTGGAAAAGTGAGTTCTTGGGTCGGGTTGGTGTCTAGTCAAAACACGCCATGTTTATTTTTTATAATATTACTTTGGTTCGGGTCACAACCAATTTGTACTAAAATAAACTTGGGTTGATATAGTTTGTTTTAGCATATAAATATCAAAATGAGGTCACCTGCTCTATTTAGTTTTAAAGTCTATTTATTTATTATTTAATTATTCATTCATACCCTACAAGAATTATGCCTTATTGTAAATGAAAAAAATATATCATTACAACATGACACGCTTTATGATATATAAAAAGCTTAGAAAAAATACAGAGGCAAAGACAAGAGTACAACATTAGCCCCAAAACCGACGGCCCGGTGTGTTAAAAGAAGTCGAAGATCCAAATTCATATATTCTTTTATAAAATATAAGAATAAAAAAAATAATGTACAAATGACTTGTATATATATATAACACCACATAAGCACCAAAAACTTAACTATACATGCGACCTTCTTACTAGAAGTGTAGCTCGAAATAGAAGATGAAGGCTTTGTGTTGTAGTTTGGTTCTTTTTGTTACAACATTAATGGGGTGTTTCTTGATTAATGATGCTCAAATCGATCCCACTTTGGGTTTTGTTGAGGTCATGCTAAATGAAACAAGTTTTGAATACCAGAAGTCTTACGACACACCACTAGAACAACGTTACAGTTACGCAAATGGGACTCATCGTTTCTGGGTGTACGCAGATGATAAGCCACACCATCTTGGAAGCAACACACAACCACGCACCGAAATTCGCATACATGTAACCATTTTCTTTCTTTGTATGAACCATTTAATTATTGATACCAGAGTTAACTGTCAATTTTCGTCCCTGTGGTTTGTTCTATTAGGTCAGTTCAGGCCAAATTTCAAATTTATACCATTTCCATCCCGGACATTCTTGAAACATGTCAGTTCCGTCCACAACTCATAGAGTTAACTACCATTTTTTCGTATTTATGGTTTGTTGAAATTATGCCAGTCCAGGCTAAATTTCAAAGTTTTTTGGATGAAACTGACAAAATAGGTCAGGGATGGAAATGGTACAAACTTGAAATTTCGACTGAACTAGCATAATTGGACAAACCAAAAGGACGAAAATGACAGCTAACTCTTAATACTGCTTTGGCTTTTAATGATTTGATATGCATGCATGCAGCCAGACTACACTTCAGGAATATGGCAATTTGAAGGGATGACATTCGTCCCAAACGGAACAGCGGTGCAACTATAGTTAAGATCCATGGCGCGGCCCATGGTAACACCACAATATTATTGAGGATTTACGATGGAGATATGAGGTACTATAGTACACCGGTGATAGATACCGGTTTATATGACAAATGGTTTAAAGTTAATCTTATACATGACGTTGATGGAGGGAAGGTAACAGTTTTTATCGATAACCAAGAGTACCTGAACATGCATGATCAAGGTCCCGGCTTGTTGCATTTCAAATTTGGAGTCTATGGCGCGCCTAGAAATATTAGCTACTATATGGAATCGCGATGGAAAGGGTCAAAATTTATGAAAAGTGTTAATGCTTTGTGTATCTTTATGCTTTTGATGCTATATGAAAGAAATAAAGCTTGTTAGAAGCATTACAATTTAGTAATTTGTCCATATCAATCATGGTAGAATCATATTAATCTTATTATATATGATACATAGTGTTGTTGAAGATAGGTTGTGAATGTAATAGCATATGTGAAAATAGAGAGGTTTGGCAGGGAATTATTACATTACAAACTTTTATCGATGTCCATATTGTAGTTATAGGTATTGACCCATCTTTTGGTTCCATTAATGGTTTGAAATGATTTATGATTTTGCTAAATATTTTTATCTCATAACAAATTACCATATGTTTTGAGAGTGTGTAAAAATTTCATGATATAATTCATATTAACCCTTATTTTGATACTAAAACATGTTCAAACTCTATATACGAACCGAAACTAATTACTTTGTATAAGATTATGAGGTGTGATTTCCCTTCTGCCATTCATCCACAACTGCCACCTTAGCACCCCTTCCATCCTTCTCTTTCAACCCCAAAATTATGTTATGGTTACCCTTCCCCTTAAAAAACAATGAATTTACTTTAATTTTGGTAAGCATCTAATTAATATAATTAATTTAAATAACAATTAGCTAAGATAAATAATTTATCAACAACAAAATAAAATACATAAAAAAATAATAAATTATTTAGGAATAAGCGACGACTCATTCAACATCGACACCTAAATAGTTCTTCGGGGTACATGGGGTTTTCATCAAAGTAGTCGACAACCAACTGATTGTAAAATATAATATATAAATGAACATAAAAGTAAAATAAAAAATTAATTACATTAAAAACAACACTAAACTAATACAGTATACATTCTATGTCTCTATTTAAACACGCCCTCCTTGTTTTTTCTTCCTCAATAATTATTTGTGCTACATCCACTACCACGTGTATATTAAATTCACTGGTTTCTTCTGACGATGACGAAGAAGCTATGAATTAAAAAAAATAACAAACTATTTTGTATATTAATATTTAAGGTTAGAGATAATTTTTAGGATAAAGAGGAGATATTGTGTGGCCAACACCTCTTCCTCTTTCCCATGCCCACACCTCATAGCTTAATCTCATACACTAAACCTCTACGTAATAACTTTAAAATTATGAAAAATAGCTTCACCATAGATATAGGTATATAAATGAGATCTATTAGAGAACTAAATAGCAAAAAGAGCAAACCTGAATGACTTAATCTTTTGATTAATAGTTCATATATTTTTTAAATCGGTACTACTTACATACAAATGCGTAATTACGTATATAAAAATTATTATCACACAATTTTTTTTATGTCTTTATATTTTTCTTTTAGTCATTTACCTACATATATGTATGCAAATAACGCATACATGAGTTACACATGTGTGTGTAGGTTATATATATAAATGAATCTCTCAGATGTTTTAGTCTCCATGTTGTTGTTTCCCAGTCTTCTTTACCAACTTTTGATCTTAATTTTGATTTCTTTTCTCGATTTCCTTATGTTCCATCACCATCTATTTCATCCAACTATCCAGAGATGTACAAGCACTTTTATTCCTCAATTTATTCTACATTAGGATTATAATTTTAATTGCATCTACTACTACTACTACTACTACTACTTCGTCTTCTTCTCTTGATACCCTAATCTCTTACGCTCACCAAGTTGTGTAGTGCTACTTCTTTTGCCAATCGTTCTTATCTGTCTAAGCACAAACTCATAGCAACTCCTACTTAATCGGAATAATGTCATCAAGAGGCATGCCTACCCTACTTTGAAGGCTTTCTTACATTTAACATTTCAGATCAAGAATCTTGGCTCTTTTAATTATTTCCTGGGGTTTGAAGTTTTAAATTCTATTTCTAGGGTAGTCATGACTCAACAAAAAAATGTTAAGTATCTTTTGACTGAATTTCATGCTCATGATGTTGTATACTCCTCCAACTTGAGGTGGATGTTATATGTATCTTTGGTGCTCATCCGGATGTTCCTTGTTCATTGGCATCTTGCTCATTCAGAAAATTATCAATTCACTTTGTCTCAATTTAACCCACATAGCACTAACGTGGGATCATCCACACTCAAGTTATGTTCTTGGTTGTTGTAAAAATGACCCAAAACTAATATGCACCCGTTTAAACTTTTACCAAGTTCCCACGAAAATCAAATAGAAGGTTATCCGGAACCGATAATCAAATCAGTGGTTAATTTGACACTCGATAATCAAATGGATGGTTCATTTTAAAATTGGTAATCAAGTCGAAGGTTCAAATCAATATCATGGTTCTTGGAATGTTAATTCACATGTATTTGGTGTAACATCTTATGTTTTTGAGTTTTGATAAATTTGTAGGTTTGGTATCAAGATTCAAGGATGTTCTTGAAATTGTGGAGTCTTGATACTAAATAGAAAGTCTAAAATTTGGCTAGTTTTTTTTTTTTTTTTTGTTCTTCTGTATAAGGATTTGAAGAAAGCTTCACCGTGTGAGATGATATCCAGAATATTGTCTTGTTGTTGTTTGTTGATGGTACACTATTTCAGCCCTAATTATCCCCTAATCATGTAATTAATCTGTTTTTGTCCTAGTTTTGCAATCTAATTTTTTGCCCAAATTTTGAAATTGCTCGGTTGACCAAAGGTAAACTAGAAAGTATCAAAGTACTTCACAGCTACGTTGTTGAATGTTCTCTTGCTACATTGTTGGTGAAGCATGAAGGTACACTCATATTTGTTATACTTAAACTTGTGAAAAGGGTCGGGTTTAAAAGAATGACATTTGGCCTCCATTGTTGACCCAACTTATTGACCTATTATCACCTGACACTATCTAACCTGACCCATTTTTACACGCACCAGTGAAAAATCCTGGATCCATCACCACCTATGATAGTTCTATCTAACGCTAACATGAAATATGTTGCAATTCATTTATATTTTTATTAAAGAATGAGGTATTTTTATATATTCATCAATCATCACATCACATTGGTTTATTAGTTTGGTGATATTTTCTGAGTTAGAATGCCTCACGCCTAAAGATGATAAATGAAGCAGCTATAGTTAAGTTTTGTTACCTTTTGTTTTTTGTTAAGTTGTTTTTTTTTTGGGCATATATGTATGGACACAAGTTTAACTTTTTCTTTTTTTGCGATTAACTTAATGTATAGAATGCTATTGCACCCTACAAGGTTTATGCCTAATTATAAATGGAAAAAAATCATCAATAATTGGTTGAAATTCTTTACACGTACACATTTCGTTTATAAAAAAAGCTTGAAAAATATAGAGTCAAAGACAATCCTCCAACATTAGCCCCAAAACAAACGGCCTAATGTGTTAAAAGAAGTCCTAGATGACAAACAGACAAAATGTTAAAAACTAGATGAAATATTATAACTCACTCTACCGATATTCATTTCCTATTCATGGATAGCTTAATAAATAATAATTATTATATACACTCTTTTAAAAACCGGTTTTTAAATCGTACCAGGTTAGGTTTAGAAATGGTTCAACCGGTAGAACCGGGGTGTATCGGACGGTTCAACCGGGTTGACTAATTAACCCTATAAATCCATAAAATACAATTTTTCTCATAAAATAATCCAAAACTACATTATTTCATGATAAAAAAATATTCTAAAAGTTAATCCATAATAAAAATAATCCAAAAATTCACTATTGGTATCCTTTTAGACGTTAGGTTTTGCTAAGAAAGTAAATCATAAACTTTTTGTGCCCATAAAAGATTAAAAGTCCAAATGTTATAAGTAACCCAGGCTTGGGCCTAGGGCTTCCGAATAATAGGGTCTCCAATTTAAAAGAAAATTTATATACTAACTGTTAATATTAGTACAAATTTATTGTTTTAGATTTGTTTCATTTCTTATACAAGCAAACCACTCTATGTTATAGTTGTTTTAGATTTTTGCTTGGATAATAATCAAAAAATGAAAAAGAGCCCCAAATTTTATTTCGCTATGTGCCTCAAAAAGGTTGGAACGGGCTGGTTTATAATTGATAGTAGATTATAATGGGCTATATTACTTAGTATAGTTCCATATTTTATTTGTTCTAGATTATATTAGCTATTTTAATCCGGTTATATTAACTCAAATGTAATAGTTTCTTACGACTATGAATAATATGTTATTTATCTTATGCACATTCTGTTCCTTTTATGCTAAATATCCAAACCAGTCTATTCAATTCTTTTTCTAAATAGGAATAATAATGTATGTGTGCGTGTGTATATATATAAGTGAGTGATATGCACCACTTAAGAACTTACAAAACAACTATACCTTTCTGGATTTCTATTTTCTTGAGAGATATTAAGCTAGATGAAGATGCTTTCGTATTGTCGTCTGCTTCTTTTTGTTATAACATTAATGGTGTGTTTCTTGATTAATGATGCTCAGATCGATCCCACTTATGGTTTTGTTGAGGTAAATGAAACCAACTTCAAATATCAGAAGCCTTACGATACACCACTCGAACAACGTTACAGTTACGAAAATGGGACTCATCATTTTTGGGTCTATGCGGACGATAAGCCACACTATCTTGGTAGCAAGACACAACCACGAACCGAAATTCACATACTTGTAATCTTCTTCTTTTTTTCGTTTTCTTTCACATGGTGTTTAATTCTAGTACCCGTCCTTTATGGCCAGGTGTTAAACGGGTCATGTTTGCGGGTTAATGGGGTGAACCATACATGAAGCCGGAAATTTGACACGAACCCAGATACGAAATGAACTCAGAAATTGTGTCAGACACATGAAGTTGAACATGACACGAGTTTTCATCGTTTGACACAAGCACGACTCATTTAACCTGAAATTTTATTATGTTTTTTTACGTGCATATTAGTACTAAGAATACAAGAATATAAATGCATATAAAATAACCATGTTTAGCTATAAAATATATATTTTTTCTCTTCTCTTTTTAATCTATATCTTATAAATAAGTGGCTTGTTTAGTCACTTGCCGCAATTTTGTATATCTAATAAATAAGTGGCTGATTTAGTCACTTGTCACAATTTTATGAGACAATAAGTGGCTGATTTAGTCACTTGTCACAATTTTGTGAGACAAAAATCTTTTTCCGCTTATCTTATTCCACTCATTCGTATTCAATTTTTTTAACTATAAAAAGTTAATAATGTCTCATCTCAAAATATCGTTTTACATTTCCTAATTTTCATTACTAACTATTTAATATTTCGTCAATTCAACACGTATAATACACGAGTTCTCAACCTAGTTTTTCGAATAAAGTGATACAAAACACAAACTTTTATAAGAACCGAGCTAAATGGTTCAACCCACTGAGTCGACCAGAACACGACCTGTTTAACTAAATCTGTTTATGGATTTGTCCTGAAACTGGCATGTCGCCATTTAGATTAAACCTAAACCCATAAACTTTGTGCATGTTAGGATTGTGTCGTTTTAGAAATTTTCACCCTTGATTTGTAATGACCGAAAATGAGTTTTGGTTTTAACACATGCTTTCAATGATTTGATATGCATATGCAGCCTGACTACACTTCAGGAGTATGGCAGTTTGAAGGGCTGGCATTCGTCCCAAACGGAACCAGCGGTGCAACCATAGTTCAGATCCATGGCGCGGCCCATGGTAGCACAACAATAATATTGAGGATTTACAATGGAGATATGAGGTATTATAGTACACCGGTGATAGATACTAGTTTATACGATAAATGGTTTAAAGTTAATCTTATACACGACTGTTGATGGAGGCAAAGTAACAGTTTTTATTGATAACCAAGAGAGATACAAAACACATGATCAAGGTCCCGGTATGTTGTATTTCAAATTCGGAGTATATGCTGCACCAAGAAATATTAGCTATTATATGGATCGAGATGGAAAGCGGTCAAAATTTATAAAAAAGTTTAGTTCCTTAGATAAAAAAAAGTTGTAACATTTTAGCATATATCAGTGTGTGTATCTTTATGGATTAAGTAACGCTTGTTGGAACATTTACTAATTGTATACTGTATTGTCAAGGTTGGAGTTGTATGGTTATCACAATAGAATGTGAAGTCCCTTTCTGTACGTAGACGCTTCCAATGTTTATTTTGGACTTTTTTTATGAGTAAATATGTATTTTGGTGAATTTCTCTTATTTTAAACTTGCCGGTGGATCCGCAGACTGATAGGAACAAGAGAATAAGAAAACAATAGCAGACTAGTTTTTTATTTCAGTGGGAAAAGATAAGGCCCGATTCGAGATGGGCAAGGTCTCCAATTACAAAATGATAGTGAAAAACCAATAATAAGATGATCATAACAATGAACTAGTCTGCCTATTTATGCTGATAATTTGCAAAGTAGCTGATCCTAGAATGATGGTGTAATTGATCCTAGAATCATGATAATTGATCCCGGTTGAAGTCATTGCTAAATATAACCGAATGGATTAAACTGACTGCCAAAAATAGCACTGAAATGCTGGTTGTTCACAGCTGTCTCGATTGCTTCCTCTTTCTTCTAGAATAAGTTTTTAATACTTGAGATTTACTTGGTATTGTAACATTACTTCCCTCCTGGAAATTTGCCTTGTCCTCAAGGCTGAAATCAGGGAATTGCTCTGCTAACAAATCATATGGTTCCCAAGTGGATTCCTCAATTGGACGAAATTTCCAAGAAACCAAGACTTCCAAAACAGCCTTACCTGCTTCACTGTTCAACGATGATCCAAAATGGAAACTGGTTGTACATGTAACTCCCAATAATTGGTGATAGGTAATGGGGGAGTTGGTGTGGAAGAGAAGTCACCATGCGCCAATTTAAGCATTGAGACATGAAAAATTGGATGAATTCGTGCATCAGAGGGAAGTTCAGCTCATAGGAAACCGGACCAATGACTTTTTTGATGCGGTATGGGCCAAAAAATCTGGGCGATAGCTTCTCATATTTCCGCTTAGCAAGTGTTTTCTGTCGATATGGTTGTAATTTCAAGAAAACAAAATCCCCAACTTGGAAAGAAACGTCTCTTCTCTTCGTATTGGCTGGTTTTTCATGCGACTTTGGGCTTTTAGCAGATTGTCTCGAAGGAGCTTCAACATGTGGTCCCGATGATCAGTTGCTGTTCCAAATCAGCATTTGGAGTTTCTCCCAGCATGTAAGGTATCAAAGGAGGAGGTTCCG
This sequence comes from Scalesia atractyloides, assembly GCA_947069175.1. Classification (NCBI taxonomy): domain Eukaryota; kingdom Viridiplantae; phylum Streptophyta; class Magnoliopsida; order Asterales; family Asteraceae; genus Scalesia; species Scalesia atractyloides. The sequence continues at coordinate 93,106,478 of CAMTDV010000025.1, forward strand.
GCCCGTCACCACTACAAAAGGAGTTGTACCTGCTGATGTATATATCCAGTGTTATAAGAATATTCTGCCCAAGCTAAATACTCTCCCCATCTCTTCGGCTTTCACTGGCAAAACAACGCAAATATGCCTCCAAACAACGGTTCATGACTTCCGTTTGACCGTCCGTTTGTGGATGGTAACTTGTGCTTAGTTTGAGTTTTGTTTGACTCAAACGAAAGAGTTCCTGCCAGAAGTGACGAGGAAAATCACATCACGATCCGAAACGATAGATCTAAGGAACCCATGTAATCGAATAACTTCTTTGCAAAAAATAGCAGTTACATGTTTGGCTGTGTACGGATGAGATAAGCACATAAAATATGCATATTTACTCAAATGGTCCACCACAACAGGATGGTATCAGCTCGGTTAGAAGGGGAAAACCGACAATGAAGTCCATTGACACATCTTCCCATATCCGTTCGGGAATGGGCAATGGTTGAAGAAGACCCGCTGGAGATAGGGTTTGATACTTTTGCTGTTGGCACACCACACATTGTTGTACAAATAGACGATATCATATTTCATTTTGGCCAGTAATACCGTGCGGAAAGCCGCTTGTAAGTTTTTATGAATCCCCCATGTCCACCACTCAAGGTATCATGCGCCTCTTGCAACAGTTTGAGCCGTATGGCTGGAATTTCGGGTATCACTAATTTACCTTGGTAGAATAGGAGTTGATTGACCAAGGTAAATTCAGTGTTATTATCCGGATCCTCCTGTAACTTTCGGATCCAACTGCTGGTCACCGGATCAATGTACAAGCCTGTTTTGATCTCTTCAATTTCAACACAATAGGGAATTATAAGTGCTAAAAACTCACCTGAATGTGGTCGTCTTGACAATGCGTCAGCTCCTTTGTTTTCTTTCCTGCTTTGTGAACAATAGAAAAATCAAAAGGAATTAGTTTTAGCAACAATCTTTGTTGTTCAGTGGTGGTGATCCGCTGTTCCAACAAAATTTCGACGTGTAGTGGTCGGTTCGAATAATAAAGTGGCGCCCCAACAAGTAATGGCTCCATTTTTGGACTGCCATTACTAGAGCCAACAATTCACGATCGTAGGCCGACTTGAACTTGTTCAAAGGTGAAAAACCTTTGCTGAAATATGCCACCGGGTGATCGTTTTCAGACAAAATAGCACTTATACCATCTGAAGAAGCATCATATTCAACCACAAAAGGTTTTGAAAAATTTGGTAGGGCTAGGACAGGTGTGGACATTAAAGCCTGTTTCAAAGCCTCAAAAGCTGCTAATGTTGCGTCCGACCAAACAAAACCATCTTTCTTGGTCAAAGCCGTAAGTGGACGGGCTATGACACCATAATTCTTGAGGAATCGCCTATAGTATCCGGTCAACCCTAAAACTCCTCTCACTTGTTTGACATTTGTGGGTATAGGCCATGAGCGAACCGCTGCTATCTTTTCCTTTTCCACTCCTACCCCATGTTTATTGATGACGTGGCCCAAAAAAATAACTTGGTCTTGACCAAAACAACATTTAGACATTTTGGCAAAGAATTTGTTGTCTTGCAATAACTTCAATGCCTGAGCTAAGTGTCATTGATGTTGTTCAATGTTGGCACTATAAATTAAAATATCATCAAAGAAAACAAGGATAAAACGGCGCAAAAATGGTCGAAATAAGTAATTCATAACAGCCTGAAAAGTTGAGGGGGCGTTCGTTAGGCTAAAAGGCATAACTTTGAACTCATAATGCCCGGAATGAGTTCGAAAAGCTATTTTCTCAATGTCTTTGGGTGTCATTCTAATCTGGTAATAACCAGATCTCAAATCCAGCTTTGAAAAGATAGTTGCGCCATGTAGCTCATCTAGTAATTCATCAATATTTGGGATCGGATATTTATCGGCAATGGTAGCTTTGTTAAGAGCCCTATAATCCACACACATCCTCCATGAATTATCTTTTTTCCTCACTAACAACACGGGGCTAGAAAAAGGGCTTGTGCTTGGTTGTATGAAACCAAGACACCTGTTGTTCGATTTCATTTTTTTGAGAATACGGGTACCTGTAGGGTCTGATGTTGGGTGGGCTGGTGTTAGGTTGCAAGGAAATGGAATGAGTTTGGGAACGGGTGGGTGGCAGTTGTGTAGGTTCTTCGAAAACAGCCCGGTACTGGTCAACAATAGACTGAAAATGGGAGTGTATGGCAGTGGTAGAGCTGAGGTCAATAGCTAAATGTTGAAAACCGGAAGATTTTTTGGGGTAAAAATGGTCGAAATAAGTAATTCATAACAGCCTGAAAAGTTGAGGGGGCGTTCGTTAGGCCAAAAGGCATAACTTTGAACTCATAATGCCCGGAATGAGTTCGAAAAGCTATTTTCTCAATGTCTTTGGGTGTCATTCTAATCTGGTAATAACCAGATCTCAAATCCAGCTTTGAAAAGATAGTTGCGCCATGTAGCTCATCTAGTAATTCATCAATATTTGGGATCGGATATTTATCGGCAATGGTAGCTTTGTTAAGAGCCCTATAATCCACACACATCCTCCATGAATTATCTTTTTTCCTCACTAACAACACGGGGCTAGAAAAAGGGCTTGTGCTTGGTTGTATGAAACCAAGACACCTGTTGTTCGATTTCATTTTTTTGAGAATACGGGTACCTGTAGGGTCTGATGTTGGGTGGGCTGGTGTTAGGTTGCAAGGAAATGGAATGAGTTTGGGAACGGGTGGGTGGCAGTTGTGTAGGTTCTTCGAAAACAGCCCGGTACTGGTCAACAATAGACTGAAAATGGGAGTGTATGGCAGTGGTAGAGCTGAGGTCAATAGCTAAATGTTGAAAACCGGAAGATTTTTTGGGGCCTGATTCAATGCCGCGCAACTTATATTTTTTCCCTTCAATTGTGAAAACGATAAATAATTCATTCCAATTAGCTTGTACCATATTTAGAGTGGCTAACCATTGGATCCCCAAAACCAAATCCGCCCCTCCCAATGAAAACGGGTAAAAATCTTGGACAATTTTAAGGTCATCTACCTCTAGTTTCAAACCTTTGCATATCTTACTGCAACGGATGATATCTCCATTCCCAATTTATACACCAAATGGTGCAACCGGTTGAGTCGCCAAATGGAGCTCATTAATGAGAATATCAGAAATGAAGTTATGGGTAGAACCCCCATTTACCAAAATCAATACCTCGGTTGACTGTAACATACCTTTGATTTTCATCGTCGTAGGGTGGGTTTTGCCCAAGATCGCATGCAGACTGATCTCAGCGGTATCATCCTGGTCTGAGTCAGCCCCGTTTTCATTTCCGCAAGTTTCTTCCCCCTCTTCTTCTGCCTCCAACACCTTGAGTGTCCTGATTTTACACCTATGCCCAGGACCATACTTATCTCCACACCTAAAACATTCACCTTTTAAATATCTCTGTTGTTTCTCGGTGTCAGGTATACGGTTGTTTCGGGTTGGGATGGTAGTAGGATTAATATTCGAAGGGGTAGTTGTTCGGGATTCAGAATATGAAGTTTTGGTAGACTTGGTTGGGTTCCTGACAGACCGCGAATGAGTCAGTTTAGCTTCAAACTCCAAAGCTAAACTCATTGCGTTGTAAACGGTTCTAGGCTTATGTATCCTTACATCAGATTTTACTTCATCTTTAAGCCCATTTAGAAACACCCCCAATAAGCAATGGTCCGGCCAATTTGAAACTCGGGAAGAACGTTTAGCGAATTCTTGCCGATATTCATTAACCGTACCCTTTGCTTAATACTACAAAGATACTCGTCTGGATTTTGAAACTCGGCTGGTCCAAAATTCTTTGTAAAAATTTGGGATAATTCTTTCAAAAAGGTTATGGGTTGGTCATTGGCAAACCAAGAATAGAGATCTAGAGCATCTCCTTCCAAATGCATTGAAGCTACTTCTACTTTCTCTTCATCAGAAATATGATAGTACATGAAGTATTTTTCCGCCTTTAGTAACCACCCGCGTGGATCTCCCCCGCTAAAAGTAGGAAAATCGATTTTGTTGTAAGGACGGAAAATGTTGCTTATTCCTCCATTGGCTTTCTCCTTCTTCATTTCGGCTTCCTTTTGAATTATCTCATGCTTTTAGTGCTGCCAGGTCTTCTTTCATGGATTCTACACACTCCAACCTTGTTGCGATTTCGGCTAACTGTGCAGCTATGGAATCTGGTGGTGGGTTAGCATCTCCTGAACTGCCTCGGGTCTGAACCATTGTGGTTTATTCTCGTTGTTTCCCGGCAATGGAACCAATGATAGGAACAAGAGAATAAGAAAACAATAGCAGACTAGTTTTTTTATTTCAGCGGGAAAAGATAAGCCCGCTTCGAGAGGGGCAAGGTCTCCAATTACAAAATGATAGTGAAAAACCAATAATAAGATGATCATAACAATGAACTAGTCTGCCTATTTATGCTGATAATTTGCAAAGTAGCTGATCCTAGAATTATGGTGTAATTGATCCTAGAATCATGATAATTGATCCCGGTTGAAGTCATTGCTAAATATAACCGAATAGATTAAACTGACTGCCAAAAATAGCACTGAATTGCTGGTTGTTCACAGCTGTCTCGATCTGCTTCCTCTTTCTTCTAGAATAAGTTTTTAATACTTGAGATTTACTTGGTATTGTAACACAGACATTTGTATGGCTGCCGGTTCCATAATAATGGTTTGACCATAGTTTGTTACGCCTGACAAATCCACGTGTCTGTACACTTGGCGAGTGAAATTTGTTGGACTAATCTTGTCATAACTAAATAGGTAGAGGGGTAATTAGTAAGTTTTGTGAAGTCATATTTTAGGTTAAATATTGAGTTTTTACTTTTTTTTAACGCCAAGCCGATCATATCCATCCCCTCTACACAATAATGCCTATACACAAATTCATGAGGAAACCAAATAAATCTGAGAAAAACCCTCTTGTGAAAATTGAACCCAGTGCCAGTGGTCTCTAAGTCTATCTTACCCCAAAAATGCCACCAGGCTATAATGTCACGGGCTATTCAGTTTTTCCTTAGTTTACTATTTGAGTGGTGAGTGTTTAGATTTCTTGATTTCCAAGATGTTGGTTTTAGTATAAATAGATGATTAAGGTTATTATAATTGTGTGGTTTTGATTTCATGTTCGTGATAACAAAAGAGTCGCACATGTTCATTCAATCTCGAGTTTTTGTGTTCGTGTTAGGGTTGATTTTCCAACAGAATCCATGCTAAGGTATTAACGTGGCATTTTTTTGGCCTAAAAGGTAGATGTTTCTTTTAAAAGTTATGTGACCAGTGTTAGTAAAAATCGCGACTAGGCGGCGATTAATCGCATAAGTCGTCCAGTTACTGAGTAATTTTTCTTAAATCGGTCCATTAATCGACTAGGTCCGACTAGGCCAACCAAAAATCGATGATTCCAGCCAGATTCCAGTAAAAATCCTGTATATTCTGGCCAAAACCTCTAAATTCCGGTCAGTTTCCAACCAAATCATATGAATTCCAACAATTAATCATGTATACTTAAATAAATGAGTTAAGTAAGATTTAAAACCTAGCTACTTAAAATATTTACCTATAAAAATGTATATATGTATACATAAAATTGAAAATTACATATAAAAAACCCGATCCGATTAATCCGATTAAAATCCCGAGTAGTCGCTGGTCCCCACTTCACCGGCCGACTAGCGACTAACGAGTTCTTCAACCTTGCATGTGACAAGTTTTTTCGCCTAAAATGTACATGTTTATTTTGAGTATCAATGTTTATTTTTCGTAAAATTGACTACTAAAATCAGGAAAGGAAAATGCATGAAACCATAAATTTGTTACTGTAATTGTGAACAAAACCATAAACATTTAATCAAATATACATATTCATATTTCACAAAACAATCTCTTATTGTTACATTACATTTGAAAAAAAAAACAAAACATTAAACAAGGATGGAGTTGACTTTAGAACATGATTTTACAACTCGAAAAAACAAGACTCATGATCAACAATCAACACTTAGGAAGATCAGAAGGTGGTGGAGGTAACTTCTGGTTTGGAAGCTTCCCATCCATTACAGCCCATGCCATTCTCAACCCCAAGTCAAATGAATCTCAATATGACAATGCATAAACCACACACCCGGGTTATCGGCCCGAAACCGTATCGCAACCCACCCGCCTGCAGGCACGCCAACAGTGTTTCTTTCAACGGGGTCAACAAGGTTGTATTTAGCAGGATCAGAAGTAGAGTTGAAGTTTCCGGTGCCTTGACCGATAACATAAAAGTTGAAACCATGGAGATGGAGAGGATGGTTTTCGGATCCGAGAATGCTGGTGCTTTGCATTACGACCTCTACGGTCGTGTTGTATGGTAGCACGATCACTTTCGTGCCGTGTGAAACCATCGTGTTGTTCGGTGGGGTGCCCGTGTAGTTGAATTTATTGAGTGGGAATGATGGGAAGTTAGAGGAGAAAACGCGGTCTGACTTACCAAAATACCGCGCTTGTAGAAGCGCGGTGGTTGGTAAGGTGAATGAGACGTTGTTAATAGAGGCCGAAAATTTAGTCCCATTGGGACCTTGACATGTTTGGTTCTTCGGGCACGGGTCGCTCCCGAGCCCGACGGCGAAAAAGTAATTGTTTTGCACGGTTTGCGGTACCTTCACGGGAAACTGCGAGTTACCCAAACTATGAAACTTGTTGGTCCAGTTGGCTACGTATGACGTGGCGTTGATCGCGGGGAGTGCTGGCATAGCAAGGCCTTTAATTGAAGTATTGGAGATTGGCATGTTATTACTGTTGTATTCGAGAACACCGGCTACGGTGGTGTTATCGAAAGTGCCGGCTGCAGCAGTGGAATAGGGTCGGGCCGCCATTAAAAATCGGGTGTTTGTGGTTAGGTTTTTTGTCTTGAAAAGAACATTGCTTGTTTGGCCCGGTGTAATGAAGATTGTGTCGGTTTCAAATGGCTTCACGTAGTTTGCGTCGGCGTCGACAATTGTAAACGTATGGTTTGTGATTTTGAAAAAGAGTTCGTCATTGAGGGCAGCATTGATCAAACGAAGGAGGTAAGTCTTCCCGGGCTTCACCTTGAGCCGAAAAATTTCTGCAAGTAATAAAAAAGGGTTATTCGTTCGGGAAATGCCAGTCAAAAGGGTTTCGGGTCAATGTAGCCCAACCCATATTGACTTTATTAGAAAGTTACTCGTTTTGACCCATTATCCCGCCACCCATTTTCCACATCTAGTAAATGGTAGAAATGAGTACAATAAAAATAATTAGGTACCCTTTGTTGAAGAACAATTGTATAACGGTCCAGGCAGACCGTTAATCGTATAAGCATCTGAATTATTCGGGCCAGCTCCAGTCTGAAGGGCCTGATTGATCACCGCTTCTGTATCGGCCTTCCACCACTCTCCTGTTAATTAAAAGACGTAATTTAGTTCAAGAAAAAGCCCGTTGACCCGTACGTCTAGAAAACAAGGTTTCGGAAAGTACCAAATATAATCGGGACTTCCTTGTAAGGTTTCACAAACGGGTATGAAGTGTTACGTCTAGGGAGAATGATAATCGGGCCATAAAGTGTAGCCCTAATCCACGAAACATGGGCGTGGTACCAAAGTGTTCCTCTCTGTCCGGTGATGGTGAAGTTGTGAACATATGACTGGCCCGTTTGAATCGGGCATTGTGTTATGTATGCTGGCCCGTCGGCCCATCCACTCCGAAGCTGATGAATTCCATGCCTACACTTGTCAAACAAAATACACTCATCAACCATCATTATATAATTAAACGTACCCCCACCCCCTTTTATAGGAAAAGTGGCGGGCCCCACCCATAAGTATGTAAGGAGGGGGTAGCACCCGCTGTTTATTGCCAATATTTTAAAAGTGGAATAACCACTCATTATGGGTTGATTTGGGTCAACTCAAATTATACAAAAGATTAATTTTAGTCTAAGTAAATTATAGAACATGTCAAACTATACAACGCGTCAATGCAAATTGCGTACCAATGGATACTAATATTATTGGGGACGTGATTAACAACTTTGATCACCAACCGGTCGCCTTCCCTAGCAATAATCCTCGGCCCAGGGAATTTCCCATTGACCGTTATTATGCTTTTCGACTGACATAATCTTGTCACATTTTGCAACCGTATCTGAAAACGCACGAAAAAACTCATATAAACCACACGTACAAGTTTACAACTTATAATCAATGCCAACATGAAGCCTGTTAAACTTACATCAAATTTATAGTGTCGAGTAATGCCAGTGGAACAGTTTTTGCTATTGCGAGGTCAGGATACAAGCAAATGAAGCATGAGAGGAAGAAAAATGTAGCCAAGAAAGATGATGATACACCCATGTTGGCTGTTGTTAGCAATAAGTGGATCAAGTAGATGATGGTTAGAACATTTGGAGAATACTGAGTTTTATAGGAATGTTTGTATCAGTGTGAAGAACACATATTATTTACCTACTGCATGTGGACCAATCTACCATTGAGTGGTGTTAAAGTCAATTTATCTGATTTTGACTTCAATTTGTCATTGTCTAACTCTCTCAGTGACTAGTTGACTATGTTACCTTAAACCAAATGGTTGTTTTGGGGATTCGAGATTCGAAGAACGCCGACGATATGAACCTGACACGAAATTTTAGATTTTATGAACATGACAAGGAAATAATTAGATCTAGATCATTATATATAACCCATTTAATAAATCATTGGTCGGCCCATACACAACCTGTTTCACATTAGAATAAATACAAATATGTGTTTTTATAGGGTCAAGGTCTTACGACCTATCAACATTTTCATGACCCGGTTATCCCAATTACAGCTTGATTACTATATGGTAACCAGTCAACATGTTTGACTCATTCAGATAAACGGATTACATATACGTCGTGATATTTTATATGTGTACGATTCATGGTTGGTATCTTTGACACAATGACAAAGATAAATATATAAGCCATATGCTATCTTAATTGGGATAGATGACACGGACGGAGTTAGAATGTTAGTAGGGGTAGCACGGGCAACCTCTCAACCCCGTCTCCGTAGTGTAAAAATACCCCTTAACTCCATTTCCGTAGTGTAAAAATACCCCTCAAGTTCGTCTCGGTTATACAAAGGATGCCTCTTAACCAAAAATAAATAAAATTGGGATACCCCTACATTTTTTGGCTAGTTCCGCCACTAACAAGTGGTGTAGGTTTAATATCAGTGATGTAATATTGTAACTTCAGGTTCCAATTACTTGCTGGCCCGGTTTTCTATTTTTTAATAGAAGTTTCCTCGTTAAAAAAATATCAGTTCAACCTATCAACCAGACTACTTTTACTTTTTTCAATATAATGATGATATGTTTTCATAAAAAACATTACAATTCCCATAAAACACAAAAAGAAAAGATTAATATTTTGAAGGGCATTTTGGGAAAGTGTAAAAGACAAGAAAAATTTTAAAAAAAAAAGAATAAAAATCTCTTATTGGAGCTCAAGCATTACTCTTGTTAATAAAGTAAATAAACAATGGTTAACCAATCAATTATTTTTGTTACAGATGGCAACTCTAATGATGAATTATGTATAGTTATACCGGTTAGGTTATGATGGTACAGATTCAACCAAATAGGGGCCTTAACAACTTTCATCTCAATTCTCAAACACAAAAGAAGAATACGACATCGTACCAACCTTCGTTAGTAATCATAGATGGAACTTGGGAGTGACCCCAAAAAGTTTGGAGAACTTTAACTTTGTGTCGAACACAAAATAAACGAACGTGGTTAAAAAACATGATCTTTTAATTAGTTGCGGTTGGATATCGATATGACAATATATCAATCATGTTTAACACATTACAAGATGCATGTCTTGCAATGAATGGTCGTTGTCGAGATCTAGAGGACCATATGTTAGGTGTGTAATTGGGTGATACTTGGGTTAGAATTGTGAATCGTTTGTTGTTGTGCATGACCATAGCAAGTTATATAATAGGTAGTGGGATTACCCGAGCTACGCGCATAGAAATTGATCGGTAGTGTTTATCGGTATGTTTCGTCATGGTACCGATACCCGATATGACAAGTGAAAAAAGAAAACACAAATGGCCAAAAGGATTTGTATCGGTGGGAAACAACAAAACTGAATACCGGTACAAATTATTATTAACTCGGGAACCTAAAAAGTCGAACAAAGAGAAATACAAAATAAAATAGTTGGATTAGTTTTTCGAATATTTGAAGTTGATCCTCAACAAAATTGAACAATTTATTATTAATAAGATGCAAATCTATGAATTTTTAACCGAACACTGTATTTGGAACTTTATAAAATTATATATATTAAAAGTTATAAAGGAAAGTGATTGACTCTTTCGATGGAAAAAAATATCAGAATAGATAAAACTAAACACGTCACAACGGTATATTTGAAATTTTATAAAACATTATATTATATTACATAATTTGATTTGAATAACGAAAAGGATAAAATACGTCACTTTGTATATAATAATAAACTGTGACACAACTTTGATAACACGTACGTTTGTTCTATGATCACTTATACATTACTATAGTATTCACAACTCAATTTTAAGTAAAATTTACGTCGAGATGTAACTAAAAATAAACACGTTACAACGGCATACTAAGAGTTTTTTAAAGATCGTTTCAAAAGTTATAATAGGAAAGTGGAATATGCTAAAAAGTAATTATAATATTAAATGAGACGCTGTGTTTTGATTACTTGTGATTTGCTATTCACCACTCGGTTTTTATCATGACGTACATAAAAATAAGAACTTCACAACGCCATACTCGAAATTTTATCGAACATCGTATTTCAAAAAGTTATAAGAGAAAAACAAAAATATATAGTAAAATAATACGTTTGAGCAAACATCACTTAATTACGTTTGAGTAAAAATTATATTTACATACAGAAAATAAGCACGTTGCAACAACATATTTGTAATTTTATAAAACATCGTATTTTAAATGTTATAAGAGAAAAAATGATCGCAAGTAATTATAATACTATAATAATAAAACTTATGAGAGTTAAATCGATTGCTCTTAAGGGATAATCCAGCCACACTAACTACTATTTTACATACTCTAATTTACAACATTGTGTGCATCATATTTTGAGAGGTTTTAAAAAAATTAATTTTTACTTTTAATCCAAAACTATTTATTTTTTTTACTTATAACACCAAAACTTTCATCTTTTCACAACTTTTTTACTTTCAACTTTAGTCTCCTATACTTTTCATCTTACACAAATTTTCATTTTACGGCCCGTTTAAATTTTGTAAGATAACACGGCGCAACGTGTGTGTCATTCAATGTTTTTACGTCGTCTATTTTTCCACGTTTGACAGGTTCGTCGCAATGCGCAGGTCCTAGATCAACCTAGTTATAGATAATTTGGATTTAACGATTAGATTATTTGAGGTGAATGCATGTATAGTAACAGAACAAATGAAACTGAAATTAAAATTGTTGAAAAACTAATAATCATTAGCTTGGATATAATATGGAAAATGAGCTAAAGAACCTGTTAGCATATGAAATTGAAATTAAAATTGTTGAAAAACTTAAGGGAAGAAAAATCAAATTGTTGGTTAATACTTAATTGCAATTCTATAGAACTGTAAATTATCTTACGATGTTTTGAGTACTTATCAAGTCCTACAAAAGTCATAGAAATGCCTTCTAGAATTTATAAAAGTAGATGATGCAACTAGTAATTGACTTTTTATGAGAATTTTGAAAACATGATAAAATCAGACTTGATATATAATAAATTTATCAAATATAAAAAGATAGTATTGAGATGTAAAACAATACTTAGATATTAATCTTAAAGCAATTTGTTGAGATGTAAAACAATACTTAGATATTAATCTTAAAGCATTTTGTACTTCATATGATTCTCATAGTCTAAATTTAGTAATTTGTGATGATGCAATTTTTTTGTAATTAATCTAGTGAACTTGTTTTAAGTGATACAATGTATATATTCTATATTTTCTTTGTTCATTTAAAGATGGAATATTTATGATGCCAAACCTAACTCTTAAACATTGAAATACATTAGAAAGTCAGATTGAACATGTTCAAGCAATTGGATTTCAAACTCCATGATTAGGATATGCAATATATAATGTTTCCATTAAACAATGTTAATTCATGTTAAAACCAAAGATAGAGTGAAGCAAAGCATTTAACCACACATGTATTTGAACATTTTGAATTTTAGTAATTATATATAAATTGTTTTCTATTAATAAATTATGTAAAAACTTATATCAGAGCCGGACATATAGTATAAGTAACCGAGGTTTGGCCAAGGGCCTCCAATGAAAAGAAAATTTATATACTAATTATTAATATTAGTGCAAATTTCTTGTTTTAGAGTTGTTTGATTTCTTATACAAGCAGACCACTCTATGTAATAGTTGTGTTAGATTTTTACTTGGATCTAAATACGGATAAAGAAGTACCATTTATAATAATCAAAAAAGAAAAAAAAGGCTCCAAAATTTTATTTCGCTTTGGGCCTCTAAAAGAGTGGAACGGCCCTGACTTAGATGAAAAAGATATGTATCAATGATCATAGTGAAATGGGGTTATTTGTTTCTTTAAAAAATTATAGACAAGTGGAATTCGAAAAATAAACTGTGTTTTGCAACAGAAATGACCACATAGATAAATGTAATGTAAGGTTAAATTTGTGGTGTAGAAAACAAATTCCCTAATCCCAACAAGTGGAATAACTCTTAAGAAGCACAATAAAGTCAAGGGTACGTGTAGGTCTAGTATTTTGGATAGTGATATGATATTAGCAAGTTTTGTTCTTTTGATATGAATTTTGGATGAGCTCTAAGATTTGATTTTGATAATCCAATTTGACTAAAGTTTAATAGGTTTCAGATAATTGTTCGTTTGACAAAGGTTGGAAGAAAGAGGGTTTGGAATGAGTTGCGTAACATGTTAAAATATAAAAGGTTGATTTAAAAGCTAGTACACACTAAATTCCATCTCAGATAACTTTCAACCCGCTTCACCCATGTCAGTTTACCCACTTCCTCGTTTATCAATTTTGCTATTGGTTTACTCTTGTAGGAAAAAAAAAGTAATTTAAGTTGATCCGTTCATAACTAAACAGGTCAAAATTGTCACCTGTAAATGTTAATATGTACTAATATGGCTTGATGTCGCAGTAGTTCATAACACTGCCCAGTTCAAAGGAATAAAAAATTAAGTTATATATGTTAGGTTCAGTTATTATAGATCTTTGCAAATTGCAATCATCAAAGCCAAATTGTTGTCACGTAAAATGACAGTTGCTACAAGTTGTTCTATTTTATATGGTTTATTAATGCTTGCAAAATTTGCTTCATCTGCTGAGCAAAAGAATTCTTTTAGTGGCATGAATGAATCTGCACCTATACTTGGTGTAAGTCCCTTAAATTTTGTATTTTAATCATTGTTTATGTTCTTAAGGCTTAGTTTAATTTGGCCATTTAGACACTAAAGTTAAACAACATAGGGATTAAAAGTACTAGCATTATGAAATAAAAACGTGTTACGCTTTTGAAAAGGCCTCAAGATTTCACTTCGCTTAGCTTCCCCAAAAAGAAGGTTAGGTCGGCCTGGTTCAACAAATGAAACTCAAAAAAGTAAATTTATTAATTAATAATGCAATAGTCAACTGAGATTAACTAAAAGCTCAAGATCCTCTTTAACACGGCGTGCCTCAAAAGTCAAAACAAAATAAAAAACGCCTAAATATAATAACAAGTGAGTATATATATACGAAACAAAGGTATCAATGGATAACGGCGATAACAATAAAAATTCATAGTGGAAGCAATAAGATCATATTCTTGTGACCATATCTAATACAAATGAATCATAACAAACTTCAAAATTAAATACTTATATGAGTATTGCACGTAACTCATACAAAACATTTACAGAAACAAGAAAGCGATATCCTAAGGGGTAATACCCATTGATCATAAAATCAAACAGATATAGTCTACACCCAGCCCGTCGACCATCAAAAAAAGTTTATTATTATCTAATAGCTTAGTCAATATTATGTTACAATAAGTAAGAATAGAGTCCTAGTAGAATTAGATTATTTCTAGTATTGTAATTCCTTAAGTCTTGTAGTTTTATTAAGAGTTCACACAATCAATCAATAGAAGAAATTTGTGAATCTCGTTCGTGTTCATCTCCTGATCTGTACCAGATTCAACAACGTTATGGTCTCATGGATAGTACATCAAATATCTAAACAAAGGTGTGATAACATTATATTAGATATATTTGCAACATATTTATGCTTATAGCTTGTACCATAATGCTTAATAGGTTGTTTTCACTAAAGACAAATTTGTATATTTGTATTTATAGATATACCATTATGATTAGTGGGTTGCAATATTTTAAAACTGGTTTAAACCGGCAGATTGTACCTGATCAACCGTCCGGTAGAACCGGTTGAACTGTCAGGTACACCCGGTTTAAATTGCCCGATACACCGTGATTAAACCATTTTTGTGCCAATATGGTACGAAAACATTGATGGGTGGTATCCACTAAAGACAAATTTGTATATTGAATTAATTTATTTGTATATATATGGTATAATACCATTATGCTTAGCGGTTGCAATGTTTTAAAAACCAGTTAAACCAGCCGATTGTACCAGATGAAATGTCCGGTAGAGCCGATTGAACTGTCCGGTACATCCAGTTTAAACTGCCGATACACCCGATTAACCGTTTTTGAGCATAATCTGGTACGAAAACATTGGTGGGTTGTATCCACTAAAGAAAAATTTGTGTATTTATATTTGTATATATGTATATAGTAGTATAATTTGCAACATCTAAATAGGGATGGGCTCGGTACCAACTGGTACCGAAAATCCCCAAAAGTGGATACCGATACCGAATATATACCCGGTACGGTTCAGTACCGGTTAGATAATGGTATTTGAGGGTAAAACCGGTACCGAAAATGTTAAAAGTCCGTACTGAATCAGTACCGAAAATGTACTCAAATTCGGTATCTGTACCTGGTACCATTTGCTTATCCATACATCTAAAGGCATAAGGATATTGTACACTTTACTTCAATGTTTTTTCTTGTATAAATTTCTTGCATTATGGGTTTGATTTAATTGTAAGCTTTAAAATAATGGCCACGTATTTGTTTACTACCAGTATTTATATTTGTTTGATATCTGTTTTTTTTTTACTCTTTAAACCTAGACATATCTTCATTATCTCTTCTCTTACATCTCTTTCTCTCTTTGAAGCTCTCCCTGTTAGTTGCGGACACTTTCCGACGAGTTTTTGTCTGACCATTTACGGACCTTACGCGGTCATATTTTGTAGAGAGAGGAACATCAATGGGGTTACTAGAGAGAGAAACAGAGTGAGATGGGTGTTGTCTTGATCTATAGGAAAAATAAATTATAAAGTTAAACTTCACGTAATTAAAGTGTCTTTCGATGTGAGTCACCATATCTCAGCTTGGCACATTTCAACCCCCGCCACAACGTGGGGAGCTTACATATATTTATCTCATAAGTCATAAAAGGAGAACATAGAATTATTCCGTTCAAAAAAAAGAACATAGAATTAATGAATACAAATCCAATAGGTCATATGGCATGGAGAGTAAAGTCTATAGTTGAAAACAGGTTTCACATCAATGTGACAATGATGATAAACAAGATAATCTAATTACAAGTCAAATGCAAATCAAGAATCAAATCAGATATTCATAGCCGTACAGGAGGAGAAGGAGAGTTCAACGGATGAGAGGCCCAAATATGAAAAAGTCTTGCTAGAATCCAAATCCAAACCATAATATATATGAAGAAATATAAAAATATCACACCATGGCATAATAGTCTGGTAGTAACTTGGGGTGAGATAATTAAGACTTAGGGACTATTAGGATATGGGTTCGATTTTACAAATGAGTTTTTCTCATATTTATTGGGTTTTCTCCGGATGATACTCCAATAATCGAAATTTGCTGTTCAAAAAAATATAAGCGCAACTACCTAAATAAACCTAATCCCGCATTAGTTGTCACAAAAACCTACAAATCTTAGTGTTTCAGATTATATTATTAATATTACGTCTTTTCTTAGTTAATTTCTATCAACTTTGCAGGATTTGAATCATCCATCTTTAGAGAAAATGCATCTTACCACCACATCATGTTCCTTAGAAATATAACTATCCATTTTCAATAATTATTCATTTATAAATTATCCTTCAAATATATTATTTATAAATGCTAGTCTAATTTTCCCGAGAAAATATCGAGCCAAGTGGAACCCCGAACTTGACTAGGCTCGAGCCTGAGTTCATTTAACTTATTAAAGCTCGAGCTTAAGCTCGGCTTGATTCGAGCTTTGTTCAAGTTTTTCAAGCTCAGCTCGAGCTTGAACTAGTCGCGAGCCAAATTCGAGGTTTAGAACAAAGCTCTAACCAAACTGAGTTCGAGCTCTCATAATTTAAACAAGCTCGATTTGATTTGTTTACGTCCCTAAATAAACATGAGAGAGTGAGGTCTAGATGGGGATGCAAAAGTTAATGTACAAAGAGTAACTTTTTTTTTTCTCTAGCCCATGTCCGACCCACGAAAAAGTTAGCCCACATCCACTACCCACACATTACCTAGAAGGAATCTTTCATAGAAATATCTTAACCATACCAAGGTGGCTCTTAATTTAATTTTAAGGAGACCAACCCCCTATGGACCCGTCTCGAGTTTGGTGTGAACACTTGCAACTAACCCAATTAAACACGAAAGGTTATCTAAGTTAATGTATTTTCATGTGTTAAATGGTGTTTCCTTCCCTATAGGTTAAGGATTCGAGTCCAGCAATTGACTAATGAGCAGAAAGAAAGCTAGCTTAGATGAGTGTGTGAATTGTCGCTCTAAGAAAAACTAACCCAATTAAACTTCTTATAACATTGTTGAATGCACTCCAAAGTAGTGGTAACTTTTAATGATCAATAAAAGTATAACATAAGTTTCCCAACATCGTTTTGTGCAAACCACCCGTTTATATTTTCTTTTAAACATAAAGGACGTTTTGTGCAACAATGTTCAAAACCACCCGTTTATATTTTCTTTTAAACATTAAGTTTGGTAACTTTTAAACATTAAGGCTGAAACCTGCAAGTTTGAGAAAACATGAAGGACGTTTTGTGCAATTTACTCTAAGTTCAAAAAAATCTAAAAATACAATTATGTTATATATAATAAAATTTAGTTGAAAAAAAGCATTTCAAAAATCATTTAGTTAGAATTAGGTTAAATACTAAAGAGGAAAAAAAAACTAAATCAACGAATGATAGTACTTTGTGTGGGGCATTCCTTTCTATGTTTAATATGGTTGAATCACTACTCAATAAATGGGCATTACCGATGACCAACTAGCTACCAATCTTCGTCATCAAGTCTAACTTGTTCACTTGATAAAATAAACCCAAAATACGTAATAGTGAAACCACAATTAAAATTTGAGTGATTCAGAAAATGCAATTGAAAACAAGTTTTCATTAATCGCAAAGTGATATGTTTTTTTAAAGGCTAAATTATATTAAAACACAATAAATGTACAGAGACCAAGTGAGCTACAGTCAGCCACGATTACAAGTTTAAGAACCAAAACTAAAGCTGCACCATTGTTCCCATTTAAGAGATATCGATTTCGCTCTGTTCTTTAACCATAAGTATCAAAGTGATATATGCTTTATACATTGGTGACGATCAATAAAAGACATATATAAACAGATGATGAAATCGTCCAAATAAGAAAATGATTTCTAAACCACCAATATAACACCATCTACATAAACCGAATAATAATAAAAAGAAAAGTTCCTATTCTAGTGCTCACACCAAATAATTAAAAAAATATATATATATATTATATCTACACAAGAAGTTAAAAGGATTTATTCTCCCCAAAACTTTTCTATTTGGATGCAAGAATCCTCTTGTTACCAAACCTTGTCATTTGGTTGCATACAACATGTATATCTTTATCTAATAAGGATGGACACACGTGGTCTACAGGTTCTATATGCATATATTAAAAGGTTATCATGTTTCCATAAAGTTATAAGTTATTATATAATATATATCTTTTTTATTGAAATTTAAAAAGAAAAACTTGAATATGTAATCCGTATGTCATATGTTTTATACGTTTAATAGGTTAGAACCTCGTATATTACACGGGTTTGGTTGAATAAATGTAATTTTATATATTAAATAAAAACAATATATTTTTAAAAACCTTATTTATTACCTCTTTTGAGTAAATATAATTTTATATATTAAATAATAAAAAAATATATATTTAAGAATCTCGTGTCTTGTGTTGGTTGAATAAATATAATTATATATACCAAACAATAAAAAAGATATATTTAAAAAAAAAAACCTTGTGGCGGGTGAAAGAAATATAATTTTATTTACTAAATCATAAAAAAAGTTATACTTTAAAAAACTCCGTGTATTGTACGGGTTGAATAAATCTAATTTTATATAGCAAATAATAAAAAAATATCTTTAAAAACCCTATTAATTTTTAAATTATGTTAATACTATTTGAATTTTTTTGTTTGATTAATAACTTGCTTAATATAATTTCTCATGGTTAACAATAATTACATTAACAATAAATAATATGCATGTTTATCTACTGTTAAGTGAAACAATGTTTTTTAGTGTAGATAAGATTTATATAAATTTAATTAATATTTAATAATTTAAATTAAATAATAATTATCTACAATTAAGAATTTATACCATATTTACATGGGTTGAATAGATAAAACTTGATTTTATTTTTATAATTTTGAATCTTGTGGGCAGTTTCTCGAGCTTGGCTCATTTACCATTATTAATTAATATATATTAATTATAGTTATTATTTTTTTAATTTTATATATAACATGATATATATTTACTTACACACACATATAAGCTCGTATAAAATCAAACTTATTTTTAGGCTCGAACTCGTTTAAGCTCGGCTTGTTTTGAGCTTTCTTGAGCCGCTCTCTAGTAGCTCAGCTTGTTTACATCCCTAATATATAATTTAGTTATTTCATTATAGTTTTATAAATAATAACTATTATTATTATTATATAAATATATATTAAATAAAAATTATACAAATCATAGGCTCCTTTAGGTTCGCGAGCTGGCTCGAGCTCAATAAGTGAAGATCGGCTTGTTTACTAAACACATTTATCTTTTAGGTCTGGGCTAAGGCTCGAGATCATTTAAGCTCGGCTTGTTTCGAGCTTTTTTCTTGTTAATCTTGAGTAGCTCAGCTCAGTTACACCCCTATAATATACATAATATATATATATATATATATATATATATATATAATAAATATTTAACAATCATTAAACAGGTCTAACTCGAGTTCAATTTGATTACAACCGTAAGTTATAAAATCAGGGTGCACCATGGTCATCCCTCTTATATCTCTTTCGAAGTTACCTGTCATTATAACTTTCCCAATCAAATCCGACACTAAAATACAATACATTACTATAGAATTGTTGAGATAACAGCTATGCATTCCAATATTATGTCATGTAGGACTCCCAACAATATAATAATATATTTATATATCATCAAATTGCAAAAAGAAAATTGTCTAAACATCCCATGACACTCACATTAATCAAGTTAACTAATAATTGATACACATGTTCGAAACAGTATAGCTGGAAAGCGGAAACTATAAAATTATCTTTCAAGTCAAATTAATTAATTTATATATATTGAAGTAATTATTAAATTTTGAATCTAATTCATTTGCTTGCGAAATTGAGAAAATATTTAGTTCTGTTAATCAATCAAATATAGTTATTATTTAAACTACATGGAAAACTTGTAAACATGTAATAAAAAAATGTTATTAAAATAACAAGTCAAATAAAGGTGACAGCATTTAACAATATCTAGTCAACTAAAGTGGCCTTTCCCATTATTGGGACTATTACATAAGAAATTGTCAGTCTATATTATCATGAACACAAATTTGGTAACTAACCACTTGAAGGTATGGTACAAGTGCATAGTGACTGGATGATGTTTTATAATCCCATCCAAGGGCCACATGTTCCACAAAAATGTTTTTTTTTAAATAACCAATATTAAGATATCATTCACAGGACGGTTGGGGCTGGACAGCCATAGGCACTGCTATGAGGCCGGTTTTGAATTAGAACCCACCGGCTTTTTTCACGAAGGGACAGTAACACCGGCTTACCGGACCTCTCCTTGTCCCCACGTGATATTATACCGTCGACTGTTGCTAGACAAATGTTGCGTCACCACAAGAGCCGAGATCTCTGACGTAAAGCATGTTAAACGAAGGCCTGTTTTGGCTCGAATTCGAATTTGCGACCTCCCATAAACAATACCTAAAGTAATACCAAGGAATAAATATATACATATCTATCTTCTTCAAATATAAAGCAAATTTTGAATTGAGGGTTATGACTAGAGATGCACAATTCACAAATTGGGTTTCTTTTTCTTTTTCGCCATAACTTTTGGGTCAATAAAAGTCCAAATTGTTTGAATTGGTTAGAAGAAAGTCAAAGAATCGGGTTTGATCATTTGAAGCCAAATTTTGACCGTTTCAGGTTGGGTTTGACCGGCTTCAAATTATGGTATTACAACAAATTTCAACCCTACGATTTGGGTCGGGTCCTAATATACTTTTTGCTTGCATTTTGGTACATATCGTAATGTAACCTTATATCAAACACTATATCTAAATGCATTATAGGTTAGCACAAGCTTTTACTTAGAACAGTCCCGTATTAAAAGTATGTGTAAGCGCATCATAGCTTAGAGTTGTTCCGTGTTAAAAGTATCCGTATCAAAACACTATACATAAATGCATTATATCTAAATATCTTTTGAACCAAAGTAGTTATCAATCAAACATTACTCCGCAATAAAATCTTGAACCAAATAGCTATCAAACACTACGCATAAGTGTCTTATAGCTTATCACAAACTTTTACTTAAACTTGTTCCGTATTAAAAGTGTAATCATATTTATATTTATATATCTATATATCTTTTGAACCAAAGTAGCTTTGATCACATGTATACAGAGCAGAAAGTTTGCCCACAGTCCACAGATATGAGCCCCATCTACTTTCTTTGGTCAAAATCAAACCGGTAGGTTCAAACCGGCCAGTTGTACCGGTTGAATCATCCGGTAGAATCGGTTAAAACCTCCCGGTACAGCCGGTTGAACCGTCCGATGCACTCGGTTAAACCGTTTCTAAGCCAAATTCGGTACGGTATAAAAACCGCTTTTTAAAACATTGTGGATAACAACTTTCAACAAAAGCAATGGAAATTGGATAGTCTTCAACTCACAGTTCACAGTAACCAAATCACCAAATTGCAGAATTCAACATATCAACAATATCCAAACCATCAACATAATTAATCTTATCTTTCATATTGAGATCAACGCATTGGCATCAAGTATATTTACAACCTTCAAAATAATAACACGATAATCGGATTATGACAACTTAAACAACAATTAAATCAAAACTACCATCTCGGCATCCCATTCTGTTCTTCAAAAATCAAAGTTCTGCTTCTTCGAGACGCCATTCGCCTAAAAATCGAACTCGATAAGCTTCGGCTTCTGTTCATCGAACCACCGTTGTGCTCTGATGAGTTCGAATTCGTTCTAGACCTTCCAAAAACCGAAAATAAGTTCCGGAAAACTCTCCGAATTCCATTTCCGTTTCCACTCGCTCGATGCGTTCTAGTCTCCCATGTGATTCTCCTAGGGCTGCCGGAACCGTCACCGTCGCCGTCAGTGTACACAACCGGAAGCTCTCTCTCACCGCTAGTCCTCCTCCCGCCGGTGAACCTACCGACGGCGAAACCGCCACCAGGTAATCTCCAAATAGTTAATCCAACTGCCGCTGATTCTTCTTCGTTTGTTTCGTTGCGTTGTAGTGATACCGATCTAACAGCTCGTGATTCAACAGATTCTGTTACTGTAACAGAATCTGTTGAATCCGTTGGAAGCTCGTGTCGACACACAGGACACGAGTTTCGCAACGTGAGCCACGGGAGAATACAATCGGAGTGGTAGATGTGCTTGCACGGCATCTCACGCGCCTCCGCACCGAGATCGAACGCTTCGATGCAAATTGCACAGTGAGATTCCTTGCTGACGTGGATATTATTCACCTCTATCGTCGGCATCGATTCGATAGCGGATTTTGACGCCGGAGGTTGTTCGTTACGGTTTAAACCGCTGATATCGATCTGAGATAACTGTTCGAGTAATCGATCGAATCCGGATTCAATTAACAACTCCGACATCATCGCCGGTAACGGTTGTAAACCGGAGCCAGCTCCGTCTTCGTAATAGAGTTCAAAACCTCTTTCTCCGGTGCCGGAATTTGAATCCGTGACGTCAGCACCACCGCTGCTTCGGAGAACGATTACGGATTGAAAGGTGACCACTCGCTGTTGTTCCGCCGGCCACGGCGGCGGAACCTCAGATCTGACCGGTCGTTGCTGCCGAGCATGTACATCGCTGCGGCTGGAAAACGCCGGCGAGTTTCCTGTGACGGCGGCGCGTTGGCGTTGACGTTGACCTCCACGGCTTCGATGAATCCGCCGTCGCAGTCTGGACATACGACGGCGTTTTGGTCTGGTATTCTGACTAAGCGAGTGCACCGGTAACACCAATACGACGGCGTTGGCATGTTATTGTTTTGTATAGAAACTAACGGATCCGGTGAGTTGTAAACTGTAATTGCTGTGAAGTTGACGGAAAAGAATATTCCGTTACCGGAAAGTGTTGCACAGACAACTAGATAGACGTTGTGGGGTTTTGGTTTGATGAAAGGAAGAAAGCAGGGTAGGTACTCATTTTAAGGCGACTAATGTATGTAACGTGAAATACTTTTTACAAGTGTTATTTAATGGTACTATAATTATAGAATTAAATTTTGAAAATTTGATGATGCGTAAATATATGATATGTCGGTACTCTACAAATGTTTCATTTTCATACGTGCGGTGGCTATTCGGGATGTGACACGTGTATTTTATGGGTAATGTATTTACGTCTCTGTTAAATTGTGGATGATTTAGATAAGTTGTTTTAGATATTTGAATGTATCACTATAGGCATATAGTGCACTTTGTTCATGTGTTAGGTATATGGAATTTTAACACGTCGTTATATGTTAAACATACTGTTGTAATTACTTTAAGAGCTCTGTTGTAAAAAATTTTAACGTCCTGTAGGAATTAAACAATTTAGTGTACATTTTAGACCGTTTGAGTACACTTTGTAATCAATTATTCATTGTAGCTTTTAAAAACTAAAACTATTATATATTCAAACTAAATAGGACAAGAATGTCGATTTTATGGTATAGTTTTTTTCATGAAAATGAAAATGAAACATACAAAAGTTATTTGAGTTACAAAATCAGTGCAACCAAATTTAGATAAAAAAATGCGAGCACTACTTCTGAATTTGTTCTCTCCTTTGAACCATTTTTAACTTCTATCAATTACAATCTAGTCGTCTTTAATCTTAATCCTTAAAAGTAATCGACGTTCAAAACTCTATTACTACGTTGTGTAGATATAGAGCATTCACGTCGCATCCAACGTGGAGGTGTCTGAAATCCACCGCCCCCTCAAGGACTTCTTGGGTTGGAGGTGATGCCCGACTTTGGTTCGGGG
This sequence comes from Scalesia atractyloides, assembly GCA_947069175.1. Lineage (NCBI taxonomy): Eukaryota > Viridiplantae > Streptophyta > Magnoliopsida > Asterales > Asteraceae > Scalesia > Scalesia atractyloides. The sequence goes on from CAMTDV010000025.1 coordinate 93,130,348, forward strand.
CATGCAAAACGATGTGAAATAGTAGTGAAAGTAAGAAAACCGAAATGGGATGCAAGAAAGTGAATGCTGGTGGCTATTATTTATAGTTGTCGACCAATGGTGATAACAAACCGTGAGCAACAAACTTCGTTTCTAACGGTCCTATAGCAACATATTTACCACCAAGTTACTGGCACGTGTCACGAGCCTGTTCATCCTTATCTGGTGGAGCTAGCGGACCACGAGCAATGATAGTGGTCCGCTATCAACGAATTTTAGTGCTGATTTGTAATGCCCCAAATCTAATATTTTGTTAAATATGATGTTTACTAGTTTCATTGTGTGAAATAATTTAACTAGGTTGATTAACCTAGTTAACATGTGTGGTTAAGTAGAAAAATGAAAGAAAGTGTAATGACCAATTGTGACATTATGAAGTTACAAAAATGGTCAACAAAAGGGATTATGGTCAAATTGCATTTTGTGTTTGTGGTGTGTATGTGTATGTTGACACATACAAGAGAAGAAAAGGGGGTTCTCTTAAACCGCCCTAAATCTGCAAATTGAAGATGGAAATGAGCCCTAAATGATTGCATGTTGAAGGAATTGTGATTGTCTATGGGTGACAACTATGAGGTAAGTTGTAAATTTTATTTGATGGTAAATTTTTTGCTAGAGATGATTTGTAGTATGAAACGATTAGGGTCCTTGATTGTTTAGAATCTTAAGAATCCATGTAAGAATTATGTGAAAATTATTTAATTTATCTTGAATGAATGCTAGTTGTGAGAATCCACACTTGGGCGTGACCAATATGTATTTTTAGTCAAGATGATAAGTAGGTTGAAAGAAACTATAGATTTTGCTAGTTTGATGTTTATATATGAATGGTACATGTTGATTATTAATAAAAATGGTGTTTGATCACATGAGTTAGGTAATTAAGCATGAATGGGTCGTACATTATACTTATATGGTAGTAGCACACCAAATGTTGATAAAGTGTCTAGATGGTGATAACAAGTGAAATTGTATGCAAGAACTAAACAAACGTGAATGAAGGGTGAGTATGGATTTAATTGTTAGTAACTAACATGAGGAATATGTCTTTGATAGAATCCATCTGTGAATGTAGTTGATGGTATGATTCAGTAGAAGTATGCTTTAGCAGCTTGTACTCTATGCATGAATGGTGTGGCACACACCATGTGTTAGACTAATTGCTTAATGGTGATTGAGAAATGAATGTGTACTAAATGTATAGCACATGGACTTACAAGTAAGGGATAATGTTGATAAATTTTGTTGTATGAGCTAAATATGGGTTATGATGTTAATTGTAGAATCATGGAAATTTTCGTGACTCTTCAGAAAGTCAACCATCAAGCATACTAACTTCCAATTTAGAAACATATGTTCATCTTGGCATGCTATAACATAACCACTCCATTATATGCATTTCATACTCATGTTATTGGTCACATACAACCATAAGATTACATAGTTACATATATACATACATATATGTTTTTAAACTGGAAGTAGTATGCTTAATAGTTGACTTTTTAAAAAGTCAACGAATGTGGGAACGGTATGGTTAGGCTTTCTAACACGATTGTAAGTTTAGGGAAATCTAGTGGTGCACGTTAGATCAATATGTCTTATACATGATGATATGTTGAACTGTGTGGATTTGGAATGATGTGATTGTTAATCTATGTCTTGTGTTTGTTAGAATTTGACTAATGAAATCAATATAAGATATGATTGGAAACGAATGTTATTATGACTGTGCGTGTATGCTAATAATGTGGTAACCATGATGACATAAGAGAATAAAAATCATGTCAAGATGGATGAAAGCAAGGAAAGCTAACGTGTCAAAAGGAGGCAACGAAACTAGCATGGACATGGCGGGATCGTGGTTAGTGATTATGGACTTTAACCCGATTCATGTTAATGATTGTATAAACTTATGTATGCATGATGTATGGGGATCTCGAAAGGATGAGTACATATTAATGGAGTCAAGGTATGGAACGTAGTAACGAATTGAATGTAGTTTAATTATGCTTGATTTACACATGGTGAAAACAAACGAAAGTGCCATGGTAAGATGTAGATTATGGATGTTTGGGGGAATGAAATGAGTGTTGGTATAAGTTAGGGTCCGGGAATAATTCTAACTTATGTATTGGGAATCACAGGACTTGAAACGAGCAAAAACTCAAAGATCCAATGGTGGATTAGACAAGGGCGCCGCCGACGGGATAAAACCCAGTCGCCAACGACAAAGCGTCACCGACAGGATAAAACCTCGTCGTCGACAGCCTGTCGACGAGTTACCCTAGTTTTTCCTGTTTTCTTCAATCCCAAAGCCCCGTTAAGCTTTCGAAATCTACCAAAGAGTTTTGTGAGGTGTGGGTAAGAATGAAACTCGTATGTAAGCATGTATGGATATGAAGAATGTATGTATGGATCTAATTGTGTATGTTGCTAGTACTTGTATGCATGAATGTATTAGGATGTAAAACACACGTGAATGGACGGAACTCATATAAAAGTATGCGTATAAATGGAATAGATATGTAGGTATGGAGTTTAATTTGTAAGTAGGTATGCATAGAGTTGAAATTTGTGTGTATGTATAAGTATGGCATTTAAATGCAAGTATGTGGATGTGACTTGTATGTACGTAGTACGCATGTATGCATGGAATTTACATGTAAGTACGTAAATGGGACTTGTATGTGTGTGTGTGCATGGGATTCATATTGATGCTTGTGGATGGGACTTGAATGTATGTAGGTATGTTTGCATAGAATTGTTTGTGTGTATATAGTGTAGAATGGTATGTAAGTATGTTTTGGAATATAGTATGTAAGTATGTTTTGGTATTATATGTACGAATCCATTTTAAATGTATTTAACTACGATGTCGTGAGAATGGAAATGAAAGTGCAGGTATATTCATGAGTGTGCTCTTGAATGTTGAATGATGAAATTCAAGAATGTAATCGGATGGATCAGTACTTGTTGAAGAGATAATGTGGTCAACTAGTTCCGTAAACGTTAATTTATATGTTGTTTATGTATTGTAAGATGTCACACACTTTTCTAATGATAGGGGTGTGGTGACTACATGTTATACGGGTCCCTCCATGTGAGGTGCAGTACGACCGAAGATCGAGTCAAATCACATATTGTACGAGAGTAGGTCACGTAGTCTTAGAAATACATGTCATTTTGAACATAAGGATAAACAAGTGAAGAATGTAATACTCATAAAAGAGTCGTTTAAATGATTTCCAAGTATGATAGAACGTTTTAAAGTAAAGAATTTTACGGTTTCCGCTTTGCGTTTTCTGTTAAAACAATTTGGGGCCTTACACGATTCATCGAAACATGTCACGCTTGAGCTTTAAATACCAGGCTTAAATTAAAAAAAAATCTTATGATTAAGCATGAGCTTTGAATATAAAACTCGAACCGACTAATTTACACCTTGATAATATAATGCTCGAACCGACTAATATACACCTTGATTAAAACAAGCATATGATATGATAGTAGACTACAAACATATCTGTGTCAAGAATATCTAACTTAGAAAACATAACCAAAAGAAAAAAAACACATGTTTTTATATCTAGATATGATGTGCAACTAATTTAAGTAATCCAGCAAATTTAAGTTAAGAAAGTGAATCTTATATAAACTCCCTTTTCCTACCAAACACCAACATCAGTCAATCCAATGAACCACATCAACAAAAGTTCTTAAAAGCTTGATATAACATTTTGTTTCCAATAGATTGACGTTTCACAAAGTTATCTATTAAAAAAAGACAGTATACAAAATTTAACTTTATGAACAACTTCATTTAACTTAACTTGTTTTTTTTAGTTATTATATTACATCTAATTTATTTTTACTATGAACCACTTAATCAAATAAGAGTGAGCGGAGCGGATTCGGTAAAGGGTTTACCGCTTCGGGGAACCACCGTCATCACTTTTGCCGATCCCCATTTTACCGAAACGTGGAGATAATCCCTGAAGGTTAACCGAATCGGGAGAGAGGGAGGGAAGGGGAGAGAGATTGGTGTGTGGTGTGGTCCATTTCTCTCAACCAATCACATATTTCTTTTAATAAAAATGTTTACCAAACCATAGTAAACAACCAACGTTTTTTAGCATTAGGTAAACAAAATAAGTGAATTGACGTGGCACTGTGTGATTGGGTGAATGAGGAGGTTTACCTATTCCAAGTGTTTAACCACTCCTTTCACCCTAACTCATCAGAATTCTCATTTTTGTATTCAAATAAAATTTTACTTTCTTTGGAATTTGATATCCTTAAGATATTTAAATTAATTATTTACTATTTAAAGTAATTATTTATTATAAATTATCAATCAATTGTATTTCTGATATCATAATCCACTATTAAACTCAAATTTTGTCTGCCTACGTTATTTTATTGTATTTTATTGTTACAGTTACAACTTTTATTTATCGTTCTCAAATATATACAAATATTTATTTAAAGCCATGGTATGCCACATTCCACTCTCATATAATAGAAAACTCCATTGATTCCTCAATAAACAAGAAAACAAAACCTACTCACCCGTTGACTATTTTAATTCATTTGTAGGTTATCTAACGCATAAATATTCCATAATATAAAAAACCATTAAAATATAAACATGAGAGCTTAATTATTATTATATTATTAACATATAAAATAATATAATATGTATTAGTAGAATGTCTCAGTGATGCTACTACGTATTTTTCTACTAATTTTTATCAACTATTCAATATCCAAATTTATGTCAATAACACGACAAACAAATTACTTTAGTATTGACGAGGTATCCCAGGAACTCATTCACAATGGCGGAGCTTGAACAAAAACTCTAATATAGGCTGGCTCTTTTAAAATCCAAATCGGTGGGGGCTGATCTCTTGAAAAAATCCTAAATTTTACCTACAATTTTTTTTCTGAAATTTTTTTAGTAAAATTTAACACTAGAGTGAAAATTCACGAAGGCGGAAGCTCCGCCAGTGCTCCCTCATGGTCTAAACAAACCATTCTCTACCAAACTTTTTTAAGTTGTCCTGAACAACACTTCTACTAGATCCACGGGCATATGTTGGTCGGAAATCAAACTGGGTAGATTTTGGATGGAACTGAGACCAAAAACATACAATATTCGGCCGGTTTATCATCCAATGGTTTTGGTTACACACATGCGGTTCAATAGTCTAGACCAGACCGAATATACATCCACAATCACACAAATCACATACAGAACTCATCAGTATACAATAAGCCATTTGACAAATAATAATTGATAAATAATATCACACCCTATCAATATTCAATGTGACATTAGAAATGGACGATTTTTGCTTTCTTCTTTCTCTCCCTCTTATCCCTTTCTGCCACTACTAAACTAGACATATATTGGTTGGTTGTCATCCCTGCGCGCGCACGGGTGACAACTTTATTTTTTCTTTTACATCCCTCGTCTTGTCTATGTGACACAATGTGTGTATAATATGTTCATTTATTTTATTTATTTTCTCTTACAACCTCTATGCAGTCATAGTTGCCTCCATTGTCGCTCCTGTCACCGTAGTTTTGTTATCATGTAGTTTTGGCCTTAGATTCGTCGTCATCTTTTGTTGCAATAAGTTTTCTTACGGTTTAAGCTTTTTCGGGTTTTTTTAATTTTAATGATGGTATGTTCTTTTATCAATATCTTTATTGCTTTTATTTCTTGACGGAACATCTGATTTCCTCACACATTGATTGCAAGAAAGCTTTGGATTGAATAGATTTTGTTGATATGACTTATGATTATCACCCTTGTCAAAATTAAAAGCATTATAGAATAGGTTTTCTTTTTAATTATACTTATTATTGTATTCTTATACAAAGTTCATAAATAAACAAGTGTAAATGGAAAACTATAATTGAAGATCTAGGTTATAAACTAAATGTAGAATAGTTAAAAATATTATTTTTTCAAAGAAACACACTATTTTGAAAATACAAGATAAAGAGTGATGCGAATCTAAACAATATTATTACCGATGCGTCTAGGTGGTTTGGGCCTCCTCTCAGCTCGAGATGTTGGCTTATGCCTTTGTGGCGTCTAGAGCTCAGTCTTGGGAACGACATGATCATATCCTTCGAAACAGTGGGGTCATCGGGCTCGACCCGGACTATCAGCAGGCGCTCGAACGTTTAAATGTCTGCTCCCGGACTTTGATATTGGCAGTTTCTCTAATAAGGACACCGCCCCCTCGAAGCCACAAAAAACTTTGGCGAATGCTCTGTTTAGAAAAATCGCTCAGAGTCTGGGAGAAGTTTTTGATTTGTCATCCCGCCAGAAGGCGGTGTTTGAGTGCTTGAAGGGCCCCCATGCTCACCGTTATCCCGATTCAGGGGCTAGGGCAATGCATGTCTGCAGTAGAATACAGAGCTTCTCAAATACCGGTTGATGATCCCTATGTACTCGGAAGATGAAACCTGTCCAATATGTCCCAAAGCTTGTATGGATAAATATGGGGAGCACGCTGTCCATTGTAAAGAGCTCTCTGGGTTCAAATATCGACATGACTGGGTGCAGGATGTTTTGTTGGACATCCCGAGAAGAGCGGAGATTTCTGCAAAGAAAGAGGCTCCTGTGAATTTTCTCACGGACCCTATGGAAGGGAGATCTACTTTGCGGCCAGCGGATTTGCTCGTCTTTGGTTGGGCTAGGGGGAAACATGCTTGTGTGTACCTCACGGGGTTTCCTTTTGGTTGGTTTAAGGGAAAACGGTTTTGTAGCTGGGCAAGCATCTAGAAAAGCAGAATCAAAGAAAGTGGATAAATACACTAAAGCTTGAGCAGAGAACCAAAATGTCTTTGTCCCTTTTGCTTTTGATACCTTTGGCTTCCTAGCTCCGGAAGCTATCCATTTCTTGACTAGGGTTCAACGGGTCATCCACAACAATTGTTCATCACCAGGAGGGCAGGGGTTCGTTTTTGGAAGATTAGGGTTTGCAATTCAGAATAGAGTGGCGGCTCAGCTTATTACCCGTCTACCTTCTATTTTAATGTAAGTTAATAGTTTTTTTATGATGCGAATGAAAAAAATGGGCCATTTAGCACATTTTACAACAAAGAAAGAATATAATACCTTTTCTCAGAAACATAAGAGGCACTTATTGCATTCAGAAAATATCATTAAAAAAATCATAAAACTTTTCTTAATTTTTTATTGTATAACTATTTTTGTTTTCTCATTAATTAAGATAATATTTAAAAATCTTGTCAAGTTATATCAAAACAGAAGATAAACGAACAAGTTATGCCGCCACCCTTTTCTGAATAGTAAAATATCTTTAAAAAAATCATAAAACTTTTCTAGAATAGTGGAAACATCTCCATCAGAAAATAATTTATAAATTAACTAAAAATAAATAATGGGTTAACTACATTATTTAGAAATGAAATTTTAGTATGCTACAAGTAACAATTTTATAACCGGATATACATTGAACTAGATAAACAAATGTTGGAAAATACTTGAAATCGATGGGAAAGACGCTAAAAACTTACCAATAAAAAGGAATTTTATTAATTCCAAAATATATCTACTTTGTGATAAGGAGACGAAAAATCAAATCAACAAGTTGGATAAGAGGCATAGATGCGTATACCCTTTTTAATGCATAATAAAAGGGGTGGTGTGAGGTCGATCTCTTTATAACTTTAGCTTGTTTTTTTTTTAAATATATTATAATTAATATAGTGGATAAGATTGGAAAACGTTTGATGATTTCCTATTTGTTATTTTTAACTAAGATCTTAAAATTTATCCACTTATTATCCTTTGGATGGTCATGACTTAAAGAGTTTGTTTGATTATAATTAATTGAAATTCTTTATCTCACAAAGTTCCTTTTATCTAAAAGTATAAACCACTTTCCCTAAAATGTCAAAACTTTTAATAGAAAAAATAAAGAGAAGCTCATTTAATTATTGTGTTACTATCTTTATTATTATGTCAGAACAACTTTTATAAATATAGCAATTATATATGTAACACTTTGGTCACATTGTAGTTTACTCATGTATGATTTGATATTATGTGTTAGAAAGTTTAAGGGATAACATATAACTTGGTATGCTTCCTTCATTCTACATTGGTGGGGATAGTGAAAGTTAAGTGGTTTATAAGGTATTACCCCTTATGGGCCTTCAAAGTGTTAAATAGGTTGAGAAGTGGGTAAAGCCCACACGCGCGCCGAGCCGAGCCGCGAGCTTGCGAATGGGCGCGTTTGAGGCGCACTTTGCACTAAAATTTCATTTTAAATGCCTCAAAAGCTTCGTCTTTTGAATGCAATAAATAAACATATAAGTATCGGTTGATTTTAGTGCTGATAGATGTATTTATACTAAATGCGAACCCGGTTATACAGTTGTGATTTGTCTCTATGTTGATGATATGTTGATCATTGGCACTCACCTTGAAGGTATTTCTGAAACTAAGAAATGTAACATTTGTAAAAATCGGGTCTCCAAAACCCGCTCCGTTTTGTAATCAAGTACCAAGTTATGAAAGTACATTAATTATTTAAGGTTATGTTGAATTAAAACGTTACATAATTAATAAATGAACTAAACTATAAAAATCATATTTGATAAAAAGTTAAAATAAAGCAAATAAAAAATAAGTGAAGCTGCCGGGAGTCGAACCCGGGTCAGCTGAGTCGCCAAGACTTAACATCCTTCCCCAAACCGCTCTGCCACAATGTACTTTCTGTTAACTTTATGAAAACAAAAGAAACTTATACACAAACTCGATTTAAACGCTGATGCCATCTGAAAACCGATAATCGGCAAACCAATCGTTAAATCGATTGTTTACCTCACCATTTCAGTTATAACCGATGTGCGACGGTTTCCAATTAAGTCAGAATTGATTGAACTTCAATCTTCATCTTTTCGGCTTTTGAAACTGAATATTTCTTCAAGTTCTGGTTTAATTCAAGTTTCCAATCATTTGCACGATTCAGAACTATCACAACAATATCCAATTTCATTTTCGTCGCATTTGTGAACCATAAAATCATCTGAAACAGTTCGCCGGAAATTTTCTGCAAGTCACCGGAAAACCGGGACTCACATTCTCACGGTAATTCCTTCGACTCTTTTTGTTTAAAACATGTGATTAGTCAATCTCTAACACAACTCCATCATCAGAATCAATCTTAGCCAACGTATATCGGAAATCTTATCTTCGCCGGAAAGTTTCTGAGACTGCCGGAATCCAACTGTGAACTGGTATGATATCCAAAACTTCTTTTAAACCTTGTTTAAGTGACACAACTTTATGAGTAATCGATCAACGCTGTTAATTGGTTCAACAGTCGGAGTTCATTTCCAATACCGACAAACCTTCGCCGGATTTCTGTGATTATCTTCAATCGGTAAATTCTGTTCCTTAAACTCTCTCCATTCCTTACTCTTGAATTGCTGTTAATGTCTAAAAACTTTGTAAACCACAAATCAATCGTAATCAGTCGAGTTATGTTGCCTGTGTAATCGGTGAAGAAGATGAAGTTCTATCAGAACATAAGTATAATTAAAAACGGTATTTTAAACGGGTTAGACACACAGTCCAGCGGTGACTGTGTGCAAATTTCATATACACGTCCCGAGTTCGATCCTTGCTACGCGCGCGCTTGTGTAATAACATTCTTTTTTTTAATCATGAACTAACCCGGGTTGAAACAGGTAGTTGTTAAGTATAATATAAATCTAGAATATAACCGGGTTAGACACACAGTCCAGCGGTGGACTGTGTGCAAGATAAACTTCACGTCGCGCGTTCGAATCCTGTCACGAGCACCGGTCCATGGAATTAAAACGTTTTTGCAAAATAAAGGAATTTTCGGTTAATTCAAATAAGTATATAAATATAATTAAAACCGAGTTTATAACGGGTTAGTCACGTAGCTCAGTTGGTAGAGCTACGTGCACGTGAATGGAAGGTCGCCGGTTCGAATCCCGCCCGGCGCAGGAATTTACCGCTGACCGAACCGGTCAACGGTCAACGGTCAACAGTAAAAAAAATAATATTTTTTTTATATATTTATTTATTTAATTTAATTTAAAAATCAATTAAAAATACTTAAAAATAACATTTTTAAAGATAGAAAATAGCCATAAACTCATAAAAATATATCTAAAATTTCATTAAAATCCTTAATAACATTCATCCACTTAATATATTTTTCCATTATTATTTAGGTTAGTTTTCCTCGTCGACTCGCTCATCTAAATCGTGCGCATCTCACCATCTCAAATTCAACGCACCCAATGTGAGTGAACCTTTCAAATTCCCCGTTTTAATAACGTTTTTGAGGTGTATCGTGTGTCTTTGTTTATTTACATATTATAATGAAACTATTGTGCATACATCATATCATGACATGTGTATTAGTTTGTTGCTGTTAAGTAGTTATTATTGGATGCAAATTATTATTTCAGTATATGCATTTGCCGAGGCCGCAGCTCCCCATCCATGAGGTTGAGCTTGATCCCCATTTTATTATGCGGTTGATCTGTGGCGTGCCCGCACGATCGGCTCCGTTTGATTGAACCTTGATCGGTCATTTCATTTTACATTTCAATACATGCAATACGCTCGGCTCCGTTTGATTGAGCCTTAAGTGCACAATTCAATTTACATTTCCAGTTCATGCAATACGCTCGGCTCCGTTTGATTGAGCCTTGAGTGCACAGTTCAATTTACATTTCCAGTTCATGCAATACGATCGGCTCCGTTTGATTGAGCCTTGATCGCACAGTTCATTTATGTTAGTTATCGTATGATATTGGTATATTCATATATGCTACCAAGTGTTATTGTATGTTATAATTGTAACTGCTATTTGCCAATGTTTGATTACTTACATTTGCTCTTTTATGATTATGCACAATATTTTATTGATAAACTAACCATAAAATCATTATCAAATGTTTATCTAATAAGGTTCACTCGCCAACTTATGTTGACCCAAAACCTCCCATTTTACACATGATACAGGTGAACCAGCAGCAGCTAGGAACACATAGGACCTGGATTAGAAGAATAAAACGATTTAGTTTTTGGATTGTTATGTTTGGTTATTTTCCCTTGTATTGAATGAACATGTTTGGATGTTTGAAAAATGTAACTTTGACTTCATTTAATTATGAAACATAATAGTAAATGTCATGTGCTTTGGTGATAACCCAATTATGCCCCGACTCTTATTTCCGCTGCGGGTCGGGGTGTGACAGATTGGTATCAGAGCCATGACTATAGGGAATAGGATAGGTTATTAGACCCTTAGAGCCTATACTATAGTCGATTAGAAACTTATAAGAATTTTGTGTGTTATATGCCAAATTTCATGATGTTTATATCTTTATGTTAAATGTTACATTTGATATTGTACAAGCATGTTCATAAGTATGTATTATCAAATAATGCCTATCATGAAATCGTATGATCATAACATATCACATCCATGCAAGCACACACCACATCATGATTGATTTTACAATGATTTTCGTGTTTTCAAATCTCATCAAAGTGAGTTCTCATGACGGGCATGTAGTAACTGGAAGGGTACTAGTACCGGTAGTCGGAACGTCCTGTCTAGGCTGGCATTCGTATAAATCCAAAATAAAGGACCAGTTTGCCTACCTGGGGACTAACGATGAGAGTACGAAATACCTATTAGGCCAAAGCATGCCATACCAAACGTCGTGAGAGCTAATCCCGCTTTGAGTTGTCATTGTGTCTACACCTGGACACGTTCCGACCAAACATCTCATGAGCATATTTTGTGGTTTGCATTCGGGGGATGCGAGTGTTAAATTGCCAATACTAATGTGAATCCTACCAAGCCAATAGCCATGGGGGCCCACATGACTATGTAGGTGAAGGTATGGGGGACATTTGAGGCCCAACGTGAGCGAACCCAAGACATCCTTTGGATGTAGTTGCATTATTGATATTTATGTTATTTTTCTTAAAGACACATGACACCTAAAAAGACACCATAAACTCACAATCTTCTCATTTTATGATCCTGTAGATGTCGTCTAGACAGCATCGAAGGGGTAGGAAATCGGAAAAGTCTCGGGAACGTTTGGCCACTCATATCGCGAATCAAATGGCCACGATATTGCCGGACATCGTGGTACAAGTACAACAAGCCCTTGCTGCAAATCCTGCTAACCCTCCTCAACAACAGGACCAGAACATTAACAACCCTCCTACCATCAAATGCTCCTACAAACATTTTAAGTCCTGTGATCCTCCAAAATTCGAAGGGACTGAGGGAGTCACTGCTCTCCTACATTGGTTCGAGGAGATGGAAAACGTTTTCTTAAACTGCGATTGTCCTGAGGATCGCAAAGTTCGTTACGCCACCGGGAGACTACTTGGTGTAGCTCTCACTTGGTGGAATACTGAGAAAGGAAAGAGGGGAACTGAAGATGCGATGGCCTTAACTTGGGAGGAGTTAAGGGAAATCATGACTAGGCGATTCTGTCCTAGAAGTGAATTTAAGAAATTGGAGGATGAATTTCATGCCTTGAAGCAAAAAGAGGGTGATCACTCTACTTACAACAAGAGATTCTTGGAGTTGAACCAAATGGTTCCAAACTTATTCACTCCAACCTATCGCCTGATCGAACATTACATTCGAGGACTTCCCTTGAAAATCCAAGATTCGGTCCTCAGCGTTTCACCGGTAACACTCGAAGCTGCCATGGAGTTGGCAACGGAACTGACCGAAAACCGAATTCGCAATGGGAAGTTCAAGGAGGAAAAGAAGAAAGCCCCTGCTGAGGGACAAACCTCAAACCATCACACTCCTTCCTCTAAGTTTGCTAACAAGAGGAAGCGTAACACCAGGAATTTCGCAGTCACCCAAACCAACACCCCTATTCCTGCTGCACCCATCACTCAAGTCACTCCTCCACCCGCGCCATACAAAAGACCCTACACAGGCCCATTACCAAAATGTAACCGTTGTCAGTATCACCACTCCCCTGACTATCCTTGCCAATACTGTACCGGCTGCGGTCGCACAGGACATACTGTTCAAAACTGCCGCACGCTACAACGAACAAACCGCCACCAACATATAACCCAAACCCACCAACAGTTAATGGGTCAAGTCCAACAACAACTACCATTTCAACCCACCCAACATTTAGCCCAAACATACTATCAACCCAATTACCCTATGGGCCAACCAATGCGGGCTTGTTTCAATTGCGGCGACCCAAGTCATTTCAGAAACACATGTCCAAGGCTGGTTAATATTATTCATGCTCAGGCCCAAGCCAACCCTGTAAATCAAGCAAACCAAGCTCCTCCACCTGCTAGAGGAAGAGCTTTCAATATTAACGCGAACCAGGCCAGAGCTGACGGCAATGTGGTCAACGGTACGTTTCTTATAAATGGTAGATATGCCTCTATGTTATTTGATACTGGTGCGGATAGAAGTTTCGTGTCATTAGAATTTGAACCTATCTCAAGCAAAAATCGGGCTAAGCTCGCGGAATCCATAACGGTGGAAGTTGCGGACGGAAAACCAGTTTCATTAGACTCTATTTTACGCAACTGTACACTCACCTTAAATGACCACGATTTCTCAGTCGACCTTATTCCTATGAAGCTGGGAAGTTTCGACATCATAATCGGTATGGATTGGCTCAGTCAACATCATGCGGAAATTGTATGTCGTGAAAAATTTATTCGTATTCCTCTTTCAAATGGTCAGACTCTTCGAATCATTGGAGAAACCTCGTCGAAAGGGCTCAACTTAATGTCTTGTCTTCAAGCTCAAAAATACCTTCGCAAGAATTATGTCGCGTTTTTAGCCCATATCATCAAGAAGGGGACCACAGAGAAGAAACTTGAAGATATTCCTGTTGTAAAAGATTTTCCACAAGTTTTTCCTGACGACATTTCAGGACTTCCTCCAATCAGAGATGTCGAATTCCGTATCGATCTTATACCTGGTGCTACACCAGTTGCAAAATCTCCATATAGGTTAGCCCCCTCTGAAATGCAAGAGCTAGCCAGTCAATTGCAAGAGTTGACTGACAAGGGATTCATACGCCCCAGCTCATCGCCTTGGGGTGCACCTGTCCTTTTTGTAAAGAAGAAAGATGGATCTTTTCGTATGTGCATCGACTACAGAGAGCTCAACAAGTTAACCATCAAAAATCGATATCCTTTACCTCGCATAGATGATCTTCTTGACCAACTACAAGGTGCCAGTTGCTTTTCGAAAATCGACCTTCGATCTGGCTATCATCAGCTTAGAGTGCATGAAGAAGACGTCCCTAAAACTGCTTTTCGAACTCGTTATGGTCACTATGAATTCATGGTTATGCCGTTTGGATTAACCAACGCACCAGCTGTTTTCATGGACCTAATGAATAGAGTCTGCAAACCTTACCTCGATCGATTTGTTATTGTATTCATCGACGATGTTCTTATCTATTCAAAATCTAAAGCTGATCATGAGCGTCATCTTCGACTTGTTCTTGCACTTCTATAAAAGGAAAAGCTATATGCCAAGTTCTCTAAATGTGAATTTTGGTTAAAAGAGGTGCAATTTCTCGGGCATGTGGTCAATGACAAAGGAATACATGTTGACCCATCAAAGATCAAAGCAGTTCAAGAATGGCAAGCTCCACGTACACCAACTGATGTAAGGTCTTTTCTTGGACTAGCTGGCTATTATCGTCGGTTCATTTCAAACTTCTCTCGCATTGCGGTGCCACTCACGGCTTTAACCCATAAGGGAAAGCCATTCGTATGGGGACCCAAGCAAGAAGAAGCTTTTCAAACACTTAAACAAAAACTTTGTGATGCACCAATCCTCACTCTTCCTGAAGGTTGTGATGATTTTGTAGTCTATTGCGACGCGTCAGGGCAAGGATTAGGTTGCGTTCTCATGCAAAGAGGAAAAGTCATAGCTTATGCCTCAAGGCAACTCAAGACACATGAAAAGAACTACACTACTCATGACCTCGAACTTGGAGCCGTTGTATTTGCTCTTAAGATATGGAGACATTATCTCTATGGTACTAAGTGTGAAATATACACTGACCACAAGAGTCTTCAACATATCTTCAACCAAAAAGAGTTAAATATGAGGCAAAGAAGATGGGTCGAACTCCTAAATGATTACGACTGTGAAATCAGATACCATCCTGGCAAAGCAAATGTGGTGGCTGATGCACTTAGTCGAAAGGGTTATGCGAACTCCATTCATCTTCTGTGTTCGCAAATTGTAACCAATATTAAGGATCAGATTCGAGAAGCTCAACACATTTCAATAGCAGAGGAAGATGTACGAAAAGAGATGTCCTGTGGAGCCGAGCTAAAACTTGAAACTAAATCTGATGGTATTTTGTATTACCTAGATCGTATCTGGATTCCTAATCACATCAATCTTCGTGAAACACTCATGCATGAAGCTCATAAAACGCGATATTCTATACACCCAGGAGCTGATAAGATGTATCAAGACCTACGGTACACCTATTGGTGGCCTGGAATGAAGAAAGATATTGCCATTTTTGTTTCCAAGTGTCTCACATGTTCTAAGGTGAAGGCTGAACACCAAAGACCCCCAGGACTTCTAGTCCAACCGGAAATACCTGTATGGAAGTGGGAAAATATAACCATGGATTTCATTACCGGGTTACCTCGCACTTCTAGTGGGTATGACACTATATGGGTGATTATAGACCGACTTACAAAATCAGCTCACTTTATCCCTATTCGAGAAGATTTCAAGAACGAAAAGCTTGCTCGTATTTATATCAACGAAATTGTAAGCCGGCATGGGGTACCATTAAGTATTATTTCTGATCGTGATGGTCGTTTCACCTCACGAACATGGCAAGCAGTACAATCCGCTATGGGCACTCGTTTAGATCTCAGTACCGCCTATCATCCTCAAACTGATGGTCAGTCTGAGCGCACCATTCAAACTCTTGAGGACATGCTTAGGGCATGTGTCATAGACTTCAAGGGAAATTGGGACGCCCACCTACCGTTAGTTGAATTTTCGTACAACAACAGCTATCATTCTAGCATCGGCATGGCACCTTTTGAAGCTTTATATGGTCGAAAGTGCCGATCTCCTGTTTGTTGGCACGAAATTGGGGAAGCACAAATTACTGGTCCAGAATTGATCCAAGAGACCACAGATAAGATTCATCAAATCCGAAACAATCTTCTAGCGGCTCAAAGTCGTCAAAAGAGTTACGCAGATAAACGACGGAAGCCCTTGGAGTTTAGCATTGGTGATCATGTGCTTTTAAAAGTATCACCGTGGAAGGGAGTAGTTCGTTTTAGTCAAAAGGGAAAGCTAGCACCACGTTACGTAGGACCTTTCAAGATACTCGAAAGAGTAGGTCCTGTAGCATACAAGCTTGACCTACCGGAAGAACTCGACAGGATTCATCCCACATTCCACGTGTCGAACTTGAAGAAGTGTCTCGCTGATGAGAATCTCCATATTCCACTGGAAGATATTCAGATTGATGAATCCATGCATTTTATTGAAAGACCAGTGGAGATTATGGACTATGGAGAAAAGCGTCTACGACGAAGTCGCATTCCTATTGTTAGGGTACGCTGGGAGTCGAAACGGGGACCTGAGTTTACTTGGGAACGTGAAGACTCAATGCGTGAAAAATACCCGCATCTTTTTCCTACTACTTCAACTGTTTAAATTTCGGGTCGAAATTCCTAAAAGTAGGGGATACTGTAACATTTGTAAAAATCGGGTCTCCAAAACCCGCTCCGTTTTGTAATCAAGTACCAAGTTATGAAAGTACATTAATTATTTAAGGTTATGTTGAATTAAAACGTTACATAATTAATAAATGAACTAAACTATAAAAATCATATTTGATAAAAAGTTAAAATAAAGCAAATAAAAAATAAGTGAAGCTGCCGGGAGTCG
Source organism: Scalesia atractyloides (assembly GCA_947069175.1). NCBI lineage: Eukaryota > Viridiplantae > Streptophyta > Magnoliopsida > Asterales > Asteraceae > Scalesia > Scalesia atractyloides. The sequence continues at coordinate 93,147,393 of CAMTDV010000025.1, forward strand.
AACCCGGGTCAGCTGAGTCGCCAAGACTTAACATCCTTTCCCCAAACCGCTCCGCCACAATGTACTTTCTGTTAACTTTTTGAAAACAAAAGAAACTTATACACAAACTCGATTTAAACGCTGATGCCATCTGAAAACCGATAATCGGCAAACCAATCGTTAAATCGATTGTTTACCTCACCATTTCAGTTATAACCGATGTGCGACGGTTTCCAATTAAGTCAGAATTGATTGAACTTCAAGCTTCATCTTTTCGGCTTTTGAAACCGAATATTTCTTCAAGTTCTGGTTTAATTCAAGTTTCCAATCATTTGCACGATTCAGAACTATCACAACAATATCCAATTTCATTTTCGTCGCATTTGTGAACCATAAAATCATCTGAAACAGTTAGCCGGAAATTTTCTGCAAGTCACCGGAAAACCGGGACTCACATTCTCACGGTAATTCCTTCGACTCTTTTTGTTTAAAACATGTGATTAGTCAATCTCTAACACAACTCCATCATCAGAATCAATCTTAGCCAATGTATATCGGAAATCTTATCTTCGCCGGAAAGTTTCTGAGACTGCCGGAATCCAACTGTGAACTGGTATGATATCCAAAACTTCTTTTAAACCTTGTTTAAGTGACACAACTTTATGAGTAATCGATCAACGCTGTTAATTGGTTCAACAGTCGGAGTTCATTTCCAATACCGACAAACCTTCGCCGGATTTCTGTGATTATCTTCAATCGGTAAATTCTGTTCCTTAAACTCTCTCCATTCCTTACTCTTGAATTGCTGTTAATGTCTAAAAACTTTGTAAACCACAAATCAATCGTAATCAGTCGAGTTATGTTGCCTGTGTAATCGGTGAAGAAGATGAAGTTCTATCAGAACATAAGTATAATTAAAAACGGTATTTTAAACGGGTTAGACACACAGTCCAGCGGTGACTGTGTGCAAATTTCATATACACGTCCCGAGTTCGATCCTTGCTACGCGCGCGCTTGTGTAATAACATTCTTTTTTTTAATCATGAACTAACCCGGGTTGAAACAGGTAGTTGTTAAGTATAATATAAATCTAGAATATAACCGGGTTAGACACACAGTCCAGCGGTGGACTGTGTGCAAGATAAACTTCACGTCGCGCGTTCGAATCCTGTCACGAGCACCGGTCCATGGAATTAAAACGTTTTTGCAAAATAAAGGAATTTTCGGTTAATTCAAATAAGTATATAAATATAATTAAAACGAGTTTATAACGGGTTAGTCACGTAGCTCAGTTGGTAGAGCTACGTGCACGTGAATGGAAGGTCGCCGGTTCGAATCCCGCCCGGCGCAGGAATTTACCGCTGACCGAACCGGTCAACGGTCAACGGTCAACAGTAAAAAAAATAATATTTTTTTTATATATTTATTTATTTAATTTAATTTAAAAATCAATTAAAAATACTTAAAAATAACATTTTTAAAGATAGAAAATAGCCATAAACTCATAAAAATATATCTAAAATTTCATTAAAATCCTTAATAACATTCATCCACTTAATATATTTTTCCATTATTATTTAGGTTAGTTTTCCTCGTCGACTCGCTCATCTAAATCGTGCGCATCTCACCATCTCAAATTCAACGCACCCAATGTGAGTGAACCTTTCAAATTCCCCGTTTTAATAACGTTTTTGAGGTGTATCGTGTGTCTTTGTTTATTTACATATTATAATGAAACTATTGTGCATACATCATATCATGACATGTGTATTAGTTTGTTGCTGTTAAGTAGTTATTATTGGATGCAAATTATTATTTCAGTATATGCATTTGCCGAGGCCGCAGCTCCCCATCCATGAGGTTGAGCTTGATCCCCATTTTATTATGCGGTTGATCTGTGGCGTGCCCGCACGATCGGCTCCGTTTGATTGAACCTTGATCGGTCATTTCATTTTACATTTCAATACATGCAATACGCTCGGCTCCGTTTGATTGAGCCTTAAGTGCACAATTCAATTTACATTTCCAGTTCATGCAATACGCTCGGCTCCGTTTGATTGAGCCTTGAGTGCACAGTTCAATTTACATTTCCAGTTCATGCAATACGATCGGCTCCGTTTGATTGAGCCTTGATCGCACAGTTCATTTATGTTAGTTATCGTATGATATTGGTATATTCATATATGCTACCAAGTGTTATTGTATGTTATAATTGTAACTGCTATTTGCCAATGTTTGATTACTTACATTTGCTCTTTTATGATTATGCACAATATTTTATTGATAAACTAACCATAAAATCATTATCAAATGTTTATCTAATAAGGTTCACTCGCCAACTTATGTTGACCCAAAACCTCCCATTTTACACATGTATACAGGTGAACCAGCAGCAGCTAGGAACACATAGGACCTGGATTAGAAGAATAAAACGATTTAGTTTTTGGATTGTTATGTTTGGTTATTTTCCCTTGTATTGAATGAACATGTTTGGATGTTTGAAAAATGTAACTTTGACTTCATTTAATTATGAAACATAATAGTAAATGTCATGTGCTTTGGTGATAACCCAATTATGCCCCGACTCTTATTTCCGCTGCGGGTCGGGGTGTGACAGATTGGTATCAGAGCCATGACTATAGGGAATAGGATAGGTTATTAGACCCTTAGAGCCTATACTATAGTCGATTAGAAACTTATAAGAATTTTGTGTGTTATATGCCAAATTTCATGATGTTTATATCTTTATGTTAAATGTTACATTTGATATTGTACAAGCATGTTCATAAGTATGTATTATCAAATAATGCCTATCATGAAATCGTATGATCATAACATATCACATCCATGCAAGCACACACCACATCATGATTGATTTTTACAATGATTTTCGTGTTTTCAAATCTCATCAAAGTGAGTTCTCATGACGGGCATGTAGTAACTGGAAGGGTACTAGTACCGGTAGTCGGAACGTCCTGTCTAGGCTGGCATTCGTATAAATCCAAAATAAAGGACCAGTTTGCCTACCTGGGGACTAACGATGAGAGTACGAAATACCTATTAGGCCAAAGCATGCCATACCAAACGTCGTGAGAGCTAATCCCGCTTTGAGTTGTCATTGTGTCTACACCTGGACACGTTCCGACCAAACATCTCATGAGCATATTTTGTGGTTTGCATTCGGGGGATGCGAGTGTTAAATTGCCAATACTAATGTGAATCCTACCAAGCCAATAGCCATGGGGGCCCACATGACTATGTAGGTGAAGGTATGGGGGACATTTGAGGCCCAACGTGAGCGAACCCAAGACATCCTTTGGATGTAGTTGCATTATTGATATTTATGTTATTTTTCTTAAAGACACATGACACCTAAAAAGACACCATAAAACTCACAATCTTCTCATTTTATGATCCTGTAGATGTCGTCTAGACAGCATCGAAGGGGTAGGAAATCGGAAAAGTCTCGGGAACGTTTGGCCACTCATATCGCGAATCAAATGGCCACGATATTGCCGGACATCGTGGTACAAGTACAACAAGCCCTTGCTGCAAATCCTGCTAACCCTCCTCAACAACAGGACCAGAACATTAACAACCCTCCTACCATCAAATGCTCCTACAAACATTTTAAGTCCTGTGATCCTCCAAAATTCGAAGGGACTGAGGGAGTCACTGCTCTCCTACATTGGTTCGAGGAGATGGAAAACGTTTTCTTAAACTGCGATTGTCCTGAGGATCGCAAAGTTCGTTACGCCACCGGGAGACTACTTGGTGTAGCTCTCACTTGGTGGAATACTGAGAAAGGAAAGAGGGGAACTGAAGATGCGATGGCCTTAACTTGGGAGGAGTTAAGGGAAATCATGACTAGGCGATTCTGTCCTAGAAGTGAATTTAAGAAATTGGAGGATGAATTTCATGCCTTGAAGCAAAAAGAGGGTGATCACTCTACTTACAACAAGAGATTCTTGGAGTTGAACCAAATGGTTCCAAACTTATTCACTCCAACCTATCGCCTGATCGAACATTACATTCGAGGACTTCCCTTGAAAATCCAAGATTCGGTCCTCAGCGTTTCACCGGTAACACTCGAAGCTGCCATGGAGTTGGCAACGGAACTGACCGAAAACCGAATTCGCAATGGGAAGTTCAAGGAGGAAAAGAAGAAAGCCCCTGCTGAGGGACAAACCTCAAACCATCACACTCCTTCCTCTAAGTTTGCTAACAAGAGGAAGCGTAACACCAGGAATTTCGCAGTCACCCAAACCAACACCCCTATTCCTGCTGCACCCATCACTCAAGTCACTCCTCCACCCGCGCCATACAAAAGACCCTACACAGGCCCATTACCAAAATGTAACCGTTGTCAGTATCACCACTCCCCTGACTATCCTTGCCAATACTGTACCGGCTGCGGTCGCACAGGACATACTGTTCAAAACTGCCGCACGCTACAACGAACAAACCGCCACCAACATATAACCCAAACCCACCAACAGTTAATGGGTCAAGTCCAACAACAACTACCATTTCAACCCACCCAACATTTAGCCCAAACATACTATCAACCCAATTACCCTATGGGCCAACCAATGCGGGCTTGTTTCAATTGCGGCGACCCAAGTCATTTCAGAAACACATGTCCAAGGCTGGTTAATATTATTCATGCTCAGGCCCAAGCCAACCCTGTAAATCAAGCAAACCAAGCTCCTCCACCTGCTAGAGGAAGAGCTTTCAATATTAACGCGAACCAGGCCAGAGCTGACGGCAATGTGGTCAACGGTACGTTTCTTATAAATGGTAGATATGCCTCTATGTTATTTGATACTGGTGCGGATAGAAGTTTCGTGTCATTAGAATTTGAACCTATCTCAAGCAAAAATCGGGCTAAGCTCGCGGAATCCATAACGGTGGAAGTTGCGGACGGAAAACCAGTTTCATTAGACTCTATTTTACGCAACTGTACACTCACCTTAAATGACCACGATTTCTCAGTCGACCTTATTCCTATGAAGCTGGGAAGTTTCGACATCATAATCGGTATGGATTGGCTCAGTCAACATCATGCGGAAATTGTATGTCGTGAAAAATTTATTCGTATTCCTCTTTCAAATGGTCAGACTCTTCGAATCATTGGAGAAACCTCGTCGAAAGGGCTCAACTTAATGTCTTGTCTTCAAGCTCAAAAATACCTTCGCAAGAATTATGTCGCGTTTTTAGCCCATATCATCAAGAAGGGGACCACAGAGAAGAAACTTGAAGATATTCCTGTTGTAAAAGATTTTCCACAAGTTTTTCCTGACGACATTTCAGGACTTCCTCCAATCAGAGATGTCGAATTCCGTATCGATCTTATACCTGGTGCTACACCAGTTGCAAAATCTCCATATAGGTTAGCCCCCTCTGAAATGCAAGAGCTAGCCAGTCAATTGCAAGAGTTGACTGACAAGGGATTCATACGCCCCAGCTCATCGCCTTGGGGTGCACCTGTCCTTTTTGTAAAGAAGAAAGATGGATCTTTTCGTATGTGCATCGACTACAGAGAGCTCAACAAGTTAACCATCAAAAATCGATATCCTTTACCTCGCATAGATGATCTTCTTGACCAACTACAAGGTGCCAGTTGCTTTTCGAAAATCGACCTTCGATCTGGCTATCATCAGCTTAGAGTGCATGAAGAAGACGTCCCTAAAACTGCTTTTCGAACTCGTTATGGTCACTATGAATTCATGGTTATGCCGTTTGGATTAACCAACGCACCAGCTGTTTTCATGGACCTAATGAATAGAGTCTGCAAACCTTACCTCGATCGATTTGTTATTGTATTCATCGACGATGTTCTTATCTATTCAAAATCTAAAGCTGATCATGAGCGTCATCTTCGACTTGTTCTTGCACTTCTATAAAAGGAAAAGCTATATGCCAAGTTCTCTAAATGTGAATTTTGGTTAAAAGAGGTGCAATTTCTCGGGCATGTGGTCAATGACAAAGGAATACATGTTGACCCATCAAAGATCAAAGCAGTTCAAGAATGGCAAGCTCCACGTACACCAACTGATGTAAGGTCTTTTCTTGGACTAGCTGGCTATTATCGTCGGTTCATTTCAAACTTCTCTCGCATTGCGGTGCCACTCACGGCTTTAACCCATAAGGGAAAGCCATTCGTATGGGGACCCAAGCAAGAAGAAGCTTTTCAAACACTTAAACAAAAACTTTGTGATGCACCAATCCTCACTCTTCCTGAAGGTTGTGATGATTTTGTAGTCTATTGCGACGCGTCAGGGCAAGGATTAGGTTGCGTTCTCATGCAAAGAGGAAAAGTCATAGCTTATGCCTCAAGGCAACTCAAGACACATGAAAAGAACTACACTACTCATGACCTCGAACTTGGAGCCGTTGTATTTGCTCTTAAGATATGGAGACATTATCTCTATGGTACTAAGTGTGAAATATACACTGACCACAAGAGTCTTCAACATATCTTCAACCAAAAAGAGTTAAATATGAGGCAAAGAAGATGGGTCGAACTCCTAAATGATTACGACTGTGAAATCAGATACCATCCTGGCAAAGCAAATGTGGTGGCTGATGCACTTAGTCGAAAGGGTTATGCGAACTCCATTCATCTTCTGTGTTCGCAAATTGTAACCAATATTAAGGATCAGATTCGAGAAGCTCAACACATTTCAATAGCAGAGGAAGATGTACGAAAAGAGATGTCCTGTGGAGCCGAGCTAAAACTTGAAACTAAATCTGATGGTATTTTGTATTACCTAGATCGTATCTGGATTCCTAATCACATCAATCTTCGTGAAACACTCATGCATGAAGCTCATAAAACGCGATATTCTATACACCCAGGAGCTGATAAGATGTATCAAGACCTACGGTACACCTATTGGTGGCCTGGAATGAAGAAAGATATTGCCATTTTTGTTTCCAAGTGTCTCACATGTTCTAAGGTGAAGGCTGAACACCAAAGACCCCCAGGACTTCTAGTCCAACCGGAAATACCTGTATGGAAGTGGGAAAATATAACCATGGATTTCATTACCGGGTTACCTCGCACTTCTAGTGGGTATGACACTATATGGGTGATTATAGACCGACTTACAAAATCAGCTCACTTTATCCCTATTCGAGAAGATTTCAAGAACGAAAAGCTTGCTCGTATTTATATCAACGAAATTGTAAGCCGGCATGGGGTACCATTAAGTATTATTTCTGATCGTGATGGTCGTTTCACCTCACGAACATGGCAAGCAGTACAATCCGCTATGGGCACTCGTTTAGATCTCAGTACCGCCTATCATCCTCAAACTGATGGTCAGTCTGAGCGCACCATTCAAACTCTTGAGGACATGCTTAGGGCATGTGTCATAGACTTCAAGGGAAATTGGGACGCCCACCTACCGTTAGTTGAATTTTCGTACAACAACAGCTATCATTCTAGCATCGGCATGGCACCTTTTGAAGCTTTATATGGTCGAAAGTGCCGATCTCCTGTTTGTTGGCACGAAATTGGGGAAGCACAAATTACTGGTCCAGAATTGATCCAAGAGACCACAGATAAGATTCATCAAATCCGAAACAATCTTCTAGCGGCTCAAAGTCGTCAAAAGAGTTACGCAGATAAACGACGGAAGCCCTTGGAGTTTAGCATTGGTGATCATGTGCTTTTAAAAGTATCACCGTGGAAGGGAGTAGTTCGTTTTAGTCAAAAGGGAAAGCTAGCACCACGTTACGTAGGACCTTTCAAGATACTCGAAAGAGTAGGTCCTGTAGCATACAAGCTTGACCTACCGGAAGAACTCGACAGGATTCATCCCACATTCCACGTGTCGAACTTGAAGAAGTGTCTCGCTGATGAGAATCTCCATATTCCACTGGAAGATATTCAGATTGATGAATCCATGCATTTTATTGAAAGACCAGTGGAGATTATGGACTATGGAGAAAAGCGTCTACGACGAAGTCGCATTCCTATTGTTAGGGTACGCTGGGAGTCGAAACGGGGACCTGAGTTTACTTGGGAACGTGAAGACTCAATGCGTGAAAAATACCCGCATCTTTTTCCTACTACTTCAACTGTTTAAATTTCGGGTCGAAATTCCTAAAAGTAGGGGATACTGTAACATTTGTAAAAATCGGGTCTCCAAAACCCGCTCCGTTTTGTAATCAAGTACCAAGTTATGAAAGTACATTAATTATTTAAGGTTATGTTGAATTAAAACGTTACATAATTAATAAATGAACTAAACTATAAAAATCATATTTGATAAAAAGTTAAAATAAAGCAAATAAAAAATAAGTGAAGCTGCCGGGAGTCGAACCCGGGTCAGCTGAGTCGCCAAGACTTAACATCCTTTCCCCAAACCGCTCCGCCACAATGTACTTTCTGTTAACTTTTTGAAAACAAAAGAAACTTATACACAAACTCGATTTAAACGCTGATGCCATCTGAAAACCGATAATCGGCAAACCAATCGTTAAATCGATTGTTTACCTCACCATTTCAGTTATAACCGATGTGCGACGGTTTCCAATTAAGTCAGAATTGATTGAACTTCAAGCTTCATCTTTTCGGCTTTTGAAACCGAATATTTCTTCAAGTTCTGGTTTAATTCAAGTTTCCAATCATTTGCACGATTCAGAACTATCACAACAATATCCAATTTCATTTTCGTCGCATTTGTGAACCATAAAATCATCTGAAACAGTTAGCCGGAAATTTTCTGCAAGTCACCGGAAAACCGGGACTCACATTCTCACGGTAATTCCTTCGACTCTTTTTGTTTAAAACATGTGATTAGTCAATCTCTAACACAACTCCATCATCAGAATCAATCTTAGCCAATGTATATCGGAAATCTTATCTTCGCCGGAAAGTTTCTGAGACTGCCGGAATCCAACTGTGAACTGGTATGATATCCAAAACTTCTTTTAAACCTTGTTTAAGTGACACAACTTTATGAGTAATCGATCAACGCTGTTAATTGGTTCAACAGTCGGAGTTCATTTCCAATACCGACAAACCTTCGCCGGATTTCTGTGATTATCTTCAATCGGTAAATTCTGTTCCTTAAACTCTCTCCATTCCTTACTCTTGAATTGCTGTTAATGTCTAAAAACTTTGTAAACCACAAATCAATCGTAATCAGTCGAGTTATGTTGCCTGTGTAATCGGTGAAGAAGATGAAGTTCTATCAGAACATAAGTATAATTAAAAACGGTATTTTAAACGGGTTAGACACACAGTCCAGCGGTGGACTGTGTGCAAATTTCATATACACGTCCCGAGTTCGATCCTTGCTAAGCGCGCGCTTGTGTAATAACATTCTTTTTTTTAATCATAAACTAACCCGGGTTGAAACAGGTAGTTGTTAAGTATAATATAAATCAAGAATATAACCGGGTTAGACACACAGTCCAGCGGTGGACTGTGTGCAAGATAAACTTCACGTCGCGCGTTCGAATCCTGTCACGAGCACCGGTCCATGGAATTAAAACGTTTTTGCAAAATAAAGGAATTTTCGGTTAATTCAAATAAGTATATAAATATAATTAAAACCGAGTTTATAACGGGTTAGTCACGTAGCTCAGTTGGTAGAGCTACGTGCACGTGAATGGAAGGTCGCCGGTTCGAATCCCGCCCGGCGTAGGAATTTACCGCTGACCGAACCGGTCAACGGTCAACAGTAAAAAAAGTAATATTTTTTTATATATTTATTTATTTAATTTAATTTAAAAATCAATTAAAAATACTTAAAAATAACATTTTTAAAGATAGAAAATAGCCATAAACTCATAAAAATATATCTAAAATTTCATTAAAATCCTTAATAACATTCATCCACTTAATATATTTTTCCATTATTATTTAGGTTAGTTTTCCTCGTCGACTCGCTCATCTAAATCGTGCGCATCTCACCATCTCAAATTCAACGCACCCAATGTGAGTGAACCTTTCAAATTCCCCGTTTTAATCATGTTTTTAGGGTGTATCATGTGTCTTTGTTTATTTACATATTATAACGAAACTATTGTGCATACATCATATCATGACATGTGTATTAGTTTGTTGCTGTTAAGTAGTTATTATTGGATGCAAATTATTATTTCAGTACATGCATTTGCCGAGGCCGCAGCTCCCCATCCATGAGGTTGAGCTTGATCCCCATTTTATTATGCGGTTGATCTGTGGCGTGCCCGCACGATTGGCTCCGTTTGATTGAGCCTTGATCGGTCATTTCATTTTACATTTCAATACATGCAATACGCTCGGCTCCGTTTGATTGAGCCTTGAGTGCACAGTTCAATTTACATTTCCAGTTCATGCAATACGCTCGGCTCCGTTTGATTGAGCCTTGAGTGCACAGTTCAATTTACATTTCCAGTTCATGCAATACGATCGGCTCCGTTTGATTGAGCCTTGATCGCACAGTTCATTTATGTTAGTTATCGTATGATATTGGTATATTCATGTATGCTACCAAGTGTTATTGTATGTTATAATTGTAACTGCTATTTGCCAATGTTTGATTACTTACATTTGCTCTTTTATGATTATGCACAATATTTTATTGATAAACTAACCATAAAATCATTATCAAATGTTTATCTAATAAGGTTCACTCGTCAACTTATGTTGACCCAAAACCTCCCATTTTACACATGATACAGGTGAACCAGCAGCAGCTAGGAACACATAGGACCTGGATTAGAAGAATAAAACGATTTAGTTTTTGGATTGTTATGTTTGGTTATTTTCCCTTGTATTGAATGAACATGTTTGGATGTTTGAAAAATGTAACTTTGACTTCATTTAATTATGAAACATAATAGTAAATGTCATGTGCTTTGGTGATAACCCAATTATGCCCCGACTCTTATTTCCGCTGCGGGTCGGGGTGTGACAAGAAATATATGTCCGCGAACTTTAAGATGAAAGATCTAGGAGAAGTTGATACCATTCTTGGGATCAAGTTGAAAAGAACTGAAAGTTAGATTTCTCTAAGTCAATCTCATTACATAGAGAAAATTCTGACTAAGTTTCAACACTTGAACATTAAAGAGTTTAATACCCCATTTGATCCAAGTGTGGAACTTAATGTGAACTCTGGGAGAGCAATGGCTCAACTGGAGTATTGAGTGCTATTGGAAGTATGATGTATGCAACACATTGCCACTCGTCCTGACATTGCTTTTGCTGTAAGCAAACTGAATCAGTATACTGTCAATCCAGGGACAGAACACTGGAAGGTAGTGGGTAGAGTATTTGGATACCTGAAAAGGACCAGTAACTTAGAACTAACATAGACGTCTAATTCCAGAATACTCGAAGGTTATTCTGATGCGAGCTGGATTGATCACACCAGTGATTCAAAATCTACAAGTGGGTGGATTTACACTCAAGCAGGAGGAGCAATTTCTCGGGCGAGCAAGAAACAGACGTGTATTGCCCACTCAACTATGGAAGTTGAGTTCATAGCACTAGCTGCGGCTGGTAAGGAAGCAGAGTGGATTAGAGATCTACTTACGGACATCCGTTTGTGGGATGTTCCAATGTCGTCCATTCCCATGTATTGTGATAGTGAGGCCACACTATCTAAAGTATACAACGCAGTGTATAATGGGAGGTCAAGACACATAGGTCTACGGCATAATTATGTGAGACAACTTCTTGAAAGTGGTACCATCAAGGTTGTTTATGTCAAGACGAGTAGGAACTTGGCTGATCCGTTTACTAAACCTCTGACGAGAGATTTGGTTGTGAATACCGCGAGAGACATGGGTCTAAAACCACAATAGAATCGTTAGTGATGGAAACCCAACTTGAACTTAGTGCTCCTATTTCTCAAGTTTAATGGGTAAAAACGAAGTCACTTAACGATAGAAGGTACTATCAATTTGATAGATCCATGTGAGGTATGATAGTATGTCGTTGCCGAGAACAAGGGTGAGCTAATGCTCTTAACAAAGTTTTGGAGGCATCCAAGCAACGTGGATGATGTAAAACTTTGCCTATATGATTTAGGGGTGGTGCCGCCTCGAGTGAAGATAAGTGGTTTGTCTTCTAAAGGGTCATAAAAAGGATTTATAGCGCACGACCATATTCGCGCTCAGTGAGAACACAAAGTCGGCCGGTGATGTGTGGGGGTAAACCGAAGGGGGCTATCAGGTTAATGGTTAATTCCATAGGACACCATCGAATCTGTTTCTTCTTGTTTATCAACATAAACTGGGTTTAATCTTCGTGACACCTAGTGACATCATCTGTCTAAGTGAAAGGAAACATTTTTAAGGGATAACATACAAGTTGGTATGTTTCCTTCATCCCACATTGGTGGGGGTAGTGAAAGTTGAGTGGTTTATAAGGTATTACCCCTTATGGGCCTCCAAAGTGTTAAATGGGTTGAGAAGTGGGTAAAGCCCACACGCGCGCCGAGCCAAGCCGAGCCGCGAGCTCGCGAATGGGCGCGTTTGAGGCGCGAATGAGCGCATTTGAGGCGCACTTTGCACGTACGCATCGTCGCTAGGAGCTGAGGAGCTTTTATTTTTAGCTAGGGTCCGGTTCAGGTGTGTTAGATATGTGGATCGAGATAGAGCTGAGATAAGATTGAGATAGAGATGAATTCAAAACAGTGGGGGTTATCTCCACCAGTTCGAATTCGTATGGGATTAATCCAGGAATTTGAATTTGAGATGGATATCTCTAGGAGTCCTTATTCGAATCTGTTGATGAGGGTTATCCCATTCCCCGTTTTTCTCATTCTCTGTTGAGATCCCAACCTATAAATAAAGGTCTCCTGCTACCCATTCAAATACTCTGATTTTCGCAGCCTCCTCCTTTGGTGTTCCTAGCTTCTGCGTTTTCTGGTTTCCATTGCTGTTGGAATACCAGATCAGTTCTGCATTAAATCCTGGGAGTTTACGCTGCAGCTCACAGCAATACGAGCGCGTAAAATCCTTTAAGGACAGGAATCATCCGTGCAGTTCAAGAATCACGTTTCTAATTCGCAAGGTTGGTTTTAATTTTTGCGTGTTCTTTAAATTCGTCCGATAATGGGACAGTCTTCTTCTACCTTTTTTCAATCAGTTTGCTCAAGTTGGAACAAACTAGTTTGGCCAATAACTCGGTAATTAATAAAATATATTAATATTCTGTTTGATTAAAATATTTTCAACATTATGTGTAGATGAAAAGACTTTCTTTTTTGACGATACATGGAACGAAGCCGCATAGAAGACGAAATATGTCCTGTGATGTTGGTCCAGTGGTCAAAAGGCTTGCTTTTCTTAGTGGAGACATAGGTTTGATTATCGCTTGGGCCATTTTTGAAGGTCATTTGGGTAAATGAATGAATCGAGGCTTTAATCTCGGGTTTGAACCTGACGAGGAGGCGAGGGTTTACAGATTCCATTTGTTTCCCACGCATAGGGGGGGGGGGGGGGCATGGTCTCATAAAAGTCGAGCAATCGGCCTTGAACATAAACCCGAACAGGATGAATTTACACGTGAGAATCTTTAAAGACGAAATATAAATAAGAAGATGAAAACATATGTTATTGTACTTCTCAAAGTGGACTCAACATTTTCTTTCTATTTAAAAGGCACTTTCTATTGCAGCACACGTTGAGCTTTTCTGCTTTTTTCTTGGTTCACAATCTCTGCATTGGTTCACATTCTCTGCATATGTTCTTGTGTTTCTATTTGTATATTTGTTCTAGTTTCAGGTGTTTCTTCACTTACCATAAAAAACCCTTTCATATTTAGATACACGATTTTAGGGGTTATTTTTTCTTGCTACATGAATCAGATTTGTGTATCTCTAAAAAAAAATTTTTGTACTTACGTTACATAACTCATGGTTTATTACTTTAGCAGAATAAAAGATAATACATATGTAAGAATATATACGTGAAATTTATAGAAATCAGTAAAATATATACGGAATAAAATATAATGGGCAATTTTACAATGCATCATAGAATAAAGTTTGAAAACAAAAACGAAGATATGTTTTTGGATTGAAGTTATGAAATTTATAGAAATCAGTACACACCAGTTTCTCTCACCCTTAAACTTCTCTCTTATTCTTTATACTCTCGAATTGTAGAGTAAATACATCAACGTCCTTATCAAACTTAACGGCCAACGAATAGCCTGGCTAGCGTGGGCAACGAATAGCCTGGCTAGCGTGGGCATCCAATGGAAAAAAAAGCCTGGCTAGCGTGGGCATCCAATGGCAAAAGGCGACCCCAGTCGCCTACAATCGCAAATAACGTTAGGTGGCCCGAGCCCACCATCTCCAATTCCGGGAAAAACCAGCAGCCTGAGGGCCCACTGCGATAAAATCCGGTTGAAATCAAATTTGAAGTTAAGATCTATAGCTTCAAACCAAAATCTTCACTTCCCTTCCGATTTCAATAGCTATGACTTTCACTTTTAATAAATTAGATATGTAGTCTCGTAAGTTTCCCCACCTATCACACTTGATATTAGTTTTTTTTTTGCGTTGACTCTTTTTAATGACCCTTACCTCTTTTAACTTTAAAGAACATAGAACTATCCCCTCTCTCTCTCCCTCACCACCATCTCACCCCGGCCATCACTAGCACCATCGGCGATCGTCTCAAGAGACATTGAATTCGATATTAAGTTCACTCGACATTTTGACTAACTGGCTACCAATATAAAGAAACAATAACAGCATCTATTACAAATAAGATCCCAAACCTACTTGCACGGTGGATGGCTCCCTAGTGGGGAGCCATGAAGATCAACCACATATGTAATCTCTCTTTTAATGTTACCCCACCCTACCTCGCCCTCTTAATGACAATTGTTAGGGCTTAGCGGGTATTAAATGGTGTATCTGGTATCCTTGGAACTTTGTTTCATTCGCAATCATCTTTTTTTTAACAATCTAATCTACTTCTAATTCGTTCTGATTGTTCATAGAAGAACTTTTAACTATTAGTTGATTCCTCTTACATTTCATAACGATTTTTTAAGAGGAATCCGTCAGAATTTGGTTCATAGAAGAACACTACAGCGTTACTATCATCTGTATGAAGTTTCGTAGTTAAAACCCCATTTCTATAAAACTCTTTTAAGCGTATTCAAACCGGAGGGTGACTAAGGAATGTGCATTACACTATACTATTAATGACAAGTTCCCTACCCTTGTCTACCGCTTCCTTATCACCCTCCCACAGACAGGGGTGGGCCACGTACTAAAATTATTATTTATGTGTTATTAATGTATCCGACAGTCTCGTGACACCATTCACCCAACATTTTCTGAAAAGTGACCGAGAACAAGTGGCGGGCCCCACCCGTAAGTATGTGGTGGTGGTGGGGCGTTCAGTATGTAGTAACCCATCCATTTGAAATTGCTTCAGAATGAACTGGGAAACAGTAGATGAACATACCTAACAGTCCCATGTCAAACAAGCATTATATTGTCCGCTAGCAATCGTTCTCCGGTTTCACTGCAAATGAGAAAAAGAAAAATAAAATGCAATCACTTATTGTCATATCAGATTAAAGTCTAATATGACAGCATACTTCACCTCAATATCTTCAAGTTCCTGATCCACTACTACCTGAAATAATAACAATCTACCAGCAACCCCATATTAATCACATTTACATTTTCAAACTAATTAATCGATGGTAAGATCAGGCGGAATCTATGTGAGTTATTGCGTTGATACAAAGGTTGTCAGGGTTGGGTCTTGGAGTCTGATGGACCGGTCTAGCCTTTCTCAAGCCCAGGTCTAATCTGCAACAAGAATATAACTATTAACCCGTTAGAAGGGGTCCAAGGCCATAAAAAGGGACCACTTTACGATGATCAAGTTAACATGTGTAATTGTGTATATGTATAACAAGTACATGTGTTCATAATGTATATGAGAGACAAGTAGAGGGAGGGAGAGTAGACACTGAGCCCAATCCGGGAAATACATCGTAATGAGAAATGAATGTATATTGAAGTCTAAATAGCGATAAGATACTAAACTTAAACTTTATTTCCTTGAAGACAAAAATGGAGAGAAGGATCATAACAAGCAAAATGAACCTTCTATTTCACAAGATTGCGTTGAAACAATTAGATAGATATAAGCTTTACATCTACTGCTCCCAATTATTTTCCCACTTAGAATTAGGAGTGCTCTTTATTTGGCCTCTGCCCTTTATGCAATTTCAGTTAGTCTTTTGATAATCAATCATGCTATACGTTAACTCAGCAATCAGAACATGAAAACCAAGGGTTCAACTCATCTTCCACCAGACATTCACAGGAGCACGCATCATCACAGCAGGTTGCAACACTTGAACAATTCAAACTCGCATTCGATGCCCATTTTGATTTGAGGGTCTGGTCGGGAAAGAATGGATAAATCAGATTTCTTTAGCAAATGAAACCGTTGATCTGCAAAAAGTTGATTGCTGATGTCTGCGTAACCTTATACTATTACTGGGGTCTCCATACTACCTTATGGACCACAATACCTGTTGCAGAGCAATAAAACCTGTGGGTTACAAATAGATACAAAACAAGACCAAATATACTCAAAAAGAAAAAAATTAGCATGCCGCTTTATCAAATATCTTGATCAGTAAACTAGTGAAGATACTTGACACAAAAGTTTGACTAATGAACACAATTACTCATCAAAAGGACAGATGGTGGAAGGGAATCATGTCCCGGTACCACTAAGATGCTCCATAAAAGTATGTGAGCATGATTCCATAAGATTGAATCAAAAGAATAAGTAAACAATCATATTAAATGGAACAGCAGGCAGTAACATCATCCAATTAACAATAAATCTCGATACAAGTTGAGCACGTGGATGTTAAAACTTTGATTTGAACTCCTTAACAGACAAACTATAGTAAACTGCATCACTCTTAGATCAGGCGGTGTGGTTTCACGCCCCTGCCACCTCACCCTTTACAACGCCCCATAGCGCCCCTCCCCCCATTTCCTAGGCGCCAAGGGAGGCGCTATCCTTGGCCTTCGCCAAAGAGATAGCGGGCGTGAAGGGCTGCATTTGGTGGGACCCATGTCTCTTGACCAATCAGCTTTTGTTTATTTTTTCTTTCTTTTTTTAATATTTAATTAGGGGGGTGCTATGATTATCCCAAATCTACATGGCGCTTACGTGGCGTGATAAAGCCCCTTGGGGCTTTTTACCACACCACCCAGCCTTAACAATCTAACAATCATCTACAAAGGACTATGTTATCTACCTATTTGGTCAAATAGCAATATATAATTCATCAATTCATCCATCTTACTCACTGCAAAAGGGCAAAAAAAAGCAATCATACTTGGTACAAAACAGCTGCATTAGTTAAATAGTTACCTCTCTTTTTGGTTGGATAAATATCCATTTAACAATACATATATTCTCTATTTATCATTAGTCATACTATGCGGATAAGCAAATTTATTCCCAGACCAATCCCTTTGGTGCATCATCATATTAAAAGGATGCGAATGCGACTCAAACGCCTGCACCATCTGCGGCTGCTGCGCGTAAGGCATAGACACCATGTGAGGCGGATAAGGCATCGGAATCTGCACACTATTCCCATTCCCATTGCCACTAGACTCCTGTAAACTCTGCGGAACAGGAGTCGACGCAAACAAATGATCCGAAGACGAAGGTCCTTCATTCGACAACCCCTGCATCCGCTTCAAATACAACCTATACTTCTGCAAATGACTAGCAACATTCTCACGTGTCAAACCTTCAACATTCATCAACTGCATAATCGTTTTCGGAACCGCGTTTTTCACACCTAAATGCGCCACAACGTCCACAAACCGCTTGTGCAATTGCGGTGTCCACACCAAACGCGGTCGTTTCGACGTCCTAGCCGACGAATCAGCTTCCTCTCCGCCACCGCCACCACCACCACCGCTATCAACATGCCTCAATTTCCTCAAATCCGAACCGTCTCCGGTCAGATCAACCGTTTCCTCACCTTCAATTAACATTTCATCAACTCTCTCCTCACCAAACGACTTAAAACCGTTAAACAAACCGTTAGACAATCCGTTATTCAACGGTTTTTTGAGATTCGATAGAGTGTTCTGCGAAGCGCGATTGACGTCAATCATGCTCCGGTGAGGTACCGGCGAGATGCTGAACGCCGTCGCAAGCTCCGCCGGAACCAGCGACTGTGAAAGCGGCATCAGATCATCGACGGTAGGTAACCCTAGCTCCCACTCTGAAACTCGATCGTCATCGTCGTCGTTGCTGACGTCATACTCTATTATTCTCACTTCTTCACCCATGGATGCAGATCGAAATTATGATCACAATTACAAATTCACAATTAATTGAAATTGGAAATTGAAATGAAATGAAATGCAATGAATTTGATCTGGAATTTGGTGTTGGATTTGGAGTGAAGAAATTAGGAGATCAGGATTTCACGTGTGAAGGTGTTGGGAGATATTTTTGGGTGAGGGTAGAAATGGAAATAATTAAGGTAAAAGTGTGATTATTTATTGATAAAAATGAGGCAAAAGTACAGGATCGGATTCCAAATGCCACCGTGGAAGTTTTACTTACCCCACAGCTCTCGATTCTTCCGAAAATATCTGTTACAAAGTCTTAATCCAAATAACTTTTTAATAATATTCTTTTTCCATTTTTAAACTAGAATAATAATAATAATAATCTTTATATAGAGTTGGGAAATATTATTATTATTTGATCTGATGGTTGATATTGATTAGACTAGTGGGTGAAGCTAGGAAACAATTTTGATGGTTTGTACGTAGTTTGTTTTGATTACTTGTGTGTATTATGAAAATTTGATTTTGAATGAAATTTATGTTAAAACGTAGATAAGACAAACATGATAAATTTGAAATTTTATAAAATATTATATATAAAAAGTTAATAAGAAAAACAAGACGTGAGTTTGCATGTGTCATAACTTGACCGGGCAAAAAAAGAAAGGGGAAAGTAGATGTCGTAAGGGCAGGCTTAGACTACTAGTTGTTGCTCAAGCTAGCGACCGATTCATCCTCTAATATTGCGACACATTACGCTGACCTGACACCTACTCATCACCTTCCACTCGCGCCACCTCACTTGAGCATGTTGTGGTAACTTCACCAATAGTGTCCCAAAACACCCCTAAACAAGCCACTCACCCAAGCTACCACGCTCACGGCTGCTCACTCACGCCCCCGTTAGCTTGACACCGTTTTGGTGTTCGCGAGCCACCGTGGCAGCCGCGTTGCTAGCGTCTGATGCTCACAGCACCACAACATAGAGTCTTATTAAAGCTAAGAGGGTCATACTATAACTTGAAATCTTGAAATCTATATTAAAACTGATGCTGGAATCACTAGTAGCAAGTGCTTCAAACACTTGTAAGTTGTAACCTCGTGATATAGTAAATAGTGTTCACCGACCTACAATAATAGATAACATATATAATATGTTTGAAATTTTAGTAGAAAGTATATAATTTAGATGGAATTTTGGTATTTTTGGATACTAGTAATGGTAGTAATGGTATATTGTATGTTAAAATCTAGATCTTGAACTTCCTTAATTTCATCATCGACTCATACAACACAACATGATATAAACTTGATATGGAAATAAATCGAGTTTAGATTATCGTCTTAAACAAATTACCCTCTAAACCATTTGATAACCAAGTCATGTTCTAGGGTTAAGTTATGGATTGATAAATCGATGTAACATGTTCATATATGAAAGTTCAACCCGTTTGCCTTCTATATACGTGATAATTTTGTTTACTTGACCAACTTGAACCCACTATACATGTGACAACTAGCGTTTGCGTGGGTCAGGGTTGAGTTTTCAGATACAATTATTTAAACAAGTTGAACCCGAAGTATCATATAACTAGTGTAAGGCATGGGTCATGCTTCACATGCTATTCCTCGTGTAACATCTTTCTTGCATCATCGTAACATGTGGTGTCTCGTTTTTACACATTACGCATGTCAACAAAACTTTATTACGAAGTCTTGAATCTAAGCATTACGTGTAAAAATTGCAGAGCCTCGTTCTCACACGTTGCACCAATGTACGTAAGTTTATATTGATTTCATAACCCATAAGTATGGAATTTGTGTTCTCTTGTGTTATGTTGCAGCATGTATTAAAAGTTAACATTATTCAACCTTGATTACTGTATAGTCTTACAATGGTTTATCCATTTGAAAGACCAAAACTATGTTGATAAAAATATAGAATGATAATACTAAAACAGAATTTGTTGTTTTACTTCAACGTATAGTTATCCCTGCTTTATAATATAAAAACACCCGAGATTCTAAAATTGTTGATAGCGGGGTGATAAATAAAAGAGAAAAATCACAAAAATAGACACATAGATCGAAAAAATTAACAAAATAGACTTTCAACCTATGCCAAAATAGACATGTCTAAACCAACCAATCAAGAGATGACAAATAGGATCTCCCGGCTAAGACAACTAGAATTTAAACGTTTAAACACTTTCAAAAACCATTATTATTAGACAGTCATACATAAAAAACGTAATTACCATATTGTTTTGTAAAATTCATATAAAATCAAGCTAGACCTCAATTAAGTTGAAGTTGGTCTTGATATTTTGAAATAGTAAGAGAATTAACTAAAACTCTTGTTCAAAAAGTTCTAAAGATTCCTTCATGTACCATAAAACTAGGAATCTAAAAACTTTTTTGGATCTTGAATTAACCTTTATGTGCTCAAAATATTTGTTGCTATAACAAGTTTTGTTTTATTTTACTAAAAAACACGTAAAAACGAGTCGTGTAATAAAAAATAATATACAAATATAATTTTAAAAATTACAAAAGTAAATACATATTTTTTTGAAGTAAAATGAAAATGAAAAGCTATGTAAAGTTGATTTTATGATAGTGGAGGATGTTTTTATTCAAGATTATAATAAAACAACCAAGAAAAGCTAAAGTTGATTTAATATAAAGGTATTGTGTTGATAAGAAAACAAAATACAAAAAGTAGATTTGATAAATAATTTTCAACGAGGGATGAAAAACACTACCACTATTAATGCTTAGTAATGATGATATAATTTGATAAAGAGTCGTGACTTAAAGCTAAATAGAAATTATCTCGGTTTGTAAACAAGCCAAACTCAAATTATCAAAGCTAAATAGAAATTATCTTCGGTTTGTAAACAAGCCAAACTCAAATTATCTTGGCTGGCTCGGCTTATTAGCTCATATAACTTATCTAAGTGCATTACTTAATTATTGTATTAAGTAGTCTAACTCAACTGTCCCTTGAGGAGAGTTGTTGAAAACCTAGAGGTTCTAGGTTGGAAACCATGGCTCCTCTCTATAAACTCACTTGACTTTGCAAAAACTAAAGAGTAACCAAGGCCAAAGCCAAACCCACACGAACTGATCGGTTTGGTTTGAAACAAGACAGGCGAGATGACCCTAGTTAAACCAAACCCATCCAAGCTTATTAGGTTTAAAACATTCGAGATGACCATGGCTCGGCTGATTTGACTCGTGAACAACCACCCACATAGATTAAAGTTAATTTTACATTATGATGCAATCTATTGATTTTAATAGGTCATGGGTACGTAGTTGGATTTAGTTAACTTATAATCATATTGATATAGTTTTATTAAGGTATATAATATATTTTGATATTAAAATACGAGGCAGAACAATATTACGCCCCCATGATCATGTCAACGAAAATAGCCATGACTTACTCGACTACCATGTCGTGTATTGATTATTAGTCATATTAAGGGAGGATGGAGTGATACGACTTGTTCCACTCGCCACATCATCCGCTTCCATCCCCGCTTTCCTCCTCCCTTCTTTGTTTCTTGCACCCTCCAACACCACCCTCACCTTACACCTCAGCCCCCTCTCCCTTGTGGCATCCCGCCCCTGGCCATCCCGACTCCACTCCCTCCTCCCTAAGATGTTACAAGAAATAGAATACACAAATGCCTTGGCTTGAACTTTAGGCATCATGCAAAGGATTAAGGTTCCTGTAGTGGGTCATATAAACCGAACTTTAAGATAAAATAAAAATTCAATTAATGCCACAATGACCGTTTAACAGAGACTTACAGCACGACAATATTTATGTTAACAGAGGTCAAAATCTGCTTGTGGGACGACAGCAAAACCTAGCACCTGCATGCAGATTGAAAAAAAAAACAGATCAAGATAAAGCCAATTTTTAACTTGAAAATCAATTACATTACCCAAATGTCTTTTTACATAAGCAACAGTCGCGCAGGTGTTGTTCAAAGCTTCCGAAGATACTTAATCACCTGGATAATACTTCAATGTTCTCGTCAATTGCCTTTAA
The DNA here is from genome assembly GCA_947069175.1 of Scalesia atractyloides. Taxonomy (NCBI): domain Eukaryota; kingdom Viridiplantae; phylum Streptophyta; class Magnoliopsida; order Asterales; family Asteraceae; genus Scalesia; species Scalesia atractyloides. The sequence continues at coordinate 93,169,767 of CAMTDV010000025.1, forward strand.
AGTCGGTATGTGAAACATCGCCCAAATTTTTCTTAGGCGGGGTAAAGGTTATTTTTCAAGATCACTAGATGCAGAAAGGAGTAGAATAAGCTTACATGAAATTTATCTTCATACGGCACACAAGTCTCTGTAGGCTAGAGTTTTTGTAGTTGGTATGCGCAGAGGTGACTGAAACCTTTTTTTATGGTATAACACTCCTAACAAATACTTATTTAGAGTATACCAAGACAACTGTATTATGACATGATTGAAACATTACTGATCCATGATGCCAGTATTTATATAATATTTAATCAACCAATAATAAAACACAACAATCGCGTCTAGGTCGGGTCAAAGCGGATCGTTTTTTATCCTTATACATAACGTATTAAAGCATAATTTATGTAACCTAGACAAACTGATTATGCACTTCCAATCCAACTACTTGCTTTAAGTGTTTTCAACTTCATTTTCTTCATTTTATGTTTGATTCCAGCCGAGTATGCCCAACTACCAACATCTGCATACAAACTAGACAACAACAAACTGCTTCCTGCACTCTCCGGCTCGAGCTCAGCTACACGTTTCGCAGCCATCTGGGCTAGACCAACGTTTCCATGAAGCTTACAAGCACCCAAAAACGCACCCCACACAAACAAATCAGGCTCAATTGGCATTTCTTGAATCAGTTCATGAGCCTCAGTTAGTTTCCCTTCTTGACCCAACAAATGTACCATACACGCATAATGCTCTAATCTCGGTTTAATCTTGAATTTCTCTTGCATTATCAAGAAAATCCTTTTACCAAAATCGACCATCCCAGACTGGCTACAAGCTGTCAAAACCGCTGTGAAAGTTAGATGATCAAGTTTGACTTTTTCGTCAACCATTTGATTGAATAGTGAAATTGCTTCATTGCAATGCCCGTGATTTGCAAATCCGAATATCATTGAGTTCCAAGTGATTGTGTTTCTTTCAGGCATGTTGTTGAAGAGCGTTTTCGCTTCGTGTATGAAGCCACATTTAGCGTACATGTCTATAAGTGCACTGCAAAAGAATACATCTTTCTCCACTCCGGTCACTACTGAATATCCGTGAATCTCTTTCCCGTGAATCGAATCTGCAAGGTTTGCACAAGCAGGTAAAAGAGAACTAATTGTAGCCGAAGTTGGTTGCATTCCAGCGGCCAACATTTTCCTGAACGAATCAAACGCTTTGTGATTTTGTAAGTTTTGAACGAATCCGGAGATGATCGAAGTCCAAGAAACGACATCAGGATCAATCCCACTTTCTTGCATTGAATGGAAAAGTTTAGCGACTGTTGAATTGTCGTTGGCTTGAGAAAAACCTGCGATAAGCGTATTCCACGTCACCAAATCTGGCGTTATTCCTGTGGATCGCATTTCTTCGACTAATGTTAACGCTTCGTTCACCAATCCATGTTGAACACACCCTGCAACCATGGTGTTCACAGCTACCAAATCTATTTCCACCATTAAATCAAAGACCCTCCTCGCATTCTCAATCCTCCCGCATTTCGAATACATATCAATCAACGCACTACTAACAAACACATCATATTGTAACTCTTGTTTCACAACAATAGCATGTAACTTATCACCTGTTCGTCGATCCGACAGGTGCCCACACGCCTTTAAAACACTTGGTAAAACGAACTTGTTGGGCTCCAAACCTTCTCTTTGCATCTCACAGAACACACCCATAGCCTCCTGGTAAAACCCATGACGCGCGTATGCGCCTAACAGAACATTCCAGCTGTGAGTGTTTCTTTGCGGCATTTCATCGAACATCTTGCGTGCATGATGTATCTGACGGCATTTAATGTAGAAATCTATGAGCTTTGAGGCAATGTGGGTGGATCGAGCTAACCCATTGATGATTAAGTGGGCATGTAGATGTTTTCCGGATTCTAATGCTCGATTGAGCGCGTAGTTCTTGATTATCTTTACGTACCCATCTGAAGCTAATTGAAACGAACGAAAACAATGCATAGAAAAGCGGCTCTGTGGCAAAATCAAGTTTTACAGGAGCGATTGCGATATCATGGCGTGATATTGAACATCGAAACGCAGATAAAAAACATTTTGCGTCGATATATTTGTAAATCATAAACAATGGCGTTGTAATAAAAAGAAGAGCTTTTTAAACTAATTTAACCAAAAGAAAGTGTGTCTAAAACTAAAACTGATAGTATAAAATGTCGATACTCGTACGATATTTTTTTATGATATCACCTGTTCGTGACGATAAAGGAACAAAAACTAATTGTATTTAACTCGTTCGATTTTATACAAAACTTTTATTACATGTAGTATAAAGTAATTAAAAATCACCTAAATCCCACCTCCTCATTATGCTAAAGTCGTAATTGGAAAATTAATAATTTTAAAATAAAAACATTTTACTATTTTCCAATTTTCAAGCCCATTGTCAGTTTCCATCATCCATGGGATCCTCAACAATAATTATAATACAGTCAAAAAAGCAAAAATAACTAAAGTAATTAAGAATGTGGTTATATATAACGATTTATGTTTCATTTAGATACTTCCAATACAATAAAATGAACTGTTCATAAACTCAAAACTAAATGAATACATATCCGAATGATGACATTCATAACCCCACGTTATAAAATGATGATGATTCATATGTTGCTAGAAAAATACAATAATAAGGCTTAGAATATTTTAGTTATTTAGTCTAAATAATAAAGACATAAAACTCGATAAAAAGGTATTTAGCAAGTTAAGAAGTCGTAAGAGTAAATGTTGAAAATTAAAGGTTAAAAATAAAGAAAAATACAAAAAGACAAAAGAAGACAAAAAAAAAAACACTGTAACTAATGATGTAAATTAATATAGTGTAATGTGTTGATTCATACACATTTGAATATCCAACCCACATATTAAAGAAATATTACTCCAGCTTTCCTTAAAAATAATTGGGACCCATTTATATTTATAAAGCCACCATATTTGAAACAACAATAACATTGTAGACATCAAATGTCTTTCCAACAGACTACAAATCAAAAGGGGCATACCATCCACGTGGAAGGTTGTACTTGGGTTGTGACTCACCCACCATTCACTGTAGCATATCCTGTAGCTAAAAATGTGATTTAATATATAGTATAATATAATATAATAGAAATTTATTTGATGGTTTTGGTTCGAATTTTATATACCTAACAACCGTTTAGTTTGACGGTTTTGACCAGTGAAGCAGGCGAAAACGGGTTTGACGGCTTTGACACTAGGCAATTGGTGTAAATGAGCCCAACTTCTCACCAGATACTCGAAATTTGCATGCTAAACAACCTTAATCGAGATGAGCTTAAAAGAGAGATCGAAATCAAGCTTGTGCTTTTATTGAGACTAGTGTAAATGAGCCCAGCTTCTCACGAGATACTCAAATTTGCTTGTTAAACAACTTTAACCGAATTGAGCTTAAAAGAGATCGAAATCAAAATCCTGCTTTTATTGAGGCTAGTGCAAATGAGCCTAGCTTCTCACGATATGCTCAAAATTTGCTTGCTAAACAAATTCAACTGAGCTGAGCTTAAAAGAGATCGAAATAAGACTTGTGTTTTATTGAGGCTAGTGTAAATGAGCCTAGCTTCTCACGAGATACTTAAAATTTGCTTGCTAAACAACTCTAACTGAGCTGAGCTTAAAAGAGATCAAAGTCAGGCTTGTGTTTTTATTGAGGCTCACTTGTTAAACAAGCTCGAACATGAGCCACACATGTATAGCTCAAGCTGACTCACGAGCCTAAATAAGATTTATATATATATAGAAACGGGATCCGGAGAAAACTATTTGAAGTGTGAGAACGGTGAGAACAGATCCTGGCCCAACACGTGGCAGGGGCTCGCTAAATGGTACGCGGGGTACAATTGTCATTCTTCAACCCGCTTAATAAATGGCGTTATCATCATTAATATGGCGTTTTATCATCTATTTATTTTCAAAATGAAAAATGTCTTTATTTATTCAACCCTGCCAAATATATGGCGTTATCTTTGTTTTCATTATAAATTGTCAATGGCGTTTTTTAGACTTTTTTGTTTTGCATATCTGATAAGTTTGTTAATTGGAAAAACAAGTTAATTATTCATTTTTATGGCGTTTCATTATGGCGTTATTATCCATTTTATTAGTAACTTTAAATTCATGGCGTTTTCATATGTAATAGTCTAAAACAAAAGACATTAGCCTACATTTTTCATCATGAAAATTACAAAAAGAAAGTAATTCATGGCGTTTAATTAATCTATATATTCCGCCATTCTTTGTTGTATTCTTCTTAATCCTGCTTCATACAATTCATTAATTTTTGTTGGCCCTAACTTCACGAACTTTTTTAAAGATTTGACCACCTTTTTTCTGTGTTCATTTTTGTACTATATCAGTAGTTTTGCAATGTATTTAACCCTGAGATCATTTAGTTGTCTTTATTGTAGTCCATTTGGTGCAGTTTCATTTGCCAGACCACATCGCCAACCAGTCATCTCCCCCATATATGTGTCCATATGCCTCTTTGCAAAAATGCCACGGTCGATCACGTTTTCCTCTATCCTCCAACCCATCTTTCGCCTGATAATAGGGGCTTTCTTCATGATCCGTGCCTTCGGGTGTTTTAAATACGCAAGTAGTTTGCAAAAGCATCTTGCTGCAGTTTCATATTTTTTGTATATATTAATGTGTTTGTTGCATCTGGATCTTGTTTGACGGTTCGACGCCATAATATTATCTTGTTCGCGTTTTCTAGGGTTTTCGCGTTTTCGTTGAATTGGGGGAGGTTTCTCTGAGAGTATATATGTCTTAGTCCTGTATTGTATGGGTTTTGTATGTGCATTTTTACTCTTTTGCCCTTAATGAAGCGCGCCAACGTAATAAAGTTTAGGTTATTTACGAAAACGCCACCGCACCAATCTAATCCATTGATTTTTTTGATCCAACGACTGATGGCCGTTCTCAACGTTTTCACATTTAAACCGTTTTCTCTAAATCCTGGCCCTATATATATACATACATATATATATATATACATATATATATATATAAGGGTAGGGGTCTATATATACATATATATAAGGGTAGGGATCCTAAGAGAAGAGCACCCTATTTGAGAAACCTAAGAGAAGAGCACCCTATTTGAGAAACTTGAGAAACATTCTGGACCACACATTTTCCCCAAGCTTTTCGTAATATACACATATGTATAGTTTACAATTGACTATATACATATGTGTATAATCCAATATACATATATGTATATAGTCAGTTTTAAACTATACATATGTGTATATTACGAAAAGCTTAGGGAAAATGTGTGGTCCAGAATGCTTCTCAAGTTTCTCAATTAACCTAGTGCTTCTCACATGATCCTAACCCATATATATATATATATATATATATATGACCCTTTGGATTTAGAAATCATAAATTAAAGTTCGTGATAAATCTCACACAACTACACCATCACTTTATGGTGATTTAATTCTTACTCTTAGAGTTTTCCAATCTTATCAAGTTAGGCAAATAACCTACTTTTAATACAAGAGACATGGGGTGGTAAAGAGTCTTAATTAATTAGAGATTTTATTAGAGACATAAACTCTAATAAAAACTAATAAATTGGCATAAAATTCTACTTAAGGGTGAAGGGAGTGGTTAAACATTTGGAATAGGTAAACTCCCCATACCCCAATCAGACAGTGCCACGTCAATTCACCTAATGTGTTTACCTAATGCTCAAAAACGTTGGCGGTGGTTTACCTATCCTGGATTAGGTAAACTTTTTTTTTAAACATTCATAAAATTACACTAAATTAAAACAATTAAAATTACATTAAATTAAAATAAATTAAACTAGTCTCCGTCGGAATCGACCAACAGGTGGGGCAAATATTGACTATCGAGATGTTCCACGAGCTCGTGTTTTAGTCTCCAATGCATGTCTTCATCCAAAAGCTCGTCCAACACCCTATCGTCTAGAGCGGGATCGACCGGTGGATCCCGAATGTGTACCGGTGCTATCGCGTTTCCGTCGTCTTTTATAATCATGTTGTGTAAAATAGTACACGTGTACACAACATTCCTAATTTTTTTAACGCTCCTTGCTCGCATCGGCCGACTCAATACACCCCATTTCGACTTCATGACACCAAAAGCCCGTTCGACGTCTTTTCTTGCCGCTTCGTGTTGCCTCTTGAACTTCTTTTCGTCTACTTCGTGAGGGTATGGAATTGATTTCACAAACACATACCATTTAGGGTAGATTCCATCCATGAGCAAATAACCACGTTTCTATAAATGATTGTTAACGTAAAATGGACAATTAGGCGCGGTTCCATTTCATTCCGTTAAAAATAACAGAGATTGTTGTAGCACATTGATATCGTTTTGTGAACCCGGTGGACCGCAAAAAGCATGCCAAATCCATAAATCTTGAGATGCCATCGCTCCGAGCATAACAGTCGGGTATCGGTGATCTCCTCTCATATACTGGCCTCGAAGCTCTGTGGGACATATTCGCCAAACGAAATGGGTGCAATCAAGGCTTCCGAACATACCAGGAAGGTGATGTTTTTCCTAATGGGCGTCGTATAAAAGTGCCATGTCGTGGCTTGTCGGTCTACGTAAGAACTCCGAAGCGTATATTCTGCAAACAGTCGGGTATCGCTTCGAGCATAACAGTCGGGTATCGGTGGTCTCCTCTCATATACTGGCCTCGAAGCTCTGTGGGACATATTCGCCAAACGAAATGGGTGCAATCAAGGCTTCCGAACATACCAGGAAGGTGATGTTTTTCCCCATGGGCGTCGTATAAATGTGCCATGCCGTGGCTTGTCGGTCTACGTAAGAACTCTGAAGCGTATATTCTGCAAACCGTTTCGTAAAAATATTCTAGGCACTCGAGGGAAGTTCTTTCGGCCATATGCAAGTACTCGTCGTTCTCGTCTGGAGTGCTACCGGTTGCGAGCTGTTTAATAGCCAATGTAACCTTTTGCAAAGGCGTAAAGCCCTTCCTACCTCGCGCATCGTAAGCCTCTTGAAAGTACTCGTCATTCGCTTCCACGTCGCTCACAATTTTTAGAAACAAACGTTTCGACATACGGAACCTATGCTGAAAAATATCTTATTTGTATTTCGGGTCTTCGAAAAAATAATCCGCCATGAGTGTCTCGTGCCCAATCTCACCTTGACTTTTAATATATCTCCTTCGGTTTGATGTGCCCGTGTCTTCAAGTTCGGCCTCTTCGATAAGATTTTGGAAAAAAAAGAATGCTACTACCGGTTGAATCGTCAATACTATCGGTTCAGAAAAATAACGGGAGTTCATCCACCATATTGTTTTCGAACACTTGAGTAAAGGTATGGTATTTTTTGGTTTGAATGGGGAATGAATATTAATGTGTGTGGACTTAATTTGTAGTTTAAATTTTAAAAAAAATATTTTTTTATTTAAACGGCTATATAGCCGTTGAATGAAGTAACGGTCACAATCATGATCACTCACAGATCAGTAAAGGTTCACCGATGTTCTAGGACACCGATCGGTAAACACCAACGGCGGCAGTGTTACCGATCGGTAAACCGCTTTGCCGATGGAGTATACCTACGACTCCGTTCACCCTAAGAGTTTAACTTCTATATGAAGAGTCTAGTAAATGATTTTAATTTCAGTAAATTCATATAACAACACCTCATTTTATGGTGATTCTTCTTGAAGCCAATCAACTTCAAGGCATGATCTTCTATTTCTAAACCATACAAAGCATAACATAAGTGTTTATATTCATTAAAATCAAAGCTACATAAAATTACTTATATAAAATGTTTACATAAAACATTTCAAAGCATTTATGTTTTAACCATTTTTAACAATCATGTTAAAATGAAATAAATTCTAACGTGCACGTTAGAAATATTAACATTTCCACAAAATGTTAATTCGCCAACTATCATATTACTTTAATTAACTGCTCTTTGTTATATCTTACGGCAAGTATCTCGTATCCCATGTCAGTGGTATTTGAATAATGTGTCAATGGTATTTGAATAATGTGTCACTGGTATTTGTATTGTTCCACCCCTTTTCATAAAAAGTAAACCTTCATTTCTTTAACATGATTAAGACTTCATAAGCTATAATCAATCAACTGAATAAATAATCAATCAATAGAATAGAATAGATAAGATAACTTTACGCGATTTTCATATCAATAAATTTATATATATATAAAGGCCAATATTTATTGATTTAGTATTCCATCATGTTATGATCCTATATTTTATTTCATTGGTAAGATAAATATCGAAAACAAAGATTTTATTTTTATAATATGGTTGGATTAACATTTTTTAGCATTTACGATCGACATAACAAGACAAAATTTTAAATTAACAAACCATAACAAAATATTAACCCTGTGACATAACAAGACAAAACTATAAATTAACAAATCAAAACAAAATATTAAACCTAACGACAAAACCCATTAAATTAAAAGGACTTATAACTTATAAACCCACAAAGTCTTATCTGAAACTAAACTTAAACCAACTAGTATAAACCCAAGTTTCCAGCCCATAATCCCACATTCTAAAAGCCTAAAACCCCTCTTTTTTCCAAATCAAACACCGTTGCTCCGCCCCTCAGACCATCGTTGTCACACCCTGACCCAGCAGCAGAAAATGGTAGTCGGGGCATGATTGGGTTTTCATCAAAGCTCATGACATTTACTATAAAGTTTCATATTTATTATTTCTCTTTAAAGAAGAAGTTACGATAGACATACAAGCATAACGTGTTCAAATACACTTTCATTACAAACTAAAGTTTTAAACAAAAATCATGCAATTACAAAGGGAAACTAAACTAAATGTCCATTCCAAAGCATTAACTTGTTTATTCTTCTAGGCCATCCTACGTGTTTCCTTTCTCAACTGGATCACCTGTATCATGTGTAAAAATAGGGTTTTTGGGTCAACATAAGTTGGCGAGTGAATCTTATAAAAACATTTGAACGAATTTGTTATTTTGGTTATAAAAAGTGCATAACCACATATGAGTAAACGTAAATGTAAATTTAATCACAAAACACATAATATCAATGAATGCACAAGCACACACACCAAATGATGAACAATGAGATCAAGGCTCAATCAAACGGAGCCGATCTAATGAGGCACCTGATGCTCAACTCGTCTCCCACGAGGAACTGATAGGCCTAATGAATGATTTGCACACAACTTGACAAGAATGTAAACACGTATCACAACAAACAATATTTACATTATAAGTTTAGGTCATATAATGGTAATAGCACAAGTTTGAATAAACGAAATAATTAAAGCGACACATGATACACCCCAAAACATGAATAAAAAGGGGAATTCGTAAGGATTCACTCACAGTGGGTGCGTTCCTTGATGACGATGAATGCGCACGAATATTATGATTCAACCGACGAGGGAAAAACTAACCTAAATAATAACGAAATGATTCGGTAAATAAATAAACTTTATTTGAGATTAATATTTTTAATTAGTGCTCTTAATAGGATTGTTAGATTTATTTTTGTGAGTTTAAGGAAATTTTCTAACTTTAATAATCTTATTTTTAAGTATTTTAAAATAATTTTCCAATTAAATAAATAAATAAAAAGAAAATAAAAAGGTTGACTTTTTGACCGTTGACCGTTGACCGGTCGGACTGTGTTTATTCTATGCGCTGAGTGAGGTTCGAACTCGTGACCTCTCGTATACGTGCATGCAGCTCTACCAACTGAGCTACGTGTCTAACCCGAAATATTCTTGATTTTTATTATACTTATATACTGATTAGAATATTTCAGAAATTAATTTATTTAAAAAGGGTTTTAACTGATCGAACCGGTGCGCAGGATATGTTTCGAACTCGTGACCCCGACGTTGTTTTGCACCCAGCCCTACCAACTGGGCTGGGTGTCTAACCCGGTAACTAAAGGATTTTAATTATATTTATATATTATATGTTTTGTTTTATATTAACGTTATAAAAATGCTCGGTTTATATAAAGGATTTGGCATTATGTATGGGACTCGAACTCGGATCTTCGCGTTTCAAATGCACACAGTCCACCACTGGACTGTATGTCTAACCCGATTAAAATCCCATTTTTAATTATACTTATAAACTTTTTGAACTTCATCTCTTTCCTTGAATCAAAACACAGAACAAATCCGACTGTTATCTAAATTTTTAACAATTTTGGTTACTGGTTTACAACTAACGGAATTAAACATGAACATTGAAAGGTTTTAAAGATTCATACCCACTGGAAGATAGAACTTTGATGATCCCGGTGACCAACTCCGACGAGTTCCAAATTTTTCCGGCGAAGTGCAGAAAAGAAAACAAAGAGTTTTTAAGTGTTTGATGTAGAGAGTGTTTTGAGGAAATGAGCGAATTCGTTTGTGGTGAAACGATTTGTATTTATGGAGTAACCAGTCAATCCCGATTTCTGTTCCGAATTCCGGCGAATACAGGTGTTTCCGACGACAAAGGTTTTGATCAGAGAATTTAGAGTGGAACTTTGGAAGAAATGAGCGAGATATTGAGGTGTGAAGCATCGATATATATAGTGTATTTTCAATCATAGGAATTTTCGGTTTCACAAGTCTCGGCCGACTTGATTTCCGGGATTGAGATCGATCGTTATGGACTCCATGATTGAGTCTGATTACTCGATTGAAAAGCGGTTTTAGTCTTTTGATCGCAAGGTAAACAGATGCTTGATTAATTCCTGATTTCGAGTTCGGCTGTTACAGGGCGGTTGTTCAGGAATTCAATTTCGAGATCTTGTATTAATATTGTTTAGTTTAGATTTTAAACAAATAAATGTGTGTGGCGGAGTGGTGTGAAGTGTGTTTGGTTAGGGGTGAGACCCGGGTTCGATTCCCGCGGTCTACCCCTTTATATATATATTTTTTTATTTTTTTTGTATAACTATTATATATATAATATATATTATTTATTATTATTATTATATTTATTTATATTATTAATATGAAGAATCTCAGAAACGATTAACGTAAATTTGTATCGAAAGGACCATAATATAAACTTGATAAAAATGGTGCGGGTTTTAGAACCCGTTTTTCGACGAATGTTACAATCGTTGCTCCGCTCCTGCAGTTCGTGCACCCTCATCGACTTCATTGTTGCAGTCCCCTCATCTTCTTCTCTTAACCAAATAAAGGTATATCTTTTTGTTAGTTTTTTTACATCGTACTTTATGTTATACGAATTTTAAATTGTTTTGAAACTTTCGTCCAAGTAATATATATTGGTGAATCTGAATTCTCCATATCATGTATTTAGGGTTGTTTGTTTTTATAACTGTAATGTCATTAAAATTGGGCTTGAGTTTCTTAAATTTTCAAACTTGACTTATGATGCTCAAACGTATGCATACTTAAAGATCACAAATAACAACAATTTATAGGCGTTTTATGCTCTGCACGCACCCTGGAAACCTACTGTTTGTTGGAATTACAGATGGCAAATATACATATACATTATTGTTTAATGTATCTTGTCTTTTGAGTTAGGCTTACTTAAGCACACCAACTGTTTGTTGTTATGCCTCTATGAGTTCATGTCTTCTTTTTGCAAGATATTGGAACTTGTTACGGAAGTTAATGTTTAGCTACTAGAATGCAAGGTTTGTTACTTTGTTGTGTTCATTTTTTGGATAAATCATAAATGTAACAAAACTGAAATTAGTCAATTAAACGCTTCATTTTTTACTCATCGTTTTTCTATTTGTAGCTCAACTAAAACTTTGTTTCTTTTTGTAGGCTTAAAACCCCCCGAGAAATCATAATGGTCGGATTTAAAAATAGGTACATGGTGATGGAGGTGTTAATAGATCCAAATAAAGATATTTCAAAAGACGATCTTGTTATTCTTATCCAACATAACATATCCAAAGCAATCAAAGACAACATTTACGTAAACTTTGGCGACTGTGGTCTTGCTTTATCACTAGGATCATTCCAAGGTCATTAGACGTTGCTGTTAACAACATAAATTAATTGATATCATGTTTGCTAATTGAAGTAGTAATGTAGAGTATCGTCGTGCAGTTAATTATGTTAACCATATCACCAAAGTATGCATTATTAGAGCTTCAAGGGACGAGCATCAAAAAGTTTGGGCTGCAACTACCATGGTCAGAAGTGTAGGAAATTGCCCCGTGGTTTTCAACTTGGACCTTAGTGGTGAGTACAAGTGGCAAAACAGGTAGGTTGGCCGGGCTGGGATATGCGTCAAATGGGTTAGGTCAAACGGGTAGTTGTGGTTCTGGTAAAAAATGTGAACTAGATCCATTAGAATTATTTGCTAACACATTACTAGTTTTCTTATTACCACTTACTTCTTGGTTTTATTAGTGTTTTTCAATTGATAAAATTGTTTGTTCTTATTTTTGCTTAAAAACCATAAGTATCAAACTTAGATCCTAACAATTGGTTTTCTGGTAAAAAAATGTGAACTAGATCCATTAGAATCATTTGCTAACACATTACTTTTTCTTATTACCACTTACTTCTTTGTTTATTAGTGTCTTTCAATTGATAAAATTGTTTGTTCTTATTTTTGCTTAAAAACCATAAGTATCAAACTTAGATCCTAACAATTGGTATCAAAGTCTGGTCACATTAAACTTGATTTCACAATCAATTTAATATTCAAAGATCAGCTCAAATGATACACGCTTGATGATTATGATCTAGTGGGTATGACACAAATATATCATTAGACCAATGGTGTAAATTACTTAAATCATGTTTCATATTTTATACTTCCATTTTATGTATTTATAAGCAAATTCTTTAACCCAAGTTTGGTTTTTCCTTTCAACCGAAATTAAATGAATCAAACAAAAAACCGTCAATCTAACCGAATATATCGAACTGATTAACTAGAAACTGATTGACTAATAAAATAGACTAACTTATGACTTCGGTTTCGGTCGAGGGTAATAACCGAACCAATCGAATAATACATACCCTAATAGTGTTTGTGTTTTTTTCCGCATCGCACATGTGCCCTTTTAGTTTTCAAATACTTGCATCATTGCATCAATCTCCTATTATTAGATGAGTCTATTGACAAGTTAAGGGTGGAAGGGGCACCCTAGCCCCATCCAATCAGATGTTGTCATGTCATTTTCATCTCCAAGTATCCTAGAACCACTTACACTGGTGGCACATACTCATAAGTACCCTAAAACCATAGACCTTATTTTTTTTACTCCACCCATCGATCACACACACCCTCCTTAAACCTTGAAATCTCCAAACATCACGGCAACATGTTGCTTAGAGGCAAACTTTAAGAGCAACCTTAGGGGGTGGCTGCGGTGTTGCCTAGCGGCAAGCAAGTTGCATGACGCCTCGTCCCCTAAGAAAAACTACGAACCTAATTATCTAGAAAAGATGATTCTTGAATTGCTCTCACAATGCCATCACTTATATGTGTTCTTTCATCACTCACAACATCACCAAGGAAAAAAAAGCATGCTTGTAAAAACCATACACCTCTTCAAGTTAAATTCGTCATCTTGGAGATTCGATAAGTTAATTCTTTGTTACCAAACTTGAGATGAATTTGGGTGACCTTGGAGAATTTTTGACGGTTGACAAGTATGAAAACGATTTGTGTTCATCTTTTTGTATATATACATGATATATGTACGTGTGTATATATATCAATCCCAAAGAAAAATCACATCAAAACAAAAGACAAACGGAAAACAAGCTACACCGCTAACCCCGTTTTGATAGCAAAGCTATAAGTCTGTGAAAAAGTACAATCGTAGAAACCTAAAAAAATTATTTAATTTTTTATATTAACAAATTGTTAACTCATAAATTTTTTTAAATAAACCATTTAGAAAACCCACTAAATATTATTAACCCAATTAATATTAGCCCAAGTTTCCAGCCCATAATTCTCCTAAAAGCCTGAAACAAACCCCTCTTTTCCAAATTAAACAACCGGTGTTTGGAATACTGCACACCAGGCGACCACCGTTGCTCCGCCATTCAGGCCGCCGGCGGTCCACCCAGAGATCGGCATCACCTTCGTTGTTGCTCTCTCTCATCTCCGTCTCTTAACCTAAACAAGGTATATCTTTTTGTGAATTATTTTTTCACATCGTGCTTTATGTTATACGAAGTCATAATTGTTTTGAACTCTTGTCCCATAAAGATATAGGTGGATCTTAATACACAACATCAAGTGTTTATGGGTTATAGGTGTGACGACATATATTATTTTGTAATCTATCGTGTCTTTTAAATTAGGTTTAGTTAAGCACACCAAGTGTTTGTTGTTATGCCTCTGTGAGCCCGTGTATGTTTTACTGCCATTGATTCGTGTCTTCAAAACTTTCATGTAAAGTTTGTTACTTTGTTGTCTTCTTTTTGGATAAATGGTACAAAACTTTAACTCCATAAGTAAATCCCACATCAGCCATGGATGATAGACATGCTGAGCTCTAGAGGAATGGCCGATTGGCCGGGCTCAAATACCATCAACACGTTTTGGCACATTGGCTGTGGACAAGAGCATAGTTGTTAAAAGCCATCGCTCTTGCGCCTAGGCAATAGTCACATGGTTTGTGGTATGCTACGGTACGGGAACTAGGTCTCTAAAATTCGGTACGAGCGAGGGTAGGCTCATTTCGGATCGCTTCGGTATGATGTACCATATAATGTGGTATGATGTACATGTTGAAGTTAACTATAAATAAGTTGGATGCTCATTGTACATGTTGAAGTTAACTATACATAAGTTGGAGGCTCATAAAAGCAAGATCTTGACGTAGTTTGGATAAACAATACCAACATCCTTCAAAGCAAGATCTTGACATGGATGAAGAGAAAACTTGAAAACAAATTTGACAGAATTTGGCCGGAATTCTCTTCAGAGTTTCTCTACGGCTCAAACGCTCTGAATTAGAGAAATTGGACCTCACCATGGTGTTCGGAACATCGAAATTAGTAAAAAAAGTGTACATTTGGCCGGAAAACGGTCGCCGAAAGGTTCGATGGAAAACGCTGCCGGTATGTGCCGCTGTGGTCGGCTGCCACGGCTCCGCCGTGTGGTGGCTGGATTCTAGTCGACAAATCTTGTGTTCTAGAGAGAGAATGTACAGAGAGGTTAGAGAAAGGGAGGTAGAGAGATAAAGTGTTTGTGAATAATGAAGGATGTGCAGGCATATAAGGGTTTATATACCCAAGGTTTGGTGGAGTGAATTTGAACTTTGAAGCCCATCAGCCAAGCCCATCCTTCATTAGCCCACCATTGTCTGCACATAACTCCGTTTCAGCTTATTCTTGCGTCAGAAATCTCGTTTTCTCGCGTAAATTTCAATATACAAATTATTTTATAAATAATTATTTTTTATCCTCAAAATATTACTATTTTGCTAATATGGCATTAAATGTCGCTCACACACGTGCTACGCGTTGAAATCGCGTAAGTTGATTTGCTTGCTGATTCTTGCCGTTTCAATGACCCGAAAGTAACTGTAACTTATAAACATACTTTTTCAATAATACATAAGTATTCTAAACATATTTATTATGATTAACGCACGAATTCTTGTTATCCCATGCGCAGTGTTGACCGTATACGCATCCAAACACTATGTATCTCTCCTAAATGCTAACTTTTAAATCTTAAAGATACAATTTTCTTTCTTAATTCTAAAGTTTAAAAAAGAGAGGTCAAACATTTGTCTTGAGTCATATTTTCGGTTGAGTCTTTGTTTTCCTATACACTAATCAGGTTTTTCAAGATCGATTGCGTAAAGCCCGCGGTAGCAGCGGAACCGGGGAAAGTATACAGAAAAGACGTTCTTTTCTATTATATTAGTATTAATTCATTTTAGATTAGTCTATTAATTCATATTAGATAGTCTATTAATTCATATTAGATTAGTCTTAGTTAGTGATCCCGGCTTAGTGAGTCCTTTCTTCAGTGATGAACTGTTGGCGACAGTCCTACATTTTGTCTCAGTGGACCGAGGAGAAAGGGGGCTCGGCGGGAAGAGGATTGTACCATGAGAGAAGCAAGGAGGTCAACCTCTTTCAAATATACAACATGGATTCTGGCAATGCAATGTAGTTGGACTCTCATGTCGATACGAACGAATCATGTGTTCTTAAATGATCATTAGTTTTTTTATCTACATCTTATTTTAAGATGGTGTTTGTTTTTCTAAAAGCTCTTCTGTCTGTTCCACGCAAACATTAACATCTGCAGACTGTTTGTTTTTTCATAGATGTTCATTAAAAAACGTTTGCGCGAGCTCTTCTTGGTGCAGACTTGGACCAACCACTTTTAAGATCTTCTAAATCTGCAGAGGGTTAAACATCCCCCACCGTCCACCACTACCAGTAAGATGCTATACACTCATCAGTGAGATGACCAAATTCCTCATGATAAGCGCACCATTTGGAATTGTCTTTATTGGCTGTGGCCTTCTCATTTTTTCGAGGCCACCTAGCTTTATCACCTAGATTCTTCTGCATAGCAAGGATTAGTTCATGATTATCAACAAAAAACAATATTCAGATATCGGAGGGTAATCCTCATCGTCTTCGTCTTTTCAACGGCATGCACATTGTGGTTGTCATGTTTAGAGTATGACTTGGATCGATTATTCTTAAAGAATGATCCTTGCTTTTCCTGTTTCGAGGACCCTGAGAGCCTCTCCTGGATCCTTTTGTCATCCTCTAAACGAATAAATCTCAATGCCCTGTTCCTCACTTCATCTAAATTCCTGCAAGGTGTCATAACGAGGTCATCATAGAATGAGGAATCCTTCAGCAATCCCATTTTAAATGCCTCCACAGCATTGGCAATATCTAGGTTAGGGATTTCTAAGGATTCTCTACTAAACTTAGTGATGTAATCTCTTAAGGAGTCATCACTAGCCTGGGTTATTCTATATAGATCACTAGTTAGTCGTTCAAAGGTTCTACTACATGAAAACTGGTTATTTAACAAATTAACTAGATGAGAAAATGAAGTAATTGAGTAAGGAGGAAGACTTAGTAGCCATTTGAGTGCTGATCCAGTGAGTGTGGATCGGAAGCCCTTGCAAAGGCAGGCTTCCTTTAATCTTTCTGGAATGGATTGATCTCCATTCTTTCCCGGTATTGTGCCACATGCTCCTCCGGATCAGTTGTACCATCGTACAGCTTCATGTTGGGGGTTTGAAAGCGTTTTGGTATCTCAGCATTGCAGATAGGAGGTGCGAAACAGACACCCTGTGGCTTCCATTGGGATCTCAGGAATGGGCTTAACCACTCTCGGGACACTGGATATCATATCCTTAAGCTTCTGGAGCTCCCTGGCCATGGTCTGATTGATACCTTGTATCCTGCATGAAACCATAGTTAGTACTAATAGAGTTATTGATATTGTTACCTCCTGATTGATTCGGAAATGGTATGCCAGAAGTATATCCAAAGGTAGATGTTTCTGGTGCAACAGTTGGACCAGATGACGCAATAGTCTGCATAGGGATGAAGTCTCCTATGTGGACTTCAGAATTCCTGGATGGCTGACTCCCTGAGGATCCTTATCCTGAAAGACGTTGGGTCCAGGATACATGGTGTTGAAGGTCTCGGAGGATACTCCATGGATCCTTGAACCTGGGATGAGGATTTTGATGCTGGAAGTAGGATACTTTAGGTGGGACCGTCTCCAAGTATCCTCCCGAACTGAGGTAGGATCCTTGATGTTGATATGAGGATCCCTGAGGCTGGAATGAGGATCCATAAGTTGGTAATGAGATGCTTGTGGCTGCGTCATTGCCAACAATCCATACTGCAATCCTGAGGATTCTTGAGCCTGTGTCATCGCCAGTGATCCCTGCTGATAATTGGAGGATCCTTGCATCTGAATGCCGGATCCCCTGAATGCTGGATTGTTGATGCTAGAGAAGTGAAATCCAATGATCTGGGCATCAGTGGAGAGTGATCCTCTACAGATCTCTTCTGCTTCTTGATTTCATCAATCTCCCTGAGGATCCTTTGGTTGGTTTTGTCCTGCTGCTCCATGTAGTTCTTCATCTGAAAATCAAAGCAGAAACATCATTGTTAGTAGTTATAGAGGAAGAAACAGTGGAGGTTTTCGATCCTGTGTAAACAGGAGTAGTTTTCTTTGAGGATTCTCAGCACTCTACTGGTATGCAGGGGGAATGGGAGGTAGTGATGCAATAGTTTGAGATGAGGTAACCGCCGGCATGGCACTTGAAGCAGATTTTCCATGAGAAGCCATGTAGTTGAAAAGAAAGAAATGAATGAAAATTTTAGAATTGAAGCACCGATTGCCCCACGGTGGGCACCAAACTGTTTTGGTCAAAAAACTGATCAAGGATAATGTAACCAAACTTTGAATGTGAGGTTGAGTGCTTGTAGATCAAATAAGTAAATGTTCAAGTTTAGAATGTAAAATCAACAACAAACACCAGGATTTGTACGGGAAAAGCCCTTGATCAACTAGTAGATCGCCGGCACAAAAACCTCGGACAGTGAAAACTATCACTATCAACTATATTTCATGCAAAAGAGTATAACTTTGGAAGTATTGAGCTTGTTATAATGAGAGTTCTAATGTGTGTGTATTCGAGAGAATGTACGCGAGTGTGTGTTCAATCAGAATTCGTGTTTCTATCAAGCTCAATATCCTACTAAATATCTAGCTAATCCTAGCAAACTAACTATCCGAAATTTCAGCCATGCACCCAGTTCTCCACCAACGGTCATAACTCTCTTTGCACGTGTTGGAATTATAAGCATATTCCCTGCGATTCCCGGTTAGAACAAGTCTTTCCACGTCCAAGACCTGCATACAAATATTAAACAAACAAGTGAACAATTGTTAGTAAGCATACATATAGATAAGGATCCTTGATCCTCAGACTCCCTGCTTCATATGCTAAGGATAAATGATTCTGGTTAAGCCTCAGGATAAACGATCCAGACATGCTAAAAATCAGCCCCTAACAGGTATCAGTTCACATTCCTACCTCTCAAGCCTTCTCTGCTCAAATTCTCATCCATCAAAGATTCTCGCTGTGTATTACGAATTTGATCAGTCAAACTCGTCTGTATGGTTAAACCTAAAGCACGAACGCAAAGAGGCTTCTCTCGCTCCTTCCTGCTAAGCGCATCAGCAACAACGTTTGCTTTACCTGGGTGATAGCGAATATCACACTCGTAATCATTAAGTAACTCTACCCAACGTCGTTGTCTCATGTTGAGTTCCTTCTGATCGAAGATATGCTGGAGGCTTTTATGGTCTATGTAAATCATACACTTCGTGCCATACATATTATGTCTCCAAATCATCAAGGCAAACACAACGGCTCCTAACTCCTGGTCATGGGTCGTGTAGTTCTTCTCATGCTCTTTCAGTTGTCTGGATTCATAGGCTATCACTTTGTCCTTCTGCATAAGTACGCAACCCATGCCCAAACGTGACGCATCACAATATACAACAAAACCATCATTTCCCTCAGGCAGGGAAAGAATAGGTGCACTACACAACTTTTCCTTCAACATCCGAAAAGTGTCCTCTTGCTTCTTTGTCCAATCAAACTTCTTATCCTTCTGGGTGAATAGCGTCAATGGCTGCGGAAATCTGGAAAAATTCTCAATGAATCTTCTGTAATACCCAATAAGTCCTAAGACCTCTGAAGGAGTTCTTGGTGCTTCCCAATTCTTTATTGCTTCAATCTTTGACGGGTCCACATGTATACCTTTCTTATTTGTGACGTGTCTAAGAAAATCGACTTCTAGAATCCAGAATTCGCACTTAGAGAACTTGGCATACAACTTCTCGTTCTTCAGCAGCTCCAAAACGATCTTCAGATGTTGTTCATGATCTTCTTTGGTTCGTGAATAGATAAGTACATTGTCAAGGAATACTATCACGAATTTATCCAAATAGGGTTTGCATACCCTGTTCATGAGATCCATGAACACTGCAGGCGCATTAGTTAAGCCAAAATGCATGACTAACAACTCATAATGGCCATAACGTGTTCTAAAAGCAGTCTTTAGAACATCTTCATCAACAATCTTCAATTGATGATATCCCGAACGCAAATCAATCTTCGAGTAGTAGCTGGATCCTTGCAACTGGTCAAACAGATCATCTATTCTTGGTAGTGGGTACCGATTCTTGATAGGTAGCTTGTTCAGCTCCCGATAATCTATGCATATTCTGAAGAACCATCCTTCTTATTCACAAACAGAACAGGTGCTCCCCTATGGTGAAAAACTTGGGCGAATGAAACCTTTGTCTAGAAGCTGTTGAAGCTTATTCAACAACTCTTTCATTTCCGAAGGCGCTAATCTATAAGGAGATTTTGCAATCGGTGCTGCACCAGGTACGAGATCAATCCTAAACTCGATCTGTCTTGCAGGGGCAATCTAGGTAAGTCTTCAGGGAAAACTTCTGGATAATCACGAACTATAGGAATCTCTTCGATCTTCCTACCTTCAATCTTCATATCAACCACGTTAACTAAGAATGCAGGATAACCCTTACGCAACATCTTGTGCATCTTCATAACGCTAACGACTCTCGATTTCCGATCCGATCGATCTCAATGAATCATCGCTTCACTACCCGAACGTGATATCCATACTTGTTTCTCTGGACAAACAATCTCAGCTTCATTCTTGGATAGCCAATCCATCCCAACGACTACATCGAAACTACCCAGCTCCACTGGTAATAAGTCAATACGAAAACTATGATCACATAACCGAATACTACAATCACAAAAAACTTCACTGGTTTCAATCAACTTACCATTTGCTAATTTATCGTGTACTTTCTATCTAGCTTACTTGCTTGAGAACCTAGTAATAGTTCAAAGATTTTCGAAACAAAACTTAAGTCAGCTCCAGTATCAAATAGTACGAACGCAGAATGGTTATTGATTAAGAACGTACCGGTAACAACTGCGGGATCATCGCATGCTTTCCCAGCGTTTAGCTCAAACGCTCTGCCTTTAGCACCTTGATTCTTCAACGATGGACAATTTCTCTTGAAATGTCCTTGCTCTCCACACTCGAAACAACCTTCAAGCTTAGCTCCATCCGATGTGCTTTTGGCATAGCATTCACGTGTCGCGTGCCCAGATCGACCGCATCTGGTACATTTTCTCTGCTCGTCACTGTGAGTCTTCTTCCCTGAACTACTGCTGCCATCCCTGGCATTATCCTTTCCTGAACCACTAGAGTTAGCCACGTATGCTTTACCAGAACCGCGCTTCCTATCATGCCTATCATCGGAATCCTTCTTCGAACTCTCAGATTTTCTCTTCTGCGAACCTTCTGACCTACGCTCAGAGTGCTCATGTCGATCGGATTTCCTATCTGCAGTATCTTTCACTGACGATTTCCCGGTCTCATCCTTCTTGTTAAGATTACTCCTACGAACGGTATCATCGGTTAATTATTTTCCCAAAGAAGTAGCTTCCAGATAGGTAGTGGGTTTGGCTGATGTGACCATACTGCGGATCTGTGGCGCTAAACCCCAAATGTACCTTTCTATCTTAACATAATCAGGAGTGACCATCCGAGGAACCAACCTAGCTAGATCATTGAACCGAGACGTGTAAGCTCTGACATCAAGCCTTCCATAGCCAGATTCCAGAAATCAGTCTCAATTTTCTGCAGTTCACTACGTGGGCAGTACTCCTTAAGAAGCATCTCTTTCAGTTCGTTCCAGGTAAGACCGTAAGCAACGTCTTCTCCCAAAATCTGAATTTGAGTGTTCCATCAGTATAAAGCTTCATCAAGAAATGAACACGAAGCATACCTAACCCTTTGATTAGCAGCACAACCGCTGGTTTCCATCACATACTCCATCTTCTCGATCCATCTGACAATGTCAAGAGGTCCTTCGGCACCGGTAAATGATTTCGGGTTACAACCCTGGAATCTTTTGTACGTACATCTTTGCACTATTTACAAGGTTAATGAAAATCGGGATTACTCTCAGATTATATCATACACAAGAAACTACAACAACTTTTCCAACCATTACACTACCTTGAGGGGCTCCAATTAGCGCTCCACCGAAATCATTGATGTTATCACCACGTCCACTTCCTCGACCCATAGCTTGGTTAGCTTCGCGCTGCTCCATAGCGGCATTGACGTGCTGAGCGATAAGCTGTGCCAATTCCTCAGGTGTGGTAGGTAATCCAGTACCGCTAGTAGAGGACAGGGACCTTGTCTTGATTTTGGTGGCATACTGTTGTTTATATTATTGTAGTAATAATAACAATGTAAGACAATGTTTAAATAATTAATCATTAAATAATAGTGGACTAAACAATACACATGCATCCACATAATAATGAGAATAATTATAACCAAAAACCCATATCATTAAAATTTTAGCTTAGAAATTACATATCTTAAACACCATCAACAAGTTTTTCGAATTTTCTCCTAAATATCTAGTTTGGCATGCAAGCCATAAGGTTACCAAAAGAGATAAATGAAAAACAGACAAACAAATCACTTCAAACCCGCGAAGTTCATAAGTTTCCTAACTAACTCCTCGAGCTCCATAATCCTCCAGTGCATCTGATCCATCGCACTGTCATCCAAATCCTTTAGCTCATTATACCAGTCCATCTGACCCTTGAGATCCTTCATTTTCCCCTTGGTCGCCTCCAGGTTGTAACATTTGTAAAAATTGGGTCTCCAAAACCCGCTCCGTTTGTAATCAAGTACTAAGTTATGAAAGTGCATTAATTATTTATAGTTATTTTGAGTTAAAACGATACATAATTAATAAATAAACTAAACTATAAAAATTATATTTGATAAAAAGTTAAAATAAAACAAATAAAAATTATTTGAAGCTGCCGGGACTCGAACCCGGGTCAGCTGAGTCGCCCAAACGACTTAACGTCCATTCCCTAAACCACTCCGCCACAAAGTGTTTTCTGTTAACTCTAGGAAAACAAATGGAACTTATACACAAACTCGATTTAACCGGTGATGCCATCTGAAAACCGATAATCGGCAAACCAATCGTCAAATCGATTGTTTACCTCACAATTTCAGTTATAACCGATGCACGACGGTTTCTAATTAAGTCAGAATTGATTGAACTTAAAGCTTCATCATTTTCGGTATTTGAAACCGAAAGTTCATCAAATCCCTGGATAACTCAAGTTTCAGTACATTCTCGCGATTCAGAACTATCACAACAATACTCCAATTCCTTTTCGTCGCATTTTCAAATCATCTGAGCACCTAAAACAGTTCGCCGGAATTCTCTGCAAAAGTCGCCGGAAAACCGTATTCAACACAAACCGGTAAAATACTTCTCCTTTACGACTTCAATCTATTGTTAGAACTTTACTAACATTAACCCATCACTCAAAATCAACCACAGACGACTTTGCTGGATTTTCTGTGTTCGCCGGAAAATTTCTGGAATTGCCGGAAACTCGTTAGTTATCGGTATGCACATTCAAACGTACTGATAATCAATACACACTAGTTCAATTTCATATCTAATCCCTTAATTCTGTTGATAGACCCTCTCAGCCGAAGGTTCAAAAACAGAGCCGACAAGTTCTCGCCGGACTCTCTGAGGAAGACAACCTGTTCGGTATCTTCTTTCCCCAAACTGTTCGGTTTAGTACATTCAAGCTCGACATCATGTTTATTAACTAGATTAATCACGAATCAGATGTTTGAGTAAGGTCTGTGTTCGTAATGAAGAAGATGAATTCAATAATGACATAAGGGTAATTAAAATCCGGATTATAAACGGGTTAGACACACAGTCCAGCGGTGGACTGTGTGCAAACAACGACTATACACGTCCCGAGTTCGATCCTTGCTACGCACACGCTTTGTGTAATAACATTCCTTTTTAATCCAGAACTAAACCGGGTTTAAAACAGATAGTTGTTAAGTATAATAAAAACCAAGAATATAACCGGGATAGACACACAGTCCAGCGGTGGACTGTGTGCAACATGAACTTCACGTCGCGCGTTCGAATCTTGTCATGAGCACCGGTTCAATTGAAATAAGACGTTTTTGCAAATAAAGGAATTTTCGGTTAATTCAAATAAGAGTATAAATATAATTAAAACCGAGTTTATAACGGGTTAGACACGTAGCTCAGTTGGTAGAGCTACGTGCACGTGAACGGAAGGTCGCCGGTTCGAATCCCACCCGGCGCAGAATTAACCGCTGACCGAACCGGTCAACGGTCAACATTAGAAAAAATAATATTTTTTTATATTTTTATTTATTTAATTTAATTTAAAAATCAATTAAAAATACTTAAAAATAACATTTTTAAAGATAGAAAATAGCCATAAACTCACAAAAATATATCTAAAAATTTCATTAAAATCCTTAATAAAATCCATTCCTTTAATATATTTTTCATTATTATTTAGGTTAGTATTCCTCGTTGATCCGCTCATCTAAATCGTGCGCATCTCACCATCTCCAATCCAACGCACTCAAGGTGAGTGAACCTTTCCAAATTCCCCGTTTTAATCACGTTTTTGGGGTGTATCATGTGTCTTTGTTTATATACATATTATAACTAAACCATTGTGCATACATCATATCATGACATGTGTATTTAGTTTGTTGCTGTTAATTAATTATTATTGGATGCAAATTATTATTTCAGTACATGCAATTGCCGAGGCCGCCGCTCCCCATTTTATTATGAGGTTTGAGCCTGTTCCCCATTTTATTATGCGGTTGAACCTGGCGTGCCCGCAACGATCGGCTCCGTTTGATTGAGCCTTGATCGATCAGTTCATTTTACATTTCAGTTCATGCAATACGATCGGCTCCGTTTGATTGAGCCTTGATCGCACAGTTCAATTTACATTTCCAATTCATGCAATACGATCGGCTCCGCTTGATTGAGCCTTGATCGCACAGTTCAATTTACATTTCCAGTTCATGCAATATGATCGGCTCCGCTTGATTGAGCCTTGATCGCACAGTTCATTTATGTTAGTTATCGTATGATATTGGTATGTTCATGTATGCTGTCAAGTGTTATTATATGCTATAATTGTAACTGCTATTTGCCAATGCTTGATTACTTACATTTGCTCTTTTATGATTATGCACAATATTTCATTGATAAACTAACCATACAATCATTATCAAATGTTATCTAATAAGGTTCACTCGCCAACTTATGTTGACCCAAAAACTCCCATTTTACACATGATACAGGTGAACCAACAGCAGCTAGGAACACATAGGACCTGGATTAGAAGAATAAAACGATTTAGTATTGGGATTGCTATGTTTGGTTATTTTCCTTTGTATTGAATGAACATGTTTGGATGTTTGAAAATGTAACTTTGACTTCATTAATTATGAAACATAATAGTAAATGTCATGTGCTTTGGTGATAACCCAATTATGCCCCGACTCTTATTTCCGCTGCGGGTCGGGGTGTGACACAGGTTTCTGCGAATGGCACCCATCTGACGATCACAGTGAGCACAACGGTCAACCCACACTCCTTTCTGCTTCTTCGAAGCAGACTCCATGGCAGCTCTAGAGGTTGATGCGATGTCTCCAGCGGGTCAAATTTTGCTTTTACATCGAATGTAGACTTACATAGGTGCAGTAGAGGATCGTGAATTGGGTGGCTGAACGGACGACTATGATGTGACTGGTGGAGGGATCTCAGGTGTAGGCTCAACAGGGAAAGGGGCGGGACTACCAAGGGCTCTTAGGGTCGAACCGTAACGTAGTGGCGTCCACCACTGGTGCAATCCCCGCAGATACTCCAATCAAAGGAATGTCTCTACTCAGCTCATCAACTATAGGCACAGTACCAAATGACTGTCCAGTCTCGAGAATCGAGGGAGGAACAAAGTCATCATCGTCAATCCAACGGGCGCAACGAGGGTCAACCTGGCTGGCAAAAGCAGCAGGGCCGACATAGAAAGACGAGGTAAACTCAGCCATGTCAACGATCTGAGGTGTCGTGAGGGGTCTCTCTGGCAAAACGGATCTAGGTGAAGTCTCATATTCTGGCTCGCTACCTGAGTCATGAATCTCGATGACATCGTGCTATTGCGACATCTGTGACATATATAACCGTACAAAGTAAGTGTGTGTTCAAATGAAAAATAATACATAAGGCCCAAATAAACAGATTAACACGTATGCACATAAACATGCAATGGTTATCATACATGATAAAAATCCATGTTTATTTAAATTTTTTGGCTTCATGAAATTTGGACTTAAATATCAAAATTCTTTGGTTGAAGTCTAGATTTTTCCCAAAAAAATCTAAACAACCATTAGCTCTGATACCAACTTCTGTAACATCCCAAAAACGTCACAACGGAAATAAAAACGTAATGGTGACGTGAGTTGGTGCCCATAAATATCTTAGTGGATGATGCATCGTTAATTTTGGACGTGTTACTTAATTAAAATATAGTTGAAAATTTAAAACATAAGTCGCAACCATAACGTAGTTAAGTTGTCTTGATCCTTATGGATCTTATTACAAACATGGTCCATTTAAGTTTTAAAAGATGTCCAAAACTTCATTAAAGTAAACATGCATCACAACCACAGATATGCCACAATTCCCGAAGCCATGCTCAAGTACCTGAAGAACACATTAAAATCAAGTGTCAACACAAAGGAGGGTGACTTCACGTATTCAAATTTAAAACAATTTGATCCAAGGAAAACTTTCAAATTATGTGTTTAATTAATAAAACATCCATATAATATTAATAAAGCCACTTTCATTTCCTTTATAAAATTCATGGTCAGCCATCGCAAGCGTTTTCCGAAAACCTTCGATACAGATCATCTTCCCAAGTTTTACATATTAAATTGATAGCATCGAATGTTCAGACTCGTATGTTTGCAAGACATTACGAACTGTATATTAACAATAAGGACATAATCAACGCTAGACAATAACATAATTTAAAATTTGTCGCTTGACTTGACGTGGAGCTACTGGTCACGATGGGGTGGTCAACCCGATAGATCTATCAAAAATTCCTCGCATATCGATATTAATGATTAACTGGCTAATTTCGCGCTATGTGCCTGCAATGGGTCACTCAAGGTGCCAACCTTATGAACAATATATATATCCTACTAAAATGATAAATTTAATATAACGAGTTGTACGAATTTCCCCGAAGTCCCCACCGAAACGTAAGCCTAATACCCAATACTTACTCTCTTGAGACCGAGCGAATTCGTTACAACTTTAGATTTAAGCA
Organism: Scalesia atractyloides; assembly: GCA_947069175.1. Lineage (NCBI taxonomy): Eukaryota > Viridiplantae > Streptophyta > Magnoliopsida > Asterales > Asteraceae > Scalesia > Scalesia atractyloides. The sequence continues at coordinate 93,197,152 of CAMTDV010000025.1, forward strand.
ATTTTAAATCTACATGGTCGCTTTCTCTTAAGCACCGTATTAACACCCGTTTCTCCCCGAAACATACATTCACATTTATCCAAAATCCGTTTCTTCCCGAAACATATTTATATCAAAACCATATATTTTCCATGAAAATATATCCATAGTGTAATCAAAGGTATATTTTATACAAAAGTGTATACTTATCCTTTTAAGGTGTGTTCTTCCCCCAAAACAGTTATAAAAACAGTAAAAAGAGGGGCGTAGTGACACTCACCTTTGGGTGCGTATTTACAATAGCGCTATCCCACAATTTGATTCTACATGTCCTAATATACGTAGGAACTATTTATCAAAAAATATAGCACAAAAATTCCTAAGTTTCTCCAATACTTAGAATTTTTACATAACTTTGAGGTTTTCTCGAAACGTCATTATTTTTTTATTATGTTGGCACGTTAATATATATATATATATATATATATATATATATATATATATGAGTTGATATATATATATATATATAAATATTTTAAGATTTTGCGACTTGAATGATTTAATTGGTGACCCTTAATATGTTATATCCGTTAACACTCCCGTTTATAAGTACCATACATCTACGATTTACGCGTCGTAATATATATACATAAACGTACACAATTATTCCATACCATAACACGCGAAAACTCGTTAACTTATATATTTTATTACATAACACATTTAAACACTTAAGTTTCACCCATGAACAACCCATACTAGTGTACTTTGTAAAATGCGTATTTTAGTGATTTGGTAACGTTTTCGGGCGTCGGATGTCAAGTATGACTAACCAAACACCAAATAATATAAAAATGTCAGTTTAGTTACTGATCTAAAACAGTTTCGTAAAAACCTCTTAAAAGGCGATTTTTACCGTTTTTAACGTATAGTCTTGTATCAAACGTTACTATAACTATCCCAACTCGAAACGACTTGATATTTTAACACAATACATGTTATATACTAAATAAAATGATGGTTATAATCAGATTAGTGTAGTTTTTGTGTAAGTCATATAAATCATGCGATTTCATACATTTTACAACTTTTTAAGCACTAAGTACAACATGCAAAGCTAGTATACTTTATGACCAAGTTTCATGCCATTTTTACACTTCAAATAATAGTATTTTTAGTGTTTATAACCTGATTAAAAATCATCTTTATCATATCATACATTATTCATCATTTCATGATCATGCACCCACATGCATATCTATGTACAAGCACTTAATGCACACATATCATATCTTCATCAACATGCATGTACTTATATGCATCAAACATTCATTTATTTCATGTTTACTCATCCAAGAAAAATCATTTGATTAAATGCAAGACATGATCACATATTTTTACACATCTAAATTTATTAACATCAAAGATTTACATGCATATATATATATATATATATATATATATATATATATATACATACATATGTGATTCCAAATTTCACTTTTCATGTTCATCTTTTCAAATCATAAGAACCTTTTTATATGATACTTTTAGTTTATGCATGCGTACACCTTTCAACATCATATCCAACAAGAATAAATCAAACATCAAAACCCAACTCTCATATATATATATATATACACACATACATACATACGGCCATAAACATACACATACACATACACACCTGCATTTTCATTTTCTTTAAAAATCCATTTGTTTTCGATTTAATTTTTATGTTTAAATCCAAGAACAAGAGAAACCTCCATCTTTATCAAAACTCATCAAGATTAAAAAACAAAGTTTTTAAAGTAATTGTAACATCCGTCAAAAAAACCGGATTTACCAAACCCGCTCCGTTTATTAATCGAACAATCAGTTAAAAATTTCGTTGCGTATTTAATGCCCAAATTAATTTTAAACGATACATAATTAATAAGTATATTGAAATATATAAGTTATATTTGAAAAAGTATTCAAAATAATGAAATAAAAATAAAAGGGCGTAGCCGGGTTTCGAACCCGGGTCAGCCAGCGAATTCAGCAAACGCCTTAACTTCCAACCATCCAACCACTCCGTCACTTGTGTTTCTTGTTCATTATTGGAAACAATTAATACATAACATAAGTCTCGAATTCAAAACCGACGCGCCTAATCGCAGTCGTCGGAAATCCCGACGATTTCGCCGAGATTGGACGGTTTCTTCAGTTTTTACCGAAGCCTTAACTACTACATCGGTTATAACCGACGTCTGAAACCGTGACGCAAGTCATAACCGCCGGAAAACTTATTGACCGACGAATCAAGACAGAAAACGGACTAAATTCGTCGATGTACTGCCCTATAAATACCCCCTCTAACCTCTGTTAGCTTTTTCGCTCACAATCACACTCTTTCCCGACGTAAATTCACTCGCCGGAGAATTTCTGCAACTCGCCGGAAAACCGAGCCTTTCACCTCTGAGCCTTACTGAACCCCTAGAGCTCATACCGAAGCCACCCACACTCATCTCAAACTCCCTGAAGACCCTCTGCCGCAAGACACACGTCGCCGGAATAACCTGCTGACATCGGAGCTTCGCCGGCGAGACAGAGGAGCCACTGTTCGGTATATCTTACACTTAATCTCTCATTCTTTTTATTTATCTCACATGTAATTAATCATAACACACTAAAGAACATGATTAAAATCGTTGAACCAGTCAGACACCGATTCTGGTTAAGTCTAACGAAGAAGACGAAGTTTCAGTATTGTATATGTTTAATTAAAATCAAGATATATCCCGGGTTAGACACACAGTCCAGCGGTGGACTGTTTGCAAATAAAACACGCTTACGTCCCGAGTTCGATTCTTGTCCCACGCACACTCGCCTTAATAAAAATGTTCTTTTTTTAAACGAACCGGATTCACTGCAATAGATGTTAAGTTTAATAAAAACCGGAATAATAACCAAGATAGACACACAGTCCAGTGGTGGACTGTGTGAACGTTTAAATCACATGTCACGAGTTCGAGTCCAGACTACCGCACCGGTCCGGACAATTATCAACCTTTTTATATAAGGCAGAAATGAAATAATGTAGTTTGTATATAAGTATAATGAAAATCAGAGTATTTACCAAGTTAGACACACAGTCCAGCGGTGGACTGTGTGTTAACCCAACCCACAGGTCCCGGGTTCGAGACCTGTGGAGAGCACCGAGCGAGACATTTAAAATCGTTTTTAAAACAAATGATTTTCGGATTAATTCAGTTAGTTTATAAATATAATTAAAAACAGAAATATTTCGGGTTAGACACGTAGCTCAGTTGGTAGAGCTGCGTGCACGCGTACGGGAGGTCTCGGGTTCGAGCCTCACCCAGCGCATACAATTACACAATAAAACCGGTCAACAGGTCAACAAGTCAACGGTCAACAGTCAAAAATCAACATTTTTTTATTTCTTTTATTTATTTATTTACATTAAAAATACTTAAAAATAACATTTTTAAGGTTAGAAAATAGCCTTAAACTCACAAAAATATATCCAACAATCCTACTAAAATTGATTAATAAAATCCGCTTACTTACCGAACCATTATGCTATTATCTAGGTTAGTTTCACTCGTGGTTAAAACCAACTTCGTGCGTATTCAACATCATCAACCGAACGCACCCAATGTGAGTGAATCTTACAACTCCCCTTTTTAATTACACGTTTTGGGGTGTATCATGTGTCACTAAAATTAACTTGTTTATTTAAACTTGTGCCATACCATATTTTGATCTAAACTTAGATCGTATATATTGTTTGTAGTTATGTATTTCATATTGTCAATTATATGCAAAACATTCATTAGGCCCATCAGTTTCTCGTGGGAGACGAGTTGAGCAACGCGTGCCTCAAAACGATCCATTATTGTTCATGTGTGCTTTATTTAATATTAAATGATTGGTGAATAAGTTTACATCTATTTTTACTCATGTGTGGTTGTGCACTTTATTTTATAATCAATTAAATAAACTTGTTCAAATGTTTTTCATAGGATTCACTCGCCAACTTTTTGTTGATCCAAAAACCATTTTTACACATGATACAGGTGAACAGGATGAAGCAAGGAAAACATAGGAAATGCCTTAGAAGAAAACGATGAAGTCTAGAATGTTGTTTAGGACATGATGTAATTATGATTGTATATTTCCCATTAAATTGTAATAATGAATATGAAACGTTATAATAAATGTCATGAGCTTTGATGATAACCCAATCATGTCCCGATCACCTATTCCGCTGCGGGTCGGGGTGTGACAGTAATTTTTATACCTTCTTGATTTTGATGGGTTTTTAGCAAGGTATGATGGTATGGAGCTTGATTCTTGCTTGGAAACGCCTTTAAACCGTCAAAACACCTTGGAAACACCTTCAAAAGCCCTTGATTCTTCAAGAACAAGATTGGAAATTTGAAAATGGTGGTGACAAGGGGGTGTTCTGCTGAAGCTTAGAGAGAGAGTGAGTTGGTGTGTTTTGTGATTTGTTTTTGGGTTTTGAAGGATTTTAGAAGATTTGCCAAAACGATTTATCATCATTTGCATTTTCCCATGCCAACACATGGAGGAGAGTGGAGAGAGTATAGGCTATATGACTACCACAACTCAACACATACAAAATACACGCATACATACATATATAATACATATATAGGCTTTAAACTGGTATTTAACTGGTTACCGGGTGTTTTATCTTGCGTTTTAACGCGTTTTACTTGCGTTTTAACGTGTTATAAAAATAAACTCACCAAAACATTACTGATCAATATTTTATTTGCCGGGACCGGCTATGTTGTCGGTAATTGGCAGTATGCGCGCTGTGTTGCGCAGTACGCACTTAAATTCGCAAAATAGGGATTTTAAGCGTTTTAATTTATTTTTATCAATCTATATACATAAAATTGCCAATTTATTACTGAAATAATTATCAGTCGCCTTAACTGGCTGTGTTGACAGTATTTTGTCAGATACGCGCAGTATCGCGCAGTACGCGCTTAAACTCGAAAAATGGAGTTTCTTAGTGTTTTAAAATTTTTTCTCACGAATATGATTAAATGTATTATTTTAATCATAACGGACTATTTTTAGGGTTTTAACATTAATCGGGCGGTCACCGACGTTCGTTTCGCATTTTAACCGTTACGCGATAAGCGTTTACCTTATCGTTGCCAACATAATATTTATCGAACTTTGGATTTACCAACACATCAAATGCCATATATAAACATAATAAATATTCAAATATAGCCTTTTATTCATTTATGACACGTGTTACATTTGTACGGTACAACCTAAATAGCCGGTTGTCAAAGATATCAACTCAACATATATGCACATGATACAAGATCGAGATGTTTACCAAGTTAAGAGAGGAAGTTATAGGCTCGAAGGAGTCAGCAAAGCCAAGCCTCTCATAAGGGGAACTTCCAGGAGTAGCAGCAGTAGTATCCGGACCCTTTTTCCTTTTGGATCTAGAGGCTCGGGTTTTGGACTGAGGAGTCGGTCTAGGAGGGGCAGTTGGCTTGGAACTAGTAGTAGTTGGCGTCTCCCTCTTAACTGAACCATGCCCTGAATAGCTGTCCATCTCATCAAGGTCGAAAACTTCGGGAACCTTGATTGGTTCTGCATGAAAAAGGAGGTAATCTCAAAATTTTATTATATCTTGAATAACTAATTTGCGCAGGAAACAAAAACCCTCAACAGACATGTTGGAACTCGACTGTTGCCCTGAATTTACTGGAGGAAAGAAAAGCTTCTTTCAATGTCCGGCAGTTTGTAAATGGCCTCGATCCTTTCCACCGATTCAGGAGTTGGAGGGTCTAGCTTCCTGAAATCCGCTTCACAAAAAGAAAGGGAAGATGTTAGTACAGGATAACGAAGCAGGATATTTTTGGGGATATTCCTAAAAACCCTAAGTCCTACCCTTAGTCAACCACTTCACCGGGAAACCTTTACCACCAGGAATGGAATCCTTTTTTTATGAAGAAAAACCTGGTCTTCCATTCTTCTTCAGTTTCGGTGGCTCGTAGAATAAGCGGGTTGGTAGAGGTGGGGTAGAATAAAAACCTGTTAGAGCCATGAGATCGAAGGCAGTAAACTACAGGAGGTCGTTGACACTAAGGTTGGGAACATGATTGGTCTTGATGCGATCAAGAACTGCTAAAACTCTCCAAACCATGGGTATGGTCTGACTGAAGCTAAGGCCGGTAACATGAAAAAAGTCAGTAACGAAATCGGAAAATGGAAACCTGAAACCTATGGTAAAGGGGAAAGCTAGGAAACACAGCCATTCTGTGGACGAGGCGTCTGATCCCAGATCTTGATCGAATGACGAAAAATTGCGGTATTCTGAAAAACACCAGAGGATCAGAGAGCCGCAATGTCGACATTGTCAAAAGTGCAGACCTCTCGCTCAGGGCACTGAAGCAAATTTTGTGCCTTAAAAGTCGAAACAGAGTCACCAGAGGATGATCGGGTTCTTTTCACCATAACTGATCTCGAAAGATAGATGGTGGAAAAACAAAAGGAAACCAGGTAGAAAAAGAGAAAAGAATATACCTGATAGTTCTTGAAGTGTGATTGGAAAAAGAGAGATATCGGGTCAATGCAGATAATAATGGAGTGGAAGAACGCATGGGGAGTTGCACCATGTCTTGTCAACGTCTATATCCCATTAAGTGCCTCGATCAACGCAAGGAAAAATATACCCGTTTGGATTTCAGGATCCCAACAGCTATATTTTTGGGGACAATTGTTATGGGTGGATTTTCTTACTTATATCCTGATGACATATCTTGATTGATGGGTGGGATTCGGCTACAAAGTCCATTTTTCCTACAAAGTGTACAAAGTCGTAAAACACTACAATTTCAGCCATAGAACACACTCAAAACCCACAAATAACAGAGTGAAGATCACTAAAACTAAATATCCAAACCTTATCAGTCCATAAAAACATCAAACATACCATCGTAGAACTATGAATATAAAACACATTATGATAATCAACATAAAACACACTAATGTTAGTCATTTGATAATCAAAGCCTTATAATCTAAAACTGTAACATTCGTCGAAAAACGGGTTTTCCAAAACCCGCTTCGTTTATCAGTCAAACATTCAGTTATAAAGTTCGTGGCGTATTTTTGGTTCATATTAATTTTAAACAATACATAATTAATAAATATATTAGAATTTAAAATCTATAATTGAAAATTAATATTAAATAATGAATAAAAAATAAAAGGAGACGCCGGGTTTCGAACCCGGGTCACCCGCTCAAACAAACACACAACACACCACCAGACTACCCACACTTTTTGTGAAGTAATTGAAATCAATAAATATATGTATTCGGGCCATACGAGTCATCTGCGAGATTCAAGTGAGTAACCACTCTGATTCAATCGTATAACTTTGAGCATACGTTTTGATTCTTACAGGAACGATTATAACAGTCAACCTTTAACCGAAATCACAATCGAAAGCATTAACTCGCAAACCGTTATGCTGAATCATTGTTACAATTACCGTTTTGATTTTAAATCAAGTTGTGATCTTGGAAGTCACTAAATACTGTCAGTCAGGAAACCCAACTCGCTTATTCACTCAAATCGACTCTAAACACTCTCTGCTCGATCCTCCTGTCACCACCGGATCTCCCACCGGAAATTTCTCATCGGAAGTCTTTCGCCGGAATTCTCTGCAAGTAGCCAAAAGTTATCGCCGGAAAACCGAATCTAACCCAGTATTGCCTTACTCTATAAATAGGACTTCTAGAACTGCGACAGAAGTCACCCACACTCACCTTAAACTCCCTATAGAGCCTCTGTCGCAAGTTATACATCGCCGGAATTTGGTGCACTCGCCGGAGATTGGCACCGGAAAACCGAGATTCTACTTCTAGTGGTATATTTCTTTAACTTCTCTATCTATTATTCTGTATGTTACGAGTCTTTGAACAATCACCCAGAATTGTTTAAAAATCGATTTCAGGCGGGCTTTGGGTTTAATGAAGAAGATGAACTGAAACCAATAGTTAAATGAATTTAAAATCGGAAATTATACCGGGTTAGACACACAGTCCATTGGTGGACTGTGTGCACTTAAAACAAATGGTCTCGGGTTCGAGTCTTATTACTTACAACGATCCATTCACATCACCAATCTTTTTAATGGATAAAAACATAAGTTAATCGGGCAAGTATATAAATATAATATAAATTCTGTCTATAACGGGTTAGACACCCAGCCCAGTTGGATGGGCTGGGTCGATAGCCACGGGTTCGAAACATGTCATGCACGCCGGTTCGAGGGATTATAAATCCTTTTTAAATTAAATAATTTCTGATATGTTTTAACTAGTATATATATATAATTAAAATGCGATTTATTTCGGGTTAGACACGTAGCTCAGTTGGTAGAGCTGCGTGCACGCGTACGAGAGGTCACGAGTTCGAACCTCACTCAGCGCATAGAATAAACACGGTCCGACCGGTCAACGGTCAACATTTATTTATTTATTTATTTATTTTTTATTTTTTTATTTAACCAGAAAATTATTTAAAAATACTTAAAAATAATATTTTTAAAGTTAGAAAATGTCCTTAAACTCACAAAAATAAATCTAACAATCCCATTAAGAACACTAATTAAAAATATTAATCTCAATTAAAAGTTTATTTATTTATCGAATTATTATGTTATTATTTAGGTTAGTTTCTTTCGTGGTTAAATCCAAATTCGTGCACATTCATCATCAATCCAAGAAAACGCACCCACTATGAGTGAATTCTTACAAATTCCCCTTTTTATTCATGTTTTGGGGTGTATCATGTGTCGCTCTAAATATTTCGTTTATTCAAACTTGTGCCATTACCATTATATGACCTAAACTTATGATGTAAATATTGTTTGTTGTGATACGTGTTTACATTTTGTCAAGTTGCATGCAAAACATTCATTAGGCCCATCAGTTCCTCGTGGGAGACGAGTTGAACATCGCATGCCTCATTCGATCGGCTCCGTTTGATTGAGCCTTGATCTCATTGTTCATTCATTTGGTGTGTGTGCTTGTGCATTTATTGATATTATGTGTTTTAAGATTAAATTTACATTTACATTTATTCATATTTGGTTATGCACAATTTTATTCAAATAACCAACATAACTAATCCTTTCAAATATTTAAATGAGATTCACTCGCCAACTTTTGGTTGACCCAAAACCCTATTTTTACACATGATACATGTGGATAGGTTGAAGCAAGGAACACATAGGAAATTGCCTTAGAAGAAAAAAATGAAGTCATGAAATATGTATTTGAATATGTTGTACTTGTATGTTTATTGTAATGTTCTTCTTTAAAAAGAAATAATAAATATGAAACTTTATAGTAAATGTCATGAGCTTTGATGAAAACCCAATCATGCCCCGACTACCATTTTCCGCTGCGGGTCGGGGTGTGACAGATTTGTATCAGGGCTTTTGACTATAGGGATATAGGATAGGTTATTAGACCCTTAGAGCCTATACTATAGTTGATTAGATTTTAATTGTTTATGTGGTTACATGCAAACTCATGATGTTTATTTGTTTCGTATTTATTACACACACAAATGCATGCAAACACTTCCACTATCATATTGTGTGATATTTAATGAGTTATACTTATTGTCAAACATAACATGCTTACATATACATTCATCACGCATATTTCCATGTTCACTATTCAAATCATCCTCATATTCCCTTTATTCAAGATTTTGTCGCAATTTTCGTTTTTCAATCTCATCAAAGTGAGTTCTACGACGGGCATGTAGTAACTGTAAGGGTACAAGTACCGGTAGTCGGAACGTCCTGTCTAGGTTGGCATTCGTATAAATCCAATATAACGGACCAGTTTGCCTACCTGGGGACTAACGATGAGAGTACGAAGGACCTATTAGGCCAAAGCATGCCACACCAAACGTCGTTCGAACTAACCCCACTTTGAGGTGTCACCGTGTCCACACCTGGATGCACTCCAAACTTCACACGTTACATACATATTTCTCGATTTTCTCCGAGTTTTAGTGTACGTTACCAGGCTAACACATGCGAACCATATGAAAGACCCGGTAATCATGGGGACCCACATGATTACGAAGGTGAAGTATGGCGGCATGCAAGGCCCAATTACGAGCAAAGCCCAAGACATCCTATGGATGTAGTAAATTTATTATTCTTCATTTGTTTTATGAATGTTCATTTCTAAATACGACACATGACACCTAAAACGTCAAACTCATACTCTTGATACGTATTTCTTGTAGATGTCTTCCAGTCTCTCTCGTAGAAAAATGAGATCAGGAAAATCCCGCGAGCGCATGGCTGCCCAAATCGCTCAACAAATGGCTGTCGTAATACCCAACATCGTAATTCAAGTACAACAGGCCCTTACCGCTAATCCCGCCAACCCAATCCACCAAGAAGATCAAAACGTTGTCAACCCTCCCCCAAAAACCACTAAATGCACCTTCAAGCATTTCAAATCCTGCGACCCTCCAAAATACGAAGGGACTGAAGGTTTCACCGCTCTCCTCCATTGGTTTGAGGAGATGGAAAACACTTTTCTCAATTGCGACTGCCCCGATGACCGCAAGGTGCGATATGCTACCGGTCGTTTGTTTGGAGTAGCACTTACATGGTGGAATACAGAGAAGGCCAAGCGAGGTACTGAGAATGCTATGACTTTGACTTGGGAAGAATTGAAGGAAATCATGACAAGACGTTTCTGTCCAAGAAGCGAAATCAAGAAATTGGAAGATGAGTTCTATTCTTTGAAACAAAAGGAGGGCGACCACACCACATACAACAAGAGATTCCTTGAGTTAAATCAAATGGTCCCCAACTTGTTCACTCCCCTCTACCATTTGATCGAGCACTACATTCGAGGTCTTCCTTCAAAAATTCAAGACCCTGTAATAAGTACCACACCTGCAACTTTGGAAGCAGCAATGGAGTTAGCCATAGAGCTCACCGAAAACCGCATACGGAATAAAGACTTCACGGAGGAGAAGAAGAAGGATAAAGCATCAACCGAAACCTCAAACTCCACCCAAACCGAATCCTCTTCACAACCCACTTCTAAGAGAAAACGAGATGGGCAAATTTTCGCTGTCACCCAACACAATCAACCAACTTCACAAGCCGTACCCCTCCAAGCTATCCCAATCACTCAAGTAGCACCCAACTCTACTTACCCAAATAAGAAACCTTATATTGGTAACATCCTGCGGGGGTATCCTACTTGCTATTGACGTTAATCTTTGGTTGCAAGTTATCAACAAATATGAGGACTTGGTCTCCCTAAAGACTCGCTCAAGACAGTTAGAATATGAACGTTGGAGCTGGAGAAGGAGTCCACAACGGTCACAAGGGAATATTTAAGGCATCCCTAGAATATAGGATAGTTAGTTACTTTTGATTACTATTTATAGGGAGCTGGATCAGCAGTAGAACACACACAATCTCATACACTTTAACTTTCCAATTGCAGCATCAATCACAAACACTCACAACACTTACGTAATTTGATCATTGTAACACTTAAAGTTGATCCAAGCGATATCCCGAAGTTGTATCCTGCTTTTGCAATCAATAAGAAGAAGAAGGCAGTTGGCAATTGTCAGCTCCCGAGGTTTTGTGTCGGCAATCTAAACTGATCAAGCGCTTTCCTCGTACATCATGTGTCAACATTTACTTTTATTGCATTTACCTATCACCTTGATATAGTTTATTATCCTGAAACCATATCCTGAAACTGTTTTCATAATCAACCAACTCAACATATTTTTACAAATCACAATAGCACGCTACCTCACATACTAAGTTTGATCACTTAATTGCTTCGGTAATTTTTGACCAAAACAACACCCTTTTTCCATGGGCTTCAGTCTCATTCCACAACTTGATCTCTAATAAACCCTCGGGTTGTTGGATCCATAACATTAACAAATAACTTTGCGTATTTGAGATCAGTTGTCATGATGTGTTCTTAACTCGTAAGTTAATTTTGCCTATTGTCAACTTCTAAGACTAGAACCTCAGTGGTCATCTGAATCTGGTTATAACATATGTCTTGGTAAGATACGTGTATCATTTAAGGAAAATACATCTCCATTATGCACTACGGCCTTTGTGTCCTCCACTTAGTCGTCTGTTTGCAATGTTAGATTGGATTACAAAATCCTTATTGCCAAACTTTTATGATACAAATGCAAGACACCCCCACATTTAAGTGCTATAGGATCTCATCTAGATAGAGTAATGAAAACCATTTCTACATACCTTATAGGGTTGTTTCTAAATAGATCCTCCCCCACATTTCTTGTCGTTTGATCAACATTTTCGTAACTTCACTTATGACGACATTTATACATATATGATTGAACAAGATCAACCACATTGTATCAGTGAATTCAACTCATATTGCATTAGCTTACATAAGCTTCTGGGCTGACCAAAGCAACATATTCCATTGTCATAAGTTTGTCACCAACTTAGAATAATTATAATTTAATATCTAGAATAAGCCTAGACAATGAGTTATCCTCATTAGCTTTTCAAACAAACTCTTCAAAAGTTACATTTCTTTTCATTATAATGAATGAAAATTCTCCCTCAATTTTGTCTGTACACAAATTCTTTTTGTGTTCATACACATTTGAATGTTTAGAGTTAATTAGTCTCCAAAGACCCGCAACTAACCAGGTACTAGTCTAGCATGCTTTAGACTACAATACTTTAGTATGTGAACAGAAGATGCATCATCCTGACTCTTCACAGCCCTAAGGATATCACAATATCACTTTGTAACATTCATCCCTTGTTAAGAAAATATAATGAGACTTATTCATATAATCCTAAAACATCAATATTTAGGAAGGTCTAAAAAATTATTGTATATAGCATATAGTTACTTTTTTTATCATTCAATTAAGGAACATAACTTGTTTACCTTTGATTTCCAACGCTTTCCTATTGACTCATGAGGACTTAAACATAAGTCTTAATCCAAGTCACTTGGCGAACACATTCATCACCAACAAGATGAATGTTTGTCGTCTACAATCACTATTATGTGTGAGATAGAGACAACTAAATCAACACTAAAAACATGGCATTCATAATTTTGCCATAAGTGATTTGCACACATCTATTGTTATCATTAGGAGATATGTATATTTAGGATGCTCTCCCAAACAAATGTAAAATATCCATATAGTTCTAACAATAATCAAGTGGTAGACGCATCTACGTATAGATCACTCGGAACAAATCTCGCAAGATTTATTAAAGGTAGACAACAACATATAGTATTTTTTTTTCTTTCATATGTCAGAATTCACACTTGTGAATTTTAAATGACTTCTAACGAAGTATTTCAACATGAATTTCGTTTGTGTATTTCATCTCAATACACTCACTACTCACTCGTGATTTGGTTACACATTGTCTCGTCTTTGACTTTTAGTCAATGCAACAACTCTCAAGTTGTTTATGTCCTAATATTTTCATGTACTATCCGTTTAAAACCATATTCTTTTAGACAATGTATAGTTGACGTTATAACTACTTTCCAAAAAAATAATTTATACGTCACACACATTAGTGATTTATTTCTTTGTAAAAATTGCATGTGTTATCCGAAGATATTGAACATAAAAAAATAAAATACATTGGAAACTAAATCATAAGTGGCAAACAATTTTGAAATTTAAACGGAAGCATTGACGATATGTAAACACCAAATATCAAAGTGCTTTTATCTTCAACACTTTATATTATGACCGAAATTTTCTCAACGATCTCGTCCCGTGGCATGTCTCGAGGTACTCCCTTAATAAGACTCCACGCACTTGTAAATACAAGTTCCCCATTTCATCTTGAAACTTTAAACTTGGAAAATTATGCTCAAAACAACACTAAGCTGTTATAAAAGCTACATTTAAGTAGTAAACTTGAACAATTAAATTTGTTCACAACAACACCAAGTTGTTTTCTACCAAATAATATCCACGAGATTGTTACTTTGTTCAACAAATGCTACTTCTAACAAGAGTAGCAAACCATTTGAATTCTAAAAACTATGTAAAACTTTGTAATAAAAATAATTTTAAAATATATGCTTAGTTTTGCAATGTACAATATAACTAATATCAATTAGAGTTTATCAAAACCCAAAAATATCAAACGGTTTTATATTGTTTAGTCTTACAACGCATGTACTAAATGTTTTCTAACAGGCATGTTAGAAAAAAAATGTTATAACGAGCATATTATAGAATCGAAAGTTTTCATAAAACGTTTTCCAAGGATAAGGTTTATAAAATAAACCATTTCTCATTGTTTTTACTGCACACATAGGCAATCAAATATTTACGTAAAACATTTTCATTCATTATGGCTTACAAAATGTACAATCTCTAACCTTGTATTTGTGATACACATTTTCTAACACACGTGTTATAAAATTTAAGTCATTATATATATATGTATATATATATATATAATGTATATACACATACATATATATATAATAAAACATAACCCTTTGGATTTAGGTATCACATATTAAAGTTTGTTATAAATCCCACACAACTACACCATCAGTTTATGGTGATTTAATTCTTATTCTTGGAGTTTTCCAATCTTATCAAGTTAGGCAAATAACCTACTTTTAATACAAGAGACACGGGGTGGTAAAGAGTCTTACTTAATTAAAGTTTTTATTAGAGACACAAACTCTAATAAAAACTAATAAATTGATATAAAATTCTACTTAAGGTTGAAGGGAGTGGTTAAACATTTGGAACAGGTAAACTCCCTATTCACCAAATCAGACAGTGTCACGTCAATTCACCCAATGTGTTTACCTAAAGCTCAAAAACGTTGGCGGTGGTTTACCTATCCCGGATTAGGTAAACTTTTTTTTTTATTTTTTATTTTTTTAAACTAGTTTATTTAATAATTAAACATGTATTTTAACAAAATAAATGTAGAAACAAATTTAAAATAACATTACATTAAATTAAAAACATTCATAAAATTACACTAAATAAAAACAATTAAAATTACATTAAATTAAAATAAATTAAACTAGTCTTCGTCGGTATCGACCAACAGGTGGGGCAAATCTTGACAATCGAGATGTTCCACGAGCTCATGTTTTAGTCTCCAATGCGTGTCTTCATCCAAAAGCTCGTCCAACACCCTATCGTCTAGAGCGGGCTCGACCGTCGGATCCCGAATGTGTACCGGTGCTATGGCGTTTCCGTCGTCTTTTACAATCATATTGTGTAAATAATACACGTGTACACAACATTCCTACTTTTTTTAACGCTCCTTGCTCGCATCGGCCGGCTCAATACACCCCATTTCAACTTCATGGCACCAAAAGTCCGTTCGACGTCTTTTCTTGCCGCCTCGTGTTGCCTCTTGAACTTCTTTTCGTCTACTTCGTGAGGGTATGGAATCGATTTCACAAACACGGGCCATTTAGGGTAGATTCCATCCACGAGCAAATAACCACGTTTGTATAAATTATTGTTAACGTAAAATGGACATCTAGGCGCGATTCGATTTCGTTCCGCTAAAAATAACGGAGATTGTTGTAGCACATTGATATCGTTTTGTGAACCCGGTGGACCGCAAAAAGCATGCCAAATCCATAAATCTTGAGATGCCACCGCTTCGAGCATAACAATCGGGTATCGGTGATCTCCTCTCATATACTGGCCTCGAAGCTTCGTGGGACATATTCGCCAAATGAAATGGGTGCAATCAAGGCTTCTAAACATACCAGGAAGGTGATGTTTTTCCTCATGAGCGTCGTATATAGTGCCATGTCGTGGCTTGTCGGTCTACGTAACAACTCCGAAGCTTATATTTTGCAAACAGTTTTGTAAAAATATTTTAGGCACTCGAGGGAAGTTCTTTCGGCCATATGCAAGTACTCGTCGTTCTCGTCTAGAGTGCTACCGGTTGCGAGCTGTTTAATAGCCGATGTAACCTTTTGCAAAGGCGTAAAGCCCTTCCTACCTCGCGCATCGTAGGCCTCTTGAAAGTACTCATCATTCGCTTCCACGTCGCTCACAATTTTTAGAAACAAACGTTTAACATACCAAACCTATGCCGAAAAATATCTTAGTTGTATTTCGGGTCTTCGACAAAATAATCCGCTATGAGTGTCTCGTGCCCAATCTCACGTTGACGTTCAATATATCTCCTTCGGTTAGATGTGCCCGTGTCTTCAAGTTCGGCCTCTTCGATAAGATTTTGGAAAAAAAAATGCTACTACCGGTTGAATTGTCACTACTATCGGGTGGGAATAACAACGGGAGTTCATCCGCCATATTGTTTATGAACACTTGAGTAAAGGTATGGGGTATTTTTTGGTTTGAATGGGGATGAATTTGAATGTGTGTGGACTTAATTTATAGTTGAATTTAAAAAAATACTTTTTTTATTTAAACGGCTATATAACCGTTTAATGAAGTAACGGTCACAATCATGATCACTCACGGATCAGTAAAGGTTCACCGATGTTCAAGGACACCGATCGGTAAACACCATCGGTGGCAGTGTTACCGATCGGTAAACCGCTTTGCCGATGGAGTTTACCTATGACTCCGTTCACCCTAAGAGTTTAACTTCCATATGAAGAGTCTAGTAAATGATTTTAATTTCATTAAATTCATATAACAACACCATCATTTTATGGTGATTCAATTCTTGAAGCCAATCAACTTCAAGGCATGATCTTCTATTTCTAAACCATACAAAGCATAACATAGTGTTTATATTCATTAAAATCAATGCTACAACAAATTACTTATATAAAATGTTTACATAAAACATTTCAAAGCATTTGTGTTTTAACCATTTTTAACAATCATGTTAAAATGTAAGAAATTCTAACGTGCACATTAGAAATATTAACATTTCCACAAAATGTTAATTCGCCAACTATCATATGACTTGTATTAACTGCTCTTTGTTATATCATACGGTAAGTATCTCGTATCCCATGTCAGTGGTATTTGAATAATGTGTCAGTGGTATTTGTATAGTTCCACCCCTTTTCATAAAAAGTAAACCTTCTTTTCTTCTTTAACATGATTAAGACTTCATAAGCTATAATCAATCAACTGAATAAATAATCAATCAATAGAATAGATAAGATAACTTTACACGATTTTCGTATCAATAAATTTATATATATAAAGGCCAATATTTATTGATTTAGTATTCCATCATGTTATGATCCTATATTTTATTTCATTGGTAAGATAAATATCGAAAAAAATATTTTTATAATATGGTTGGATTAACATTTTTTAGCATTTACGATCAACATAACAAGACAAAATTATAAATTAACAAACCATAAAAAAATATTAACCCTGTGACATAACAAGACAAAACTATAAATTAACAAATCATAACAAAATATTTAACCTAACGACAAAACCCATTAAATTAAAAGGACTTATAACTTATAAACCCACAAAGTCTTATCTGAAACTAAACTTAAACCAACTAGTATAAACCCAAGTTTCCAGCCCATAATCCCACATTCTAAAAGCCTAAAACCCTCTTTTTTCCAAATCAAACACCGTTGCTCCGCCCCTCAGACCACCGTTGCTCCGCCCCTGCAGTTGGTGCACCCTCATCGACTTCGTTGTTGCTGTCCCCTCATCTTCTTCTCTTAACCTAATAAAGGTATATCTTTTTGTTAGTTTTTTTTACATCGTGCTTTATGTTATACGAATTTTGAATTGTTTTGAAACTTTCGTCCAATTAATATATATTGATGAATTTTAATTCTCCATATCATGTATTTTGGGTTGTTTGTTTTTTATAACTGTAATGTCATTAAAATTGGGCTTGAGTTTCTTAAATTTTCAAACTTGACTTATGATGCTCAAACTTATGCATACTTAAAGATCACAAATAACAACAATTTATGGGCGTTTTATGCTTTGCACGCACCCTGGAAACCTACTGTTTGTTGGAATTACAGATGACAAATATACATATATATTATTGTTTAATGTATCTTGTCTTTTGAGTTACGCTTACTTAAGCACACCAACTGTTTGTTGTTATGCCTCTATGAGTTCATGTCTTCTTTTTGCAAGAAATTGGAACTTGTTAGGGAAGTTGATGTTTAGCTACTAGAATGCAAGGTTTGTTACTTTGTTGTGTTTATCTTTTGGATAAATCCAATGTCTTCAGAACCGGACCGGAAGTCGAACCGGTCTTCTTACCGGTTCAATGGTCCGACTGGTCCAACTGGTCGGACCGGACATACGAACCGGAATGTATCGTAAATATTATAAAAATTAATAGGGTTAAATTTGAAAAAAATATATAAAAAACCGGTCCAACCGGTCGGTTTCCCGGTCCAACCGCCGGGTCGCCAGTTCAACTCCGGTTCAATGCATTTCCGGCCCGATACCATGACCTGGACCGGCTCAACCTCTGGTTCCTGGTCCGACCGGTCCGATCCGGGTCTGAAAACACTGGATAAATCATAAATGTAACAAAACTGAAATTGGTCAATTAAACGCTTCATTTTTTACTCATCGTTTTTCTATTTGTAGCTCAACTTAAACTTTGTTTCTTTTTGTAGGCTTAAAACCCCCGAGAAATCATAATGGTCGGATTTAAAAATAGGTACATGGTAATGGAGGTGTTAGTAGATCCAACTAAAGATATTTCAAAAGACGTTCCCGTTATTCTTAGCCAACATAACATATCCAAAGCAATCAAAGACAGAATTTATGTAAACTTTGGCGACTGTGGTCTTGCTTTATCGCTAGGATCATTCCAAGGTCATTAAACGTTGTTGTTAACAACATAAATTAATTGATATCCTGTTTGCTAATTGAAGTAGTAACGTAGAGTATCGTCGTGCAGTTAAATATGTTAACCATATCACCAAAGTATGCATTATTAGAGATTCAAGGGACGAGCATCAAGAAGTTTGGGCTGAAACTACCATGGTCAGAAGTGTAGGAAATTGCCCCGTGGTTTTCAACTTACTGGACCTTAGTGGTGAGTACAAGTGGCAAAACGGGTAGGTTGGCCGGGCTGGGATATGCGTCAAATGGGTTGGGTCAAATGGGTAGTTGTGGTTCTGGTAAAAAATGTGAACTAGATCCATTAGAATTATTTGCTAACACATTACTAGTTTTCTTATTACCACTTCTTGGTTTTAATAGTGTCTTTCAATTGATAAAATTGCTGTTCTTATTTTTGCTTAAAAACCATAAGTATCAAACTTAGATCCTAACAATTTGTATCAGAGTCTGGTCACATTAAACTTGATTTCACAATCAGTTTAATATTCAAAGATCAGCTCAAATGATACACGCTTGATGATTATTATCTAGTGGGTATGACACAAATATATCATTAGACCAGTGATGTAAAGTACTTAAATCATGTTTCATATTTTATACTTCTAAAATGTATTTATAAGCAAATTCTTTAACCCAAGTTTGGTTTTGCCTTTCAACCGAAATTAAACGAATCAAACACAAAACCATCAATCAAACCGAATATATCGAACTGGTTAACTGGAAACTGATTGATTAATAAATAGACTAACTTATGACTTCGGTTTCGGTCGAGGGTAATAACCCAACCAATCAAATAATAGATACCCTAACAGTGTTTGTGTTTTTTGCCGCATCGCACATGTACCCTTTTAGTTTTCAAATACTTGCATCACGGGTTTCAGTCTCATTCCACAACTTGATCTCTAATAAACCCTCAGGTTGTTGGATCCATAACATTAATAAATAACTTTGCGTATTTGAGAGTTGTCATGATGTGTTCTTAACTCGTAAGTTAATTTTGCCTATTGTCAACTTCTAAGACTATAACCTCAGTGGTCATCTGAATCTGGTTATAACATATGTGTTGGTAAGATACGTGTATCATTTAAGGAAAATACATCTCCATTATGCACTACGGCCTTTGTGTCCTCCACTTAGTCGTCTGTTTGCAATGTTAGATTGGATTACAAAATCCTTATTGCCAAACTTTTATGATACAAATGCAAGACACCCCCACATTTAAGTGTTACAGGATCTCATCTAGATAGAGTAATGAAAACCATTTCTACATACCTTATAGGGTTGTTTCTAAATGGATCATCCCCCACATTTCTTGCCATTTGATGAACATTTTCGTAACTTCACTTATGACGACATTTATACACATATAATTGAACAAGATCAACCTCATTGTATCCGTGAATTCAACTCATATTGCATTAGCTTACATAAGCTTCTGGGCTGACCAAAGCAACACATGCCGTGTCATAAGTTTGTCACAAACTTAGAATAATTATAATTTAACATCTAGAATAAGCCTAGACAATGAGTTATCCTCATTAACTTTTCAAATAAACTCTTCAAAAGTTACATTTCTTTTCATTATAATGAATGAAAATTCTCCCTCAACTTTGTCTGTACACAAATTCTTTTTGTGTTCATACACATTGAATGTTTAGAGTTAATTAGTCTCCGTCAAGACCCATAACTAACCAGGTACTAGTCTAGCATGCTTTAGACTATAATACTTTAGTATGTGAACAGAAGATGCATCATTCTGATTCTTCACAGCCCTAAGGATATCACAATATCACTTTGTAATATTCATCCCTTGTTAAGAAAATATAATGAGACTTATTCATAATCCTAAAACATCAATATTTAGGAAGGTCTAAAAAATTATTGTATATAGCACATAGCTACTTTTTTTATCATTCAATTAAGAAACATAACTTGTTTACCTTTGATCTTCAACGCTTTACCATTGACTCATAAGGACTTAAACATAAGTCTTAATCCAAGGCACTTGGCGAACACATTCATCACCAACAAGATGAATGTTTGTCGTCTACAATCACTATTATGTGTGAGATAGAGTCAACTAAATCGACACTAAAAAACATGGCATTCATAATTTTGTCATAAGTGATTTGCACACATCTATTGTTATTCATTAGGAGATGTGTATATTTAGGATGCTCTCCCAAACAAATGTAAAATCTCCATATAGTTCTAACAATAATCAAGTGGTAGACGTATCTACGTATAGATCACTCGGAACCAATCTCGCAAGATTTATTAAAGGTAGACAATAATATATAGTATTTTTTTTCTTTCATATGTCAGAATTCACACTTGTGAATTTTCAATGACTTCTAACGAAGCATTCAACATGAATTTCGTTTGTGTATTTAATCTCAATACACTCACTACTCACTCGTGATGTGGTTACATATTGTCTCGTCTTGACTTTTAGTCAATGCAACAACTCTCAAGTTGTTTATGTCCTAATATTTTCATGTACTATCCGTTTAAAACCATATTCTTTTAGACAATGTATAGTTGACGTTATAACTACTTTCCAAAAAAATAACTTATACGTCACACACATTAGTGATTTATTTCTTTGTAAAAAATTGCATGTGTTATCCGAAGATATTGAACATAAAACAATAAAAAACATTGGAAACTAAATCATAAGTGGCAAACAATTTTGAAATTTAAACGGAAGCATTGACGATATGTAGACATCAAATATCAAAGTGCTTTTATCTTCTATGACCGAAATTTTCTCAACGATATTGTCCCGTGGCATGTCTTGAGGTACTCCCTTAATAAGACTCCATGCACTTGTAAGTATAAGTTCCCCATTTCATCTTTAAACTTTAAACTTGGAAAATTATGCTCAAAACAACACTAAGCTGTAATAAAGACTACATTTAAGTAGTAAATTTGAACTATTAAATTTGTTCACAACAAAACCAAGTTGTTTTCTACCAAATAATATCCACGAGATTGTTATTTTGTTCAACAAATGCTACTTCTAGCAAGAGTAGCAAACCATTTGAATTCTAAAAACTATGTAAAACTTTGTTTTAAAAATAATTTTAAAATATATGCTTAGTTTTGCAATGTACAATATTACTAATATCAATTAGAGTTTATCAAAACCTAAAAATATCAAACAGTTTTATATTGTTTAGTCTTACAACGCATGTACTAAACGTTTTCTAAGACGCATGTTAGAAAAAAAATGTTATAACGAGCATATTATAGAATCAAAAGTTTACATAAAACGTTTTCCAAGGATAAGGTTTATAAAATAAACCATTTCTCATTGTTTTTACTGCACAAATAGGCAATCAAATATTTACATAAAATATTTTCATTCATTATGGCTTACAAAATGTACAATTTCTAACCTTGTATTTGTGATACACATTTTCTAACACACGTGTTAGAAAATTTAAGTCATTATATATATATATATATATATATATATATATAGAAACGGGATCCGGAGAAAACGATTTGAAGTGTGAAAACGGTGAGAACGGATCCTGGCCCAACATGTGGCAGGGGCTCGCTAAAAGGTACGCGGGGTACGATTGTCATTCTTCAACCCGCTTAATAAATGGCGTTATCATCATTAATATGGCGTTTTATCATCTATTTATTTTCAAAGCAACATTTTATGAAAAATGTCTTTATTTTTCAACCCTGCCAAATATATGACGTTATCTTTGTTTTCATTATAAACTGTCAACGGTGTTTTTTAGACTTTTTTGTTTTGCGTATCTATAAGTTTGTTAATTGGAAAAACAAGTTAACTATTCATTTATATGGAGTTTTTATTCATTTTATTAGTAATTGTAAAATATGTAATAGTCTAAAGAAAAAGACATTAGCCTACATTTTTCATCATGAAAATTACAAAAAGAAATTAATTTATGGCGTTTAATTAATCTATATATTCTGCCATCCTTTGTTGTATTCTTTTGAATTCTGCTTCATACAATTCATTAATTTTTGCTAGCCCTAACTTCACAAACTTTTTAAAGATTTGACCACCCTTTTTCTGTGTTCATTTTTGTAATGCAGCAGTAGTTTCACAATGTATTTAACCTTGAGATTATTTAGTTGTCATTGTTGTGGTCCATTTGGTGCAGTTTTATTTGCCAGACCACATCGCCAACCAGTCATATCCCCCATATATGTTTCCATATACCTTATTGCAAAAATGCCACAATCGATCACGTTTCACAATCGATCACGTTTTCCTCTGTCCTCCAATCCATCTTTTTTTGCCTTATAATAGGCGTTTTCTTCATGATCCGGGCCTTCGGGTGTTTTTGAATACGCAACTAGTTTGCAAAAGTATCTTGCTGTAGTTTCACATTTTTTTTGTATATATTACTGTGTTTGTTGCATCTGGATCTTGTTTGACGGTTCGACGCCATAATATTATCTTGTTCGCGTTTTCTTGGGTTTTCGCGTTTTCGTTGAATTGGGGGAGGTTTCTCTGAGAGTATATATATTTTGGTCATGTATTGTATGGGTTTTGTATGTGCATTATTACCCTTTTGCTCTTAATGAAGCGCGCCAACGTAATAAAGTTTAGGTTATTTACGAAAACGCCACCGCGCGAATCTAATCCATTGATTTTTTATCCAACGGCTGATAGCTGTTCTCAACGTTTTCACACTTTAAACCGTTTTCTCTACCTGGTCCTATATATATACATATATATATATATAATTTTATTTAATATCTAATATATTAAATACATATATATTTATTATTATATACAAAATATGACGAAAACTATTTATATAATATATATTTTATTTTACATAAAAGTAATAATTATAAATATTTGTAAATAATTCTAAAATATAAAAAACAAATTACTAAAAAACATTAAATGAACTAAGCTCAAGGTCTCTCGGAGTTAAATGAGCCCAGCTTGGCTTATTTACACCCTTACTTTAAACTCATTTTTATTTAAGAAAAAAAATTGTATTAAGTTTTAAAAATAATAAAAAGACTTGAAGAATAATATATATGTGTATAACTGTATATTTCAGATAAGAAAATAATATTTATACTTAATAAACAGGTAACAATTCAATGATGCAGCATTATTGTTTCCTCTTTTGTTATTAACCTAGCTTGATTCACAACCCACAAGCTACTTTTTTTTTAAAATTCCCCAATTGTTTCCTTGTTTTCTTCGGCAACCAAATCAACAAAGAATCATTAATAATTTCTTATTTCAAACCGTGTAATACACATGTTTTAAACCTAGTAATAATAATAATAAAGGCAAACTATTGGTTCCATTTACATGTTCGGTTCTAAGTTATAGTTCTTAAACTGAACTTTAAACCATGGGTTATCAACTGCTTTGCTTTTAAATGTTCCAGTTTGTTTCAAAATGGTTTATAAACACACATGCTTATTATATAGCTTATACATGTTTAGAGTCCTCAATCATCATCGCAAGAAAAGAAAAGCCGTATCTTATTTATTTTTTTAAATCAACTAACTCACACACATTCTTAACCTATTTATAAATCTACACTTTTATCTAATTAAGAAACACCTTTCTCACACTTTATTATCTCTAAGCCATAACTTGTCTACTATCTATGGGGTATGGGGCGGGGGGTTGGGAGAAAACGCCCATGTGACCATCCCGGGTGGGTTTGGGTTTGAGCGTGACCCTTTTAGGTTTCAGCCCGGGCGTTAGGCGGGGCTACCATCTGAGCTGGTGGGTGGCTATTGGGTGCACCATACACTATATTATCTATTAATTAAAAAATAAAAGAAAAAATAAAAAGAACTAGTTGATTTCGCCCGCGCATTGCGGCGGGGATCCAGTGTCTGCAAAACGTGTGCTCGGCAACAGCAAGCAGATACCGAATATCAAAACATAGATAAAAATGACGTAGTAACGATAGTCACTAAGTCCTAAAAAAGATTTTAAATAATCTAATATATAATAGTAGGACCCACACGTCCTACACATTGGAAATTCGGTTGTTTTCATTTCAGTTATTACGGACTAATACGTTAAAATATGGATGAGCTCGGTACCGGTAATGGCACCGAAAGTACCGATCCTGCAAATCATCGAAATTAGGTACCGACACCACGAAAATGCTCGGTACGATACAGTAGGGATGAGCATGGTACCGTTCGGTACGAACCGGTACCGGTACTTAAAACGGGGAAAATGGTATCAGTACTGGTACCGAATACACGGTTCGGTAAGTGGTACCGGTACGGTACCGATACTTACCGGTGTTTTACCCATAAATACCAATACTGTGTCGGTACCGGTACCGAAAAACAGGGAAATTTGGAACCGGTACATGCGGTACGGTACCAATTTGGTACCCGTATGGTACCGTTATTTGAGGGTAAAAACTGGTACTGTACCGGTACCTAAAATGTCAAAAGGCGGTATCGAACGGTACATTAAATGTACCCGGTTTGTAAATTCGATATCGGTACCGGTTCAATACCAGTAACTGATACCATTTGCTTATCCCTAGGTGACGTTATTGTTATAATATTAAAACAATAAAAACGAAAGGAAAAAAATTATAAAAGGAAATGGAAAAAAGGAAAAAAAAAGGCTAATGAATAGTACTATTCATTGGCATGGTTTATTAATATATACACAATTTGGCCAAGCCACGCCCCAACCCACCCACATATCCTAAATTTTTTGAGTCTTGCCCGTGGTGCCCTCCTCAGCTCACGTGTCAATCCATGCTCCAAACCGCCGCCCCAGCATACCCCATATTCATATTCTTATGATTATTATTATCTTGTTAAATTTTGATTGATGTATAATCTAATCTAATGTAATAATGATTGTCGACGGCCCATACATCTTTTGTCTTGGGTTTAGTCTCTTTATCAATCATCGAACACCGGACAACTTCCAACCCAGTTTTAACCCAAACCATACATACAATCATCCATCACCAACCCCCCATTTTATCCGGTGATCTCCACACTTGATGAATACCCATGCACTCCTCTCCCCAAATTTCAACCCTTTGACTTCTTTCACTTGTAAACTTTTCTTGCAAAATCAACATCTTTTTCCACACCCATTTGCAGGTTTGGCTATGGCGGCCGTCTCACTTCCAACTTTCTTGATTCCCCATCCTTTTCTTTCTCACCTCCTATGTACAGAAATCTGAATGGAAGAATAAAAGGCGATAAAACCCCCCTTGTCAGAGCTAGTAGTAACAGAGAGTCTCCTTATCAAGTTTTGGGTGTTTCTCCCTCTGCTACTCCTGCTGAGATCAAAAGGGCTTATAGGAAACTTGCTTTGAAGTATCATCCAGATGTCAATAAAGAGGTATGTGTGTATCAGTTTCTTTGAATTAGATTGCCTTGTTTATCTGTTCATTGTGGTTCACACCTGGGCTGTGTATAAGTAGTAATTGATAGGGTGGTATTTTGATTCTTTTAAGGTTGGTTGTTTGGGTGATGATGCATGAGGTTTTGTTTTGAATCAATTGAACCACACAAATCTTTATGTTCTGTGTATATGATTGCTTTGCTTGTTATATGTCAATTGAACCACACATTATGGTGCTATTGCATCAATGGTGATAGTTAAAATATACCTTGAATGCACATTGATTAAGAAGAAGAAGAAGAAGAAGAAGAAGAAGAAGAAGAAGAAGAAACATTTTTTTTATGTGGGGTGGGAGCTTAAAAAGGATAACAAATTGCCACAAAATTGACCTGCGAGTGGTGTCTTCGGATCCACTAGGACCAGCCAGTCTTTCCCGCTTATGACGGGGATCACTGGTTTTGGTTATGGACTCATCACGCCCTAATCTTGACGAATGGGGCGTTAAGAAGTGCAAGTGCTTTTGGCACACACCTTCCATTAATTGTTGATGCACATCCAAAGGATATGCAGAGTGACCACCTACCCACGCATTTAAGCACGTTTCCTAGCATATATGATGTTCTCAAACATTTGGCCCATCACAAAGTACAAACGTAAGGTGTGCCGTTATCTTAATCTCATAATTAGCACTTTGTGAATATTAGCTATAAACATTAAGATACTTGCAACTGAAAGTACCATATGCTTTATCCATATAGCGTGATAAACCTGGCCCACATTGTATTATTGTAGATCCTTGGTTTTGAACCATGGTATGCACTAGTGTCATAAGAACAAAATTCAGATCTTGGTTTAAAAAAGCGTGAAGCGCACAAAAGCGACAAGGTCTAAAATCAAAGCGCAAATCGCAAAAGCGGTGGGCTTTTCGTACATGAGGCGCATAGTGCTAATATATATTTTTATATATGTCTTATAGGCTTTTAACATCCCTTACCCAAAACAGAGTGATAAATAAGGTTTATATATGATCTTATGTATAAATCACATAATGTACAACCATTTTAGCTACATGTGCAACACTTTAAAGCACAAAAACTCCTTCTGTACAAAAAGCGCGTGTTTCGGTGGGATTTGTTTTTTCAAAAAAGCTCGCTTTTTGTACAGAGCTCCCCTTATGTCACACAAGGCGCAACTCTTTGCGCCTAGGGTCGCTTTGTGCTTAAGCGCGCTTAAGGCGCACCTTTTTAAACCAAGATTCAGATATATCATGATTACAAAAGTTTGACAAATCTTTGAACTCTTGAAACACAGGGTGATGCGCAAGAGAAATTTCTGAGGATAAAACATGCATACAACACGGTGCTTAACTCTGATTCAAGGAAGAAATATGACTCTGGAAATCGCGCATCTGAAACATATAACTACAAGCCTGCTGAAGCTGAAGAGTTTTATGGTTTTGGTAAATTACATCAGCTTATTATTTTTTTAAATTTTTATTCTTATCCGCATCTACATGTGTTCCTTTTTGCACAACCTCTAAAAACTACATCTAAAGAAATTATGCACTTTATATGTCATTTGAAGTTAACTTAACTGAACTCACATGTGCATAATATAAGTTATAAACTTCCTTCAATTCATTTTGTGGGTCCCACCTCACTTGTAAAAAGATTTTCATTACGGGAGTCACAAAATGAAGAAGACAAACAAGTGGAACCCAGACTTCGATCGAATCAAGCTTTAAGTTTCATGTCCTCATACCTTAACCACTTTGAACTGCAGGTAATTTTTTGAGGGATGTCCAAATATCAGTAGGTAGATACATCTTTGTCACGCATATAGTAAAATACTATAAGTTTCACCATTTTCGGCAAAAACAAAATCGTCTTCAAAACAAAATCTATGTTATCATGTTCTTGAAATCTAAATTTGTTTGTTACAGGGGACTTTCTCAAAGATCTGCAAGAAGAATATAGAAACTGGGAGGCAAGTGCACCTTCACAAGCAAAACCGAAGAGCTTATGGGAGGAACTAGCTGTAAGATTTTGTTTAAATTGATGTAACGAATAACGCGTCTCATAAAGTTACTAAATTTCTTGCAATTGATAGGAAAATATCGGGGAAAGGAATTGTGGATTTCTGAAAAAGAGTAATATAGCGGACATCGGAGTGAAAAAGGTAGATATGAAGAACCTGCGCTTGGGTAAGGGTAGAACGGAAATGTGGCGGAAATGAAGGTAGTAAAGGAAGCAGTATTGAAGACAACATAGATGAAATTGAAGCTGCACTTGCTCAGTTGAAAAGAGAGTTAGGGTTGTGATTTTTTTTATATACAAAGTGAGAATATTATTCAGATGATTTAATGTTGTAAGTTCTTTGATAATCAATTATTTATCTGCAAATGCAGATTAAGTTTACGAATATAGGAAAAAGGTATTTTTCTATATTTCTCTGTGCAAAGCTTGTCACATTACAACAAATTGCCGGTTTTAATACCCAAATGGTAAACTGGGCAATTGTACGTGTACAGTTGTTGATTCGTTCACAAGTCATTACGTAGAAACCCCCAAAAAATCTCTAAACCAAATCTAAAAAATAAAAGCATTGGTTGGTGATCACTAAAAACGGGAACTTGCTGCGAATGCCTAAGCCTCGGTCAACCTGCAGTATCAAGCGGGTCGAGTAACGGGTAACCTTTTTATATAATGAAACGGGCTGGGTCAAGACAGACCCGAAAGACGTTTTTGCTCACCAAAAATTGCAGCCTTAACATACTTTTTGTTGTCTCTTGTAATATAAGCTTGTGAAAATGGCAATCAGTGTATGCCCATGCCACTTGGTGCTGTCAAGAGGGTCATCTGTAATTACCTTTGTAAAACCCTTTGACCAATTGAAGAAATATGACAAACTTCATGTAAATATAGATTAATAATAAGATAATGCTAAACAAAATCTTAATAATGGCTTTAGTGTCCGTACGATCGGTGCATATAGGAACTTCAATGTACTCTTGATTTTATAATGTGCGCAACAACTGTGCATAATGCGCACAACATTCACTGGGTAGACTTTTTAAGGTGTTGTAACATCTTTTATATTTAAAGCTTAAGTATGTTTTATAAGTGTATTATAAATTATATCAGTGTTTTCATGTTTAAGACCAAGTATGTTTTATAAGTGTGCTATAAGAGCTTCCACAACGGTTGGGGCTGGTCCATCCAACATACCACCTAGTCAGCATACCACATCACTCCAAACTACTACCACTCCAAGCCCTACTTTTTCCTCCAACAATAAACAATTCCAAACCTCCACATCACACATCACTTTTTACCCACTTTTACACTAAAAAACAAAAAAAAATATAAAAAGTGGATGGTCTCTGAAGAAACACCAGATCGAGATTTGATCGGAATCAATCTAGATCTGTGGGTATGATTTCTGCATAAAAGGTTAATCTCAAGTTTGCTCGCCCATTGTATTTGGTTCGCCGGAAATCACTGCAAAACAGAAGCGCCGTCCTCGCCACGGGGGGAATGGGGGTTCTCTCCGTGACCACCCTCCGACCTGAGAATAAGTACAGTGATCGGGAAATGATAAGTAGCAGGGAGTGAAAGTAAGTGAAAGTGAATGAGAAAACTTGTACCTTAAGTCTCGTATTTATAGCCGGTTAGTTTGAGCGCCAAAATTATAACGGAGGGCTAACAAAATCTTTTCCGCCGTTAACAGTTATTTCTCCATCCATGCACACGGATCGCAATTTTGATAGACGATTGGGGAGTTGCCACGCGGAAAGTGATTCAATCTAGATCTACATGTTGGTTATGCCATAATCGTGAACCTTAGATGAGTGCTCAGATGTTGCCACGTCATATTCGGTTGCAATCGAATGAGGCCCTGCACGATGATCATTTAATGCTTCTAGAATGTTTACAGTGTGGGCCTTTTATCAATTGCCACGTGTCCTGTTTGTTATATTAGAAAAGATTCCTTTTTGTCTGATCCTTAAGTTCCCTACGCGCGATATCCTTGCGCGAGCCCGCACAAGGGTGTTAAATGAATATTAACCTCCTCAGTGTTCCGGACACGGTTATTAAAGACTGCTTTGCCTGTGCGGGGCACGCAGTATTTATTCAAGATGGTCTTGGAGTGTAATAGTGGTATGGTCTTCTGCGCTGGCGCAGGGTTTTTGGGACCATACCCCTTCAGTCTCCGACTCCTTCCAAACCAAACCAGTCTGCTCCACTGGACTCCCTCTCACCAGACTACCCTCCTCTAACGATTCAGGACCACCCTCCTTGGTTTGCTTGAGCAGACCACTCCAATAGACCACCCGTTGAGGGTGCCCTAAGTATGTTTTAACTTTTATGTGTGTTGTAACTTATAAGTGTGTTTCTATGTTTAAGACTAAATATGTTTTATAAGTGTGTTGTTTAAGTATTAACATTATGAGAATTGTTATGTATAACTATTTTTAATAACACTTTGCATGTGTCATGCGTGCACGTCAGGGGTCAGAATTTAGGACCAAAACACATTGTAGCGCATGACGCTTTTTAAAACCAAGCATCTACTCCTGGTCCACGTGTGTATTATGGGGACCGTTAAGCATATCCGATAAGGATCAAGGGCGCTTTCGTTGTTGCATAGCTTAGGTCGGAGTAAAGTGCCATCGTACGTCCAACAGGCAATCTCACGATCGGGCATGCGTGTCCGGAAATTGTCATTGTATACTCCCGTGGGTCGGAAGGCGGCGGGGAAAGGAAAGGGAGATTGGGCGAGATCAATCGGAAGCGAATCCCCCATACAAATAGAGGCACGTATCAAAAAGATACTTTAAAGGCTTCAGGATCAAGGTCTCATCAGCTAAAGAAGACCCTGTCCAATCCACATGGCCTGCTAGATGAACGCAAGTGCTGGAGACATCGTAAATTGGTGCGTAGGCATCGCGATAAGTCCTCTGTCCTACTAGATGTGCCGCGACTGTCACACCCCAACCGATGGCAGAAACATCAGGGCAGGACGGAATAGATTGCAAGAGACTTCGTAACACTAAAATGTGATAATATTTAATAAACATGATTTCATTTCATTTATAAGATCAAAAGTACATCGTTTGAAACAAAATACAACAAGTTTGAACAAAAAGAAAATTACAACGTAATACTAAAATTCAAATGGGTTTCTAGTCAATCCTACTAGATTCCACGTATCATCATCAAGTCCCTGCAATACG
The DNA here is from genome assembly GCA_947069175.1 of Scalesia atractyloides. NCBI lineage: Eukaryota > Viridiplantae > Streptophyta > Magnoliopsida > Asterales > Asteraceae > Scalesia > Scalesia atractyloides. The sequence goes on from CAMTDV010000025.1 coordinate 93,228,672, forward strand.
TATTAAAATACATATCAACACATAAAGTATTGGCGCGCATACAAGTTTGAGTACTAGGATAAGTATAAAAGTTTAAACAAATCCACATGGCATAATAGTTAACTAGAACTAACATACGATACTAGCATGCAACTATAAATGTCAACTCAAAGATCCTCGCTAGCGTAATCTTATTGTAGCAACGATAAGACCGTTTTGTTTAACTTAACATGACCTCAAGAAGATGGGTGGTGCGTTACTCCTATAGCTCTATACATGTTAAGGGAGGCTTGTATGAAGTTAGTAACAAGTATAAAGCATAAGAATAGTCTAGTATATATGAATTCAAGTATAACGTATCAAGCATGTATATTGGATTGTTTGTTTGTGTTTAAAGCATAAAGTATGTGATTACGTGAGTTTTGATATGTACGTATTGCACCCAAAAGTGTAAAAAGTAAAAGGGGAGTCATGTATACTCACGGGTTGCGAAGAATTTTCACAAAATGCGAGTGGGCGGTTTTGAGAGGATGGAACACCAAGGTCCCAACTTAAAAAAAAAACCACTGGCAGTCCCAAGTATTGACATATTGGCCACCAATGGACCCTAACTAACAGAACCCTAACGTCGTTAGTCTCTGGTCACGGAAAACCGTTTTTTGCCAGAAAAAGGTTACTGCCGATCTAAGGTTACAAAGAGGTTGTGATGAAAATGTTGAGTTTTGCAGCCAAAAAGTTGTTTTTTGCGGCCAAAAAGATGTTTTCCGGCGACTTCAATAATTGGGGCTTTTACTAGAAAAAAATTTCTAAAGGTTCTTAAAGGTCCCTAATAAGGTTACAAAGAAGTTTGGGATGAAAAGGATGAGTTTTATGGCCAAAAAACGTTTTTCCGGCGACCGGAGACTAATGGTGTTAGGGTTCTGTTAGTCAGGGTCCATTGGAGTCCAATATGTTAATAGTTGGGATTGCCAGTGGTTATTTTTGAAGTTGGGACTGTTGGTTAGGGTCCATTGGTGGCCAATATGTCAATACTTGGGACTGCCAGTGGTTTTTTTTTAAGTTGGGACCTTGGTGTTCCATCCTCTCAAAACCGCCCACTCGCATTTTGTGGAAATTCTTCGCAACCCGTGAGTATACATGACTCCCCTTTTACTTTTTACACTTTTGGGTGCAATACGTACATATCAAAACTCACGTAATCACATACTTTATGCTTTAAACACAAACAAACAATCCAATATACATGCTTGATACGTTATACTTGAATTCATATATGCTAGACTATTCTTATGCTTTATACTTGTCACTAACTTCATACAAGCCTCCCTTAACATGTATAGAGCTATAGGAGTAACGCACCACCCATCTTCTTGAGGTCATGTTAAGTTAAACAAAACGGTCTTATCGTTGCTACAATACGATTACGCTAGCGGGGATCTTTGAGTTGACATGTATAGTTGCATGCTAAAACGTTTTTCCGGCGACCGGAGACTAATGGTGTTAAGGTTCTGTTAGTCAGGGTCCATTGGAGTCCAATATGTTAATAGTTGGGACTGCCAGTGGTTATTTTTGAAGTTGGGACTGTTGGCGGCCAACAGGGAATAGTTGGAATTATTAAAATCCAATATTCCCTGGTTTTGGTTCTTGAACTTTTTTTCCAAAGCTGAAAATCTTGGAGATTTGAGAGAGTTTGAAAGTGATTTGGAAGTGGTGCAGATGTTTAATTAAGGTGTTAGGGGTTGGTATTTATAAGAGGGTTAAGTGGCCGGGGTTTAAATGAAGGTGGTTGGAGGTTAGGAGGAATATTAAATTAGTTGGTTTGAGGTTCAAGGTGGGTTTGGGTATTAAATGAGTTGGCTGGAGTTAAATGTATGCAAACATAATAAAAAAAATTATGAATTAACATTCCAAATAAAATCTCGATGTATGGCTCGGTTTTGAACTAAAAATGCGTATTTGTGATTGTTTACGTATTATGCAAGAATAATCAGACAAAAATAATATAAATATGATTTCCATTATGATTAAGTCTCGAATTACGATGATTAAAATAAGAATAAGAATTACAATAAAATGCAAAAGAAGGAAAAATTATGAAACGTTACAGCGACAACCTTTACCAAGTCCGAATGATTGTCAACCACCAGATCCGCTGGTTTGTAATATTCACCCGACCCACAAGCACAAATCCTCAGTGCCGAATATAATCCCAAAGTACTCCAAAGACTCAAATATAGTAAATAAAAAAGGTGGTAATACCCTTGCGGAGTTCCCTGAAAACATAGAGCTTGGGAAGCTCGGACCCGGTCAAGATTCGAACAACAAGGAGCACTCAACTACTAGTCTAGTCTAGTAGTAGTTTTTTCTCTTAGTTGCGATGCAAACATGCCTTTACTTAAATTATGAGATTATTTGAGGTAGGCTTGCGTTCGTTGTTTGCTATGAGATAGCTAGTTTTGGGGCTTTTGACATAAAAAGCCTATCCAGCTTGGCTGCACTATTGCTCATAACTTGTATAAACGGTAGCCCTTCCTAAATAGTTTTTGAGTAGGCTAGGAAAGAAATAAGAAAAAGGATAGACCTCTGAAATAGTTAACTCAGAGCTAGGTTGGGAACCCAATCGATGTGTCACAAGAAGGTAGTGATGAAGTTGGTGATTGTCGCCTGTTAGTGAAAGATTCAAACTGAGGAATGCAAACTAGCAAACTACACTATAAGCGGAAAGAGAGAGCCAATACACAAAAGGGGGAGAAGTTAAGCAGGCTTCTTAGACAGAAGGTTCTTAGTCTAATTGGAAACATAATCCGTCTGTAACCACAATGACTATATGCTTAACACACATTCAGATCGAAGGACTTTTTGGAATGGGAATGGATGAAGCGGGGTGGAGGAATGGTCAACTCATCAGGATCATGATTTAAAGACTACAGGTTCGAATCTTGTCCCCGCGCCTAATCACTTGAGATCTTTTTGGGGTGGTAAAGATTGTGTTGCCAGCTAGTGAATGTACGGTTCCTAATTCCATCCAAAGGGTATAGATTCCTTACTCTATCAAGTAAGCAGCTTTGCCCCTTAGGGCCGTTTGGTTCGCAGAATCATATGGAATTAGAATTGAAATTGAATTGTTTTCCATTATAAATTGGTTTGCATTACAAGAAAATGGAATTGGAATGTTTTCCTCCAAATTCCTTTAATCATGGGATTTCAACTTTCCTTCACTCCTTTAATGGAATTTCAAACTTTCGTTTGGAATGTTATATAATTACCAAATAACCCTCACATCTTTAAACAAGGAAGGTTTATCAGGGATATTCATGTCATTTAAAAATTTTAACACTCCATTACCTTTTATAAATTTGCAAACCAAACATAATATAAAAATCCAAAGGAATTCATTCCAATTCATACAAATTCCAATTCCTACAAATTCTAATTCCTTTCTTGAATTCCAATTCCTACAAAAGAATTTTCGCGAACCAAACGAGCCCTTAGTCTCACTATGTTCAACTAAGTCACTTTGTACCTTAGAATGGACTAGGATCTCTAGCTCATTTCTATTTCCAGGGGACTATATTGAGAAAGATAAAGGAGTAACGCAAGCTAGACGAGCAGAGAGAAGGTCTGTAGCGGGAGTTTGAGTCCTAATACTACGCTAATTCTTTGAATTCTATTAGTTTACTCAAGAATTGCTTAATGAATCTGTTGATTTGAAATCAAAGGATGGTCTACAATCAGCAGAAGAGCCGAAAAAAGGGTTTCTATATCTATATCCCCATAGGACTCTGTTTAGACGCTTCCTTTTCATCCCTAGAGGGATTTATTGAAAACTATCCTTACAACGCTATAACTTGAACAGAGAAAGGTATCGCTTATCAAAGAAGGGGTTGGACCGCTTTTTGCTTGGGGCACCCGAACCCAAGACCAACGCTTTCTTAATTGGGATCGCCATATCGAGTCTAAGGTTATAGAAGCGTTCACCAATCAGAAAATTATAAGAGGAAGTAAAAAGAACAAAAAGGGTACTATTGATTTAGCTGAAGTACTGAAAGATGGTTTAGATGAATTTGGGTGAGTTGTGAACCCATCAATTTGTAGTGCACGTGGTGTAAATGGATTTGGGCCAGATGTGAAACCACCCTGGTGTCTTCCCGCCAACTTGGAAATGGAGGATTTCGCGATGGGTTGTTCCTTCTGGTCGCAGAAGCAAAGATTTCAGATTACCTTAACATACTTTCAAGAAAAATATCATTAAAGAGAAGCCACAAAGAAGTGAAGAAATTAGTTAACATGAATGATAAAATATAATAAGATGTAGCTTAGACATGGAAACCTAAGAAGCACAGAAACGGCATGGAGCAGCCGTCTCCCGTCCCGGGGACTGCAAGGGGACGGAAACGCGACGGGTACGCCTGGGAAACGTCCCCGGCGATTAGGAAACGTGGAGGAAACGGTCAGGCGAAGGGGACGGCCAAGAAACGTCAAACCGAAACGTTTCCTGCGCGTTTCCGGGTAAACGTTTCTAATTTCTTATTTCACAAGTCAAGACTATGTCGGAGTGTGGTGATGATTCGAGGCGGGATTTTAAAGGAATCGAGGCATTTAGAACGGTTAGTGGTGGAAATGGTGGCTGCAGTATCAGGAGGGAGAGCTTTTCGGTGTCCAAGATTTGGCTTAGAGGGAAGAAAGAGAAGCCCAATTCGACGGCAGCTACCATTGAGCCACTGCCGAAGGGGGCTTTCTCGTTGCAATTTTTGCTTCACCAGAACGTTATTGGAGATGAATCAAAGGCTTCTGAGATGGGTTGTGAAGATCAAGAAACACATTGTAACAATTTTGATCAACAAGGGACTTCAAATCCACCATCTTTTGCAAAAAGGAGTTTGCTTTGGCTTGTGCGTAGGCAGAAAAACAAGGTTGTTCATTCATCTATGTCCAGTAATGTTTGAAATTTTTTGCACCCAACTATGTTGCTATCTTTATGTTAGATAATTGAAGGGTATTTTCTTAAAGATTCTTATGAGTACAAAAAAATCAATATTTTATCATATTGAAGAAAACTCAATACAAGTCGTGCTCAAGACTTGGTTTACGTCCACAACAATCTTCGGCTTTTGTCTAGGGCGCCTAACGATGTTGTAAATATGTGGGATGTGGGTGGAGATGCTTTTGACTCGATGGAAGATGTAGGATATTTGGAGTTTGCTGATCTTTCATTAGATGAACCGGAACTTGAAAGCGATTTGCTTGTTAACGTTTGATTGGATTAGTAAGATATGGAATTTTTTAGCTTTACATCAATATATAACTAATTTGAGTTTTTGTGTTACATTATCTTTGATATATATTTATTTTTTATATGTTTTTTTTTCCCGTACCCGTCCCGTCCCCGCTTCTTAAATTTTTTAGTTTTGCCGTTTCCCGTGCCCGTCCCCGTACCCGTACCCCGTCCCCGTACCCGTCCCAGTGCAACCTAGATGGAAACTTGAATTTTATAAATAATACCAGTAATAATAAGATGGTTATGCTAGATGGATGGTGCCTAGGCTTAGTGTGCGGGTTGAATTCTTATATAAAATACCAGTAATAATAAGGATCTGTGTGGTTAAGAGGGACCGATTTGATTAAAAAAACACGCTGTTGATCATTGAGGTTGTTTCAACTTGTTTAAGTTGACAGCCTATACTTTTTCAACTCATGTCATGAATGAAAATAGACAGTTTTGATTGGCCATTTAAATCCATTAATATAGAGATTAAACCCTATTTATTACAAGACTCATTATCTTGTTAATTACAACATTAATTGGGTTGAATTAGTTTTTATTTAAGTGAGTATAAGAATTCTAAAATACGGAACATAACGTACACACGAGTCTCTAACTTTGAGCAACTTAGAGGAGTACTCTCGGAAACCTCCTTCACATCTTCATCTTTTCCATAAATCCGAAAACACTAAATAACTAGTGTTTTCCTGGGTGAAGAGCCATCTCTGATAGCACACATGTTGTTTTGGTTGTTGTACCTTGGGAGATACTCATTCGTCTCAGGACAACAGACTTGAAATTTGTTTTAAGGGATCCGTGTCAAATACGAATCCTCAACCAACACTAACGGATTAGTTCACTCGTTTTGAAGCCATGAACTTGCTGAAGACATTGGTCTGAATCTATTTCGTTTATGTACTATTGATTTTACATATTATTATAACTTGTTTTGTCTATGGTTTTGTACTACATGTTTTCTTTGTGAATAACGAAAATATCATCATTATTTTATTATATATTTTAACTGAAAGTGAACCAAGTTCCTACATAAGAGCATGTACATTGGTAAAGTCCGGAACACTTGTCCAAAAGAAAACGTCCTAATTTGGACCACCCCTCTGTTGTGGAGGTTTGACCTTGGTGTCCGGTTTATTTCACCGGACTACCTTCGTTTGGAAATGGTGCTCCCACACAAACGTTTTTTTTTTCGTGTAAAAAGTGGGGTGTGATGCGGAGGTTGGAATGGTTTAGTGTTGTGAGAAAAAGTAGGGTTTGAAATGGTAGTGATTTGGAATGATGTAGCATGCTCACTAGGCTAGTCTGGATTTGGACTTTAACCACCGTCGTAGATGCTCTAATGAACCAACCAAATTTCTGCCACTTCACGGGGGAAATCCACCTAGTTACTTGCAAATGATCAACTCAAGCACCAACCTTAAAAACTATTGTAATCCGGCTGGTCATCGAATGTTGATGGTCTGTTGGTGTTTATCTTCACCAAAATGACATGGGTTCTAATTATCAAATTGTGAAGTACAAAATTCAGTTACAAGGTAAAGTCAAATTCCAATGAGCATAGAGAATAAAGACGATATTGTGAAAACTAAAAGTTAAAGCTTACTTTTGCGTTCCTAAACCCAAAAAAGAACTCCCAATCCTGTGACGTCCTCTTGCTCTCTCAAAGGTAGAAGATTTTGAAATCAAAATTATTCTAGTCATCATATTGTCATTTTTTTTCATGTCTGCACAACCTATAATGGCTGCCAACAACAATATGTCAACCACATGAGACAAGGACAGGTAGTGCTAAAGTTCTGGAAATTAGACGCACTACTAGAAAAATTGAAATTTTTAACGCCGTTTTCAACGCATTTGTAACCAAAACTTAATTTTTGTAAACAAACACAAAAGAATTATGATATCGTTACAAATGGGTTGCAATTTTAAACATTCCGTTACAAATGTGTTGCAATTTTAAACATTCCGTTACAAATGTGTTGCATTTTTTCCAAATATTTTGTTGCAAATGCGTTACAAATTTACTAATAAAATAAGGAAATAGTGTAGTAAATGCGTTGTAAATGGTTTTTAACGGGGCTTTTTCCAACATCAAGTTTTGTTGCAAAACCATAACAAATCGGAATTTGTAACGCATTTTGTAACGGAAATGGGCGTGAAAATTGCCATTTTTCTAGTAGTGACGTGTACTTATTTTGATTATGTAAATACAACTCCCGATTCGATAAAAAGGAAAAAAAAACTGAAATCAAAGAATGTAACTGCTGCCTGCCTGCAGCTTAACCAAACTCGGAGTCCTGGAAATGAGAATAGATTAGCGTGGCAGGAGTCCATCTTTAGATATTCCCCTCACCTTCACTAGCCAACTCACAAATCCACCATTTCTTCCATGAAGTTCCCTTGGTTGAATCTGTTGATACATAATCAAAAGAATAAACAAATAAACACAATTCCCGGTGTTGTGTTCCAGTGAACCTGTTAGATCACGAGCCATGCCAGGCTCAGGTCCGCCAATTTATACTTTACGTGTGCGTTTTCTTTCTTTTTGTTCCCAAATCCAACAAAACGGCTACTCTAAGCATATCATGGGGGTCTCCATCCATTCCTAGTCTAGATAAAGCAACAACCTGGAGATAAAATGCCGTGACCATGCATGATGCATCACTTGGGCTTGCATCGCATCTTTTAATGCTTCTGTTGCATTATTTTTCATCAAATAACTGAAACCACGCCTTACATGCATGGTCGGTGACTTCATCATCTCAGGTTGATGCACTGCAAAATCCAAGATATGATTACTAAAGTTACATTATAACCAAATTCTTTAACTAAAATGATGTAAGGCGACTTTCAACCCTTTACAAATAAAACATCAAGTCATTAATTCAGAAATAAATAGTTGAAATTGCCACTTCTAGAAACCATGAGGATTTGTGTTATCATTGTTTTACTTACAGTTGTGTAACATTCTATAGCAATAGTAAAATCCTTGTCTCGAAAAGCCAAGTCCCCAAGAATCATATTCTGTAATACCTCTCGTGCCCATGGATTCCATGTTTTGAAAGAAAGCTACAAATAAATAAATGAATGACTAATAAACACAAACGAATTCAAACAACCGTTTAGGAGATTATCCATTCATGATGAACATGTATTAACATAGTATTCTAAACTATTCCATGTTTGTGTGAAACTATACCTCATTCCTAGCCATCTCTTCATTGGCGTTATATCCAGTCTTTAATAGTATCTCGTGTATGGAGGTTAAATCCATTCTTGAGCAAGCATCTTCAAGCGTATGTTCCTTATTAATTTGCAGCAGTACAAGGGATGAAGCCTGTTGGATAATCACTAAATTAAAACAAGAAAACTAGATTCGAATAATAATCAAGGGTTGTTCTTAGAAAATTTAATGTATGGTTATTTTGAATGTCCTTAGGTTAAATTATTCATTCTTCCAGGTCCTTATATGTAAATTGTAACTCTATATATTTGTACCATCTCTTTTGTATAATGCATTCATATTCAATATTAACACATGGTATCAGCCTAAAAGTTTTTGGTTGATCTTCTCCAAGCCTTATCCCTTCTTCTTCTCGATCCTTTCCCTTCCTCTTATCTTTTTCTCTTTGAATTCTTTTATTTCTTCTCTATTTCTTTTCTTCTCATTCAACAGCCTTCGTTTCAGCTTCTTTTTTTTCTCCAAAAATCATGGCATGGTCCTCATCATCTGATCCTCTTCCCACCTCATCATCTGATCCTCTTCCCATGAATAATCTTGCTCATATGTTAACCATCAAACTCACATCCTCCAATTACCTCTAAACTCTATTGGAGAACCAAATGTTACTACTTCTGTCATATTCACAATTGCTTCCTCATGTTGATGGCTCCAAATCAACTCCACCGAAAACTGCTTTGCTGAACGATAAACCCATTGAAAATCCTAAATACGCTACATGCTACGCGATCGTTATACTTCTTAACGCCTTTCTTACTAAAGAGGCTCTGTCGATTGTGGTTCCCTCGGCCCGTGATATATGTGTCGCTCTTGAGGCGTCATATAGTAATTCATCCGTTGAACGGGTTCAAAACTTTGCATGATAATCTTCGGCTAATTCAAAGAGGTGACCGATTGGTCTCCGACTTTGGTCGTGCCTTCAAAACCATTTGTGATCAACTTCATGCGATTGGCCACCCGGGTGATCCAACCGATCAACTCCAGTGGTTTTTATGTCGGTTGGGTCCATCGTTTGAAAGTTTCTCGACCTCGGTTCGTTCCGCTCGCCCGCTTCCAACCTTCCCGGTTTTGCTTGCTCGTGCCGAAAGCCATAAGTTTTTTTGCCAAAATTCTTCATGGCACTCATCAACCCTCTGTTGCCTTTACGGCTAGTGCACATCAACACCATGGCCTCACGGCTAGAGGCAATTCTAACCATGGCCCTCCTGCTCCTCGTGGTCAAATGAATCAAATCTCATACTCACCAAATACAAGAAACCGTATTACCCACAACACTAACAGGAGTGGAGCTTTCAATTCCCGCCCTCGAAGACTTCCCCATTGTCAGTTATGCCGCACCCAAGGGCATTATGCAACTGCATGCCCTACGCTTGCATCTTTTGCAAATCCTGCAACTCCCAATGATGAGTAATTAGCTCTTGCCTTTCATGCCCAATGTAATGTTTTTAATTCTGTTCTTGATTGGACTTGTGACTCTTATATGACCAAATCTCCTAATGATGTTACCAACCCGACTCCTTCACAAGGTAATGCTAGGGTTTTTTTTTTTGGTAATGGTTAATCTTTTCCAATATTCCATACAGGTGACACTAAATTATTTGGTTCCATTAATTTAAAAAATGTCCTTGTTGTACCTAATCTCAGCAAAAACTTGCTTTTGGTAAGCAAATTAACCAAAGATAATTTTGTTGATGTTTATTCTCACATCCCTATTTTACATCCAGGATCGTCAAACCAAACAAGTTCTAGCCCGAGGTTGTCGTGAAGACCAGTGGCGAAGCTTGAGATTTCCGACCGGGGTGGCCGGAAGTCACCGGGCCTAAAATTATACCTTATAAAATTATAAAACCGTGGGGTCGAAAACGTATATACCTAAAAATTTTGTACGAAAACTACATACGGAGCACTACTGAGCGAAAAGTTTGGGGGGTCGGGCGCCCCCCGGCCCCCCACTAAGCTACGCCAATGGTGAAGACGGCTTATATGTTCTACATACCAAGCATGATGCATTGGTTGCTTCATCTTCTTGTCCAAAAGCTTCCTTTGAAATTTGGCATTCCCGTTTAGGGCATGTTGCTTTTGATACTATTGTTATCTTAAAAAAACTTGGACACTTGTCTTTTACATTACTTTGCTTAAACCGGGGCTTTGTTCTCCATGTCAATTAGCCAAGGCTAAACGACAACGTTTTGATAATAATACAAAACGTGCATCCGCACCATTGGAACTAATTCATTGTGATTTACGGGGAGCCTCGCCAATCAAACCAGTTGGTGATTTTGTTTATTATGCAGCATTTATAGATGACTTTTCAAGGTTTACTTGGCTTTATCCTTTACGGACAAAATCTGAATTTTATAATGCCTTGTGCATATTTCTTCCTTTAGTCCAAACCCAGTTTTCAAGAAAAGAAAAAAATATTTCAAGGTGACGGTGGGATTGAATTCACTAATCATAGGTTCGGGTATTATTTGAACAAAATGGCACGTTGCATCGCATGTCGTGCCCATACACTCCTCAACAAAACGGTTGGGTTGAAAGGAAACATCGACATACTATCGAAACCGGGTTGGCTATGTTATTCAACATCCTATTGGGTTGATGCTTTTTCTTCGGGAGTTTTATTATTAATTGGTTACCCACTCCTTTATCTAATGGTAAATCACCATTTGAAATTTTATATAATCAAAGACCCACTTATGCTTCCTTACGTGCCTTTCGGTTGTCGAGTATACCCTCTCTTACGCAACGATGCACCAAATAAACTTGCACCATGAAGTCTACCGTGTGTTTTTATTGGGTATAGTCCCAAATTTAAAGGTTATAGGTGTTTGACCCTTGCACCTCTCGTGTTTATGTAACTCGACATGCTAGACTTGATGAAACCCACTTTCCTTTTGATGTTTCAACCCAAGCCAAACCTGTTTTGGCACTTGAAATCACTACCTATCTTGATGAATCCTTTAATATATTCTTATCAACTCACAACTAAATAACTCTCCAAACCCACAAACCACACCCACTACTATTTCATCTCCCTGCACTTTATGCATCAACAACTATCCCATAGCCAATTCCACCCAACCTGTCACCAATCCACCTAACCCACCCACATCACCCGAACCACCCACATTACCTCTATCACCCACTACGAGTTCATCTCCCGACTCCACTCCATCTACTCCTTCAGCCTCCACCCCACCCTCCACTCCTATCACCTAACCGACTACTCATCAAACCGTCAGCCCTATCCCCACCCCTCCTCTATACCTCTCCCGACTCATCCCATGATCACTAGTGCTAAATCCGGTATTTTCAAACCCCGTCACCATGCTGACCTATCTCATACAACCACTTTACCGCTTCATCGTGCCCTATTTGCCGCTTCTTATCCTAAAACTTTGAACAATGCTTCCAAAGATTCCAAATGGGTTCATGCTATGGAACATGAAATCAACGCTTTACACCGCAACAACACTTGGACGCCTGTTCCTCGTCCTACTAACCGCAATGTCGTGGGATCTAAATGGGCATTCCGCACCAAGTTTCATTCTGATGGAACCATTGAGCGCCATAAAGCCCGCCTTGTTGCTCAAGGGTTTAGTCAGGTTCCGGACATAGATTTTTCACACTCCTTTAGTCCCGTTGTAAACGCCAGCACTGTTCGTACTGTCTTATCCTTAGCAGTTATAAATCAGTGGAAACTTCACCAATTAGATGTGAACAATGCATTCCTTCATAGTCATCTCACCGAATGTGTTTTCATGGAACCATCGTCGGGTTTATTAATCATCGGTTCCCAAATCATGTCTGCAAACTAAACAGGGCTTTATATGGTCTCAAACAAGGCCCTAGGGCATGGTTTTATCGCCTAATCACATTTTTTCTTCATAATGGGTTTATTTGTAGTCGTGCTGATCCGTCTCTCTTCGTATTTAAAAAAGATACATGTGTCATGTATCTTCTCATCTATGTGGACAATCATAATGATCGGTAAGCATCCACATATTCTTACTACCTTTATTACTCGCCTTCATAATGAATCCGCCATTAAGGATTTGGGGGAGCTCAACTACTTTCTTGGGCTTGAGGTTACTTATACCTCAACTGGATTATTCTTAAATAAATATACTAGTGATATACAAACCCGAGCTAAGATGTTGGATACCAACACCTATAAGCACCAATGCTTCTTTAGTCTCTACATTTTCCTGATGTCATGCATTATATATCTATCGTGGGTGCTCTTCAGTATCTTACAATCACTAGGCCGGATATCTCATATGCTGGAAATCAAGCAAGTAAATTCTTGCATGCTCTAACCATTGCTCACTACCAGGAAGTCAATCACATTCTTCGATATCTTAAGGGCACTCTTTCCTTTGGTCTTCACTGTAGTCGTCCAACACACACTTCTCTTCTTGGCTACTCTGACACTAACTAGGCTCGTTGTTTGGAAACTTGTCGGTCAACTTATGGTTACTCTATTTTCTTGGGGGGTAATCTTATCTCATGGAGTGTAAAGAAACAACCAACAGTTGCTCGTTCAAGTTGTGAATCCGAATATAGAGCTATGGCGAACACCGCTGCGGAAATTGTTTGGCTCACACATCTTTTACAGGAACTACATGTGTTACCTCCAGATCGTTTGACCATCTTATGTGACAATCGCAATGCTCGTGCCCTCTGGCAAATCATATACCAAGTTCATTCCAACCAAGCTTTAGGGTGGCTGATATATTTACTAAAAGTCTTCCCAACAGTTAATTTCAATACTTTCGTTGTTTGCTTTGCATCGGACCGCATCCCTCTCGCTTGAGGGGGGGGGGGGGGATATTAGACAATTTAGTGTATAGTTATTTTGATTGTCCTTAGGTTAAATTATTTATTTTTTAGGTCCTTATATGTAAATTGTAACTCTATATATCTGTACCATCTCTTTTGTATAATGCATTCACATTCAATATTAATGAAGTTTTTTATTTGTGTTAGTGATATTGTAACTTTTTTTGGTACCTTGAGGAGTGCTCAGTGTGTACTTGCATCTGTTAGTTTCTGAAGAGGAGTAAGGGCAGCCACCACCGATTTGGCATTGGGCCTCTCCCGAGGTTCATATTGCAAACAACGTGATGCAATTCTAACTAATTTGGTTCCTTCACCATTAGAGGAATCTAAACATATATCCATAAGCATCGTAAAATTCTCCTGTTTTATTAAATCAAGTGCCTGCAAACATAAAGTGGTTAAGGATTCATGGTTTAGTTTCTATGCAGCTATTCAAAGCTTTAGGGGTGTTTTCGATGAAGAGAGATAATGATGTTAGAATATTATAGTCAGGTAATTAGATGTTTTAGTCGTATGCACACTCCGATTATTCAAGAAATGAATAGGTAAGATTACCAACAGTAACTTTTAGTTATGAAATTCAATATATGTCCCTTTCCAGAAAACGTAAAAAGTTATCTTTATATAATTAGTTTGTTGACATTGTCTAAAGTCTAAATGATTAACAGACTTTAAAAATTATTAAAATACTATACACAAATTAAAAGTCGAATGAACTTACTTCCCTTGGGGGAATATGTTTTCCGGTCAGAAGACCGAGCAATATAGTACCGAAGCTGTAAATTACACTTTCTGTTTTCTCTCTACCTGCCAAACAAGATAATCATCATAAGTTAACTTTACCACCAAAATGCCATTAAATTATTTACTCTTAGTTATGACCATTTGTTTATACCTGTTCTCATACATTTTGGAGGGACGAGAGCTAACTTCATGATATTGCTTTTTCCATCTTGGCTATTCTTCATTAGGCCAAAACAAGAGAGCCTTGGATTGCATTCCTACCATATACACAATAAGAACATAAGACCCAAATATAAAAACAATCCCAAAAAAATATTAATTGTAATTGAGGTGAAAATTACAATTCATTTACCTATACATGGATCAGATTGAGTTGTATTATGTCCCAAACATGTCAAATGAAGAAGTTCACACCTTCTAACTTTCTTTATTTAAATATTATGATTATTATTTCCAACATGACTGTTTATATAATCGTAGCATAATAAGTAGTTAAAAGTAAAAGGGCAAAGGAGTCGGTCAGAAATACGAATCAATTAACTTGACCTGCCTCACGTTCAACCTAACCCTGCCTGACTCGATACCCAATATTTCGACCTGTCAATCTTGCCATCTATGATGCATAATTACCTGATCAAACAAGACCCTGTTAGGGTTAAGTTTGTGGTACAAAGACCTCCCTTTGCTGTTGCAGTAGTCTAATGCTTGAGCCACATACAAAGCTACCCGTAAACGCATGGCCCATATTAATGGCTGGTTTTCCCCTAGATGAGTTATACCTTATAAGTTAGTTATAACTTATGATGGTTTGCAATGAATATTGATTAACAACTCACAATGAAACAGATGCTTGGATAAAGTTTCATGAGGCATGAACTCTGCGACTAGCAATCTTTCATCTCCTTCAAAGCAACATCCCAGTAGATTGGCTAATCTTTGGCTTCTAAGTTGTCCAACCGCTTTAGCTTCATCCTATAACCCAATTGACACATAATTAATTCATATCATATATCAAACTGAGCACACAAGCATACATAAGAAGAATGACCCCCCAAATTAACAAAAATCATAAAAGGGCCCCTCAACATGTGCCCACTATTGACCAATAAAACCTCGCCAAAGACAGATGGATACTAGGCGGAATACCAAGAATTGACAGCTATCAGGCCATGATGATCTGTTGAACCGCTTAACTGCGATCAAGCGATCACCACTTTCAAGCTTTCCTTTATAGACAACATTGGGCGCCTTTTCACCATGCTCAGAGACAATATTCTCCACGGAAAACCCACCAGTCGCAGCTCTAAGTTGATCTAGCTTGTACTCTTTAAAAGCTGGCAGCTTTAGCTTATCATTTTCCCCACCACCATTCGCTGAAACAAATAATCAAACACATTATACTCATACATAAACGAACATTTGATGACAACGCGATCAAACAAATACAAGATTTGAATTTACATAAACGCAAAATCGAGATACACTACCTGGAACATGATTCAAACGATCCTCATTCGATGATGACCTGTGTTCGGTGGCGTCTTCATTGACCGTTCCATGGCTTTGAGCTATGAAGGGAAAAATATGAGTAACACATTTAAAGGTAAACAAGTATTTTTAGGGGAATTAAAAAGAGTATATGGATATGTATATACCAGAGTTGATTTCAGGTGAAATAAAGGGGCATTTAATCCTTCTAGCAAATGACAATATGCCTGCAGCTGGCTTCTTTACATGGCTGTCAGATTCTTTCTGATGCGTCAGACAACGCTCAAGGGTGACCACAATCTCTGCCATTTCAGGGCGTTTCTTTGGCTTACTACTCAGACAACGATATGCAATCCGCACAAATTTCTTCAAGCACTTTGGAGAGATATGACTCTTGATTTTACATCAATGATATTTCGCACTTTCCCTTTCTTAATAGATTTACGAGCCCACTTTACCAAACTGCTCTCATCCTCGTCAAGACGGTTATCCAGGGCTACCCTCCTACACAACAACTTGAATAACACCACCCCAAAGGCAAACACATCTGATTTCCTTGTCAGCTTTCCGGTCAAAAAATACTCTGGATCGAGATAGCCAAATGTACCCTTGACGATCGTTTTGACATAGGCGTCTGATGCGTCTGTTGGGCCCATTTTGGATAATCCAAAATCTGAGATCTTAGCAGCATAATTGTCATCCAACAAAATATTTGTACTTTTGACGTGACGGTGTATGACTCCATGTTGAGTGCCTGTTCCTGTATGAAGGTAATGCAATCCTCTTGCGTCATCTATGCTTATCTTTAGTCGCTGGACCCAACTCAGCCTAGTACCATATCTGTGCAAATGATCATCAAGGGTTCCATGTGTCATAAACTCGTATATAAGGATCATCTCTAAGTCATCCTTACAATAACCAATAAAAGACACAAGATTACAGTGCCTCAACTTCATAAGCAACTCAATTTCAGCCCAAAACTCACTTGCACCTTGGTTGGAAGCGGAATCCAATTGCTTGATGGCAACAATAACAGTTACCCCATTTTCGATAGTGATGGTAGCTTTATACCCCTTACCAAATGCACCCTCCCCTATGACCAATGCATCATCGAAATTCTGGGTGGCACAGAGAATCTTATCAAGTGAAAATTTGCGGCATAATTGTGGGAGAGGCGATGGTGTCATCTTAGCTTCCATTTCAGAAACAACAATGGTTGCTATAGTTTTGAGGCCTATGAGAAGTGTGTCAGCTATGATTTATTAGAAACCAATAGAGATTGTCAGAAGTCAACTCCTTGAAAGATACTTAATTGGCACTTACACCAAATGACTTTTTTAATGATTGATGAAACAAATGCCAATTAAAGTGGGTTTCAAATTTACTTTAGACACTAACCAAGAAAACAATTATAACTTAACAAAAAAAGGAATCTAAAAGACTTATTGGCGGATCGAGTCATTCAAAAAAGATTCTTTTTTATTTTTGTTTGAACCGTTAAATTATTTTTTTCAGGTTGTAAAGGATGGAGGAGGAGGAAAGAGGGAAGACTGAAGAGAGAAAGGAAAAGCATATTACCCGGGTGGCAAACTTTTCAAGTTTGAATTCACTTTATTCAAATGAAGATTAACCATTATATTCCATTATAATGTTTCTTTAATATTTAATGCAAAACTTAAACCAAGCATTACCGTTCATTAAATCCACTAAAGATCAAAGAAAACAATAATAAAAGCGCAACTATTAGGAAATGTTGGTGACCGGATCTTGCATGTACCAAATAATGATTAGTGATTGATTAAAAGAAGTAACTAACAAACAATAACAAATATTATAACCCTCCAGGAAAAAAAAGGTATTAGTTTCCCCAATGATTTGTAGCGTAGATGTTCCTATCTTTGGACATGTTCCGATCTTTGGACGCACAATCACTAGGAAAATTCATCACCACCAAGGAAGGCTTTGAAATGGTGACAAAATATCAAAAACTGGAAAAGGCTATTATAAGGCACTTTGCGATTAGATGCAACGGTGGAGAGGACGAAGCAAAATGTTGCTCATATTCCTTAACTTTTAGAAAACGTTGTCAGGGATTCAAATAATTCGAACTCGATCCCATGCTTCACCAAAGACACGTTCAGAATCTGGGAGGGTGTAAGAATTAAGATCAGAGGGGATGCATAGGCTAGGGGCGTTATCTTCAATACCACAAACATGTTTATCTGAAGATTACTTTCAGTTGTTTGACACCAATTTTCTTAAAGTCAACATCTGTGAAGCATATGCCATAACTATCTTTTTGAAGCGATTAAAGCCCTAGATCGGTTGTCCGGTGAGGACGTTCAAACTGAAGACCATACGTGACGCGTATTCATCAGCAAAACTGCAAGATGGGCCCTACTAGTTTTCAGCTGGCTATTAATTCATGGTACAACTCCTCTAATGCCTCGTGACATTGTAAGAACCAACGTTTTCACGACCGGACCGGACCGGACCGGCCGGTCCGACCGGTCGGGCCGGGAATCGGCGAGCTTGGCGGTCCGGTTAGCCATGTTCGACCATTTTCGCAAATAACCGGCCGGTTTTTTTACGGTTGACGGTTTGACATGCGAACCGGATCTAAAGAACCGACCGGGTTTGGTGATAGTTTCAGAAAAAAACTACGATTGAAGGCCAAAAGATGAAGAAAGACCCACAATCGACACCTGCGAACTACTTTCAATCTACTCCGGTGACTGTTATAGATAACATCGGAGGCTCTTAGGAGGAAAACAAACCCATGGCTGCTGTGTAGAATGAGTGAAGGCAAAGAAGACATGGTGTAGTCATGAAAACAAGAAGGAAAAATGTGTATGGCTGTATAACTTGAGAGAAGATGTCGGCTGATGTATAAAAGTTTCACTGAATATATGAATCATTTAGGGTAAACTATGAAATATAAACATGGGCTAACGTGGGCTCTCTTTTTAAAATGGGCTATTAATTTGTTTATAGTTTTATGACAATTGAATCATTTATTAAAGAGGCTTATAAGATAACTACAAGAACATGTGTTTTCTTTAACTTATTTATTTTTATATAACTTACGATATCATCCGTTCTTTAATCCGGTTCGACCGGTCAGGCCAGTGGACCAGTAAGGAAGCCGGTTCGATGTCCGGTCCGGTCTTAAAAACATTGGTAAGAACTGTTTCTTCGACATGGGCTGTTAAACCATCCATTAATGTGGCTAAACCACACATTCTACCTACTCCAGTTAACCAAAGAAACATCGGTACTAAAAGCTAAACTAGTAAGGAAATTGAGGGAAAACCTTCTAGGGTGAATGTTTTTGAAGTAGTGATAAATTCATTCCATGTCACCGTTGCAAGAATAAACAATTGTATATTCTTAAGTTGAAGGGAATGATGAGGAGGGATTGGATAATGTGACAGTGGGACACTCGACCATAGAAACCTATACATACTATTAATGGTATCCCTTCATTTTCCACTATCAAGGTATATGGTAGTATTTATTATGCATGGACTATGGGTCAATGCATAACTCATTAGATGCAATTGGTTGAAAAATTCAAATTTCAAATGAAGGAAAATGATAGCATGGAGTAGCTAATGGTTATCACATTCTATGTACCAAAGTTTGCCCATTAAGTTAATGATATGGTTCATCAAGACTTTTCCATCCATAAGTAATAATGGGCCATGTAACTCCATTTGTAGCCATAGTTATTAAAGACGCTAGGATGGAGCCTAGGCGCAAAGCGGAAAAAAGTGAGGACCTACGAAAAAATGCACACATGGAATAATAATTAAAAATATATTATGTATTAGAAAAATAATACTATTATCAAAATAAAATAAACAAAAGAATATCAAACCGATTGACCTAGATCGCTAGGAGCAACAAAACAAGAACACATGAGATTGCTAAAACATGAAGAACACAGAACATGAATGCTGCGAAGAACAAGTTTTGGATCAGACTTGATATTCACCAACAATTCACTCAAATCCTCACCAAATTCACTCAAGTTTGTTGTGGAATGATCCTAAAAGCTCTAGAATACATATTCGCACATATTAAACCAATTAATTTCATAAAAACACCATGAATTTGATGAAAAACCTGACACACAATGTCAAAACCCACTTTCAACAATTTTCACCAAATTTTGCACAAAATCACTTGAGATTGATAATCACATAGTAGAATTGAGCTCAAGGCTCTAATACCACTTGAAAGTGCACGTTGTGGATTGATTCGGTTGAATTCGATAGATAAAACCATAAATTTGGTAAAAATCGAGATGAACGAACCGACACAGTTTTATTACACCGATCACTCACAACAGGGACCGTCTCTCTCACACACTAGTTAAATGAGAAATGCAAATGATCAAGCTATTTATAGGTGGCGAGATCATTCAGACTTTAAATGATCCTGCTCCACACCTTAAACATTTAGCTTCAGATCATTTGCTTACAATTCTCCTATTCACCTATTCAGAAAACACAATTACACTAAGTCTATTAGCACAACAACGGATATACAAAAACAAAACAGTAACAAACACCACCCATGTATTTATTTTTGTCAAAGATATCAACCTTTCCCCCTACTAGTACAAAAATGGTTTTTATAAAACGGTTAAAGTGATTTATTAAAGCAATTATTGAATTGATTTAAATAGATACACTGTAAAAAATAACTTTAATTAGTTGTGGTTCACATACCGCTTTAAAAGATAATATAGAACGCCTTAAAGAAAAATAACTTGCAAATGTTACCTTTTATAAGTTTCTGATCTCCTTGTAGGTGCAATCCGAGAAGTCACAACGTTTGCATTCACCTAATTATCTGCAAGAATCTAGCACTCACCTTATCTTCTTCATTCAACATACGCATAACACCATTGTGAAGCATTCTTCTATGATCACTCTCCTCCATCTTCATGTAGTAAGTTTTCTTCTTACCTACATTTGCATTAATTTCAATAGGTCTTGATCGGGGGCATTCAGTAGTGTTATATACGTAACTTTCGTATAGAAATTTTTGGGTATATACGTTTTCGACCCTCGGGTTCTATAGAAATTTTGTATATACGTTTTCGACCCCAACCCCCCGGTCGGAAATCTCAAGGTTCGCCACTGGTCTTGATTGTGGTTATAACCCTAAATGGATACATTTAATAACAATAAATGTTTTACCCCTATAATTTGAATAAATGCTTTATGCCCATATCCAGCTCCAATGTTACTCCGATGTTATATGATAACATTGTGCGTTTTCTAATACTATGGACTAAATTACAAACTACACTGTGGAATGGATCATAAGCGAAATAATGTATATGAGACATGAATAGTCACATTAAATGAGTTCAACAAAAGTCAGTTATTGGTTGATATTCATTTGAAAAAAATATGAACTTACAAACATATTTTAGCTTAACAAGGTTAATGTTTTAAACTAAAAACAGAAGATAGCGAAAATCACCTGTAGGCATAGACAATAGTTTTATATGTTGTTTATGAAATCCCAGTGTATCTCTTTCGACACGTCACCAAGTTATATCCAGCTACAGCCTGCTTTTTTCTTAATTCCTTTACCACACATGAGATTATGTACTCCACTAGAATCATCCCCGTAACCATCAGTGGCCAAAATATATGATAACTGCACATAAGCGACCGGATCATCAGGAAAACGACCCACAAATTTTCTTGCCAAACGGACACCAATTTCCTTATTTTCATGAAGTCTACAACCACTTAACAGAGCTCTATAAACTTCGGGTCCCCCTTCTATTGGCATGCTTTTAATAAACTCTTCTGCTTCATTTAGATAACCAGCTCTAGCATAAAGATCCACAATACAAGCATAATGTTTGGCTTTCAGTGGCTGAAGGGAACTTTCGTTTTTCATTAACTCAAAATATTCTATCCCCTTATGTAGCCATCCTACATGACTACAAGCAGATATTACTATAAGAAACGTGGTCAAGTCGGGTTTGACTTTGACTTTGTTCGTTGTCATTTGGTCAAACGTTTCAACAGCTTCTTTAGCATACCCGTGTTGAGCATATCCTGATAGAAGTGAATTCCAGGATATCGTATCATGGTCAACCATTGACGAGAATATACGTTTCGCTTCATAAATTTTGCCACATCTTGCATACATTGAAACAAGCCCGTTTTCTATGTTCATACTCGAATCATGAGCCGATTTAATAATAAGAGCATATACTTGTCCCCCCTCTTCAAGAAGTGACATAACTCCTATAACTTTTAAAATGCTTGCAATTGTAAAGAAGTCGATATTAATATGCGCCTGCCTCATTTCCATAAACAAATTTAGGGCTTCGTCGCCATTTTCCATGTTTGCAAAACCAGCAATGATGGCGTTACACGAGATATTGTTCTTTATCGGGACAGTTGAACAAATCTTGTAAAAGTCTTCTATGCTACTACCACATTGTGAACAAACAGTCACTAAAGTAACCGCTAAATACATATCAGATTCTAAGCCTTGTTTTATAACACAGCATTGTATCTGTTCACAATGGATCATATCCGTCGGGTCACAAAACGAAATCAATAAAGTATTATAAGCTATGGGATCCGCTTTACGACCAAAACCCATCATTTTTCTAACCATTCGCATAGCATTATCTGTTTGTTGATTCTTTGTATAACCAGTGATCATGGAGGTCCAAGTAACAACGTTTTTGTTAGGCAAATCGTAAAATATTCTACACGAATCGCCAACATTAGAACATTTCCAACACATCTCAAGCAATGCTGTACCCACCACAACATTCGAAAGAAACCCGAATTTTATACATAAACAATGCATTTTTTCCCCTAATCCTACTGCTTCCAACTCAGAACACCCAACAAGAACAGTCGAAACCGTATAATGACTCAGAGATATCCCTAACATAAACATTCCCACAAACAATTTTATCAAAACATTGACACACCCGGCATAAAGATACCCCGACATCAAAGCCTTCCAAGTAATCACATTTCTTTGAGGCATTTCATCAAATAGCTTCTGCGCATCATATGTTACACCACATTTACCATACATATCTACAAGAGCAGTATTGATATACACATTTGAACAAAAACCCATCTTGAAAACAAATGAATGAACTTGAATACCTAAATAGAGTGATCTTGAACTCGCGCATGAGGATATAAGCTTGTTAAGAATGTGTGAATTATGCTGTAACTGAACCACATGAGCCAAATTAACACAATCTGAATCATGATCTTCGTGATTATTAATTGTTGAAACGTTATCCAATGAGCTGAAAGTGTTGTCTAAGAAAGAGATTGGGTTGACCAGGGTTGATAATGCCCGTGAAAGTAAGAAACGGGTTGGGTTTTTAACACCATATGCATTTGTTAATGTTGAAGTTTAGAGTATGGTTTCTGTTTGATTACATTCAAAGTTGAAGTTGGTGGAAATTTAATTTTTTTTTTCACAGTCAACAAATGGTGAAGGTGGATGTTTGGTATAACAAATGGCATGTTTGCATGCAAGATTTTCATGCATGATGGACACGTGGGCTGGTGAATGATGTGCTGCAAAAGAATTGTAATTAAAATAATATATATGTTAACTATCTACGATTAAAAATTCAACGGATGACGGATCTACTGTATCGGGTGTGACATCAAAACCCTGTAGTTTTTTTATATGATTTTATATGTAACGTATCTACTGGTTTTCAAGATTTTTGAACATTTAAAGATTTTCAAAGTTACTTAGAAAAGATCATACCATATATGTTGCATAAAAGAACAAAGAAAAAAACATGTGTTTCAATTCGATTAAGCATCTCATTTATTCTGTCATTCAGATATTGATATTCAATGATTACTCATATTAACTCTTAGTATTACCGCTTAAAAAACAAATTACCATTAGTTATGTGACTCTATAAGGCCCGAACTAAAAATTGGATATTGAATATCTACGCTTGATGATTGAAAAAACAAACTGGTCCGATGAATTTGTCTTTTTTCTCTTGTCTGTGATTGTTACTTATTTATTTAAAACACACAATATAAATACAACGCCATTTGAAATGAAAACGAAAAAAATTAAGTTGTTTCTACGAGTTTTCTTCTTTTGTTAACGGGTTTCACGAAAAAAACTAACGAGTTTTCATCTTTTTAAATCTTTACAAGAACGAAAAACGGGTTTCACAAGACTCGAACTCGTGACCTCTTTGTTAGCAAGGAAATTTCCCACTACACTAGTCTTTACTTTCGATACTATGTGTTAGACAACCTTAATGCATAGTTTACCTATATGTATTAATTTATTCTTGCTGTACTTGAGTGTAAATTATTTCTTGTATAAATTTATGTGCTCCTTTGCATTAGTGGAATGCACTAATTATTATCACATCGTATCATAGCCTCTTCTTTTCCCCTTCCCAACCCTTACCCTTTTTCTTCTTTCATTCAACTGCCGACCCCTCCTTTCTCCTTCTCTCATGGCTGCCTCCTCTTTTGAAAGTAACATCTCCATGAATACCTTGCTGCAAATGATATCAATCAAGCTTAATTAACTCCTCTAATTTTTTGTATTGGAGAAGCCAATTGTGACCAGTTTTGGCATGTCAAGACCTGTTGTCCCATGTTGACGTCTGCTGCTCCAGAAGCATTGATCCCGTAGGGAGAAAAGTCTGTTGCGAACCTTAAGTACCTTGTGTGGTTGTCTTGTGACCAGAAGGCTATTATGATTATCAACGCCTCCTTTTTCCGAGGAGGCGATTGCTGAAATACTTGGCCTACCTACTACACGGGCTATGTGGCTCGCCCTTGAGTTGGCCTACAGTAATACGTCCATTTAACGTATACAAAATCTTCGTGATCAACTTTATCACACCACCAAAGGCACCTCCTCAGTTTCAGAATTCGGAAGAAAATTTAAGCACATTTGTGACCAACTAACCGCGGTTGGTCAACCGGTTGATGAACCCAACAAAGTCCATTGGTTTCTTTGTGGTCTTAGTGCCACCTTTGAAACTTTTTCAACTGCTATCCGTGCCTCCAAACCTACTCCAATGCGTGATCTTCTCATTCAAGCCAAGCTGAGTCCCACGAGTTATTTCTTCGTTCACTCCATAGAGCCACAACCCAACTCTTGCCTTCTCCTCCCAAACCAATCGCCACTCTCCTAACCCTAGGGATCGTGGTGGTCGCTTCAATCATGGGGATCCACTTGAGGTCGTGGTAGGGGCCGCTGTTTACCGCATTGCCAACTTTGTCGCACGAATGGTCATTATCACAACACTTGCCCAAACCTTGTTGAGTTTGCTCAAAGGACCACTTCTTTGCCTTCGGACTTGGCCAAGGCGTTTCATCCTAAATGTCATCTAAACCCTTTGTGTAACACTACGTGTTTTTACGTCCAATATTTTCCGACACGTGTCCCGGTAATCCGTATGTGTATTTTACGCTAAAACGGGAGGGACCAAGGTTTGTCGAATCGCTTATCCTATCCTTATTGTGTCTCGAATGAAGTAGAGGGGCCAATTATGCAAGAAATGAATGTATAACGTAGTTTAAAGGTGCAGGGATAAATTTGCCAAGTTGTAAACTTGGCTGGCTGACCCAAAGCCCGGTCGCGGGCCGCGACTGACTGGTCTCACACCTCTCGCGCCCCGCGAGAGGGTGCCAGCGACAGAAAGTTGGTAAAAACGTGGCAGCTTGCATGTTTTGCACATATCCGCGGGTTTGCCACCCTTGAACACCTCTAGACACGTCCCTCAACACTTGTACTCATCCTATTTCAGTCCTTAACACCTGGTAACACTTCAGGAGCATCCATGACCATATATGTGATGAAGGTTTGGGTCTTGTGACACACTTTCTTCATCAATTGTTACCAAGTTCATCAAGGGGAGTTCCTGGCCGTTTGTGAAACTCCCATTCTGTTCTTAGCACACTCTTGGACCTATTGTAAGTCTATAATCCGTGCTAAGTCGATCTTATATAGCTATTAGCTTAGAACAAAGTCTTGTCGTAAAAACGGCTTGACTTAGTTCTAAATTCGTGTATACTCCGCCATTGTGCGTAATGAAAGAACCTACGTTCTCATAATGAAGGAGGTAATAAACCCTCAAGAGGGCATCCTCACATTTTCACGGATTCATGGCCGATTGACGAGTCAACCGAAAAGTCAATAAAAGTCAAACTGAGCAGTTTTTGCAAAATTCATAACTAACGATCTGGATGTTATAAAATATGTTTTAAAGCATTTATAACCTTAAAATAAGTATTTGAACATATGTCATCAGGTTCGGTTCGTCAATTTTTGGTCTAGGCTCGGTTTGTAACCGAAAGTCTCAAACAGTTGACTTTCTGTTGACTTTCAGTTCTGACCCGTTTTGAGCCATTCTCGATACTAAGTTTTGGTCATTTTATGACCATGATTATGTCTATAATATTTTCCTAAAGTTTCGTGACTCAATTCCTAAGAAATCCGAGTTATTTCATAAGTTCCGTAAAAATCCTTAAAACTTTGCAAATAGGTCCTTTTTACGCAAAATAAGATTTCTAGCACATATGAGCATATGGATGGTATACTTACTGATATGTTATAATAACTAGGACCATTTGGGATATTTGTTCAGTTTATGACATAAGTATATGCTTAAGAATCGCTAATCGCCACTAAACGACTAAACTACCTTTTTACGAAAAATAGCAAGAATCAAACTTTTTATAATCACAACTTTAACTTACTGATGTTATAAGTTAAATGACATATTTTTGGCCATTTAAAACAGGTCTTAACTTCAGTTTATATTAAATATCAATTTAACGGCATTTTAGCGACTTTTACGCCTTTCGGCGCATAAGTATGGTTAAATCATAACCATAAGCCGAGAATTGTTACCTATTGAATTATCAACTTATTTTTAATATAACAACAGTAAGTACAAGTCCCGAACTCAGAATCCCAAATTCAGCTTCAAAGCTATGCGTGAAATTACTAAAATGCCCCTGCGGGACATAGTATGTTTCAAAATCATCAAACACACATATATTTGATGTCCTACTGTTATAACATGATAAAATATATGTTTTTACTAAATATTTAAAGTCATAACATCAGATTCACTTTAAACATCTTTTATAAACCTAAAAATGACCAAAAGGCCCTTGTAGGGCATAAATCGGCTGTAAATATAACTCGGGCCTATCTTTGCAAATGTTACTGATATTATAACATATTTTAAACATATCTCATTATGGAACTTATGTACGACTCTTACGGTTACCCGGTTTCGCTTATATGCGTTCGGTTAAACATACGTAGCTAGTTTACGTATTTAAACCAAAACGGGTTTAACTTTGTCCATTCCTTATCAAAATCCAGAATGTTATTGGTCTTCCCATATTATACAAGTCTATGTACTTGTCGGGTCCAATCAACATTCTATTCCGTCACCGCTTAATCTAGCGTATCGTACCGTATCACAATTTAGCGTAAGACTAACCGGTCCAAGTCTAGGACTTAATTTAGGACCTGTTAGCATTCTAATATTAGTTATTAATTACCATCACTCCAGACTGAACGCCTCCCGGTAGATTTCTCCTGTACTTGCTTTGGAATACGGCTGAATTTGGATTATTTGCGAGCTTTAATTCAGGTAAATACCCTTAACTTATTTTCCTTATACGGGGTTGGGATACGGTAGACTACTACCGCTTGGTCGGGTATGGGATAATGTTTTATCCACTTGTGATAATTAGCTGAAGTCTCATAACCCGGTTTTGATCTGTTTTGAGTGAAACTAAAAATTTGGGGTGTGCTTGACCGTGTCTGGGATGTCCTTGGCTTACTAAATTGGTAGTGACCACAACAATATAGCATGGCATGTAGGCATACACTGGAAATTGCTATCCTGCTTTCTTTGTGAAAGTTCAGAGTGGTGTGTCAGTCGATCATGTCTCGGTTTTTGTACCAGCCTCATATGTAAAAGCCAGCATGTAAATCTGTATACAAGGTCTTTTGTACTGTCCCAAGTTATTTATAAAAACGTGCTTAGCGCACCTAAAACTGTTTTCGAAAATTTTCAAAATGAGTTAGTTGAGTGTATTTACTAGTGTAAACTGACGTATTTTCAAAAGCTTAAGTTACAGGTCGCAAGTACGGAATAGGCCGGGAGCTGCGGGGCGAATAACCAAGGAGTTGCGACTTTAGGATTTGCCTGTTTATAGTATGATTATCATTTGTATGTTTTGCGATCCGCCTGTGGATCCTATTACAAGCCTTATTTGTATATATTTGTTCTGAACTTTGAACACTATCGGTTTGTACTAGTTTATTTATTCCAAGACTTCCGCTGTGTTTATCTTGTTTGGTAATGATGATATCAACTGTACGTCACGATACTCCCCACCGGGCCCACGGTAGACACGTGGATGTCGGGGTGTGACAGGTTGGTTTCAGAGCCAACGTTTGAGGGAATTCAACACTTGCCATTAGTGTTTGATCTCAAACGATATAAGAAAAGACATTCCTTAGACTCTCGAGTCTAGGCTTTGACCTAGGATTATTCGTTTCCTTGTTTAGCTATTTTGCTTGCTTTGGTTATTAATTTGCTTTGTGACATGAATTGTTAAAGATGCCTCCGAAGTTTTCTAGAGGAGCGAAAGGAAAAGGCCTCATGAGAGGCGGAGCTGCGGGTCAAGGACCTTCGAACCCATATAACTACAACCCTTACGAGGGGTCAGGAGGCTCCTCATCACCATGGGAACCGTACCCTCATTGTCACTCTATATCCCACGAGTATTCCCCACCACCAGATTCACTGCCACCACAACCTACCCAATCTCACCACTCACATTCCCAATCTTTCCATGGGGAAATTTTAACCCCGATATTCAATTCCACTCACCTTCAGTAACCCTACCTGAAGATTCCCTGGAGCCTATGGAAGAAGACTCTGACCCAGAAATGCCGGCAACGGGATCAATGGGTACGCTGGAACGCCCCAGCACTATCCTGATGAATTTCAGGAAAAATTTTCACAATACATATTCTACGACACCCCATCTTACCATAGCACACCATCCCACCACACTCCATCCTACCATACACCTATACACCATACCCATCCACCTGAAGACCAACAGGTGGAACAGCCACAACTACCACCTCGTCCACCTAGGAAGTGGAACGCACGTATATCCGTGTGAATGGGACCCAAGGTTGGGTCACTATATCCCTAGCCTTCATTTTAACCCACTATCCCAGAAGATCCACAAATGGGTGGACCTTCTTATACCGCGCCTTTCAACGAGCAACCGCCACCTACTGTTGAGCCTGAACCTCAACCACCCCTATCATTTGGCGAACCTTTTCAACCACCTCCACCACCGGGTTTTGATAACCCCATACCTACCTACCAACAATTGCCAGAATACAACCCCTTTGATCCTTC
Organism: Scalesia atractyloides; assembly: GCA_947069175.1. Classification (NCBI taxonomy): domain Eukaryota; kingdom Viridiplantae; phylum Streptophyta; class Magnoliopsida; order Asterales; family Asteraceae; genus Scalesia; species Scalesia atractyloides. Next base: position 93,257,730 of record CAMTDV010000025.1, read on the forward strand.
TACCTGGCCAGAGCATAGCCATATCCATCACATATCTCATCCTGACCCTTACCTTGAAACGGCTATGAACGCTCATTACCCTTATCCTTACCAATCTGGTGGATACTCTTTCCATAGTCATCATCCGTTGGTTTTGCCACCTCAACCACAACTGCAACCGCGGCCTCCAGCTATAAACGTTCTAAACAAAGCAATAGAACGAGTAAAAGAGCTACAAGAGAAGTCAGCCAAGGACGCTAAAAAGAACCAAAAACTATTAAAAAGGCTGATGAAAAAGTTAACGGGGAAGAAGGATTAAACTCCCTATTATCCTTATGTACTATGTTTAATTTAAATTAAGTCCTTGCATGGACATGTATTTAATTTTACCACCCCTGAGGGGGTATGTTTCATATTTTAGTCCTGCGAGGACAATCTATCTTATTTTCTTGTAAAAGACCCGTTTAGGCAAATTTTAATTTGAATTATGGAGTTTTTTTTTGGATCAACGTTATATATACTATTATAATATCAGTTGTTTAAGCCAACGTCTCGATATTAATTCGAAATTTGTGATCTGCGAAACATTTCCAAGAAATCTCCTTGATGGTTTGCACTTGCCAAGTGATTAGGTCACATATATTGACAAAACGGTAGTTAATTATATGGTGTTCTACCCTGATAGTTAAGGTTGAGAATTCCTCTAAGGAGTCCCTTCTATTCAGAAGTGGTGAACTATGTTCTAAACTTCACTAGTCCGCCTGATCTGGACAAGCTATTTAAACCATTTCAAGGAATTGCTATTCTAAAAGGTTAATATATTCAAGGCATTAACCTCCTGGCAGTGTGACCTGAGGAACCACACAAGCCGTCAAGGCAAAGGACTACGTCCAAGCCTATATAATCTATTTTGATCTCGATCAGAAATCATCAGTGCGATGATTACTTTAATTAAACACCCATTAGTGGTGTAGTGCCTACGGCCATATTAATACAACCATTAGTGATGTAATGCACTCGGGCTATGTTATGTCCATTGGTAACAATGATAGTTGCAGTCTGCGACTCTCTATCTCGAGGTAGTAAAACTACGTTCAAACCTCGAAGCTATTTGATCCATTGGTGATCTTGATTTTATAATTCAAGCCCTTAGTGCTGCTTTAAATTGTCCTTGTGATAGGCCTATGGTGCCACATTCTAACACCCCCCTTATTAAGGCTGTTTGTGCCGTTATCAATCAAATCAAACAAGTGTAATTAATTAAATTCCACGTGATTGCTTCAGTGTCAAAGTACAAGGATGGCCAATTCAGATGAAGTAGATAGCCACCGTGGGGATGGAGGTGCCAACGAACAGATTGTAACTACTAGAGGTGAACTGCAGGCATTAATTGCCACCGAAGTAAAAAAAGCAATTAAAGATCGTGACGAGAAGAACGGTGAATCCAGTGCTTCATATACCAAGCATACTTCTAAGCACACATCCAGGCATACATCTTCACACCATTCGAAGCACTCATCGCAAAAGAAATATGAACATCCCTCTCACAAGAAAGACGACTCTGAGTATTCATCGAATATTGAAAGGAAAAGAAAGGAGTATCGCACAAAGATCCAATCTAATAAGGAAGGTTGCTCATATAAATACTTCGTGTCTTGCAAACCACGTGATTTCACTGGTGAAAAAGGAGCTGTGGAAACGCTCCGATGGTTAGACGAGATCGAAACTATTGTGGAAATCAGTGGGTGCGCTGAGAAAGACGTAGTGCAGTATGTAGCACAATCATTTAAGGGAGATGCCCTCACGTGGTGGAAGTCGATGATCCAGTCTTCTGGGAAGGTCTATCTTTATAATTTGAGCTGGGAAAAAGTTTGTTGAGTTGGTAAAAGATGCCTATTGTCCACCTCATGAGATGGAAATGATCGAAACAGAATTTATTGGGCTAACCATGAAGAACCTCGATTGTGGGAAGTATGTATCGGAGTTTAACTCTATGTCGCGATTGGTTCCATATTTTATCACTCCCGAATCCAAACGCATCTCACGTTTTATTGGCGGATTAGAGCCGGAGATTAAGGGTGATGTCAGGGCATCTAGGCCTGTGACATTTAGGTCTGCTGTAGACCTTTCCATGGTCTTAACTCAGGATTTGAAGAGACAGAGGTCTCTTAGGTCTGAAGGTGGCGAGAAAAGGAAGAGAGATGATGACAGGTTTCACCGCTTCAACAAGAATAGGAAGTTCGGGTCAAACAAGAACCATCAAAGGTCTGATAATAGGCCTAAATGTAGAAAGTGCAACAAGCGACACTTTGGTGCGTGTCGGAATGAGCTTCAAACAAAGCCTTGTGGGATTTGTAAGAGGCATGGGCACAAGGCTCTGGAATGTAAGGATTTAAAGGAGGCCACCTGTTTTAATTGTGGCGAGAAAGGACATATCAAACCCAACTGTGCTAAGTACAAGAAGGATGACACTGGAAGGAACGATGGGGCGAAGAAAGGAAAAGCTCGTGCTTTCCAGATGAAAGCCAAGGAGGCTGTGAACGATGACAATGTGATAACAGGTACGTTCCTTATTAATGACGTTTATGCTAGAGTTCTTTTTGATTCAGGGGCTGATAAATCTTATGTAGATCATAAGTTTAGTGCCTTATTAAACTTGCCCATAAGAACTCTAGACATAACCTATAATGTAGAACTTGCTGATGGAACGATAAAAACCGCTTCTACAATTCTTGATGGATGTTTTATTTCCATTAAGGATCACTCTATTCCTGTTTCGTTATTGCCAATGAAGTTGGTAGGTTTCGATGTAGTTCTTGGTATGGACTGGTTGTTTAGTAACCATGCCCATATAGCCTGTAACAAGAAGCTCATCGAAATCAAAACTTCGACCGGTGAATTGCTGCCTATCCAAGGTGATGTACGTTATGGTTTGTCCGAAAAGGATGTGTTACTTAAATCTTCGAAATGCCTGAAGAAGAATTGTGTCATTTACATGGCACAAGTAACCATTGATGGAACTAAGCCAAAGATCGAAGACCTACCCGTTATCTCAGAATTTGCTGACGTGTTCCCTGAAGACTTGCCTGGTCTACCTCCAGATAGGCAAGTAGAATTTAGAATTGATATCATACCTGGTGCAGCCCCAGCTGCTAGAGCCCCGTATAGACTTGCACCTACAGAAACGAAAGAGTTGAAGACACAACTTGAGGAATTGCTGGAAAAAGGATTCATTCAGCCAAGCTCTTCGCCTTGGGGAGCTCCAATACTGTTTGTGAAAAAGAAAGATGGTTCAATGCGAATGTGCATTGCCGCGAGCTGAATAAGTTAACAATTAAGAATCGCTATCCATTGCCCAGGATCGATGATTTATTTGACCAGCTTCACGGAGCATGCTACTTCTCAAAGATTTATTTGAGGTCAAGTTATCATCAACTCAAAGTTCGTACTGAAGACGTTCCAAAGACGGCGTTTAGAACAAGATATGGTCATTATGAGTTCTTAGTGATGCCTTTTGGACTCACTAATGCACAGCAACATTTATGGATTTGAGAACAGAGTCTGCAAGCCGTATTTAGATAAGTTTGTCATTGTTTTATTGATGATATACTTATATACTCTCGTAATTAGGAGGATCACGAGAAGCATTTGAGGTGTATTTTGGAGTTGTTGAGACACGAGAAACTTTATGCAAAGTTTTCTAAGTGTGAATTTTGGTTGCGTGAAGTACAATTATTAGGCCACGTGGTTAGTGAACGTGGGATACAAGTTGACCCTGCCAAAGTCGAGGCAGTAATGAACTGGCAAGCCCCCAAGACACCATCCGAAATCCTAAGTTTTCTGGGTTTGGCCGGTTATTATAGAAGATTTATAGAAAACTTTTCAAGGATAGCTACTCCATTGACGACCCTGACCCGTAAAGATGTTAAATTTGTTTGGGGTCCGAAACAGCAAGAAGCCTTTGATGTATTGAAGCAGAAATTAAGTAATGCTCATGTGTTGACTCTACCGAAGGAATTGAAGATTTTGTGGTATATTGTGATGCTTCACACACCGGCATGGGGTGTGTACTCATGCAAAAAAGGAAAGGTATTGCCTACGCTTCAAGGTAATTAAAAATACATGAAAGAAACTACACCACGCATGATTTGGAACTAGGTGTTGTGGTGTTTGCGCTCAAACTGTGGAGACATTATTTATATGGAACAAAGTGTGTTATATACACCGACCACAAAAGTCTCCAACATTTATTCAATCAAAAGGATCTAAATATGCGACAGCGTCGTGGATGAGACGCTGAACGACTATGATTGCGAGATCCGTTATCATTAGGCAAGGCAAATGTGGTTGCCGATGCCTTGAGCCGCAAGGAAAGGGTTAAGCCCATAAGGATCAATGCCAAGAGCATTCAGGTTAAGAATGATCTGAAAGATAAGATTTTGGAAGCTAAGAAGCAAGCTTTGTTAGAAGTGAATCTACCTATGGAAGAACTGGGAAAGTTGGTAGAACAACTTACCCCGAGAAATGATGGAATCCTAAGGTTTTGTGGACGAATATGGATTCGAGTCTTCGGTGGACTTAGAAATCTGATTCTTCAAGAAGCACATAGTTCCAGATATTCAATTACCCGGGTGGTGATAAATGTATAAAAGATCTGAGACCCGACTACTGGTGGTCTGGATTGAAGAAATCAATAGCCGAATACGTAGCTCGGTGCCTACATGTTCGCAAGTTAAAGTTGAGCATCAGAAGCCGTCAAGACTGCTGTAACCATTGGAAACTCCCACGTGGAAGTGGAATGCATAACTATGGATTTTATTCCAAGTTACCAAAGACAAAGCAAGGGAATGACGCAATATGGGTGATTGTAGATAGGCTGACTAAGTCGGCTCATTTCTTACCCATTAATGAGACTTACAACTCAGACAAATTGGCAAAACTCTATGTTGACGAGATTGTTTCTTTACACGGAGCAGTGTCCATTGTGTCGGATAGAGACACAAGATATACTTCGCACTTTTGGAAGAGCTTTCAACAGGCTTTGGCACTCGGTTAAATTTTAGCACAGCTTATCATCCTCAAATGGATGGGCAAAGCGAGCGCACTATACAGACTTTGGAAATATGCTCTGTGCTTGTGTGATTGATCTAGGTGGAAGTTGGGATAGCCACTTGCCACTTGTTGAGTTGTAACACTACGTGTTTTCATGTCCTATAATTATCTTACACGTGTCCCGGGAATCCTAAATATGACGCTATGTCAAATCAGGAGGGAGCTAAGTCATTAAATCACTTAAGTTATCCTCATTTATGCTATGGTTCGAAGTCGAGGGACCAAAAGGTGAAACATGAAAATTTTCATGCTCTGGAGACCCCTTGCGGACCGCAAGGCAATATCATACGGTCCGCAAGGCCACTTGTTACTGTGGGCGCCTGGGGTCCTTACGGACCGCAAGGCTTGACTCATACTGTCCGTAAGGTAGTGCCAGCGAACAGAAATGTGGCAGAACCTAGTTCTGCCACCTCTGCTCATTTTTGTCGTGCTTCTTGCATGTTATCCACGTATGGCGGACACCCATCCTCGACCTATAACACCTGGTATTCATCTGGGATCATCCCTTGGTCATTTATGTTGGAGAAAATCTAGTTGCAACACACTTTTTTTAGCACCAAATGCACCAAGGTTTTGCTTGAGGAGCTTCTGATCATATCCAGGCATTCCAATTGGTTCTAGCATTCACTTGAACTTATTGTAAGTCTTTAATCCCTGCTAAGTTGATTATTTATAGCTATTTGCTCCAAACAAAGTCTTGTCATAAAAACGCATTGACTTTGTTATAAATCCGTGCATACTCCGCCATTGTGCGTAACGAAAGATCCTACGTGTTCATAATGATGGAGGTGATAATCCCTCATGAGGGCATCTTCAGATTATCACGGATTAATGGCCAATTGGCGAGTTAAACGAAAAGTCAAACTGAGCAGTTTTTGTAAAATCCATATCTAATGATCCAGAAGTTATAATTATGTTTTGAAGCATTAATAACCTTAAAATAAGTATTGAATTAGTGTCAAAAAGATTTGGCTCGTCAAATTTTGCTCTAGGCTCGATTTGTAACCGAAAGTCTCAAACAGTTGTCTTTCTGTTGACTTTCAGTTCTGACCCGTTTTGAGCCATTCTTGATACTATGTTTTGGTCATTTTATGACCATGATTATGTCTATAGTATTGTCCTAAAGTTTCGTGACTCAATTCCTAAGAAATCCGAGTTATTACATAAGTTCCGTAAAAATCCTTAAAAAACTTTGCAAATAGGTCCTTTTTGCGCAAAATAAGATTTTAGCACATATGAGCATATGGATGGTATAATTACTGATATGTATGATAAGTAGGACCATTTGGGATGTTTCTCAGTTTATGACATAAGTGTATGCTTAAGAATCGCTAATCGCCGCTAAACGACTAAACTACCCTTTTTACGGAAAAATAGCAAGAATCAAACTTTCTATAATCACAACTTTAACTTACTGAGGTTATAAGTTAAATGACAAATTTTTTGCCATTTAAAACAGGTCTTAACTTCAGTTTATATTAAATATCGATTTAACGGCATTTTAGCGACTTTTACGCCTTCGGCGCATAAGTATGGTTAAAATCATAACCATAAGCCGAGACTTGTTACTTATTGAATTATAAACTTATTTTTAATATAGAAACAGTAAGTACAAGTCCCCAACTCAGAATCCCAAATTCGGCTTCAAAGCTATGTGTGAAATTACTAAAATGCCCCTGCAGGACATAGTATGTTTCAAAATCATCAAACACATATATTTGATGTCCTACTGTTATAACATGATAAAATATATGTTTTTACTAAATATTTAAAGTAATAACATCATATTCACTTTAAACATCTTTTATAAACCTAAAAATGACCAAAAGGCCCTTGTAGGGCATAAATCGGCTGTAAATATAACTCGGGCCTATCCTTGCAAATGCTACTGATATTATAACATATTTTAAACATATCTATTATGGAACTTATATACGACTCTTACGGTTACCCGGTTTCGCTTATATGCATTCGGTTAAACATATGTAGCTAGTTTACGTATTTAAACCAAAACGGGTTTAACTTTGTCCATTCCTTATCAAAATCCAGAATGTTATTGGTCTTCCCATATTATACAAGTCTATGTACTTGTCGGGTCCAATCAACATTCTATTCCGGTCACCGCTTAATCTAGCGTATCGTACCGTATCACAATTTAGCGTAAGACTAACCGGTCCAAGTCTAGGACTTAATTTAGGACCTGTTAGCATTCTAATATTGGTTATTAATTACCATCACTCCAGACTGAACGCCTCCCGGTAGATTTCTCCTGTACTTGCTTTGGAATACGGCTGAATTTGGATTATTTGCAAACTTTAATTCAGGTAAATACCCTTAACTTATTTTCCCTATACGGGTTTGGGATACGTAGACTACTACCTCTTGGTCGGGTATGGGATAATGTTTTATCCGTTGTGATAATTAACTAAAGTCTTACATAACCCGGTTTTGATCTGTTTTGAGTGAAACTAAAACATTGGGGGTGTGCTTGACCGTGTCTGGGATATCCTTGGCTTACTAAATTGGTAGTGGCCACGACAATATAGCATGGCGTGTAGGCATACACTGGGAAATTGCTATCCTGCTTTCTTTGTGAAAGTTTAGAGTGGTGTGTCAGTCGATCATGTCTCGGTTTTTGTACCGGCCTCATATGTAAAAGCCAGCATGTAAATCTGTATACAAGGTCTTTTGTCTGTCCCAAGTTATTTATAAAAACGTGCCTAGCGCACCTAAAACAGTTTTCGAAAATATTTTCAAAAGAGTCAGTTGAGTTTATTTACCGTGTAAACTGACGTATTTTCAAAAGCTTAAGTTACATGTTGCAAGTACGGAATAGGCCGGGAGCTGCGACCTTAGGATTTGCCTGTTTATAGTCTGATTATCATTTGTATGTTTTGCGATCCGCCTGTGGATCTAGTTACAACCATGTCTGCATATATTTATTTTGGACTCTAGACATTATCGGTTGTAATAGTTTAATTATTCCAAGCCTTCGTTGTGTTATGCTTATTTGGTTATGATGATATCAACTGTACATCACGATTCTCCACACCGGGCCCACCGGTAGACACGTGGATGTCGGGTTGTGACAGGTTGGTATCAGAGCCAAGTTTGAGGGAATTCGACACTTGCCATTAGTGTGTAATCTCAAACGATATAAGAAAACACATTCCTTAGACTCTCGAGTCTAGGCTTTGACCTAGGATTATTCGTTTCCTTATTTTGTTTTTTTTGCTTGCTTTGGTTTTTAATTTGTTTTATGACAGGAATTATCGAAGATGCCTCCAAAATTTTCTGGAGGAGCGAAGGGAAAAGGCCTCATGAGAGGTGGAGCAGCGGGTCAAGGACCTTCGAACCCGCATAACTACAACCCTTACGAGGGATCAGGAGACTCCTCCCATCGTGGGAACCGTACCCTCATCGTCACTCTATATCCCACGAATATTCCCCACCTCCAGATTCGTTGCTACCACAACCTACCCAATCTCATCACTCACACTCCCATTCTTTCCATGGGAATTATAACCCCGATATCCAATTTCACTTACCTTTTGTAATCCCACCTGAAGATTCCCTGGAACCTATGGAAGAAGACTCCGATCCAGAAATGCCAGCAACAGGATCAATGGGTCATCCCATTTACCTATCCAGCAAATCCAACTCGTACGCTGGAACGCCACAGCACTATCCTGTTCAATTCAGGAAAAGTTTTCACAATACATATTCTACAAGACCCATCTTACCATAGCACACCATCCCACCACACTCCATCCTACCATACACCTATTCACCATACCCCTCCACCTGAAGAACAATAGATGGAACAGCCATAACTGCCATCTCGTCCACCTAGAAAGAGGAACGCACGTATGTCCGTGCGAAAGGGACTCAGGGTTGGGTCACTATCTCCCCAGCCTTCATCTTACCCCACTATCATAGAAGATCACAAAATGGGTGGGCCTTCTTATGCCTCGCCTTTTAACGAGCAACCACCTTCTACTGTTGAGCCTGAACCTCAACCACCCCTACCATTTGGCGAACCTTTCAACCACCTCCGCCATCGGGTTTTGATAACCCCATACCTACCTACCAATAATTGCCAGAGTACAACCCCTTTGATCCTTCTACCTGGCCAGAGCATAGCCATAGCCATCACATACCTCATCCAGACCCTTACCTTGAAGCGGCTATGAACGCTCATTACCCTTATCCTTACCAATCTGGTGGATACTCTTTCCATAGCCATCAACCACCGGTTGCGCCGTCTCAACCACAACCGCAACCGCCGCCGCCAACTATAAACGTTCTGAACGAAGCAATAGAACAAGTAAAGGAGCTACAAGAGAAATCAGCCAAGGATGCTAAGAAGAACCAAAAATTATTAAAAAGGCTAATGAAGAAATTGACGGGGAAAAAGGACTAAGTTCCTTACTATCTTTATGTATTACGCTTAATTTAAAATAAGTCCTTGCATGGACAAATGTTTAATTTAAAAAAAAACCCTTGCGAAGGTATGTTTCTTTTTATAGTCCCTGCGAGGACAATCTATCTTATTTTCTTGTAAGAGACCCGTTTGGGCAATTGTAATTTGAATTAATGGAAATTCTTTGGATTAATGTTATATGTACTATTATTATATCTGTTGTTCAAGCCAATGTCTCGATATTAATTCGAAATTTGTGATCTGCGAAACATTTCCAAGAAATCTCATTAATGGTTTACACTTGCCGAGTGACTAGGTCACATATATTGGCAAAACGGTAGTTAATATAGTATTCTACCCTGATAGTTAAGGTTGAAAAATCCTATAAGGAGTCCCTTCTATCCAGAAGTGGTGAACTACGTTCTAAACTTCACCAGTCCGCCTGATCTGGACTAGCTACTTAAACCATTTCAAGGAATTGCTATTCTAAAAGGTTAATATATTCAAGGTATTGATCTCCTAGCAGTGTGACCTGAGGAACCACACAAGTCGTCAAGGCAAATGATTACGTCCAAGCCTATATAATCTATTTTGATCTCGATCAGAAAATCATTAGTGCGATGATTACTTTATTTAAACACCCATTGGTGGCGTAGTGCCTACGGCCATATTAATACATCCATTAGTGATGTAATGCACACGGGCTATGTTATGTCCATTGGTGACAATGACAGTTGCAGTCTACGACTCTCTGTCTCGAGGTAGTAAAACTACGTTCGAACCTCGAAGCTATTTGATCCATTAGTGATCTTGATTTTATAAATCAAGCCCTTAATGCTGCTTTAAATTTGTCCTTGTGACAGGCCTTTCGTGCCACATTTTTACACCCCCCTTGTTAAGGCCGTTCGTGCCGTTATCAATCAATCAAACAAGTGTAGCTAATTAAATTCTACGTGATTGCTTCAGTGTCAAAGTACAAGGATGGCCAATTCAGATGAAGCAGATAGCCACCGTGGGGATGGAGGTGCCAATGAACAGATTATAACTACTAGAGGTGAACTACAGGCATTAATTGCCACTGAAGTAGAAAAAGCAATTAAAGATCGTGACGAGAAGAACAATGACATATCAAGCACACTTCTAAGCACACATCCAGGTATACATCTTCACACCATTCTAAGCACTCATCGCAAAAGAAATCTGAACATCCCTCTCACAAGAAAGAGTACTCTGAGCACTCGTCAAATATTGAGAAGAAAAGGAAGGAGTATCATAAGAAAACCTAGTTTACTAAGGAAGGGTGCTCTTTGAAGTACTTTGTGTCTTGCAAACCAAGTGATTTCACTGGTAAAAAGGAGCTGTGGAAACGCTCCGATGGTTAGACGAGATCGAAACTATTGTGGAAATCAGTGGATGCGCTGAGAAAGACGTAGTGCAGCGCAATCGTTCAAGGGCGATGCCCTCACTTGGTGGAAATCGATGATTCAATCTTCTGGGAAGGTCCATCTTCATAATTTGGGCTGGGAAAAGTTTGTTGAGTTGATAAAGGATCCCTACTGTCCACCTCATGAGATGGAAAGGATTGAAACAGAATTTATCGGGCTAACCATGAAGAACCTCGACTGTGGGAAGTATGTATCGGAGTTTAACTCTATGTCGAGATTGGTGCCATATTTGATCACTCCCGAATCCAAACACATCTCACGTTTTATTGGCGGATTAGAGTCAGAGAATAAGGGTGATGTCAGGGCATTTAGGCCCGTGACATTTAGGTCTGCTGTAGACCTTTCTATGGTCTTGACTCAGGATCTTAAGAGACAGAGGTCTCTTAGGTCTGAAGGTGGCGAGAAAAGGAAGATAGATGACGACAGGTTCCACCGCTTCAACAAGAACAGGATGTTCAGGTCAAACAAGAACCATCAAAGGTATGATAATAGGCCTAAATGCAGAAAGTGCAACAAATGACACTTTGGTGCGTGTCGGGATGAGCTTCAGTCAAAACCTTATGGGACTTGTAAGAAGCATGGGCACAAGGCCCTGGAATGTAAGGATTTGAAGGAGGCCACCTGTTTTAATTGTGGCGAGAAAGGACATATCAAACCCAACTGTCCTAAGTACATGAAGGATGACACTGCTAAGGACGATGGGGCGAAGAAAGGGAAAGCTCGTGCTTTCCAGATGAAAGGCAAGGAGGCAGTGAACGATGATAATGTGATAACAGGTACGTTCCTTATTATGCTAGAGTTCTTTTCGATTTAGGGGCTGATAAATTATTTGTAGATCATAAGTTTAGTGCCTTATTAAACTTGCCCATGAGAACTCTAGACATAACATACGATGTAGAGCTCGCAGATGGAACGATAGAAACCGCTTTTACAATTCTTGATGGATGTTATATTCCATTAAGAATCACTCTATTCCTGTTTCGTTATTGCCAATGAAGTTGGCAGGTTTTGATGTAGTTCTCTGTATGGACTGGTTGTCTAGTAACCATGCCCATATAGCCTGTAACAAGAAGCTCATCAAAATCAAAACTTCGACCGGTGAATTGCTACATATCCAAGGTGATGTACGTTATGGGGTGTCCGAAAAAGATTCGATACTTAAAACTTCGAAATGCCTGAAGAAGAATTGTGTCATTTACATGGCACAAGTAACCATTGATGAAGCTAAGCCAAAGATCGAAGACCTACCCGTTATCTCAGAATTTGCGGACGTGTTTCCTGAAGACTTGCATGGTCTACCTCCAGATAGGCAAGTAGAATTTAGAATTGATATCATACCTGGTGCAGCTCCAGTTGCTAGAGCCTCGTATAGATTTGCACCTACAGAAATGAAAGAGTTGAAGACACAACTTGAGGAATTGCTGGAAAAAGGATTCATTCAGCCAAGCTCTTCGCCTTGGGGAGCTCCAATACTGTTTGTGAAAAAGAAAGATGGTTCAATGCGAATGTGCATTGACTACCGCGAGCTGAATAAGTTAACAATTAAGAATCTCTATCCATTGCTCAGGATCGATGATTTATTTGACCTGCTTCAGGGAGAAGCTACTTCTCAAAGATTGATTTGAGGTCAGGTTATCATCAACTCAAAGTTCGTACTGAAGACATTCCAAAGATGGCGTTTAGAACAAGATATGGAAACTATGAGTTATTAGTGATGCCTTTTGGACTCACTAATGCACCAGCAGCATTTATGGATTTGATGAACAGATTCTGCAAGCCGTATTTAGATAAGTTTGTCATTGTCTTTATTGATGATATACTTATATACTCTCGTAATCAGGAGGATCACGAGAAGCATTTGAGGTGTATTTTGGAGTTGTTGAGACACAAGAAACTTTATGCAAAGTTTTCTAAGTGTGAATTTTGGTTGCGTGAAGTACAATTCTTAGGCCACGTGGTTAGTGAACGTGGGATACAAGTTGACCCTGCCAAAGTCGAGGCAGTAATGAACTGGCAAGCCCCCAAGACACCATCCGAAATCCGAAGTTTTCTGGGTTTGGCCGGTTATTATAGAAGATTTATAGAAAACTTTTCAAGGATAGCTACTCCATTGACGATCCTGACCTGTAAAGATGTTAAATTTGTTTGGGGTCCAAAACAGCAGGAAGCCTTTGATGTATTGAAGCAGAAATTAAGTAATGCTCATGTGTTGACTCTACCGGAAGGAATTGAAGATTTTGTGGTATATTGTGATGCTTCACACACCGGCATGGGGTGTGTACTCATGCAAAAAAGAAAAGGTAATTGCCTACGCTTCAAGGCAATTGAAGATACACGAAAGAAACTACACCACGCATGATTTGGAACTAGGTGCTGTGGTGTTTGCACTCAAACTGTGGAGACACTATTTATATGGAATAAAGTGTGTTATATACACCGACCACAAAAGTCTCCAACATTTATTCAATCAAAAGGATCTAAATATGCGACAGCGTCGGTGGATCGAGACGCTGAACGACTATGATTGTGAGATCCGTTATCATCCAGGCAAGGCAATTGTGATTGCCGATGCCTTGAGCCGCAAGGAAAGGGTTAAGCCCATAAGGATCAATGCCAAGAGCATTCAGGTTAAGAATGATCTGAAAGATAAGATTTTGGAAGCTCAGAAGCAAGCGTTGTTAGAAGTGAATCTACCTATGGAAGAACTGGGAAAGTTGGTAGAACAACTTACCATGGGAAATGATGGAATCCTAAGGTTTTGTGGACGAATACGGATTTGCGTCTTCGGTGGACTTAGAAATCTGATTCTTCAAGAAGCACATAGTTCCAGATATTCAATTCACCTGGGTGGTGATAAAATGTATAAAGATCTGAGACCCGACTACTGGTGGTCTGGATTGAAGAAATCAATAGCCGAATACGTAGCTTGGTGCCTGACATGTTCGCAAGTTAAAGCTGAGCATCAGAAGCCGTCAGGACTACTGCAACCATTGGAAACTCCCACGTGGAAGTGGGAATGCATAACTGTGGATTTTATTACCAAGTTACCAAATACAAAGCGAGGGAATGACGCAATATGGGTGATTGTAGACAGGCTGACTAAGTCGGCTCATTTCCTACCCATTAATGAGACTTACAACTCAGACAAATTGGCAAAACTCTATGTTAACGAGATTGTTTCTTTACACGGAGTACCAGTGTCCATTGTGTCGGATAGAGACACAAGATATACTTCGCACTTTTGGAAGAGCTTTCAACAGGCTTTGGGCACTCGGTTAAATTTTAGCACAGCTTATCATCCTCAAACGGATGGCAAAGTGAGCGCACTATACAACAGATATGCTCCGCGCTTGTGTTATTGATCTAGTTGGAAGTTGGGAAAGCCACTTACCACTTGTTGAGTTCTCCTACAACAACAGCTATCATGCAAGTAAGCTGCCCCGTTTGAAGCACTCTACGGGAGAAAGTGTAGGACGCCTGTTTGTTGGGCAGAAGTTGGGGAAGCCCAACTGACAGGACCAGAGATAGTCCTGGAAACGACGGCAAGGTTATGCAGATCCGTGACCGTCTTAAAGCTGCTCAAGATAGGTGTAACATCCGTCAAAAACGGATTTTACCAAACCCGCTCCGTTTATTAATCGAACAATCAGTTTAAAATTTCGTGGCGTATTTAATGCCCAAATTAATTTTAAAAGATACATAATTAATTATTATATTGGAATATATAAATTGTTTTTGAAAAACTGTTAAAAATAAGAAAATAAAAATAATATGGCCCTGCCGGGTTTCGAACCCGGGTCAGTCAGCCGGTCAACAACAGACTTAACACACACCATCAACCACTGCGCCACTGGTATCCTTTGTTAATTAATGGAAACAATTAATACATATTATAATTCTCGAATTCAAAACCGGCGCCCAAATTTCAGTCGTCGGAAATCCCGACTAACTCGCCAATAATTTACGACTTTTTCAGTTATAACGTAAACGTTTAACCCTACATCGGTTATAACCGACGCCTGAGTCCGCGACACAAACTATAACCGCCGGAAAACGTAATGACTTTGAATCAAGTCGGAAATTGGACCAAATTCATCGATAACCTGCCTTATAAATACCCCCTCAAACCTCTGCAAGCTTTTTCGCTCAAAACCGCACCTTTACCCGACGTAAATCCATTCGCCGGAAAACTTCTGTATCTCGCCGGAAAACCGAGCCCTTCACTTCTGAGCCTTACTGAACCCCTGAGCTTATACCGAAGTCACCTATATCCTTTTCAAGCTTGCTGAAGACTCTCTGCCGCAAGACACACGACGCCGGAATCTGTTGCTGTCGCCGGAGTTCTGCCGGAGAAACAGAGGAGTCCAGTCGGTATACCTTACGCCTAATTTCTCTTTCTTTTTATTTATATCTCACCTGTAATTAACTGAAAAACGCTAACGAACACGATTAAAACATCGAACCAGTCGGACTTCCGATTCTGGTTAAAATCTAACGAAGAAGACGAAGTTCCAGTTGTGTATAAGTATAATTAAAACAAGTTATAACTCGGGTTAGACACACAGTCCAGCGGTGGACTGTGTGCACATTAAACACACTAACGTCTCGAGTTCGAATCTTGTCCCACGCATGCTGCCTTAATAAAAATGTCCTTTTTTTTGTTAACCGAACCGGAGTCACCGCGGTACATGTTAAGTTTATTAATAACCGGAATAATAACCAAGTTAGACACACAGTCCAGTGGTGGACTGTGTGTATGTTCAATCACAGGACACGAGTTCGAGTCCGGTCTACTGCATCGATCCGGACAATTATCTAACTTTTTAAATAAGTCAGAAATGAAAATACTTAGTTTGTATTTAAGTATAATAAAAATCGGTTTATATAACAAGTTAAACACACAGTCCAGCGGTGGACTGTGTGTTAACTCAACCCACAGGTCCCGGGTTCGAGACCTGTGGAGCGCACCGGTCCGATTCAGTAAAATCTTTTTAGAAATAAATTGATTTTCGGATTAATCTAATTAATATATAAATATAATTAAAAACAGAAATATTTCGGGTTAGACACGTAGCTCAGTTGGTAGAGCTGCGTGCACGCGTACGGGAGGTCTCGGGTTCGAGCCTCACTCAGCGCACATATACACGCATACGAACCGGTCAAAGTCAAAGTCAAAGTCAACGGTCAACGGTCAACGGTCAACTGTAGCAAAAAAAATCAAATTTTTTATTATTTTTATTTATTTATTTTATTTAAAAATCAATTAAAAATACTTAAAAATAACATTTTTTAAGGTTAGAAAATAGCCTTAAACTCACAAAAATACACCCAACAATCCTACTAAAATGGATCAATAAAATCCGTTTACTTACCGAACCATAATGCTATTTATCTAGGTTAATTTCACTCGTGGTTAAAACCACTTCGCGTGCATTCAACATCATCAACCGAACGCACCCACTGTGAGTGAATCTTACAACTCCCCCTTTTTAATTACACGTTTTGGGGTGTGTCATGTGTCACAAAATAATTAACTCGTTTATTTAAACTTGTGCCATACCATATCGTGATCTAAACTTAGATTTGTTTATATTGTTGTGATTATGTATTTCATTTTGTCAACTTATATGAAATTCATTCATTAAGCCCATCAGTTTCCTCGTGGAGAGACGAGTGAGCAACGTGTGCCTCAAAACAAATCCATTATTGTTCATGTGTGTATTATTGAGTTTTTATTGTTTGTAGTTATGTCTTTCACATTATCATGTTTATGAAAATTCATTCATTAGGCCCATCAGTTCCTCGTGAGAGACGAGTTGAGCAACGCGTGCCTCTAAACTATCTATTATTGTTCATGTGTGTATTGTTTAATATTAAATTGATTTATGAATAAGTTTTACATCTATTTTTACTCATGTGTTGTTGTGCACTTTATTTCATAATCAATTAAATAAACTTGTTCAAATGTTTTCCATAGGATTCACTCGCCAACTTTTTGTTGATCTAAAAACCCTTTTACACATGATACAGGTGACAGGGTGAAGCAAGGAAAACATAGGAAATGCCTTAGAAGAAAACAAAGAAGCTTAGATTGATGTTAGGTCATGATGTAATTATGGTTGTAAACTTCCTATTAAATTGTATTGATGAATATGAAACGTATAATAAATGTCATGAGCTTTGATGATAACCCAATCATGCCCCGGTCACCTTTTCTGCTGAGGGTCGGGGTGTGACAATAGGCAGAAAAGTTATATAGATCAGAGGCGTAAACCTCTTGTTCCAGGTAGGGGACAAAGTCCTATTAAAAGTATTACCTTGGAACGGCATTATGCGCTTCGGAAAGAAAGGCAAGCTAAGTCCAAGGTATGTTGGACCATTCGAGATCATCGAACGAGTTGGAGCTGTTGCCTACAAGCTTAAATTGCCCGAAAAGTTTAGTGGAATCCATAATGTATTCCACATCTCCAACTTGAAGAAATGTTTAGCAGATGAGTCGTTGGCTATGCCACACGACGAGGTTCAGATTGACAAGAACCTACGTTTAATCGAGCGACCAATGGCGATCGAGGATTATCAGGTTAAGAAGCTTCGTAGGAAGCACGTGCCGATTGTAAAAGTTAAATGGGACGCTCGTAGAGATCCCGAATACACATGGGAAGTGGAGTCTGTCATGCGACAGAAGTATCCACATCTGTTTGATTGAAATCTCGGGTCGATATTTATTTTAAGGGGTGAGGATGTAACACTACGTGTTTTCACGTCCTATAATTATCTTACACGTGTCCTGGGAATCCTAAATATGACGTATGCCAAATCAGGAGGGACCTCAGTCGTTAAATCGCTTAATTATATCCTCATTTATACTATGGTTCGAAGTCGAGGGACCAAAAGGTGAAACATGAAAATTTTCATGCTCTGGAGATCCCTTGCGGATCGCAAGGCAATATCCATACGGTCTGCAAGGCCACTTGTTACTGTGGGCGCCTGAGGTCCTTACGAACCGCAAGGCTTGACTCATACGGTCCGTAAGGTAGTGCCAGCGAACAAAAATGAGTTCTGCCACCTCTGCTCATTTTTTCATGGTTCTTGCATGTTATCCACGTATGGGGACACCCATCCTCGACCTATAACACCTGGTATTCATCTGGGATCATCCCTTGGTCATTTATGTTGGAGAAAATCTAGTTGCAACACACTTTTTCACCACCAAATGCACCAAGGCTTGCTTGAGGAGCTTCTAATCATATCCAGGCATTCCAATTCGTTCTTAGCATTCACTTGAACTTATTGTAAGTCTTCAATCCCTGCTAAGTTGATTATTTATAGTTATTTGCTCCAAACAAAGTCTTGTCGTAAAAACGCATTGACTTTGTTATAAATCCGTGCATACCCCGCCATTGTGCATAACGAAAGATCCTACGTGTTCATAATGATGGAGGTGATAATCCCTCATGAGGGCATCTTCAGATTATCACGGATTCATGGCCGATTGGCGAGTTAAACGAAAAGTCAATAAAAGTCAAACTGAGCAATTTTTGTAAAATCCAGAAGTTATAAATTATGTATTGAAGCATTAATAACCTTAAAATAAGAATTAGAACTTGTGTCAACAGATTCGGCTCGTCAAATTTTGGTCTAGGCTCGGTTTGTAACCGAAAGTCTCAAACAGTTGACTTTCTAT
The DNA here is from genome assembly GCA_947069175.1 of Scalesia atractyloides. Taxonomy (NCBI): domain Eukaryota; kingdom Viridiplantae; phylum Streptophyta; class Magnoliopsida; order Asterales; family Asteraceae; genus Scalesia; species Scalesia atractyloides. The sequence continues at coordinate 93,276,373 of CAMTDV010000025.1, forward strand.
TGACTTTCAGTTCTGACCCATTTTGAGCCATTCTTGATACTAAGTTTTGGCCATTTTATGACCATGATTACGTCTATAGTATTGTCCTAATGTTTCGTGACTCAATTCCTAAAAAATCCGAGTTATTACATAAGTTCCGTGAAAATCCTTAAAAACTTTGCAAATAGGTCATTTTTGCGCAAAACGAGACTTTAGCGCATATGAGCATATGGATGGTATACTTACTGATATGTTATGATAAGTAGGACCATTTGGGATGTTTGTTCAGTTTATGACATAAGTGTCTGCTTAAGAATCGCAAATCGCCGCTAAACGACTAAACTACCATTTTTACGGAAAAATAGCAAAAATCAAACTTTCTATAACCAAAACCTTAACTTACTGAGGTTATAAGTTAAATAACATATTTTTGGTCATTTAAAACAGGTCAAACTTCAGTTTATATTAAATATCGATTTAACGGCATTTTAGCGACTTTTACGCCTTCCGGCGCATAAGTATGGTTTAAAACCATAACCATGAGTCGAGACTTGTTACTACTGATTTATAAACTTATTTTAATATAACAACAGTAAGTACAAGTCCCGAACTCAGAATCCCAAATTCGGCTTCAAAGCTATGTGTGAAATTACTAAAATGCCCCTGTGGGACATAGTATATTTCAAAATCATCAAACACACATATATTTGATGTCCTACTGTTATAACATGATAAAATATATGTTTTTACTAAATATTTAAATTCATAACATCAGATTCACTTTAAACATCTTTTATAAACCTAAAAATGACCAAAAGGCCCTTGTAGGGCATAAATCGGCTTTAAATACAACTCAGGCCTATCCTTGCAAATGTTACTGATATTATAACATATTTTAAACATATCTCATTATGGAACTTATATACGACTCTTACGGTTACCCGGTTTCGCTTGTACGTGTTTGGTTAAACATACGTAACTAGTTTACGTATTTAAACCAAAACGGGTTTAACTTTGTCCATTCCTTATCAAAACCCAGAATGTTTTGGTCTTCCCATATCATACAAGTCTATGTACTTGTCGGGTCCAATTAACATTCTATTCAGGTCACCGCTTAATCTAGCGTATCGTACCGTGTCACAATTTAGCGTAAGACTAACCGGTCCAAGTCTAGGATTTAACTAAGGACCCGTTAGCATTTTAATATTGGTTATTAATTACCATCACTCCAGACTGAACGCCTCCCGGTAGATTGCTACTGTACTTGCTTTGGAATACGGCTGAATTTGGATTATTTGCGAACTTCAATTCAGGTAAATACCCTTAACTTATTTTCCCTATACGGGCTTGGGATACGGTAGACAACTACCGCTTGGTCGGGTATGGGATAATGTTTTATCCAGTTGTGATAATTAACTGAAATCTTACATAACCCGGTTTTGATCTGTTTTGAGTGGAACTAAAACATTGGGGGTGGGCTTGACCGTGTTCGGGATATCCTTGGCTCACTAAATTGGTACTGGCCATGCTGGGAAATTGCTATCCTGCTTTCTTTGTGAATGTTCAGATTGTTGCGACAGTCGATCATGTCTCGGTTTTTGTACCGGGCCTCATATGTAAAAGCCAGCATGTAAATCTGTATACAAGGTCTTTTGTACTGTCACAAGTTATTTATAAAAACGTGCCTAGCGCACCTAAAACAGTTTTCGAAAATATTTTCAAAATGAGTCGGTTGAGTGTTTTTACCGGTGTAAACTGACGTATTTTGAAAAGCTTAAGTTACAGGTTGCAAGTACGGAATAGGCCGGGAGCTGCGGGGCAAATAACCAAGGAGTTGCGACCTTAGGATTTGCCTGTTTATAGTCTGATTATCATTTGTATGTTTTGCGATCCGCCTGTGGATCTAGTTTCAACCACGCATGTATATATTTATTTTGGAATCTAGACATTATCTGTTGTAATAGTTTAATTATTCCAAGCCTTTCGCTGTGTTATGCTTATTTGGTTATGATGATATCAACTGTACGTCACGATACTCCCCACCGGGCCCACCGGTAGACAAGTGGATGTCGGGGTGTGACATGAGTTCTCCTACAACAACAGCTACCATGCAAGCATTCAAGTTGCCCCTTTTGAAGCACTCTACGGAAGGAAGTGTTGGACGCCCGTTTGTTTGGCAGAAGTTGGGAAAGCTCAACTGACAGGACCAGAAACAGTCCTGGAGATGACGGATAAGATATTACAAATTCGTGATCGTCTCAAGGCTACCAGGGATATGCAGAAAAGTTATGCTGATCGAAGACGCAAACCCCTCGAATTCCAAGTAGGGGAAAAGGTTTTATTAAAAGTGTCGCCTTGGAAAGGCGTTATGCGCTTCGGGAAAAAGGGCAAGCTAAATCCAAGGTATGTTGGACCATTCGAGATTATCGAACGAGTTGGAACTATTGCGTACAAGCTCAAATTGCCCGAGAAGTTTAGTGGAATCCATGATGTATTCCACATCTCCAACTTGAAGAAGTGCTTAGCGGACGAGTCATTGGCTATGCCACACGAGGAGGTCCAGATTGATAAGAACCTACGTTTTATTGAACAACCAGTGGCGACCGAGGATCACCAGGTCAAGAAGCTTCGTAGGAAGCACGTGCCTATCGTAAAGGTTAAATGGGACGCTCGTCGAGGTCCCGAATACACTTGGGAAGCGGAGTCTGTCATGCGACAGAAGTACCCACATTTGTTTGATTGAAATCTCGGGTCGAGATTTATTTTAAGGGGGTGAGGATCTAACACTACGTGTTTTTACATCCAATATTTTCCGACACGTGTCCCGGTAATCCGTATGTGTATTTTACGCTAAAACGGGAGGGACCAAGGTTTGTCGAATCGCTTATCCTATCCTTATTGTGTCTCGGAATGAAGTAGAGGGTCCAATTATGCAAGAAATGAATGTATAACGTAGTTTAAAGGTGCAGGGACTAAATTTGCCAAGTTATAAACTTGGCTGCCTGACCCAAAGCTCGGTCGCGGGCCGCGACTGACTGGGCTCACACCTCTCGCGCCCCGCGAGAGGGTGCCAGCGACAGAAAGTTGGTAAAAACGTGGCAGCTTGAATGTTTTGCACATATCCGTGGGTTTTCCACCCTTCAGCACCTCTAGACACGTCCCTCAACACTTGTACTCATCCTACTTCAGTCCTTAACACCTGGTAACACTTCAGGAACATCCATGACCATATATGTGATGAAGGTTTGGGTCTTGTGACATACTTTCTTCATCAATTGTTACTAAGTTCATCAAGGGGAGTTCCTGGCCATTTGTGAAGCTCCCATTCTATTCTTAGCACACTCTTGGACCTATTGTAAGTCTATAATCCCTGCTAAGTCGATTTTATCTAGTTATTAGCTTAGAACAAAGTCTTGTCGTAAAAACGGCTTGACTTGTTCTAAATACATGTATACTCCGCCATTGTGCGTAACGAAAGAACCTACGTGCTCATAATGACGGAGGTAATAAACCCTCAAGAGGGCATCCTCACATTTTCACGGATTCATGGCCGATTGACGAGTCAACCGAAAAGTCAATAAAAGTCAAACTGAGCAGTTTTTGCAAAATTCATAACTAACGATCTGGATGTTATAAAATATGTTTTAAAGCATTTATAACCTTAAAATAAGTATTTGAACATTAGTCATCAGGTTCGGTTCGTCAATTTTTGGTCTAGGCTCGGTTTGTAACCGAAAGTCTCAAACAGTTGACTTTCTGTTGACTTTCAGTTCTGACCCGTTTTGAGCCATTCTCGATACTAAGTTTTGGTCATTTTATGACCATGATTATGTTTATAATATTTTACTAAAGTTTCGTGACTCAATTCCTAAAAAATTCGAGTTATTTCATAAGTTCCGTAAAAATCCTTAAAACTTTGCAAATAGGTCCTTTTTACGCAAAATAAGATTTCTAGCACATATGAGCAAATGGATGGTATACTTACTGATAAGTTATAATAACTAGGACCATTTGGGATGTTTGTTCAGTTTATGACATAAGTGTATGCTTAAGAATCGCTAATCGCCACTAAACGACTAAACTACCTTTTTACGAAAAAATAGCAAGAATCAAACTTTTTATAATCACAACTTTAACTTACTGATGTTATAAGTTAAATGACATATTTTTGACCATTTAAAACAGGTCATAACTTCAGTTTATATTAAATATCGATTTAACGGCATTTTAGTGTCTTTTACGCCTTTCGGTGCATAAGTATGGTTTAAAATCATAACCATAAGCCGAGACTTGTTACCTACTGAATTATAAACTTATTTTTAATATAACAATAGTAATGACAAGTCCCGAACTCAGAATCCCAAATTCGGTTTCAAGGCTATGTAGTATGTTTGAAAATCATCAAACACACATATATTTGATATCCTACTGTTATAACATGATAAAATATATGTTTTTGTAGAATATTTAAGGTCATAAAATTAGATTCACTTAAACATCTTTTATAAGCCTAAAAATGACTAAAATGCCTTTGTAAGGCATAATTCGGTTTTAAATACACCTCGGACCTATCTTTGCAAATTCTACTGATTTTATAACATATTTTAAACATATCTCATTATGGAACTTATATATGACTCTTGCGGTTTCCTGGTTTCGCTTATACGCATTGGGTTAAGCATACGTAGCTAGTTTACGTATTTAACCAAAACGGGTTTAACTTTGTCCCTTCTTTATCAAAACCCAGAATGTTATTGGTCTTCCCATATCATACAAGTCTATGTACTTGTCGGGTCCAATTAACATTCTATTCCGGTCACCGCTTAATCTAGCATATCGTACAGTGTCACAATTTAGCGTAAGACTAACCAGTCCAAGTCTAGGATTTAACTAAGAACCCGTTAGGATTTTAATATTGGTTATTAATTACCATCACTCCAGACTGAACGCCTCCCGGTAGATTGCTCCTGTACTTTCTTTGGAATACGGCTGAATTTGGATTACTTGTGAACTTCAATTCAGGTAAATACTCTTAACTTATTTTCCCTATACGGGCATGGGATACGGTAGATTACTATCGCTTGGTCGGGTATGGGATAATGTTTTATCCAGTTGTGATAATTAACTGAAATCTTACATAACCCGGTTTTGATCTGTTTTGACTGAAACTAAAACATTGGGGTGGGCTTGACCGTGTGCGGGATATCCTTGGCTCACTAAATTGGTAGTGGCCACGACAATATAGCATGGCGTGTAGGCATACACTGGGAAATTGTTATCCTGCTTTCTTTGTGAAAGTTCAGAGTGGTGCGTCAGTCGATCATGTCTCGGTTTTTGTACCGGGCCTCATATGTAAAAGCCAGCATGTAAATCTGTATACAAGGTCTTTTGTATTGTCCCAAGTTATTTATAAAATGTGCTTAGCACACCTAAAACCATTTTTGAAAATATTTTCACAATGAGTCGGTTGAGTGTATTTACCAGTTTAAAATGATGTATTTTCAAAAGCTTAAGTTACAGGTTGCAAGTACGGAGTAGGTCGGGAGCTGCGGGGCGAATAACCAAGGAGTTGCGACTTTAGGATTTGCCTGTTTATAGTCTGATATCATTTGTATGTTTTGCGATCCGCCTGTGGATCCTATTACAAGCCTTATTTGTATATATTTGTTCTGAACTTTGAACACTATCGGTGTGTAATAGTTTATTTATTCCAAGACTTCCGTTTTATTTATCTTGTTTGGTAATGATGATATCAACTGTATGTCACGATACTCCCCACCGGACCCACCGGTAGACACGTGGATGTTGAGGTGTGACACCTTGGATCCTGATTGTGTTGCTGACACCGGTGCCACTAATCACTTGGAAAATCTACCCCATTGTTCCTAATAACTATGCTCCTTACACGAGTGGCAGCAAGGTTACCTTTGGCAATGGTAATTCTCTACCAATTACACCTATCGGCAATACTAATATTTCTAAGGACATAAAATTAAAGGATGTTTTAGTGGTCCCAAACCTAATGAAAATCTCTTATCTATTAGTAAACTCATGACTGACAATCATCTGGATGTTCTGTTTTCCCAACCTTAATTTTATATACAGGACCGCAAAACGAAACAGATGGTGGCCTAAGGAAGTTGTGAAGATGGGCTTTATGTTTTGCACACCGGTCCTAAAGCCTTTGCTACAGTTTCATCAAACCCTTCAAAAGCATCTTTTGAATTATGGGATTCTCGTTTGGGACATTTCTCTTGTGATACTATTTTATGTCTAATAGAAGTGGGTCTTTGTCACTCACATCTATTTCACCTAAACCAGTTGTTTGTTCCTCGTGTGAGATGTCTAAAGGACACGTCTCCCATTTCAAATAAATGAAAGTCGTGCTTTGCATCCCTTGGATCTAGTCCATTGTGACTTACGGGGACCAGGATATTTCTAATTACACATATTTTGCCATTTTTGTGGATAATATTTTGCGGTTAACGTGGTTTTACCCACTTAAGACCAAAGCCGACTGCCACACTTTATGTTAACCTTTTTGATGTTTGTCCGTAATCAGTTCTTGTGGACAATTAAGGTTTTTCAAAGTGATGGGGGCACGGAATAATAGACGAGTGAAACAAATACTTGATAACAATGACATTTTCCACCTATTTCTTGTCCATACTTCCCGCAACGAAATAGTCGAGCCAAACGAAAACATCGCCAAGTTTTTAATCTTGGTTTGGATTTACTCTTTAGTGGACATATTCCTACATATTATGGGGTGCACGCCTTTTGCACCGCCATCTTTATTATTAATCTTCTTCTCACAAAAGTCTTGGATGGAAAGTCACCTTTTGAGCTTTTTTTTCTTAAACGGCCGGTCTATAACAACTTTCGAGTATTTCGATTTCGTGTATACCCCTACCTACGTGACTACTCGGCACATAAGTCGGCACCGCGAAGCTTACCATGCATCTGCCTTGGTTATTGCACCCAATATAAAGGTTTTAAATGCCTTGAACCCACCAACTCTCGTATCTTTACTATGAGACATGCTCGTTTTGATGAAACCACCTTACCATTAAAGGGGGACCATTCACCTTCTGATTTGTCTCGTCTTTCTTTGCATGCATATTCAGACACCACCCCCATTTCACGACCACCCAACAATACTCGTAATCCGCCATAATCTCATAACACCCCTCGCCTAAATGGCTTGACCCTCTCTTTACCACTACCTCAGCCCATTCCTTCACCCTACAAGCCTAACCTAGTAGCCCCGCACCATGTCCCCTCTGCACCGTCCCTCATCTTTTGACTTAATATCCTTAGCCCACGTAGATAGTACCACTCTAGCCCAAACCAGCCCACCTGCCTTGCCTTCCCCTCTCAACTCAATGGGCCAATCGCCCCACCCTATTAACGCTTTGGCCCAAACCCAACCAGAACCACAAACCCAATACCAAACCAAACCCATACCTCAAACCCAGCATGCCATTCCACCACCTTCCAATGGTCACTCATGCTAAGCGGGTATTTTTAAACCCAAATGTGACGCCAACTTCTCCCATGTTTACATGTTCTCCAATACTAAACCCAAAGGGTTCAAATCTGCTATAAAACACTCTCAATGGGTAGATGCTATAGGCAAAGAACTCTTAGTTCTTGAGAATAATAAAACATGGACTCTTGTCCCTCGTCCAATAGATCAAAATGTGGTTAGCTCTAAGTTGTCATTTCGTATCAAATACTGATCCGATGGCACCATTGGTAGATATATACCTGCCTCGTCGCTCAGGGTTTTAGTCAAATGCCTGGCTTGGATTACTGTCACAGCTTTAGCCCGATTGTAAAAGCCTCAACCATTCGTGTGGTCCTTTCCTTGGCTGTAATACACAACTGGAAACTTCACGAACTTGATATGTACAAAGCCTTCTTACATGGCCATATCTCTGAAAGGGTGTTCAGGAATAACCACTTGGTTTCACTAACCCTTATTTTCTAGATCATGTGTGTCTTTTAAACAAAGATCTTTATGGCCTTAAGCAGAAACCTCGCGCCTGGTTTCACAGACTAAGATCTTTTTTACTAAATGATGGTTTTGTATGCAGCAGGGCCGGCCCATAATTATTCATCTTCAAAAGTGACTCTCACCTTTTATATCTTCTAGTTTGTGTGAATGATTTAATCTTAGCGGGGAATGAAAAAAGTATCATGGCTAGATTCATCACTCTTCTCAACAAAGAGTTTGCCATCAAAGACTTGGGTGACCTTAACTATTTCTTGGCCTTGAAGTTACTCGCACCAATGATGGTCTTTTCTTAAGCCAGTCCAAGTCTGCTCATGACATTCTTGCTCGTGCTGATCTTCTTGATGCTAAATCGGTGCACATTCCTTTTGCTGCTAATGAATCTTTTACATCAATATGGGATCCATATCATGAGCCTACCACCTACAGGTCGCTAGTAGGGGCGCTTCAATACTCACCATTACTAGACCATACATCTCTTATGCTGTCAATCAGGACAACCAGTTCTTACCGGCTCCTACTGTCTTGCACTTTCAACATGTCAAGCGTATTCTTCGCTATATTAAAGGCATTATTCACTATATTAAGCATATTCTTGGTTTTTTAGATGTTGACTAGGCTTGTTATATTGACACTGGCCGTTTGACATATGGTTACTCAATATTCTTGGGTTGTAATCTTGTTTACTGGAGTGCCAAGAAGCAACCTACTGTTGCCCGTTTAAGCTGTGAATCCGAGTATCATGCCATGGCTAACACAGCTGCTGAAATCATATGGATCACTCACCTTCTTCAGGAAATATTGTGCCTTATTTATGACACAAAATCCTGTCTCTCACAAACGTGCTAAACCCCCTTTCCCCAACATCAACGGACACGATTTACCATATTTCAACCAAACCAAACTGAATATAACCCCACAATATCTTCTTAAAATCAACCCACAACATACTATCTGTAAAGAACTAACATCAACGAAACAACAACCGTTTATACCTCACATTCAGATTAAGAACCTAAAAACTATCAGACTAAACAAATTAACATCAACTAGACTGAAACAACAACCAGATTGTGATTGGCGGGTGTAGTGGTAGAGTTACAGAGATGACTAAAACTGTTGGCGGCCCCTTTCGGTGGTTGAATTAGATAGTGGTTAAAGAGAGAAGCCTAGATGTGAGCATAAATCCCCTTCCAAGCAAACCAATAGAATTAAACAAGCTCCACCACTTATTGAGCCGTGACCTATGAATACCCTACTTTGATGATACGATTTTATTAAAAAAAAAAAGTAAACAATCTCCACCACTATTTGAATCGTGCAAACCCTAATTTAAAAAAACCTATGTAATATGTTGAAAATTGGGCACACCTTAAGATGAATTCGAGATAAAAATTAAACAATCAACACAAACTAAATCATGGGAGCTATGAGGAGAGCCCTCGGTCTGTAGTGGGGTGACGACGGAGATTTAGTGGTGGCGATAGTGGAGGTGTGGTGGTGGTGCAGTGGTGATGGTGGAGGTGTGATGTTGATGGTGGAGGTGTGGTGGTAGGAAGATGGAGGGGTTTAGAGAGAGAGAAAGAAAGATGAGAGAGAGATGCAATTTATAGAGAGAGATTAGGAGAGACGGATATATATATGAGAGAGGGAAAGAGAGAGAGAGAAATCTAAAAATCAATTAGTTTTTTTTAAATATAAGTGTAATTTGGTCATTAACAAAAAAAATTCTAAGGATGTTAAAAAATTGGACTCAAAACATTATAAAATGAGTGGTTGGGAACTCAAAGCTTTAAAACTATTGATTTTGAACTCAAGTGGTTAAAATTCCTAAAACATAAGGACTCAAAAAATAATTTAGTTTAATTATTATTATTATTATTACTATTATTATATCCCTCTTTTAAAATATATCAACCCTTACATTAAACATATTTCAGTGCTTGTGAGAGCAGGGACGGCCCTGAAAATTCGTGTACCCTGTTCAAACTAAAAAAAACGTGTCCTTAGGCCTAAACGGAATTGGGTATTTGGCTCACTAAAGGTTTAAACTCAATGCCAAAGGGGTTAATAACTAATCTAAACCATAATAATAATTTTGTAACTGTGTCTATGTTGGTGTTTGTATGGGTGTACCGTATTAAAAAATATTTTACATATACATATATCGGGTTTTTTCATAAAAAAACGTGCCCTCAAAATATCAGGCCCTGGTCGGTGGTCCTCCCTGCCCACCCCCAGGGCCGGCCATGTGTGAGAGAGGATAATAAAATAATAATCTCTAATCAACCACAACTATCTAGCACCTACAACTTAACCATCCATGGTTATCGCTCCTCACACACTTGCAATTTAATGCTTATCACTCCTTACATACAACTTGCGTGCATAGATAATAAACCACACACATATTGTCCGAAACCCTACTTCTCTCTTTGGCTCCTCAATATGGAAAAGTTTCTCTCTACCTAGCTCTACATACAGATTTCTACTCACTTATTGGAGCTTGTCTCTCCCAGCTAGCAACATATTCAAGGTTCAAACAATATATTATCTTCCATTTTTTGCATAGATTTTATTTCACGCATTCACATTTATCCCATTCCTGGTCCAGAGGTTTCTCCGGTGAATGTTATTTTCGGGGTACTGGAAGATGATGATGATGATGTGAGGGTTAACATTTTCTTTCATGAATTTGATGTAGATCTAGGAGGTGAGGTGGTTGAACTAATTGTGGTGTGGTGTTGTGTGATTGTGTTTCTAATTCCGCTCACTGGGTACCTAGTATGCGACCTATAGACGATGACTTCGTTTACGATTATGTGTTCAACCGATTTGAGGTTCATTAATAGAGATAGTAGAGTGACACAGTCCCCAATGACAGGTTACGATATGTTCTTGCCAATGCTCATTATAATTCTTTTGGTTGGACAAAGGCGGAGGGGTTGTTGGTTTCCCGTCATAATTCTATTCACAATGATGAGGTCGACCATCACCTATAGATGGGTATACAAGTCCATTTAATTCAGCAAACGGTGTTTCAATCTATGCGTGAAGAACTCTTTCCGATCCACATGAAATGGGCAGATAAAGCCCTTTATGAAGAAGTGTTTTCACCCATACCGCCACCAAGTTGGTGTGACTGAGATTTTGGGTTCTTCTACGACAGGTTGTTATTTTTATATCACTGTAGTGATGGGTATATGGTGGGAGTGGAAGAAAGGTCCGGTTTATAAGTTGGCGGGAACTTCATTTCAAAGATATTAATGATGATGCTATTTCATGTATCACAAGACTTGAGTTGTCACGAGTTTCTTGTGAGATTATCAGGAGAGTCTCTCCTAAATAAACTCCTACGTTACCTCACTCAGCGTTTCATGAAACTTGATGACTTTGTGAATTTCACAGTTCAAAGACATGTGCCACATGACCCGCTACACGTTTGGAGTCGTGCCATTTACCGGTACTTGTTAGATCGCTCCACGTTAAGCTCGGGAACCTAAATTGTATCTAATGTCCATATAAGCGGAAATTTTATGCCACGTTAATCGAATATGCGGGATACTGTTTAATCATTGTTTTATTGATCATAATAGTTCAATACATGTCAAATCCTGATCCGATAGAGCTTCGCCGTCAGTGTGCCAAAGTTGCAAAAGTTACAAATAAAGAAATCAAGTCACCTATTTATAGTATCACAAGTTCGCTTGGGGGATAACAAGTTCGGGCGAACTTGTCTTGAACAAGTTCGGCCGAACTTGTTCTTACATTCTTCTCCGGGCGAACTTGTGTACCATTTACATAAATACCCTTCATTTCTAGCATAATCTAGCCAAAACTAAACAGACTCGATCCAAGACTAAGACATAGACATTATGTACTAACAGGTACGACATCCAAATGTGGTTGCAGCTTGGGCAATGTAATTGTCTAGCCCAACTAAAACTATGAAGCCCCATCTGAATCTCATTGCCCAGTCAATCTTCATTACACATTTGAAGTTGGAGCTAATGTTGTTGATCAAAACTTTGTTGTTTCGATAATGTTCCATATAGTAGTGTGTAAGACAACTTCTATGGATTTCTTCCATTTCTTAGAACCAAGTTGACCATCCTAAACAACAACTCTTGAACAGAACTGAAAGAAGCGTGGATAGGAAGATAACCAAACCAATATCTACCACCAAACTAATGAGGCCCAATGACAAGAAGCCAAGAGATGTTGCGTAGATTTGTCAACTATATAACACACCTCTTATTTTCAATCAAGACTCCACGTTTGATCAGCTCGATATTGATTAGAATGTTGTTTTGTTTAGCTCTCCAAGATATATTTTTAGGGGGGGGGGGGGTTCCATTTGAATCTCCCAATATCCACACATACCTCCATCTTTTCGGCAATAACTAACATGAACCGGCTGACCTTAAAGCACCCCTCCCTTTCCTTCAAGAGCTCTTTAACTTGGATGTTAAGCTTCACTAAATATTTTCCACTTCCATAATGTTACTCCACATGATCCATAAACTTACCTTAACTGGGAAGTCTTAATCTTGCTTCTGTTTAAATGAATGGCTTGAATCACATGAGCCCAAATTTGGCTCGGGTTGTCTTTGTAGTTCCACCTTCACTTAACCAGCAAAGCCCAGTTCAAACTTCTAATTTCTCCCAACCCACCTTCACTTATCTTCATGACTGATATAACATCCGTTAGAACGGTCTAAATAGCTGTGCATGACATTAAAACGTTTTATTAGCTCAAACACCGATTCATCCTTTTTGCATTTAAACATTTCAAATATTTCTTTCCAAATGATCAAACGTTGATTATGATTCAAATCAGAAAACAATTCTTCCCAATCATTCATTTATTCAAAATTAATATTTCTCATTTCTGACAAAAATTTCAGTTTTTCAAAGTTTTATGCAAAATTTGACTTTTTAATCGACAATTTTAACGTATCGGGTCGCTAAAAACGTTTAAAATTTTTCCGGAAACTGTTTTTACCAGATTAGAGCTTTAAATTCGTCTCGTCAATACAAACTCAACGATGTATAATGTCCGAGACATTTTATGAATTTTCATGCCATTTTTAGAAACCTTTGACAAGTTCGGGCGAACTTGTCACAGCTTGTGAAAATCAGCTACTTAACAAGTTCGGGCGAACTTGTATTTCGGGCGAACTTGTATTGAGATTTATGAAAATATCACCCTGAGAACAAGTTCGAGCGAACTTATGTGAAAATTCAAGAGAAACAGCAAGTTCGGGCGAACTTGTAAAGAATTTCAACAAATTTTGATCAAGTTCGGGCGAACTTAATTAAATTTGATTGAAAAGCAGCTAAGTTTGAGCGGACTTAAGTGAAAATCTTTGAAAAATCAATCAAGTTCGGGCGAACTTGATGAAAAATCACTCAAAAAGTGAAATTTTCAGTCAAGTTCGAGCGAACTTGATGATAAGTTCGAGCGAACATGTGTTTTCAAACATGGTTTTTCAAATTTTCGACATGAATTCGTTTGTTTTAAGCTCTGGTCTTTTCAAGGGTTTTACTATTATGGATTTTACGTATTATACTTGAAAATTTAAAAAATGAAAGAAATGAGTAGAAGATGTGAATTTCTATGTCCAATGTCTTCAAATTAGACCAATCCTGCTCTGATACCAATTGAGAGTCCGTTGTACGGATCGTTCAGGTCCTAATTTGACAAATCTACGGTAAATGTGCGGAATCTGTTTGCATATGCGACATTAGATACTAGTTTGTTACTGATTAATCACTGTTTCATTAATGTGTAGACGTTACAGATCCTAGAAACACTTGGACAGAGCTTCGCCGTCTAGTACACAAAATCTCTGAATCTTACAAATGAAATGCAAACTCACATATTTATAGTTACACAAGTTCGCCTGAAAGGTGCCTTGGACAAGTTTGGGCGAACTTGTCCTTCGCAGGACAAGTTCGGGCGAACTTGTTCAAGCACCATACAAGTTCGGCCGAACTTGTTATACAGCATAAATAAACTTGACGTTTCGCTCATAAACACAGACTCGACATTATACGATGACGTAGGAAACAGACATATGCATCAACAACCACCCCCTACAACCCATCCACCAGCACAACCAACATCCCCCGGCAACCATTTGCCACCACCCTCCACCAGCCATCACCTCCATCACTATTGGATCTATAACCCCAACTACCATTCCCCTCCAATTACTTGTTTGTCTCCCCTTGTTCGACTAATATAAAAGGAGACGGCGGTCGGTGTAACTAGGGTTCTGCCACATTGCGTCTCTGTTCGGTTTAGATCCGATTTCGCAAAGAATACTTCTCCGTTCAACCCCTGAATCACTTGCACAGAAGCACTTTGAGAAGGCGGCGTACTTTTTCAACCTCTCCATTCAGATTTGATTAGGGACCCACACATTGGAAAAAAGTCCGAAACCACTTGCACAGTTGCCTCTCCATGATGTTGAGTTTGATGCTTGTCAAAATGATGATGGTGAGAGTAAGGGTGTACGGGGTGGTCGCGTCAACCCTTTTGCCGATCAACAAACACCACCGCCACCATGATTTGCCGCGCAGGGAGGAGAGGATTCAGGGAATGGTTGCCGCATGCGAAAAGGGAAAATGTGATGAATGTTGGGTGGGGCCGATATCTTGTCAACCAATCATCCTTTTATTAAAATTAGTTTGCCTAATCTCAATTTAGGCATGCACCCCTTATGTTTTTTTTGGGCATTAGGCAAGAATGAGAGGGGAAATACATGGCACAATATGATTGGGTGGGGGGAAAGTTTGCCTAATCTCTTTGGACATGCACCCTTACACCCTAATGGAATGGGTTTGGTGAGAGTAATGAAAAGGTTTGTGTTTTTGCGATCCGATTTTGGTGGATTTGGGTTTTTCTTTAATTGTATGGAATTGATAGTTATGTATTTTGTGTGAGTTTTGTTTGTTTTTTAATTTATTTATATACATTATGAAAAAAAATAATATTCTCATATGGGGTCCACATTGTTTGATTTAACATAATACTTAACATGGTTAAGTATAAAGGACATCTCATTCAAGATTTTGAAACATTAAGTACAAAATTCATCAACTTTAACGTAAGGAACATCACTTGAAATTAGATATGTTGATAAAAGACAAAACTTGTAATTTACTTCCAATTATTAATATGAAAACTAGTAGTGTATTGAAGCAATAGTAGGTAGAACACGTGTCCTCGATTGGTTTATGTAGTATTCATTTGTCAAATGATTAGTAAGCGAGATTAATAAACAAAACCAGTTAATAACTCTGTGTTAAAAGATTGTTTAGATAGCAGACTTCAAAGGAATAAAAATAACAAGACCACCTAGTGTGGCCTAACGCCCCTGCCACATAAGCACCTATAGCATCTTACACTCCATTTCCTAGACGGGGGGGGGGGGGGGGGGGGGGGCATTGATGGATCGTTGGCACAATAACGAGCACTAAGGACTCTTTTTTGGTGGGGCTCTACTGTATTAAACCGTTGTACAACGGTTGGATTTAAATAAATTACTTTTAATTTTTAATATTCATACTATATATATCCTATCATTTTAGCTAAATCATACCATTTCTACCATGTATTCTCTATAATATTATACAAAACTATCTAATTCACATAATGTTTCCCAACAACCAAAACGCGTGTGACCCAACAATCCGTTTTGGGTAGTTTAGCAAACAACTAGCAAGAAGAACGATCCTGAAGAGACCCACGAATGGGTGAGACTGGATATTATCTGATGCCACCTACACCCCCAACCTCCCATCGTCCAACAACGCCACCACCGCTTCTGGGTTTTTTCGGATATTATTCCGCACCAAATCAACAACCATATTTTTTTTCCACAAACCCAAAACCTACGACCCATATCCCAAACACAAAACATACCCGAAACCTAACCCACTTCCTTAAGAGGTGGAGGCGTAAGAAGGCATCGTAAGAAGAGCGGGAATGTCTGACGTGCTCCTAAAACGATAGAAAGGTGGACGCCTACCGAAGAACTTGCATTGGCACGAGCATGACTCGACGTGTTGGAGAATCCGATTGTTTGTAATTTTTTTCTCCATTGACTTTTTATAAATATATTTTGATTTTGATTTTGATGCTTCTAATTTCAGTTTTTTTCAAATTATAGCAACCAACCAATATATAGTCGCCTTTTGGAGGTGTATACTTGAGAAATTTTCGCTACAATGGGTCGTAGTAATTTTTTTTCAAATTATAGCAAGCAACCAAGATATTGTCGTCTTTTGAAGGCGTATGCGTGAGAAGTTTTTCGCCATAATAGGTTTTTGGTAGGTTTTTATTTTTAAGTTGGTTGTTTTTTTATGTAACTTTGTACTTTTTATTTTTAAGTAGTTTTAATCTTTCATTTATTTTATTGATTTTTTAATTTTGTTTTAAATAAAAATGATATATAAAAACATATAAATAACAAAATAATAATTTGGTAATCATGGTATTAGGTTTAAATACTTGGATGCAAGTTAAAGAAATAGACTTTAAAGCCTTCTATATGACATGGAGCCTACGTCGCGTTGATGTGGCGTAATAAAAACCCTAAGAGCTTTATACCACACCACCCAATCTAAAAAGAGTTAGTAAAAAAAATATACTATGAAGGGTATAAATTGAAATGATTATAAACAACACACAACCTACTTAAATATGCCAATTTAGTTTTAGGATTGAATTCTTGACGTATGGGCAACTAATAAACCCCAGTTATTAAAAGTATTATTTTCATCTAATTCTAAAGTATGTCAGTATCATGTGATATGATCTTTATTGAAAAGATTTTAATATATAGTCAAAATAATTAACGTACATGAAACAAATTAATGCTAACTTTATCATGCAAAATAATAATAACAACAGCAACAACATATAAATAAGAGCATCGTCTATCAAAAAATAACATATATTTTACATATGTTTTCTTGAAAGAATAAGTATACATATAGAATAAGGGAGGATCAAATATGAAGTTTATACTCGCTAGTAAGGATATGAAGTAATCTTAGCCGTTCATTTTGAAAAGTAGAAATACAAGTGGGAAGGGTATTTTAGGCAATCTCCTTTTATCTATTATTTTTATTTCCCTTCTCTGTATCTTCAAAACCCAGATGTTCAAAACCCACAATCTTCATTCCTTTTCTCTCTCTTGAATTACTACATCACAGTGCGATTTTCTTCATCAATGAATGGTTCGAACACTCAATCAACGTGTTCTTCGATTTGTTTGAAGAAAACCCAGTTTATGTTTCTATAGTTTCTCGTTTTTGTCAATTTAACATGATGCGATGGAATATGAGATTTCTGTTAAAATAGGTACTCCTCTTTTTAAATTTCTCAAACATTTTGTATTCAAAGTGAAGATATCTCTGATTCTACTCTTTCTCTTGATGTATTCATGCGTTTGGGCAATATCATTAGTTCCAATTTCATTGAAAAATCATTAAAAAAAATTGCACACCAGGTGTTTGACAAAATGTCTCAAAAAATGAAAAACACACTTTTTTGGTGTTTTTTAGTCCATTGCGTTTTACAAAATAATGAAAAACACAGTTTTTATCAATTGCGTTTTACGAAAGAATGAAAAAAACACATTTTTGGGTGTTTTTTGTCCATTGCGTTTTACAAAATAATGAAAAAAACTGTTTTTTATCTATTGCGTTTTACAAAATAATGAAAAAAACTGTTTTTTATCTATTGCGTTTTACAAAAGAATGAAAAACACATTTTTATGTGTTTTTTGTCCATTACGTTTTACAAAAGAATGAAAAAACACAGTTTTTTGTCCATTGCGTTTTACAAAAGACACATTTCTTTTGTGATTTTAGTCCATTGCGTTTTAGAAAGTACACTTTCTTTTATATTTTTATGATGGTTTGTTGAACTTGATGTCCCAAAATGGTAAACCACTTGTCCCACATTGGTGTGGAGACAAAGTATAAGGTTATTTATAAGGTGGAACCTTTGCCTAACCAAAATACTTTTATGACATGTTTTACCATAAGTCCTACGCGCGGGTGCGCAGAGGGGGTACAAATTGGAACTGGAATTTAGTCGAACTCATGTGCTCCCGCACGTCCTGTGGACACGAATACAGTTCCGAAAACCCGGGCCCGCGTGTGGTTGGTTTTGCGCTCCGGGCTTGTTGTTCACTGCTGTTGCGTTTTACAAAAAAATGGTTTACGTTTTTTAACTGCAGGTGTCTGGTTTGGTTCAGGTTCACTGCTGTTGCGTTGTATTGCGTCACTGCGTCTTTTAATTATATATTATAGCAAACATATTCTGCGCTCGGGACTGTAGTTAATGGCGTTTAAAAAAAGGTCTTTTTTATTGCGTTTTACGCAACTGGGTTTTCAAAATTATTTTTTCGAATTATAGCAATAGCATACTCGTTTTAAAGATAAAAAACGCTCATTTTTTTGGTGCATTTTTATAAAAAAATAATGTCGTATGAAAGAGTTATTAACGTTTAAAAAATATGGGGAATTGGAGGATTGGATTGACTATAATGCCCCTCAACAAACTCACGCGTCTCTTTTCCTTCTTCAATTTCAACCATTTAATCTTAGCCCTTGAAGTGACTATAATACCCTCAACAAACTAACCCATAGAATAAGAGTTAATCTTTTTTTAGATGAGGGTTTGGGTTTAAATGGTAAAACCGTTACACTTAAAGCATTGCTCTCTTGAGGAAATTCAATTAAAAAAACGAGAGTTAAATCTTTTTTTGAAAACAGTGTAACGTTTGTAAATGTATAAATAGCCACTCACGCCAAATATACGTTTATAAGCAATGATAAACATGTGAACTAAAATAAACATAAATAAACCATTATATTGCAGTAACGACCCTATAAAACATGACTCCTCCTTCACCTTTCTCTTCTTAACCCCACATTTTCCGTCCGTTAATTTTCATCATCATCACCACCAACACCGTAGCCACCACCTTCACCGCCATATACAATGAACCCGGAAGCAGTAGCAAACAGCCGCGTCTCCAAAACACGCCTCCAGAAACAAGCTCCAGCTACCCTCCACCTCCATCAGTTCCCTAGCCAAGAACCTCAAGATATGTCAAAAACTGTGATTCCCTTATTATCTCCGGTCGTCCTCTCGCCTACTTCTTTGTCAGAAGCCGATAATCATATGGGATACTCATTTCCAACACCTGACCATGGTGAAGTGAAAAAGAATCATGAGAGTGCTATTGGAAAAATTCCTCAGGTGCAACAAAATAGCAGTGGTGACAGCTCCCAATGGCAACATCCGGCCATGTCGATGATGGATACGACATCTCTCTATTCTTGCTTCAAGTCGAAATGCACGATCCATCCTCGTAACCAATGATTTATGTGTTTTTCTAGGAACATTTTTTAGTCCATTGATATGTGTTCATTTTTCGGTTTTTCGCAATGCTTATGGTAGTTTTAAACTTTTAATATGGTTTTCGGTTCAGAGGATGATTTCTTATTTAGTTTAACATCTATATGGAATGTATGTTTGTTTGGTGATGATGAAGTTTTCTATCTATTTTATATTAAAAACCTTAGCTATCTTTAAATCATTGGTGTAGAAATTGTAATGTTTTAGATTATGTATAGTACTTAATATTAATGTTTTAAGATTGAAAACATAACATTTATATTGCAAATAAATACCTTTTTAGTTAGCCTTTTGATACGTCAGATTATGAAAAGAAAAAAAAAGTAAAACACTACGTACCCTTTATTATTTGTAGAAAACAATTATAGTGTAAAATATTGAATTTTTAAGAATACTCCCATCGATTTAGATTTTGAGACTCTGGTCTCCGTTGAGTTTTCGTTCAAGTTGCGTCCTTGAGCAAATTACTAAGTGGATAAAAGAATAAAGAATTTTCAATGTGAGGATAACTCACATGGTAGAGGCCCGTCTCTTAGCAGGAGTTCTTGTATTCAATCTTAAACAATGAGTAAAATAAGATTTATTGGGTGTAATTTAGGAGACGTATTTAAGTATTGTCAATCAACAAAAGAAAAAAACTCCAAAAAAAGTTACCCTATAAAAATACAAGATCCATTATAGTTTGAGCCAACATTTTAAAGATTAAATATTTTGTTTCTAAGCGAATATAAATATTTAGCCGTGTATTTCTTCAGGTCAAAACTCAAATGTTAATTATTAAAAAACGCAAAGATATGTTAATTACACAATGCCATATGTATGTGTATGTACGCAAAATTCTAAAATACATCGTTAACGTTTCTTATATCTCTAAAATATGCCTAAGACTAAGAGTATATGTGTATATAAAAACTAAACATTACTCCATCACCAATGCAAGTTGCTAAATGCACCTATAAACGCATCGAGTCAGGTGCCACATCAAATTCTTACAAATGCATCATAAACACTCATTTTCCCTCCAACCCTACAAACATCCTTATCAATACTTGTATTTCCACATTATCATTTTTTAGATTGTATTTTTATTCAAGCTCTTTTTATTATTAAAGTATATATGAATTAGTTAAATAAAATTAAAAAAAATATACATGATTACAACCGTTGAGACATGAAAAGAAAAAAATAATCTTTTTTTTAAGATTTTATCGTTTGTGCTAAAGGAAACAATTTCTTCTTCTTTTTGAATAGCGTACAGTTGGAATATTGCTAACCAAATTAGTAGTTATTATGTTAGTATCATCAAGTTAATATTAAAATCCTCCATTACCTTACCTAAATTTGAACATAATACAACCACTATTCTTTATTTTTGAAAAAATATTGTATGTGCCTTCTGGGGAAAAACAGTTTCTTTTATTTAATATGAAGTTGGCCCCACTATCCTCAAATGCATCCACATGGGCAGACGTGCAAATCTCTACATGCCCAACTCCTCCAATGCAGCATTTGCTTCAGCTATTGCCACATAGACCAAGTGCACCGCCAAATGCGGTGCATTGAGGAAGGTCTTATACATGTACTTATGATCATAATTGTTAAACGATTTAGGTATGTATATGAATGCCATTAATAATAAGCACTTGTGCATGTCACTGGAAATAACATTTGTATATGTCGCTAGAAAATCGCAAGCATCTCCGAAATCTTGTAAGAAATGAGATAGGAGATGGAAACCTGTATGTGTGGCTAAGATTGAACCAAACAATTCATATAGTAGTGATTACAAATACAAATTTCTAAGTTAATTTTGAGATCATATGATATATTTGTGAGATGGAGAAGCCATACAAACCTACATGTATGGCTAAGATTGAACCAAGTTCTCACATATCATAAGATCCAAAAATAGTATAGAGTGAATTTCAAAAAATGTCTTTTATCTTTAGACCCTTTTTCAGGCGATGTCCTTTATGTTTAAAGTTGATGAATTTTGTACTTTATGTTTTAAAATCCTGCACGTTGTGTCCTTTAGGCCTAACCCAATTAATTTTTTCTGTTAAATTAGGTCATGTGCAAGACACATGAGGACAGTTTAGTCTTTTCACATGCCCTTTTCACTTCCCTCTATTTATATTAACACTCAGCCTCCTGCGACCGCCACCATCACCATCCGCCACCACCATGTCTAGAGAAACACAACATATCAAGATTCAACACCTTAGCCTTTCGCATATTCAATGATTCCTTGGCAAAATAAGAAATACGTTTCAGAAATTTCCATAAATTGAAATTCAATATACACCAATCCACCAAATTAACAACTCAAAACCACCAAATGAACAAAAAGTCTAAAAGTCATTTACCAATTCCAATTTATAGAAACATACCATATAAATCTTGATGTCTTCACTACACAATGGACGCAACTCCTTAGCAGATACTAAATCCACCATTAAAGAAATCAGAAATCAGAAATCAAAACGAATAATCAGAGGCACCTGTTTAATATGGCGAATCTCTTAAAACAACTGAAGCTTCGAATTATCGACCATTGGTGCTACAATTAGGCTTAGGCTCACCGAGGTTCTCGGATTGACTAACGGTGAGTTTCTGACTAACAGCGAATATGTGGTGGTGGTTGTTTTGGATTGAACCGGGGTGGCGGCGGCGAGGATTAGATTATGATGAACTGATTATGGGGTTTTTTTTCCAATAAACTGATGGTGATTGTTGTGGATTTGACCGGAGATGTGGTGGCGGCCTTAAGTTAAACGTTGATTGGTTATGAACTGATTATCTAAGGAAGAGAATGAGGCGAAGATGTGGTGGTGGTGGTTGCTATGGATTTAACCGGAGATGCGGTGGGGTCTCGCCGGAGATGGTGACTGAAGCAAGAGAAAGAGATAGAGAGAGGGTCGGTGGTGGCGATGGAGACAGGGTAGAGAGAATGATGGCAGGAGGGTGAGTTGTTAATATAAATTGGGGAAGTGAAAAGGGTATATGAAAAAACTAAACTGCCCTCATGTGTCTTGTACATGACTTAATTTAACAGAAAAATTAACTGGGTTAGACCTAAAGGATATAACGTGCAGGATTTTAAAACATAAAGTACAAAACTCATCAACTTTAAACATAAAGGACACCGCCTGAAAAAGTGTATAAAGATAAAGGACAATTTTTGAAATTCACTCAATAGTATATTTGTAACTTCACGAAGTCCTCCATCTCCTTTTGTACTTATGATTTGGTACCTTCACAATGTTGTAGAGATCGCTAGACGCTAGTCAGACGGTGTGGTACCTCCTATGGATTAATCGGGATTAATCAGATTGGACTTTTTATATATAATTTTACAAATTTATAAAAATATAGACTTAATTTTATACATTTTATATATAAATATACAAGTTTGGGCACGTCGTTCTTTTGCAAATCTTCATCGTTCATCAGATACAAAAACAAAGCACAAACCCTAATCCCCAAATTCCCTTCATCTAAACAATTACTTCTTCAATGTGGTTCAATTTTGAACAATGGATACGGATGCAAGTCTGATTTTGGTTTGAATTGAGGTAAGAACTCATTCAACTCGATAGATTTGGTCCGATTTTAACCCATTATGATCCAATTCTGACCTGCTTATTTGACCGACTAGTCCGATTTTAGTTGATTTTTGACAGATTTTGATTGATTTTGACTTTTACTGCCTAAATTGACTGATTTGGGATAATCCAGGCGGTGGACCTCTGATCAGCGCCTAGGTGCCGATTAATCGGCCGCCTAATCCGGTTTCTACAACACTGCACCTTCATATCATCTTCACAAACCTAGCTATCACTTGAATTGATTTAAGTTAAGATTCATTAAATTATCAAACTTAACTAGGAATTTAGGTTGACCATCTTCTACATTTACCAAGAACAAGTATGAAATCATACTTTCGCCCCACATTCACTCTTTAACCACCCACATCCATTAATGTGACCTTATCTCCATGGCTTCTTCATCAATGCTTTTAACCAACACCATTAAAGTTATTCACGGAATCGTTAATGCAGTCTAATCATTATATTGCTTCTTCTATTTAAGTTCAAGTCGTTGACATTATCGCACCTACAGCAATGGTTTTTGATTCATTTAATTCTTTCCGCGCACGTGGTATTCAACAAAACTTCGCCTTGGATTTCGATATTAATGAAGCCCGAATCTCGGTTATTTCACATGTACCATGTTAGTAACCTAAAATTCTTGGATTTTGTGAGAAATGAACCCAGTCTTCGTTTTTGATTGTATTGCTACTTGGATCTTTTACCATATTTTTAACAATGTTTTCTAGCATACCCTATCAAACATTAATCTTCAAAGATCTTCCAATAGTTAAACATCATTTTCATGTACTATGTTTCTTGTTACTCAAAATTTATTTATCCGTGTTCCATTTTCTTTCCAAAAATGTTAAGTAGAGTGTGTTCTAATTCAAGCCAAACACTGTTGAAAATTCAATAGAATTCCATTCAAATTAGGGCGTCCTTTTTCTTCCATAAAGTTACATCTAGTTATGGTAATGTATAATATACGGGTGCCATGATGAATCAAATTAATTACAACTAAACAATATTGATACTATAGACCGTTACCGATATTCAATTTTATGGTTTTCGATAATACAAAACACATATTGATATCTTTATTACGACTTTATTTTTTGGGTTTTTTTTTAGAATTCAACTAAAACACTAATTGGAACTGAACAATCTTAATTTGACTTCCTGGATACTAAGAAAGGAGGAAGTCAATAAAAAAAGATGTTAATTAAACAAAGGTCTAACTGGTCGTCATGCCTAAATAGTAAATATGCAGTTGAAAATAATCCAGCTAAAGTAATATGAATTAAATCTAACATGATTCCAAATAGAAAAACTTCAATCATATCAATTTGTTTGAAGTAAGAAAATATAGGTAACATCTATACCTAAATATTAATTCAAAGTACGACGAATCTCAATGACCAAGAATTGGTAATTGACTCCATAAGAAGTTCGCCAAAAGATTTCCTTTTATGAATTGTGCAATTAACTTCAAATAAGCTTTATCTAGTTTAGACCAATAAATAGAGCTAAGGTAAAGACACTTATCCCGTACTAGCTAGCACTCTGTATAGCTACAATATACAAAGTAAAGACATCTGTGTATTTAACCTTTTAGAAAAGAAATAACGAACATAGTTTAAACTGGCCACTATCAGGACAGTGCTCTCTTTGGCTATCTCACGAGACTGGCCTATCCACCAATTGGACATTAAGAATGCTTTTTTGCATGGTACTCTAAATGAGGTTGTTTTCATGCATCAACCTACGGGTTTTGTTGACAAACGACATCAAGAATTTATGTGTCGCCTGAAGAAATCATTGTATGGTCTTAAACAAGCACCACGGGCATGGTACACCCGTTTTGCTAATTATATCCTTTCTCATGGATTTCATAGCAGTGCTTGTGATAATTCATTGTTTATCTATCATCGTGGGTCATTGTTGTATGTTGATGATATTGTTGTCACAGCCTCTACTACCACTTTGTTACAGGAGATCATCCATACTCTGTCTCGAGAATTTGCTATGACAGATTTGGGCCATTTGCATCATTTTTTGGGCATCAAAGTTACACGACAGCCCAATGGTTTATTTTTGTCCCAAGAACAATATGCTAAAGACATCATCTCTAGGGCGTCTATGTCCAATTGTAAGCCGTGCACTACTCCGGTTGACTTATCGCTAAACTTAGTGCTACAGATGGTGCACCCTTTTCCGACCCGACTTTGTATCGGAGTTTAGCCGGTGCTTTACAGTACCTGACATTTACACGCCCAGATATCTCTTATGCGGTCCAACAGATATGTTGTTTATGAATGATCCTCGTGACCCACATTTTGCATTCTTGAAGCGTATTATTCGTTATCTTCAGGGGACTCTGGCCTATGGATTCCGTATAATGAAGTCTGGTACAAATTCATTGATTGCTTATTCTGATGCTGACTGGGGTGGTTGCCATGATTCGCGCAGGTCTACAAGTGGGTATTGCGTTTTTCTCGGTGATAATCTTATCTCATGGTCTTCGAAACGACAACCCACCATCTCTCGTTCGAGTGCTGAAGCAGAATATCGGGGCATTGCAAATGCTGTTGCTGAAGCTACATGGATTCGGAAATTGTTACTTGAGCTGCGTACACCGTTGCAGAAGGCTACTATCGTTTACTGTGATAATGTTTCAGCTGTGTATCTCTCTGACAACCCGGTCCAACATCAGCGAACTAAGCACATTGAGATTGACATCCATTTTGTTCGTGAAAAGGTTCGAGTTGGACATATTAGAGTTTTGCACGTTCCTTCATCTCTACAGCATGCAGACATTTTTACCAAAGGCATCTCCAAGCAGTTGTTCCAGTCTTTTCGTACCAGTTTGAACGTCTGTCCTACGCCCGTTCAAACTGCGAGGGTGTCTTAGCCGATAATTATGTGTATTATTATTAGATAAATATTGTATAGAATTGTGTTTATCTTTTCCTAAAATACAGCTAGGGTTGTTATGTATCTGCTCTATATAAGGAGCCTTTGTTGATCAATAACATTCATTCACAATTCATACCATAAACACTTTTACAAACTACAACCATTTTCTTTAATTACACGGTAAGAGTACATGGCGATGTAACCCGATACTTACATAAGGAACTCTATGGCGAAACACACCAATTCACTGGAACATCAAAATTTAGAACCAAATTCACTAATCATAACAGAGGCATATATCAAAGGAACTAAATTCACAAATTGAGGCACCAAATCATCAAAGCACAAATAAGCTAATTTCATTCCGTCAAAGAATGAAGGAAATCACAAAAGAGAGTAAGATACTTTTACCAAAGGGTCGTGAGGCATACTGCTGAAATGATGGTTGCTGAACTGGAGCAAGCGATAAAAGTAGGAGTATGCCGGATTATTATTATGGATCCCTTGGTTAGGGCTAAATGGCAGTGATGGTTTCTTGCGACGGGGTGTACCTTGAGTATAACTTGATTTTCACAAGGAGTGAAGATTGTTATGTCAAGAACACCAGAAGAACTACAGAAGATAAAGCATAAAAACGATGTTACTATTTTCAAATTAGAATGAGATTTCAGAGAAGATAAGGAGGGGAAATGAAAACCTTTCTCTTTGAGTGGTAGGATTAGCAATGGAACACGACTCAACAGATCTTCATCTCAGGTAATTTCACCATTCCCTGGAAAAGTTAGATATGTTAGATCAAATATTAATTCTTAATTCCAAAAATCAGATAAACAAACTTGTCATTAATTGTGATTAGAATTATCATACATTATGCAAGAATCCCCATCCATATACATTACGCAACAACCTACATAATGTCAAATAAAAAAAATTTGTCATCAAAACCAAACATATGTCAAATTACATAAATTTGAAGTTTGTTCTAAAAGTTAAATGATACCCAAGAATTATAACAACTTATCTATCCAAAACACAAATGTATATACCCCTGCTACTGCGTGTATTATACGTATTCCTGCTAAAGATCTACAACATACAAAACTAATTAACACAAAGGGAATCCGTACACTAAGGGCGGCAATTTGGCCCCGTGTTACCTAAAGGGTATACGGGTACCATATAAAGTTGGATAGAACATCAAACGATTCAAACGGGTCAAAAGTCACATAAAGTGGAATTTTAATGGATAACTCATTTTATTCGGAAAAGTAGATTAGTATCAAAATAATGCAAATTTGCTAATTTATTAACATGCTAATTATTTACAAAAGTTTTAGACAAAATATGTTACATTAACCCAACCCGTACCAAAATTACCATTTTTGACCATGAACCAACCTGCCTGATCCATCCATTTGCCATCTCTACTAAGGACCAAAGATGACTGTAAATGGATTGATTTAAGTTGCACTTTATCTACGTTGCTCAAATGGGTTGATTTAAGAAGAAAGAAAGAATGAATACACGTTTGGGTTCTTATAATGTCTATAAATAATAATTAAAAAAGAATACTAATTGTGCAAGAAAATTAGGAACCCAAAGCAATAGAAAGATTACTCACTATTAAAGACCGGTAACCGTTATGATGAATAGCAAGGGCTAAAGCAAAACCATGATTTCATCAGTATTCTTTTCTCAAATTAAACCAAGAAGGCAAGAATAATAATGTATTGAATATGACTTCTAGGAAACCTGAAATATCATCACCATACTTGACAAAAAAAGTTGTGTATAAAACAACAAAGATAATTTTTAGATAACATATGACACAATAATAACAAAATCATGATTTCATAACCTCTTTTTTAAGTTAGGGATCCCATCAGTGTCTGTATTGATAAGAAGCCTCTTGAAATATATAAAAAAACCTGCAAAACATAAAATAATTTTGCAAGTACATAATAAGATTAAAATATATAAATATGTATTAAGCATATTGTAACACCTCTAAAATTTCGTCCAATAAAATTCCGACACGTGTACCGAAAATTCTTGGTTGCCATATATAGCCGAGAGGGATCGACGGCGCTGTCATGTTATTTTAATAACCTCTGAACGAACGTCGAGAAAAGTCGAGGACCAAAGTGGTAAAATTTGCCAATCTTCCAATATCTGAAGGTCCTTACGGACCGTAACCATATCTGGTTACGGACCGTAAGGTTAAACAAATCATGGTTTCAGTAAGGCGGTTACGGACCGCAAGCCTTACTAGTTACGGTCTGTAACCATTCAAAATCTGTGGGCGCCAAAGGTCCTTACGGACCGTAAG
Source organism: Scalesia atractyloides (assembly GCA_947069175.1). Lineage (NCBI taxonomy): Eukaryota > Viridiplantae > Streptophyta > Magnoliopsida > Asterales > Asteraceae > Scalesia > Scalesia atractyloides. The sequence continues at coordinate 93,304,653 of CAMTDV010000025.1, forward strand.
GCATGACCCTTACGGTCCGTAAGGGACTGCCAGTGGCAGTTTGCTTGGCAGCTTCTTGCATTGCCACCTATTCGCGAATGCCACTCTCTTGGCTGGTTGTGACACGTCCAAAAACACCTGAAGACCCCTGGTAGCACCCTTGGACAGTTGTCAAGGCCTCATACTCCTTCCTCACCTATAAAAGGGCACTTGAATTGCCTCAATCACTTGCTCATTCTCATTTCTCTTCTTCTCTTGCTCACTTGGGAGTTCCTGAGACTTTTGGGAGCACCTCTGAGTTCTTAATACTTGTTTGGATCACTTATAAGTGCTCCAACCCTCTTTGTTCAGTTTTGTTAGGCTTAAAGCCAAGGTCAAAAAAACGCCTTGACTTTGAGCTAAAACCATTATGGTCCAGCCAATGTTCGTAAAGAACATGGCTACGTGTGTAACATTTGTCGAAAACGGGTTTTCCAAACCCGCTCCATTTGTAATCGAATATCAAGTTATAAATGTTCGTTGCGTATTTATGCCTATTTTGATTTTTAATGATACATAATTAATAAACAAACTAATCTATAAAAGTTATAATTGATAAAAAGTAAAAATAAAACAATTAAAAATAAAATGAGGCTGCCGGGACTCGAACCCGGGTCAGCCGGAAGAGAACTCAAAGACTTAACACACACACGCTTAACCACTCCGCCACTTGTTGTTTTCTGTCAACTCTAGGAGACAAATGAGTTTTATAGTCAATCATAGATCAACCGGTTGCGCCAACTGAAAACCGTAATCGGCTATTCAACCGTCCAAAACGTTTGATTAAACGCGAATTCTGGTTTATAACCGATGCACCGACGATTCTAATCAATTCAGACTTGAATTAACTTAAATTCTAATGATGATCGGTTTTATAACCGAAGGTATTCAATACCTGAATTACTTCAATCAAAGACCTCTTTCGCGACTCAGAAACACTCTACAAACCTGCCATTTCACTTTCGTCATACACTCAGTTCATCAGAAACGTTTATTTTACTCGCCGGAAAAATTCTGCAAGTCGCCGGAAAACCGTATTCTCCATCAAAACGGTAAGTCTTTCAATATCTTTGTGGTCTATCAATTGTTAAGCTATTTCTAACTCAGACCTTTCAATTGAAATCAAATTCAGACGCTGTTATCGGATAATTCCAGTTCGACGGCGCACTTTTGGAAATCCTTATTTTCAGCTGTGAAACGGTATGGACATTTAAACACCCTGTTAACGTTTGTTTAGCACTTCAATTCCACGATTAGCTAATCAAAACGGATAATTTGCTTGCTCAGTTGAAGTTTATAAAAAACAGAGCCGACGCCTTGCCGGAATTCTGAGTTGAATTATTCCTCCGGTATGTTTGTTTCCAACACAGTGTCATTTCATCTTAGTCTTATGAATGTGTTAATCGTTTTAAAACAAGAAACAGAGGGGTAATTTGCTGTCTGTAAAAATTAACGGAGAAGATGAACTAGGCTAACATTATAAGGATAATTAAAATTGGTATTTTAAACGGGTTAGACACATAGTCCAGCGGTGGACTGTGTGCAAATAATACGCACACGCCGCGAGTTCGATCCCTGATACACACACCCTCTCTGTAATAAAAACGTTTTATTTTTATAACTGAACCGGGTTAACTTACGTTAGTTGTTAAGAATAATAAAAATTTGTATATTAACCAAGTTGGACACACAGTCCAGCGGTGGACTGTGTGTAACGTTAAAGCACAGGTCCCAGGTTCGAGACCTGTTAGTGACACCGGTTCGATGATTTAAAATGTTTTTGAAAATAAAAGAATTTTGGATAAGCTGAGTTAATATATAAGTATAATTAAAAACAGAATTATTTCGGGTTAGACACGTAGCTCAGTTGGTAGAGTTGCGTGCACGCGTACGGGAGGTCACAAGTTCGAACCTCACTCAGTGCAAACAAATACAAGACCGAACCGGTCAAACCGTCAAAGTCAAAAAGTCAACGGTCAACCCAAAAAGTCAACATATTTTTATATTTTTAATTATTTGATTTAATTTAAAAATCAATTAAAAATACTTAAAAATAATGTTTTAAAAGATAGGAAATAGCCTTAAACTCGCAAAAATATATCTAAAAATTCTATTAAAATCCTTAATAAAATCCACTCATTTACTATATTTTCCGTTATTATTTAGGTTAGTTAATTCTTGTTGTTCAGCTCTCCCAACTCGTGCGCATCTCAGCATCTCCAATCAAACGCACCCAATGTGAGTGAATCTTTACAAATTCCCCGTTTTAATCACGTTTTTGGGGTGTATCATGTGTCTTGCTATTTATTATATTTAAATCATTGTGCATACATCATATCATGAACAAATGTGTATTCAGCTTGTTTCAACTGTTTGTGTGGTTATTGTTAGATTTAATTTATTATTTCCAGTACATGCAATTTCATAGGCCGCCGCTCCCCATTACATTATGAGCGTTGAGCATGTTCCCCATTACATTATGAGCGTCAACCTGGCGTGCCAACATACGATCGGCTCCGTTTGATTGAGCCTTGATCGCACAGACATTTATCATTTTCAGTACATGCAAAACGATCGGCTCCGTTTGATTGAGCCTTGATCGCACAGTTTCATTCTGTATGATGTTGGTATGTTATCATATGTTATTGTATGTCATTGTATGTTATAGTTTGTGATTGTTGTTGCTACTGTTTGATTATTTACATTTGCTCAATTATGATTATTGCACAATTTTTCATTGATAAACTAACAAGAAAATCAATAATAAATGTTTATCTAACAAGGTTCACTCGCCAACTTATGTTGACCCAAAAACCCCCATTTTTACACATGATACAGGTGACCAGCTGCAGCAAGAAACACATAGGATTGGCCTAGAAGAATAAAATGATTTAGAGCTTGGAACTGTTTAGTTGGTTATTTTCTTTGTATTTGTATGGACATGTTTGGATTATTGGGAATGTAATTTTGACTTAAATAAATATGAAACATATTAGTAAATATCATGAGCTTTGGTGATAACCCAATTATGCCCCGACTCTTATTCCGCTGCGGGTCGGGGTGTGACAGATTGGTATCAGAGCCATGACTATAGGGATATAGGATAGGTTATTAGACCCTTAGAGCCTATACTATAGTTGATTAGAAATTTTTAAGATTTTTGTGTGTTACATGCCAAATTTCATGATGTTTATATGTTTTATGTTAAATGTTACATTCAATGTTATGCAAGCATGTTCATAAGTATATATTATCATATAATGCCTATCATGAATCATATTCTCATAACATATCATATCCATGAAAGCACACACCACATCATTTTCATGATTGCTATTACAATGATTTTTGTGTTTTCAAATCCCATCAAAGTGAGTTCTCATGACGGGCATGTAGTAACTGTAAGGGTACCAGTACCGGTAGTCGGAACGTCCTGTCTAGGCTGGCATTCGTATAAATCCAAAATAAAGGACCAGTTTGCCTACCTGGGGACTAACGATGAGAGTACGAAGTACCTATTATTATTAGCATGATCCCGGCATAGTTTTCGGGCTCTAAATGTATTATTAGCATGTAAAACTGATAACATGAAATTATTTATCCAAGTTATTATAAAACAAAGTACCATTGTTTTCGGGCTCTAAATGTATTATTAGCATGTAAAACTGATAACATTAAATTATTTATCCCAAGTTATTTATAAAACAAAGTACCATTGTGTACATTAAATGTTTTCGAAATGTTTTCACAATGAGTCGGTTAAACGTATTTACCAATGAAAACTAACGTATTTTCAAAAGACTAAGCGCAGGTGACAAGTATACGTAATTAGGCTGGAAGTGCTCGGCGAAGCTTAAGAGGAATTGCAACCCTTTGCTTAGAAGGCCTTAGTCTGTCAAGTTTCCTGTTGTATTCACATTTCGATCCGATTGTGGATCTAGTTACAAGCGTTGTATTATTATTTTTGAACTTTGAACATTCAAACGTTTGTAATAGTAATTATCCATACTTCCGCTGTGTATTATTGTATTGCTTGGTAATGATGATATCAACTTACGTCACGATATTCCCCAACCGGGCCTACCGGGTTACACGTGGAAATTAGGGGTGTGACACATATGAATATATTTTAGAAAAAAAATGAGATGAGAAATATAAAGGAAATCCTCTACAAATGAAACGGGGCCAGCAGGCATAAGAAAATATAGCTTTACATATGAATATACTAAGTAAAAACAAAGATGAGAACCTCGAGAACTCTTGGCGATTTCAATTCTCCGTGGCCTTTCCCTCAAGTGGTTTCTTGGGTTCATCACAGTTGCTAGTTGCTACATGGTTCACCCTCAGGTAACTTATTGAAATATATGGTACCCGTATCCACCGGTGGAGGTAAGCGTTGAAACTATGTAACATAGTAGACAAAGAAATCTAAGACAAAAACTCAAGAACTTAAGATGTCAACTTACCACAAAAGCAAAGATCCCTATGTTAAACCAATACTGATACCGTATGAAACAATTACTCTATTCTTACCTGTGACATTTCAAACAAATCATGGTAAGACAATTCCAATTCTTGGATGGACATAATATTTCCTGGGGTTGGTTGTGTTAACCTTCAACAACATGAAAAAAAACTTGTGAAACTTTTTGCATGTGAAACTTTTTGCAAAACCAATAAACCAAAAAACAGTAAAAAAAGTTAAATAAATATGAGATGAAAGTTAAAAAATTAATAATGAAGCACCTTTATACTTAAGTATATAGTTATATCACTTTTGTCTCTTGAATCAACCACTTTCAAAGCAATGTCATCATCATCAGCCTTGGTAAAACTGGTTCCCCTTTGTACCTAGGGAATAAATTTATGAATAACAAAACCAGTGAAAAACTGTAAAGTGTCAACTATTAAAATAATATACTCAAATTTATCATCTTCCATGATACTAAATCTCTTTTTTGCATTTTGTGGAACACCTAGCATGCAAGAGAACATGTTGTTCATCAAGCATCATATATCTTTGTGCTCTATGGAAGTGACTCAACCAAATAAAAAACGTCAACAAACACCATCTAAATTCAACAATTCACATATATTGTAATATAAAGCAACATATAATTTTGAATAAGAACGGAACCTGAAAATAATTCTTTGTCTCTGCATCTTCAGATCAGAATTAAACCCAAATCACATACGAACCAGATTTCAAATCGAAACATTATACGGGTGCGATGTGTAGAAATTCGATGTTCCCCTTTGTAGGTCGTCTATAACTTCAAAGAGCTCCAAACAGATCAAACAGGTGGCCATTGCTATGATGTGGTGATTGTAGGATAGATTGCTCTCTTGTTGCTCCTGACGATGGATTGTCGGAATATTGGACAGTCAGCAACAGGAGGACGGTGAGGGTTTAGAGCATACAGGAGCAGAACAACGGTTTTGAGGAGTTTGAATAAGCGTCTCTGATTTAAAGCAAACATGGGAGTTAGAACACTTAGAACGTGGACCGGAGGAGTTGGAGAAATCAAAACTGCAAATGACAAAACCCACGATCCTTGTTAAGAAACGTAATTTACGGAGAACATGGAAGAAAAGGTGGAGGCTAGAAAACTGCCGTGGGAGCAGTTAAAAAATAGAGTTTAAACGGACGAGATTTTATTTCAGTAGAACTAAGGCTAAGAATGATTTAGAAGTTAGTTAGACTTAATGGGATCCATAGATATATATAATTAGCAACATGTACCTTTGTTTAAACACATGCCCCTTCCTACAATTAGCAACAATGGATCCATAGATATATATAATTAGCAACATGTACCCTTTTGTTTAACACACATGCCCCTTTATTTAACACACATACAACATGTACCCCTTTGTTTAAACACATGCCCCTTCCTACAATTAGCAACAATGGACACCACCATTCTAGCCAACCGACACAACCTTTAAAAAATGATATCCAAACCACTTCATTTAGATGAGGAGATCGCGGGGTGACACATCTCTTCGGTTTTGTATACCACTCAACCGATTACGGTGTTAGATTTAGAGGTTGCAACCCTTCATTCATAACATTTATAATAGAACATACCAAGTGGTACCGTATGCTATCTTCGTTTATAATTATAAATCGTACGTCGTGCTCTTTGGTGAAACGACACTACGGTTCTCGAGTAGGATTCCGGCAAGGCAAGTATAAATACGCCAGTAGGATCATTTGTAAATTCGTTCATACTTACGAATAAGTTTTCGTCAATTGATTGTGTGTTGTTCTTAATTTCCTTTTTATGTGGAAGGTCGTGAAGAATGAATCAAGAAGGAGAACAGAACAGGAAGTGTGTGATTTCGATTACCGATTAAACCGGAAAATGAAAAAGAACCAGGTTGCGATTTATTATTGAAATCGGCCTCTGTTTTTTTGTTGTAATTAAAGAATTGTATAAGTGTTTCTGAAGAATTGAATTCGCGGATTACGAATATGAAGAAGACCGCGAAACGGTGTTCATCAAACAGAGAAGAAGGATAAGAAACATGGCATCGGTGCAATTAATCGGCACTGGCATCAAGAAATAAGAACGAACAAGGATTGGAAACAAAGTGTAGCACCGATTGCAAAAGGTTGCTTGAGGCCGGGTAGAAAAATCACAAAGTGGTTATTCATTTAATTTTTAAATTCCCCGTGAATTGTGTATATTACATTTTTGCATGACAACCACGATTGTCTTCCTGTAATCCACTTTGTAATAGTTCCTATATCGAAGTTATTAAAATATAGGCAAGCGATCAGAAAGTGCATTTGTATCTTAATGTATGGTTATTTTCATGATGTTATGTATTTATTTTTAATGTTTGGCTTATGGTTATGTATTTCGTGGTTTGGTGTTTCTTTGTGAAGTTATGCCATAAAGACAAGACCAACAGGGTTGCCAAGCCCAACCCTTAATGAAAATCCGCCGCCCAAAAGCTCATTAAGACAAAACCCAATTGAAATTGGAGAAGAACTTAAGAACTGTAGTCTCAAAACCAAATCTTTACTTCCCCTCCAATACTAATTAAGCTACCGTAAATCAAAAGAAGGAGCATAGACAATCTTACATGTGTACAATCATCATTAATGTAATGATAATCGGGTTGATTACAATAATTAACAAATATAATATATCAATTGTCCAATTCCAACTTACACCAGAAGGCTAATTGCTTTTATTCGAATCGAATCGAATTTGAAATTATAAATTCGTATTCGATTCGTATTCGATTTACTCAACTCGAATTGAATCGAATTCGAATTCTTATAATCGAAACGAATTCTAGATAATCAAATCGCATTTAATCGAATTTCGAATTTTTGAATTCAAAACGGATTCTGAACACCCCTAGTTGAATCTGGGTACTGGATCAGAGATGAGTACAAACGGAATTCACAAACAACTTCTATTAATTTTTTTTTGTGAATGAATAAACTTACATGATGACTTGAGGACTATAAATAATAAAAACAATTGAATCTTACTAGAACTCCTACTTGTATTCATAGTTATCCGTAAATAATTAGAAATAAATAAAACTAAACTTAGGATAATTCAAATAATAATTTTACACAAATAATTATTATTTTATTCTTTTAGTTCTTTGACTTTTGATCTTCTCCGGCTATGCTTATTGATGTTGTAATTTTAGATCTTCTCCGGACCCATTCCTATTGATGTTGTAATTTAATCATTTTTATCGCTTGATTTATTAAGAGATAATGCATATAGTTAAATCAAGCTGATACTTCTTACAGGACATGATATATGGAATCAAATTTGGAATTTATGATATACTTGATTGAGAAATTAATATTTATGTTTGGTTTGTAACCTTGTTAGAAAAAGTTGAAGAGCGATGGTTGCTACACTCTAAATTTTACGACTGGTTTTCTTAAATACACTGACCTTATGTTATAAAAAAATTGTTTACATCACATGTATTCAAAGCTCAACACTCCAAATACAAATTTCTTTCTATAACGAGTGTTCCAAATTGTTATTCGTTACGTTACAAATATAATAGTGGAACAATGAAAATCTTATATATTCTTAACAAAAGATATAATAGTGGAAAAACAATGAAAATCTTATATTCCTTAATGAGCTTATTAAAAATCATGTGTGAGTTTTGCCATCTTAAACACACATCACACACTCGTAGCAAGTTGCTAAGTGGATACAAAAATAGTTAAATATTCTAAAAAACCTACCAATCACACACTCGTAGCAAGTTGCTAAGTGGATACAAAATAGTTAATATTCTAAAAAAGCTACCAATAAAAATACAAGAACGTAGTACTGTGTGAGTCAACATTTTTGGAAACAAATATATTGTTTTCGATTTTGTAAGTAAACACAACTAAACAAGTATAATTTATTTAGCCGTGCATTTCTACAGCTGAAAACTCAAGTGTTAATTGTTAAATACACATAGATATGTCAATGTCAGTGATAATGTACATGGTATATATGTAAAAACTCTAAAATGTATTATTAAACATATAACTATATATGTCAAGTTTCTCAGAACTCTAAAACACACTGGTAAAAGTTTATATAGTTTTGCGTAGGTTAGAAGAATACGTTCAGTTATTGATAATGACATGTGTAGGTACCTATAATTGTAAACATTATACATGTACATAGAAACTCTAGAAAAAAAAAAGCTACTAAATGTTGTAGCCTGTAGGTACGTATATGAATGTCAAAAAAAAAAAAAAACACGTTTAAAAAATAAAAACAAAACGATTGGTGATTCTTGAATTATATCGTTTCTCTGGCTCCCCTTGTGTCTTGCAAATCATCTATCAATAATCTCTGAGTCTCGAGGCTATTATGTCCTTTTACCGTAGCTGGAGTTGTTTTGATTCTCCTTTTCCCCGAATGCAACCGACAACCGCCATCAGATCTAGATTCGTCAGCCATCGTTTACCTCCTTTCTGCTGGGATTTGGATCATTGTCGCACAACTGTTGTTCTATCGGCTCAAAGCTTTGGGTTTCATTTATGTTTCATTTGTCATTCAGGTATCACAAGAACAATATTACAAAAATCTTATACAAATTGAGCATCAAAGTGTGGTGCCTTTGGTTTACGATTTTTTTCTAAAGGAGTTGGAATTCGTCAAAGAAGTTGGAATCTGAAGGAACTGGATTTGGAATTGGAAATGTGGCAAAAGGATTTTTTATTCAAAGGACCTTGAATCTATTTAAGGAATTTGAATTTTTAAGTAATTTGGGTGACAAAACAATAATACACAAATTGGAATGTAAACACCGCCTCGCCTACTGATGATACCGCCGCACACCCCCATCACTGCCGCCACATGTACCGTCACCACAACCACCTACATGTTGCCACCACCGCCACCTCCACCCTTGCCACCCCCAAAAGATAAGAGTGAAGTATCATCTGCTGGGAAAATACATATATTGGCTCATGATCATTTGAACATGTTTTGTTTAAATTATCTAAAAAAAGCCACAAGAAATTTCAATCATAAGATGAGGTCAATGATAGGTGGAGGAGAATTTGGGGAGGTTTTTGAAGGAGAATTTGTCATAAGGCATTACACGTCTTACCAAATTTGTGAGGACCGTCGAAGGGTTGCCATAAAGAAATTTCGTCACTACAAAATTCGAAAACACATGAATGCATATGGCATTATAAAGGTGAAATGCGTTAAGTTTCTATGTGCAGACAAGAAGATATATAGTCAGTGACTTGTAGTTGTTCATGAAAATAATGAATATTGGTAACTAACATATGGACCTAATGAACATATATGGTTGCAGGTTGTTGATATGACATTCTTAAGTGAATTTAATCATCCGAACATTGTTAAGGTTCTAGGCTGCTGCTTTGAAGACGAAACATTGTTCCTTATTTATGAATTCATGGAGAATGGAAGCTTAGATTCTCACCTTTTCACAAGTATGTATAAGAAACTAAACGATTAATTAAGTGGATGTAGAATGTAACCTCTGCGTCGTTTTCAGAAGACAAAATAACACTTCCATGGAAGGCGAGAGTTAAAATCGCAATGGGAATAGCTGATGCCCTTTTGCACCTGCACACAACACTGAATCAGGTTGATGATTTTTCCATTAAGATACACCAAATATTGTTGGACAAGGTAATTTCTGTTATTTATGATGCAACGATATATGACAAACAGTGTTTTTATTCCTCATATTAGTTGGTGTGCAATGTAGGACTTCAACCAAAGATTTCGGACTTTGAATCTGCAAAACTAGTATATGGAGATTCATTCAATAAGATTGAACACTGTAGTAAGTCCCTCCTATGTCTCTCCCACTTTTCGTACATGTTGAAATCTAAGATAATCATATAAATGTTTCAGATAACTCTGAATATGAGGGTATCGTCCGTTCTTTTGGAGTATTATTGATTCAACTAATAACTGGTGAACGTATTAGTGACATCGGTATTGCAAATCTACGACAAAACATGTGGGATCCGAAAGGAGAAATTCGGAAAGAGAGCTTGAGGCGCCACTGGATCCACGCCTGCACAACACAGATAACACTACAATTATGGAGGCAATGAAATTAGCACTCGATTGTGTTGCTATTCCTTTTTTTTCCTTTGAAGAAAGAAACAGATGTATTAACACAAATTTATACTCATATCATAAGATTGATGTGCCTAATTAGCTGATGTAGATCTTGTGGTCTAAAAAAAGAGATAATTTTGTTCACTTAAATAATAATATGAGTATGGGTAAGTAAGGTCGTCTCCTCAGGGAAATCTTGGAAAGTGTTCATCAGTTACCAAAAAGTACAAAAGCAATTTTGAGTTTTAAGTAAGTGATTAGCGTGTGAAACGATAAGGAAGAATTGATCACGTTAATTCTGTGAATACCCGTGATAATCTTCCCCAAACCCCCAAATTCAACCCAAAAGGCAGAGAATTCGAAGTGACAAATTGCCAAAATTTATGAATGACCATCCGAATTACATCTCATGAAAAGGCCATAAAACTAAACCCCAAAAACAAAATGCATTTTACGATATGTCAAGGTACCATCTCACACGGTCTTGTCTTCACTCGTCTTACCACCCCATCCATCTTAGGGTATTCGGATGCGGATTGGGCCCGTATCGAAACAAGGAGATCAACTTATGGGTATTCCATATTTCTAGGGGGTAACTTGGTTTCATGGAGTGCAAAGAAGCAGCCTACAGTCTCACGCTCTAGTTGTGAATCTGAGTATGGGCGATGGCAAACGCTGCAGCTGAAATCATTTGGATCACTCATTTGTTACAAGAACTTCACGCGCTTCCGTCATCTCGTCCTACATTGCTATGCGACAACAAAAGCGCCTTGTTCATGAGTCAGAATCCGGTTTCTCACAAACGTGCCAAACACATCGACTTAGACTATCATTTTGTTCGGGAGCTAGTTATGTCCGGGAAATTGCATACTAAGTTTGTTCCTACCAAGCTTCAACTCGCTGACATCTTCACCAAAAGCTTGCCACGACCACAGGTTGAATTTTTTCGAGATTTGCTTCGTGTTCAGTCACCACCGTTTCACTTGCAGGGGGGTAAAAGATAATAGCTGTCATAGTTGGCATAATCTTCTCCTCGATTATTGCCTTATCATTAATATTATTATTGCCTCATTATTGTACAATCATTTTGTATTCATTGCCCTTTATTTCATTTCCTTGTAAACAATGTAAATCAATTATAAATAATATTCTTTACCTCTCTATCAAAATATAGAGAGTTTACCTTCTACAAAATCCGCCAAGCGGTAACGTTTATAAAAAAAAGCGATAAAGGAATCGAAAAAACGTCAAATTTTTCCAAAATTTACACTAATTTTACACTACCGCCGGAGCGCCAAGCGGTAGCGGGGGTTGCCCCTTGTTATATGCTGGATCCACCCTGGTATTAATTCTTGTTTCTTTTCATATATTGCTTGGCGAATCTTTGAGTTATAGGTACGTGTTCATTCTTTACTGTCAACTAAATTTGAATCATGATTAAGATGTGAAACAACTCAAGTGATACAGCTGAACCTGTTGATTCCATACCTAGTACTTCAGTTTCTTGTTTCTTGTACTTTACCATTCAGTTTGTCAAACTTTATAAAACCTTGCTGTATCAATCTAGTTCACAGAACAACTTAAAAGAAGACTGTATATTTTATTACAATGTAACCCATTTGAATTGAAAAATATATACCACCTTTTTTCGAACAAAGATTAAAAGGACTGGGATTTATAAATTAAGATCATCAGGTATAAAGGTCTTTCTCTTATAATTGAAAAGGAATGTACTTCAAATTGAACTGCAAAGAAAATCATATTTATCGCATATGGTATTGTACTTAAAGTTGAACAAAGCGCTCAAATGATTATTATGCAGGGGTTGCAAAATCAATAACGCTCCTGGGATAATTCAAAAGTGTTTTCAATATGACTATCGCAAATGTGTTTAAGGGCGTCGCAACAAGGCGATTTGCTTTCAGGTTTAATTTCAGCAAACAAATCCTTTTGGAAAGGCTACAATATGAGAAATCGCTCTAGACGTGTGGTTGAAAAGCATAAACTAATGTCAAAGACGTGTGGTTGCCTTTTATTAATTGCTCTTACATCTTTGATAACTATACTTACCACCAACAGAGCTTAACCAATTTAACATAAAATTGTGAAATTTCAGGTTGAATATACAGCGAATTGGTTGATGTGGCAACAATAAGCACATGGAACAATTATGATGTGGGGACATGATTGCATGAGGATTATTATAACCGTATGAAGACTGTGAAAGAGGTTCAAGAACACAATGAAGTTTTAAGTTTTTATTCAAATGTCTTTTAGCTTAATTAGAGTTAGTTTGACACTTATTAGATATGTGTTTGCAAACATTTGAATGTTTAGAAGACGAAATAACTTTTAGTTGAAGTAATGATATTATGATTTCAATATTTTATAGTTTTATTTTTATTTTGTATTGTAAATAAATACTTTTAATTAGTTTGTATTAATATAATAAATGCCGTTAAAAGCCGTTTGTAGTGGCACATAAAAAATGCCACTAAAAGGCTTAACTTTGTAGTGGCAGACCAACAGGTGCCACTAAAGGCTTTAGTGGCACCACTTCTAGTGGCACTTTTTTTGTGTGCCACTCATTCTCTAGGTTCTTTAGTGGCATTTTTTGGGTTTTCTATGGCACTTATTGTGTGCCACTAAATGACATTTTTTTTGTAGTGGCACATGAATCCATCCGTTAAACTAACCATGAATGTGGAATGTATGTTAGGTTATTCGGTTTGTTTACAGGTCATGGGTCGGCACTTATCGGTTCACCGAATTCAGTTATCGGTCATGGAACATGGTCATTGTTTAATTGGATAAGTCATAGGTTAGTTGGGTTGTGGGTCATATTCCTATTTTGTTGGAGTTATTTTGACATCTTCATGATTCTTATTCATGTATTGTAAGTCTAGTTAAAGACTTTTATTTTATTGAATATAGTGAACCGTTCATTCGAAATAGACAGTGACTTCCAAGCTTTTCTATTTTTCACTTCTTGATCAAATCATATACATATGTGAGTGAGAGTTTAGTGTGTGGGGCCTAGAATCAACATTTGGTATCCGAGCCTAGGGCTCGTCAAGAAGCGGGTGTGAAGATCGGAGGTAAGCCTCCGCCGGCGGGTGCGTCGGTCGATGGAGGGCAGGCGTAAAAGAAGGGTTCGGGATCGTTATATAGCAGAAGACGGAGAACGGGAGGTGATTTGTGTCAGGCGTTGTCGTGCGGATAGTACTATTTAGGTTGACGGGGGTGACGGGTGTCATGATCAAAGAAAGAAAAGGCGTAGGCGTGAAGTCTTGGCTTGTAAGTTTAACTCATTGTGAAGAAAATCCGGCAGTAAGTTGTGGGTAGGTCACTGGAAAATGGAGAGATTAACCAGGTCGTGGGATAAAGGAGCAGAAAGATTTCAAAGCAGGTGGCGTTGAATCGGTTCATTTGGCGGGTGAAAGAAAACGGTAGAAGCAGGTGGCTTTGTTTTCTTGATTGGTAAAAGAAGGCTCTCGAGTCACAGAAGTGTAATGCGCAAACGGGTTCTGTGTGGTGACAAACAGTAGCCGGTGGTGGACGACTTTGGACATGGTTGAGGTGAAGATTGGGGTGTCCAGGATAGGTCGAGTTGAGGATGGCATTGGATGTGACCGAGGTGAAGGTCGGGTGTCTAAAAAAGGTCGAGTGGTTCGAGAGGAGACGGTGATTCGGGTGTCGTGAACGAGTGGTGTGAACAAACCCATTAAAGGGGTGATTGTTGGGTTATTCGGTTTGTTTACAGGTCACGGGTCGACACGTTATCTGGTCACGAGTTCATTTATGGGTCATGGAACATGGTCATTGTTTAATTGGATTAGTCATAGGTTAGTTGGGTAGTGGGTCATATTCCTATTTTGTTAGAGTTACTTTGACATCTTCACGATTCTTATGCATGTATTGTAAGTATATTTAAAGACTTTTTATTTTGTTGAATATAGTGTACCATTCATTGGAAATATACAGTGACTTCAAAGCTTTTCTATTTTTCACTTCTTGATCAAATCATATACATACGTGAGTGTCAGAGTTTAGTGTGTGGGGTCTAGAACCAACATTTGGTATCAGAGCATAGGGCTCGTTGAGAAGCGGGTTTGAAGATCGGAGATAAGCCTCCGCGGATATTGGAACCAACAATGTAATTATGGAATGTTTTATATGGGATGAAACAAAATACAAATAAAAGTTTGTGGACGGTTCATAGAGTTATCCTGAACGTCGAGGGCGCATTTTGTAAACCATATTCTGCTATGCATTAGCGGGTTGTACAATCACCCTTTACAAAATGCCCCAAATTAGATCCCTGTCAAAATTTGGATCACTTTATAAGTTTTATCCTCGATAATAATAGTCAAATGCTACATTGATAGATGCTTTAACCAAGTTTTATCCTTGATAATAATAGTCAAATGCTTCATTGATGGATGTTTTAACCAACATTGGTGACGTAAGAACGTTGTACTTGTATTAATAAGATATGATACTAGTTGCTGGACCCGTTATTACCTCCCATGAAGAATGCAATAATCTAATGGCATGGCATTTGAAAGTTTTAAAATATTTATAGATATACCCTCCAACAAAGATAAAAAAAAAGGTAATCGCGTGGACACAAATCAAGGGCATTTGTTTATGCTGTGATGGGTTATGAGGAAAAGTAGTTTTTGCTTGACAATAACTTTAAACTTGGTCACAATTTTCATGGGACTAAATAAATATGATAAGTGTTGCAATATTTGTGGGACACATGGAGTAATTCATGCATAAGACAAGTGGGTGTGGGCATGGCCAAGGGGCGTTGTTGGCCCTTTAACGTAGGGTACACCACCCCAGGTAGTTGGCGTTTTGGTGGGTGTTGCCCGCTTGGCGTGGCAATAGTGCTTGGCATGGGGCGTTAGCCTAATGTGATGTGTCTGGCAATGGTTGGCTGGATGTTGATGACCATTTGGCTAGCCGTTGGCCAACGACCATTTAAAAAAAAGTTTCTTTCAATTTTTCCTATATAAACCTTTAATTTCTTACTCATTTTTACCATCCTAAAATTGAAAAACAACTATTAAACTCCAAAAAATTATATGAAATGGCTTCTTCAAGTTAAAGCGATTCGTATGAGAAATTTGCACTGTCATTTTCAACGGAAGAAGAGGCGGAATTATTATTATTATCAACCGTGTAAATGGTGGTGAAAGCTATTGTTGATGATGCAAATGAAGTGACTCCCAACCCAAAGGAGGAAATATATTGTTCGTGAACGCGAAACCACGAATGATTTGTTGGTAAGTGAATATTTGTCACTGAACCAACGTTTGATGAAAGAATGTTTAAGCGTCGTTTTCGAATAAGTAAAAATTTATTTTTAAGAATATCATAGTATTTAGAGGATAATTATGTTTTTTTTTCCGACAAAGACCTGATGCGCATTGTTGGTGCATATGTCTGTTGCCTACGTCATTGTATATCGAGTCTGAGTGATTAGAGCTTAATCTGTCAGAAACGAGACGTATTTATGTTTGTTAAGGATCAAATTCGCCCGGAACATATTGTAAGAACAAGTTCGGCCGAATTGTTCAAGACAAGTTCGCCCGAACGTGTTCACCTTCCTAGCGAACTTGAGATCCTATAAATAGGTGCCTTAGGTTTTCATTTGTAACCATCAGAGATTTTGGCACACTCTTTGCCGGATCTAGAACTTGAATGTATTAAACTTTAAGATCAATAAACAAACAGTTAAATGAGTAATTCTTGTTATTCGATTAACACGTCACATAGTTTCCGCCTATTTGAACGTTAGATACAAATCTTAGGTTCCTAAGCTAAGGAGGACGGTCCTATCAAGTGGTATCAGAGCCTTGATACCTAGATTTGGTGGAATCTTCACAAGAATCACTCTTATTCTACCTCTTTCTACTATTTTTCTTAACTTTTTCACATATTTGAAGAATTCACGGTAAAAAATGGCTAAAAATTAAATATGTCATGTAAAATACATACGTGGTAAACCCCTGAGAGTTTGAACATCAAATTCACACGAATTGACATCAAAAAGTTGAAAAACCATGTTTCAAAAACTTGATTTGGTCGAACTTAACATCAAGTTCGCCCGGACTTGATGTTAATTCATTGATTTTAATCAAGTTCGCCCGAACTTGATTGATATTTCAAGGATTTAAGCATAAGTCCGCTCGAACTTTCTGAGTTTTCTTCAATTTTTATCAAGTTCGCCCGAACTTAATAAAATTCCGTTGAAAATCCACACAAGTTCGCCCAAACTTGCTTGTTCCCTAAAATTTCATAACAAGTCCGACCGAACTTGTATCAGGGTGAAAATTTTCAAATTCTAAACACAAGTTCGCCCGAACTTGTGTAAAAACAAAATCTGATTTTTCAAAACTACAAGTTCGCCCGAACTTATGTAAATCAAAATCTGCTTTTCTTAAATTGCAAGTTCGCCCGAACTTGTTAGTGTACTAATCATTTTTTGAAGTTTGTGAACGTGTATTTCAGTGATATTCGTCAGTTTTTCAAGATCGAAGATTTTCATAATGCGTTTGCTTCACAAGTGGCTTCTTCGTCAAATGCGAATAATATTGCGGTTAACCAGATGAACCTCGACAACGAGATGGGTACTACTACTAAACCACCCAAGCTAATGAGTATGGACGAGTTTGAGGGATGGAAAGAGAAGTTTGTAAACTGGGTACAAGCTAATCAGTTCCACAGCTTGGTTGCAGTAGAAAATGGATACAAATGGCCAAAGGATGAGCGCGAACAAGACCTTTCGTTGATAAAGTTTACACCTGCTGATAAAGATGCTTACGTGGCCGAAAAGAAAATGATTAGTCTTATTCAACAATCTGTGATGGAAGATATTTTGATATTGTTACCAGAATGTGAAACTTCACAAGATTGGCGGCATACTCTTTGTGACAAGTTTAAAGGAAGTGATGGGATGAGCATAAAGGCGTTAATCAAGAAAGAATTTGAGATCTTCACAATGATCAAAGGAGAGACAATGAAACAGATGATAGACAAATATTGTCATATAATGGTCTAGATGCGAAGGCATGACACTAAGAGAACTACCGAAGAGCAAATAGAAAAGTTGGCTGATGCACTTCCCGAGGGAGAATGGTCAACTTATCTGTTGATATTGAAGAACAGTCCAGGCTGGAGGCATTTAAGTTGTCATCTTTCATCAACAAACTAGAGGGTCATGAGATGGAATTTTTAAAAAATGCAAAATCAAAGAACGCTAACGTTGTTCAAGATGTCGGAGTCTATTACAAAGGAGGTGTTCATGATACTCAGATTCAGAGCCTGAAAATTCAGACAGCTTTTAGTGCTGACACGAGTTCCACTCAAAGTTCTCCAAACACTGGATATTCAAACACTAGTTCAAGTTCTTCATTTCAAAATCAGAACAATCAGTCGCTTCAGACACATCAATCCAATTCTGATCCGAATGTTTTCCAATGCAACATCGCTGTTAACCTGAAAAATGTGTTTCCTGAGAAAGTGGCTAAACTGCACATAGCACTTCTTGCTACAGTTCTAGAATCATACGAATGTTTTGTTGCTGGAAAGATCGGAAATCCTGAAATGACTGCTGAGGATTACGATCAGGTGGATGAAGAAGAGCTGGAGCTGATGGATATTAAGTGGAGTCTGGCATCAATCATCAGAAGGGTTACCAAATTTGTAGCGTTAACCGGAAAAGATATTGGTAATTCAAGCAACAAACTTGGTTTTGACAAGTCAAAGGTCACATGCTTCAACGAGAGTGTCCAAACCAAGAAGTAAGTGGAAATCAAAATCCTCTCGGAAGCGGCAATGATTACTACAAGAAGGCGCTGCAATACAAGCTGTATCCAAAAAGAACACAAGTCGAAGTTCAAGATCAATCATCTATCACCACAGAGAAAGCTATGGTAGCTTCAAATGAAAATGAAGGTTTTGATTGGAACAAGTATATTACCAAGAAGACTAGAGTTACTCTTATGGCTGAGATTGTGGAAGAGAAAGATATGTCTGCGGAGAATGCAGCTCTGGAGAATGCAATTCTAGAACAGTACATGCAACAAAGAGAAGAAGAGGAGGTCTGTCATCACACGATGATGCAGAATGCTACATCTCCTAATAATGTTTCTAGTTTTGCAGGTTATTCTGATGCAACATCTTCTGAGCTGGTGAGTGAAGAAATGAAACCGGAGGAGGAAAAGGTAAGTTCTGAGGTAAGAGTTATTGAAAAGGAGATTGTGAAAGTTGTGGAGGTTGAAAAACCTTGCACAAAGTGCGCAAATCCTTGTGAACAATGTGCTGAGAAGTCGAAAATCATAACCGAATGACTGTGCATAACGAGAATTTTCGTTATGATTACAGAACAATGAAAGAAGCTTATGAAAAAATTAAAGGTACTTATTGTAATGTCAAAAAAGCTAATTGAGAATTAAGTGCTAATGTAACAATGTTAAGTGCAACTTTCATTGAGAAACAAAAAGTAATTAATATGTATATTTAACACAATCGCTGAAACAAGTCAAGAGTTGCAAGACATGAAGATAGAAACTGAGAGGGTGATACAATTGTTAAAAATTTACACCACAAACGCGTATGTCATTGATCACATTCTTCCTACGATTAAGTCGGAGGAAAATGATGATAAACCAAAAGGTACAAAGCGTAAAGAGTACGGAAATGTTCCACCGCCACTACTTGCGAGTTACTGCCGCAAGAAAGAGGATGGTATTGAAAAGGCAATAAACATAACGCTTTTATCCGAAACTAAAGATCAATTGCCTGAGAACATTGACGTAGTCTATACGAAATCAAACGATGACAGTGAAGCGGTTGTGAAAAATGTGGTAAAGAATGTCTTAGGAAATGATTCTGACAATGGCAGCTCTGAAAGCGCCTACTCAAGTTCGAATAACTCGGAATCACAATCCGAAGATGACGATACGTCATCAGAAAATGATCTAAGTGATGATCCTAACGTTGTCATGTACAAGGTTAAGGAATCTGATAGGTTATATTTCGATGATAGCTTTCCGATTCGGAACGTGAAAGAAGATCAAATCGACAAATTGTTCAAACTTGAGAAGTTTCGTCAGATAATCTTGAGAAAAATGAGAAAAGATTTTATTCAAAACCCAAAAGAAGCTATAACAACTATCGAAAGAATGTTGGTGATTTTCCTGAGAACAGGAGAGCAGGGTTGGGTTTGGAGGTAAGTGAAGATGAGCCAAAAAAAGAACCAGAAGTCTCCATTTCACGACTACAAAGGTAAACACATGAAGTTTGTGTATGGGACAAACACGGTTCAGGAAGAAAGTTTGGTAGGTAAGCAATCAAATGATGAATTCAAGAAAGAGAAAGAACTTCGGGACAAAGCTAAATCTGCAAGTGGAGTAAAACCCACTAGTAGACACTCACATGATACTCGGACTTGCTTCAAGTGCAATGAAGTTGGTCACATTGCACGCAATTGTCCGAAATCAAAGCCTGTGTATCACGGAGGTAAAACAATTTCAAAAGATGAGAAACAAAAGCAACAAGAGATTGTGAAACCAATCAAGATGTTAAAAAGAAATAAAGAACCTAAAATCAAAGTGAAACCTAAAACTGAATCGAAGTTTAAAAACTCAACTTTTGAAAAAGGTGAAACTTCCAAAATGAATGAAAACGTAGATTCTAGATTCTATATCAAGAAAGCTAGAAACAAATCACAATCCTGGGTTGCAAAGAAGAAAACATATGAAAATGAAAAGTCTGTTTCTGAAAGAACTAAAAATGTTAAATCAAATGATTCAGAAATAAAAAATGATCTTTCAAAGTTAAAATTTTCAAAACAGATAAAGAAAGAAAAGGTTGAAAAGTTTTCAAAGTTGACATCGGACGAAATGTTTGATGATGATTTTGATTACGATGATGAATTTGAAAGTGATTACGATGATCTTTATCAAGTCCAACCCAAGACTAAAAAGGTATGGGTTTCTCTATTCAAGTAATTACTTTTCATGTGCAGGGGCTCTAAAAAGATCCACATTGTCAAAGTTGAATTTGGATAGCAGAGCTTCATGTTACTTAACTTATTCTGAACATGTCAAAATCTTTAATATTTTGAAGGGGAATAATTGAAAAGAAAATTCGTAAAGAACAAATTGTGGAAATCCACACCGTTGAACAGAAAACTGAGTCCATGACAAAACCATTTATTCTTTCACATAAATGAGTTAATGGTCTATTTGTTGAACAGGTGCAGATGCATATGTTGGAAAAAGGATCGGACGACGAGTTCTCGGGATCCTCGTTGGTTTGTTATCTTTTTAAGATTAGAATTTCTTACAAACTAAAATCTAAAAATATGTTTTTGATTTTAGGGGGAGTAAGAAAATTATTTGAATAATAAAAAACATATGAAAATGTTGAAAATACAAAAACATTGAAAAAATTCAAAAAGTACAAAAACATATGAAAAAGTTGAAAAGTCAAAAACATTGAAAAAGACAAAAAGAATTTTGTGTCTCAAAGGAAATGATAGTACATCAGTGGACTATCACAGTATGAAAAAGAATTGTAAAGTTTAAAAGTGATAAACAAGTCTTACTGTGGATGTGTCAATAGGCTTTACATGTTCAGTAAATTGTTTCGGAGATATAAACTAAATTTTACAACTGCTTAATCTTGTGGATTAACATCTCTCGGATATACGGACTTAGTACTTTGAAATTTCGTTTGAGAGTTTTCCTAATTCTGAGATACGAGGTCTTTATAGATGATTGATATATGGGGTATTATATAAGTTCTTCTAATTTTGCGGAAGCAATAGCCTAGAACTTCTATAATGTTTTTGCTAAAAAACCCCTAAACTGCATGCAAAATTGAAAAGTATCGAAAGATCTAATCATTTGCAGTGCTTAAAAGATTCCTTAAGTGGAACACACCTTAAAGTCGAGCCTTCATCTCTTTGTCTGTACGATAGTACTAACCTGAGCTCTCAAGGTCTCGCACAACCCAGATACAGATATTAGTTACGCTATACTCACATGTAAGATGAAATCTAGGGAATCTTGATACGGAAGTATATTCTGAGATGGAACCATAGTTAAGTCAAGTTTCATAATTCATATCTAACATATCTTAGAACAATTGAGAAATGTGTTGAAGTTTAAGTGGACAAACATATCGACAATCTAATGTATACGAGTTTAGAACTTAAAGTCTCAAAAAGGTCAACGATACTGGTGATATGTCTCAAATAACTGATATGATCCTTAGACACGAATTCACAAAAAATATGCATGTAAATATGTTTGTAATAGTTTACTTTCTTTACTTGTTTTATAGATTAAAATCAAAAAAGATTTTCAGTGTGTTTTAGCATAAACATTCAAAAAATTCAAAAAGATTTTGTTTCTTCATTAGTTTCGACAAGCCAATGATGGAGAACAGTTCTTCGAAGTCTGGTAAGATGCTATAATGGTGAAATTCTTGGTGACATCTGGTAAAAACAAAAAATGATTGAAAGTGTTGAAAAATTTCATTAAATTGAAACTTTAAAATTGAAGAAAAATTTTGGTTTGTTCACAACGGTTTCAAATCAAGGTCATTAATTTGGACTTGATAAATGAAATTGGTTAACCAAGGTCATTAACTTGGACTTGGTCAACTAAGTGGATTTCATAATTGATAAACATGTGAATGGTCAAGGTCTTAAATGTAAAAATGTTCAAGGTCATTGTTTTGAACTTGAATAACTAAAAGTTTAAAGTGGAGATTAAAATTTGAAATGTTGATGTTATAAAATTTCAAAGTTTGAATCTGAAATGTTTATTTGAATGTCTAAGAACTTTGAAACAAGAAGTAAAGTTTTACGAGGAGCTGGATAGAACGTTGATTGAAGAAACCAGAAAGCTCAAAGCAAGGGAGAGCATAGCTTACAGCAAGGGGGTGCATGGTGATAAAAGTTTTATCAAGAGTAGCTAAAGAAAATGAGAAGAATTGAAAATCAAAGACGTTAAAGTTATTCAAGACTAAAGATCAAGAAAATGATAAAGACTCAGGAGATTATTTGAAGACAAAATGACTACCGAAACATCCAAGGAGGACTGTTGGTGCATATGTCTGTTACCTACGTCATTGTATATCGAGTCTGAGTGATTAGAGCTTAATCTGTTAGAAACGAGGCGTATTTATGTTTGTTAAGGATCAAGTTCGCCCGGAACATATTGTAAGAACAAGTTCGCCCGAACTTGTTCACCTTCCTAGCGAACTTGAGATCCTATAAATAGGTGCCTTAGGTTTTCATTTGTAACGATCAGAGATTTTGGCACACTGGCGGCGAAGCTCTGCCGGATCCGGAACTTGAATGTATTGAACTTTAAGATCAATAAATAAACAGTTAAATGAGTAATTCTTGTTATTTGATTAACACGTCCCATAGTTTCCGCCTATTTGAACGTTAGATACAAATCTTAGGTTCCTAAGCTAAGAAGGACGGTCCTATCACGCATGGTAATTTAGGATTTACCACGTGGGAAAAGGTCACGGTCGCCCTAAGACAATTGGCTTACGGCAATAGTTCCAGCATAATGGACAACTATTTAAAAATGTCGGCACGAGTGGCTAGGAAAATTTTTCACAATTTTTATACGTATATCATTGAACTGTATATGAAAAGATACTTGAGAAAACTGACGTTTAGTGATATGCAACAAATTTTGAAGCATCACGCTGCATATCATGGTCTCCTTGGAATGATCGGTAGTTTAGATTGTAGGAAATGGGAGTGGGAACTTTGTCCAACTGCATGGCAAGGTACTCACACAAATGGATATCATGGAATGCCGGCTATGATGCTTAAAGCGGTTGCATCATAAGATCTTGGATCTGGCATGCATTCTTTGGTATGCCCGGTTCACATAACGATGTAAACATTATAAACCACTCCCCCATTCTTTTGTATTGGACCGAAAGGAACATTTTTTTTTTTGTAAATGAGGATGAATACAAGTATGGGTACTATCTTGTTGATGGAATTTACCCTAAGTATGTTGTTTTTGTCAAATCATTTTCAAGAGATGGAACCCAAGATCCTAAAAGAATAAAGTTTAAAAAAGTTCAGATGATGGCACACAAAGATATCGAGCGAGCATTTGGTGTTTTATAGAAAATGTGGCGCATTTTGAGCATGCCATGTTGATTGTATGAAAAAGATCAAATAAGAAACATGATGTACGCGTGAATCATTCTACACAACATGATTATAGAGGATGAAGGGCGTGCAATCATTGAATATTATGGCGAGGAGCCCAAATCAAATAACGAAGACATTAGTGACGAAGAGAGAACGCAAAACCAATATCAAATCCAGTCAAGACAAATAAATTTAAACCTTCGAGCTGATTGGTAGAACATGTTTCAACACTTCCTTGATTTGACTCCAATGAAGATGAAGATGAAGATGAAGATAGAGATGGAGATGAAAATGATTGATTTTTTTTGGTAATGTAATGCATTTTTTTATTATAGTTATTTGGGTGTGGACTGGTGGAGCTCATACCTGTCACGTGTGGAACAATGCCTCCAACCCAAGCCCCTCCACACCCCATAGTTTTATAAGCAATTTTTTAACTCCTTATGACTTCTTGTTAAACGCTTTAGTAGCTACGTTTTTCCTCTGGTTAAATTATTTTCATAATACTTTGGTCTTCTGTTTAGGTGGATATAACAAAAGTCAAGATGGATGTCATCCAAAGCTTTGTTGAGAGTAATATTGTAAGGATCATCATGATATAAACAAGTGCAGGAGCAGGCAGCTACATTAGCTGCCTCTTTTAGAGTATCAGACTATCAGTCTAAAGTTGGCTACTTATACACATCATGTTTTATCACATGTCTAGAGTCGTCTTAATGCATACAGTGCTGAGTCCAGAGTATAAGAAGCATCAAGGCAATGGAATGCTATAGCAGCAAATTTCATTGCCTGTTTAATGGTAGTGTCATCTACATTGGGCAGGCGTGGGTCTAGTGTTCTCCTCAAGCTCGCTTCAAATCGTTTTCCTGATCGATTCTTCATGTGTTCCTGAAGCTTTTCAATACCAATTTTACTATTACGTTCACCTGTTAGTATCTGAACCAATACCTCTCCAAAAGCATGGGTGTTGCCCCTAGAAGATTCATGGTAATCTGAAATTATTTAGTATTTTGTTATGTCACTGAACTGATATGTAGAAGTCAGTTAAGTTTAACTCGGATTCAACACGTATGGAAAATAGGAGTATAAAGAAAGTTAGGAGAGACATAGAAGAAACTTACTCAATTTTAGTGGATGGTAGTATAATGGATCCACATATGCTAGTTTTGCAACCTCAACATCGGAAATCTTTGCCTTGAAGTCCTACAGTTCATATCGAGTAAAAGTGAAATAGAAGCACTGGTTGTCAGAGTTTAATCATAAGTAATGGAAGTTACCTTGTCCAGCAATATCTGATGCAGCTTAATGGAGAAATTATCAGCATGATTCTGTGTTGTGTCCAGGAACAAAAAGGCTTCAGCCATTGCTACTGATATGTGAACTCTTGTCTTCCATGGAAGTGGTGTCTTGTCTACTGAAAAGGATGTAAAGATTACATTCTCCATCCGCGTTTAGTTTTTTATATGTTGTTACAGGCTCAACTTACAGCTGAATAGGTTAGAATGTAAGCTTCCATTCTCCATGAACTCATAAATAAGAAACAGTAGTTCATTTTTGAAGCTGTAGCCTAGAACCTTAACAAGGTTTGGATGATTCAGTTCGCTTAAGAATGTGAGATCAACCAACTGCAACCATATATAATCGTTATTTTTATGAACAGTGAAACTACTATACCATCACTCAGGATCACCTGAGTTCCACAATACTTAAGCTCCGTTTAGTTCACATAATTCCTTGGATTTGGAATGTTTTTACCGAAAATCATTTTTATTTGGCACAAGATACAGTTAACTAATAAAGAGCATTAAAACTGCTTGTTTTATTACCTGCAATACCACTGAAAAACTTAACTATACGTATTATAAGCCCTTCCCAATGGAATGCATAGAAAAGGAAAGCACAATGGTCCTTTATATTGCCATTGTTTTTTAGCAAAAGATCAAGTTATTTACCTTTTGTCGTAAGTAATGTTGAATCTGGGAGTAACGAAACCTCTTAATGGCAATCTTTAATGGACCATCAACACCAGATGGGGAAAATGTGTTTGTATCTATCCAGCCTTCAAAAACCTCCCCCAATTCTCCTCCACCCAACCTCATATCATGTGTAAAATCTCGTGTGGCATTTTTTAGATCATCAAAAGAAAAACATTTCAAATTGTTAGCCAATATTTGTATTTCCCCAATCCCAGCAGAAGATAGCCCATCACTGTGTTCCTTTGACGAGGAGGCATGATTACTGTTGTCTTTTTCAAGAGACTTGGTTTGTGCTTCGCAACAGAGGAAAAAAAACATAAGAAAAAAGTGTAACAAATGATGATTCAATATATTCCTTCAACTGAGATACGAACTAGGTATGAAATAGAGTAAACTTTAAGTTTCGTCGATGTGGTTTGCTGATTTTAACACTATTAGTCCAATAGTTTAAAAATTGCACTTATCATCCAATAGTTTGCATATTCTAACACTTCTAGTCCACCACTCTAACAGCCATCCAATGGAGTGGTGGACTAGAATTGTTATCATCCAATAAAGTGGTGGACTAGATGTGTTAGAATATGCAAATTATTGGATGATAAATGCAATTTTTAAAGTATTGGACTAATAGTGTTAAAATCAGCAAGCCACAGGGACGAAAATTGAAGTTTACTCTATGAAATACTTTCATGGAATACACAATATATCTATATACCAGAGTTGACTTCAGGTGAGATGAAGGACCATTTAATCATTCTAGCAATTGAGAATTTGCCTGCAGCTGGCTTTACAGAGGTGTCGAATTTATTTTGTAATGTTAGAGAAAGCTCAAGAGCAACCACAATCTCTGCCATTTTTGGGCGTTTCTCTGATTTGCTACTAAGACAACGATATGCAATCTGCACAAATTCCTTCAAACACCTTGGAGAGATCTCACTCTTGATCTTAAGATCAATGATATCATGCACTTTCCCTTTCTTAATAAATTCACGAGCCCACTTTACCAAACTACTCTTATCCTCGTCAAGACTGTTATCCGTGCTACCCTCCCGCACAACAACTCAAACAATACCACCCCAAAGGCAAACACATCTGATTTCCTTGTCAATCGTTGAGTCAAAAAATACTCTGGATCAAGATAGCCAAATGTACCCCTAACCACGGTCTTCACATAGGCACCTGATGCGTTTGTTGGGCCAATTTTGGCTAATCCAAAATCTGATATCTTAGCAGCATAATCTTCATCCAACAAAATATTTGTGCTTTTGACGTCACGATGTATGACTCCATGTTGGGTGCCTGTTCCGGTATGAAGGTAATGCAACCCTCTTGCAGCACCTATGCTTATATTTAGTCGTAGTACCCAACTTAGAAGTGCATCATATCTGTGCAAATGATCATCCAGGGTTCCATTTGGCATAAACTCATATATAAGGATCATCTCTGAGTTATCATTACAATAACCGATCAAAGACACAAGATTACAGTGCCTCAACTTTGTAAGCATCTCAATTTCAGCCCAAAACTCAGGTGCTCCTTGGTTGGACATGGAATCCAATCGCTTAATGGCAACAATAAAAGTTGCCCCGGTTTCCATAGTGATGGTAGCTTTATACACCTTGCCAAAACCACCCTCCCCTATGACCAATGCATCATCGAAGTTCTGGGTGGCTGATAGAATCTCGTCAAGTGAAAATCGGCGGCATAATTGTGCGGGCAATGACGACATTTTAGCTTCCATTTAAAAACACAATGGTTGCTACAGTTTTGAGGCTCGTGAGAGGTTTTTTTTTTTCTAACCTAACGAAATAGACACCAATAAAAACCCACACAGGTCAATCCTATGAAAGTTACCTGGCAACTACACCAATTGACTTTGTCATAATTGTACAAACTTATACACGCGTAACAGTAGATTTAACATTATTTAAACGGCTAACCGAGGAAACAATAATAATTTGACAAAAACATCAATTCTAATGGCATAATCATACAAATATAAATACAGAATATTTTTTGATCTACAGACCTAGTCATGATTGGTACCTGTATTGGTATTGTTTTAAAGAATGGTAATGATCATCATTGACTTAGTTCACCATTAAGCAGTTATCCTGAATGTCGGTATTTTTTAATCAAATCTGAATAACCGTTAATAATTGCATGGTTTAAAGAATGCCTATAACCTTATTATTTTCCTTTGTTCAGCTTCATCTTTTTGGTTTATAAATCCCTTTTAACAATGTAAGTTTGAGATTCAACTGTTCGAGTCCTTTCATGTATCACCGAATGGGCATTTCAAAGTAATTAGTTCTTTAACTAATATCAGTCATAGTTTCAGAAAACTATTGTAATGGTATGGTTTCTTTGGTAATTTTTAGTTGTGACTTGTGATTTTTAAGGAGCCAAATTGTTTTTACCCAATCTCACCAGATACTTGAGAGCAGGACTCATTTATAAAGGATAAGTATTTGTTGAGGATTTATGTTGATGCACTTTTGTGTGGATCAATAGCGAAGCTTGAGATTTCCGACCGGGGTCGAAAACGTATCTACCCAAAATTTTCTATAACACTGTGGTCGAGAACGTATATACCCAAAAAATTTTATATGAAAACTACATACTCTCCACTACCGAGCGAAAAGTTCGGGGGGTCGGCCACCCCCTCCCGCCCTATAGAAGCTGCGCCAATGATGTGGATGTAGCTCGGTTCGGTTCGATTCGGTTCGTGACAGAAGTCAACAACTTTCCTCTGTCGGTTCGACTCGAGGAACGAGATACAAATGATGAAGATACGAGAACGACACGGTTGCATGATTAGACAGTGATGACATCATGATGACATCATCATGATGTCATCATTAAATCATCAACTCATACATTATACATGCATGCTTTCACTATCGATCAAAATCCAATTCTATTATAAATCATGATATTGCCGATATACATGGAGTACCGATGTGAAGCTATTAGTGTCTATCGATGAGTGATGTACATCGATACACTGCTGGCTTGATTTGTTCATCGATATCGGCCTATCGATCAGTAGTACTTGTATATCGATAGGTATATCTAGGTATATCGATGTGTCTCAATGTGTATCGATGTTTTACTTAGTTATCGATGTAAGACTCTGCTCGTATATAGTATATATACCAGCAGATGTAACCATTTTTCAGTGAGAGCACACTCAGAGAGTCGGAGAGCATGTTGTTGATTTATGTAATTTTACTCTGCTGAAATAAATACATTGAAGCTTTGAAGTGATATCTTTGTGTTATTGATTGTGTTCTTGCTTAGTTTGTTTACAAAACTGGATTCCGCACTTGTTGGTGTATAAAACAACAAGGAATAGGCTATCTTAGATCCATTCTAGGGACCTACAATGTTGAAAACCAAGCATATTGGTGAGATTTGAGTGTTTTTTGAGAGATTCTTGAAAAGTTCCTATAGGTCCACTTGCAAGATCAAGATTACACCTACTTCCTTGTTTGTTAACACACTTACGAGTACCGAATCCACGTAAATATGCAAACCGAAGCAAAGATAAATAAACACAAGTAACCAAAGATTCACTATCTTGATTAACAGAAGAGAACAAGTACAAACATATACACACAATGCTTATACAAGACTCTCGGTGCTCTCTTGCTGAAATGGTGAAACATAAGTCTGTATATATAGGCACGGCTACCCTGCATACCACGAAGGATATGCAGGGACCACAAAGAATTAGCTAGACCCACGAAGAATCAGTACTTCGTGGACCAGCCTACGAACAACCAAAAGTCACGAAGAAAGGTTCTTCATGACAAACATGTAAGGCAGCAATGGTTCTTCGTGAAGATGTATTCCCACGAATAAATGGGTTCTTCGTGGGGACCCTGCAAACAGACAGTAACTTACATACATCACATTAAGCAAGATACAAACTAGCAAACTACTAATAGTTGCACATATGTAAACTGTTTTACATCACAAACATAATAAACGTCTTACCAAGTCAAGATAGGAGGATATCTTGACTTGGTCGACTTGACCAAAACTATACAGACACACAAAATAAAGACCGTACAATTAGATCTTAATAAGAACAAGCTACAGACATAAAACGCACCAACAAACTCCCCCTGGCTGTTGCTTGGTCTTCGGTCTTCATCTCTAGTGGCCTGCTTCAGACCACGAGCTTCCCATATGAACTCCCCGGTAGTAGCAAAAACAAACGACACGTTGAAATAGCAAAGCTTGATACGCGTCCTTGTCTTCATAAAAGATGTCGTGTTGAAGAAGCTTCTTTATATCACCCGCTGACATGTTCACGATCCACATTGGATCCAGCATACGAAAGTTGTCTTCGTCATTTTTGAAGACAATCACGCCCGCTGACATGCTCTGATACCATCATGGGTGTCAGAATCATAACACCACAGCTTCATCTTATCCATAACCTTCACTGGCTTGTACACGAACTTGTAGCGAGCAGTGTTGGTGTTTGGATCCAGCGTACACTTTATCTGCTCATGCATTTGGAATTGAGGCTTGTACAGTTCATCCTTCTAACCCTTGCGATGTTCAATCCTAAGCTTCCTGGTAAAAAGCGTTGCACCTTCATAGTTGGACCTGTTGATCAGGTTTAAACGTGATAATGCTGCAACATCATAGAAAGGCAAAGTTAAGATGCTAAGGAGTGAGTTAAAGTATTGGATTCTGTTTTCATGTTTCACTGCCATGCAGTGTATGTCTTTGATGAACATCCAACTGAGGATCTTTCCTTGCGGTCTATCCTTCTGATACTTCAAGTAGTCGACTTGAACTGGCTTTTGAGACTTCGCCAAGAACTGTTTTCTCCATTCTTCAAATGTATCAGTGGGAATTGCAGATGTATCACGACTCTTCAATTTTTCATCGATCTCATCTACATTCTCACGAAGCCAATCAGTTTCAAACGGATTAAACTCAAAACCATTTTCTCGAATGCACTTAGACTTTTCAGCTTAACCTTCAAACACTATATCTTCAAGACCATCTAGATTTGCTACCTCGGGTTCACTAGGTATCTTGTCGATAGTAGCATCATCTACTATCTCCATTTCCTTCAGAGCCAAAATCTGTTCTTTTGCGAGTTCAGACATAAACTCCCCTTCTTCCAACACTTCACCAGTTACAGGATGACATACCTGTAATGGTTGCACATCAACACCCTCAGACTTTATCACATCAACGTCTGAAGTCATCACTGGCTCAATACTTGCAACATAACTTTCTCCAACATCTATAGCAACACTCTCAACAATCGCCAACTGAAGACGAAGTTCTTCAATATCTTGCATACCTTCCAACATTTCATGTTCCTCCTGAGTACCACCAGAGGTAGGTAACTGGATCGGCTATGATCTGCTCGGAACTAGAACCGACAACTGGAGTTGAAGCAGAACCCTCCGGTTGTGCAGATGATGTAGGAACATCAGGATTACTGGGATCTTCACTATCATGATCACGTTTTCGTAAAACTTCCGGAGCTTTGCACATTTTGTTCCATAACGTATTTACTCGCTTTCTCTGGTAACTTCATAACTAGAATTCATCTGCTTCACATTCTCGACTATTGTAGCGTTCTGTGAGTTATACCATTCTTTCATATCATCATGCTTTTCGGCTAGTTTCTCTGTAGATCGTAAAACAACGGTATTGCGTTCCTTTAATCTATTCATCTCAATCCCACGAGCATTATCAGCTGCTCGCATCTGCAACAACTGAGCTGCTCGTTCAGCATCTGCAACCTTCAATTGTTCATTCTCAGCCCTCAACTGGATGATTTCTGCTCCTTGACGTTCAACCGTAGCCTTCAAGGTGTTCATCTCCATCTGTTGCTAGATAACGGTATTTTGATTAGCCGAAATGAATTCTGAGTGTTGGTTAATCTCTTTAGTTGCAGCTTTGAGTTGACTGAATAAGAAATCTACTTTATCACTTTCGGACATTTGCGAAAATACTGTACTATGACGTTCTGAACTTTGTTGATGAGTTGTTGCTCTAGCAGATTGAGAAGAAGAGGTAGTATGCTGTGGTTGAGCTTGAGTTGTTGCAACTGGAGGTGTTTCAACTACAGTTGTAGTTATAGGAGGTGGTTCAGAGGTTTCTGTGGGAGAAGTCACTAATGCTTCAGTTTCTTCTACTGTGAAGGCAAACGAAGCACTAACATCAGCTTCAGGTATTGGGTATGATGTGGTTACTGGCTGTGTGGCTGCAGTTTGAGTTGACGAGGCACCAATTGATTTCTTGCTCTTTTTCTTTCTTTGAACTGCAACTTTCTTCTTCTTTGCCTTTTCAGACTCAGTATCGGAAGGAACATAATCAACATCTGTCTCAACCTAAATTCTTCGAATTTGTCTAACACCTTGTGCATCAACAGATCGCTCGTATCCAGGTTCAAGTGATTATCATCGGAATCCCGATTCGTCATCACCACCCGGCTGTTTACTTTGATCACCATTGGTAGGACCTTCACCACTAGCACCAATAACTCCACCATCACCACCTTGGTCATCACCGTCACCACCTTCATCATCACTATTGTCACACCCCGACCCGCAGCGGAAAAGGTGATCGGGGCATGATTGGGTTATCATCAAAGCTCATGACATTTATTATACGTTCATATTCATTAATACAATTTAATGGAAATTTACAATCAATATTACAACATGTTCTAATTATCAATCTAAGCTTCTTTGTTCTCTTCTAAGGCATTTCCTATGTTTTCCTTGCTTCAACCTGTTCACCTGTATCATGTGTAAAAGGGTTTTTGGATCAACAAAAAGTTGGCGAGTGAATCCTATGGAAAACATTTGAACAAGTTTATTTAATTGATTATGAAATGAGTGCACAACCACACATGAGTAAAATAGATGTAAACTTATTCAACAATCATTAGATATTAAATAAAGCACACATGAACAATAATGGAACGTTTAGAGGCACGCGTTGCTCTACTCGTCTCTCACGAGGAACTGATGGGCCTAATGAATGAATTGCATAAACATGATAATATGAAAGACATAACTAGAAACAATATAAACTCAATGATACACACATGAACAATAATGGATTGGTTTTGAGGCACGCGTTGTTCAACTCGTCTCCCACGAGGAACTGATGGGCTTAATGAATGAATTTCATATAATTTCACAAAATGAAATACGTAATCACAACAATATAAACAATCTAAGTTTAGATCACGATATGGTATGGCACAAGTTTAAATAAACAAGTTAATTATTTTGTGATACATGACACACCCCAAAACGTGTAATTAAAAGGGGGAGTTGTAAGATTCACTCACAGTGGGTGCGTTCGGTTGATGATGTTGAATGCACGCGAAGTGGTTTTAACCACGAGTGAAATTAACCTAGATAAATAGCATTATGGTTCGGTAAGTAAACGGATTTTATTGATCCATTTTAGTAGGATTGTTGGGTGTATTTTTGTGAGTTTAAGGCTATTTTCTAACCTTAAAAATGTTATTTTTAAGTATTTTAAATTGATTTTTAATTAAAATAAATAAATAAAAATAATAAAAAAATTTGACTTTTTTTTTGACCGTTGACCGTTGACCTTGACCGTTGACCGGTTCATATGCGTGTATATGTGCGCTGAGTGAGGCTCGAACCCGAGACCTCCCGTACGCGTGCACGCAGCTCTTCCAACTGAGCTACGTGTCTAACCCGAAATATATCTGTTTTTAATTATATTTATATACTAATTAGATTAAACCGAAAATCATTTATTTTAAAAACGATTTAACTGAATCGGGCCGGTGCGCTCCACAGGTCTCGAACCTGGGACCTATGGGTTGCGTGTACACACAGTCCACCGCTGGACTGTGTGTTTAACATGTTATATAAACCGATTTTTATTATACTTAAATACAAACTAAGTACTTTCATTTCTGACTTATTTAAAAAGGTAAATAATTGTCCGAGTCGGTGCAGTAGACCGGACTCGAACTCGTGACGTGTGATTTAAACATACACACAGTCCACCGCTGGACTGTGTGTCTATCTTGGTTATTATTCCGATTATTATTATACTTAACATATATATGAAATGAATCCGGTTCAGTTAACAAAAAAATAACATTTTTATAAAGGCAGCTGTGTGGAACAAGATTCGAACTCGAGACGTTTGTGTTTATTGTGCACACAGTCCACCGCTGGACTGTGTGTCTAACCCGAGTTATAACTTGATTTTAATTATACTTATATGTTACCGAACTTCGTCTTCTTCGTCCGTTTTTAACCAGAATCGGAAATCCGACTGGTTCAATGTTTAATCGGTTTCTTTAGCGTTCTTTAGTTAATTACAAGTGAGATTAAATAAAAAGAAGGGACGATTTAAGCGTGAGGTATACCGACTGGATTCCTCTGTTTTCCGGCAGAACTCCGGCAACAGTAACAGGTTCCGGCGTCGTGTGTCTTGCAGCAATGAGTCTTTAGAAAGCTTGAAAAGGATGTGGGTGACTTCGGTATAAGCTCAGGGGGTTTAGTAAGGCTTAAAAGTGAGGTCTCGGTTTTCCGGCGATATACAGAAGTTTTCCGACGAGTGAGTTTTCGCCGAGAAAGGGTGCGGTTTTGAGCGAAAAAGTTTCCAGAGGTTCGAGGGGTATTTATAAGGCAGGTTATCGATGAACTTGGTCCGATTTCCGACTTGATTCGTCGGTTATAATTTCTCCGTTGGTTATAGTTGGTGTCGCGGACTCAGACGTCGGTTATAACCGATGTGTGTTTAAAGTTTACGTTATAACTGAAGAATCGTTAAATTATTGGCGAGATCGCCGGGATTTCCGACGACTGCATTTGGGCGCCGGTTTTGAATTCGAAAAGTCATGTTATGAATTAAGTGATCTTAATAATTAAAAAATGATACAAGTGGCGCAGTGGTTGAGTGTGTGTGCGCTAAGTTCTGCTGGACCGTGACCCGGCGACTGACCCGGGTTCGAAACCCGGCAGGGTTATATTATTTTTATTTTCTTATTTTTTACAGTTTTTCAAAAACAATTTATATATTCTAATATAATAATTAATTATGTATCGTTTAAAATTATTTTGGGCATTAAATTCGCAACGGAATTTTTACTGATCGTTCGGTTAATAAACGGAGCGGGTTTGGTAAAAATCCGTTTTTGACGGATGTTACAGTATCCCTTGCTTTTTAGAAATTTCGTCCCGAAATTTAAATAGTGATATATTTGACAAAAAGAATGATGGTGTTTAGTTTGACAGTTACATGCTTAGAAGAAGTAAGGTTCTAAGTTTTTGTTTGAGGCGGTAACGTTCCTTGCAAGGGTTAAGTACCCTATTACAGGAATCGCTTTTTGTTGCCTACTGTAAAAGTATTGATAAGCAGAATTGATTCGCTAACTATGATATCATGCATAAGAGTTTGGATATGTTTGGGAAGGTATGGTTATATCCTAAGGCAAAACTTCTAATACTACAACCTACATGGAACATAAATAAACACAACAGCTAATATTTGAACATAAATAAACACAACAGCTAATATTAGTAAGGTATGATTGGTTCTATGACTATAGAACATAAATAAACACAACAGCTAATATTTGAATCCTCATTCTGATATCATATATGTTTGAATGGTGACAGTTCCTCTCTCGTTTGTTACGATGGAGAGGTTAGTTTATGTAGAAATGGAACACAATCCAATCTCTTTAAATAGCAAGATGATATAAATGTAACACAAATTTCAACCAAGGTAATACTAAATCCTACATGGAACTTCTCATAACCGCCTGATAATGCCTTGATCCTTTGGCAAGAATACTTATATATAGGAAGTACCAGCAGCGTATCCACCATATTCTTGCCAAATTTTCATTGGTTTTATCCACAAGTTATGATTAGTTACCAAGAAACTACTAAACCCTACATAGAACTTCTCATAATCGTCTGACAATGCCTCTGATCCTTTGACAAGAATACTTATATATAGGAAGTACCAGCGGCGTATCCACCATATTCTTGTCAAATTTTCATTGGTTTTATCTTATGATTAGTCCTATATGACTCTACAACCAATACATCAAACACAAAATACTGAAATGAAAAATGTCTGTGCGATCAAGGCTCAATCAAACAGAGCCGATCGTATTGCATGTACTGAAAATGAAATTGTCTGTGCGATCAAGGCTCAATCAAGCGGAGCCGATCGTTTTGCATGTACTGAAAATAATAAACTTAATCTAGACAACAATCACACAAACAGCCTATACATGGAACCTCTCATAACCGCATGATAATGCCTCCAATCATTTGACAAGAATACTTATATATAGGAAGTACCAGCGGCGTATCCACCATATTCTTGTCAAATTTTCATTGACTTTATCCACAAGTTATGATTAGTTCTATGTGACTCTACTACAAACACAACAACCACAAAATAGTGATAATGAAAATGTCTGTGCGATCAAGGCTCAATCAAACGGAGCCGATCGTATTGCATGTACTGAAAATGAAAATGTCTGTGAGATCAAGGCTCAATCAAACGGAGCCGATCGTATTGCATGTACTGAAAATGATAAACTTAATCTAAACAACAATCACACGAACCTCTCATAACCGCCTGATAATGCCTCCGATCACTTGACAAGAATACTTATATATAGGAAGTACCAGCGGCGTATCCACCATATTCTTGTCAAATTCTCATTGACTTTATCCGCAGGTTATGATTAGTTCTATGTGACTCTACAACAAACGCAACCACCACAAGATACTGATAATGAAAATGTCTGTGCGATCAAGGCTCAATCAAACGGAGCCGATCGTATTGCATGTACTGAAAATGAAAAATGTGGGCACGCCAGGTTCAACCTCATAATGAAATGGGAACATGCTCAACGCTCATAAAATGGGGAGCGGAGGCCTATGAAATTGCATGTACTGAAAATGAAAAATGTGGGCACGCCAGGTTCAACCTCATAATGAAATGGGGAACATGCTCAACGCTCATAAAATGGGGAGCGGCGGCCTATGAAATTACATGTACTGAAAATAATAAACAATAATTACTCATACAGTCTACACATGGAACCTCTCATAACCGCCAGATAATGCTTCTGATCCTTTGACAAGAATACTTATATATAGGAAGTACCAGCGGCGTATCCACCGTATTCTCATCAAAGTTTCATTGGCTTTATCCTTAAGTTTTGTTTGGTTCTATGTGATAAAGAAAAACCTAAAACTAAATGATAGGAGTTGAATCTGGATTTTCGGTGAAGAGGACTTGTTGGGTATCTTCGCTTGGGCCGTCATTATCTTCGACCGGATTGTCGTTGATGTTGAAGACTCTTCCTCTTGCTGGTGGCCTAGCGGTTGGGTTTTCTTGGTTTACTTGGTTAACTGGGTTTGATTGAGCTTGAGTGTTGATGACGTTAACCAATTGAGGGCATGTGTTTCTAAAGTGGGTAGGGTCGCCACAATTGAAACAAGCTCGAACATATGGGAACACGGGGTAATGGGGTTGTTGATAGGTTTGGGCCATGTTTTGAGTAGGGGAAGAGATTTGGTTTTGAAAGGTGCGGCAAACCTTGCTCAAATGACCATAGCGTCCACAAGTTGCACATAGTCGACAAGGTAAGGTAAGGGGATGGTGATAAAAACAGTTGTTACATTGAGGGTGAGGTCCGAGATATGGTTTCTTATTTGGGTAGGTTGAGTTGGGTGCCACTTGAGTGATTGGGATAGCTTGGATTGGTATGGCTTGTAAAACTGGTTGATTACGTTGGATAGCAGCGAAAAGTTGCCCGTCTCTTTTTCTCTTAGGATTGGGTTGAGAAGGGGATTCGTTTTGGGTGGAGTCGGAGGTTTCAGTCGATTCTTTATCCTTCTTCTTCTCCTCCTTGAAGTCTTTGTTCCGGATTCGGTTCTCGGTGAGTGCTGTTGCTAGCTCCATTGCTGCTTCCAAAGTTGCAGGCGAGGGTACTTATTACCGAGTCTTGAATCTTTGACGGAAGACCACGAATGTAGTGCTCGACCAAACGGTAGAGGGGAGTGAACATGTTGGGAACCATTTGATGTAACTCGAGGAATCTTTTGTTGTACGTGGTGTGGTCTCCTTCCTTTTGCTTCAACGAATAAAATTCATCTTCTAATTTCTTGATTTCGCTCCTTGGGCAAAATCGTCTGGTCATGATTTCCTTCAATTCGTTCCAAGTTAAAGTCATAGCATCGTCGACGCCTCGTTTGGCTTTCTCTGTATTCCACCAAGTAAGTGCTATCCCATATAATCGACCGGTAGCATAACGCACTTTGCGATCATCGGAACAATCGCAATTTAGAAAGGTGTTCTCCATTTCTTCAAACCAATGGAGGAGAGCGGTGACGCCTTCAGTCCCTTTGTATTCCGGAGGGTCGCATGATTTGAAATGCTTGTAGGTGCATTTAGTGGTATTTGGGGAAGAGTTGATAATGTTTTGGTTTTCCTGATTGACAGGATTAGCGGTAAGTGCTTGTTGAACTTGGATTACAATATTGGGTATTACTGCAGCCATTTGTTGAGCGATTAGGGCAGCCATGTGTTCGCGGGCTTTTCCTACTCTCATCTTCCTACGGGTGAGGTTAGAAGACATCTTCAAGGAATACATGTCAAGAGTATGAGTTGGATGTTTTTGGGTTCATGGGTCGCACTAGGAATGAACATTCATAAAATAATTATAGAAAAATAAATCTACTACATCCATAGGATGTCTTGGGCTTTGCTCGCCATTAGGCCCTACATGCCGCCATACTTTACCTTTGTAATCATGTGGGCCCCCATGAATACCGGTTTTTCATATGGTTCGCACGGG
This sequence comes from Scalesia atractyloides, assembly GCA_947069175.1. Taxonomy (NCBI): domain Eukaryota; kingdom Viridiplantae; phylum Streptophyta; class Magnoliopsida; order Asterales; family Asteraceae; genus Scalesia; species Scalesia atractyloides. Next base: position 93,343,344 of record CAMTDV010000025.1, read on the forward strand.
TTTGCCTGGTTGCGTACACTAAAACCCGGAGAAAATCGAGAAATATGTATACAACGTGTGATATTCGGAATGTGTCCAGGTGTAGACACGGTGACACCTCAAAGTGGGGTTAGTTCGAACGACGTTTGGTGTGGCATGCTTTGGCCTAATAGGTCCTTCGTACTCTCATCGTTGGTCCCCAGGTAGGCAAACTGGTCCGTTATATTGGATTTATACGAATGCCAACCTAGACAGGACGTTCCGACTACCGGTACTTGTACCCTTCCAGTTACTACATGCCCGTCGCAGAACTTACTTTGATGAGATTTGAAAATTGCAACAAAATCTTTGAATAATGAGAGTATGAAAATGAATTGAATATATGAACATTGATATATGTATAATGAATATGTATATAAGCATGTATGTTTGACTGTAAATATAAACAAATATGAAACAAATAAATATCACAAGTTTGTATGTAACCACCTAATCAATTAAAATTTAGGCAGACTATAGTATAGGCTCTAAGGGTCTAATAACCTATCCTATATCCCTATAGTCATGGCTCTGATACCAATCTGTCACACCCCCGACCCGCAGCGGAAAAGGTGATCGGGGCATGATTGGGTTATCATCAAAGCTCATGACATTTATTATACGTTTCATATTCATTAATACAATTTAATGGAAATTTACAATCAATATTACAACATGTTCTAACTATCAATCAAAGCTTCTTTGTTCTCTTCTAAGGCATTTCCTATGATTTCCTTGCTTCAACCTGTTCACCTGTATCATGTGTAAAAGGGTTTTTGGATCAACAAAAAGTTGGCGAGTGTATCCTATGGAAAACATTTGAACAAGTTTATTTAATTGATTATGAAATGAGTGCATAACCACACATGAGTAAAAATAGATGTAAACTTATTCAACAATCATTAGATATTAAATAAAGCACACATGAACAATAATGGAACGTTTAGAGGCACGCGTTGCTCTACTCGTCTCTCACGAGGAACTGATGGGCCTAATGAATGAATTGCATAAACATGATAATATGAAAGACATAACTAGAAACAATATAAACTCAATGATACACACATGAACAATAATGGATTAGTTTTGAGGCACGCGTTGTTCAACTCGTCTCCCACGAGGAACTGATGGGCTTAATGAATGAATTTCATATAATTTGACAAAATGAAATACGTAATCACAACAATATAAACAATCTAAGTTTAGATCACGATATGGTATGGCACAAGTTTAAATAAACAAGTTAATTATTTTGTGACACATGACACACCCCAAAACGTGTAATTAAAAGGGGGAGTTGTAAGATTCACTCACAGTGGGTGCGTTCGGTTGATGATGTTGAATGCACGCGAAGTGGTTTTAACCACGAGTGAAATTAACCTAGATAAATAGCATTATGGTTCGGTAAGTAAACGGATTTTATTGATCCATTTTAGTAGGATTGTTGGGTGTATTTTTGTGAGTTTAAGGCTATTTTCTAACCTTAAAAATGTTATTTTTAAGTATTTTAAATTGATTTTTAATTAAAATAAATAAATAAAAATAATAAAAAAATTTGACTTTTTTTTTTACCGTTGACCGTTGACCTTGACCGTTGACCGGTTCATATGCGTGTATATGTGCGCTGAGTGAGGCTTGAACCCGAGACCTCCCGTACGCGTGCACGCAGCTCTACCAACTGAGCTACGTGTCTAACACGAAATATATCTTGTTTTTAATTATATTTATATACTAATTAGATTAAACCGAAAATCATTTTAAAAACGATTTAACTGAATCGGGCCGGTGCGCTCCACAGGTCTCGAACCCGGGACCTGTGGGTTGCGTGTACACACAGTCCACCGCTGGACTGTGTGTTTAACATGTTATATAAACCGATTTTTATTATACTTAAATACAAACTAAGTACTTTCATTTCTGACTTATTTAAAAAGGTAAATAATTGTCCGAGTCGGTGCAGTAGACCGGACTCGAACTCGTGACGTGTGATTTAAACATACACACAGTCCACCGCTGGACTGTGTGTCTATCTTGGTTATTATTCCGATTATTATTATACTTAACATATATATGAAATGAATCCGGTTCAGTTAACAAAAAAATGACATTTTTATAAAGGCAGCGTGTGTGGAACAAGATTCGAACTCGAGACGTTTGTGTTTATTGTGCACACAGTCTACCGCTGGACTGTGTGTCTAACCCGAGTTATAACTTGATTTTAGTTATACTTATATGTTACCGAACTTCGTCTTCTTCGTCCGTTTTTAACCAGAATCGGAAATCCGACTGGTTCAATGTTTTAATCGGTTTCTTTAGCGTTCTTTAGTTAATTACAAGTGAGATAAATAAAAAGAAGGGACGATTTAAGCGTGAGGTATACCGACTGGATTCCTCTGTTTTCCGGCAGAACTCCGGCGACAGTAACAGGTTCCGGCGTCGTGTGTCTTGCAGCAATGAGTCTTTAGAAAGCTTGAAAAGGATGTGGGTGACTTCGGTATAAGCTCAGGGGGTTTAGTAAGGCTTAAAAGTGAAGGTCTCGGTTTTCCGGCGAGATACAGAAGTTTTCCGACGAGTGAGTTTTCGCCGAGAAAGGGTGCGGTTTTGAGCGAAAAAGTTTGCAGAGGTTCGAGGGGGTATTTATAAGGTAGGTTATCGATGAACTTGGTCCGATTTCCGACTTGATTCGTCGGTTATAATTTCTCCGGCGGTTATAGTTGGTGTCGCGGACTCAGACGTCGGTTATAACCGATGTGTGTTTAAAGTTTACGTTATAACTGAAGGAATCGTTAAATTATTGGCGAGATCGCCGGGATTTCCGACGACTGCATTTGGGCGCCGGTTTTGAATTCGAAAAGTCATGTTATGAATTAAGTGATCTTAATAATTAACAAATGATACAAGTGGCGCAGTGGTTGAGTGTGTGTGCGCTAAGTTCTGCTGGACCGTGACCCGGCGACTGACCCGGGTTCGAAACCCGGCAGGGTTATATTATTTTTATTTTCTTATTTTTGACAGTTTTTCAAAAAAAATTTATATATTCTAATATAATAATTAATTATGTATCGTTTAAAATTATTTTGGGCATTAAATTCGCAACGAAATTTTTAACTGATCGTTGTTAATAACGGAGCGGGTTTGGTAAAAATCCGTTTTTTACGGATGTTACAACTATCATCATCATCACCTATTCCTTTTACTTTTCCTTTCATGTGACCAAACTTATCTTCGATCATTTTCTTCAACTTGGGTTCTTCATCGTCAAAATCACTATTGTCATGTCGCCACTTATCATTCTCCGGTGCTACATATGTGTCTTTTCAAGAAATCCAAACAACTTCCTTGGAGGTGGGATTTCCTTGTAACGCTTAACAGCATAACCTCTAAAGATTTTTAACGAATGTTCCATCATAACTTCCACTTTCAGAACATCGTTGCTATCTTTGGAAGATCTGGATGTTGGACATTCATAATCATCTGAAAAAAAGCGAGGATACATCCAAAACTTTCTACCTCCCGTACTTCTTTCAGTTCTTCCCAGATTTCCTTCATGTTAGCAAAGATATACTTTGAAATACTGAACAGTTTGTTCAATACCAAAGCTACCATTAATCCAACCAAATCATTGTTTGCCATATCGTATCCACTTCTACGATTTCTCAAACACTAGATCTTAACATGTAGTAGAAATTTGTAACGTAGCGGTAACCCTGTCTTGTTCAGTTGACCTCCAAGAATATCCCCAACACATTTCATTCGTAGCAGACAACCACGTTGACATTTTAACGGAACAGAAAACGGAGCACCGGGATCATCATCAAGTTGTAACACGTTCTTAAGAATCTCGACGGAAACAATAACGTCCAGATTATTAACACGTCCACGAATCACTTCTTTACCATCAACTTCAACAACTTTTGCCCTAATTAAGGATTTGTACACGGTCGTCTGATGGGTAATAGCATAATTGATCCTTGATTCACGTAACCTCTTCATTATCCCGTTGTATTCAACTATCTTGTCCTCCGGATCCAAGTATGCGACCATGTTGTTGTCACACCCCGACCCACAGCGGAAAAGGTGATCGGGGCATGATTGGGTTATCATCAAAGCTCATGACATTTATTTTAACGTTTCATATTCATTAATACAATTTAATGGAAATTTACAATAAATATTACAACATGTTCTAACTATCAATCTAAGCCTCTTTGATCTCTTCTAAGGCATTTCCTATGTTTTCCTTGCTTCAACCTGTTCACCTGTATCATGTGTGAAAAGGTTTTTGGATCAACATAAAGTTGGCGAGTGAATCCTATGGAAAACATTTGAACAAGTTTATTTAATTGATTATGAAATGAGTGCACAACCACACATGAGTAAAAATAGATGTAAAATTACTCAACAATCATTAGATATTAAATAAAGCACACATGAACAATAATGGAACGTGTAGAGGCACGCGTTGCTCAACTCGTCTCTCACGAGGAGTTGATGGGCCTAATGAATGAATTGCATAAACATGATAATATGAAAGACATAACTACAAACAATATAAACTCAATGATACACACATGAACAATAATGGATTGGTTTTGAGGCACGCGTTGTTCAACTCGTCTCCCACGAGGAACTGATGGCTTAATGAATGAATTTCATATAATTTGACAAAATGAAATAAGTAATCACAACAATATAAACAATCTATGTTTAGATCACGATATGGTATGGCACAAGTTTAAATAAACGAGTTAATTATTTTGTGACACATGACACACCCCAAAACGTGTAATTAAAAGGGGGAGTTGTAAGATTCACTCACAGTGGGTGCGTTCGGTTGATGATGTTGAATGCACGCGAAGTGGTTTTAACCACGAGTGAAATTAACCTAGATAAATAGCATTATGGTTCGGTAAGTAAACGGATTTTATTAATCTTTTTTTTTAGTAGGATTGTTGGGTGTATTTTTGTGAGTTTAAGGCTATTTTCTAACCTTAAAAATGTTATTTTTAAGTATTTTTAATTGATTTTTAATTAAAATAAATAAATAAAAATAATAAAAAAATTTGACTTTTTTGACCGTTGGACCGTTGACCATTGACCGTTGACTGTTGACTTTGACCGGTTCGCTTGTATAATTGTGCGCTGAGTGAGGCTCGAACCCGAGACCTCCCGTACGCGTGCACGCAGCTCTTACCAACTGAGCTACGTGTCTAACCCGAAATATTTCTGTTTTTAATTATATTTATACATTAATTAGATTAAACAGAAAATCCTTTATTTTCTAAAAACGATTTTAATCCAAGACTCGGTGCGCTCCACAGGTCTCGAACCCGGGACCTGTGGCTTATGCTAACACACAGTCCACCGCTGGACTGTGTGTCCAACTTGTTAACTAAACTGATTTTTATTATTCTTAAATACAAACTAAGCATTTTCATTTATGCCGTATTTAAAAAGTTTGAATAATTGTCCGGATTGATGCAGTAGACCGGACTCGAACTCGTGTCCTGTGATTAAACATACACACAGTCCACCACTGGACTGTGTGTCTAACTTGGTTATTATTCCGGTTATTAATAAATTTAACATATACAGCGTGTCTCCGGTTCGATTAACAAAAAGACATTTTTATTAAGGCAGCGTGTGTGGGACAAGATTCGAACTCGAGACGTTAGTGTGTTTATTGTGCACACAGTCCACCGCTGGACTGTGTGTCTAACCCGAGTAATAACTTGATTTTAATTATACTTATATGTTACCGAACTTCGTCTTCTTCGTTGAGTTATAACCAGAAATGATGACTGACTGGTTCGAATTTTTTATTCAGGTTTCTTTAGCGTTTTATGATTAATTACAGATGAGATATGAATAAAAAGAAAGAGAAATTAGGCGAAAGGTATACTGACTGGACTCCTCTGTTTTCTGGCAAAACTCCGGCGACAGCAACCACTTCCGGCGACGTGTGTCTTGCAGCAGCGAGTCTTCAGAAAGTTTGAAAAAGGTATGGGTGACTTCGGTATAAGCTTAGGGGGTTCAGTAAGGCTCAGAAATGAAGAACCCGGTTTTCCGGCGATTTGCAGGTGATTTCCGGCGAGTGAGTTTTCGCCGAGAAAGGGTGCGGTTTTGAGCGAAAAGGTTTGCAGAGGTTCGAGAGGGTATTTATAGAGCAGGTTATCGATGAACTTGGTCCAATTTTCGACTGGATTCGTCGGTTTGAATATCTCCGGCGGTTATAGATGGTGTCGCGGACTCAGACGTCGGTTATAACCGATGTCTTAGTAAATGTTTACGTTATAACTGAAGATGTCGTTAATTCTTGGCGAGATCGCCGGGATTTCCGACGACTGCATTTGGGCGCCGGTTTTGAATTCGGAAAGTCATGATATGAATTAAATGATTCTAATAATTAACAGATAATACAAGTGGCGCAGTGGTTTAAGTGTGGAGTGTTAAGGCTGTTGCTGACCGGTTACTGACCCGGGTTCGAAACCCGGCAGTGACAATTCATTTTTATTTTCTTATTTTTAACAGTTTTTCAAAAACTAATTATATATTCCCATATAATAATTAATTATGTATCGTTTAAAATTATTTTGGGCATTAAATTCGCAACGAAATTTTTAACTGATTGTTCGGTTAATAAACGGAGCGGGTTTGGTAAAATCCGTTTTTTGATGGATGTTACAGTATCCCCTGCTTTTTAGAAATTTCGTCCCGAAATTTAAATATTGATATATTTGACTAAAAGAATGATGGTGTTTAGTTTGACAGTTACATGCTTAGAAGAAGTAAGGGTTTAAGTTTTTGTTCGAGGCGGTAACGTTCCTTGTAAGGGTTAAGTACCCTATTACAGGAATCGCTTTTTGTTGCCTACTGTAAAAGTATTGATAAGCAGAATTGATTCGCTAACTATGATATCATGCATAAGAGTTTGGATATGTTTGGAAGGGTAGGGTTATATCCTAAGGCAAAACTTCTAATACTACAACCTACATGGAACATAAATAACCACAACAGCTAATATTTGAACATAAATAAACACAACAGCTAACATTTGAATCCACATTCTGATAGCATATATGTTTGAATGGTGGCAGTTCCTCTCTCGTTTGTTATGATGGAGAGGTTAGTTTATGTAGAAATGGAACACAATCCAATCTCTTTAAATAGCAAGATAATATAAATGTAACACAAATTTCAACCAAGGCAATACTAAATCCTACATGGAACTTCTCATAACCGCCTGATAATGCCTCTGATCCTTTGGCAAGAATACTTATATATAGGAAGTACCAGCGGCGTATCCACCATATTCTTGCCAAATTTTCATTGGTTTTATCCACAAGTTATGATTAGTTACCAAGAAACTACTAAATCCTACATAGAACTTCTCATAACCGTCTGACAATGCCTCTGATCCTTTGACAAGAATACTTATATATAGGAAGTACCAGCGGCGTATCCACCATATTCTTGTCAAATTTTCATTGGTTTTATCAGTAAATTATGATTAGTCCTATATGACTCTACAACCAATACAACAAACATAAAATACTGAAATGAAAATGTCTGTGCGATCAAGGCTCAATCAAACGGAGCCGATCGTATTACATGTACAGAAAATGAAATTGTCTGTGCGATCAAGGCTCAATCAAGCGGAGCCGATCGTGTTGCATGTACTGAAAATAATAAACTTAATCTAAACAACAATCACACAAACAGCCTATACATGGAACCTCTCATAACCGCCTGATAATGCCTCCGATCATTTGACAAGAATATTTATATATAGGAAGTACTAGCGGCGTATCCACCATATTCTTGTCAAATTTTCATTGACTTTATCCACAAGTTATGATTAGTTCTATGTGACTCTACTACAAACACAACAACCACAAAATACTGATAATGAAAATGTATGTGCGATCAAGGCTCAATCAAACGGAGCCGATCGTATTGCATGTACTGAAAATGAAAATGTCTGTGCGATCAAGGCTCAATCAAACGGAGCCGATCGATATTGCATGTATGAAAATGATAAACTTAATCTAACAACAATCACACAAACAGCCTATGCATGGAACCTCTCATAAACCGCCTGATAATGCCTCCGATCATTTGACAAGAATACTTATATATAGGAAGTACCAGCGGCGTATCCACCATATTCTTGTCAAATTCTCATTGACTTTATCCGCAAGTTATGATTAGTTCTATGCGACTCTACAACAAACACCACAACCACAAGATACTGATAATGAAAATGTCTGTGCGATCAAGGCTCAATCAAACGGAGCCGATCGTATTGCATGTATTGAAAAATGAAAATGTCTGTGCGATCAAGGCTTAATCAAACGGAGCGGATCGTATGCGGGCACGCCAGGTTCAACCGCATAATAAAATGGGGAACATGCTCAACGCTCATAAATGGGGAGCGGCGGCCTCGGCAATTGCATGTACTGAAATAATAACCAATAATTACTCAAACAGTCTACACATGGAACCTCTCATAACCGCCAGATAATGCTTCTGATCCTTTGACAAGAATACTTATATATAGGAAGTACCAGCGGCGTATCCACCGTATTCCCGTCAAAGTTTCATTGGCTTTATCCTTAAGTTATGATTGGTTCGATGTGATAAAGAAAAACATAAAACTAAACGATAGAAGTTGAATCTGGATCTTCGGTGAAGAGGACTAGTTGGGTATCTTCGTTTGGGCCGTCATTATCTTCTACCGGGTTGGCATTGATGTTGAAGACTCTTCCTCTTGCTGGTGGCCTAGCGGTTGGGTTTTCTTGGTTTACTTGGTTAACTGGTTTGATTGGGCTTGAGCGTTGATGACGTTAACCAATTGAGGGCATGTGTTTCTAATGTGGGTAGGGTCGCCACAATTGAAACAAGCTCGAACATATGGGAACATGGGGTATTGGGGTTGTTGATAGGTTTGGGCCATGTTTTGAGTAGGGGAAAAGGTTTGGTTTTGGAAGGTGCGACAAACCTTGCTCAAATGACCATAGCGTCCACAAGTTGCACATAGTCGACAAGGTAAGGTAAGGGGATGGTGATAAAAACAGTTGTTGCATTGAGGGTGAGGTCCAAGATATGGTTTCTTATTTGGGTAGGTTGAGTTGGGTGCCACTTGAGTGATTGGGATAGCTTGGATGGGTATGGCGTGTGAAATTGGTTGATTTCGTTGGATAGCAGCGAAAAGTTGCCCGTATCTTTTTCTCTTAGGATTGGGTTAAGAAGGGGATTCGGTTTGGGTGGAGTCGGAGGTTTCAGTCGATGCTTTATCCTTCTTCTTCTCCTCCTTGAAGTCTTTGTTCCGGATTCGGTTCTCGGTGAGCTCTGTAGCTAACTCCATTGCTGCTTCCAAAGTTACAGGCTTGGTACTTATTACAGAGTCTTGAATCTTTGACGGAAGACCACGAATGTAGTGCTCGATCAAACGGTAGAGGGGAGTGAACATGTTGGGAACCATTCGATGTAACTCGAGAAATCTTTTGTTGTATGTGGTGTGGTCTCCTTCCTTTTGCTTCAACGAATAAAATTCATCTTCTAATTTCTTGATTTCGCTCCTTGGGCAAAATCGTCTGGTCATGATTTCCTTCAATTCGTTCCAAGTTAAAGTCATAGCATCGTCGACGCCTCGTTTGGCTTTCTCTGTATTCCACCAAGTAAGTGCTATTCCATATAAACGACCAGTAGCATAACGCACTTTGCGATCATCGGGGCACTCGCAATTTAGAAAGGTGTTCTCCATTTCTTCAAACCAATGGAGGAGAGCGATGACGCCTTCAGTCCCTTTGTATTTTGGAGGGTCGCATGATTTGAAATGCTTGTAGGTGCATTTAGTGGTATTTGGGGAAGAGTTGATAATGTTTTGGTTTTCTTGATTGACAGGATTAGCGGTAAGTGCTTGTTGGACTTGGATTACAATGTTGGGTATTACGGCAACCATTTGTTGTGCGATTAGGGCAGCCATGCGTTCGCGGGCTTTTCCTGCTCTCGTCTTCCTACGGGCGTGGTTTGGAAGACATCTACAAGGAATACATGTCAAGAGTATGAGTTGGATGCTTTTGGGATCATGGGTTGCACTCAGGAATGAACATTCATAAAATAATTATAGAAAAATAAATCTACTACATCCATAGGATGTCTTGGGCTTTGCTCGCCATTAGGCCCTACATGCCGCCATACTTCACCTTTGTAATCATGTGGGCCCCATGAATACCGGTTCTTCATATGGTTCGCACGGGTTTGCCAGGTTGCGTACACTAAAACCCGGAGAAAATCGAGAAATATGTATACAACGTGTGATATTCGGAATGTGTCCAGGTGTAGACACGGTGACACCTCAAAGTGGGATTAGTTCGAACGACGTTTGGTGTGGCATGCTTTGACCTAATAGGTCCTTCGTACTCTCATCGTTGGTCCCCAGGTAGGCAAACTGGTCCGTTATATTGGATTTATACGAATGCCAACCTAGACAGGACGTTCCGACTACCGGTACTTGTACCCTTCCAGTTACTACATGCCCGTCGCAGAACTTACTTTGATGAGATTTGAAAATTGCAACAAAATCTTTGAATAATGAAAGTATGAAAATGAATTGAATATATGAACATTGATATATGTATAATGAATATGTATATAAGCATGTATGTTTGACTGTAAATAAAAACAAATATGAAACAGATAAATATCACAAGTTTGTATGTAACCACCTAATCAATTAAAATTTAGGCAGACTATAGTATAGGCTCTAAGGGTCTAATAACATATCCTATATCCCTATAGTCATGGCTCTGATACCAATCTATCACACCCCGACCCGCAGCGGAAAAGGTGATCGGGGCATGATTGGGTTATCATCAAAGCTCATGACATTTATTTTAAAGTTTCATGTTCATTAATACAATTTAATGGAAATTTACAATATTACAACATGTTCTAACTATCAATCTAAGCCTCTTTGATCTCTTCTAAGGCATTTCCTATGTTTTCCTTGCTTCAACCTGTTCACCTGTATCATGTGTGAAAAGGTTTTTGGATCAACATAAAGTTGGCGAGTGAATCCTATGGAAAACATTTGAACAAGTTTATTTAATTGATTATGAAATGAGTGCACAACCACACATGAGTAAAAATAGATGTAAAATTACTCAACAATCATTAGATATTAAATAAAGCACACATGAACAATAATGGAACGTGTAGAGGCACGCGTTGCTCAACTCGTCTCTCACGAGGAGTTGATGGGCCTAATGAATGAATTGCATAAACATGATAATATGAAAGACATAACTACAAACAATATAAACTCAATGATACACACATGAACAATAATGGATTGGTTTTGAGGCACGCGTTGTTCAACTCGTCTCCCACGAGGAACTGATGGCTTAATGAATGAATTTCATATAATTTGACAAAATGAAATAAGTAATCACAACAATATAAACAATCTAAGTTTAGATCACGATATGGTATGGCACAAGTTTAAATAAACGAGTTAATTATTTTGTGACACATGACACACCCCAAAACGTGTAATTAAAAGGGGGAGTTGTAAGATTCACTCACAGTGGGTGCGTTTGGTTGATGATGTTGAATGCACGCGAATTGGTTTTAAACACGAGTGAAATTAACCTAGATAAATAGCATTATGGTTCGGTAAGTAAACGGATTTTATTAATCTTTTTTTTTAGTAGGATTGTTGGGTGTATTTTTGTGAGTTTAAGGCTATTTTCTAACCTTAAAAATGTTATTTTTAAGTATTTTTAATTGATTTTTAATTAAAATAAATAAATAAAAATAATAAAAAAATTTGACTTTTTTGACCGTTGACCATTGACCGTTGACTGTTGACTTTGACCGGTTCGCTTGTATAATTGTGCGCTGAGTGAGGCTCGAACCCGAGACCTCCCGTACGCGTGCACGCAGCTCTACCAACTGAGCTACGTGTCTAACCCGAAATATTTCTGTTTTTAATTATATTTATACATTAATTAGATTAAACAGAAAATCCTTTATTTTCTAAAAACGATTTTAATCCAAGACTCGGTGCGCTCCACAGGTCTCGAACCCGGGACCTGTGGCTTATGCTATCACACAGTCCACCGCTGGACTGTGTGTCCAACTTGTTAACTAAACTGATTTTTATTATTCTTAAATACAAACTAAGCATTTTCATTTATGCCGTATTTGAAAAGTTTGAATAATTGTCCGGATTGATGCAGTAGACCGGACTCGAACTCGTGTCCTTTGATTAAACATACACACAGTCCAACACTGGACTGTGTGTCTAACTTGGTTATTATTCCGGTTATTAATAAATTTAACATATACAGCGTGTCTCCGGTTCGATTAACAAAAAGACATTTTTATTAAGGCAGCGTGTTGGGACAAGATTCGAACTCGAGACGTTAGTGTGTTTATTGTGCACACAGTCCACCGCTGGACTGTGTGTCTAACCCGAGTAATAACTTAATTTTAATTATACTTATATGTTACCGAACTTCGTCTTCTTCGTTGAGTTATAACCAGAAATGATGACTGACTGGTTCGAAGTTTTTATTCAGGTTTCTTTAGTGTTTTATGATTAATTACAGATGAGATATGAATAAAAAGAAAGTGAAATTAGGCGAAAGGTATACCGACTGGACTCCTCTGTTTTCCGGCAGAACTCCGGCGACAGCAACCACTTCCGGCGACGTGTGTCTTGCAGTAGCGAGTCTTCAGAAAGTTTGAAAAAGGTACGGGTGACTTCGGTATAAGCTTAGGGGGTTCAGTAAGGCTCAGAAATGAAGAACCCGTTTTCCGGCGATTTGCAGGTGATTTCCGGCGAGTGAGTTTTCGCCGAGAAAGGGTGCGGTTTTGAGCGAAAAGGTTTGCAGAGGTTCGAGAGGGTATTTATAGAGCAGGTTATCGATGAACTTGGTCTAATTTCGACTGGATTCGTCGGTTTGAATATCTCCGGCGGTTATAGTGGTGTCGAGGACTCAGACGTCGGTTATAACCGATGTCTTAGTAAATGTTTACGTTATAACTGAAGATGTCGTTAATTCTTGGCGAGATCGCCGGGATTTCCGACGACTGCATTTGGGCGCCGGTTTTGAATTCGGAAAGTCATGATATGAATTAAATGATTCTAATAATTAACGGATAATACAAGTGGTGCAGTGGTTTAAGTGTGGAGTGTTAAGGCTGTTGCTGACCGGTTACTGACCCGGGTTTGAAACCCGGCAGTGACAATTCATTTTTATTTTCTTATTTTTAACAGTTTTTCAAAAACTAATTATATATTCCCATATAATAATTAATTATGTATCGTTTAAAATTATTTTGGGCATTAAATTCGCAACGAAATTTTTAACTGATTGTTCGGTTAATAAACGGAGCGGGTTTGGTAAAATCCGTTTTTTGACGGATGTTACAGTTGTGCCTTGGTTCCGACATGATTTCAACCTCCGACTTGTCGGTTTTCTTCGTCAAGCGTTTCTGTTATTTTGGTGCCATCCTACACAAAGATAACCAAAAGAGAAGAAACATAAAAACACCTTAGGAGCCTACTTCAAAATGTAATCTGTGAACATTCTGCAAATAAGTAGCTTCTCACGAAGAACCATGTTACATGAAGGACTGAGATTTACGAAGAATCATTGTTCACGAAGAATCATTTTACACGAAGAACCATGGTCTCCATGAAGGATAGTCCTTTGTTGATTTGGATTCTTCATCAGTTACTTGAATGAACCATAGATTCTTCATTGGTTATCAGTTCTTCGTCGAATTGATTCTTCGTCTCATACGGTTACCAACAGACAAATGTTAAAAATTTCTGACATTTCGAATCAAAAACCAGTTCATTTAACTTCATTACAAAATCTTATGAGAAACCTATTCAAGTCATTAAACCTTCAAAACCCAGTTTAATCAAAACATTCCAACATTTTTATGAACCTATCAAAATCAAATAGACACATCTTTGAACCGGTTATTACTTAAACATAAATCAAACGTTATTAATAAGCAAATTGTTAGATCGATCCTTGATAGCACAGGAACCTAATTTGATATCTAATGTTCAATTAGGCGGAAACTAAATGACATGTTAATCACATATACAAGAATTACACGTTAAAGTGTCTGTTTATTGATCTTAAAGTCAATTACATGTGAGTTCCAGATCCGACAGAGCTTCGCCTCAATTCTGCCAAAGTTACAAATGAGATCCTAGAGGCAGACAAGTTCGCTGGGGGATATACAAGTTCGGGCGAACTTGTTCACATCTCAAGCTTCCGGGCGAACTTGACCTGCTATTTTCATAAATAAGACATTTCTAGCATAATCTAATCCATTCTAAATAGACCTGATACAAGACTAAGACATAGACATATTGTACTAATAGACTCCCCCTTGGATATCGTCTTCGTCTTTATCAATCTTCAAAACTCTATCTTTATCTGCAGCGTCCAAAGAAGTTCTTGTAAGGCTTCTTTCTTCTTTCTTGCACAGGAATCAGCGTTTGATCTGTAGGTGGCACTTTAGTCATGAACTGAAAACGTCTAAGCCTTGCCTCCTTTGTCTTTTCTTGAAAACGTTCCAGACGCCTTTCTTCCTTCAAAAACTCTTTGCGCTCTAAGTCTCTCTAGCTAGACTCCCACATTCTTCCTGAATTAACTCCATGAGCGTAGCAAACGTTAACGATCCTTTGATACTGCATCGCTTGTACCTCTTCGCACTTCTCATAACATATCTTGTTAAAGAATAGACATCGAATATCCTCTTTCGAACAGTTCACTAGCCACATCGGGTCTAGTATGCGTATAGTTCTCCATAACCCCCACATACCTTCATTCTTTAACACTTTAGCTGATCTTTCTTTTGCAATATCCAAGTGTTCTTCAAACCTTAACACTATAACTGCTTCACACGTTGTAGGATCAACCTGCCACCATTTGAACAACGGATAGAAATCTTGTTCTATAGGCATTAGGGCATGTTCTTCATCGCACGAGGACGCTTCATAATGAACGTTATATCTTTCTCTCCCGTTTTCTTGTTTGTCTTGATTCGGCGCTTCGGTATAAACGGTTTCCAGTACTTAAATCCCTGCGTCGCTTCAAACTTTATTATCATCCACAACAATTGATCAATAAACTTCATGTGGTGCATTGTAGTAACAGGCATTGCAACGATTGCATCAGATAAATCTTCATCAGTTTGTGCTGTTTGCCCTGTTTGCTCCCCCTAATTTAGATCTTCCATCATATTCGTATCATCGCTTAGCAGTGAGGAAAAATCAAATTCATCAGATACTTTAGCATCAACAACTTTCAATCCAACTCCACCCTGATCATCATCATTTCCATCATCATTATCGGAGTCGTCTTTAGGATCATCAACAGGTTCTTCATCATCATCATCCTCAGCTTCTTTATCGTCTTTCTGCTCAGTTTCTTTCTCAGGAATAATCTCAAACTCTGAAGCTTTCGTAGATTCAATCACTGTCTCTATAGTGTTAGGCATTCCTTCAATCATATGCTTGCCTTTCCCCTGTTCAGCAATTTCTTTCTCTGCTTTCTCTTTCGCCTCTTGCGCATCCAACCTTTCATATTCTTCCTTGAAGTTAATTCCCAGACTGTTAGATAAAACTTTCTGAAGTCTAGAAAATCTTCGATCATTCGAATCCCTTTCTGATCGTAACTCAACAATCTCTTTTTGCAGTCTTTCATTTGCATCTTGCAGACTTTCTATTAACGCCTTTAGGTATCCACGATCACCTTCCAAAAATTTCACCTTGTCGTTTAAGATTTTCTTCTCAACCTCGTTTTGCTTCACCATTTGCTCTAAGGTAGCTTTCTCAGCTTCGTTCTTCAATACTTTATCTTCTAGGGCTTTTACTCTCTTCTCCACTTCATCAACATCAGATTCTGGGAAGAAATCATTCAGATCTTGAATATCAACCGGTTCATCTGGAATATCTCCAAAAATCTTCGACCGAGGAGTAGTCTTGGAGTAGACTTTGGCATACTCTTCGGTGTATGAATAGGAACTTCTTTAGGAATAGAGCTTTCTGGTTGAGAAGTTGTAGGTGGATCTTAAGACTCTAGTATTGGAATTTCAAGCAAATCAGACTCAGGAGGTTCTTGTGTAACTCCAGGTCGTTCAGTAGTCTCTTGTTCAACAGAAATTTGCACTGTTTCAGCCGCAGGAGGTTCCTGTGTGACTCCTGTTTCTTTTGCACCAGAAGGTTTTTGTGGGACTTCTGTGCTTTTCTTCTTTCCAATATAACGTCTGCTTTTTGGCTTTTGACTTTTCTTGCCTTTAGTACTAGGAGAACTAGTAGTCTTCAAGGATGTATCTGTTGCAGAAGACTTTACTCGTTTCGCTTTTTTCTTTGGTCTCTCCTCATCAGAACCCTTTTCAATCTCCGGTTCATAATCAGCATCAACTTCCTTTATCTTCTCTGCCTCCTTTTCAACGATAGCTTTCTTTGTCGCTTTTTCCAGTGAATCCTTGATATCTTCATCTTTTTTCGGATATCGCAGATATAACTTCATCATCCTGAGTATCTTTTTCAGTCTCTTGACTTTCAACATTCACAGCAACACTCGAACCAGCCTCTGTTTGAACATTTTCAGGTTCTTCTTTGTCAAGCAACATAGTATCAACTTTCTTTGCTTTTCGAGACGTTTTCCTTTTCTCTTCAACCACTTTCTTCAAGAACCAATCGCTGCGCTTTTCTTTGAATGTAGATAACCATTCTTTTTCAGCATTCTTTTCTTTCTCGTCACTACTATCATCTTTTCTCCACTTATATTCCGGTGGTGCGACATAATTAGTAGTAACTATAGCACCAAATAAAGGTTTTGCAATAGGCGCTGAAGCTTGCTTCTGGAAAGTAATCAGCTTTTTGACTGTAACTTCATCCATATGGCTAAGATAAAGAATGTCGTTCGGATCCTTAACAATCTTCTTGAACTTGTCGTCGATTAGCATTTGCACAAATCTTAGAAACATCACAAGCCTGTTCGTTCCCATATTATTCTTCATGTGAGTAAATACAAGTTTCGAGAATTTGAATTTCTTGTTTAGGACAAGCGTTGTGGCCATACAAGCCATATAATCTTGTATATCGTCTAAAACTGCCTTTCGATGGCTGCATGCATGAATAATCGCGTGCATTAAGAACTTTTAGGGATTCGGAACTCCCCTTTCTTCAATGTTGATTCGTTCACATGCCCTTTATAACCCATTCTATGAAAACATCCACGAACCATCCTTTCATCGAGCATCATTGGATCTTCAGCACTGTTGTTGAAGTTTAACACTTTCCGGATATCAGCTTCTGTCATTGTCAACTCCTTATCTTCGTTTCCCACGCGGACAATCGATTTGATCACTGTATTGTCTTCGTTTAGTGACGCAGCGTTCCAAAATCTGTAGACGCGAGATCTATACACCACCCTTTTTTCCGTGATCGCCTTGTGAATCGGAATACGCTCCATGAAATCAATGTAAACTGTCATATGCTGCTAGAGATGGACAGTTAGTCTTGTCGATCGTGATGCATGTGTTATGAAATTTGTTCAACGAAAGCTGGATGTTCTGCAAACACGGGAATCGAGACAAAATTAGCATTTTTTTTACAATTTTCACAAAATCATACATCAAGTTCGGGCGAACTTGATATTCATTTAAACATCACATTTGTATCAAGTCCGGGCGAACTTATCAAAATTATGATTAATTCTCAAACAAGTTCGGACGAACTTGTAAAAGACTTATAATGTTAAACATGTTCAGACAAGTCCAGGCGAACTTGTCAAAGACTCATGACTTTACAAACCATCAAACAAGTTCGGGTGAACTTGTGAGATATTCATTATTTTCACACTTGAGGACAACTTCGGCCGAACTTGGTTCAATGAACCAGTTGACAAGTTCGGACAAACTTGTCATCTCTTCCATTGAAACCTGCAACAATCATGTTCATGACATTCTTGTTGAAATTCAAAGCATGTTAGGATCAATTATGTATGTTTAATGTATTTTATGGTCCAATTTGTCCTTAAACCTCTTTATTCAAGTCAAATTGTCAAGATCATATCTATATCATTCAAATTTTATCAATTCACGGTCCAAAATCCAATCTCTTACCATTGCCATGATCTTTAGTGTGCAAATCACTAAGATTCACTCTTAATTTTGGCAGCAATTCGACTTAAAATGTGCAAAATCGAAGTTCGCACAATATCGCTCAAGTTCGCTCAGAGAATTCATGTGTCAAGTGAATGAAGTTCGGGCGAACTTGTTCCTTATATATAAGTAACAAGTCCGGGCGAACTTGTGATAACTCACAATAAGAACCAGTAAGTCCGGGCGAACTTGTACAATATATCTGTTAAGCACACACAAGTCCGGGCGAGCTTGTAATCAGAACATTTTAATTAAGCCCTGAACAAGTCCGGGCGAACTTGATCAAACCCAAAACCAAATTTTTCAAAATTTTCAATTTTGACCCTGAACTTTCCAATTTTTACCAATTTTAACGATCCACCCAGTTGACCAAGTCCTAGCTAATGACCTTGGTTAACCGATTTGTCTGCCGAGTCCAAGTTAATGACCTCGGTCGACCCGTTTTGAACAAACTATTGTTTTTTCTCAAAATCAAATTTCAAATTAATGAACTTTTAATCATTTTTGCTTATCAGATTTTACAGATTAGCTCCCAGCCCGTTGTCAATCAGATTTCCACCAGTTTAGCACCTTACCAGACTTCGAAGATCCGTTCTCCAACATTGGCTTGTTGAAACTAATGTAGAATCAAAATCTTTTTGTATTTTTGCAAGATTATGCTAAAACACACTGAAAATATTTTTGGTTTTAATCTGTAAAGCAGATAAACTATGTACAGAACTATGTACAGACTTATAACAAGTAAACTATGTACAAACATATTTACAGACATATTTTTGTGAATTCGTGCCTAAGGATCAAATCAGTTGATTGAGACACATCACCAGTACCGTTGACCTTTTAATGACTTTAAGTTTTAAACTCGTTTACCTAGATTGTCGATATGTTTGTCCACTTAAACTTCGACACATTTCTCAATTGTTCCAAGATATCTTAGGTAGAATTATGAAACTTGACTCAACTATGGTTCCCATCTCAGAATATACTCCCGTATCAAGATTCCCTAGATTTCATCTTACAGGTGAGTATAACATAATTGATATCTGTATATGGGTTAATGCGAAGCCTTGAGAGCTCAGGTTAATACCACCGTATCGACAAAGAGATGAAGGCTCGACTTAAAGGTGTGTTTCAATTAAGGAATCTTTTAAGCACTGCAAATGATTAGATCTTTCGATTCTTTTCAAGTATGCATGCAGCTTTGGGGTTTATAGCAAAAGAATTATAGAAGTTCTAGGCTATTGCTTCCGCAAAATCAGAAGAACTTGTATAATACCTCAGGTATCAACTATCTATAAAGACCTCGTATCTCAGAATCAGGCAATCTCGCAAACGAAATTTCGGGGTACTAAGTCCATATATCCGAGAGATGTTAATCCACAAGTTTAAGCAGTTGTAAAATTTAGTTTATATCCCAGAAAATTTACTAAACGTGTAAAGCCTATCGATACATCCACAATAAGACTTGTTTTTAAACTTTACAAATCCTTAGCATACTGTGATAGTCCACTGATGTACTATCATTTCCTTTTTGACACAAAATTCTTTTTGTCTTTTTCATGTTTTTGTACTTTTTGAATTTTTCATATGGTTTTGTATTTTCTCAAATATTTCTCCCCTAAAATCAAAAACATATTTTTGTATTTTAATTTTTAAGAAATACTAATCTAAAAGATATACAAACCAATGTGGATCACTGAACTCGTCGTCCGATCCATATTCAACCTCTGCCTCCGCACCTGTCAACAAATTTTTAATACCGTTAAGCCTCATTAATATTTAAATCTTGTTAAAGGAAAAGCTTTGGTATAAAAATCAACTTTTTGTTCATCGGTGTGGATTTTTTCTATTCGCACCAACTTCTTTTCGTAGCAATCACGAATGAAGTGATAACGAATTTCTATGTGTTTAGTTCGAGAGTGATGAACAAGATTTTTGGTTGTGTCGATTGCTGCCTTATTATCTACATATAAAGGCGTATCAAGAAATTGCAATCCAAAGTCCCTCATCTGTTGTTAAATCCAAAGGATTTGTGAACAACAGCTAGAAGCAGAAATGTATTCTGCCTCACAAGTAGAGAAAGAGACCGTGGTTTGTTTCTTGCATTGCCACGTTACTAATCGAGTTCCGAAGAACTGGCAACCAGCCGTCGTAGACTTTGAATTCAGCTTGTCCACCCTAAAGTCAGAATCAGCGTATCCCGTCAGATCAAAGTTATCATTCTGTGGATACCACAAGCCGGTGCTTGGACATCCCTTCAAGTAACGGAATATTCTCTTGACTATCTGCATGTGATATACTCTAGGACTGGACTGATATCTTGCGCAAAGACAGGTAGGATACATGATATCTGGGTGAGATGCCGTCAGATACATAAGTAATCCTATCATTGACCGATAGAGCGTATCATCCACTTTAGTTCCTGTTTTGTCAATGCAAATCCCGTGATTCAGTGCCAGAGAAGTCGAAAGCGGCTTCGAGCTATCCATTTCAAACTTCTTCAGAATATCATGAACATATTTGGTTTGATGAATGAATATGCCATCTAGTAACTGATCAACTTGTAACCCGAGGAAGAATTTCATTTCGCCCATAGAAGACATCTCTAATTTCTTCTTCATGATCTTTTCGAATTCTTTGCAAAGACTATCATCTGTTGAACCAAAGATGATATCATCCACATAGATTTGTACGATGATTAGATGATTTCCGACTTCTTTGGTAAACAATGTACTATCCACTGTGCCTCTAGTAAAGCCATTTCCAACAAGATGCTGAGATAACGTCTCGTACCAAGCTCCCGGGGCTTGATGTAATCTGTATAAGGCTTTGTCTACGAGATAAGCTTTGTTCTTGTTCAGCGGATCGACGAATCCTGGTGGTTGGCCGATGTACATTTGTTCCCGTAGATTACCATAGAGAAATGCGGATTTCACATCTAACTAGTACACCTTAAAACCTTTCCAAGCTGCGAGTGCTAGAAAAATGCGGATTGAATCTAAGTGTGCAACCGGTGCATAGACTTCCGTGTAGTCAATTTCTTCTTGCTGGTGGAAACCTTTGACAACCAACCGAGCTTTGTTTCTAACGATCACACCTCGATCATCTCTCTTGCACTTGAAAACCCACTTCGTGTCTATCGCTTTCTGCTTTGGTGGTAAGTCTACAAGTCTCGAGACTCCCAGTTTCTCAAACTCTAACAACTCTTCCTGCATCGCTATTACCCAGTTCTCATCACCCAAAGCTTCATTCACAGTCTTCGGCTCGATTTGAGATATGAAACATGAATAATAACAATAATCTTGAGTCGGAGCCACTCGAGTATAGAAACAACTTAATGCTTTGTTGATTTGGCCTCTCGTTCTCACCCCAGTCTACAACTCTCCAATAATGTTTGTTGAAGGATGATATGAATAAGATCGCGGAACCTCCTCACTAGGAACATCCACCGTACTGTTCTGATTTGAAATATTCAGATCAATGATAAAATCAACTGAAGGAGTACTCGATGTTGCTTCATTTTGATTGCTCTGGCCAGTAGATTGATTAACATATTGGATATCTGCTCGGATTCTTCATCAGATGAAGATTCTCCATCATCGTCGAAAGTTGGAGCTTCATCAGAGTCGGAATTCTGATTCTGATGAATAATGGGCTCTGTAGTTGCTTTTCCTAGTTCAGTGGAAACATTTGCTGGAGTTGTAGTAGGTGTTACTTCTGCTTCAGAAACTTGTTCAACTGGAACACCACTAATACTCAGACCTGCACCAGAAGAAGATGTAGAACCAACAGTAGGTTGATTAACCACTATTGGCCTTCGAATCTGTTCTTGGTTTGCCGACTGTTGAAGATAATAAAGAGCTGCAAGTTCTTCTTCAGACAGTTCTTCTGGTAAGTCGAATGACTTCCACAAATCTTGGTAATTGAACAACCACGCATCTCCTTTCCTCTGAATAGGAGTTGTGTACCGAAAGCAATCTACGTGTTGTGCCTCGACCACTCTTCTCAAAGTAGGAATATAAACCCTTCTGAGTGGACTAGCATAACCAACAAAGAAACCTTCAAGCATTTTAGCACCAAATTTTCCATCCGAATCAATCATTGTGCATGGTGCACCAAACGGTTCTAGATACTTTTGATTTGGTTTCCTTTGGTTAATCATTTCGAAGCATGTCTTCTTAGTCGGTTTGACTGTTAAGACCCTGTTTAAGTGTAGCATGCTACTGCAGCCGCCTCACTCCAGAAGCTAACAGGAAGCTTTGAGTCTGCAAGCATAGTTCTTGTCGTTTCGATCAACGTTCTGTTCTTCCTCTGTGCCATTTTGTTGTGGAGTATACGGTGCACTGAATTCGTGCAGAATTCCTTTGGCATTGCAAAACACTTTCATCTTGTTGTTTTTGAACTCCGTGCCATTTTCACTTCGAATTCGTTTAACAGGGAGATGATATAGATTTTCGAGTTTCTTGAGAGAATCACCATATTATCGAACGTTTCATCCTTTGACTCTTGAAAGAAAACCCAAGAATATCGAGAATAATCATCTGTGACAACCAAACAATACAGATCTCCGGATATACTACGGACATTCACCGGACCATCCATATGTAGACGTTCAAGCGGCAACTTTATGGAGTTTAGAATCTTCTTAGGATGTGACTTTTTGATCTGCTTACCTTTCTTGCATTCAAGACAATGATCTATCATATGGAAGCTTCGAAGATTTACTCCTTCGACCAAGTCATTGTGAAACAAAAAATTCATTTTCCTCATATGTATATGCCCCATTTTCCTGTGCCATAGAATCGAATCCTTCTCCGTGGCTTTTGTGACAAAACATTGAGCCGTCTTTGACGATGTCGTAGCAACACCCATGTCTAGCACGTAGAGATCGTTTTCGCGTGGAGCACGCATTAGAATCCAATCATCAGGCATTTTGAAGCCCGACTTAAGAATAATACACTCCTTATCATTGAAATGAACTGTGAACTGCTTATCGCAAATCTGTGAGATACTGAGAAGATTGTTCTCTAGCTTGGCGATATAGTTAACACGTTCAAAAGATACCACACCATTCGAAAGCTTTCCTTCAGCTACAATCCGGCCTCCTTGATTTCCAGCGAAGCCTACATACCCTCCATTAATTGCTTTGATATCTAAGAGTAGTGTTTTCATCCCGGTCATGTGCCTCGACGCTTCGATAAAAATCAGTGACAACTGTGCGCGTCTTCAATCCAAACCTATACTCTATCGTATAGCATTTCCTTTGCGATCGTATCCCAACTGATATACCGAGGCTACACTTTAAAATATGATATAAGCTTGAAATCTCTGCCCGAATGGAGATTGAGTACATGCTCTTCCAAAAATGCACAAACAAAACAAAGCAAACCCAAGCATAAAACTCACTCAAATATAAAAACTGACTCAAACTAACTAGACTCATCGTACACAAAAGATAAAAATAAAATAAAAACTATACAAACTCAACAACTTGGGTAAATTCCCTAGATCTTTGATTAGGAGGCTCTCCTTGCGATCTTTGACGACACATTTAGCAGCCACCTTACGTGATTTCCCCGGCATCTCAGACTTCCCGTGGTTCGTCCCCAGTTCATCCACCAGTCGAACAGGTTTTCGTTAGGCCATTTATGCACATCCAGAACCTCATTCGTCTTTATCCTTTGCTGCTCACAATCGACGTACACGTTAATCGCTTTCACCACCACATCTCAATCCTCATGTGTAGGACGTATGACCTCAAAAACAACTTCTTCATCCCCAACACGGAGCTTAAGCTTCCTGCCACCCATATCTACAACAGCTCTCAAAGTGGTTAGGAATGGGCGTCCTAAAATGATCGGCACATGATCGTCCTCACGCATATCAAGCATGACGAAATCAACACAAAACACAAACTTCTCCACCATCACTAGCAAATATCTATGATGCTCCTCAGATATTTGATGGTTTTTATCCGCTAACTGTATGCACATCCGGGTGGGTTTTAACTCCCCAAGGTCTAGCCTTTTGAACAGGGAGAACCGCGAGAACCAGTGTGAACACAAACAGTAATACCTTGAAAAATCTAAAAAACACCCAAATTTTTTTTTATTTTTTTAATATTTTTTTATGAAAAATCGCTATATTTCATCAACAATAAAAAAATTTCAAATTTTTTTTCTTTGAGTAACAGTTATCCATGCACATGTGCATTTTTATCATTTCTTTGACAAATTTCGTAATACATTACAAACAGTGGACAATTGTACTTTCATTTATACTACCACGTGTAATACACTAATTTTTACGTTACCAATATTAGAAATGCACATGTGCATCTATATGTATCAATATTAAATAAGGTGTTTTGGTACACAAGCTCATTATACACTTTCTCTTTCATCTATCATTCCATCCATAATACACTACCATGCACATGTGCATATGTATCATTTCTTCGACAAATTTCGTAATACGTTACGAATATTAGACAATTGTACTTTCATTTACACTACCATGTGTAATACACTACTTTTTACGTTACGAATATTAGAATTGCACATGTGCATCTATATGTATCAACATAAAATAAGGTGTTTTGGTACACTACTTTAATTACACTTTCTCTTTCATCTATCATACCATCCATAATACACTTACATTACCTCATACCATCCATAATACAATACCATTACATCCTACCATCTATAATATAATACCAATACCAATATTTTCACTTTAATACATGTATATCAATACCATTTATACCATTCAATCAACATATTACATCATAAAGTGACAACTATAATCAAACCATCAACCACTAGATATAACTAACCAAAAAACATGTATATGGGCCTACTTCATCATTCAAAATCACAAACTTTTTTACCAAAACACATTATATAATTGTTATACATAATCATGCACATGTGCATTTTGAATATTGGTAATGTAAAAAGTAATGTATTAGGGATGGTATTGTAAATTAAAGTGCAATTGTCTACTATGAATAATGTATTATGGAATTTGTCGAAGTTATGATACATATGCACATGTGCATGGATAAATGTTACTCGAAAAAAAAAAGTTTTTTTTGGGAAACGAAATATAGCGATTTTATAAATAAAATATTAAAAAAAATTGAGTGCTTTTTTGATTTTTTTACATTTTATTTTGCAATAAAGGTGGTTCTCGCATATATATATATATATATATATATATATATATATATATATAGGGTAATGTTCATGGTAGAACCACTTTTATTGCGAGAGTCGCGAGAAACCAATGTGAACACAAATGTAAACCTACTACACTACCATCCAAAACCTAAAAAGACCTAACCCCCCTCCCTCAAAAAAAACCTAATTTTTTTATGACGAAAATCAGCGATTTTGCATAAAAGTATTAAATTTATTTTATGTTTTTTAGATTTTTAGGTAGTTTTGGTTGTGTTCACATTGGTTCTCGCAATAAAGGATGGTTCCTAACGGATCCTTCTCCTCTCTCTCTATGTATATATAGATATATATGTGTGCGTGTGCGTGTGTGTTCCTTTTTCCAAAAAAAATTTAAAAACTTATTGAAATTTTCCATAAATTACAAATGCAAATCCATCTAAAGGTATCATGGTATGGTGGTAAACGCCGGTGTCTCCCCTCGATCTAAGAGGTGGAGAGTTCAATCATACAAGTTGCAATATGAGTAGATTGTTGGATTAAACTTAACGGGTCAAGTCGACTCGTTAGAAGTATTTACTTTAATTGGGTCGGAAAATGAGTTGTTTTTTCTATGTTGATGTGTTTTGCAAGATTAAGTTAGCGGGTTGATGAGTTAGTAGCCCTAATTATTAGTTGGTGGGTTAGTCGTCTTTGTTTTATTCGATGTAATTAAATTTTTTTATGAATAAGAAGTCTGGTTTTTGTAAGCAGTACACATTTTTTATACTGTACTTTTTTATACGTGAGTTTGAGTTTTGTGTGATTGAAACCGTGAAAACCCAACATTTGGTGCCAGAGCCCTAGGCTCGTATTGTAGGATTAGCGGGTTTGAGAGTCGTTTATGAAGAATGGGGAAGCAGCCCAATGGCTGTGGGGCTGAGAAGAAAGAAATAGGTCCTAAGAGGCCATTATGAAATTGAAGGGAGAGATGAAGACATTCCGTTTCAAGATTGTTTGGTGTATGATGATGGTAAGAGGCAAGTAGAATTGATCTTTGTTAGTGCATAATGTCTATGTCTTAGTCTTATGAATTTCTTTGTTGCTAAGGCAAGTTCGGGCGAACTTGTTTCTCCCAGGGGCGAACTTGCATCTCTATATAAACCTAGCTAACCTCATTCATTTAAAACTTTGGCATTTTGGAGGCGAAGCTCTGTCAGTTTGTACTCTTGAAGTTTAATCAATGAAACTGATGATTAACTGATTAATTCTTGTCTATTGGTAAACACGACGTAATATTTCCGCTATTATGGACGTTAGATATCAAATTTAGGTTCCTTAGCATCAAGGATCGGTCCTACAAGTGGTATCAGAGCTAGAACAGCCTGATTTGATAGTATCAAGACAAGAATACTTCTATTTCATCTCCATTCTTCTATTTTTCTTAACTTTTTTTATCAAAAATGAAGAATTCACGGTCAAAATCTTTTTAATTTTGAATATATCATGTAAAATACATCAAAGATAAACCCTTGAAAGATTGGAGACCAAATTCAACCGAAATCATGTCAAAATTTTGAAAAAACCATGTTTTTCAAAAAATTTTCATCGAACTTGTTTAACCATGTTCGGCCGAACTTGGTCTAAAAGATCACTTTTCAAGTGATTTTTGTAGCAAGTTCGCTCGAACTTGAGTGGTTTTTGAGGAATTCTTGATCAAGTTCGCTCGAAGTTACTAATTTTTCACTGATTTTATATCAAGTTCGACCGAACTTGGATAATCTCAAGGAAATTAAAGGTAAGTTCGCCCGAACTTACAATATTGTGATCAAAGCTCATTATACAAGTTCGACCGAAGATAAAACAAAATTTTCAAATCAAATATCACAAGTTCGACCGAACTTGTGACAAAATCAAGAATTCTTCATTCCAAACTACAAGTTCGACCGAACTTGTAGTATTTATAACATTTTCAAAAGTTTTTGAGTATTTTCAGCGTACACGTCTCGTTATTCATGATGGATGATATTCAACGAGCTTTTATGTCTGGAGCTAGTTCGTTAAATGCCAACGTGATTCATCAAGTCAATCTTGATAACGAAATGGGAACGACAGTTAAACCGCCCAAGCTAATGAGCATGGACGAGTATGAAGCATGGAGAGAGAAATTTACGTATTGGGTTCAAGCCATGCATTTCACATGCTGGGTATCGATTGAAAGAGGTTACACTGTTTCGGTGGATGAACATCAGCAAGTTCTTGAGAAGTACAATTACTCAACGGTACAGAAAGAAGAATACATTGCTAAGAAAAAGATGATCAGTCTTATTCAACAATCCATCAAAGAAGATATTCTCGTCTTGCTACCGGAATACACAACAACAAGAGATCTCTGGCTGTCACTTCAAAAGAAGTATCAAGGAAGCCGGAGATGATCAAAAGCAAGAAAGCTCTCATTATGAAAGAGTTCGATATCTTCAACATGCTGAAGGGTGAGACCATGAAGCAGATGATTGAACGCTTCTATCATCTTAAAGTTCAAATGAAAAGACACGGTCTTGAGAAGACGGAACAAAAGTACATCGACAAGCTTGCAGACGCTCTACCAGATGGAGAGTGGACTACTTATCTAATGGTTCTGAAGGAAAGCGATAAATGGGAATTCTTCAAGCTGTCAACATTTATCGATAAACTCGAAGGCCATGAAATGGAACTATTGAAGATTGCAAAGTCAAAGAACGCTAATGTAGTTCAAGACGTTGGGTTGTACTACAAAAGTGGAATGCAAGACAACATTTCAAGTCCGAAAATTGGGACAACGTTTAGTGCGAACATGAATGCTTCCCCACAACAGCCTCATTATGATCAGAGTCCACAGAGTTCGTTCTCAAGCACTGGTTCAAATTCATCTTATCAAAGTCAAGCAAATCAGAATCAACAATCAAATTCTGATTCAAATGTATACAAGTGCACCATCGCAGTAAATTTGAACAATGTTTTTTCGGAATAAGTCGCTAAAGAACATATTTCTCTTCTCGCCACTATTCTAGAGTCATACGAAATTCTTGTAGCCGGTAAAATTGGAAATCCTGAAATGACGGCAGAAGATTATGACCAAGTGGATGAAGAAGAACTCGAGTTGATGGATATCAAGTGGTGTCTAGCATCTATCATTCGAAGAGTCACAAAGTTTGCTGCTCTCACTGGCCTAGATATCGGAAATTCTAGCAACAAGTTGGGCTTCGATAAGTCAAAGGTTACATGTTTTCGATGTCGCCAAAAGGGTCACTTCAAGAGAGAGTGCAAAAATCCTGAAGCAACGGCAAATCAGAGTCCGTTCGGAGGACGCAACGAGTATTACAAGAAGTCACTTCAATACAAGCCATTCTTGAAGAAAACTCAGGTTGAAATCCAAGAGAAACCAAATAGCAGCAGCCCTGAGAAAGCTATGGTTGCATCAAACGAAGATGATGGTTTCGACTGGAACTCATACATCGGTAAGAAGACCGGAGTTGTGTTTATGGCTGAGATAGTTGAAGATCAGCGGCTTTGGAGAATATTCTGCTGGAACAATATGCAACAACAACATGAAGAATAGGAGTATATCCACAAGCAGAAGCAAGGAATTTTATCTCCTAATTCTTGTTAAAATTTTGCAGGTCACTTTGATAGAAGTTCTCAGGAACAAGTTTCCGAGAAGAAATCAACTGATGAAGTAGTCATTGAGGTTACTCAAAAAGTGAATGCCGAAAACCTCAAGGACATTGCCGACAAAGCCTTGATGGCAAATCTAACTAAGGTAGGTCCAGAGGTAAATGAAGTTGTCAAAGTACAAATTGTAGAGGTTGAGAAACCTTGTACAAAATGTACCGAACCATGTTCTGAGTGTGCCGAAAAATAAAAAATCATCGCTGAAAACAATGTGCATAATGAACTTTTGAAATACGATTATCGCACAATGAAGGAAGCGTATGATAAAATGAAAAATGATTATGGTAGGCTTGATAGAAATAACATCGAACAACATGACACAATAAGGATGTTAAAAGGAACAGTAATGGATAAGCAAAAAGCGATTAATATCTTTATTAATACCATTGCTGAAACTAAGCAACAACTCCAGTACATGACAATTGAAATAGAGCGTGTTCAACAACTTTTGAGAAGTTACACATGTAATGCATATGTCATTTATCACATCCTTCCGACAATTCCATCGAAAGAGAAACCGAATGTTGGTGCATATGTCTGTTGCCTTCGTCATTACACGAGAACGAGTCTGGAATAAACGAGAGTTTCTGAAGACTGAACAAGACAAAGTAGATATCCAAGAGGGAGTCTATTGGTGCTTAATGTCTATAGAATAGTCTTGTATCGAGTCTGTATAGAATAGGTGAATCGAGGTGTATTTATGTGAGATTTAGGCCAAGTTCGCTGGTCATGGTGTGTAGGAAGTCAAGTTCGACCGAACTTGACTAGGTCAAGTTCGCCCGAACATCTTCTCCCATCAGTGAACTTGTGCAACTATAAATAGGTGCCTTGGTGATTTCATTTATAACTTTGTCAATTCAGAGGCGAAGCTCTGTCGGATTCGGATCTTGAATGTATTGAACTTTAGATCAATGAAAACAACTATTAAACGAGTAATTCTTGTTATTTGGTTAACTTGTCATTAGTTTCCGCCTAATCGGATAATAGATAACAAATTTAGGTTCCCGAGCTGTTCGTGGACGTTCCTACAAGTGGTATCAGAGCCTGGATACCTGAATTTGTTGAAATCAAGACAAGAAACTCTCTATTTCATCTCCATTCTATCATTTTTCTTAACATTTTCATATTCTTGATGATTTCACGGTAAAAAATGGGTGATTTTTTAATATGCCATGTAAAACACACTAATAACAAACCCCTGAGAGTTTGGACTTCAAATTCAATCATTTTGATATCAAAAAGTTCAAAAAACCATGTTTATCAAAACCAATTCCATCGAACTTGAGACCAAGTTCGACCAAACTTGACTAAAATTCATTGAATTTTAATCAAGTTCGCCCGAACTTGTTAGTTTTTCAAGGTTTAAACTCCAAGTTCGACCGAACTTCCTTAAAATTTGCTGAGATATTGCATAAGTTCAACCGAACTTAGTTGAAACATTGAAACTGAGTCTTAAGTTCGACTGAACTTGTTGTTTTGTTTCTTTAAACATCAAGTCCATTCGAAGTGATATAATTTTCAAAATTTTTCTTCAAGTTCGACCGAACTTGAAGAGTTTGTACAAAATCAAAAATTATACCAAAGTTCGAGCGAACTTGTTAAAGGTGAAATCTAAATTTTGAGTTTCAAACAAGTTCGACCGAACTTGCTTGTTACTAATCAATTTCCAAGTTGTTTTTGATCATATTCTCAGATAATCCATCAGATTGTCAAAATGGAAGATTTCCACAACGTATTCGTGTCACAAGTAGCTTCATCATCAAATGCTAATACTCTTGCGGCGAACCAGATGAATATCGACAACGAAATGGGTACTACTCAGAAACCGCCGAAGCTAATAAGTATAGATGAGTTTGAAGGATGGAAGGAAAAGTTTGTGAATTGGATACATGCAAACCAATTCGACAGCTGGGTTGCAGTTGAAGACGGTTACAAATGGCCAAAGAATGAACGTGATCAAGATCTTCCGTTGAACAAGTTCTCACCAACCGACAAAGCAAATTATGTCGCAGAGAAGAAAATGATTAGCTTGATTCAACAATCAGTAATGGAAGATATTTTGATATTATTGCCAGAGTTTACCACTTCACAAGAATTATGGCAATCTCTTTGTGACAAATTCAAAGGCAGTGATGAAATGATCAAGAGTAAGAAGGCGTTGATAAATAAAGAGTTTGAGATCTTTACAATGATCAAAGGAGAGACGATGAAACAAATGATCGATAGATATTGTCACCTCATGGTCCAAATGCGAAGACATGATATTAAACGATCAAATGAAGAGCAAATTGAGATATTGGCCGATGCACTTCCAGAAGGAGAATGGACAACATATCTGACGATTCTGAAGAGTAGCCCATCTTGGAGACACTTCAAATTGTCATCTTTCATTGACAAGTTATAAGGTCATGAAATGGAGCTGATGAAAATAGCGAAATCCAAAAACACTAATGCTGTCCAAGATGTAGGTGTCTATTACAAAGGAGGTATTCAAGATACTCCGATTCAAAGTCCGAAAATTCAAACGGCCTTTAGTGCATATGCAAACTCTTCTCCGAATCAAAGTTCTCCTTATGTTGGTTATCCAAGTTCTAGTTCAAGCCCTTCATTTCAAAGTCAGACAAGCCAAGCTGGTTCTGACTCGAATGTTTTCCAGTGTAACATTGCGGTAGAGTTGAAGAACGTATTTCCTAAAAAAGCGGCGAAACAACACATCGCACTTCTTGCTACTGTTCTTGAATCTTATGAAGGACTTGTTGCTCGAAAGATCGGTAATCTGGAAATGACTGCCGAGGATTACGATCAAGTGGATGAAGAAGAGTTAGAACTCCTGGATATCAAGTGGAGTCTTGCGTCTGTCATTCGAAGAGTTACAAAATTCGTGGCGCTTACTTGGAGAGATATTGGTAATTCAAGCAACAAGCTTGGATTTGACAAAACAAAAGTCAGATGCTTCAGGTGTCGACAAAAGGGACACTTCAAACGCGAATGTAACAATCAAGAAGCAAGTGGAAGCCAAAATCCTTTCGGTAGCAGCAATGATTACTACAAGAGAGCTCTTTAATACAAACCATATCCAAAGAAGACACAAGTTGATATTGAAGAAAAATCTTCAAAGAAAACTGAACAAGCTCTTGTTGCTAACCAAGAAGAAGATGGATTTGACTGGAACAGATACATTGGCAAGAAAACTGGAGTTGCTATGATGGCTGAGGTTATGGAAGATGCCAAAGCGTCAGATGTTGATGTTGTTCTGGAAAATGCAGCTGAAGAAGAGGAGATTGCAAATCTCGAAAAGCAGAAAACAGAGGAAGCTGAGAAGGTAAAAGCTGAGGTAAGAATGTCTGAAAAGGAAGTTGTGAAAGTTGTGGAGGTTGAAAAACCTTGCACAAAGTGCACAAGTCCTTGTGAACCATGCCTTGATAAGGTCAAAGTCATAAGAGAATTAACTGAACATAATGAAACTTTTCGTTATGATTATAGAAACATGAAAGAAGCTTATGACAAGATACAATGCAAATATAAAAATGTCGAAAACGCTAATCTTGAACTTGGTGCTAATGAAAAAATGTTAAAAGCCACAGTACTTGATAAACAAAAGGAAATTAACATGTACATTAACACAATTGCTGAAACAAAAAGAGAGCTTCATGCTATGAAAATTGAAACTGAACGGGTAAGCCAATTGCTAAAATCTTATACCACTAATGCTTATGTCATTGATCACATTTTACCTACGATTAAGTTGGAGGAAAATGGTGAAAAATAAAAATGTAAAGTGTACGGAAATGTTCCTCCACCACTTCTTGAAAATTACTATTGCAAGAAAGATGATGAAGTTGAAAAGGCATTTAACATTCTTCTTTTGTCAGAATGAGAGATGAAATTGCCTGAGAACATTGACGTGGACTTTACAAATCAAACGATGACATTAAAGCGGTTGTAAATAATGTGGTGAAAAATGTTTTAGGAAATGATTCTGCTGAAAGTTCATATAGTTCTTGTTCACAGTCTGAAAGTGACGATACATCTTCAGAAAGTGATCTATGTGATGATCCTAATGTTGTATTATACAAGATTAAGGAATCTGATAGATTGTACTTTGAAGAAAGTTTTCCGATTCGGAATGTAAAAGAAGATCAAATTGATAAACTGTTTAAACTTGTGGAAGTTTCATAAGATGATCTTGAAAAGAATGAGAAAAGGTTTTACTCTAAATCCAAACAGAATTTTAACAATTACCGTAGAAATGGTGGTGATTTTCCAGAGAACAGGAGAGCTGGCTTGGGTTTAGAAGCTGAAGAAGAACCGATGAAGAACTCAAATTCGACGTTCCAAGCATACAAAGGTAAAAACATCAACTTTGTGTATGGAACGAATACGGTTCAAGAAGAAGATAAGATTTGTAAGCAATCAAACGATGAGTTCAAGAAAGAAAAAGAACTTCTTGACCAAGCTAAATCGGCTAGTGGTATAAAACCCACTAGTGGACACTCACATGATAACCGGACTTGCTTTACATGCAATGAAGTTGGTCACATTGCTCGCAAGTGTCCGAAGTCAAAGCCTGTGTTTTATCCACGAAGGAGTGGTTATTCTGGGGTTGAGAAAAAGAAACAACCAGAGATTGTGAAACCAAAGACTGAATATGTTTCTAAAATAAAACTCAAAAATGAATCAAAGTTAAACACAAACGATGATTCGAGGTTTTATATCAAGAAAGCTAGATGTATGTCACAATCCTGGGTGGCTAAAAAGAAGTCTGAAAATGAAAAGTCTGTTACTGCTAAAACTAAAAATGTCAAATCAAATGAAGTAGTAATTAAAAATGATCTTTCAAAGTTGAAAAATGATTTTCTAAAACAAACAGAAAAATAAAAGGTCGAAAAAGTTTCAAAATTAACATTGGATGAAATGTTTGATGGAAATTTTGATTATGATGATGAATTTGAAAGTGAATATGAAGATGACGATTACATGATTCATCCCAAGACCAAAAAGGCTTGGGTTTCACTCTTCACTTAGTTACTTTCGTGTGCAGGAGTTCCTAGATCCACTTTAACAGAGATGATTCAGGATTAAGGAAGCTTCAGTTTGTTTTAACTTATCCAGAACTGTCATATCTTTGTCATTTTGAGGGGGAGTAGTTAAGAAGAAAAGTTTTTGAAATTACAAGTGGTTGTTAAAAGGAAAAATTTTGAAAAGTTAAAATTATGAAAATCCACACCGTTGAACAGAAAAACTGATTTCAAAGTTCTTACAAGTTCAAACTGCTTTTACAAGTAGTAAATGAGTTTAATGATTGTTTGTTAAACAATTGCAGATACAGGTTTGAGAAAAAGGATCGGACGACGAGGTCACGGGATCCGCATTGGTTTGTTACATTTTTCTAAGAATTTCTTTAAATCTAAAATCCAAAAATATGTTTTTGATTTTAGGGGGAGTAAGAAAATTTAAAAAAAAATGTTGAAAAATAAAAAACATATGAAAAAGTTGAAAATTCAAAAACATTGAAAAATTCAAAAAGTACAAAAAACATGAAAAAGACAAAAAGAATTTTGTTGTCAAAAAGGAAATGATAGTACATTAGTGGACTATCACAGTATGCAAAAGATTTGTAAAGTTTAAAAGTGATAAACAAGTCTTACCGTGGATGTGTCGATAGACTTTACAACTGCTTAATCTCGTGGTTTAACACATCTTGGATATATGGACTTAGTACTCCGAATTTCGATTGAAGGGTTGCCTGATTCTGAGATATAAGGTCTTTATAGAGAGTTGATATCTGGGGTATTATACAAGTTCTTCTGATTTTGCGGAAGCAATAGCCTAGAACTTCTATAATGCTTTTGCTAAAAACCCTAAATAGCATGCAAACTTGAAAAAAATCGAAAGATTTAATCATTTGCAATGCTGAAAACATTCCTTAAGTGGAACACTCCTTAAAAGACGAGCCTTCATCTCTTTGACTGTACGGTAGTACTAACCTGAGCTCTCAAGGTCTCGCACAACCCAAATACAGATATCAATTACGCTATACTCACCTGTAAGATGAAATCTAGGGAATTGGATTCGGGAGTATATTCAAGAGGTGGGAACCATAGTTAAGTCAAGTTTCATAATTCTTATCTTAACATATCTTGGAACAATTGAGAAATGTGATGAAGTCTAAGAGGACAAACATATCGACAATCTAGATAAACGAGTTTAAAACTTAAAAGTCTCAGAAAGGTCAACGGTACTGGTGATATGTCTCGATAAAACTGATATGATCCTTAAACACGAATTCACAAAAATATGTCTGTAAATATGTTTGTACATTGTTTACTTTACTTGTTAAAAGTTCTGTAAATACTTTACTTACTTTTTAAAATCCAAAAAGATTTTCAACGAGCCAACGTTGGTGAACGGATCATCAAAGTCTGGTAAGAAAAGGTTCATTAATTTGAAACTTTAAAATCTGACAAAAACATCAGTTGTTCACAACGGGTTTAACCAAGGTCATTAATTTGGACTTGGTAAACAAAATTAGTTAATCAAGGTTATTAACTTGGACTTGATCAACTAAGTGGATTTTATTTCAATAATTGAAAGTTGAAGGTTTTAAACGTAAAATGTTTCAAGTTCTTTAACTTGAACTTGAAATAACTGAAAAATGAAGATTAAAATTTGAAATACAAGGTTTGTACAGGTGGTATGTAATTCATGTGGAACAAAATTTCAAAGTTAGAATCTGAAATGTTTATTTGAATTCCCAAGTACTTTGAAACAGGAAGTAAAGTTTTAGGGTAGCAGGATGAAACATGATTGAAGATAAAGCTCAAAGCTAGGGGGAGCACAGCTCATAGCAAGGGGGAGCTTGGAGATTAAAGTTTTATCAAGAGAAATTGAAACCACATCTGAAAATGTCAAAACTACAAGTGGTAACCATTCAAAAGATAAAAAGACAGTAAATTTTTTAAACATAAACATCACAGAAAATCCAGATGATGAATATGAATTTGATTATGCAGATGAGTGTTGTAGGACCGATCCTCGATGCTAAGGAACCTAAATTTAATATCTAACATCCATAATAGCGGAAATATTACGTCGTGTTTACCAATAGACAAGAATTAATCAGTTAATCATCAGTTTCATTGATTAAACGTTGAGATTACAAACTGACAGAGCTTCGCCTCCAAAATGCCAAAGTTTTAAATGAATGAGGCTAGCTAGGTATTTATACTATTGCAAGTTCGCCCTAGAGGACTCAAGTTCGCCCAAACTTGCTACTGCAAGTTCCACCGGACTTGTCTACATATGACATACCATGGGCGAACTTGGCTAAACTATACATAAATACTTCATATACCTAGCCTATTCAGCTCTATACTATACAGACTCGATATAAGACTAAGACAATTATGCACCAACAAACTCCCCCTTGGATATAGTCTTCGTCTTGTATCAGTCTTCAAAATATAAACGTTAACGCACACGACCGAAGAAGTTCTTGTACGGTTTCCTTCGTCGTTCTTGTTTCGGATCCGGCGTCTGATCTGTAGGAGGCACTTTGTTCAAATGCTGAAATCTTTTCACACTTGCCTTCCTAGTTCTTTCATGAATCGCTTCAAGACGCTTCTCCTCTTTTAGAAACTCAACCCTTTTTAAATCTCTCCACTTCGTTTGCCATATTTTTCCAGAATTGACTTCGCGTGCATAACAAACGTTTACAACTCTCTGAAACTGCATCGCTTGTACCTTTTCTCGTTCTTCAAAAACAATCTTGCTATAGAACAAGGTTTTGATATCTTCTCTCGAGCAGTTCACAAACCACATAGGATCTAGTATCCTAATCGTTCTCCATAAACCCCTCATGCCCTGATGACCCATCACCTCAACCTTTTTCTTTGTTATATCCAAGTGTTCTTCAAACTTCAGAACAATAACTACTTCACAAGTAGTTGAATCTATTTGCCACCACTAGTCTTGTTCAATCGGCATTAGCGGCATATTCCTCATGGCTCTTGGACGTTTCATGATCAACGTTATGTCTTTTTCTCCCATTTTCTTGTTTGTTTTGATTCTGCGGCTAGGAATAAAAGGCTTCCAGTAGTTTAATCCTTTCACCGCTTCATACTTGATCATTTTCCACAATAACTGATCAATATATTTCATGTGGTATGTAACGTTCACTGTTTGTACCCACTCTTCCACATCCCAATAAGGTAAAGTCTTGAAATCAGAAAGATACTTGAAGTATTGCACTCCAAATTCTCTTTTGATTGCATAAACATTCAGCTCCTTGAACCAACCCCAACTCAAAATATCCCCCAAAGAAACATCTTTGTCTCTGGTAAAGAATGCTAGAGGACGTCGAAACTTACGTTCGCGAGGAATTTCTTTAAATCAGGACTTATTTGCTTGTGCA
This sequence comes from Scalesia atractyloides, assembly GCA_947069175.1. Classification (NCBI taxonomy): domain Eukaryota; kingdom Viridiplantae; phylum Streptophyta; class Magnoliopsida; order Asterales; family Asteraceae; genus Scalesia; species Scalesia atractyloides. The sequence goes on from CAMTDV010000025.1 coordinate 93,380,856, forward strand.
ATTTCTTCTTTAGTCATGGGTTTAGGAACTTTACCCTCTTGTACTGATTCTTCAATCTTTTGTTTAAGCATGTCTTCATCGAGTTGCTTGTACATCTCCTCGAAAGTAGGAAAACTTTCAGAATTAAGACCGACGTACTTCGTAGTATGATCCGTTTCATCATCAGAAGACCAATCCTCTATGATCACCCTGTTATACTCATCAGCCTCAAATCTTCTAGGATACTGATAATCTTTTGGCTCAAAAGTGTTAACGTTAAAAACTTCCTCGAAATCAAACTCTAAATTTTCAGCTTCAACCTCAACCAATCTCGCCAAATCTTCTTTTGAGTAGTTGTGCACGTACTCACCTTCTTCCACATTATGTTCCAAGATCAACATTAACGACTTGTGGGTACTGCAACAATTGGCTTTGCAAATCGATCAATATTTGACAAATCTATATCCTCTGAAGGCCCTGTCTTCCCTGACTCCCCCTCAATTTTATCTTCCATCTTATTCGACTCATCATTCATAAGATCAGAAAAATCAAAGTCATCAGCGACTTTGGCTTCAGTAACTTTAATGCCAGTACTACCTTGATCATAATCATCATCATCATCACCAACATTCCAATCCTTATAACCAACTTCCTCTTCATCCTCTTTATCATCTTTCTCAGCTTCTTCATCGTCTTTTTCTTCAGAAGCAGTGATAGGATCAGAAGGTTTGACAGATTCGTCAACGTTTGGAATATCAGACTCAGGAGCTAGAATCACATCATCAATAGGCTTCTCTATAGCTACAGAAGAAGTAGGTGCTTCACCTTCAACATTCTTTCCTTTACCGCTCGCAGCTAATTCTTTCTCAGAGCGTTCTTTAGCTTCCTGTTGATCTAGACGATCATATTCTTTGATGAAGTCGATACCCAGTGCATTAGATAACACTTTCTGCATCCTGGAGAATCTTTGATCATTTAGGGCTTGTATTGACTTTAACTCTGAAATTTCTGTCTGCATCTTCTCATTCGCATCATGTAGACTGTCGATCAACGCCTTAAAATACTCACGCTCATTTTCCAACACTTTAATCTTGTCATTCAAAATCTCTTTCTCAACCGCATTTTGATTCATCTTCTAAATAAGCTTGCTTTCTCAAGTTCATTATGTGCCACTTTGTCTTCTAGTGCCTTGACACGTTTTTCCAGAAGTTCAATGTTAGTCTCTGGAAAGAAATCATTTAAATCCTGCAGACTTATCGGATCACTATGTATATCACCAAAAATATTAGGCCCTCTTGGAGTTTTTGGTGTTGACTTTGGAGTTGCAGCCTTTGGTGTAGACTTCCTTGGAGTAGAGCTTTCAGGAACAGAAGTCATTGCAGCAATTGGAGACTGAGTAATAGGAACTTCGAGTAAACTAGTCACAGGAGGTTCTTGTGTAACTCCTTGACTTTAAGTCTTAGCATGAATAATAACAGGAGGTTCTTATGTAGGAGGTTCTTGTGTGACTCCTGTCTCCTGTGCACCAGAAGGTTCTTGTGGGGCTTCTGTGCTTTTCATCTTTCCAATATACTTTCTGCTTGCTGCTTTTCTTTTCTTGCCTTTTGCTTGAGGAGATCTTGTAATCTTTGTTGACGAAACAGTTGCAGACTTAACACGTTTAGATTTCTTTTTTGGTCTTTCCTCATCTGACTCTTTTTCCTGATTCGGATCGAAATCAGCATCAGTTTCTTTTGTCTTTTCTGCCTCAGTCTCTGCTATAGTCTTCTTTGTAATTCTTTCATGAGAATCATCAGAATCATCATTCTCTAAAGTAGCAGAAATAACATCATCTTGTGTAGCTTTCACTGTTTCTTGACTTTCAATATTAATTGTTGCACTTGAACCTGCTTCGACTTGAACATTCTCAGGTTCATCTTCGTCTACGAGCATTGTTTCAATTTTCCTTGCAGCTCGTTTCTTCTTAGGCTTATCAGCTTCTGCCTTTAAGAACCATTCACTTCTAGCTTTTGGTTTAAATTCCTTAAACCATTCTTTCTTAGCGTTAAGCTCTTTCTCATCATCACTACCATCTTTCCTCCATTTATTATCTGGCGGCGCAATGTAGTTAGCATCTTTAATAGCTCCGAAAACTGGTTTTGCAACAGGAGCTGAAGCTTGCTTCTAAAACTTTATGAGCTTATTCACTGTCGTCTCATCAAGATGAATTAGATAAAGCACATCATTCGAATCCCGTGCTATATTCTTGTATTTCTCATCAATCAACATCTGCACGAATCTTGGATAAAGACATAGCCTTGAATCCTCCATGTTCTTCGACATATGTGTAAAGACAAGCTTTGAAAAGTTGAACGGCTTCTTCAGAATAAGCGTCGTTGCCATGCAGGCTAAATAATCTTGCACATCATTAGGACCTGCCTTGCGGTGACTAAAAGTATGGATAATAGCATGCGTTAGGAGCATGTAGGGGTTAGGCACTTCCCCTTTCTTCAATGTCGGCTTATTCACGCTTCCTTTGTAACCCATACGAAAGAAACATCCACGAACCATCTTTTCATCTAGATAAATTGGATCGTCTTCTTTATCGTTGAATTGTAACACTCTGCGTATATCATCTTCAGTTACAGTGATCGGTTTGACTTCATTGCCGACTTGCACGGTTGAAGTAATTGTCTTCTGATCATCACTTAAGCTTGCGTTCATCCAGAAGTGAAAGGTGTGTGATCTATACGAAACTTACGCTCTGTGATCGCTCGGTGAATAGGGCTTTCTTCTAAAAACTTCAATATACTCTCGTATTCCTTTAGCGGTGGACAGATCGACTTATCGAGCGTAATACATGTATTGTGCGTCTTTGAAAACTCAACATAAATTATACGCTCTGGTTCTTGAACCTAAAAAAAACGACACAAAACAATTAGCACGCTTTTCGAGAAAAATTTCACAAAATTTTCTAACATTTTATCAAGTTCGGGCGAACTTGATATCTGTGTTATATCAATCTGTATTACCCAAGTTCGCCCGAACATGCTTTATCAACATGTTCATTATAAGTTCGGGCGAACTTGTACTCTAAACAAAATTTCGAATTATACAAACTAAGATCGGTCGAACTTGATAACATGTCATTTAAATCAGATTTGATTAACAAGACTTTAATGCAAGTTCGGTCGAACTTGATAACAAGTTCGGACGAACTTATCATCTTCTCCAAAACGCAAACTTGTTCAACATGCCAATATCCATTTCAGTCCAATCAAAATCAGTTTTACAGTCGATTCTGATTATAAATTCAATTTTATTCAACAACACCCAGAACTATCTGATTTTGAGATTTTAGATCTGTCATAACAATTCTAGTTCAATCCACAGTTCAAATTTCTATTATATACCTCAGACATTGTCAATGGTGTGCAAATCACCAAGAACAATCAACAAATGGGCAGTATAACGACACTAAAATGTCAATTTCGCTCAGATCTCTCTCAAGTTCAAGTTCGCTCAAAGAACTAAGTTTGCTGTTAAATGAGTTCGGCCGAACTTGAATGGTATTTATACCATGTCAAGTTCGGGCGAACTTACAAGGCCAAGAAAAAAACAAAGCCCATCAGAAGTTCTAGCGGACTTATTCTTTATCAAAAACCAGCAATCTGCAAGTTCGGTCGAACTTGTTGTTTGTTAAACTTGATTTGTTTAGCAAGTTCGGCCGAACTTGCCAAACCCTAAAAACAAAACTTTTTCAAATTTTTCATTTTAACCCCTGAACTTTCCAACTTTTTATCAGTTATGAAAATCCACTCAGTTGACCAAGTCCAAGTTAATGACCTTGGTTAACCGATTTATCTGCCGAGTCCAAGTTAATGACCCCAGTTTGACCCGTTACGAACAAACTGTTGATATTTTCAAAAAAAAGTTTCAAGTTAATGAACTTTTTTATCATTTTGACTTTTCAGGTTTTACAAATTAGCTCCCAGCCTGTTGTCAAAGAGATTCCCACCGTTCTAGCATCTTACCAGACTTCGAAGACTCGTTCTCCAACATTTGTTTGCTGAAAACAATGTAGAAATAAAATCTTTTTGAATTTTTTTAAGTTTATGCTAAAACACACTAAAAATCTTTTTGATTTTAATATGTAAAGCTGATAAACTATGTACAGGACAATGTAAACTATGTAAAACATATTTACAGACATATTTTTGTGAATTCGTGTCTAAAGGATCATATCAGTTAATTGAGACATATCACAAGTACCGATGACCTTAAGATGACTTTAAGTTTTAAACTCGTTTACCTAGATTGTCGATATGTTTGTCCACTTAAGCTTTACCACGTTTCTCAACTGTTTCAAGATATGTTAAGGTAAGAATTATGAAACTTGACTTATCTGTGATTCCCACTTCTTGAATATACTCTCGTATCCGGATTCCCTAGATTTCATCTTACAGGTGAATATAGCGTAATTGATATCTGTATCTGGGTTATACGAGACCTTGAGAGCTCAGGTTAGTACTACCGTACAGACAAAGAGATGAAGGCTCGTCTTTAAGGTGTGTTCCACTTAAGGAATCTTTTTAGCACTGCACATGATTAGATCTTCGATTCTTTTCAATATTGCATGCAGTTTGGGTATTTTTAGCAAAAGTATTATAGAAGTTCTAGGCTATTTCTTCCACAAAATCAGAAGAACTTGTATAATACCCCAGATATCAACTCTCTATAAAGACCTCGTATCTCAGAATCAGGCAATCTTTCAAACGAAATTTCGGAGTACTAAGTCCATATATTCAAGATGTGTTAATCCACATGAATAAGCAGTTGCTAAATTTAGTTTATATCTTGAAAACAGTTTACTGAACGTGTTAAGCCTATCGATACATCCACAGTAAGACTCGTTTATCACTTTTAAACTTTCCATTTCTATAGCATACTGTGATAGTCCACTGATGTACTATCATTTCCTTATAAGACACTGAATTCTTTTTGTCTTTTTCAATGTTTTTGTACATTTTAAAATTTTCATATGTTTTTGAATTTTAAAATTTTTCGAATGTTTTTGTATTTTCTCTAATATTTCTCCCCCTAAAATCAAAAACAACTTTCTGGATTTTAGTTTTTAACAAAAATTTAAACTAGAAAGATATTTACAAACCAATGTGGATCACGCGAACTCGTCGTCCGATCCGTATTCAACCTCAGCGTCCGCACCTGTCAACAAATTTTTCATACCATTAATTCTCAGTAAGTATTTAAACCATGACAAAGAAAATTGTTTGGTATAAAAATCATCCTTTTGTTCATCGGTGTGGATTTTTTCTATTTGCACCAATTTCTTTTCGAAGCAATCACGAATGAAATGATAATGAATTTCAATGTGTTTTGTGCGTGGGTGTTGAACCAAATTTTTAGCTATATCTATGGCTGCCTTGTTATCAACAAACAACGGAGTGTCTAGAAATTGCAGACCATAGTCTCTCATCTGCTGTTGAATCCACAGAATCAGTGAACAACAGCTGGAGGCCGAGATATACTCAGCTTCACAGGTAGAGAGAGCGACCGTAGTCTGTTTCTTACACTGCTGGGTTACCATTGTTGTTCCGAAGAACTGGCATCCTGCTGTAGTTGATTTTGAATTCAACTCATCTACACCAAAATCAGAATCAGCATAGCCTGTGAGGTCAAAATTGTCATTTTTCGGGTACCACAAGCCGGTGCTTGGGCATCCTTTCAGGTATCTGAAGATTCGTTTCACGATCTGCATGTGTAAGATCCTCAGGCTTGACTGATATCTGGCGCAGAGGCAGGTTGGATACATAATATCTGGGCGCGATGCCGTCAGATACATCAGCGATCAAATCATCGATCTGTATAATGTCTCGTCAACTTTGGCTCCAGTCTCGTCAACACAAATCCCGTGATTTAGAGCAAGAGGCGTAGATAGAGGCTTCAAGCTTTCCATTCCAAACTTCTTCAAGATGTCATGAACATACTTAGTCTGATGAATGAAAATACCATCCGGAAGCTAATCTACTTGCAAACCAAGAAAGAACTTCATTTCGCCCATCGAGGACATTTCGAATTTCTTTTTCATGATTCCCTCAAACTCCTTGCAGTGACTATCGTTTGTAGATCCAAAGATGATGTCGTCGACGTAGATTTGAACTATAATCAGATGACCATCAACTTCTCTGATGAAAAGAGTACTATCCACAGTTGCTCTGATAAAGCCGTTGCCGACGAGATGTTGCGATAACGTCTCGTACCAAGCTCTCGAGGCTTGGTGTAGACCATAAAGAGCTTTATCCAATAGGTATGCTTTCTTCTTGTTGAGTGGATCGACAACCCCCAGTGGTTGTCTAAGGTACACCTTCTCGCGTAATTTTTCGTACAGAAAAGCCGCTTTGACATCCAATTGATAGACCTTAAATCCTTTCCACGATGCAAAAGCTAGAAAGATTCAAATAGATTCCAAGCGAGCTACTGGTGCGTAGACTTCCGTGTAATCTATCCCTTCCTGCTGGTGAAATCCCTTGACAACAAGCCTAGCTTTGTTACGACCAATAACCCCTCTACCATCATGTTTTCACTTAAAGACCCATTTTGTATCAATCGCTTTCTGATTTTCTGGTAGGACTTCAAGCTTCCACACTCCCAACTTCTCAAACTGCAATAGTTCTTCTTGCATTGCTTGTACCCAGTTTTCATCAGCTAAAGCTTCATTAACTGTATTTGGCTCTATCTGAGAGATGAAACATGAATAGAAGCAATAGTTCTGGGTTGGAGCAACGCAAGTGTAGAAACAACTGAGTGCTTTGTTAATTTGATTTCGAGTTCTAACACCAGTTTGAAGTTCTCCGATAATATTTGTTGACGGATGGTAGGAATATGATCGTGGCAATTCTTCACTTGGAACATATACTGAGTTTTGCTGATTCGTGATATTGAGATCAACGACCAATTCAACATTTGGAGAGCTTATGAAGCTTCATTTCTATTGCTCGGGTCTGCAGATTGATTAAGAAGACTTGTTATCTGCTCCATTTCCTCGTCTGAAGAAGATGATTCCCCATCAGCATCAAATGTTGGTGCTTCATCTGAATCAAAATTCTGATTCTGAGGTATACTGGGCTCCGTTGTTGTATTCACTGGTTCAGTAGAGGCATTTATTGGAGGAGTAGTAGGTGTTACTAATGTTTCAGAAACATTTTCAGCGGAACATCACTATTACCTGAACTTGCACCAGAAGAAGATGGTTCCAACATGGGTTGATTAATCACAATTGGTCGAACAATTTGTTCTTGATTCGCTGACTGGTGAAGATAATATAACGCTGCAACTTCTTCGTCAACGGTTCTTCGGGCAAATCAAATGACTTCCAAAGGTCTTGATAGTTAAACAGCCACGTGTCACCTCTCCTTTGAATAGGATCCATATAATTGAAACAATCCACGTGCTGTGGTACAATAACCTTTCTCAACGAAGAAACATATACTCTTCTCAACGGACTCGCACATCCGACAAAGAAACCTTCAAGAGATTTAGCTCCGAATTTGCCATCTTGGCCTATTACGGTACATGGCACACCGAATGGCTCTAAGAACTTCAAATTTGGCTTCCGTCGGTTTATCATCTCAAAACATGTTTTCTTTGTTGTGACAGTGAGAACCCTGTTTAGCATGTAGCAAGCCGCAGCAACTGCTTCACTCCAGAAGCTGATTGGAAGTTTAGAATCTGTACGCATGGTTCTCGCAGTTTCAATCAAAGTTCTGTTTTTCCGTTCAGCTACTCCATTTTGCTGTGGAGTATAGGGAGCACTAACTCGTGCAGAATCCCTTTTGGTTTTAGAATTCCTTCATTTTGATATTCTTAAACTCTATGCCGTTGTCACTTCTAATGCGTCTGACCGGCAGATGATAAAGGTTCTTGAGTTTCTTGAATAGAATAACCAAGTTCTCGAACGTTTTGTCTTTTGATTCTTGAAAAAATACCAACGAATATCTCGAATAGTCATTTGTCACGACCAAGCAGTATAAGTCTCCTAAGATGCTTCGAACATTTACAAGACCAAATAAATCCATGTGGAGACGTTCTAATGGCAACTTGATTGAGTTCAGAATTTTCTTCGGATGAGATTTCTTGATCTGCTTTCCCTTTTTACACTCTAAGCAGTGATCAGTCATATTAAAGCTCCGAAGATTTACACCATCTACTAGATCATTATGAACAAAGAAATTCATTTTTCGCAAATGAATATGCCCCATCTTACGATGCCAAAGAATAGAATTCTTTTTAGTAGCCTTTGACACGACGCCATTGGAGAGTTTTCCCCCGGCGACTATCCTTCCACCCTGGTTACCCGCAAATCCAACATATCCACCATTGATAGCTTTTATGTCAAATAGCAACGCTTTCATTCCCGTCATATGCCTGGATGCTCCACTATCCAAAATCCACTTAGAAAGTACGGATCTCTGGAGCCCCTGCACATTTCAACAATCTATTTAAAAAGCGAGACCCAAGCCTTTTTGGTCTTGGGTTGAATTGGATAACCATCATCAAAATTAAACTCACACTCATCAGCATAATCGAATCCACACTCATCTGCATAATCAAATTCATATTCATCATCTGGATTTTTTGTGATGTTTATGTTTGAAAACTTTACTGTCTTTTTATATTTTGAATTGTTACCACTTGTAGTTTTGACATTTTCAGATGTGGTTTCAATTATGATTTAGATTTTGATTCTTTCACGCTATCACTAGTCTTAACAAGCTCAGACTTAGTGATTTCAGATGTTATTGACCGTTTCTTTGCAATCCAGGCTTGAGATTTTATGTTAGCCTTCTTGATGTAAAAATTGTTTTCATTGGCCTTTGAAGTTTCACCTTTTTCAAAAACTGAATTTTCAAACTTAGGTTTGACTTCAGCCTTTGATTCAATTCTTTTCAAAATCTTTACAGGTTTTACAAACACTGGTTGTTTCGGTTTCACAACATTTGAACTTTCTTTCCTTCGAAGATAAGCCGGCTTTGATTTCGGACAGTAACGTGCAATATGACCAATTTCGTTGCACTTGAAACAAGTCCGAGAATCATGTGGATGTCCTTTAGTGGGTTTTACACCACTTGTTTTGACACCACTTGCAATTTTGGCTTTATCTCGAAGTTCTTTCTCTTTCTTGAACTCATCGTTTGATTGTTTCCCAATAAAACTTTCCTCATGAACCGTGTTCGTCCCATATACAAAATTCATGTTTTTATTCTTGTATTCATGAAATGGTGACACTTTCTTTTTAGGTTCATCTGATTCCTCTAATCCCAACCCAGCTCTCCTGTTTTCCTGATGATCACCACCATTCTTTCGGTAGTTGTTTCTTTTAGGTTTGGAATAGAATTTCTTTTCATTAATCTCCAGATCATCTGATGTGACTTCCACGAGTTTAAAGAATTTATCTAACAATTCTTCATCACGTTTTGAATCGGAAAACTTTCATCAAAGTATAATCTATCAGATTCATTAATCTTGTACATGACAACATTAGGATCATCACATATATCATTCTCCGATGTATCGTCATCTTCGGACTGTGAATCAGAATTCTTTGAGCTCGAGTCGGTGCTTTTAAAGCTGCCTTCATCAGAATCATTCAAAACATTCTCAACAACCTTTTTAACCACAGCATTACCATCATCTGTTTTAGTATAGATTACATCAATGTTCTCTGGCAACTCAGTTTTCTTTTCAGATAACAACTCAATGTTGAGTGCCTTATCCATTCCATCAGCGGATTTGCGACAATACTTCTTGCAAAGGGGTGGAGGAACATTGCTGTATTCTTTACCAATTTTCTTTTTAGGTTTCTCTTCCGATGGAATTGTCGAAAGGATGTGATCAATGACATATGCATTACATGTGTAACTTCTCAAAAGTCGTTTAACACGCTCTGTTTCAATTGTCATGTCCTGGAGTTGATGCTTAGTTTCAGCAATGGTGTTAATAGATATTAATCGCTTTTTGCTTATCCATTACTGTTCCTTTTAACATTCTTATGGTATCATGTTGTTCGATGTTATTTCTATCAAGCCTACCATAATCATTTTTCATTTTATCTTACGCTTCCTTCATTGTGTGATAATCGTATTTCAAAAGTTCATTGTGCACATTGTTTTCAGCGATGATCTTTGATTTTTCGGCACACTCAGAACATGGTTTGGTACATTTTGTACAAGGTTTCTAAAACTCTACAACTTGTACTTTGACAACTTCATTTACCTCTGGACCTACCTTGGTTAGATTTGCCATCAAGGCTTTGTCGGTAATGTCCTTGAGGTTTTTGGCATTCACTTCTTTAGTAACATCAATGACCACTTCATCAGTTGATTTCTTCTCAGGAACTTGCTCCTGAGAACTTCCATCAAAATTACCTGCAAAACTTTCACAAGAGTTAGGAGATAAAATTCCTTACTTCTGCATGTGCATATACCCCTCTTCTTCATGTTGTTGTTGCAGATATTGTTCCAGCAGAATATTCTACAAAGCCGCTGCTTCTTCTGCAGAAGTATCTTCAACAATTTCAGCTATTAATGCAACTCCGGTCTTTTTACCGATGTATGAGTTCCAGTCGAAACCATCATCTTCCTTTGATGCAACCATAGCTTTCTCATTGCTGCTGTTATTTCGTTTCTCTTGGATTTCAACCTGAGTCTTCTTTGGAAATGGCTTGTACTGAAGTGACTTCTTGTAATACTCATTGCCTCCTCCGAACGGACTCTGATTTCCTGTTGCTTCAGGATTTTTGCATTCTCTCTTGAAGTGACCCTTTTGGCGACATCGAAAACATGAAACTTTTGACTTGTCGAAGCCCAACTTGTTGCTAGAATTTCCGATATCTCGGCTAGTGAGAGCAACGAACTTTGTGACCCTTCGGATAATAGATGCTAAACTCCACTTGATATCCATCAACTCGAGTTCTTCTTCATCCACTTGGTCATAATCTTCTGCTGTTATTTCAGGATGTCCAATTTTACCGGCAACAAGACTTTCATATGACTCCAGAACAGTGCCAAGAAGAGACATATGTTGTTTAGCGACTTGTTCCTAAACAACATTGTTCAAATTTACTATGATGTTGCACTTGTATACATTCGAATCAGAATTTGATTGTTGATTCTGATTTGCTTGACTTTGATAAGATGAATTTGAACCAGTGCTTGAGAACGAACTCTGTGGACTCTGATCATAATGAGGCTATGATTGACTCTGGTTTTGTGGAGAAGCATTCATGTTCGCACTAAGCGCTGTCCCAATTTTCGGACTTGAAATGTTGTCTTGCATTCCACTTTTGTAGTACAACCCAACATCTTGAACTACATTAGCGTTCTTTGACTTTGCAATCTTCAATAGTTCCATTTCATGGCCTTCGAGTTTATCGATAAATGTTGACAGCTTGAAGAATTCCCATTTATCGCTTTCCTTCAGAACCATTAGATAAGTAGTCCACTCTCCATCTGGTAGAGCGTGTGCAAGCTTGTCGATGTACTCTTGTTCCGTCTTCTCAAGTCCGTGTCTTCGCATTTGAACTTTAAGATGACAGAAGCGTTCAATCATCTGCTTCATCGTCTCACCCTTCAGCATGTTGAAGATATCGAACTCTTTCATAATGAGAGATTTCTTGCTTTTGAGCATCTTCGCGCTTCCTTGATACTTCTTTTGAAGTGAGAGCCAGAGATCTCTTGCTGTTGTGTATTCTGGTAGCAAGACGAGAATATCTTCTTTGACGGATTGTTGGATAAGACTGATCATCTTTTTCTCAGCAAAGTATTCCTCTTTCGGTACCGTCGAGTAATTGTACTTCTCAAGAACTTGCTGATGTTCATCCACCAGAACAGTGTAACCTCTTTCAGTCGACACCCAGCCTGCGAAATGCATGGCTTGAACCCAATACGTAAATTTCTCTCTCCATGATTCATACTCGTCCATGCTCATTAGCTTGGGCGGTTTAACAGTCGTTCCCATTTCGTTATCAAGATTAACTTGATGAATCACGTTGGCATTTGACGAACTAGCTCCGGACATAAAAGCTCTTTGAATATCATCCATCGTGAATAACGGGACGTGTATACTGAAAATACTCAAAAACTTTTGAAAATGTTAGATCTACTACAAGTTCGGTCGAACTTGTAGTTTGGAATGAAGAATTCTCGATTTTGTCATAAGTTCGACCGAACTTGTGACTTTTGATTTGAAAATTTTTACTTGATCTTTGGTCGAACTTGAGACACAAACAACCAGAACCTCGAGCGAACTTGCAATCAGAAATTTGATGAAACTCTAGCAAGTTCGGGCGAACTTACACAAAATTTCCTTGAAATTACACAAGTTCGGTCGAACTTGCTATAAAATCAGTGAAAAATCAGTAACTTCGAGCGAACTTGATCAAGATTTCTTCAAAAAAACTACTCAAGTTCGAGCGAACTTGCTAAAAAATCACTTGAAAAGTGACTTTTTAGATCATGTTCGGCCGAACTTGATTAACAAGTTCGATTATTAGGGTTTTGGAAAACATGGTTTTTTCAAAATTTTGACATTTCGGTTGAATTTGGTCTCCAATCTTTCAAGGGTTTATCTTTGTTGTATTTTACATGATATATTCAAAATTGAGAAGATTTTGACCATGAATTCTTCATTCTATGTTCAAAAGTTATGAAAAGAGAAGAATGAAGTAGAAATAGAAGTGTTCTTGTCTTGATACTATCAAATCAGGCTGTTCTAGCTCTGATACCACTTGTAGGACCGATCCTCGATGCTAAGGAACCTAAATTTGATATCTAACTTCCATAATAGCGGAAATATTACGTCGTGTTTACCAATAGACAAGAATTAATAAGTTAATCATCAGTTTCATTGATTAAACGTTAAGATTACAAACTGACAGAGATTCGCCTCCAAAATGCCAAAGTTTTAAATGAATGAGGCTAGCTAGGTATTTATACTATTGCAGTTCGCCCTAGAGGACTCAAGTTCGCCCGAACTTGCTACTGCAAGTTCGGCCGGACTTGTCTACATATGACATACCATGGGCGAACTTGGCTAAACTATACATAAATACTTCATATACCTAGCCTATTCAGCTCTATACTATACAGACTCGATATAAGACTAAGACATAGACATTATGCACTAACAAGTGTGGATTCGATTATGCTGATGAGTGTGAGTTTGATTTTGATGATGGTTATCCAATTCAACCCAAGACCAAAAAGGCTTGGGTCTCGCTTTTTAAATAGATTGTTGAAATGTGCAGGGGCTCCAGAGATCCATACTTTCTAAGTGGATTTTGGATAGTGGAGCGTCTAGGCATACGACGGGAATGAAAGCGTTGTTGTTCGACATTAAAGCTATCAATGGTGGATATGTTGGATTTGCTGGTAACCAAGGTGGAAGGATAGTCGCCGAGGGAAAACTCTCAAACGGCGCTGTTTCATTCGATCGCGTGAACTATATTGCAGAACTTGAGAATAATCTTCTGAGTATATCGCAGATTTGTGACAAGAAGTTCACGGTGCATTTCAACGACAAAGAGTGTATCATCTTGAAGCCAGGTTTCATAATACCAGATAAGTGGATTTTGATACGAGCACCACGTGAGAATGATCTATATGTTCTTGATATGGGTGTCGCTACCACTTCATCAAAAGCAGCGCAATGTTTTGTGACAAAGGCTACTGAAAAGGATTCTATTCTTTGGCATGGTAAAATGGGGCATATTTATTTGCAAAAAATGAATTTCTTGGTTCATAATGATCTTGTAGAAGACGTGAATTTTCAGAGCTTTAATATGCTGATCATTGCTTAGAGTGTAAAAAGGGAAAGCAGATCAAGAAATCTCATCCGAAGAAAATTCTGAACTCAATCAAGTTGCCATTAGAACGTCTCCACATGGATTTATTTGGTCCTGTAAATGTTCGAAGCATCTTAGGAGACTTATACTGCTTGGTCGTGATAGATACTATTCGAGATATTCGTGGGTATTTTTTCAAGAATCAAAAGACGAAACGTTCGAGAACTTGGTTATTCTATTCAAGAAACTCGAGAACCTTTATCATCTGCCGGTCAGATGCATTAGAAGTGACGACGGCACAGAGTTTAAGAATATTAAAATGAAGGAATTCTGCAACGCAAAAGGGATTCTGCACGAGTTTAGTGCTCAGCAAAACGGTGTAGCTGAACGGAAAACATAACTTTGATTGAAACTGCGAGAACCATGCTTGCAGATTCTAAACTTCCAATTAGCTTATGGAGTGAAGCAGTTGCTGCGGCTTGCTACACGCTAAACAGGGTTCTCACTGTCAAACCAACAAAGAAAACATGTTTTGAGATGATAAACCGACGGAAGCCAAATTTGAAGTTCTTAGAACCATTTGCTGCGCCATGCACTATAATCGATCAAGATGGCAAATTCGGAGCTAATCTCTTGAAGGGTTCTTTGTCGGATATGCAAGTCCGTTGAGAAGAGTATATGTCCTTCGTTGAGAAAAGCAACGAGTCCGTTGAGAAGAGTATATGTTCCTTTGTCTGAATCATTAGCAACACCTACTAGTCCTCCAACAAATGCCTCTACCGAACCAGTGAATACAACAACGGAGCCGAGTATGCCTCAGAATCAGAATTCTGATTCAGATGAAGCACCAACATTTGATGCTGATGGGGAATCATCTTCTTAAGACGAGGAAGTGGAGCAGATAACAAGTCTTCTTAATCAATGTGCAGGCCCGAGCAACAGAAATGAAGCTTCATCAAGCTCTCCAAGCATTGAATTGGTCGTGCCAATTCACACGTTCAGCCATCGCAAAGCCGGGTTAGATGATGTTTAAGATTATTTGGCTAGCATGGTAACGGCGCTTATTTTGAAGAAGCCGTTCAATGTTTCTAAGATGGTTTTCGTTCACATGTCGAAGAATATGGAGGATTCAAGATTGTGTTTATATCCAAGATTTATTCAGATGCTGATCGATGAGAAGTATCCCAACATTGCTCGAGATCTGAATGACGTTCTTTATTTGGTTCATCTCGACGAAACCATAGTGAATTCGGAGCAATTAAAGATTCAAATTATGTATCGCCACCTGGAAACAAATGGAGAAAAGAAGGTAGCGATGATGAGAATGAGATTAAAGCTGAACGAGAGTGGTTTAAAGAATTCAAACCGAAGTTAAGGAGTGAATGGTTTTTGAAAGCTGAAGCTGATAAACCAAAGAAGAAGCAAGCGTCAAAGAAAGCTGAAACTTTGCTTGTCGATGAGGAGGAGACTGAGAATGTTGAGGCAGTGGCTGGATCTAGCGCTGCAGTCGTTAATGAGAGTCAAGAAACAATGAAGTCGACTCAAGAAGAAGTAATTTCTGCTACGTCTGAAAATGAAGAATCTGATAAAGAGCCTGAAAAGACAGAGGCTGAAATAAGAGCAGAAAAAGAAAGGAGACGTGATGCAGATTTTGATCTGAATGCAGAAATAGAATCTGATGAGGAGAGGCCAAAGAAAAAGACTAAAAGAACAAAGTCTCCTGCAATCGAAATATCTAAGAAAACTACAGGGTCACCTCACACTAAAGGGAAACGAAAGGCCAAGAAAGCTCAGAAAGCGGTGAGCAAAAGATACAAAAGCAAAGTGAAAACACAGAAGCCACACAAGAACCTTCTGGTGCTCAGGAGAAAGGAGCAACACAAGAACCTCCTACACAAGAACCTCCTGCTATCATTCATGCTGAAGCAGAAAGGCAAGGAGTTACATAAGAACCTCTTGTGTCTGAGTTTGTTAAAATTCCGATCGCTGAATCGCCGAGTGCTCATAAGACTTCTATTCCTGAAAGCTCTACGCCAAAGAAGTCTACACCGAAAACAGCAACACCAAAAGACTCAACACCAAAGACACCGAGGGGAAGTATGTTTGGTGATATGCCACACGGTCCTATAAGTCTTGAAGATTTGGATGACTTTTTCCTTGAAACGAATGCTGAAATGTTAGAAAAGCGTGTGAAGGTATTATAAGATAAAGTTGCGCAGATTGAGTTAGAAAAGGCTGAGCTCGTAAAGAAGGTGAATAAAAGTGAAGTCGAAAAGGAAATTCTTGATGATAAAGTGAAGGTGCTTGGAAATGAACGAGAATATTACAAGGCGTTGATAGAAAGTCTGCAGGACGCTAATGAAAAATTACAAACAGAGATTGCAGAATTTAAGAAAATTCAAGCTCTGAATGATAGAAGATTCATCAGATTACAAAAGGTGTTATCTAATAATCTGAATATTGATTTTATCGCCGAATACGATCGTCTGGATCGTCAAGAAGCCAAGGAACGTGCTGAAAGAGAATTGGCTGAGGGTGGTAAAGGGAAGCAGGTAGAGGGAGAAGTCCCTAAATCTACTACTGAGAAATCTTCTGATGTCCCCGAGAAATCTACTGAAGATGTTTCAAAAGCTTCTGAGTCTGATATACAAAAGGTTGACGAATTTGTCAAGCCTTCTGATCCTATTGTCGTTACTAAAGAAAAAGATAATGAAGAAGCCGAGAAAGAAGATACGAATGACAAAGAGGAAGAAGGATATGAAGATTGGAATGTAGCGGATGACGATGACGATTTTGATCAGGGTGATGATGATTTTGTTCAGGGTGGTACTGGGTTAAAGATCAATGAAGCTAAAGTTTCTGATGAATTTGATTTTTCTGATCTGATGGACGATGAATCTAATCGAATGGAAGATAAAAGACAGGGGGAGTCAGGGCAAAAAGGGCCTTCAGATGATATTGATATGTTAGATGTTGATCGTTTTGTGAAGCCTATGACTGTAGTACCTACGAAGCCTTTGATATTGATGTTGGAACATAATGTTGAAGAAGGTGAGTTTGTACATAATTATTCGAAAGAAGATCTGGCAAAGCTAGTTGAAGCTGAAGTTGAGAATTTAGAGTTTGATTTTGAAGAGATAATGAATGTCAATACATTTGAGCCAAAAGAGTATCAGTACGAAAGAAGGTTTGAGGCCGATGAGTATAATCGTGTGATTGTTGAAGACTGGTCCTCAGATGATGAAACAGAACAGAAAGATAAGTATGTTGGTCAGGATTCAGAAGTTTTCCTACATTTGAAGAAATGTATAAACAGCTAAATGAAGATATGTTGAAAGATAGGATTGCTGAAGAGCTTCGTGAAGGAAAATTCCTAGGCCAATGACCAAAGAAGAGATAGCTGAAGCGAGAAAGACCTGGTTCAAGGAGATGCCTCGTGAACGTAAGTTTCGACGTCCACTAGCATTCTTCACCGGAGATAAAAATGTTTCTTTGGGAGATATATTGAGTTGGGGATGGTTTAAGGAGCTCAACGTATATGCAATCAAAAGAGAGTTTGGAGTGCAATACTTCAAATATCTTGCTGATTTAAAGACTTTGCCGTATTGGGATATGGAAGAGCTAGTGCAAACAGTGAATGTTACTTATCAGATGAAGACAGTTGATCAATTACTGTTGAAGACGATTAAGTACGAAGCTGAAAAAGGTTGGAATCACTGGAAGCCGTTTATTCCGAGACGAAGAATAAAGATTAACAAGGTTACAGGGGAAAGGGACATAACGTTGATTATGAAACGTCCTAGAGCCATGAGGAATATGCCACTTATGCCGATCGAACAGAACTTTTATCCTTTATTCAAGTGGTGGCAGATTGATCCAGCTACTTATGAAGCAGTGATCGTATTAAAGTTTGAAGATCACTTAGATATTGCTAAGGAACGAGTTGAAGTGATGGGTTATCAAGGTATGAGAGGATTATGGAGGACGATAAGGATTCTAGATCCTATGTGGTTGGTAAACTGCTCGAGAAAAGATACAAAATGCCTTTTCTACAGCAAGATTGTTTTGAAGAAAGAGAAAAGGTACAAGCGATGCAGTATCAGAAAGTTATCAACGTTTGCTATGCATGTGAAGTGAATTCAGGGAAGATGTGGCAGACAAAGTGGAGGGATCTGGAGAGAGTTGAATTTCTAAAGGAAGAAACCAGAAGTGAGGCGATTAAAGAAAAGATGGAAAAAGCGGTAAGGAAAAGTTCGCTCAAGATGGGTAACTTTAAAAGACCACCGCCAACTGATCAAACGTCGATCCGAAACAAGAGAGACAAAAGAAGCCGTACAAGAACTTCTTTGGTCGGGTACGTTAATGTATATATGAAGACAGAGTTTTGAAGACTGATAAAAGACGAAGACGATATCTAAGGGGAGTCTGTTGGTTCAGAATGTCTATGTCTTAGTCTTATATCGAGTCTGTATTGTATAAAGCTGGATAGGCTAGGCTAAGAAGTATTTATGAAGAGTCTTAGCCAAGTTCGCCCATGTGATGACATGTTTAAGCATGTACGCCGAACTTGCATAGGCAAGTTCGGGCAAACTTACACATGTTGGGCCGAACTTGTAAACCTATAAATACCTAGCTTGTGTGTCTCATTTGTAACTTTGGCATTGTAGAGGCGAAGCTCTGTCAGTCTGTAATCTGAACGTTTAATCAATGAAACTGACGATCAACTGATTAAATCTTGTCTATTGGTAACACGACGTAATATTTCCGCTATTATGGATGTTAGATATCAAATTTAGTTCCTAAGCATTGAGGATCGATCCTACACATGGAAGACAAGAATTCAAATAGCATTAGGAGTAGCTCAAGCCCTTTCGCTCCTTCACAGAACTCATAATCAAATTGATAATTTCTCCATTAAGCTACATCATATTGCTAGACCAGGTAATTTCATTACTTATGATGCAATTGTGACAACCAGTGGTTTTATTTCTCATTTTGCAATGTAGAACTTCAATGCAAAGCTTTCTGATTTTGAATCTGCAAAACTAGCATATGGTGATTTATACAAGGAGAAGGTTTACGTCGATCCATTGTACTACTACAGTCGACCGAGTATGTACTACTACGGTCGACCGAGTATGTATCTCCTAGCTTTATGTAGATATGATATGGAAATCATAACCGACTTATATATATTAGTTTAGTGGTTTAACAAAATGATGCAAATATTTCAGAGAAGTCTGAATTTAAGGGCATTATCCATTCTTTTGGAGTAGTATTGTTTTAGATACTAAGATACTAACTAGTGCAACGTATTGATTATGAATTTGGTAAAGCAAAACTACTGCGAAGCATGTCAAATCGGAAAGAGAGCATGAGGAGAGAACTGGTCCACGCCTACCCAATGTAGATGACATTACTATTATAGAGGCGATGAAATTAGCTTCCGTTGCGTACCGTTGTGTTGATAATCCTTATAATTACTATGATTGAAGCATTCACTGTTTTAAGACAACTTTGTTCCACATATAAATAAATGTACGTGGCCAAGTTAGCCATCACTAGCCTCCCCTTCCCTACCAAACTTCCCTTCTAACTTCATGTACAAAACACGTTGAATACTACGTGGACAGATTCCGCACGTATACATATTGTCACGTAGATTTCGTTCAAACAAACCAATCCAATTCATGTGCTTTTAGATATCTAAGGTAATTTATTGTTCCTTATACTGACACGTTACCATACCACTTTTTTTCACTTTTTTGACTGCAACTGTAATAGCTTTATTGGTTTTAACTACACCCGAATAAAGCATTATTTTTTATTAAAACCTTATATAAATGTTATTGCTATTTTTAATTAAATTGGACAAATAAAATTATAAACTCCATTAAGTTAAAAAAAAGTACAATAAAGTTTAAAATCCTAAAAAACTTTAAACAAAACTACTCGTAGTCTTTCTCGTTCTCCTCCTCCATCTTGCTTAGGATCCATTGCACGACTGACTTATTCTGTAAAATTGAACTGAAAGTGAACGTGCATAAAAACTCCTACCTAATTAGGGGCGGACCCACCCTATTCGTGGGTGGGCGGCCGCACCCTTAAAAAAAATTAGGGTTAATTTCCGCGAAAAATCCCGACCGCACCCCATGGAAATTTTCGTCCGCACCCCGTCGAAAAAAATGTTACGAATTTTTATAAATTTTTTTGTGAACACGGATTGAAACCCGGCCTAATATTGTGAACAAGTTAGCACACTATCCATTAAATAAACTTGTATTCAATTCAGTCTATTAAGCCCAAGTTATTATCAATTAAAGCCCAACCCAATACAACTCTAACTAACCCACAATATCAGTCCAATACACAAAATTCCCAACTCCCGCCCTCATCTGTCGCTCCGGACTGCAGAACGTCGACTGTAGCCCCACCCTCATTCGAAATTCCGACATCAGCAGCAAAATTTCGACCACTGTTTTCTTCTAATCGCAAATATAAGACAGGTGCATGGTTTGTTTTTTGTTATTTTAATGTTTTAGTTTATGTAATTTTGTTCAAGACTTAAGAGATAATAGGAAGAAGGGTTAAAAAAGTTTGAACTTTTATGTATTTTGAGGTATTTTTGGGGTTGTTCTAGTCTTTATAGGATGGGTATTTTGTTTCTTAATCTCTTTTTATTATATGAAGGAGTAGTTCCGATCGCAAAAATTCACGCCGGAATCGCAAAAATTCCGGCCACAACAGTACCGAATCGCAAATATAATTGAGATACCTTGATTTGTTTTTAGTTATTTTGATGTTTAAGTGGTTTTTTCAAGAGATGATAGATATATATATTTGTTAAAAAGGTTTAAATATTATGTGTTTTGATGTATTTTTGGGTTGTTCTAGTCTTTAGTAGGGTGGTTTTGTTGATTATATGATTGTTGATTGGTAAACAACAATTACTAGGGCTTGAAATTCAATTTTTTAAATTGAAAATTAGGGAATATGGGTTATGGTTGAACACTTGAAGATCCTTGTTTATTTTGTATGTGATAGGATTAGGAAGGAACCATGAGTAGGGAAGTTATGGCGTGATTTCTCAAGAGGAAAGGGGTTGGACCACTTTTTGCCGGTTTCTTCTAATTAAAGACCAATGTATGTTTTTTTGAACTTTGATGTCTTTTTGTTGTTAGGTTACTTACTTATGATGGTTTTTTATAATGTTTACTTGTTTTACTTGAATCTTTGTTTGTTAATATGATAGGAAGTTAGGAACTAGGGTTTGAGTGTTTGAAAATCGAAATTGAACCGACCTGACCCGCTATGAAACTTTGTTTGTTTATGTTTACTTGTTTTACATGACCCGACCCGATCCGAACCGCAATGAAACTTTGTTTGTTTATGTTTACTTGTTTTACATGACCCGAACTGATCCGACCCGCTTATGAACCAAAATTTTTTTATATAGCTATGGGTCTAAAATCTTTAAAAAATTTCGCACCCACAGGAAAATAATCCTGGGTCCACCACTGTACCTAATAAGCTGTGAAATAAACTGCCCAGTATGTGTATGAGCTACAACCCACATCTACATGCCCACGTGCTGATTGGCCGGATCAGAATTAGTCAACAGACTAAACCCTTTCAACTGGAGAAACATAGGTTGGGTATGTTTGGCAAAAGTAGCTAGTGGTTGTTGGCTAGAAGCTGGTGGCTGGAAGCTCTAGCTTTTTAAATATGTTTAGGTGTTTGGCAGAGTAGCTAGAGCTTTTGATAAATGTATAAAATGACCAAAATTGACATAAAAAAACATAATAGTCATTTAGAGGTTAAAATAGTTATTTTTCCCCTAAAAGCTTGTAGCTCCTTCTAAACGCTACTAGTAGGAGCGTTTAACTAAAAGCTTCAAGCTCCTAACCTAAAAGCTTCAAGCTACTCCAACCAAACAAGACTCTTTATTGAGTATGGGCTTTTTCTTAAAAGCTTAAAGCTAGAAGCTCCTAAAAGCTTCTAAAAGCTTCATGCCAAACATACCCGTTATAGAAGCCACATCATCATCGACTTGTTTTGCAACATATGTTCTGTTCAGTTCTGTATAGTGACGTATGTTAGTATTTGGCGGCATGACCAAAACAGAGCGGATGTAACAGTAGAATGAAACACACAGAATTTGTTTGAGGGAATGAAGTATGATAGAATAACTAGAATTGTCAATTGATTGAAACGGTATAAAACCAACCCTACTAATACTATGTGAACCGGTGCCTCTGATCAGTTAATCCGGGTTGATATAACTTTCACATGAAAAGATGTTACGTATAATACCTAGGATATATAAAAATATTTACAGAATATTTTTACATAAATAATATATTAAGTTACTAATCTTAATGCACACATTATATTCCAACAAGGTAGTTTTCTGCATTAGATAACTGTATACAGATCGAGAACGCGTGTAGAAGTGGTAAAGATGAATTATAGTCAACTGAAAATATTCCTTCTTTTTTCTGGAGAAAGACTGAAGAAGGGTCTCCCATTTATAACATCTCCCTGTGGTAAAAATAATAAAAACTATCATAACTTATTTATCAGATGTTAAAATGTAAATGTTGAAATTAAACAAACCTGAAGGAAAAGGTCAAAACTTTCATGTGAATTTGATCTTGTATTAGACTGGACCTTGTTAGTAAGTATTCTCAGTCTGTAGCCAACATCCGAACCGTCACAATCACATCTGCCACAAGATCTCGACCGCTGGATTCGCGATGAAGGTTCGGGTGGGTTTAATCTTGTATTAGATTGGACATTGTTAGTAAGTGTTCTCAATCTGCGACCAACATCCCAATCGTCACAATCAGATCTGCCACAAGATCGCGACCGTTGGATTAGCGCTGAAGGTTCTCCTTTTCTTGGTACACAATGATGACCGCCAGGTAGAATAACCATCATGCTAAAACAATCTTGATTCTCTTCAGCATCCTCCTTTCTTGGAAACCTTACAACAATATCTGCCAGCTCATATTTATTTGGACATATAAGATTCCGTGGTTAGGTTGGCCTGAGACAACAGAGGATAAAACAAACTCCCTAGTGGTACAATTAGTAATTGAAGGACTTGAAACCTTCATTTGGGCTGTTACATTAGGGAGATAACCATGCCCTTTACCTTTAGGGCCATAATATAACAAACCACGTTTCTTTCTCTTAACTTCGCGAACTTTGAAAAACGTATAAATCCAACTGTGTGTGTCATCTTTCCCAGTTAAATTTATTACTTTTGCTGCGACGATATTGTTGTTTGTATCATCAACTACGAATTTAAATAAAGGACGGCCATTTTTAACTACCATCTGAAAAAGAGCTCGTTTTCTTGATGACGATGATGATGATGATAAATTCATTTCATTCCTACTCCTACATGAATTATCATCTCGGAACTCCTCACAATTTCCCAGACCCATCTTCACTTATTTTTTTTAATTTTGAATCTTCAGGTGTATTTTGAGATATTGGATCTGATTTTACTGTTTTTGTAGCAGATTTAGCAGCTTCAGGAGAAATGTTTAAATGAGGTTGGAGAGATGATCTACCACTTACAATTCTGCCAGATGGCGAATGTTTTTTGGTTCCAATAACAACCTGTTTGTGTTGATGATGAGGATATTGCCATTTAATCATTCTACCAATTGACAATATGCCTGCCGTTGGCTTTACAGGGGTGTCGAATTTATTTGTAATCTCACACAAAGTTCAAGAGCGACCAGAAACTCTGCCATTTCAGGGCGTTTTATTGAATTACTACTCAGACAACGGTCTGCAATCTGCACATATTTCTTCAATCACTTGGAGATATCTGGTTCTTGATATTAAGATCAATGATACTATACACTTTATCCTTCTTTATAGATTCATGAGCCCACTTTACCAAACTACATTCATCATGGTTGAGACTGTTATCCAGTGCAGCCCTCCCACACAACAACTCGAATAATCCCACCCGAAAGGCAAACACATCTGATTTCCTTGTTAACCGTCCAGTCAAAAATACTCTGGATCGAGATAGCCAAATGTACCCCTAACAAGCGTATTGACATATGCACCTGATGCATTTGTTGGGCCAATTTTGGATAATCCAAAATCGGATATCTTAGCAGCAAAATCTTCATCCAACAGAATATTTGAGCTTTTAACATCTCGGTGTATGACTCCATGTTGGGTGCCTGTTCCGGTATGAAGGTAATGCAATCCTCTAGCGGCACCTATGCTTATCTTTAGTCGTTGTACCCAACTCAGAACGGTCCCATATTTGTGCAAATGACGGTCAAGGGTTCCATTCGACATAAAGTTGTAGATGATGATCATCTCTGAGTTATCGTTACAATAACCAATCAAAGACACAAGATTGCAGTGCCTCAACTTGGTAAGCATCTCGATTTCAGCCCAAAACTCGGTTGCTCCTTGGCTGGAATCCAATAAGTCCAATCGTTTAATGGCAACAATAAAAGTTGCACCATTTTCAACAGTGATGGTAGCTTTATACACCTTACCAAAACCACCCTTCCCTTCAACCAATGAATCATCCAAATTTTGGGTAGCTGAGAGAATCTCATCAAGTGAAAATTGGTGACATAATTGTGGGAAAGGCAATGATCGCATCTGAGTTTCCATTTCACAAAAAAACAATGACTATTTCGAGAAGTAGTTCTGCTATAACAAAATAGAAACCAATAAAAACCTACCCCGGTCAACAAACAACACCTTGAAAAATACTTGACGCCTGCACTAAATGGCTTTTTTTGTTGAAGAAACAAGTGTCCATTGAAGTGGCTGTCCATCTTACTTTAGACAACTAACAAAGGACAATAACATTTAACAAAAAAGGAATCTAGAAGAATGTTTGGTGGACCGAGCCATTGAACCGAGACCTATATTGATATTAATCAGTTTTCCTCAGTTTAGAGTAGTAATAATGTAAGGATCAAAATGTAATTGTTGAATAGTTTATATTGTCAAAAAATACAACTAACCGACTATCACTTAGTTCGTTTGAACATGTCCTTCAACAAGGCATCACCCCTTAACGAAGCATCATGTATTTCTAAACTGATTTATTTGAGTTATCCTTTTCATTTTGTGAGTTCAAATTGCTTGAATCAATGCCTACCTGAAAAGAAATTATCGGAGTCAAACTAGTAAAGTCGTAAAATGGGTATTTTAAGTGATCAAACTTCCTAATGATCATCAAACTTGTCACTAAATTTGGAGCACTATAGGATGGATCAGAATAATTGGGATACAGTCCCAGGTGAGTAAATTTCACCCCAACATAATACAAGCAACCTTCCCTCATAATCTATTACATATGCTGCATGTTTCTCTCCTTATAATAGCTAACCATAAGACTGGCACCTATTTTCAGTAAACATACAGTTTCTAGAATGACTAATGAAGTTCAAGATCATCATGTTACTGTACTGTTCCAATACAAATTGCTACCGCAGATCCAACTCCAACAACTACTATCGTAGCTACTGCATTCTACTCTATAGATACACAAAGAAGGCCATAATGCTAATTGAACAACAAGAACCAAGAAGGGATTGGAGATGAAGATACTCCACTCAACACTAAAGCAAAAGCAAGAGTAAGCTGAGATTTGAAGACGAAGATGCTGATGCTCAAAACACCGGTGTCTAGAACCGGACGGGAAACCGTACGGAAATTCTTTTGACACGTTTTAGGTCGGCTTGAAGCTCTTCTAGATTGGCTAAACTTCAGACATTTGTGGTCTGGATTTAGGTTCTATGTTAAGACATCGTGAAGAAAGTGTAGCTGCAGTGAAAGCGCCTAGAATACTGTCCTTCCAATCTGGTGTCCATAATCCTAAGCAACTTTCGCTTGTCTCCTAAGTACGGTTTTGTCCATCCCACAACATCTTGCTTGATGCCCATTTTTCTTTATCCATAGCATGGCGACCGGAGAGCAGTTCTAGCAAAACAACCCCGAAGTTGAACACATAACTCTTTGCAGTTAACCGACCTGTATGTCAGAACACTAGTGTTTATGTGCTTTCATAATCATGTACGAACAAGGTTTGATGTGTAAATTGTATGAATATGGAATATAAACTTGTATTGATTAAGTGTATTTACAAATGAAAAGAACCTCTCAATTTATAGGGGAAGGAGGACCAACAAGTAAATACTAATTACATATAGGGACACCTATAATATATAGCCTTTTTGGGCAAAGACATCTATAATTGTAGTTAGTGTTGGTACAGTTTTGTGCCTGTAGCTTGTTCTTAGCTAACGGTAGTCTGTACGGTCTTTGTTTGGTGTTTGTAAAGTTTTGGTCGAGTCGGCCAAGTCAAGATATCCTCCTATCTTGACTTAGCACGACGTTTGGTTTACTAGTGTTGTAAAACAGCTGCATGTTGCAGTCTGTTAGTTGTTTGTATTTTGTTTTCTTAGTGAACTGTGCTTCTGTTGGACAAGGGCATCCTACGAAGAATCCACATTCTTCGTAGGACAACATGCTAACGAACAATGGATTGTTCGTTGATCAGGAAGGCTACAAAGAGTCATCCTTTGTAGTATTGATGGTTCGTGGTGAAGACCCATGAAGAATCATTCTTCGTGGGATATCCATTTGTTCGTTGGCCAGCAGCCTTCTTCGTAGGGCTGCTGGTTTACCTTGCCTATATAAACAGAACCTTATCTCACAGTTTCATTAAGAGAGTCCCTAGAGAGTTTACACTGTGTGTATGTGTATGTACTGATTCTCTTCCTGTTAATCAAAGATAGTGAATCTTTTGGTTACCTTGTGTTTGCTTATACATTGTTTTGCTACGGTTTGTGTACACACTTGGATTCCGCACTTGTGTGTGTTTAACAAACAAGGAAGTAGGTTATCTTGATCCTCCAAGTGGACCTACAAGTGGTATCAGAGCTTTGGCTCTCTTCCTTGTTCAAAACCGAGGAAAATCTTGTATGTGAGCTTGTTTGTGAAGTGTTCTTGAAGGATTTTTGAACTTGAAAGCTAGAAAATTTAGTTTTTCCAGAAATATTGCTCAAAAGTCTGTGTTAAACTTGATATTTGAAGATACTCTTTCTTAAAACTTGACTAAAACAAGTGTAGACTGTTAAGGTTTAGTTTTTCTTAAGAATTTCGGTCAAAGTTTGTGCTCGGCAAATTTTCCAGCAAAGGTTCACCCGAAAAACTCACTGGAAAAGTTGGTAGGATAACAAACCACTGGACAATAGGTTGTTTGAAATCTTTTCTTTTTTTCTAAAAATGAAACAAAATTTTTGCTTTATTCTCTGTTAGAAAAAGGAGGTTTCTATTTTAAGAAAAAGTTCACCAACCAAATCCCTGGAAGATTCATTGACTACAACAATTCAGTATCTACGAACCATCTTCTGCGAACAATAACTCAACGAAGAATAATCCTTCGTTGATTCCTCTCTGACGAAGAATCCTTACTTTTACGTTGATCTAGTCTCCAACGAAGAATCAGTTCTTCGGTTTTCGTAGACCACATTGTTCGTAGATACTCATTCTTCGTAGAATCAGATTCTTCGTTGAAAGTGTGTCTAAATTTTTCACAGAGAGTTTATAACTTGCTCAAATTTAACAACTTTGAATTTTTAAGTTAATAGTTTGTTTTAACTAATCAAAATGAGCTCTAATCCTTAGGATTGGGGCAGTACGAGCAGTGCAAGTCAAGGTACTTCACAATCAAGCCCCGACATGTCATGGGTCAAAGGACTTATGCCTCAACAAGCCTCAGTGATTACCGCTAGTCAGTGGGCTTGTGTCGCAAACCAAAACCAAAGCGTTCAAACCTTACTGATAAGTGAAAGTGAAGCTGGTAGTAACAATCGTCCACCCAAATTGAATCATATGAATGATTATCCCGCATGGAAAGGACGTTTTCATACATATGTCCTTGGTCAAAACACTGAATTATGGACATGCTTTACCACGCCTTACAATGTCACACTTGAAGAAGCTGGTTCTAACCCAACTACTTTGGCGCATGACTAAATTGGATAAGAAGGCTTATAACCTTGAGAAGAAGGCCTTTGCTATTCTCACACAAGCTCTTCACAAAGATATTTATCACCAGTTCATCTATTGTACTTCCACCAAGAATCTGTGGGATACATTAGAAGCAAGAGGTGAGGGAAATGCAGCTACACGAAGAGTTCGGCACGACTTGCTGAAGAAGGAGTTTGAAGGTTTCCTGTTTATGGAAATGAGACGCTAAATGATATGACAACTCGATTCTATCACTTGCTAAGTGAAATGTACTCATATCATGTGAATGCATCTCAACAGGAAATAATATCAAGGTTTGCTGATGCATTGCCACCAAAGTGGGGTCAATTCATATATTTGCTCAAACACACTGGAGTGTTAGATACAATTACAATTTATGAATTCATTCAAAAGTTAGAAAACAAGGATGAAGAGGAAATTCGAATTGCAAAAAGGGTTCCAGTTCCTCAGAATCCTGAAATGTATTTTGGCGGCATTAATGCAGGTTTGGTACCTCTTCACAACCGAAATTACAAACGGCATTTGTATCAAATGCAAACTCGTTTATGTCACCACCACCAAAACCAATCAATCAACCCAATCATATGGTCAAGGGTTTGATCCTAGTGCCTTCTTACCAAAACCTCAAGATTTTTGTGCTCAACAAGCAACATAACAAGCCTCTTATGGAAACCATTTTCAATCTCAAAGTCCCAACACTATTAGATTTGATACCTCACATCTTTCCAAGGTGAGTTTAGAAGTTGCTAAGGAACACATGGAACTTCTAAACACCATGGTTAGTGCTTACTGTGGTTTGGTGGCTGGTCAGATTGGAAATATTAATTTGACAAATGAGGACTACCAACAAATCGACAAAGACGAAATGGATCTTATGGATATCAAATGGGCTTTTGCAAGTGCAGTTCGAAGGGCAAAGGATTATATGGCTAGAACAGGGAGAACAAGTCTGGAAAGCAAAAAGGATACTAAGTACGGCTTTGATAAGGATGCCATTACTTGTTTCAATTGTGGTGAGAAAAGGGCATTTCAAACGAGAATGCACAAGACCTGCGAAGCAAGGAAACCAAAACCCTTTCAGAAATCAAACTACATCCAACACCACCCAAGTCAATAATGAAAGAGGAATAGTGGCTGTTAAAACCCAAATCAAGCAGGGTCTTCCAATACAAACCGAGCATTGGTGATACAAGCTGATGAAGGATGTGACTGGTCTGTCCAACTAGGTGATGGTAATCAAGGGGGTATTGCCTGCTATGCCAAAGTCATCAATCATGTACAATCGGTCCAAAGGGATGAAGCTTCCGAAGATGATGACAATTCAGGTTACAGTGGTACTTCAGATGAAGAAAGTTCAAGTGTTGGAGGGTACAGTTCGGATCTTGAAGTAAAATTGGATATTGATGCTGAGGTTGAGGGTCTGCTGAAAGAAGCTGAGAAGCTGAACAACCAGAAATCGGTGCTAGTCAAGAAGGCTGAAGTTGCAGCAAGGGAAGTTGAAAAGCTGTTCAACAAGGATGGATCGTTCTCTTGCAACACCGCTTTATGGCGAATGTTTCAGTCTCAACAAGTCAGGTACAATCTGATACTACTCAAGTCTGCAATGATTTCTCTATTCTAAAACAGAAGTCTGAAACAACAAATCTTCATAATCACAATTTAGTAATTGAACTGTCAAAATGCAAAGAAGCTAACTTGGCCTTAACAAGAAACGAAAAGGATTTCAAAGATGTAATTGACACTTTAAAAAGAAGCGTTACTGAGTTAACCAAAACAGTTTTAAACAAACAAAAGGGTATTAATAACTATATTAATATCATTGAAGAAACCAAAAAGGAGTTAGCAATTGTAAAATGTGAATATGAAGCGATCAAGCTCAAACTGGAAAGTTACTCAAATTCCTAGTATGTGCTTGATCACATCATCGATGTTCAAAAGCTAAAAGGAAATGTGACATGCATCGGATATCATTCGTGTCTGCCCCCTTTAGGACACAACTATTCAAAGATGCCCGATGAAGAGGAAATGCCTCGATTTGAACCTTCTGTACCACTCAATCCTGATGAGTTTGCAGCAGGATTAGGGTTCAAATTAGATGAGGTTTTAAGTGAAATCAAGCAGTCTGATAATTCATCCTCTGAACAAAGTCCTCCAGTAGTTGAGGATGCCGAAACATCAGACGATGAATCAGACATGATCGAGCAAGACCAATCTCTTGACAATAAGAAAGGAGTGGAAATTCCAGTTGAGAATCACATCTTATGTGATCCTCCCACTCCAGCTGTTAAGCTTGTTGTTAAACAAGAGATTGATCCTGCTAAGTCAGTTGAAGCGCTTATTGCTACCTTTGAAAGTAACAGTCTGCTCTATACATTGGTTGATGATGAGAGAGTTTACTCAAACAAGGACTTCCCTATCAGAAATGTCAATCCAGCCTTAATTGATCAAGTTTTTGAAAACTCAACAAATAAGTTTTTAGGAAAGAAAAGTTCGAATGTTATCGTAACTCAATGCGAAAAATTACCTCTCAAACCTCAACAACCAACGGCTTTCAAAGAAAAGCAACAAGAAAATGGAGTCGATAACTCTAAGGTCTCAAAACCTAAGGGCAATTGGAAATCGACTCGAAACAAGAAGAAGCAAAAGGATGTAAAATTTGTGAGTTCAACGGGTACTGATAAAATCGAGACGTTTAAAAACTTATCTAACACGGATTTTGTTAACAAAGTCAAGATTTTGAAACGAAATGCACAAAACAATTACACCCAACATACCAATGGGTGTGATGGTGAACCAAGTACCTCACGGCCAACAAGTTCTACATCCAGTCAGAAAAATTCATCTCCTAAGTTTGTTGAGAGGAGATCGTGTTTTAGATGGGGTGAGTTTGGACACATCATCAAAAATTGAACAAACTCACCCAAACCAAAGTTTGTGGATAATGCTTCACCTGAGAAAGTAGAACTGCGACGATCGGTATCCTCTAAACAAGATTAACGAGTCGTTAAAGAACAAGAAGCTAAACAAAAACGGAAAAATGTTAAAGCTCTGCACTAAAACCAGAAATTGTTAAAAGGGAACCAAGTCCATCAAATGTGTCAAAACCAAAATCTTCAAAATCTGTAAATAATACAAATAAATCTGGTAAGTCACAAAAGTCATCTTTAAAACCTAAGTCGGGTACAATCTCAGGGGGAGGTATTTCATTTCCGAATCATCAAGAAATTGAAATTACATTTCTTGATGATAAGGGCCGACCCAAGACCACTAAGGCTTGGGTCCCCATCTCCAACTATTTGTGTAACCACATGTGCAGGGTGCTTTAGGAGGAACTATTAACAGTCATTGGACCGTTGATAGTGGAGTATCTACGCACATGACAGACGATCTTAGACTTTTGTATGATGTGAAAAACATTAGAGGAGGCTATGTCGCTTTTGCTGGAGATAAAGGTGGATACATCACTAGGGAGGGTATGATCTCTAATGGTGTGGTGAGTTTCGACAAAATCAATTATGTGCAACAAATTGATCACAATCTTCTTAGTGTGTCTCAAATTTGCGACAAGAAGTTTACCGTACATTTTGATGATGCTGGCTGTTATGTGTTGAAACCCGGTTTTAAAATCCCAAAGGAATGGATTCTTCTTTCGGCTCCGAGGATAAATGACTTGTACATCCTTGATATGAGCCAAGCAATTACGACAACTGCACAAGTTACCTGTTTCGTTTCTAAAGCTACCGAGAAGGAGTCTATCTCATGGCACAGACGGATGGGACATATTCACTTGAGGAAGATGAACCATCTGGTAAAGAACAATCTGGTGAATGGTGTGCCTGTCAAAAACTTTCATCTTCAAGACGTCTGCGTATCATGCCATAATGGAAAGCAAGTGAAGAAATCACACCCTGTCAAGAAAGTCAATACTGTTAACATGCCACTGGAACGTCTTCATATGGACCTTTTCGGACCTATGAAACACAACAATCTTTGGTGATGCTTACAGCTTGGTAGTTACGGATGACTACTCAAGATTTTCATGGATAGCGGTGATGGCACACAAAAGCGAGACTCCAGATATTCTCAAGAATCTCTTTACCCTCATTGAAAATTTGTATAACTTGAAGATAAGGAGGATCCGAAGCGACAACGGCACTGAGTTTAAGAACAGGGTTATGGATGAGTATTGTGTTTCTAAAGGTTATTTGCACGAATACAGTTCTCGCTATACTCCTCAACAGAACGGTGTTGCTGAAAGGAAAAATCGGACGCTTATAGAAACTGCTAGAACTATGTTAGTGGAATCACAACTTCCAGTTCAATTTTGGTGGGAGGCTGTGGCAACTGCGTGTTATACACTAAACAGGGTTCTTACAGTGAAGAGACATGGTAAAACTTGCTTTGAACTACTGCATCGACGGAAACCTAATGTGTCGTATTTGGAACCTTTTGGAGCTCCATGCACTATGATTGAACCGGATGGTAAGTTTGGGGCAAAGGCGATCGAAGGTTTCTTTCTTGGGTATGCCACTCTAAATTTTAGAGTTTGGAATTTATCTACTCGGAAGATAGAGGAATGGGGTGAAGTTAAGGTTCAAAGATACACTTAGTCTGTTAGGGCTCCGGGAGATCCGTGGATGTTTGACTATGATGGTCTTTTTGGTTCCTTTAATCTGCCAACCTTTGATGAAGCTTCTGCAGCAGCACAGATGTTATTGGAAAGTGATACTGCGATTGATTCGTCTTTGGTGAGACCTGTTATTGTTACTCCTCAAGCTTCGGGATCGGTTAACAATATTGGTCAAAATGAGGTGTTTGAAGATGCAGCTGACTACAACATTTCGTCTGAAGATGAAGAATTTCACGATGCAAATGAAGCTACATCAGCTCCTGTTTAAGGTGTCCCTGAAGGTGCTTCTGTGGATAACAATGTAGGTACTGGTGAAGGTAATGCTTCGACGTCTTCGGCGATGCCAGATATTGATTTGGTAGTTGATTTGAACTTCAACAATTTGGGTATCAATGCTCATGTTCCTGATGTGCTAGAAACTCGAGTTCATAATACTCATCCTCAGCAGAATATATAGGAAATGTTCAAAGCGGTGTGCAGACACGTAACCAGCTGAGAAACAATCAGAACTCTGGATTGTATGCAGCTATTAGA
Source organism: Scalesia atractyloides (assembly GCA_947069175.1). Lineage (NCBI taxonomy): Eukaryota > Viridiplantae > Streptophyta > Magnoliopsida > Asterales > Asteraceae > Scalesia > Scalesia atractyloides. The sequence continues at coordinate 93,413,894 of CAMTDV010000025.1, forward strand.
GAATCCGGGGAGCAAAACGATTGGTCTTTCGCATGCTATGTTTTCCAAGTAGAACCAAAGTCTTGGAAAGAAGCATTGAAGGAAGATTCATGGGTGGAAGCCATGCAGGAAGAACTTCAACAGTTCCAGAAATTGGGAGTATTGAAACTGTTTGACAGACCTAAGAACTACAAGAAGATTGGTACAAGATGGGTGTTCAAGTGCAAACGGGATGAACGAGGTGTTGTTGTGCGTAACAAAGTAAGATCGGTTTTCAGGGCTTTGCACAGGTAGACAACATTGATTATAATGAAGTTTATGCACCAGTGGCACGTCTTGATGCAATAAGGATTTTCTTGGCTTATGCGTCCTACAAGAAGTTCACTGTTTATCAAATGGATGTGAAAAGTGCATTTCTTCATGGTGTGGTTGAAGAAGAGGTATATGTTGAGCAACCGCCTGGTTTTGAAGATCCAATGCATCCTAATAAGGTTTGGCTTCTAAACAAGGCGTTGTATGGTCTTCATCAAGCTCCGAGGGCTTGGTATGAGACTTTGTCTTCGTATCTTCTCAAGAATGGTTTTTGAAGAGGTTTGATCGACTGCACTCTTTTCATCAAGGAAAGGGATGAGGATTCGTTGTTGGTTCAAGTGTATGTGGATGATATCATTTTCGGGTCTACAAATGATGATATGTGCAAAGAATTCGAACGGGTGATGCAAGAGAAATTCGAGATAAGCGCAATGGGAGAAATGAACTTTTTCTTAGGTTTGCAGGTACATCAATCTAAGGAAGGGATCTTCATTCATCAGACAAAGTACGTCGGGGATATTCTTAAGCGATTCCAGATGGAAGATTCAAAGCTCGCTGGAACTCCATTAGCTCAGAATCATGATATAACTCCTGAGGGGTCGGGTGATAGTATGGATCCATCTCTTTATCGTGCAATGATCGGATCTCTCATGTATCTCACAGCATCAAGACCTGATATTATGTATCCGACATGCCTACTTGCTCGTTATCAATCAAATCCAAAGTCTTCTCACTTCATCGCTGGCAAGAGGATTTTTCGTTATCTGAAGGGATGTCCAGACACTGGTCTTTGGTATCCTAAGGATGATAATTTTGGGTTGATCGCTTTCAGTGATTCGGATCACGGTGGCTGCAAAATTGATGCAAAATCAACATCGGCAGGATGTCAGTTTCTGGGAAATCGTTTAGTCACATGGCAATGCAAAAAGCAAACATGTGTAGCTACCCAACTTGTGAAGTTGAGCATATTGCAGCTTCCAGTTGCTGTTCCCAGGTTTTATGGATCCAACAGCAGATGCGCGACTACGGTTTTGAATTTCTAACTACTCTTATTCATGTTGATAATGAGGCTGCTTTACAGATTACCGTAATCCTATGCAGCACTCGAAAACAATACACATCGAAATTAAGTATCATTTCATACGAGATTGTTATGAAAAGAGACTTATCGATGTTGTTAAAATCCACACTGCTCACCAACGTACCGACTTATTTACAAAAGCTTTTGATAAATCTCGATTTGACTATTTGCTTTTGATAAATGGCATTAAGGTGAAACCCGAGTAAATCATCATCGACTAATCGTGTTTGTAAATATTTTCTTAAAAACATCAAAAAGATAAAAAGATTTTCATTTTATTTATCTTTCTGCTTTTTAGGGGGAGAAACTTTCAAGAAAATACAAAAACATGAGAAAATCTCAAAAATACAAAAATATGTCTTTCTTTTATTTACTTTCTGCATTTAAGGGGGAGAAAAATTCAGAAAAACACAAAAAACAATAGAAAATTGAAAATCCAAAATGAGTTTCTTGGAAAGCTAAAAGAAGATGATGATACACCGGTGGTTAGTCAAGTGCGGTCAAAAATGTAAAATGAAATGATAAGTAGCTTTACTAACGATGTACCGGTAGACTCATAATCAGACTAAAAGTGCGGGTTGATATAAACTTAACAAACTGAAAGTCGGGTGGGAACCATTCATTGGCATATGGTCTTGGTACCGAAATTTCGTTTGATAGTAAGCCAAGGTTCTAATATGCGTGGTGCTTATGATGTTTATCATCTGGGTATCATGGTTGAATCTTTTACCGATAAATAACGGGGACGCAAGTCAAGAACTTCCATGATACCATACATACGTGTAAATATTGCATACGACCATCAATAAGTGATAATCACATCACATCCACCAAATCGAATAAGTGATAAAATATCACAGTTTATTGCGAGTGTCAAGTTCGTCTCTTTGTCGTATGATGGTACTAACCTGTTCACGGACTTGCACCTGTGCCCTGCATGCATTTGAAAATCAAGTTCCTCATCAATAAGTGATTCTATCACATAGGGCTTGTTTTCATCCAAAAATAAGTGAGTATCTCACGTCATATACGTTAAAACAAATGATAAGCGGTATACTCCCGGTAAGACGAATTCTTGTGCATGTGTTGATACGGGAATGTGTCGTGAAGTGGATGAACACCGGCTAGTAGGTATAAATCATACATTAAATCATATCTCTTAAACGTGATTACATCTGATAAGTTGAGTTTATGTGGACAACAATATCGGTAATCTAGGTAAAATGCTTATCAAAAGTAAAATGAATTTAGAAAATCGTTCTTGACCAAACCGTAAGCTGGTATGATTCTCTTACCTTGAAACTCGCAAAAGATGTTTAAGTAGTGTATAGTGTAGTTCGTAGTTATTTAACATAGGTTGCTTTATTTAGATATTTTAGTCCTTTAGTTAATTTTCGTTTAGTCGATCTTGAAGCTCGAATGGTTTCTACCGTTGAAGTCCTAAAATCAGCCTTGCTTAAACAATACAACTTCATAAAGGACACAATGCATTTTGATAAACCCAAAGATGTTCAAAATATGTTCTGTTAAAACAACTTCATAAGATTGGTACTGGTGATCGACGAGAATTCAGCTCGACGAAGAATCCAGCTCGACGAAGAATCAGATCAAAGAAGAATGGATTCTTCGTTGAAGTGAGTTGGGCCAAAATGTTGAGTCCAGTATCTGATTGTTCGTTGGCCCAAATTGTTTTCTTCGTAGCGACCCTCGACGAAGAATGATTCTTGGTCGAGCGAATTGATTGTTCGTCGAACAAAGAAGGTTCGTTGAAGAGGCGGTTAAACAGAAGTGGATAAAAGGCATGGCCATTCACCAAACCCCATCACTTTTCAAAATCACCTTTTTCACGATTCCCTTTTCTCTCAAAGTCACTGTTCATCTTCTTCTTTCTTCATTGTGAAGAAATCCTGAACAACCTTGAAACTTTTGATTTTTGTTCCTCATTAAACACAAATCTAAGGTAGATTTCGTGTTTGTTAACAAGTGTATCATAATGTTTCGGTTTTTAGGATCACAAACAAGATCATTCACTTGAATCCATTAAAGGTCATGAGTAACCCTCATTGTTTGTAATAAATATAAACTTGTAATCGGTTGGTCTATAAATGTTATTGACTTGGTGTTCTAACAATAGACGCATTCGGTTGGTGAAATACATGAATGAGTTTTACATGAACTAAGAAGTTTTTGGGTTTGTACCAAGAATGTTGGTAAAAGTTAATGAACTGAGTGTTTTGATCTTGTTTGTCAGGGAGTTTTAACCATTTGGATGTTTGTCTCTGACATGAAATTAACTGTGACGAACAATCCCCTAGCGAAGAATCGTAGTCAACGAAGAATGGGTTCTTCGTTGACCATGATTGTTCGCTGGTATGTTGTAGACGAAGAATCACAGTCAACGAAGAATGGATTCTTCGTTGACCAGGATTGTTCGTTGGTAAGACGTGGACGAAGAATCACAGTCAAAGAAGAATGGATTCTTCGTTGAACATGATTGTTCGTTGGCTATACATAATTGTTCGTCCAAACTCTTGTCCGTAGGTGATTCTTCGTGGAAAGAAAATATTCACAGTGAACAAAGAAATGTTCATTGGAACACTTTGAGTTCACAGTAAATTCATATCTTCACACAGTTAACATGTTATGAGCCTGTTTTCATCATTTTATGTATCTTTCTTCACATTGTGGTTATGTTTTGTATAGAATGGCTCCTAAAGGTCAAAAGAGAAAGCCCGCTACGAAGTAGGAAGATAAAAGTGAGGTTCAAATTATGTCGGAATCTCGACATAATATGGTCGCATACTTGGATCCGGAAAACAAACTCGCTGATTATGCTGGAATCATGAATTGGCTAAGGGAATCAAGGATTAATCACGCCATTACTCATCAAACTGTTATATACAAGTCCCTGATCTAAGAATTTTGGGATTCAGCAAAAGTTGAAGAGGTTGATGGAAAGGAAGTTATAAGAGGATGTGTGAGCAATCAAGATGTTATTGTTTCACCTGAGATTCTCAACACGGTATTACAGCTTCGTGATGACCCTGATGCGCCACACTCAGTTCCGATAATGTGTCAAAGAGGTTGTTTGCTACGTATGAAGTGTACTGGAGATATATTTGGCCATCATTTAACAAGTCGGGCTTACCTCTTTGCTACAAGTTTCTGTTACATGTGCTGATACAATGCTTGAGCAATCGACGAAGCGGTTATGATATGGCGAATCCAGACTTAGTTGGGTTGATGGTGGCTTTGGTGCTGAACAAACCGTTTAGCATATCTAAGTATATTTTCTCCAACATGAAAGAAAACTTATCCAGAATAGGAGCGTTACAACGGGAAGCAAATTCTGAATGTATCCCAGATTTCTGCAGATGGTGTTAAATGCTCAACATCCCGATATACCTAGAGAGGATAATGAAGTTCTGAAAATGGAACCAATGACAGAACATTCATTGAAGGTGTATAAAGGATACGCTGCAAAAAGTTACAAGGAAAGCGATCCTCCTTGAAGGTTATTTGGATTTCTGGAAAAAGACTCATATGTAGCACCGGAGAATGACAAGTGGCGACACGGTGATAGCAACTCTGACAACAAAAAGCCTACTTTAAGAAAGATGCTTGAAGATAGGTTTGGGAAGAAGAGTGATGATGATGATAGTGATGATGGTAATGACGGTGGTGATGGTGGAGATGGTGGTGATGGCAGTGATAGTGGTGCTGCGCCAACCGGTGTTGATTTAGGAAAGCAACCGGAAAGTGCCACAGATGTAGAAGAGGAAGATAATCCTCCAGAACCTGGTTATGAATATTACCTTGACGATTGTGGTGTTCGACGGGTTAGAAGGATTAGCATTGAAAGAACTGAAACTGACCGGATTATGTGCCTTCTGATACTGAGTCTGAGAAGGCTCGAAAGAGACAAGCTGCTATCCGTCGGAAGAAAAAGAGTCGGAAAACAGTTGGTTCTTCATCAGTTCAATCAGAATCTGTTCCACAACCTGATACCTCCACAGGGCCAATACATGAAGAAGTTTTCACTGCCGAGGAGACTGAAGCCTTGGTAGCTTCTCCTGGTAGGTCATCGAGAACTGCAACTGCTACAGTTAGTCCACAGCAATCTCCTCCCCAGTTTACAGCTCCTGCTGCTACTCAGGCTGCTCGTGAAAGAACTCGCAAGCAAAGTTCAGAATCTCTTGATGAAAGGTTTACAAGAATGTCCGAAAGCGAGCGATCTAGATTTCTATTCTTACAACTTCAAGCAGCACAAACTCAGATAGACAGACACTGGACTTTATGTCTGCTACAAGGAATGACTCCATTAAGCAACGATTGGAGATCAACACCCTGATTGAGACTGTTAAGAAGCAACAAGTAGAGATCAATCAGTTGAGAGCTGAAAATGCTCAATTGCGAGCTGCTGATGCAGAAAGGTCTCTCCGTTACAGCAAATGCGCGCAGCTGACAACACTCGGGGTATAGAGATGAACAGGATGAAAGAACGGAGCACTGAGTTACTACGTTCTAGAAGAGGCTCTCTGGGAAGTACACAGTGATAACCAACTGGTATGACACGAGAAACAAGACCATAGCTGGGCATGTAAGACAAATGACTGCTAGCTATGAAATGACAAGAAAACGGGTCAACACATTATGGGCTGATAGATGTAAGACACAGGAGGTTCTACAACAGCGGGATCATGATAGTGAAGATCCAGGAAATCCTGATGTGTCTGCTTCGTCTGCTCAACCAGAAGGTTCTGCGTCTACCCCAGCTGGTGCTTCAAGTTCTGTTCAAGTTGTTGCCGGCTCTGGAAGTGTTCAAGAAGCCTTGGACAACATAGATTTGCAGATGGTTCTTGTGGAAGATCAAGATGATGTGGTTGTTGCTGAAGTTTCGAAGTCTGATCAAGTTATTTCTGCTTCTGTTGGTTTTGATGTGCCACCGCTATAGTCTTTACATCCTGTTACCGGTGTGAAGTTAGAGGAAGGGGAGTTTGTTTCTGAACTCTCGCATGAACAGATTTTGAAACTCAAAGAATTGAAAGAGGTAATGAAGCTACCACTGATGAAATTCCAAGTGAACCTGAGGTAGAAAATGTCGAAGGGTTGGAAGAAATTGTGTTTGAGGGAGACGTTGGAAAGTCGAAATATGTTCGTGATGATGGGTCTGTGTTTGAGCCATTTGACAACGACTGGCTTCGTGAGAATGTAGATGATATCCATGAAAAGTTGAAAAGTAGATATACATCTGACATTCCAGCTGATTCTTTTGAAGAATGGCGGAAGCAGTTTCTTGCAAAGGAGAAAAGGCCATCTCCTCCTCCTGCTCAAGTTGATTACTTTAAGTACCAGAAGGATCAGCCTTATGGAAGGATCCTAGTTGGATGTTTGTGAAGGACATTCACTGCATGGCGGTGAAAAGAGAACACATAATCCAGTACTTTAATTCTTTGCTGAGCATTTTAACTTTACCCTTTTATGATGTTGCAGCGCTATCCAAGTTAAAGCTGATCAACAGATCCAACTACGAAGGAGCATCGTTGTTTGCAAAGAAGATCAAAATTGAGCGAAGACGAGGTTGGAAGGATGAAATGTACAAGCCTCAGTTTCCAATGCATGAGCAGATAAAGTATACATTGGATCTGAATACTAACACAGCTCATTACAAGCTTGTTTACCAGCCGGTGAAAGCTTTGGAGAAGATTCCTCTCATGCCCATGCCTCAAGATTTTCTTGGAAACATGAAGCTGTGGTGCTATGACTCCGACACTCAAGAAGCGGTTATTGTGTTCAAGAACAATGAAGACAACTTCCGTATGCTTGATCCGATGTGGATCATGAACATATCATCCCGCGACATCAAGACCCTCCTTCAACATGATATCTTCTATGAAGACAAGGACGCGTACCAAGCGTTGCTATTTCAACGCGTCGCTTGTTTCTGTTTCTACCGAGGCATTCATGCCGGAAGCTCATGGACCGAGGCGCACAAAGAATGAAGACCGAAGACCAAGCTATAGACAAGGGGGAGTTTGTTGGTACCGTTTTGTGTCTGTAGCTTGTTCTTAGCTAACGGTAGTCTGTACGGTCTTTGTTTGGTGTTTGTAAAATTTTGGTCAGTCGGCCAAGTCAAGATATCCTCCTATCTTGACTTAGCACGACGTTTGGTTTACTGGTGTTGTAAAACACTGCATGTTGCAGTCTGTTAGTTGTTTGTATTTTGTTTTCTTAATGAACTGTGCTTCTGTTGGACAAGGGCATCCTACGAAGAATCCACATTCTTCGTAGGACAACTTGCTAACGAACAATGGATTGTTCGTTGATCAGGAAGGCTACGAAGAGTCATCCTTCGAGTATTGATGGTTCGTGGTGAAGACCCACGAAGAATCATTCTTCATGGGATATCCATTTGTTCGTTGGCCAACAGCCTTCTTCGTTGGGCTGCTGGTTTACCTTGTCTATATAAACAGAACCTTATCTCACAGTTTCATTAAAGAGTCCCTAGAGAGTTTACACTGTGTGTATGTGTATGTACTAATTCTCTTCCTGTTAATCAAAGATAGTGAATCTTTTGGTTACCTTGTGTTTGCTTATACATTGTTTTGCTACGGTTTGTATACACACTTGGATTCCACACTTTGTATGTGTTAACAAACAAGGAAGTAGGTTATCTTGATCCTCCAAGTGGACCTACAGTTAGGGACCTCTAGTTAACAACTAGGTCCTTCAACTATTTACAACTAACACACCTCCTCAAGTTGGAGCATAGATGTTAATCATACCCAACTTGTTACATATGAAGTCTATCTGTGTCTTGCATAGTGGTTTTGTAAAGATATCTGCTAGTTGGAATTCCATTTTCACATGAATTGGCTGAATTGATGGACGATCCTTTTGAGTGCCGACTATCCGATCTCTGATTAGGTGACAATCAACCTCAATATGTTTGGTTCTCTCATGTAATACTTGATTTTTGGCTATATGTATAGCGTATTGATTATCACAGTATAATCGCATCAAGTTTTCAGAGATAACCCCAAGTTCTCTCTCTGAGAAGACGACGAACCCATATTATCTCCGATGTAACATCTGCCATAGCTCTGTACTCTGATTCGGCACTTGATTTGGATACGATATGTTGCTTCTTACTCTTCCACGAAACAAGGTTTCCTCCAACAAAAACACAATACCCGGTGGTGGATCGACGAGAAATGGGACAAGCTGCCAAGTCTGCATTTGAGAATCCAGATATACGTCCATCTCCATTTTCTGTAAAAGCACCTACACGGCAATGACCCTGATTAGAATACAAGATCCCTAGACCTAGTGTTGTCTTGAGATATCATAAAACACGAAAGGCAGCATCCTAGTGTCCAGTATATGGAGTGGCCATGAATTGACTTAGGACACTGACGACAAAGGATATATTTGTCCGTGTAACTATTAAATAATTAAGCTTTCCAACCAATCGTCTGTATCGTTCGGGATCCTTCAGTGGACTCCCATCCTCTGAAAGGAGCTTCCTTGTAGGAAGCATATGACTATCAACCCGTTTGCAACCCAATAAGCCACACTCAGTTAGCATATCAAGGACATACTTCCGCTGAAAAAGGAGTATTCCTTGTGGGGAACGAGATACTTCTATGCCAAGGAAGTACCAAAGTCGATCTAAGTCGCTAATCTGAACCTGAGACTGAAGGAATTGTTTGAGCTTGGTAATCCCATCTTCATCATCCCCTGTAATTATGATATCATCCTCATAAACAACTAGAATAATCCTTCGGTCATGATGATGTCTAAAGAATACAAAGTGATCATAAGCACTACAAACCATCCCAACTCTCCTAGAACACTAGAAAAACGGCCAAACCATGCCCTTGGAGACTGTTTGAGACCATATAGGGAATGACGTAGTCTGCATACTTTTGAGGCCTCCTCCTCAACAATAAACCCAGGTGGCTTCTCCATATAAACCTCCTCCTCAAGAACACCATTGAGAAAGGCGTTCTTGACATCAAGCTGGTGGAGCGGCCAATGATGAATTGCAGCAAGAGAAATACAAATACGCACAGAGGGCATCTTAGCAACCGGGGAGAGAGTCTCGTCATAATCAATACCATAAGCTTGAGAGTAACCTTTAGCTACCAGACAAGCTTTCAAACGATGTAGTGAACCATCAGGGTTAAGTTTAACTGTGAAAACCCTACGAAAACCAACAACACGCTTACCAGGAGGAAACGGTTCAAGATCCCAAGTCTGATTGGCCCGCAAGGCCTCAATCTCGTCTTCCATGGCTTGACGCCATCCTGGGTGAGCTAGAGCTGTCATCACATTCTTGGGAATCGGGTAGGAATCCAGGGAAGTGGTAAAGGCATGAGACTTGGTAGAGAGGTGAGCGTAGGCAACGTAATCCTGAATTGGATAACGAGTGGGGTGTCTAGGTTCCATGCGAAGGCAATAGGGATATCGGGATATGGTGCACCCAGAGGGTCATAAACAGGGGTACCTGAGGTCATATCTGGCAAGGGTGTGTCAGGCTCGGTCATTGAGGTCATATCTGGCATAGGTAGGCTGGGGATCAAGGGTCGTCGAGGTCTGATCCTTACCTCGCCAAAATATGTATAGAGTAATGGCGGAGGATCTGTCGAAAAGCTCGAAACTATAGGAGCTGGAACTGTGGTGTCCGATACTGGAGGGGTAGAGGGAATAGATGACACTTGAAAGATGTGAGACTCAGGAATATCAGGATCAGGAAACAGGTGAGAAACTGGAATGGAAGATTCTGTAAAGAAATTGGGCAACTAATCAAAGGTGACGTCAGCACTGGTAAAGTATCGGCGAAAAAAAGGACTATAACACCGATAACCTTTCTGGACAGCGAGTAACCCACAAAGACACAACAAATGGCTCAAGGGTCGATTTTAGGGATTCCGGGACGATGTTCATGGATATACGCTACACATCCAAAAATTTCAGGCTCAAGAGGAAACGGAGTTCCTCTAGGAAATAAAACAGAGAACGGGGTTTGACCATGAAGAGCGGACGATGGCATACAATTAATCAGATAAGCCGTAGTAAGAACAACATCACCCCAAAATTGACGAGGAACATGAGAATGAATCATGAGTGTGCGAGTAACATCCAACAAATGGCGGTTCTTGCGTTCAGCAACACCATTCTGTTGGGATGTATATGCGAAAGAAGTCTCGTGAATAATACCTTGCGATTTGAGATATGTAGAGAAATCGATGGACATGTATTCTTTAGCATTATCGGTGCGTAAGGTTTGGATGGTTGTTTTGAACTAGGTCTTGAACATATGCATGGAATTCACGAAAGATCGAGTTGATATTACTACGGGATTTCAATAAGTAAACCGATGTAGCACGAGAGTAATCATCAATGAAAGTAACAAAATATTGAAAACCCAATGTAGTTTTAACTGGACATGGACCCCATACATCTGAGTGGACAAGTTCAAATATGGAAACGGTTCGGCTTGACACTTTTGGGGGATAAGGACGTCAAGTGTGTTTACAGAGCTGACATGACTCACAATGGAAGTTATCGCGAATAGAGATGCCAGGTCTCATTTGCCGTAGGACAGGTGCCGAAGGATGGCCTAACCGGCAATGAGTTTCAAAGATACTAGACTCACAGATGTTTGCTTTGGGATGTGACAATGAGGACATACGATAGAGACCTCCTGATTCAAGACCGGTACCAATTACTTGGTTAGTACCTAGTTCATTAAAGGTACAATGAGTTGGATAAAAGGTAACAAAACAATTGTTTCTTTTAGTAATCTAACTGACAGATAAAAGGCTGGCAAGGAAGTTATGAACAAGAAGAACAGAAGACAGGTTTAGGCTATCTGGGTTCTGAATGGATCCGATGTCGCATACAGGGCACGAGAAACCATCTGCAAGTTTAACCGGTGGGTAAGAGGTATTATGAAGGCTAGTGAGAATTCCTTGACTCGTAGTCATGTGATGAGTAGCTCCCGAATCAAAAATCCAGGAAAAGTCATGGCCAGAAAACATACCTGGTTGTACCGAGTTGGTTTGAGGACCCGATGACCAAAAAGCAAAAAGGAACCGTTGAAGCAAATCATACTCCTCCTTGGTGCATGTAATGGTGTGACTTCGTCCGTCTCCCATTTGAAAAAATGTTTAACCCAAAAAACACCAAACTGAAATTCGAGCACGCGAACCGAGGCAGAAAACAAAAGACGCTCTGATCGAAAAACTAACCGTACGGACTTGGTCGGCATGAGATTCTGACAACACTTTTTAAAAACGGTGACCGGAAAGAGCGTCACGCGCGGGCGCGTAGGAATCCGCTGCGGAAGGTTGCCGGTGCGTGGTAGCGTGTCCGGCGTCGGATGAGACCGAAATTTGCAAGGTTTGTAGATTAGAACCTTCTGAGTACAATGGTGTGGGAGGTGAGATCTCACTTGCCGGAAAACAACGCAGATCTAAAAAAGAGGCGGCGACACGTGGTGGTGGTTCGGCGGCAAGTGACAGTTTTCCCGGCGTCGGACGAATCTTAATTTTAAAGGGACTATAGATCGGCACTTTCTGAACACAATGGTATGGAAGGTGTAATCTCACTTGCCGGAAAATGTGTCGGATCTGAAAAGTAGGTGACGGATTGTGGTGGTTTCGGGTGTTTGAGTAGATTTGAAGTGGACTTTAGAAGTAGAAAAGTAGGAATGTTATACCAAACTGATGGTGACCGGAAATTTGGCCGGAAAGGTTCACCTGAAAACACTCGTGAGCTAAGAAACCTTTAGCTCTGATACCATGTAAATGGTATGAATATGGAATATAAACTTGTATTGATTAAGTGTATTTACAAATGAAAACAACCCCTCTATTTATATGGGAAGGATGGACCAACAAGTAAATACTAATTACATATAGGGACACCTATAACTACATATACAGACACCTATAATTATATGCAAAGACATCTATAATTGTAGTTAGGGACCTCTAGTTAAGAGCTAGGTCTTTCAACTATTTACAACTAACATGATGCATTAAGAGTTAAAGAGTGGACCTGTGGCAATGTATTCTAGGGCAGCATACCCATGTGTACCCATTACCCATGTGTACCCATTACTCGGGCTGACACATGAGTCTCGTCACCCGAGAGCCTTGCTATCGCTAAACCAAAATCTGATATTTTTGAACTGAATCCTATGCCATGCAAACAAATGAGGCCCCACTAATACCATGCCCCCAATGCGATAAGATAAAAGATTGTCATCAATGGGTTAACGACAAAAAAAAACAGTAGAAACGTTGCGATAATCAAATTCATTTGTTGTATAATTACACATCGAAACACCACCTATGCTATTATGTGTGTTTGTTATTATTGATCTACTAGCACCAATTAACGACATATGCAATTTAAAGAAGTGATTTTTTGTTATCGTACCGCATCAAGAAGGATTTTCCCTTCCTCAACGAATTCATGAGCCCACTTTGCCAGACTGCACTCTTCTTCGTCAAGACTATAATCAAGTGCCGCCCTCCCGTACAAAACTCGAAAAATACCACCCCAAAGGCAAACACGGCTGATTTCCTTGTTAATCTACTCGTAAAAAATATAACCAAAGGTACCCCTAACAAGTATATTGACATAGGTACCGGATGCCTTTGTTGAGCCAATTTTGGATAATCCAAAATCTGATATCTTAGCAGCATAATTTTCATCCAATAAAATATTTGAGCTTTTCCGGTGTATGACTCCATGTTGGGTGCCTATTCCGGTATGAAGATAGTGCAATCCTCTAGCAGCACATATGCTTATCTTTAATCGCTGTACCGAACTCAGACTCGTCCCGTATTTGTGCAAATGACCATCAAGGGTTCCATTCGGCATAAAGTCGTAGATAAGGATCATCTCTGAGTTGTCGTTCCATGTGGCATAAACTCATTGATAAGGATCATTACTGTAACCGATCAAAGACACAAGATTACAGAGCCTCAACTTGTCAGTAAATTTGGAGCACTATACGATGGATCCAAACTGTTTCTAATTGGGATACAAACCAAGGTGAATAAGTTTGTGATTACATGATTTCTTGAATTAACCATGATATATTGGGATTGAACTGAATCATATTCTTCATATCTACATTGTTTTCAATACATGCATACAAGTTGTTCGATAAAATGGCCGTGTGATATAAGACTTCACATTACAAAGTGCTATGCAGCCCTAACTATAATACAGGCAAACTTCCTTATAATCTATCACACTTGCTGCGTGTTTCTTTCCTTATAATATCTAACGAAAAGAGTAGTTTAAGAACCAAAATCTTGGTGATGTCTAATTATAATGATAGGATATGCAACACATTGAAAGATGGGAATGTGAAGTTCAGTTAAGACTAACCAACCAAATAACAGTCCATGACCTTTGGTCTAGTGGCATTGATGATTGTCTCTCATAAGTTCGGTTTGGGTCCAAATCCTTGCAAGTGCAGGTTGATAAAGTGGTCCTTTAGGAGTAAGACTGTTAAAAAAAACAACCAAACAACAAAAATACATGTGGAATTGAAATAATATTTTGCATCCAACATTGAGAAAATACAAATTGAGAAGTGTTACTTAAAACTGACACCTTTTCAGTCAACATCACATTTTTGAAATTACTGAAGTTCAAGATCATCCTGTAACTGTTCCAATGTTAGTTCAGGCCCCAAATACACACTCAACACACACTCACTATTATGTATGTAATGTAAATGGATGTAGTATGTGTGAAGAAAAGTTGCAGAAGGTTTTCTGTTATTCACGAAATGAAGGTACAAATAAAAGCATTGATGCTACTCCCTATTTATAATACAAAACTAATAAAAAACACATGCAAAAATAACTAGGCAACTAGGTCCATGTATCCTTTTAATGAGCAACAAATTCCACCTTTGAATACCACAATTTGCTCCCCACTGTTCTGTCATAATATATTACTGAGTCAACCGATATCAAATCTTCTACAACTCATGTACAAATCATGCGTAAAAGACCATTTTACCCTGGATAATTTAGTCGCTTGACCCACAACCTACGAACCCGTATGACTTGCTGAGCCATGACACGTGAACAAGTCGATTGATCCAACATCCAACACAATTGCTACCGCAGATGAAACTCCACCAACTACTTTCGTAGCTACTGCTACTCATGTTCCTGAAACTACTATCTCTCTCAATGTATTTGATATGACGTATCAAAGGAAACACAAGGAAGGCCAGAATGCTAGTTGAACACAAGCATAGGAAGAGATTGGACATGAAGATACTTCACTCAACATTAAAGCAAAACAAACGCAAAAGGAAGCTGAGATTTGAAGATAAAGGTGCTGACGCTCAAACACCGGTGATCTAGGAACCAGACGGGAAACTGTACGACAATTCTTTTGAATCGTTTTAGGTGGCTTGAAGCTCTTCTAGATTGGATAAAATTTCAGACATTCGCGGTCTGGATTTAGGTTCTATGTTAAGACATTGTGAAGCAAGTGTAGCTGCAGTGAAGGCACCTTTCTGAGGATACCGTCCTTCCAATCTAGTGTCCATAATCCTAAACAACTTTCGTTTGTCTCCTAAATATGGTTTTGTCCATTCAACAAGACCTTGCTCGATACCAAATTTTTCTTTATCTACAGCGCTAAGACCCGAGAGCAGTTCCAGCAAAACAACCCCAAAGCTGTACACATCACTCTTCACAGTTAACCGACCTGTATGTCAGAACACGAGTGTTTATGTGCTTTCATAATCATGTTAAGCACAAGTTTTGATGCATTAAGAGTTAAAGAGTATGGACCTGTGGCAATGTATTCCGGGGCAGCGTACCCACGCGTACCCATTACTTGAGTCGATACATGAGTCCTATAACCTCTGGGCCCCGCTATTGCTAAACCAAAATCCGATAGTTTTGCATTGAAATCCTGTGGCATGCAAACAAAGATGAGTGTTATTGCTTTTATATAACCGTGAGAATTAGACACAAGATAACTTATGAGGCCCCACCAATGGGATTAGTAGAAAACAACAAATTGTTATAATCAAATAGATTGTTGTATAACACACATCCAAAGACCACCTTATTATTATGTGTGTTGGTTATTGTTAAATTACTAGCACCAATTAACAAAATGTGCAATTAAAAGAAATGATCTTTTTGTTATTGTACCGCATCTAGAAGGATGTTAGAAGCCGTGAAATCGCGATATATGATTTGGTCTTTTGCATCATGAAGGAAAGCAAGGCCTCTTGCAGCACCTATTGCTACTTTGAGTCTTGTTTCCCATGGAATTGGTTGATAACCCCCTGTAAATCCAAAGAAAATCATATAAGAAGATGAAGACTTGTATAACCAAAGAAACACTTAGAATCAATCGTACTTCTAAAAAGATGATTTTCCAAGCTTCCATTTAGCATGTACTCATAAACCAAAAACCTATTATCACCCACTGAGCAGTAGCCAATAAGCTTCACCAAATTAGCATGGTGTAGCTCACTAAGATACGTTACTTGTGTCTGTAAAACAAAAAAAAATTCAGCAAATATTTGGGAATGGGAATGGGACGGAAATATTCATACCAGCCATTCCTTGTGGCCTTGAAAATGAATACCCTCGGTTGTAAGCCTTTTGACAGCAATGGCGATTCCAGATCCAGGTTTTGAAGGAAAATAGGTAGATTCGTCAATCCAACCTTTGAAAACTTTTCCGAATCCACCTTCGCCAAGAAGATTCTCGTTGCATTCTTTAATTCCATAAAAGAGAAGCATTTCACATTTGGAGATGATAATATTTCTCCTTTGGATCTCAGTGTATAAACACCATCAATAATGTAGCTTCTCCCACCGCCATTATCTGAAACAAATCATCACACATTATAGTCACACGAGATTTGAAATTACATAAATATGTTATACACTATCTGCAACATGATTCAAACGATCCTTTTTTGAAGCTGAATTGTGTTTCATGGTATCTTCATTGATTATTGGCCTTTCATCACTTGAGCTACAAAGGGGAATATATAAACATATATTTCCAAGGAATACACAAAGTATCTGAATAATTCATATACCCGGGTTGACTTCACGTGAGATAAAGGGCCACTTAATCCTTCTAGCCAATGCCAATATGCCTGCAGATGGCTTTACACGGCTGTTAGATTTATTTTGTAATGTGAGAGAAAGCTCAAGAGCTACCACAATCTCCGCCATAGTAGGGCGTTTCTTTGACTCGCTACTCAAACAACGGTCTGCAATCTGCACGAATACCTTCAAACACTTTGGAGATATCTGACTTTTGATATTCAAATCAACAATTTCATACACTTTCCCTTCCTCAATAAATTCATGAGCCCACTTTGCAAGACTGCACTGTTCCTCGTCAAGACTGTTATCCAGAGCCGCCCTCCCGCAGAACAACTCGAATAACACCACCCAAAGGCAAACACATCTGATTTCCTAGTCAATCGTCCAGTCAAAAAATACTCTGGATCAAGATAGCCAAAGGTACCCCTAGCAAGCGTATTGACATAGGTACCTGATGCCTTTGTTGGGCCAATTTTGGATAATCCAAAATCTGATATCTTCGCAGCATAATTTTCATCCAGCAAAATATTTGAGCTTTTTACATCTCGGTGTATGACTCCATGTTGGATGCCGGTTCCGGTATGAAGGTAATGCAATCCTCTTGCGGCACCTATGCTTATCTTTAGTCGTTGTACCCAACTTAGACCGGTCCCATATCGGTGCAAATGACCATCAAGGGTTCCATTCGGCATAAAGTCGTAGATAAGGATCATCTCTGAGTTATCGTTGCAATAACCAATCAAAGACACAAGATTACAGTGCCTCAACTTGGTAAGCATCTCGATTTCAGCCCAAAACTCGGTTGCTCCTTGGCTGGAATCTAATAAATCCAATCGCTTGATGGCAACAATAGAAGTTTCCCCATTTTCAACAGTGATGGTTGCTTTATACACCTTACCAAAACCACCCTTCCCTACGATCAACGCATCATCGAAATTCTGGGTGGCTGAGAGAATCTCATCAAGTGAAAATTGGCGGCATACCTGTGGAAAAGACAATGATGGCATCTCAGCTTCCATTTCAAAAACAACAATGGTTGCTATAGTTTCTGCTATAATGAAATAGAAACCAATAAAAATCTACCCAGGTCAACAGTCAACACCTTGAAAGATACTTGCCATTTATCCACTTGCACCAAATGATTTTTTAATAATTGAAGAAGCAAATGTCAATTAAAGTGGCTGTCTGATGATAATTGAATAAACAATAATAACTGTAACTAAAAAGGAATCTAGAAGATTAAAATCGTTTTCTACACTGTATCCAGTTGCAACAAAAATCGTCTTTAACTCTCCGATTGAGTAAGTGAATGGTTTAAACACACCTTAATGTATGAATGCACCGACATCGTTCGTTTATATAACCAAGATCAACGCCCACTCACAAAATCGAACACAACAGCTGCCCAGAATGAAGACCAACCAAAAAATGATGATGCACAACAAAAATTACGACCTGAATAGTGGCGGAGGACTAGATGGAATTGGCTCGATCAATTTGGGAGGGATAGATGAACAATCGCATTGATCGGTTTCGTTGGGAGTGAAGAGAATAATTCGAGATTGAAGTTAAGAGTTCCACTCACGGTTGGTCGTAATCTGGTTTCTCCGATGCCACATGAAGAGGGACCACTTCCCGGTGAGAATAATTATTTGAGAGGAAAAAGAAGACTTAAAAGGCCATGTTTGTAGCTTACAACTTCTCAAAAAAGCCAATAATTTGTCTCGAAAAAGCTTAACCAAACATTCCCGAAATTCAGATTTGTCAAAATTATCCAAGGAGTTTTTTTCTAAAAATTATCAAATCCATTCAAAATGACTTGAGACTGTAACAAAACTAACATAAATAGAACTTGAACAAAAAAGAATTTAGTAATTGTCTTTATTTATTTAACTAGTAAATTTTCTCACGCGTTACGGCATGTTCGAAATATAAAGTAACTTGAATTTGTACCGTCTAGTGAAAATGCATTATATTTGACCTGACGTGTTTCTGAACAAAACTTAAGTCAAAAGGTAGAAAAGTAAAAATGTACAGAAAAATAAGCAAGAAAAACGTAATATACCTAATCCGACTTATTTGCGAAAGAAATTTACGTTTAAACAGTAACAAATTTAACTTATAATGACGCGTACATAAGAATAAGTTCTTTTACGTTAAAGAATTGTAGTTTTACATCTAATGAAAACATAATACATTTGACCAGACTTGTTTTATAACAAAAGTCATGTCAAAATGTAAGTTGACTAAAAAGGTACAAAAAAAAATGTTTTAATTTAAGCTACCCATTTAAAAAAAGTTATATTCAAACATAAATCAACCTAAATTTATACCGATACGTACATAAAAATAAACACGTAAAAATTGATTACAAAGTCTTTAAAAGGTTGAGGGGTTATAAGTGTTAATACTACATGTTGAAGTGTGGAAAGTATAAAAGAAAACTAAAAGAAAAAAAAAACTAAAAAACATAAAAAGAATTACTAACTTGATTTTCTAGGTATATAAAATAAAATATTATTATTGTTACTGTATACTAACTTGATTTTGTAGGTATATAAAATGTACTTTTTTTTAACAAGCTTATATTTTCCCTGACTACTCACACTTATGGGGTCTAAATGAACCAAACGTTCAGCAAACAGTTCGGGAACTATTTGGCTGGAAGTTCATTTGTGTTCGTTCGTTTAATAAACAAACAAACACGAACAAGAAATTTATTTCATTTAGCTAAATGAACAAACAAGAACAAAGGTCGTGTTTGTTCACTTATGTCCGTGAACGTTTAGTAACGTGTTCGTTTGTGTTCGATAGTTCATTAGTGTTTTGTTTTTATATTTTATTTAAATATTACAAGATCCCGACAAATAATATTTAATAAATGACTCATGAACGCGTGTTCATGTTTGTTTGTTTCCATTTGTATTCATCAACGTTCGTTTCCTAAAATTAGCAGACGAACATGAACAAGTTTATTTCCTTAACAAATGAACACGAACATAAAATCTCATTCGATAAGTGTTTATAAACTGTTCCCTGGACACATATATTCTTTAACAAACGAACACGAACAAGGTCTCGTTCGTGTTCGTTAGGTTCGTTTGTAGCTCTACTCACACTCATGACCACCTAAATTAAATAAAAAGGAAAAATCATGAAAAGGCCTTGACCTGGTGGTCATGACGACTTGGGTTGTAATTAGGAATGAGTATTCGGTAACAGATACCGGTACCGTACCGGGTATATTCGCTACCGGCATTGATACTCATTTTCTCTGTTGTAGTGATACGGTACCAGTATTTATGGGTAAAACACCGGTAAATACTGGTATCGAATCGGAATATTCGGTACCAGTATCGGTACCACTTTTTCCTGTTTTTCGATGCGGTATCGGTTCAATACGAAGGGGTACTATGGTCATCCCTAATTGCAATCTAAAGTATATGGAGTTTTATGCCACTTGTGACTAGGGTAGTGGGTGTTATTTTTATTTGACAGCTAAGCTTTTTTATTCACTCCAGATACTAAACTGGTTAGGTACCAAAGGGATACAAAACTGAACCTTGATCTTTTCACAAGAAGCAATTAACTTTATATATTATTTAATGGATCGACAATTTTTTTATACCTGGGTAGTCTAAGTGAGAAAACAACTTTATTGGATGGATCTGGCGAATATGAAAAAACCTGAAGGGTGATTTTGGAAATTTACTCGAGAAAGAATACAGTTCGGAGTAAGAATACACTGAGAGTCAGAGTATACCGAATCATCTTACTTTTCGCTAGATAATATAAGGAGGTTTTTAAGTGTGTCATCATGGTTGTGTAAGGTTGATCCTTTTCTAACCGTTTTAACAGTGACGTTCTCTTTTTATATTAGTCGAGAAGGAACATTCATTTTTATCATCATTGTACATTTGTATTAGATCACCATGAGCAATAATTATGTGAGCCCATCATCTGATTCTGTGTTAATAAATTTGTATCTTGATTTTATATTGTTCGATTTAATAAGAATTATTCATTTATGTAAACTAGTTTTTGAATTATAACTTACATTATTTATATCATTCAACCCGTTATACGAGGGCCTATAAATTAGTATGTATATAAAGGAACATTATGGTCCTAAATATTTTTTTTCTAGTGTACATATGTCTAAAATATGTGTTTAAAGTTGAAAATAAGTATCATACATATATGTTTCATACTATACATAGATTTATAGTTTAAGAATTGACAATATATATATATATACACATATATACATACATACATACATACATACATATCGATAGAGTTCTAGAGTGAACACTAATGTATTTGTAAACTGAGTGAACAACATTGATTACATCATCAAATTGTAAAGTACACTAGTGTATTTTCATCATCAAAATCTGACCATTGATTTACACATGTGCATAAACTTTGTATTGATAATTAAGGGTTAGGATTAGTTCACTAGTGTTCATAATCAAGGGGGTTGTTCACTAATGAACCTAACCCCATATATATTATATATATATATATATATATATTTTAAAAAATACCTAAGTCTCTCTCTCTTATATATATATATATATGTGTGTATATATAAAGAAAAAAACCCCCCTTCAAAACGTGGGGTTGGAAGTAAAAAAATGGATTGGAGAAATGTATGGTTCAAAATGTTTATCAAGTTTCCCAGATGTGATGCATTTCTCTTAAAAAAAGCGTGTGTGCCAAGTGCAATTTCGCATGTTGAGATATATACATGAAATCAGCATGGAAGGTCTTCAAATTCGCATGGAGTTATGCAGACCTTGAAATCGCATGCTGTCAACTCGAAATCGCATGTTGTAAAATCCTAGGTACGCTCGTATGTTAAGCTCAATTGTACTTAACCAAACCCTACATATATATAGAGTAAGCATCTGTTAGGAACCACCATTTATTGCGGAACCAATGTGAACACAACCAAAACTACTTAAAACACATTTTTTTTTTTAAATTTCGTTAAAAATCGCAACATTTAAATTATAAATTTCTATTTTTTGTAAAAGTAAGATTTATGTTAACAATTTTAGCATTTAGTTTAAGGCTTTAGCTATAGAGTTTGGTTTTTAACATTTAGCTTGGGTGGGTGCGAGGTTTAGGTTTATTCAGCGTTTTTTTTTTGGGAGTGGAGGAGTTAGGTTTTTTAGGTGGGTTGTTAGGGGGGTGTTTAGGTTTTTGGGTTGCGGTGGGGTGAGCTTATTTTGTTGTGTTCACATTGGTTCTGTGGTTCTTGCAATAATGGTGATTTCTCGATTATATATATATATAATATATATACATACAATTTTATTATATATAGGGTATGGATCCTAAGAGAGGTGCACTCTATTTGAGAAACTTGAGAAACAATCTGTACCACACATTTCCCTAAGCTTTTCGTAATATATACATATGTATAGTTTAAAATTGACTATATACACATAGTTATATTGAATTATACACATATGTATAAGTCAATTTTAAAGTATACATATGTGTATATTACGGAAAGCTTTGGAAAATGTGTGGTTCAGAATGCTTCTCAAGTTTTCTCAATTAGCCTAGTGCTTCTCAAATGATCTTAACCCTATATATATATATATAATATATATATATATATATATATATATATATACATGGAAAGGTAAAATGAGAACCACCTTAGTTGAGAGAACCATTTTCTACCTTAGATCTTTCTACAATGTGTGGTTGAGATTGAATTTTAATAAACATGTGTCATTATTGTTTGTCTTTTGTGAAACGTATTAATTTATTGATATAAGGGTTATTTGATAATTTGGTTAAAGGGCTATTAATTATTGACAAGAAATATATCAAGAGTCTTATAATTACTTTTGACTCTAAAAAATTTAAACCACAAATCACTTTATTGATTTTTGTTTTTTTAATGTAAAAAAACCATTTTCTTTATTACATTTTCAAACAAATATAAAAAACTTGAAAACATAGATCAATTTTAACCGCCCTTTTATTATATATTTCTCTTATTACATTTTTCACGTTTGATGTTTTACGTCGGCGTTTTCTTTACGTTTGATGACGTCGGGGCGAAAGGTGCCTCTCTTCTAAAAACTGACACCAACCGGAAATTCTTTTATACAACAAAATACAAAACTATTATACGCGTTACGTTTTCAACGCACGTTGTCGAATGTTTTTTTACGCGCGTTGTCTTTGTTGAACGTAAGATGTTTTTGTTTATTTTTTTATACATAGTGGTAAGACTTTTTTTACGCACGTTGTCAAACATGTTTTTACGCACGTCGTCAAAATCCATACCTTGATTTATTTACACACATAAGAAATCGACAAAACCCCCATTTGTCGAAAGGTTTTTTTAACGCACGTTGTCGCATGTTTTTTACGTACAGTGTCAAATGTTTTTTTAAGTACGCTGTCGAATGTTTTTACGCACGTTGTTTTGACTAACGTACACAAGAACATTTTTACAATATGCAAACATTTTCAAAAAAAAAACTTTTAATTTTGAAATCGACAAAGCACGAAAAGTTATTAGTTAAGTTCATTATGGTGCCCCCACCATCTCCGTAACAGAACCACCGTCGTCGTCGCCGCCGTCTACATCACCCCTTCCACTGCCTTCAACATTGCCTCCGCTGCCGTCTACATAACCCCGATCAGTCATCTTGCCCGGGATCCGTTCCCTGACCGCCATCATCATCGACGACCCCACCCCTATCCCTACAAACAACACAACCCCCTTGACCTGAGTCTAACTTCTGGGCATTTTCTTTTGGATCTTGATTTTCTTTTTGTATATAATAACTACGATAAATCAAATACTTTTTGTTATCTCCATTTGGTTTTTGTAAATGTAAAATGAGAGAAAGGGAAATATGAGAAAATAGAGGAATATATGTTGTAAAAGAAAGAGAGATAGAGAGAGAGAGGGAGAAAGAAAATGGATGTAACTTTTAAAAAGAAGATAGAGAGAAATGATGTGATATCAAGAGTAAAAAACTACATTGCCATTTTAATTTAATTTGAATATAGGTAATATGTTAAAATCTTATTGGATGATATGAGTTCTCATGGTTCTTACAACTGTTAGTGGTTCTTTCTTGAACTGAACCATATATATAAAGGGTTGTCACCCACGCTCATAAACAAATTATGACGGCATTTTACCAGACTATAAAAAAACCACGTCGTCGCGGCTTAATCGAAAGTCACGAAAAGTTATTAGTTAAGTTCATTATGGTATCGACACTTGTTATAACCTTAAATACGAATACGAGTAGCGGGTTTGGAGAAAAAATAAAAATAAGCTAATTATGATGATAGATATATAATTTAGAAAAAAAAAAACATTACATTGAGAAAAAAACAACAAAAAAAAACTAAAAGAAGAAAAGCTAAAATTATGGGCCTAAATATAATTATAATAAAGTGTAAAAGAAAAAACGAAAAATATATATTTATATATATACTTAGTCTAACAACCTTTTAAATCCATCTCCACTGTCAGATCATGCTAAAATTAAATCTCAGCCGTTTAAACTCATAAAAATAACAGCTCCCATGACGGTTCAAGGTGGTTATTTATGGTTTTCTTAGTAGGTGGTTACCTCCACCTTTTTCTATCCAGTCAGTTTTTTAACAGTTGTATAAACCCCGTTTTTTTCTCCCCACTAAGATAGTAACCTCCGCATTTGTACTAAACTTTTTTTTCCCACGTAGCCAGTAACTTCAATATTTGTAGCATATCTTATATATGGTGAGATATACACAAATAAACCCAGAGATGTTACCATACATCGTTGTTTAAAGCAATTTGGAAGCTACATTTAAGCGTTCTTCAGCCGCAATCTCAAAGCTAGATTCAAGTGTTCCATATCATTTTCCTAATGTAATTTCTCAGTCTTTTCCCAACATCTTCGATTTTTGTTTCGGTTTTGATTTACATACATGCAAATTCTGACTCGAATATGTTAATTTGTGCATATTAAGTTTAAGTTAGATCCACATTTGATGTAATCAATTGTTTGTAATCTAAAACAATCTGATTTTGATTTCGGTCCTTTTTCAATTTCTTCGATTTTATTTAGGTACATGCAAACTCCTGTACGAAAATTCGTTAATCATAGTAAGTTTCGAAGTTTAGATCAGCATGGATTAAATTGTAATTTGGTTTTAATTTGTTTTTTATAGAAGAATTCCATTTTTGGAGTGGACGCAATTGTAGTCGTTGAGGCGTCCATCGTGGTAGCTATAGTGAATTCTAATGGTTGACCGGAGAGATAAATCGGTTTTTGTGGACAATGCTATTAAGGATGTGAATGCTCCAGTTGTGGTGAAGTCATCGATTCCTACGGTAAAACGCCGACATTCGGTTGTTTATGAATTATTTTTAATAGCTTTGTCCATTCAAAAAATCAATGCATTTAATCATTAATTAACTATCATAACATCCATGATCAATGCTTTATTTTAATTAACGCATGGAGCATTACAAAAATGTCATTCAAGGTTCAATTCCTGTGTTTTACATGCTAAAACCCCCAAGGATCATTGTTTTTTATGGTATTGCAAATTTATTGAAAATTTTTAATTATAAAATTACAAGTTTGACTTCCAAAAATGTTTATTGCAGGTAGGGTTAGACACGTCATGCCTGCAAGGCATCAATGATGACATTTGAGTTTTTCTCAAAACTTGGTAAAGAGGAATCTGTCATTTTTTTGCTAGGTAAACTGGTTGGGTTTTGAAAGAGATTTTTTATAAGCTAATCCATGTAACTGTAAAAGGCATAGTCCGCCTCATTTTCATAGATATGTCTATTAGTAGTGTTGAATATGTTAGAGTTAATGTTGATTTGCAGGGTTTCAGCTGAGAACGGGGAATTGGGTACATGCAACAATTGGAATCGAGCTAGTTGCTCTTAAAGGTGGGCTTGCACGTATATGTATATGTATATTCATATTGCATGAAAAAAAAAATACTCTTCTCGATGAAGAAGCGAAAAGATCTGAAAACAGTGGCATTAACATCTTAAATGATCAGAAAGTAAGTAGAACAGTCACTCGGTCAGTGGTAACAAAAAGTTGAATGCTTTCCATTTTCATCACATTGTTCTATGTAGTCATGTTGTGATATTATGGCAGATGAGAAACTTTGGGACTATGACTCAAGTGGAGAAAAGTTGGCAGGGAAAACTTTAAGGACTACACAACCCTAAACCAAACTGATAAACCGACTTGTATGTTATGATTCCTTTGATTTTTACCTTTTTAAACACGAATCATTGCTACATGCTCCGGTGTGAAGCATAATGGGTTTTTTTACAATGCAGTTTTGATCCTAATTTAAGTAGCTTCAGTTTGATGTGACTGTGAAGCGTTAATGAACACTAAGCCATGATAAGGTTGAATTTTATTAAGCAAGTTGTGTATCTCTCCGTACCAAAGATCTCCGTACCAAATATAACGGGTCTTTGCCACCGGAAAACCCCTGTCAACGCCGGCGAGACTCCGGCCACGCTCGTCTTTTGCAGGACTGTACATTTTCTCCGACCGTACATCTTCTCCGACGTAGCAGAGCAGCACTAATTCTTCTCCGGGGTAAGAGATCTCCGATTCTTCACCAGACGAGTTCATCTTTTGCAGGACCGTATATCCTCTCCGGCCACAGTAGTCTTTTGCAGGACCGTACATCTTCTCCGGCGTAATAAAGCAGCACTAATTCTTTCCGGCGATAAATTATATATGCGACACGACATCCAGGTTCTTTCTTTCTTATACACACATATATAAAGGGTAGACTATAGAATAATTACATATATTATATTTACATCGACGTTGATATACAATAGTGTTTTGTCTATTAGAATATATATATAAACCTTCCAATTTTTTGCTTGTGCCCCCATTTTTGTCTGTGTGCCAGTTGTAATTAATTTTGAAATACTTGGAGATTTTGGAAATTGTTGTGTTTTGGGTTCTGTATGATAATTAATGCTCGTTGTAGAAGCTATAGTGTACACCCCATTTATGTTACTCAGTGCTTATTGTAAATTGTAATACTCATCGTTGCTCCTTGATATTGGGATATTATATAAGGTATATTGTATGCTCATCGCAGCTCAGTGTGTGCTTCATGGTTGATTGTTGGCATTGTACACTTCTGGATGTTCATTGTGCATTTGTTGTTCTTGATTGCTATTGCATTGTATGCTTTTGGTTTCTCATTGAGTGCTTCTTGTTTCCCGTGTAAGTTTTGTATCGTGCTTACATATTAACTTTTTGGGTGTTTGTTTGTTTGACTTATTGGGAGCGCGTGTGTTCATTGACCTATCTAGTGTTGTGTTGCAATCATAGACAATAGGATTCATGGTTTTACCTTGAGATCGTGTCCAAGGACGAGAGGTGCAAGAAAAGAAAATGGGTATAGTTTGCGAGTAGCCTTTTGGAATGTAGGAACGTTAAATGGTAAATTGTTAGAGGTGATAGATGCACTAAAAAGACGTAGGATACAGATAGCATGCCTTCAGGAGCTAGGTGGAGGGGGCATAGAGGGGATGAGCGCAATGGGTATCATTGTTGTATTCGGGAACTGATGGAGTCAAAAATGGGGCAGGATTTCTAGTGGATATAGAATTGCATAAGAATGTGATTGAGGTGATACGACAAAATGATAGGATTATGGTGTTAAGGTTAGTATTAGGTAAACAGCTAGTGGCAGTGGTTTGTGCTTACGCACCACAATAGGATTAGGGGATCAAGAGAAGAGAGAGTTTTGGGACTGTCTAGACGCTGTAGTGGGAGCCATACCTAGGGAGGAGAGGATTGTTTAGGGGGTGATTTTAATGGTCACATTGGTAAGGATAGTGATGGTTTCCCATCGGTACATGGGGGTTTTGGTTTTGGTGATAGGAATGAGCCTGGAAAGGATCTCCTAGAGTTTGCGGTGGCCCATGATTTAGGTATCTTGAACTCGTTCTTTAGGAAGAGGGAATCACATTTAATCACTTTTAGTAGTGGGGGACATAACACGACAGGTCGATTATATCTTGATGAAGCGAGGTGACCGAAGATGGTGGATGGACTGCAAGGTTATACCGGGGGAGCAAGTAGTGGCTCAACATCGTTTGCTGGTGGCAGATATAGTCCTAAAACATAATCTTATAGACGCAAAGACATATTCTCGACCTAGGATACGATGGGGGATTTGAAGGGGGAAAAGATTACCTTGTTTAGAGATAAAGTCATCTTCACGACATCAACGTGACTAGGTGGGGAAACAAACCAGTGTTGGGAGGTTATGGCAACGAACATTCAACATGTAGCGAAGGAGATTCTAGGGGCCACAACAGGAAAGGTAGGTACACATAAGGAATCTTGGTGGTAGTGTGAGGACGTGCATACCAAAATAAGGGATAAACAAAAGTGTTTTAGGGACCTTTTGAGTTGCTCAAATGAGGAAGAACGAGTGAGGTTGAGGGAGAAATACAAAACGGCCAAGAGGGAGGCGAAGAAGGCTGTAACGGAGGTAAAGAACACGGCTTACAAAAAGATGTATGAAAGCCTGGAAAAAAAGGAGGGGGAGTAACATATGTTCAAGATCGCTAAAGCTAGGGAGCGCAGAGGCAGGATCTAGGGGTAGTGAAGTTTATAAAGGGAGAGGATGGACGTGTTTTAGTAAATGAACTTGACATTAAGCTGAGATGGAAAAACTACTTTCATAATCTTTTCAACGGTAGGATGGACTATCAACAACAAAGTGAAAATCCTACAATCCAAAGGCGACAACATAATAGCGGTTACGATCAGAGTATCACACATGAGGAAGTTAGGACAACACTTAGGAAGATGGGAAAAGCTAAGGCGGTTGGTCTTGACAACATACCAATTGAGGCGTGGTTGTGTTTGGGAGAAGAAGGAGTTAAATGGCTAACCTCCCTATTCAACCTTATTTTCAGTTCGGGAAAAATGCCACATCAGTGGAGGGTAGTGCTGTAGTGCCCTTATATAAGAACAAAGGTGACGCTCAATGTTGCGAGAACTACAGAGGGATTAAGCTGTTAAGTCATACTATGAAATATGGGAGAGAATATTTGAGACTAGGATTAGAAGAGAAACGCAGGTTACGGTAAACCAATTTGGTTTTATGCCAGGGAGGTCAACTACAGAAGCGATACATATTCTAAGGAGATTGATAGAAAAGTATAGAGAAAAGAAACGAGATCTACATATGGTGTTCATTAACCTAGAAAAAGCATATAACAGTGTACCACGTGGACTAATTTGGGATAGCTTGGAGGGTAAAGGGTTACGTGGGAAATATATAGACATAATTAAGGATATGTATGATGGGACCAAAGCTAGTGTTCGTGCGCCAGTAGGGGATATTGATTTTTTCCCAGTGGAGATAGGACTCCACCAAGGGTCGGCGTTGAGTCCGTTTGTTGTCAAAGTCGATACAAGAGCCGATTCCGTGGTGCATGCTTTTTGCAGATGATATTATGTTAGTTGCGTAGACTAAACAACGCCTGAACGAGAGGTTAGAAGAGTGGCGAGCTGCTTTAGAAGGCAAAGGTTTAAGGATTAGTCGCTCAAAGACCGAGTACCTTCTTTGTGATTTTAGTGGGACAGGCGATCGCGAAGATACTCATATCACCATTGATGGTCAAGCGGTGCCACAGGTTACCAAGTTCAAATATTTAGGATCATTTGTACAAAACGGATGGGGAGATAGATAGTGACGTTACCCATCGTATCCAAGCTGGCTGGTGTAAGTGGAGAGTAGCCGCTGGGGTATTGTGTGACATGAGTTTCCCAACTAAATTAAAGGGGAAATTTTATAGGGTTGCAGTTAGACCTGCTATGTTATATGGAACAGATTGTTGGGCTATCAAAAAGACGCAAACACGCAAGATGGAGGTGACAGAAATGAGGATGTTACGGTAGATGTGTGGGTACCCAAGGCTAGAGCGTATGAGAAATGAGGTTTTTAGGGAAAGGCTAGGGGTGGCTAGTATATCGAGTAAGATTAAGGAGGGGATATTGAGATTGTTTGGGCATGTGAAGAGGAGGCCGGTGACGGCACCAGTTAGAGTAGTGGACTCCCTTTATGTGAAGGGTAGGAGGAGTAGAGGGAGGCCCAAACTGACTTAGGAGGAGCGGATTAGGCAAGATTTGTTAGAGTGGCACCTTTCTGAGGACATGGTCAAAGATAGGAGTTCTGGAGACGTAGGATTAAGGTTAAAGATTTTTAGGAGAGAGTAACGAGGTGTCTGAGCCTTTTGGGTTAGGGGTTAATATGCATACTTTTCAGGTGGACTCTACATGTATTTATCATCTTGTGTATGTGTGTATATTGCTTTTGGGGCTTTAGCTATGTCTATTCTACTATGTTAGTCTGCTACCACTTATTTTGTGATTGGTGGATTCCTATTGCTAATTTGTAGTTTGCATTGTTTGCTTGATTGATTGGTGAATTCCCATTGCTATATCTGTAGTTTGCATTGTTTGTTTGATGTTTGGTTTCGAGCCAGGGGTCTTTTTGGAAGCAACCTCTCTACCCATATGGATAGAGGTAAGGTTTGTTACATCCCACCCTCCCAGACCCCATCAATAGCTTTGCTATTTGTGGGACTTACTGGGTATGGTTGTTGTTGTTTGTACTTTAAGTGGTTACAAGTTACAGGCACATGTTATACTTAAGCAAGTATATTTTAGGTACATGCTTTCTTTTGTTTACAAGTTCGTGACTTTGCTATTAGGATCGCCGTTAACTATTTGAATTTGTGATTTTTTTTTTGTGAATGTTAGACGGGTTGAGTCATAAGAAAGCTTAAAAAAAAGTGTTGGAAGAATAGAGATCAACATTGAGAATTATGAAATTCCATAAAAGACTGGTAAAGTCTCCACTCGTGAGGCATAAACATGAGAAAGGAAAACTAAAGTTTCTTTTTTTTACTTTAACTATGTTGGTTTCATAATTATTGGTATGTGGCAGACAAATTGTGTTTATTTTATATTTTCCTTCTTTCAAGTATGTTTTGAAGAAAATTTCAGTTTCCTCACCAGTCTAAATAGGATCCACCTATACGCTCTCTCTGAGGTTTCATTATTTACCATATAGCAAGCATACATAGTTAGTATTTGTACATATATTGTATGTTATATTGTTAATAATTCTTAAATTTACAATGATTCGTATTTTCTCTCAGGGTGTTATGCATGCATTTTTATAGCATACTATGAAGGAGGGTGTATGTAAGGTATGATTTTTTAGCACGTCCACCCCTACATGACTTTTTGCTTTAGTCTATTACTTATCTAATCAATTGTTCGTATTGGGTGGATACTTTTGATAGAGAAAACAAAACTACAGTGTGTTGCCATTATCATCCAGGGATTGAGTTGGAAATGTATCTACTCTGGAGTTTATCCGACTAATCCCTCCCGGAGGGCAAAGTTCGATTAGAAGAACAACGAGCATGATATTATTTTTGGAAATACAATAACGTTTGTAGTTAATATTCAAGTAAGTGGTATTCGTTACTTCTCTTAATGAATGAACCAAAGATTCGTTGCTAAAAATATAATATTGACACTAATGGACATCATGCAGTTGGTTTTGTTAGTGGGGAACAACATAAACAATTGGGTCCAAAGGTGATGGATCGATTTGAGCTCAGTCTATCACAAATGGGATCATTTCTACACAAGAGGTGAATATTGATGATGCACAATTCTCACATGGGTATATAATAAGCAAGTTTTTTTCTTATAACCTATTTTTATATATATGAATTTTATAATCTTTTAAATTTTTTTATGGTCCTACAAGAGGTGGTCATTATTTTTCTAATGAAACTTGCTAGAGGATGCTTATCTTTGGTTGGACAGTTATACATGAATGTTTTTTTTAGAATAAGCGCGTTCTTACGGAAGGCGTCTATAAGTCCGATAGGATGGTATATAAAGTAAATAGACTCTTATGACAACTATAGGTGAGAAAATGGACATTTTTGGTAATGTGTCCAAACATGTTTGGTCAAAGTGAAAAATTTCTTTACGGGTCAAAACTCTTAATTTTAACATTGAAGACATTTTTGTCTGAAAACTTGAAATTTCTTATAAATATTTTGTGTATTAAATATGATTACAAAGCTAATATTATTTTGATAATAGTTCAGTTCTTTTGCATAATGTGGATTACAGGAGTTTGATGCATCAAAAATCCACTTTGGCAACCTTTATCCTATTGTTATACCCATTTGACCCATTTAGGATAATCCAAACCGCATAGTGTTTTTTAATGTTGAAATAGTGTATCCATTATGCTTAGTAATTCAAGCTCTTTAATGTTATCGAATACCATTGTATCATGGGTTTCTTTTTCTTTCATATTGGCGAGCACTTGTAAATGGGATTTGAGTAAGAAGCGTGTTTTTTTTAAAAGTAAAAACACACTCATCACTCTACTCTAAATTACACCTTGCTTAAGATTAGAACTTGGTTTTCTCTAAAGAAGCTTTGCTTCTTACCACTAGGTTACAATCCAAGTGGCGGATAAGAAACATGTATACAACGTATACGTCATATGTAGGATACACATTAAATTAAACCATCAAGAATCTTAAGGGTCAGATTTAAACATGTTTAAAATAATATAACTGTAGATGACTGGACTTAAGATTTATAGATAACAGTTCAATAAAAAAATTCTAGATAAGGTTTCTATTTAAAATTTTAAATTTAAAAAACTTTTTATTTTATATTTAACAATAATGTTTTTGTTTACAATGCAAAGAGAAAAATTAGTTATATTAGTACTGCATTAAAATATCCGTCTACCGAACGGGTATTACATGGGTGGATCTATGCCTAAGTGACACCATTTCATGTTTACTTTTGCATTAAAATGACACCATTTCATGTTTTACCACTCTTTTCAGTTTTATTTTATATCGTTTTATCGTTGTAAACTGTTCATGTTCATTTTGCTTTTTAAATTAAAGAATGATGCTTTGTTTGTAATGTTATTTAGATTGGTGTCCGCTTAATATAGATTATCTTTGTTTGTTACGTTGTATGCGTAACTCGTCCACCGGACAAGTATTAAACTAGTTATAATAAAGTGTTTTGAGTAAATAATGAAATTTGAAAAAGAAAACCATATTAAAGTAAGGATCTAACCATGTCATTACCAAAGTTAAAAGGAAAATTAATTATAATAAAGTATAAGAGTAAATAAAAAAAACAAAAATTTATAATAGTTAAGAATTAACAAACTTAAAGGGAAAATTAATTATAATAAAGTATAAGGGTAAATATTATAAAAAAAACAAAAAAAATATTATACCTAAAAAGCTAAATATATTATTACCAATTAAGAGGTTAAAGATGAGTGATGCTAAGTAATAACTACAACACAACAATATATAAAAAGTGTTTTATATTATATATATTAATAAATGAGATAGTTTGGCCCACGTGGCATGTGATGGTGGAGTTTTTTTTGCTGATGTGGCATGTTATGGTGGAGTAGAGAGTGTTTTTGGGAGGGAAGACACAATATTTGTTAGATCGCTCCCTGTTTAGCATAGGAACCTAAATTGGTATCTAACGTTCGTATAGGCGGAAACTATATGACGTGTTAATCGAATATGCAAAGATTACTCGTTTAATAGTTGTTTATTGATCTTAAATGTCAAATACATGTCAAATCAGATCGGCCCGAGCTTCGCCGTCCAAGTGCCAAATTTGCAGATGTTACAAATGAGAAACACAAGGCACCTATTTATAGGAACTCAAGTTCGCTTGGAAGGAGAACAAGTTCGAGCGAACTTGCCTTGAACAAGTCAGCCGAACTTGTTCTTACAATATGTTCCGGGCGAACTTGATCCTTTACGTACAAAAATACGCCTCGTTTCTAACAGATTAAGCCCTAATCACTCAGACTCGATATACAATGACGTAGGCAACAGACATATGCACCAACAGACTCCCCCTTAGATGTTGCTGTAGTCATCGACTTCAAATAAGCTCCTGAGCCTTTATCTTTATCCTTGAATAAACTTTAGCTTCTTGATTTTCATATCCTCCTCTTTATCTTGAGTTTTTCTTGATAAAACATTAATCACCAAGCTCCCCCTTGCTGTGAGCTATGCTCCCCCTTGCTTTGAGCTTTCTGGTATCTTCAAGCTCCCCATTGCTTTGAGCTTTCTGTGATCTTTAATCAACGTTTTATCTAGCTCCCCCTAAAACTTTACTTCCTCTTTCAAAGTTCTAAGACATTCAAATAAATATTTCAGATTCAAACTTTGAAATTTTATAACATCAACATTTCAGATTTTATCTTTTTTAACTCCTTTTTAGTTATTCAAGTTCAACTTAATGATCTTGAACACTGTTTACATTTAAGACTTTAACCAATCACATGATTATCATTCATTGAAATTCACTTAGTTGACCAAGCCCAAGTTAATGACCTTGATTAACCAATTTTATCAACCGAGTCCAAGTTAATGACCTCAGTTTGACCCGTAATGAACAAACTAATGTTTTCTTCAGTTTTAAAGTTTCAGTGTAATGAACTTTCTATGAAAATTTTAGCACCTTACCAGACTTCGAAGATCCGTTCTCCAACATTGTCTCGTAGAAAACTAATGTAGAAACAAAATCTTTTTGAATTTTTTTGTAAGTTTATGCTAAAACACACTGAAAATCTTTTTGGTTTTTAATATGTAAAACAGATAAACTATGTACAGAACTATTTACAGACTTTTAATAAGTAACTATGTACAAACATATTTACAGACATATTTTTGTGAATTCGTGTCTAAGGATCATATCAGTTGTTTGAGACATATCACTAGTACCGTTGACCTTTTAATGACTTTAAGTTTTAAACTCGTTTGCCTAGATTGTCGATATGTTTGTCCACTTAAACTTCGACACATTTTTCAATTGTTCCAAGATATGTTAGGTAGACTTATGAAACTTGACTTAACTATGGTTCCATCTCAGAATATACTCTCGTATCAAGATTCCCTAGATTTCATCTTACAGGTGAATAAAGCGTAAATGATATCTGTATCTGGGTTGTGCAAGACCTTGAGAGCTCAGGTTAGTACTACCGTACAGACAAAGACATGAAGGCTCGTCTTTAAGGTGTGTTCCACTTAAGGAATCTTTTAAGCATTGCAAATGACTAGATCTTTCGATTCTTTTCAGTTTTGCATGCAGTTTAGGGGTTTTTAGCAAAAGCATTATAGAAGTTCTAGGCTATTGCTTCCGCAAAATCAGAAGAACTTGTATAATACCCCAGATATCAATCATCTATAAAGACCTCGTATCTCAGAATCAGGCAATCTCTCAAACGAAATTTCGGAGTACTAAGTCCATATATCAGAGAGATGTTAATCCACAAGTTTAAGCAGTTGTAAAATTTAGTTTATATCCCAGAAACAATTTACTGAACGTGTAAAGCCTATCGACACATCCACAGTAAGACTTGTTTATCACTATTTAAACTTTACAATTCTTTAGCATACTGTGATAATCCACTGATGTACTATCATTTCCTTTTTGACACAAAAACTTTTTGTCTTTTTCATGTTTTTGTACTTTTTCTGAATTTTTCAATGTTTTTGAATTTTCAACTTTTTCATATGTTTTTGATTTTTCTGCTTTCATTACTCCCCCTAAAATCAAAAACATAGTTTTGGATTTTAGTTTTTAAGAAATTCTATTCTAAAAAGATAACAAACCAATGTGAATCACGAGAACTCGTCGTCTGGTCCTTTTTCTCCTTCTTCATATGTTCCTGTCAACAAATTTACCATTAATCTCGTTTAATATGAAAGAATACAAGGTTTTGACATAAAAATCAGTTTTTATGTTTAACGGTGTGGATTTTCACAGTTTGTTCTTCACAAATTTTCTAATCAATTACTCCCCCTCAAAATGACAAAGATATGACATATTTGGAATAAGTTAAGTGACAGGAAGCTCCGTTATCCAGAATCAACTTTGATAATGTGGATCTTTTCGAGCCCCTGCACATGAAAAGCAATTACTTGAATAGTGAAACCCAAACCTTTTTGTTTTTGGTGTTGGTGCATAATGTCTATGTCTTAGTCTTATATCGAGTCTGTATTGTATAGAGCTGAATAGGCTAGGTATACGAAATATTTATGTTTAGCTTAGCCAAGTTCGCTCATAAGTAACATGTAAATGCATGTTCGGCCGAACTTGCTTATGCAAGTTCGGGCGAACTTGTGTCCCTAGGGGCGAAATTTTTAGCCTATAAATACCTAGCCAACCTACTTCATTTGTAACTTTGGCATTTCAGAGGCGAAGCTCTGTCAGTTTGTAACCAGAACGTTTGATCTATAAAACTGACGTTTAACTGATTAAATCTTGTCTATTGGTAACACGACGTAATATTTCCGCTATTATGGACGTTAGATATCAAATTTAGGTTCCTAAGTATTGAGGATCGGTCCTACAAGTGGTATCAGAGCTAGAACAGCCTGATTTGATAGTATCAAGACAAGAACACTTCTATTTCTACTCCATTCTTCTCTTTTTCTTAACTTTTGAATATAAAATGAAGAATTCACGATCAAAATCTTTTGAATTTTGAATATATCATGTAAAATACAACAAAGATAAACCCTTGAAAGATTGGAGACCAAATTCAACCGAATTCATGTCAAAATTTTGAAAAAAACCATGTTTTTGAAAAACCCTATGATCGAACTTGTTGGCCATATTCGGCCGAACTTGTTCTAAAACATCACTTTTCAAGTGATTTTTTAGCAAGTTCGATCGAACTTGAGGTATTTTGGAGGAAATTCTAATGAAGTTCGCTCGAAGTTGTAAAAACTTCATTGATTTTCCATCAAGTTCGACCGAACTTGATAAAATCTCAAAAGTTTTTAGCTAAGTTCGCCCGAACTTAAGTAGTTTTTGACGAAATTTCAGCTAAGTTCGCTCGAAATTACACAATTTTTCATTGATTTTACATCAGGTTCGACCAAACTTGTGTAAATTTCAAAGAAAATTTAAGTAAGTTCGCCCGAACTCACTAGATTTTTATCAAATTCTTGAAGATAAGTTCGCCTGAAGTTCTGTTGGATTTGTGTTTCAAGTTCGACCGAACTTTAAGCAAAGTTTTCAAAATAAATCTAACAAGTTCGACCGAACTTGTTAGAAAATCTGAGAATTCTTCATTTGTTGCTACAAGTTCGACCGAACTTGTAGTAGGTCTAATTATTTTCAAAGTTTTTGAAAATTTTGAGAGTACAGGTTTTGTTATTCACAATGGAGGATCAACTAAGAGATTTTATGTCCGGAGCTAGTTCGTCAAATGCCAATGTGATCAATCAAGTCAATCTTGATAATGAAATGGGAACGACTGTCAAACCGCCCAAGCTGATGAGCATGGACGAGTACGAAGCATGGAAAGAGAAATTTACTTACTGGGTTCAAGCCATGCACTTCACTGGCTTGGTGTCAATTGAAAGAGGCTACACTGTTCCGGTAGATGAACATCAATGAGTTCTTGAAAAGTATAACTACTCGATGGTTAAGAAAGAAGAATATATCGCCGAGAAAAAGATGATTAGTCTCATCCAACAGTCTGTCAAAGAAGATATCCTGATTTTGCTACCAGAGTATACTACTGCAAGAGATCTTTGGTTGTCATTATAGAAGAAGTATCTAGGCAGCGCCGAAATGATCAAAAGCAAAAAAGGCACTTATCCTGAAAGAGTTCGATATCTTCACTATGCTAAAGAATGAGACCATAATGCAAATGATCGAGCGTTTCTGTCATCTTAAAGCGCAAATGCGAAGACACGGTCTCGAAAAGACAGAACAAGAATACATCGACAAACTTGCTGACGCACTACCAGAGGGTGAATGGACTACGTATTTGATGGTTCTGAAGAATAGTGATAAGTGGGAATTTTCCAAATTGTCGACGTTTATCGATAAACTCGAAGGCCACGAAATGGAACTTCTGAAGATGGCGAAGTCAAAAAACGCTAATGTTGTTCAAGACGTCGGTCTGTATTACAAAGCCGGAATGCTAGATAGTGTTTAGAGTCCTAAAATTCAGACGACTTTTAGTGCAAACATAAATGCTTCTCCACAGAATCAGAATCAGAATCAATCACAGCCTCAGTATGATGAGTCCTCAAAGTTCTTACTCAAGCACTGGTTCAAATTCAACTTATCAAAGCCAAGCGAATCAGAATCAACAACAAAGTTCTTATCCAAATGTATATAAATGCAACATCGCAGTGAATTTGAACAATGTTGTTTCAGAACAAGTTGCAAAACAACATATGTCACTACTCGCTACCGTATTAGAATCTTATGAATGTCTTGTTGCCGGTAAGATCGGAAACCCTGAGATGACCGCAGAAGATTATGACCAGGTAGACGAGGAAGAACTCGAATTAATGGACATCAAATGGTCCTTAGCTTCGATCATGAGGAGAGTGACAAAGTTCGTTGCACTCACAGGCCGTGACATAGGAAATTCCAGCAACAAATTGGGTTTTGACAAAACCAAAGTCACGTGCTTTAAATGCCGTCAAAAGGGGCATTTTAAAAGAGAGTGTAAGAACACCGAAGCAACCGGAAATCAAAGTACTTTCGTAGGAGGAAATGAATATTACAAAAAGGCACTTCAATATAAACCGTTTCTGAAGAAAACTCAGGTTGAAATCCAAGAAAAGCCTGACAATAGCACCACTGAGAAAGCTATGGTGGCATCCAGTGAAGATGATGGTTTTGATTGGAATTCTTACATTGGGAAAAAGACCGGAGTTGCTTTGATGGCGGAGATAGTTGGAGATAATTCTGCAGAGGAAGCAGCGACAGTAGCAGAAGAAACAGCTATCGAACAAGTTCTTCTGGAACAATATTTGCATCAACAACGAGAAGAAGAGGAATATATCCATATGCAGAGACAAGGAATTTTATCCTCTAATTCTTGTGACAGTTTTGCAGGACATTTTGATGGCAGCTTGAAAGAACAAGTGGTTGAGGAGAAAAAGATTAATGAAGTGATCATTAATGTCACTCAAGAAGTGAAAGTCAAAGACCTCAAGGACATGGCAGAAAAAGCTTTAATGGCGAATCTAACCAAGGTAGGTCCAGAGGTAAAATTGTCAAGAGAAAAGTTGTCAAAGTACAAGTTGTTGAGGTTGAGAAACCTTGTACAAAATGTACTAAACCTTGTGTTGAATGTGCCGAAAAAGCAAAGATCATCACTGAAAACAATGTGCATAACGAATTGTTGAAATACGATTATCGCACAATGAAAGAAGCATATGACAAAATGAAAAATGATTATGGCAGACTCGACAAAAATAACATCGAATAACATGATAATATAAGGATGTTGAGTGGAACAGTAATGGATAAACAAAGGGCAATTAACATTTATATTAACACCATTGCTGAAACCAAACAAAAACTTCAAGACATGACAATCGAAACTGAAAGAGTTCAACAGTTGTTGAGAAGTTATACCACAAATGCATATGTTATTGATCATATTCTTCCAACAATCTCAACGGAAGAAAAACCTAAAAATAAAACTGGCAAAGAATGTCACACCCCGACCCGCAGCGGAAAAGGTGATCGGGGCATGATTGGGTTATCATCAAAGCTCATGACATTTATTATACGTTTCATATTCATTAATACAATTTAATGGAAATTTACAATAAATATTACAACATGTTCTAACTATCAATCTAAGCTTCTTTGTTCTCTTCTAAGGCATTTCCTATGTTTTCCTTGCTTCAACCTGTTCACCTGTATCATGTGTAAAAGGGTTTTTGGATCAACAAAAAGTTGGTGAGTGAATCCTATGGAAAACATTTGAACAAGTTTATTTAATTGATTATGAAATGAGTGCACAACCACACATGAGTAAAAATAGGTGTAAACTTATTCAACAATCATTAGACATTAAATAAAGCACACATGAACAATAATGGAACGTTTAGAGGCACGCGTTGCTCTACTCGTCTCTCACGAGGAACTGATGGGCCTAATGAATGAATTGCATAAACATGAGAATATGAAATACATAACTACAAACAATATAAACTCAATGATACACACATGAACAATAATGGATTGGTTTTGAGGCACGCGTTGTTCAGCTCATCTCCCACGAGGAACTGATGGGCTTAATGAATGAATTTCATATAATTTGACAAAATGAAATAAGTAATCACAACAATATAAACAATCTAAGTTTAGGTCACGATATGGTATGGCACAATTTTAAATAAACGAGTTAATTATTTTGTGACACATGACACACCCCAAAACGTGTAATTAAAAAGGGGGAGTTGTAAGATTCACTCACAGTGGGTGCGTTCGGTTGATGATGTTGAATGCACGCGAAGTGGTTTTTAACCACGAGTGAAATTAACCTAGATAAATAGCATTATGGTTCGGTAAGTAAACGGATTTTATTAATCCATTTTAGTAGGATTGTTGGGTGTATTTTTGTGAGTTTGAGGCTATTTTCTAACCTTAAAAATGTTATTTTTAAATATTTTTAATTGATTTTTAATTAAAATAAATAAATAAAAATAATAAAAAAAATTGATTTTTTTGCTACAGTTGACAGTTGACCGTTGACCGTTGACTTTGACTTTGACTTTGACCGGTTCGCTTGTATAATTGTGCGCTGAGTGAGGCTCGAACCCGAGACCTCCCGTACGCGTGCACGCAGCTCTACCAACTGAGCTACGTTTCTAACCCGAAATATTTCTGTTTTTAATTATATTTATATATTAATTATGTTAAACAGAAAATCCTTTATTTTCTAAAAACGATTTAATCCAAGACTCGGTGCGCTCCACAGGTCTCGAACCCGGGACCTGTGGCTTATGCAAACACGCAGTCCACCGCTGGACTGTGTGTCCAACTTGTTAACTAAACTGATTTTTATTATTCTTAAATACAAACTAATCATTTTCATTTACGCCATATTTAAAAAGTTTGAATAATTGTCCGGGTCGATGTAGTAGACCGGACTCGAACTCGAGACGTGTGATTAAACATACACACAGTCCACCATTGGACTGTGTGTCTAACTTGGTTATTTTTCCGGTTATTAATATACTTAACATATAACAGTGGTGACTCCGGTTCGGTTAACAAAAAAAACATTTTTATTAAGGCAGCGTGTGTGGAACAAGATTCGAACTCGAGACCTTTGTGTGTTTAATGTGCACACAGTCCACCGCTGGACTGTGTGTCTAACCCGAGTAATAACTTGATTTTAATTATACTTATATGTTTACCGAACTTCATCTTCTTCGTCAGTTTTAACCAGCATCGGAAATCCGACTGGTTCAAAGTTTTAATCGGTTTCTTTAGTGTCTGATGACTAAATACAAGTGATATTAAATAAAAAGAATGAAGAAATTAGGCGTGAGGTATACCGACTGGATTCCTCTGTTTCTCCGGCGTAACTCCGGCGACAGCAATCACTTCCGGCGACGAGTGTCTTGCAGCAGAGAGTCTTCAGAAAGCTTACAAAGTATGTGGGTGACTTCGGTATAAGTTCAGAGGGTTTAGTAAGGCTTAGAAGTTAAGGACTCGGTTTTCCGGCGATGAGCAGAAGAATTCCGGCGAGTGAGTTTTCGCCGAGAAAGGGTGCGGTTTTGAGCGAAAATGTTTGCAGAGGTTCGAGGGGGTATTTATAAGGCAAATCGTCGATGAATTTGGTCCGATTTTCGACTTGATTCGTCGGTTAGAAAAACTCCGGCGGTTATAATTTGTGTCGCGGACTCAGACGTCAGTTATAACCGATGTGTAGTTAAAGTTTACGTTATAACGGAAAGAATCGTTAAGTTTCGCGAGATTGCCGGGATTTCCGACGACTGCAACTTTGGGCGCCGGTTTTGAATTCGGAAAGACACGTTATCATTTAAATGCTCCCAACATTTAACAAAGAACATCAGTGGCGCAGTGGTTTAAGTGTTGAGTGTTAAGTCTGTTGTTGAACCGTGACTGACCCGGGTTCGAAACCCGGCAGGAACAAAACATTTTTATTTTCATATTTTTAACAGTTTTTCAAAAACTAATTATATATTCCCATATAATAATTGATTATGTATCGTTTAAAATTATTTTAGGCATTTAATTCGCAACGAAATTTTTAACTGACTGTTCGGTTAATAAACGGAGCGAGTTTGTAAAATCCGTTTTTGACGGATGTTACAGTATCCCCTGCTTTTTAGAAATTTCGTCCCGAAATTTAAATAGTGATATATTTGACTAAAAGAATGATGGTGTTTAGTTTTGACAGTTACATACTTAGAAAAAGTAAGAGTTTTTAATTTTTTTGTTTGAGGCGGTAGCGTCCCTTATAAGGGTTAAGTACCCTATTACAGGAATCGCTTTTTGTTGCCTACTGTAAAAGTATTGATAAGCAGAATTGTTTCGCTAACTATGATATCATGCATAAGAGTTTGGATATGTTTGGAAGGGTATGGTTATATCCTAAGGCAAAACTTCTAATACTATAACCTACATGGAACATAAATAAAACACAACAGCTAATATTTGAACATAAATAAACACAACAGCTAGTATTTGAATCCACATTCTGATAGCATATATGTTTGGATGGTGACAGTTCCTCTCTCGTTTGTTATGATGGAGAGGTTAGTTTATGTAGAAATGGAACACAATCAAATCTCTTTAAATAGCAAGATGATATAAATGTAACACAAAATTCAACCAAGGCAATACTAAATCCTATATGGAACTTCTCATAACCGCCTGATAATGCCTCTGATCCTTTGACAAGAATACTTATATATAGGAAGTACCAACGGCGTATCCACCATATTCTTGTCAAATTTTCATTGGTTTTATCCACAAGTTATGATTAGTTACCAAGAAACTACTAAATCCTACATAGAACTTCTCATAACCGTCTGACAATGCCTCTGATCCTTTGACAAGAATACTTATATATAGGAAGTACCAGCGGCGTATCCACCATATTCTTGTCAAATTTTCATTGGTTTTATCAGTGAATTATGATTAGTCCTATATGACTCTACAACCAATACAACAAACATAAAATACTGAAATGAAAAATGTCTGTGCGATCAAGGCTCAATCAAACGGAGCCGATCGTATTGCATGTACTGAAAATGAAATTGTCTGTGCGATCAAGGCTCAATCAAGCGGAGCCGGTCGTATTGCATGTACTGAAAATAATAAACTTAATCTAAACAACAATCACACCAACAGCCTATACATGGAACCTCTCATAACCGCCAGATAATGCCTCCGATCATTTGACAAGAATACTTATATATAGGAAGTACCAGCGGCGTATCCACCATATTCTTGTCAAATTTTCATTGACTTTATCCGCAAGTTATGATTAGTTCTATGTGACTCTACTACAAACACAACAACCACAAAATACTGATAATGAAAATGTTTGTGCGATCAAGGCTCAATCAAACGGAGCCGATCGTATTGCATGTACTGAAAATGAAAATGTCTGTGCGCTCAAGGCTCAATCAAACGGAGCCGAGCGTATTGCATGTACTGAAAATGAATAACTTAATCTAAACAACAATCACACAAACAGCCTATGCATGGAACCTCTCATAACCGCCTGATAATGCCTCCGAT
Source organism: Scalesia atractyloides (assembly GCA_947069175.1). NCBI lineage: Eukaryota > Viridiplantae > Streptophyta > Magnoliopsida > Asterales > Asteraceae > Scalesia > Scalesia atractyloides. The sequence continues at coordinate 93,457,110 of CAMTDV010000025.1, forward strand.
CATTTGACAAGAATACTTATATATAGGAAGTACCAGCGGCGTATCCACCATATTCTTGTCAAATTTTCATTGACTTTATCCGCAAGTTATGATTAGTTCTATGCGACTCTACAACAAACACAACAACCACAAGATACTGATAATGAAAATGTCTGTGCGATCAAGGCTCAATCAAACGGAGCCGATCGTATTGCATGTACTGAAAATGTAAAATGAACTGTGTGATCAAGGCTCAATCAAACGGAGCCGATCGTATTGCATGTACAGAAAATGTAAAATGAACAGTGCGATCAAGGCTCAATCAAACGGAGCCGATCGTATGCGGGCACGCCAGGTTCAACCGCATAATAAAATGGGGAACAGGCTCAACGCTCATAAATGGGGAGCAGGCTCAACGCTCATAAATGGGGAGCGGCGGCCTCGGCAATTGCATATACTGAAAATAATAAACAATAATTACTCTAACAGTCTACACATGGAACCTCTCATAACCGCCAGATAATGCTTCTGATCCTTTGACAAGAATACTTATATATAGGAAGTACCAGCGGCGTATCCACCGTATTCTCGTCAAAGTTTCATTGGCTTTATCCTTAAGTTATGTTTGGTTCTATGTGATAAAGAAAAAACATAAAACTAAACGATAGGAGTTGAATCTGGATCTTCGGTGAAGAGGACTAGTTGGGTATCTTCGTTTGGGCCGTCATTATCTTCGACAGGATTGGCGTTGATATTGAAGACTCTTCCTCTTGCTGGTGGCCTAGTGGTTGGGTTTTCTTGGTTTACTTGGTTAACTGGATTTGATTGGGCTTGAGTGTTGATGACGTTAACCAATTGAGGGCATGTGTTTCTAAAGTGGGTAGGGTCGCCACAATTGAAACAAGCTCGAACATATGGGAACACGGGGTATTGGGGTTGTTGATAGTTTTGGGCCATGTTTTTAGTAGGGGAAAAGGTTTGGTTTTGGAAGGTGCGACAAACCTTGCTCAAATGACCATAGCGTCCACAAGTTGCACATAGTCGACAAGGTAAGGTAAGGGGATGGTGATAAAAACAGTTGTTGCATTGAGGGTGAGGTCCAATATATGGTTTCTTATTTGGGTAGGTTGAGTTGGGTGCCACTTGGGTGATTGGGATAGCTTGGATGGGTATGGCGTGTGAAATTGGTTGATTCCGTTGGATAGCAGCGAAAAGTTGCCCGTCTTTTTTTCTCTTAGGATTGGGTTGAGAAGGGAATTCGGTTTGGATGGAGTCGGAGGTTTCAGTCGATTCTTTATCCTTCTTCTTTTCCTCCTTGAAGTCTTTGTTTCGGATTCGGTTCTCGGTGAGCTCTGTTGCTAACTCCATTGCCGCTTCCAAAGTTGCAGGCGCGGTACTTATTACAGGGTCTTGAATCTTTGACGGAAGACCACGAATATAATGCTCGATCAAACGGTAGAGGGGAGTGAACATGTTGGGAACCATTTGATGTAACTCGAGGAATCTTTTGTTGTATGTGGTGTGGTCTCCTTCCTTTTGCTTCAACGAATAAAATTCATCTTCTAATTTCTTGATGTCGCTCCTTAGGCAAAATCGTCTGGTCATGATTTCCTTCAATTCGTTCTAAGTTAAGGTCATAGCATCTTCAACACCTCGTTTGGACTTCTCTGTATTCCACCAAGTAAGTGCTATCCCATATAATCGACCGGTAGCATATCGCACTTCGCGATCATCGGGACAATCGCAATTTAGAAAGGTGTTCTCCATCTCTTCAACCAATGGAGGAGAGCGGTGACGCCTTCAGTCCCTTTGTATTTCGGAGGGTCGCATGATTTGAAATACTTGTAGGTGCATTTAGTGGTATTTGGGGAAGAGTTGATAATGTTTTGGTTTTCTTGATTGACAGGATTAACGGTAAGTGCTTGTTGTATTTGGATTACAATGTTGGGTATTATGGCAGCCATGCGTTCGCGGGCTTTTCCTGCTCTCATCTTCCTACGGGCGAGGAATACATGTCAAGAGTATGAGTTGGATGCTTTTGGGATCATGGGTCGCATTAGGAATGAACATTCATAAAATAATTATAGAAAAATAAATCTACTACATCCATAGGATGTCTTGGGCTTTGCTCGCCATTAGCCCTACATGCCGCCATACTTTACCTTTGTAATCATGTGGCCCCCATGAATACCGGTTTTTCATATGGTTCGCACGGGTTTGCCAGGTTGCGTACACTAAAACCCGGAGAAAATCGAGAAATATGTATACAACGTGTGATATTCGGAATGTGTCCAGATGTAGACACGGTGACACCTCAAAGTGGGGTTAGTTCGAACGACATTTGGTGTGGCATGCTTTGGCCTAATAGGTCCTTCGTACTCTCATCGTTGGTCCCCAGGTAGGCAAACTGGTCCGTTATATTGGATTTATACGAATGCCAACCTAGAAAGGACGTTCCGACTACCGGTACTTGTACCCTTCCAGTTACTACATGCCCGTCGCAGAACTTACTTTGATGAGATTTGAAAATTGCAACAAAATCTTTGAATAATGAGAGTATGAAAATGAATTGAATATATGAACATTGATATATGTATAATGAATATGTATATAAGCATGTATGTTTGACTGTAAATGTAAACAAATATGAAACAAACAAATATCACAAGTTTGTATGTAACCACCTAATCAATTAAAATTTAGGCAGACTATAGTATAGGCTCTAAGGGTCTAATAACCTATCCTATATCCCTATAGTCATGGCTCTGATACCAATCTGTCACACCTCGACCCGCAGCGGAAAAGGTGATCGGGGCATGATTGGGTTATCATCAAAGCTCATGACATTTATTATACGTTTCATATTCATTAATACAATTTAATGGAAATTTACAATAAATATTACAACATGTTCTAACTATCAATCTAAGCTTCTTTGTTCTCTTCTAAGGAATTTCCTATGTTTTCCTTGCTTCAACCTGTTCACCTGTATCATGTGTAAAAGGGTTTTTGGATCAACAAAAAGTTGGTGAGTGAATCCTATGGAAAACATTTGAACAAGTTTATTTAATTGATTATGAAATGAGTGCACAACCACACATGAGTAAAAATAGGTGTAAACTTATTCAACAATCATTAGACATTAAATAAAGCACACATGAACAATAATGGAACGTTTAGAGGCACGCGTTGCTCTACTCGTCTCTCACGAGGAACTGATGGGCCTAATGAATGAATTGCATAAACATGATAATATGAAAGACATAACTACAAACAATATAAACTCAATGATACACACATGAACAATAATGGATTGGTTTTGAGGAAATGAAATGGGTAAAACCACTCACTAAAGGACATCCACTTGATAATCGGACATGTTTCAAGTGCAATGAAATGGGTCATATTGCACGACAATGTCTGAAATCAAAACCGGCTTATCCTCGAAGAAGAGAATCAAATGTTGTAAAACCAAGGTATCCAGTGTTTGAAAAATCAATCAAGATTTTGAAAAGAAATGAATCTTTGCCAGAAGTTAAACCTAAAATAGAAAAGAGGTTTGAGAATTCTACTTTTGAAAAAGGAGAAACTTCTAGGGCAAATGGAAACAAATTTTATATCAAGAAGGCTAATATCAAATCTCAAGTCTGGATTACCAAGAAAAGGTCAACAACATCTGGTGTTATTAAGTCTGAGCTGATAAAGACTGATAACACGAAAGAATCTAAACCTGAAATCACTAAGTCTGAGCCTGTTAAGACTAGTGATAGCAAGAAAGAATCAAAATCTGAAATCATAATTGAAACCACATCTGAAACTGTAAAAAAATCAAGTGGAAACAATTCAAAAGATAAAAATAAGGTAAAGTTTTCAAACATAAACATCATAGAAAATTCAGATGAAGAATTCGATTATGCTGATGAATGTGAATTTGATTTTGAAGATGGTTATCCAATTCAACCCAAGACCAAAAAGGCTTGGTTCTCGCTTTTTAAATAGATTGTTAAAATGTGCAGGGACTCCAGAGATCCGTACTTTCAAAGTAGATTTTGGATAGTGAAGCGTCAAGGCATATGACGGGAATGAAGGCGTTGCTATTCGACATTAAAGCTATCAATGGTGGATATGTTGGATTTGCAGGAAATCAAGGTGGAAGGATAGTCGCCGAGGGAAAACTCTCCAATGGCGTAGTTTCATTTGATCGCGTGAACTATATTGCAGAACTTGAGAACAATCTTCTGAGTATATCGCAGATTTGTGACAAGAAATTTACAGTCCATTTCAACGACAAAGAGTGTATTATATTGAAGCCGGGATTTAAAATACCAGATGAGTGGATTCTGATGCGAGCACCGCGAGAGAATGATTTATATGTTCTTGATATGGGTGTTGCTACCACTTCATCAAAATCAACATAATTTTTTGTATCAAAGGCTACTAAAAAGATTCTATTCTTTGGCATCGTAAGATGGGGCATATTCATTTGCGAAAAATGAATTTCTTGGTTCATAATGATCTTGTAGAAGGCGTAAATCTTCGAAGTTTTCAGATGTCTAATCATTGCTTGGAATGCAAGAAGGGAAAGCAGATCAAGAAATCTCATCCAAAGAAAATTCTAAACACAATCAAGTTGCCATTAGAACGTCTCCACATGGACTTATTTGGTCCTGTAAATGTTCAAGCATCTCAGGAGACTTATATTGCTTGGTCGTGACAAATGACTATTTTGATTGAAACTGCGAGAACCATGCTTGCAGATTCTAAACTTCCTATCAGCTTCTAGAGTTAAGCGGCTGCTGCGGCTTGCTACACGCTAAATAGGGTTCTCACTGTCAAACCAACAAAGAAAACATGTTTTGAGATGATAAACCGATGGAAGCCAAATTTGAAGTTCTTAGAACCATTCGGTGCACCATGTACCTAATAGACCAAGATGGCAAATTCGGAGCTAAATCTCTTGAAGGTTTCTTTGTCGGATATGCGAGTCCATTGAGAAGAGTATATGTTCCTTCATTGAGAAAGGTTATTGAAGCACAGCACGTGGATTGTTTCAACTACACGGATCCTATTCAAAGGAAAGGTGACCATGGCTGTTTAATTATCGAGACCTTTGGAAGTCATTTGACTTGCCCGAAGAACCAACTGACGAAGAAGTTGCAGCGTTATATTACCTTCACCAATCAGCGAATAAAGAACAAATTGTTCAACCAATTGTGGTTAATCAACCCATGTTGGATCCATCTTCTTCTGGTGCAAGTTCAAGCAATAGTGGTGTTCCAGCCGAAAATGTTTCTGAAACATTAACAACACCTTCTACTCCTCCAACAAATGCCTCTACTGAACCAGTGAATACAACAACGGAGCCCAGTATGCCTCAGAATCAAAATTCTGACTCAGATGAAGCACCAACATTTGATGCTGATGGGGAATCATCTTCTTCAGATGAAGAAGTAGAGCAGATAACAAGTCTTCTTAATCAATATGCAGTCCCGAACAACAGAAATAAAGCTTCATCAAGCTCTCCAAACATTGAATTGGTTGTTGATCTCAACATCACGAATCAGCAAAACTCGTAGATGTTCCAAGTGAAGAATTTCCGCGATCATATTCCTATCATCCGTCAACAAATATTATCGGAGAACTTCAAACTGGTGTTAGAACTCGAGGGCAAATTAATAAAGCACTCAGTTGTTTCTACACACGCGTTGCTACAACCCAGAACTATTGTTTCTATTCATGTTACATCTCTCAGATTCAGCCAAAGACAGTTAATGAAGCTTTAGCCGATGAAAACTGGGTATAAGCAATGCAAGAAGAATTATTGCAGTTTGAGAAGTTGAGAATGTGGAAGCTTGAAGGCCTACCAGAAAATTAGAAAGCAATTGATACAAAATGGGTCTTTAAGTGTAAACGTGATGATAGAGGGGTTATTGTTCGTAACAAAGCTAGGCTTGTTGTCAAGGGATTTCACCAGCAGGAAGGGATAGACTACACGGAATTCTATGCGCCAGTAGCTCGATTGGAATCTATTCGAATTTTTCTAGCTTTCGCATCATGGAAAGGATTTAAGGTCTATCAATTGGATGTCAAATTGGCTTTTCTGTACGGCAAATTACGCGAGAAGGTGTACGTTGAACAACCACCGGGGTTTGCCTATCCACTTAACAAGAAGAAAGCGTACCTACTGGATAAGCTCTTTATGGACTACACCAAGCCCCGAGAGCTTGGTACGAGACGTTATTGCAACATCTCGTCGGAAACGGCTTTATCAGAGGAACTATGGATAGTACTCTTTTCACCAGAGAAGTTGATGGCCATCTGATTATAGTTCAAATCTACGTTGACACATCATCTTTGGATCTACAAATGATAGTCTCTGGAAGGAGTTTGAGGGAATCATGAAAAAGAAATTCGAAATGTCCTCGATGGGCGAAATGAAGTTCTTTCTTGGTTTGCAAGTAGATCAACTTCGGATGGTATTTTCATTCATCAGACTAAGTATGTTCACGACATCTTGAAGAAGTTTGGAATCAAAGCTTGAAGCCTCTATTTACGCCTCTTGCTCTAAATCACGGACATTTGCGTTGGGCTGGAGCCAAAGTTGACGAGACGTTATACAGATCGATGATTGGATCGCTGATGTATCTGACGACATCGCGTCCAGATATTACATATGGATTTCTTTTCATCGTTTTGACTTTTCATTCAACAGACTAAGTATTTTTCGAATTCTGATAAGATGCTAGAACTGGTGGGAATTTCTTTGACAACGGGCTGGGAGCTAATCTGTTAATCTGAAAAGTCAAAACGATGAAAAGTTCATTAATTTGAAACTTTGTTTTTGAAAATTCAACAGTTTGTTTGTAACGGGTCAAACCGGGGTCATTAACTTGGACTCGGCAGACAAATCGGTTAACCAAGGTCATTAGCTTGGACTTGGTCAACTGAGTGGATTTTCATAACTGATAAAAAGTTGGAAAGTTCAGGGGTCAAAAATGAAAATTTGAAAAAGTTAAAAATTGTGGTTTGGCAAGTTCGGCCGAACTTGCTAAACAAATCAAGTTTAATAAACAGCAAGTTCGACCGAACTTGCAGATGGCTGTGTTGTTTTATAGATAAGTTCGCACGAACTTGAATGGGCTTTCATGATTGGGCTTAGCAAGTTCGCCCGAACTTGACTTGGTATAAATACCAATCAAGTTCGGCCGAACTCATTTATCAGCTAACGCACAATCCTTGAGCGAACTTGATCCTCTGAGAGAATTTGAGCGAAATTGACAATTTGACATCGTTACTCTACCCAAATCTGCTTGTTTTTGGTGATTTACACACCATCTACAATGGCCGAGGTATAAAATCGACGTTTGAACCACTATTGAAGTTTCAGATCTGAAAAGTTTAAAAATTAATAGTTCTAGGTGTTATTGGACAAAAATTGAACATAGATCCTTAATCTACACATAAAATCGACCGTATAACATGTTTTGACTGAAGTGAAAGGGATGTTTAACATTTTTGAACAAGTTGGTTTTTTGGAGAAGATGACAAGTTCGGCCGAACTTGTTGTCAAGTTCGACCGGACTTGTCTAAAAATATGAATAAATGAAATCTTAATATCTTTGACCGAACTTGTTATCATCTTTGACCGAACTTGCATTGTAGTCGTGTTAATAAAATCTGATTTAAATGACGTCTTTGACCGAACTTGTTGTCAAGTTCGACCGGACTTGTCCAAAAACTGAATAGAGAGAATTGAGATATGTTCGACCGAACTTCATGTATTTGTTTTGAATATCATGTGGAAGTTCGTCCGAACTTGGATCTTGAAATTCTGAATTGTTGTTTTATGTTTAAGTTCGCCCGAACTTATATAATGAACATGTTTGATATAGTATGTTCGGGTGAACTTGGGTAAAACAGAATGTTGAACATATATATCAAGTTCGCCCGAACTTGATATAAGTGTTAGAAAATTTTTGTGACTTTTTCTCGAAAATCGTGCTAATTGTTTTGCGTTATTTTTCAGGCACAGGTACCGGCGCGTGTAATCTCTATTGAGTTCTCCAAAACTCATAATAGTGCATTACGCTTGACAAATCTATCTGTCCGTCACTGAAGGAGTACGACAGTATATTGAAGTTTCTCGAGGAAAGCCATATTCGCCGAGCTATTACAGAGCGCACCGTATCATATCGATCACATATCGTTCACTTCTGGATGAATGTAAGTTTAAGCGAAGATGAGAAGACGATCACTTCATCTGTGCAAGTCGGCAATGAAGTTAAACCGATTACAGTTACCGAAGATGATATTCGACGGATTCTGCAATTCAAAGATAATGAAGACGATCCGATTCATTTAGACGAGAAGATGGTACGTGGTTGTTTCTTCCGTATGGGTTATAAGGGGAGCGTGAACAAGCCAACACTGAAGAAAGGGGAAGTGCCAAACCCCTACAAGCTTTTGATGCATGCTCTAATTCACACATTCAGCCATCGTAAAGCCGGATTAGATGATGTTCAAGACTATTTGGCTAACATGGTAACCGCGCTTATTTTGAAGAAGCCGTTAAATGTTTCTGAGATGGTTTTCACACACATGTCGAAGAACATGGAAGATTCAAGGCTATGCCTATATCCGAGATTTGTTCAGATGTTAATTGACGAGAAGTTTCCTAACATGCACGAGATCCAAATGATATGTTTGTACCTGGTTCATCTTGATGAAACAACAGTAAAGAAGCTAATCAAGTTCCAAAAGAAAGCTTCAGCTCCTGTTGCGAAACCAGTGTTTGGAGCTATAAAAGATTCAAATTATATCTCGCCACCGGATAACAAGTGGAGTGTCACACCCCTGACCCGCAGCGGAATAAGAGTCGGGGCATAATTGGGTTATCACCAAAGCTCATGATGTTTACTAAAATGTTTCATATTTATTAAATTCAAATTACAACTTAAATGTTCAAATCAAATTCATACAAATACAAGGAAATGAAACTAAGTAAAACAATCCAAAGCTTAAACTGATTTATTCTTCTAGGCCCTCTTATGTGTTTCTTGCCTCAACTGGATCACCTGTATCATGTGTAAAATTAGGGAAATTTTGGGTCAACAAAAGTTGGCGAGTGAACCTTGTTTAAAAACATTGTTATTGATTTCTTGTTGTATTTAATATTGAAAAGTTGTGCAATATTCATATGTGAGCAAACATATATAAACAAACAATCACAAACCACCTTGAATGAGTATATGACATGAATGATAATGTATTGTGAGATCAAGGCTCAATCAAACGGAGCCGATCGTATGAAATGTATGATGATGTATGTGAGATCAAGGCTCAATCAAACGGAGCCGATCGAATGAGGCACTTGTACTCAACCCGTCTCCCACGGGGAGCTGATGGGCCTAATGTAATGCATGTACTGAAAATGATAACTTTAATCTAGACATAATCCACACAACATTTGATACATATTGAATACACATTTGATCACGGATATGATGGATGCACAAGTGTTTAAATATAATAAATAATTAAGCGACACATGATACACCCCAAAAAATGTGATTAAAACGGGGAATTGGTAGAGATTCACTCACATTGGGTGCGTTCTTTTGATGTTGTTGGATGCGCACGAGTTTTTGGGATTTGATCAACGAGGAAGAACTAACCTAAAATAATAACGAAATGGTTCGGTAAATAATTGGATTTTATTGGAGACTAATACTTTTAAATTAACAATTTTAATAGGATTTTTTTTAGATTTATTTTTGTGAGTTTAAGGTCATTTTCTAACTTTAAAAATATTATTTTTAAGTATTTTTAATTGATTTTTAAATTAAATAAATAAATAAATAAAAATAAATTTTTTGACTTTTTGACTGTTGACCGGTCCGTTGACCGTTGACCGGATGTTGACCGGTCGGACTGTGGGTAATGTGTGCGCTGAGTGAGGTTCGAACCCAAGACCTCTCGTACGCGGCATGCAGCTCTACCACTGAGCTACGTGTCTAATCCTGAAATATTCTCTGTTTTAATTATATATATATACTAATTAATTGTTATTTTATTGAGTTAATATTAAAATGATTTAAAATGGCCGAACCGCTTGCAGGGACCCGGAGTCGAACTCGGGTCCTTTGGTTCGTATGCGCACAGCCCAACCAGTTGGGCTGTGTGTCTAATCTGTTTAAATTACGGTTTATATTATTCTTATACACATGCTGTGACTCGTTCTGATTCGGTTTTAAAAAGGTTGGTTTTAATTCTGAAAGTCGGTACGTTGTAAGATTCGAACTCGTGACGTGCGTTGTATGTTTGCACACAGTCCACCGCTGGACTGTGTGTCTAACCCGGTTAAACATTCGTTTATATTAATCTTATACTCATTTCGACTTCGTCTTCTTCATTTGTAACGACACAGACAAAGATGTCCGACAGTTCTTGCTTAAATCGTTCGTCTAACATATAATTGATTGAAATGTAATGGATAAAGAGAGTTACGGAAACGAATGTACCAACAGGATGTTTTTCTCAGAACTCCGGCAAGGGTCGTCGGCTCTGATTTGTGAATTCCGTATGAGCGGATCAATTAACAGTTTTGATCAATGAGTTGTGAAATTAAGTGACTAAACAAGAGATAACAGGGGGGTTTAGATGATTGTACCGATTTACAGTGTGATTTCAGAATTTCCAGAGATTTTCCGGCGAATGCAGAATTTCCGGCAACGTCGTCTGAACCGATTCTGGTTGAAGGATTGAAGTTAGTATATGTCTAACAATGGATTGAAAACGAAAGAGTCGAGAAATTTACCGATTTGGTGTAAGTCTCGGTTTTCCGGTGAAAGTCCGGCGAGTTCAGAATTTCTCCAGCGAGTGCTAAGACTTCGATAAATTGTGCGATTTTGAGTGAAAAGGTTACCAGAGACTTGGGTGTGTATTTATAGGGAAGAAACAGAATGAATCGAGTCCGAATTTGATCTTGATTCGTGGTCAAAACTTTTCCGGCGGTTATGACTGGGATTGCGGGATTAGACATCGGTTATAACCGATGTCGAAGTTAATACACGCGTTCAGTCAAAGGAAACGGTCGAAGTCTCGCGAAATCGTCGGTAATTCCGGCGACTGCGGATTGGGCGCGCTGAACTCAGGTTTTGATTTCGAGTTTTATTTTAAGTATTAATTGTTCCAATATAATAACAAAGAAGTCAAGTGGCAGAGTGGTAAGTTGTTTGTTTAATGAACCGCTGACCCGGGTTCGAAACCCGGCAGCGGTATTTATTTTTTTATTCACTATTTCTTTATTTTTATTAATTATATTTTAAAATTCTAACAATGTTTATTAGTTATGTATCGTTTAAAATTAATATGAACATTAAATACGCAACGAAAATTATAACTGAAATATTCGATTAATAAACGAAGCGGGTTTTGAAAACCCGTTTTTCGACGGATGTTACATGGAGAAAGGATGGTATGATGACGAGAAAGAGCTTAAAGCTGAGCAAGAATGGTTTAAGGAATTCAAACCAAAGACAAGGAGCGAATGGTTTTTAAAGGCATAAGCTGATAAACCTAAAAAGAAACGTGTTGCGAAGGAAGTCGAAACAATGCTTGTCGACGAGGATGAACCTGAAAATGTTGAAGCAATTGCTCGATCGAGCGCTGCAATGGTTATTGAGAGTCAAGAAACTGTGAAAATGACTCAAAATGATGTGATTTCTGCTACTTCTGAGAATGAAGAATCTGATGAAGAAGTTCCTACCAAAGAGCCAGAAAAGACTGAGGGAGAGATTAGAGCAGAAAAGGAAAGAAAATTGGATGCGGATTTTGATCCTAACACTGATAAAGAATATGAAGAAGAGAGACCGAAGAAAAAGTCTAAGCGTACAAAGTCTCCAGCAATCGAAATCTCTAAGAAGACTACAGGATCACCTCATACCAATGGGAAAAGAAAAGCAAAGAAAGTTCAGAAGGGCTGTAAATAAGAGGTACAAAAGCAAGTCGAAAGGCACAGAAGCCACACAAGAACCTTCTGGTGCTAAGGAGAAAGGAGACACACAAGAACCTCCTGTTATTGTTTATGCTGAAACTGAAAGGCCAGGAGTTACACCAGAACCTCCTGTGTCTGGATTTGTTGAAGTTCCTATCGCTGAATCTCCTATTGCTCCAACGACTTCTGTTCTGAAAGTTCTACTCCTAAGAAGTCAACACCGAAAGCTGCAACACCTAAAGATTCAACGCCAAAGACACCAAGGGGAAATCTGTTTGGTGATATGCCACATGGTCTAATCAGTCTCGAAGACTTGGATGAATTTTTCCCAGAATGTAATTTCGAGATCTAGAAAAGCGCGTAAAGGTGTTAGAAGAGAAAGTTGCACAGAATGAGGTTGAAAAGGCCGAGCTTATTAAGAAAGTGAATCAAAGTGAGGTTGAAAAAGAGTTGCTTGACGACAAAGTGAAGGTATTAGAGAATGAAAGGGAGTATTTCAAAGCACTAATTGAAAGTTTGCAAGACGCGAATGAGAAATTGCAGACTGATATTGCAGATCTAGAGACTATCCAAGCATTGAACGATCGAAGATTCAACAGATTGTAGAAAGTGTTAGCAAACAATCTGAGCATTGATTTCATCGCTGAATATATCATCTGGATCGTCAGGAAGCTAAAGAGCGTGCTGAGAAAGAATTAGCTGAAAGTGGTAAAGGAAAGCATGTTGAGGGTGAAGCCCCTAAATTTTCTGAGACTACTGAGAAGTCTTCTGATGTTCCTGAGAAACCAACTGAAGATGTTTCGAAAGCTTCTGAGTCTGATATCCAAAAGGTTGACGAATCTGTCAAGCCTTCTGATCCTATTATTGTTTCTGAAGAAAAAGGCAATGAAGAAGCTGAAAAAGTTAATAAAGAGGATGAAGAGGAAGAAGGTTACGAGGATTGGAATGTTGGTGATGATGACGATGATTTCGATCAAGGTGGTGATGATTTTGATCATAGAGGTACAGGTTTAAAGATCACTGAAGCCAAATGATGAGTTTGATTTTTCTGACCTAATGGACGATGAATCGAATAGGATGGAAGATAAAAATCAGGGGGAGTCAGGGCAAGAAGGGCCAACTGATGATGATATAGATATGTTAGCTATTGATCGTTTTGCGAATATTGTGACTACAGTACCTACGAAGCCTTTAATACTAATGTTGGAACACAATGTGGAAGAAGGTGAGTTTGTACATAATTACACAAAAGAAGATTTGGCAAAACTAGTTGAAATTGAAGCTGAGAACTTAGACTTTGATTTTGAGGAAGTTATGAATGTTAACACATTTGAACCAAAAGAGTATCAGTATGAGAGAAGGTTTGAAGCTGATGAGTACAATCGAGTGATTGTTAAAGATTGGTCCTCAGATGATGAATCAGATCAGAAAGCTAAATACGTCGGTCAAAATTCAGAAAGTTTTCCTACATTTGAAGAAATGTACAAACAGCTTAATGAAGATATGTTGAAAGATAAGATTGCTGAAGCATTACGAGAAGGAAAGATTCCTAAGCCGATGACCAAAGAAGAGATAGCTGAAGCGAAAAAGTCCTGGTTCAGGGAGATGCCACGTGAACGTAAGTTTCGATGTCCACTAGCATTCTTCACCAGAGATAAAAATGTTTCTTTGGGAGATATACTGAGTTGGGGATGGTTTAAAGAGCTCAACATATATGCAATCAAAAGGGAATTTGGAGTGCAATACTTCAAATATCTTGCTGATTTCAAAACATTGCCGTATTGGGATATGGAAGAGTTAGTACAAACTGTGAATGTTACTTATCATATGAAGACAATAGATCAGTTGTTGTGGAAGATGATTAAGTACGAAGCTGTTAAAGGTTGGAATTACTGGAACCCGTTTATTCCAAGACGAAGGGTTAAGATCAATAAGGTTACAGGGGAGAAGGACAAAACGTTAATTATGAAACCGTCCTAGAGCCATGAGGAATATGCCACTTATGCCGATTGAATAGAACTTCTATCCTTTATTCAAGTGGTGGCAGATAGATCTAGCTACTTGCGAAGCAGTGATTGTGTTAAAATTTGAAGATCATCTGGATATTGCTAAGGAACGAGTTGAAGTGATGGGTCATCAGGGTATGAGAGGTTTGTGGAGGACGATAAGGATTCTAGATCCTATGTGGTTGGTTAACTGCTTGAGAGAAGATATAAAATGCCTTTTCTACAGCAAGATTGTTTTTGAAGAAAGAGAAAAGGTACAGGCGATGCAGTATCAGAAAGTTGTTAACGTTTGCTATGCCGTGAAGTCAATTCTGGAAAGATGTGGCAGACGAAGTGGAGGGATCTGGAGAGAGTAGAATTTCTAAAAGAAGAAACCAGAAATGAGGCGATTACAAAAGGAATGGAAAAGTCGGTAAGGTAAAGTTCGCTAAGAATGGCTAACTTTAAAAGACCACCGCCAACTGATCAAACGCCTGATCCAAAGCAAGAACGACGAAGGAAGCCGTTCAAGAACTTCTTTGGTCGGGTGCGTTAAAGTATATTATGAAGACAGAGTTTTTGACGACTGATAAAAGACGAAGACGATATCCAAGGGGGGTCTGTTGGTGCATAATGTCTATGTCTTAGTCTTATATCGAGTCTGTATTGTACAGAGCTGAATAGGCTAGGTATACGAAATATTTATGTTTAGCTTAGCCAAGTTCGCTCATAAGTAACATGTAAATGCATGTTCGGCCGAACTCGCTTATGCAAGTTCGGGCGAACTTGTGTCCCTAGGGGCGAACTTGTTAGCCTATAAATACCTAGCTAGCCTACTTCATTTGTAACTTTGGCATTTCAGAGGTGAAGCTCTTTCAGTTTTTAACCAGAACCTTTGATATATAAAAACTGACGTTTAACTGATTAAATCTTGTCTATTGGTAAACACGACGTAATATTTCCGCTATTATGGACGTTAGATATCAAATTTAGGTTCCTAAGCATCAAGGATCGGTCCTACATTTGGGTTGAAACTGATAAAGATCATCGTAATCACTTTCAAAACCATCATCGTAATCAAAATTATCATCAAACATTTCGTCCGATGTTAACTTTGGAAACATTTCGACCTTTTCTTTCTTTGTTTGTTTTGAAAAATTTAACTTTGAAAGATCATTTTTTATTGTTGTTTCGGTTGATTTGACATTATTAATTTTATCAGAAACAGACTTTGCACTTTCAGTCGTTTTCTTCTTTGCAACCCAAGATTGTGACTTATTTCTCTTTCCATCCCTCAAACTCATCCATACTCATTAGCTTCGGTGGTTTGGTTGTAGTACCCATTTCGTTATCCAGATTCATCTTGTTAACCGCAATAGTATTAACGTTTGATGAAGACGCCACTTGTGAAGCAAACGCGTTATGGAAATCTTCCATCTTGAAAAACTGACGAATATCACTGAAAACACACGTTCACAAACTTCGAAAAATGATTAGTACACTGACAAGTTCAGGCGAACTTGCGGTTTGAGAAAATCAGGTTTTGATTTTACACAAGTTCGGGCGAACTTGTGTTGACAATTTGAAAAAGTTCTTCCTGATGACTTATGTTGATTTTCAAGAAGATTATCAAGTTCGGGCGAACTTAGGTTGATTTTCAAGAAGATTATCAAGTTCGGGCGAACTTATGCTAGTTTTTCAACAAGATTTAATCAAGTTCGAGCGAACTTTATAAAAATTGAAGTAAAAGTAAGTAAGTTCGAGCGGACTTGAATGGAAATCCTTGAAATATCAGTCAAGTTCGGGCGAACTTGATTAAAATCAATGAATTTTAATCAAGTCCGGGCAAACTTGATCCCAAGTCCGACCAAAACAAGTTTGCAAAACATGGTTTTTTGAACTTTTTAATTTCAATTCGCTTTGAATTTGATGTCCAAACTCTTAGGGGTTTACCACAAGTGTATTTTACATGACATATTCAAAAACTAGCAACTTTTATCCATGAATTCATTGTTTTCTTTGAAAAATGAAGAAAAATGGTAGAAAGAGGTAGAATAAGAGTAGATCTTGCAATGATTTCACTAATTCAGGTATCCAGGCTCTGATACCACTTGTTAGATCGCTCCATGTTTAGCATAGGAACCTAAATTGGTATCTAACGTTCGTATAGGCAGAAACTATATGACGTGTTAATCGAATATGCAAAGATTACTCGTTTAATGTTTGTTTATTGATCATGAAGTTCAATTACATGTCAAATCCAGATCGGGCAGAGCTTCGCCGTCCAAGTGACAAAGTTGCAGAAGTTACAAATGAGAAACACAAGGCACCTATTTATAAGGATTCAAGTTCGCTTGGAAGGTGAAGAAGTTCGGGCGAACTTGTCTTGAACAAGTTCGGCCGAACTTGTTCATACAATGAGTTCCGGGCGAACTTGATCCTTTACATACTTAAATACACCTCGTTTCTAACAGAATAAGCCCTAATCACTCAGACTCGATATACAATGACGTAGGCAACAGCCATATGCACCAACAATATTAGATGTGATGAGAATTGGACACGAGTTCCGAATTATAATCGGGTCAGAGTTAATGGATCCTTTATATTTATTTTTTTCTCATTCTTCCTTCACACGCTTGCTTTTTACTCATCCACAAACCCTATAAAAACAAAGCTACAACTCTCTCTCTCCCTCCTATCACCACCGCCAAGATTCTCCATCAGTTCCACAAGATCACAGGATGACGACGTTTCCTTCTGATTGAATCATCTACGATCCATACAATACAATCCATCGGGTATGTAAACCTAGCAGGTATTCTAATCGGGATTTCAGAGTATTAGGGTTTTCCAAAACGTGTGGCTTCTTCTTTTTCCTTTAATCAGAAACCCTAAATCATTCGATATAGATTCGCTTAGATTTTGGAGTTTAATCAATGTGGTTGATGTTCATGAAATTCTACAATCTTAATTTAAGGTATGTTGATTCTTTTGGTGTTTATTTACTTTAATATGTTAATTGAGGTTATTAATCTTTTGTTTTTTCGTTAAATTCTAATAATTAAAAGTCGGTCTATATGATACATAGTTCTTTTCACTATGATTCTTTGATCTTAATAAAAGGTATGATTTTCTTTCATTAATTTCATGTTTTATTGTTAACATTGTATTAATTATGTGTTTTTTTTTGTTTTCCGATAATATCAATTTTTAGATATATGTTCATCCACATCATGTTCATTACCAGAAAACTTCATCATTGATTCAGGTATCTTTTTATATATTTTATATAAGTTCTTTCTTTGATGTGTTATATTAACGTTCAAGATCGACTCAATTTTTTGAATTATTTGAAGTTTTTGGTATTGACTTTAAAAACAGATTTCAAGATGATGATATTTGATAAAAATTTTATGTAGTCTATTTTTTCATGTTTTTAGTTGATAGTATTTAGTACTAAGAAGATTTGTTATTTGGATTATATATAGTTTTTTTATCAATAAGTAAATAATTATATTTTTATGCTATATAATAATAACAATAACAATATTTATGTTTCAGATTTTTACACTTTTTTTATGTTTGTAAAAGATTATTATATGTTATAATTAGATTTTCTATTTTGTAAAAGAGTTTTGTATATTTATTACATTGACTACATAATTACCATATTAAGTTATGTATATTTTTTAAATTTTGAAATTTAAAATATGTTTATTTATGGACGGTTTAATTTGTAATTATTATTCATTAACTTCATAATTTAATAACCTTATAACCGAAACATATTCTAAGGTTATATCAAATAACTTTCGATTTTTTTATAGTTTCGATGACCATTTTTTAAAACTAAGTTTATGTATTTGTTTGTAGAATGTTGTGTCTTATACGGAGACAATTCAACGCCTATATATAATGTTATTCAAAGTAACTAGAAATCATCATTTTCTCTGGTGAAGGCAAGCGTAACCTTTGTGAAGTCTATTATGTAGACGAAGATACTGATGTTCGCTTTAATTTTGTTTTTTGTCGTTGCTTTGTAAATCCTATTTATCGATGCATGTGCGATGTGGTTGATGTTTACAGAGATTCTACAATTTTAATTTATGGTATGTTGATTCTTTTGGTGTTTATTTAGTTTTGTATGTTAATCGAAGTTATTTATCTTTTGTTTTTTCGTTAAATCCTAATCATTAAAACTCGATCTATATGAGACGTGATTCTTTTCACTCCGATTCTTCAATCTTAATAAAAGGTATGTTTTTCTTTCATTAGTTTCATGTTTTATTGTTAACATTGTATTAATTCTGTGTTTTTTTTTTGTTTTCAGTTAGCATCACTTCTTTAGATATATGTTCATCCGAATCATGTTCATCACCTAAAAACGTCATCATCGATTCAGGTATTTTTTTTAATATATTTTGTATATGCTCTTTCTTTAGGTATCTTATTATGTATTTTGTATATGTTGTTTCTTTGATGTGTTATATTAACGTTCAAGATCGACTCAATTTTTTGAAATATTTAAAATTTTTGGTATTGACTTTAAAATTAGATTTGAAGATGATGGTATTTAATAAAATTTTATGTAGTCTACTTTTTCATGATTTTAGTTGATAGGATTTAGTACTAAACATATTTGTTATTTGGATTATGTATAGTTTTTTATCTATATGTAAATAATTATATTTTTATGCTATATAATAATAACAATAAAAATATTTATGTCTTAGATTTTTAAAATTTTTTAACTATGTTTGTAAAAGATTATTGTATGTTATAATTAGATTTTCTATTTTGTAAAAGATTATTGTATATTTATTGCATTAACTAAATAATTACCATATTAGGTTATGTATACTTTTTTAATTTTAAAATTTGAATTATGTTTATTTATGGACGATTTAATTTGTAATTACTATTCATTAACTTCCTAATTTAATAACCTTATAACCGAAACTTCTTTTATTTGTTTATTGTCGAATATAAAAGTTTAATTATGGATGTATATAATTATGGAACAAATTAAAACCAATCAGTAATTATTTTACTAACTTTTAATTTTAAAGCATAGATTATTCTATTGAATAATTTGAATCTTAAATATGTTAACCATTTTCTAAATTATTACCATATTCAGTTATCTATAATTTTAACAAATTTGAAATTTTAGATACGTTTATTGAAGTCGGATTTCTAAATCATTTCAGTTATTCTTTAATTTGTAATTATCATTTCGTAACTTCTTAATGACTAATCCAGTTATTATTTTACTTACTTTTGATTTTACCGCATAGAATAATAACTAATCAAGTTATTAATTTATATAAAACTCATTTCATATTTTATTGAATAATTACGATTTCAAATTCGAATTTAACTTCTCTTTCCTTAACTAAATATTTGAATATGTTATTTTTTAATCAAATCATTATAAGTATTTCAATATCTTATATATTTATATTTTACTCATATATTGTAGGTGTTCAATTCTGCGATTTCAAACAATATCAGAATCTTTGATTTCCTATGTCGGAATTTCAATTTATTCCTTTGAATTTTTCTAAGGTTATAACAATTTTTTTTATTTTTTTATAGTTTTGATTATCATTTTTTAAAACTGTGTTTACGTATTTGTTTTGATTACTATTGTTTTAAATACTACTATTTACCTTTATACCTGAATAAAACCTTAACAGGTAAATATATATTTTTTACACTATCATTTTTATTCATTTTCTGATTCATGGATGTTTTTCAATATAGGTATCGTCAGTAATATCAAAATCAATAAAAACTGGTTGAGCCCCTGAATATAAACTTATAAACAGGTAAACTCTTATAATTTAAGTAAGTTAGATTGAAGAACCATTTGTTAATATTAATATTTTGAACATGAGAAATATACTTGATGTTGAGGAATATGTTGGAGATCTCTATGCTCATTACACAAGGATTGAGGTAACATTTTTTAATTAAAAATGGATTTTTCATGTATTTTTTGTATGATTAGACGTAATCACATGATTTGATCATTGAATTGCAGAGTTATGGCATGGTTTCAGTAAACAAGGATGTGAGTTTTCATTTCATGGACTAAAGGTACCGGTACTTTCTATTTCAGTTATTCGCTATAGAGATAGGAAATTGTTTTCATCTCATATTATCTATTGAAATCAATTACTGGTCTAAACATTTTTTTTTCAATTTGAAGTGATGTTTAATATCTATATTTTCCAAACTTATAATGCTAAAATTTTATACAAACTATGGTTTCGTTTTGGACCCAACCGGTCCAAAAGAGCAAGGGTCTGCCTGCCTTTGATTTGTTAGTATTAGTTTTTCAATTTTCCTGTTAGAATATATATATATATGCTTGGCAAAGTGGACATGTCGGATTTGGTGCCGGGTCAAATTGAGACCAGCTTAAATAGATTCTAAGCCAGACGAGTTCGAAATAAAACTTGGGTCAAAACAAGTCATGCATGCAATGGACACAAATTAAAGAGTCATTTTTACAAAAAGAAAAAAATGACAAATCAGCATATTAAGTCAAATAGGTGACTTTCAATGGCATTTTCATCAAAACCCACTATTGAAGTCTTTACACTTATGCTCAACAAGTTTTAGATATTGTTGAAAACAAGTTTAACCATTTATGTATGAATTCAACATATGTCTAAGTCGGTAGTAACATATAGCCTATCATGTGACCGGACATATTTTGTAGGAATGATACTTGTAACATTTATTCCTATTAATACAAAGATTATGGATTTTAACATGGTAGGCATCTTCCAAAAAGTTTTTTAAATTTTAAATTTATATCTGAAAGTTGAATATGATTATCTTTCTGAAATTAGTATAGATTGTGAAATGAGTGTGTGAATACCAAATTAATATCTGATTTGAGTATTTGGAAAACTCAAAATCCCCTGTTGTATTTTCCCAATTTTAAATTGTGGTCGAATGTATTGGTTAAATTCAGTTGTTGACCCCTTAACCAACATATATTACCATCTCGTACACCAAAAAGGCAAAAATGTTCCTGGTTCCATCACTAGTCACTTGAATTGGCGTTTTGTTTAATTATGTATGATAATATTGCTTAATTGGCTAGCTGTTGGTAATATGATGTTAAACAACCTGTGTATGTATATATGTTTGGACAATTATTGCAGAGTCGATAATCAAATGGTGTCGCGACAAATGGCTTTTAGGGGGTAGAGGTTTTTACTTTTTCTTGGTTTCTATTTCATGATGGCAGAATAAGCTTCTCTCAAAATTATAAAATTCATTAAAGGAAACTCCAATGTCATCATTGCCTTGCACACAATTATGCCGCCAATTTTCGCTTGATGAGATTCTATCAGCCACCCAGGACTTCGATGATGCATTGGTTGTAGGGGAGGTGGATTTGGCAAGGTGTACAAAGCTACTGTCAATGTTGAAAATGGGGAAACTGTTACTGTTGCCATCAAGCGACTGGATTCCAGTTCCAACCAAGGAGAACATGAGTTTAAAGCTGAAATTGAGACGCTTACAAAGTTGAGGCATTGTAATCTTGTGTCTTTGATTGATTATTGTAATGGTAACTAGAGATGATCCTCATCTATGAGTTTATGCCACTTGGAACCCTTGATGGTCACTTGCACAGACATGGCACTAGTCTGAGTTGGGTACAATGACTGAAGATAAACATAGGTGCTGCAAGAGGGTTGCATTACCTTCATACTGGAACAGGCACCCAACAGGGAGTCATACACCAAGATTTCAAAAGCTCAAACATTTTGTTGGATGAAAATTATGCTGCTAAGATATCAGATTTTGGATTATCCAAAATTGGCCCAACAAACGCCTCAGGTGCCTATGTCAATACGCTTGTTAGGGGTACCTTTGGCTATCTCGATCCAGAGTACTTTTTGAGCGGCAGATTGAAAATGAAATCAGATGTGTTTGCCTTTGGGGTAGTATTATTTGAGTTGTTGTGTGGGAGGGTTGCAGTGGATAAACGTCTTGACGACAATGAGTGCAGTTTGGCGAAGTGGGCTCATGAATCTATTGAGAAAGGGAAAGCATTTGGAATTATAGATTTAAATATCAAAAGTCAGATATCTCCGAAGTGTTTGAAGCTTTTTGTGCAGATTGCAGATCGTTGTCTGTGTAGTGAGTCGAATGTTAGCCTCATAATTGTTAACCAAGTTAGTTGGAAAGTTAACGGGTCTATTATGTAAATAGTTAGAATTTTTTTTAGTATTATATGTAATTAGATTAGTTGAAGGGTCAAGTATGTAAACTCCAATTGTAAATCGGTGTCTGTAGGGTGCGACGTATCAAGAGAGTCACGTCGTTTACACACACCGTTCCAGCAATGTATATATATGTATCGAACAAGTCAAGGTTTCAATTCAGATTGATTCCTTGCAATATTACTAAATAAAGTTTAATGTTTTGATTCTCAATTCATGTTCTAAACCTGTGATCTTGGGCTATAATTGCTATCAGAGCCAAAGGCTCTCTTGATTCGAGATTCATACATACATCTCGTTCTTCATCTTCAAACAATCCAGAAATCCATCCTTGAATCCAGACTCGCGATCCGTATTCAAGATTGTTCTTCGCCTGAAATTTCAAGAACACAGTCGACGGTGTTTGATTGGGGGCTGCCAGAATTCGAAGAATCGTTAAACTGATTTCGTTTGATTGTTTGTTTTTTCAATCAAAGAAACGAGTAAACAGATTATTGTGTACTCATTCATTGTTCATTTAATCACAAGGATTCCAATCGACTCACTTCAATCCGTGTATGATCGGATTTCTCAAGTACAGTTCGTGTTTGATCGGATTGTATATAAGTCTAGGTTCGTGTTTGATCGGATTGTATATAGTCTAGTTGGTTTGATCGGATCTTTTTTTCAAAGTAAAAAAAAAACTGAGTTTGATCGGTTGTATACGAGTCCCATTCCGTGTTTGATCGGAACCTTTAATTGACTCAGGAATCCTGTTTGATCGATTTCAAATAAATAAATTCGAATATCAAATCTGTGTTTAATCAGAATGTGACGTTTCAAATCGGTGTCTGATCGGTTTGAAATCAGCGCACGGATCAATCGTGTTTGATCGGGTTGTATCGACTCAAGTTTTAATCTGTGTTTGATCAGATATTTCTGTCTCAGTTCCGGTCACAGGTGAAGGGTGTCGGAGGGCTGTTTGCTTTTCGAAAAAAAAAACAGAAACAAAAGAGTGGATTTTTGTTATTTGTTATTGCCTATAAGATCAGAAACAAAAGAGTTGGGTTCTTTTTGTGTTGAATATATCAAGGCAATAAGACCAAATAAAGAGGAACAAATCGTTCCTTTGTAAAACTGATCTCAAAACAAAGCAGGCTATTATTAAAGCCACTAGAACCAGAAGACTACGGGGAACATTTTCTTCAGAAGTCAAATCCCAGTTTCTATCTCTTTTATTTTAAATCTGCTGTACATCCAAATATCAGATTTTATTAAAACTGTTAAGTTTTGTGATTACGTTTAACAAGTTGGTTTTTGTTATTAAGTATTGACATACTTTTAGGAATTATTGTTTTTAATTCCTTGTCAAAGTATTCTTGTTTAATCAGACGTAGTGTTGATCGCTATTAGAAACTATTTGTGTTATTCTTGTTAAATTCACCTCTGGGATATTAGTTCCTATTTTATTTCTTACCAAAGAGTTGATATCTCTTGATTAATTACCCTAAGGAAATATGGGTGATACAAATAATGGTAAAGAAACTATTATAAAAGAAGTTGGTTCTTTAACCTAATTTCAATGCCCCATTCTAAAACCAACAAATTATGTTGTTTGGGCTATCCGTATCAAGACTATACTTGAAGCAAACGGATTATGGGAGATGATTGAACCAAACAAAAACACACATGTAGATGTCAAGAAAGACAAAACTGCGATTGCATACTTGTTTCAATCGTTAAGAAGATCTTACATTGCAAGTTGCAAATTGCAAAAGTGCAAAAGAAGTTTGGGATGCGCTTAAGACCAGACTTTGTCGGTGTAGACATGGTGCAAACGGCACGATTTCAAACACTCAAATCTGAGTTTGAGATGTTGCAAATGAAAGATGATGAATCTATTGATTCCTTTACTGCAAAGTTAAACGGTATTGTTTCTAGGGCAAATAGCCTTGGTTCAACATTTGATCAACCTAGTTTAGTGCGGAAATTACTAAACTCCGTACCCGAACGGTTCATACAAATGGTTGCATCCATTGAACAATACAATGATCTAGACAAAATGTCACTAGATGAGACATTGGTAGACTTAAAACCTTTGAAGAAAGAACTAAGTCGAAAAGGCTAAGTCATGTTGACAATAATGAACTCTTGTTCACACATCAGACAACAATCCTAGTCGTGGATGATACTTTGGAAATCGTGGACGAGGAGGATATAATCCGTCACGAGGCCGAGGCCGTGACAAATTCAATCAAGAGAGGGCAAAGGGAAATACCTCCCACACTAACTTTGGATACAATAATGATGATCATGATAGCACTACGAAGTTCCCAAAGGATTTCAGCAAAGTGCAATGTTATAAGTGTAATAATTTTGGACATTTCTCTTCAAACTGCCCTGAAAAGAATCAAGCACAAGAACAATCTAATCTCGTGCAAGAAGAAGAAGAACCGACTCTCCTCATGGCAAAGTTGAAGATGGTGATACTCAAAAGAATGTGAATACATGGAAGAGTTTGTTCAAGGCTGAAGATGATAACTCAAACTTGTATCAACAATTAGGGGGTGATTGTTAGCCTCATAATTGTTAACCAAGTTAGTTGCAAAGTTAATGGGTCTATTATGTAAATAGTTAGAATTGTTTTTAGTATTATATGTAATTAGATTACTGCAAACCTGCCCACCTGTCAATCTTGCCACTATAATTTGCAGTTACCTGATCAAATAAGACTTTGTTAGCGTTAAGGTCATGGTACAGAGACCGCCCTTTGCTGCTGCAGTAGTCTATTGCTTGTGCCAAATACAGAGCTACCCGTAGGCGCATTGCCCATTTTAATGGTTGGCTTTCACCTAAATTAAGTTATAGATTATAGGTTAATTATAACTTATGAAGGTTTGCAATGAAAACTGGTAAACAACTCACTGTGAAGTAGATGTTTTGATAAAGTTTGATGAGGCATCAACTCTGCCACTAACATTCTTTCATTTCCTTCATAGCAACATCCCAACAAATTCGCTAATCTTTCGATCCTAAGTCGTCCAACAGCTTTTGCTTCATTCTAAAAACCCAATTCACATAATCAAAGTGAACACACAAACATACATAAGAAAATTAACAAACCCGATTTATCAAAAACCGTAGCAGGGGCCACCAAGTTGCTAGTACTACTAGTGATCATTCGTGCAAAAAAGTAGAACATGCATCTCAAAGAGATAAGAAGTCACAAACTGATCAAAGCAAAAGTGTACAGTTTTCAAATTTCGGATACACCAAGAATCGATGTTTCACAAAAACAAAGAGTAAACTTCCGTTTTGCTCCCTGTGGTTTCGTCACTTTAATGGTTTTTGCCCAATCCTTTAAAAATAGCCAGTTTACTCCCTGATCTATGAAGCTTATCATCATTTTGCTCCCGCTCTAACGACGTCCATTTTCACCGTTAATTCTGGTCATATGCTCCTCACATGAGGGCATTTCGGTCTTTTCCAATTTAAACTTTTATCATTTCATTTTATTATTAATTCATTAAAATCCATCTTTCTCTTATCAAAATACATAAATTATTTTACTGAACAAGATGGAAATCTACATAAATTATTTTACATATTATAAACAAACAAACAATCTCGGTGGTTGGACTAGTTCTAAAAAGCAGATTACCACCGCCACGAGCAACATCTACCACCGACACCACCAACATCTACCACCGTCTGCCACCAACATCACCTTCAACTACCACAACCACTACCACCACCTTGAAAACTACCTGCAACCACCACCACTCTATCCCTTCTATAATAAACCTACCATATTCTTATTGATTTCTCATCACTAACCTACCATATTCAAACTATTTTTATATGTAAAAATTCATCATGATTTCAAACAACCAGTATGTAAATGATTTCAAACAAATACATTCAAAGTAAAAAATTCAAGTTATGTGCACAAATACAAACGACTAACAATTTAATCTAAATCTAAAACATCATTTTCCAAAATCGCTAGCCCCTTCTTCACTGGATCTGAGTAAACCTTAACCCTTCTCACTGGATCTGAGTAAATCTTAACCCTCTTCACTAGATCTAAACAAAACTTAACCGCCAAATTAGAGCTAACAACCCCTTTTCAGATTTTAAACAATGTTGGACGAGGTTGATTGATGGTGGTGATGGCGATGATGGCGGCAGGTGGTGGTTGTGGGTGGTGATAGAGAAGGTAGAGAGGGAGACGGGTAAGACAGAGTGTGTGGATTGGGCGAGGGTGCTCGCTGATGGTGGTGATGGCGATGTGGCGGCCGGTGATGGCCAGCGAGTGGTGGTTGTGGTGGTGGCCATTAATTTCTCTTGAAGCTTCAATAAGATGATGCAGGTTCTGTGTTTGAGTTTTATATGGCAGGAGATTATAATAGGTTAGGTTTTAAAATAAAGGGGTAAAATATCTTGGAAGGAAAAAGACTGAAATGCCCCTCATGTGGGGGGCACGTGACCAAGTTTTAACTGTGGAAGTGGACGTCGTTAGAGGCGGGGAGCAAAATGATGATAAGCTTCATAGATCAGGGAGTAAGGGAGTAAACTGGCTATTTTTAAAGGATTAGGGCAAAACCATTAAAGTGACCAAACCACAGAGAACAAAACGGAAGTTTACTCTAAAACAAAGGATGCTTTGTCTATTCTTTCAACGATTGAGTTGTTTACGACACAAATTAAATCATGAATTTCGATAAAGACCATGGTTGTAAAAATCCCGACTAGTCTCCGATTAGTCGCCGAATAATCACTTATCGGAGGTTCATCAATAATGGCCGATTAATCGCTAGGCGGTCCTATTCTGGCCAAATTTTGGCTAGACGCCGACCAAATTTCGACCAAACCTTATAAATTCCTTCCAAACTAAAAATAGTCAATGAGGCTTAAAACATGTCTACTTTAAAAAACTACATATAAAAATGTGTGTGTATATGTAACTAAAAATTACATATAAAAATCTCAATTCGGTTAAGTCCAGATTAATCATAGGTACCCCACCGCCTAGCGAGTCTTACAACACTGAAAGACAAATGAATATTAGGGAAATACCAAGAATTTGCTGAGCATCCGGCCAAGCTGATATATTGAACCACTTAACTGCGATCAAGCGATCATCATCTCCAAGCATTCCTTTATAGACAACGTTGGGAGCCTTTTCACCATGCTCAGAGACGATAATCTTCGCGGAAAACCTGCCATTTGCAGCTCTAAGTTGATCTAGCTTGTACTCTTTAAAAGCTGGCAGCTTTAGCTTATCACTCTCCCCACCACCGTTCTCTGAAACAAATCATAAACAAACATTTGAGATTTCAGTTTACACAAACTTAAAAGATATCACTACATACCCAGATCAGAAGGATGGGTATCATTGGATTTGAAATAAGACCACCCACAAAAAAGAAAAGTAAAAACAACTATCAGCCATTAAGAAAACAACTGTTTTTTTTTTCTTTTTGTGATGGAGGGAGAACTTGAAGATGCAGATTTTATAATGTTTTAGAAGGAAAGACGGTTTGATAAATGGAAAGGGTGTTTGTGATTTAAAGAAAAAATGGGAGTAAAATATGAATTTCTGAGTGACGAATAGGGGGAAAGGACGTTGACTTTTTTATGTATGTCAACAAACTCGTCATCATTCTACTCGTATGCATGTCATGTGTGTTGTCACAAATTCACACTAATCCGTTTGGCAATATCTATCTAGTTATCCTAATGTAAGTATATATGTAACCAATATTTTAATTTTGAGATCACCAATTCCACCTAATGAAAAAGATCCAACATCACATTTGGCAAACTTTAGTTTCGAGGCCGTCAATATCAATAGACGTTGGAAAACATCAACAAGCATTAGGTGATACCGACAAACATTACCACCAAAGAGAGATCGAGAACATATAATGTTAAAATAATAGAGATCTTCATAGCCTCTTACGAAGGAGGTCTCGGTTTCAAATTTTAAGTAAGGGGGATTTTAGCGTTAAATGGTGTAAAGTAGAGTGGGTAACATTTATGATTCAAAATAAATAAATAAATAAATAAATAGAGGTCTCAAAGCATGTATTGCGTGTGTGTTTATATAAAAAAACATTTCTTTGGGATTCACCGACTAAGTGTCTATTGGAAATAAATATCCCATGATTACACATGAAAAGCGTGGATGGAAATCTCATACAGAATCTAATCTGCAAAGGTCGTCTCTAATCACATACAAACATGTAAAGTTTAGTTTTTCACTTTTTAAGAGTTCCAACGACATATAACGACAAACATCTTAACTTTTCTTTATTTTTATTTTTTTGTTATGTTTTGTAGGCACTCTTTAGTGACCCATAGTTAATACACAACAAGTTTTTTAATTTTAATTTTTTCCAAATGTGATAAACATAGTTTGTTAATATCAAGTGGAAAATTAAAGCCTTAAGAACTAGGTTAAGATTTTATTCCCTAGTTTTTCATGGTATTTGGTTTATCATTTTAAGCCCTTGCATCGCCTTCTCTTTTACTATCCTTTAGCCATATATTAATCTAGTTTTTCAGGATTTTTCTTTTAACTTAGGTATGCTGGATATTTATGTCCGGATCGATAAGTCGAACGCTGCCGACCGTGTCTTGACCCGTAAGAGTTACACCGTGAGCAACGAACTTAAATCCACTTAACTAGTTTAACCGGTAATTACGAACAATATGCGAAACGGATCATAATTTTATTTATGATCATAGCGGGATTATATTATTGTTGTGGGTATTGACTGAGAGACGGGTACATGGACCGGGTGAGACGGGTATATATTCATCTCGCCATTTTGTCACACATACACCCGTGTGTCACTTGTCGCGCATGCATTTTTGCATGGCCACTTATTGGTTGTTCATAATCTTCTCAACACATGTCCAACCTCCTTTTGCATGAGCACCATGTGTTGAACATGCATGAGGCTCCATAACCTTCTAAGGGAAGTGTATGGAATGGAGTTGAGGTTGCAAAAAAGTTGAACAAAATTCTCTCATAACACCCACAACCAACACCGGCCGGAACCGCCGCCGCGCGCCAGAACCGTCGGCTAACCTCTACCGCTTCCGACCCGTTCCCGTGTTTCGCTAGTTCGTTAACTAGCACTTGTTCGTTGAACCTTGGTGTCTCAACCGGTTTATTACTAACCGAAGGTATATCTAAACCCCCTATGGTTTGCGTTTCTATTTCGTGTTTGCATGTCGGTGACCTTGTTCCATTACGGATGTTCCTTGGTATAAAATGTTCATGTCATTTTATTACATACGCTTCCGTTGCATAAATATGTACATATACATATTGTTCACTAGTTAAAGATTTATTTTAACGAACAAAAATATATATATATATATATATACATACATACATACATACTTGTCAAAAGTGTTTTGACTAATCCTTGTAACAAAATAAATATACGCCTATATGAACCGGATTCATAAAATAAAAGTCAAAATTATACCATGGATTTCCTTCAGTGGTATCAGAGCCGATGCTCACCACATGCAAATCGAAACCGGTCTTTATTTTACACCGGAATAATAAATCACAAACTTTAAAAGTCTAAAGTTTTTGATTTATTTTATTTTAGGCAATATATGTTTTGGTCATATTTAATTGTTCATATGTGGTTGACCAAAAACTTGCCTCCACAAACCTTTGGTTATGTTGAATATGTAAATCGGGCCCGACCTTGTGGTTGTGTTTATGTTTGGTTTTTCTATGGTTTTGGCCCATTTTGCGGCTCAAGTTGTAATAGATTAGTTTATGGTTTTGGCCCGTTTAGTGGTTCAAAGTTGTAATAGATAGGTTTTTGTATTTATTATGTTTATTTGTTAAATATTGTTGATACGAAGACCGAAGCAAAACCGAATGCCAAGAGGAGTCTTGGAGTTAGCGGGAGTCGCTCAAGATAACAAGATGCACTCAAGTCCATCCTTGTGGTTGTTTTGTGTGTTGTGACCGTGACCCATTTGATCTTGCTACTTGGCTCTAGCAAGATCATAACAATGCCCATATGATTTACATATTCATTTTGCTATTATGGCTGCCTTTAATAAATGTTATTACAAATCAACCTAATACCAATACGCATTCTTAAAAGTTTTAAAAAAATGAAATCGAGAAAAAGCAAGTTCTAGCAACTTGTAAATTTTTAGAACCACTAGAGTTTTAAAACCATGTTTTTTTTCTCACATCTTTAAAACTCATAAACTTAATAGTCTTCACTATTAACTTTAATTGGTTGTTTCAAGTCGCGACAAACTTAGTTTTATAGGTTATCTAAAACTAATTGTCCGAGAGGTGAAGGGTCCTTTTGGTATAGTCGCAAATTTAATATCTAAATTAAAACCCGACA
Source organism: Scalesia atractyloides (assembly GCA_947069175.1). Taxonomy (NCBI): domain Eukaryota; kingdom Viridiplantae; phylum Streptophyta; class Magnoliopsida; order Asterales; family Asteraceae; genus Scalesia; species Scalesia atractyloides. Next base: position 93,487,702 of record CAMTDV010000025.1, read on the forward strand.
ATAACGACCCTATTTTGTAAAATTAAAATCAATGGTCTATGCCATCCTACTACTAGTAACACTTGGGGCATAATGCGAACCATCAGTGTTGGAGCCACAGCACAACACTTGGTGTCTAGTTTATCCTTCAAAGGTGCAAGGGCTTCGACGACACATCCGACCCTTCCACATGTGACCGTTTTAGGACGACTATTACTTTTCTTCTCGTGGTACGTACTACAGTTGTCTCGAGAATAAATGTGGCATAGATGAGGCCAAACGTATCAATGCAAGGGCAAAGGATTGTCCTCGCAGCCTCATAAACCCCGGGAGTTGTGCTTTTCTCACAATTGACAATCGTTGTCAGTCCGCTTGAACCTCTTGCTAATGTTGCGTGCTACAGCTGCCTTTAGAAAGAGCTTCTAACCGGATTCTCGTTCCTTATCGTCTCACCTTACTAAATAAGGAAAATACATTAAAATACTAATTAAATAAACTTTTGCTTAACAGATTTCATCTGAAAACAACTCCTCTTTTGCTCTCAAGTCCATACTTGAGAAAGATAAATTAAATAACACCAATTTTCTTGAGTGGCACCGCAACTTGAGAATCGTTCTCAAAATGGCAAAGAAGCTTTATCTTTTGGAAACCCCGATCCCAACCGACCTGAAAATGGTACTGTTGCTGCGAAGAAGGCTTTCGAAAAACATAAAGAAGATGCCATGGAAGTCGCTTGCCTCATGCAAGCCACCATGTCCCCAGATCTCCAAAAGAATATGGAAGACATGAGTGCCTTCGACATGATTGAGCAAACTCAAAGGCATGTTTCAGAAACAAGCCCGCCAGGAACGCTATGACACCATGAAACAGCTCATAGCTGTAGAATGCAAGAGGGTTCCTCAGTTAGTGCTCATGTCCTCAAGATGAAAGGCTACATCGACCAATTAAACAAACTTGGTTATCCTCTCAAGATGAGATGGCTGTTGACTTCATTCCCAACTCTCTTTCTAGTCACTATGATCAATTTGTTATGAACTTTAACATGAATGACTGGGTAAAGACAGTGCCGGAGCTACATGGGATGCTCAAAACGGCAGAGATGAACATTTCCAACAAAACAAACCAAGTGTTCATGGTTCGATCTGGTGGTTTTAGGAAGCCCAGAACAAAGAAAAGTCACAACAGCAAAAACAAAGGAAAAGCTCCTGTTGCTGCCAAACCTGCCACCAACAAGAGCAAACAAGCTGTTAAAGCCCCTCATTCAGAAGAGCGGCAATGCTATGAGTGTAACAAGATGGGGCATTGGAAACGTAACTGCCCCGAGTATCTTGCTAAGCTCAAAGCAAAGAAGGCCAATGGAGAAGGCACTTCTTCAGGTATTCTGATATATATTATCGAGCTTTTCACTGTTTATCGCAACACATGGGTATTTGATACCGGATGTGGCTATCACATCGTTAATGTCTTGCAGAGCCTGAGAAGTGGAAGAAACTGAAACCAGGGAACATGGAGCTCATTGTTGGCGATGGGAAGAAAGTCCCAGTTCTAGCAACTGGCACATTTAATCTTACATGTCCTTCTGGTCTTGTTGTTGTTTTGAACAATTGTCTTTTTGCACCTGGTTTGACCAGGAACATCATTTCAGTTTCGTTGCTTTTTGAACAAGGATTTAGATACGTTTTTAATGATGTTGCTATTTCTGCTTATCTAAATGATACTTACTATTTTGAGGCTAAACCTCGAAACGGTATTTATGAAATTGATGTTCAACGAGCTAGTGATCTATTAGGACTCATACACTCAGATGTGTGTGGTTCTTTTAGAACCATGACTAGGAATCACGAGAGATACTTCGTTACATTCATCGACGATTATAGTCGATATGCTTATGTTTATCTCATGAAACATAAGCATGAAACCTTTGAAATGTTCAAAGAGTTTCAAAACGAAGTTGAAAACCTACTTAATAGAAAGATTAAAATGTTTCGCTCAGATCGAGGCGGTGAATACCTCAGCTTAGAATTTCTCGATCATCTAAAGGAACGTGGAATAGTTTCACAACCCACTCGACCAGGCACACCCCAACTTAATGGCGTGTGTGAAAGGAGAAATCGAACCCTGCTGAATATGGTTCGATCGATGATGTGTATAACAAATTTGCCTCACTCCTTTTGGGGTTTTGCTCTTATGACTGTTGCACGACTCATAAATCTAGCGCCGACCAAAGGGTAAACAAGACTCCATATGAGATATGGTATGGGCGTAAGCCAAACTTGAGTTACCTAAGAGTATGGGGGTGTGATACGTACATCACAAGTGATTCTGATGACAAGCTGACCCTCGAGGCGAAAATTTTTTTTCGTCGGATACTATAACCAAAGCGGCTATTACTTCTACCATCCTGATGCAAATACGATTTCCATCAAAAGGAAGGCTAAAGGGTTCCTTGAAGATGAACTTCTTAGTCGAGGAACTGGAAGTAACTTGGTGGATCTTGAAGAAGTTCAAGGACCACAAACAACTGTTGAGGAGGTCGGAAGGTCTGAACCACAACAAATTGTTGACACTGATTCAGACTTGAACACAAGCCTTCGTAGGAGCATCAGGATTCGAAAAGAACCCGATAGATACTTTGGCATATTGAGGGTTCTGAAGTCCTGACAGTAGCCGAGTCTGATGATGAACCTACTAGTTACAAATCTGCTATTTCTAATTCAAATTCTGCGAAATGACTAGAGGCCATGGAAGTCGAGATGCAATCCATGCATGACAATCAAGTCTGGGACTTTGTTGAGCTACCCCCGAATCTCGGGTAGTAGGGAGCAAAATGGGTTTTCAAAAGAAAAAACCGACATGCATGGAAATATACAAACCTACGAGGCACGGCTAGTAGAGAAAGGTTTCACTCAAACTCAAGGTGTTGACTATGATGAAACCTTCTCGCCCGTTGCTATGATCAAATCGATCGGGATATTACTTGCCATAGCTGCGTACTATGATTACGAAATTTGGCAAATGGATGTTAAAACCGCCTTTCTTAATGGACATCTTTCTGAAGATGTTTATATGGTTCAACCCGACGTTTTATCGATCCAAAATATCCCAATAGGGTATCTAAGCTAAACAAGTCCATTTATGGACTCAAGCAAGCGTTTCGGAGCTGGAATTTGACCAGAAAGTCAAAGAGTTTGGTTTTGTCTAGATCGAAGATGAACCTTGTGTTTACAGAAAGGCTAGTGGGAGTGCTATATCATTTCTCATCTTGTATGTAGATGATATATTGATCATTGGAAACAATATCCCCATGCTTAAGAAAATTAACATTGGTTAGGATCTTGTTTTCAATGAAGGATCTTGGAGAAGCCGCTTACATTATGAGAATCAAGATCTATAGGAAGAGATCTAAGCGACTTCTTGGGCTAACCCAGAGCACATACATAGATCCAAGAAAGGAGGTGTTCAATGACTAAAGAAACCGTCTTAAACAAATCACAATCTCCCTCTGAGGACCGTGAGATAAAGAAAATGAAGCAGTTACATATGTTATCGCGATTGGTTCTATCATGTATGCTATGGTATGTACTCGACCGGACGTTTCGTATGCTTTGAGCATGACAAGCCGTTACCAGCAGAGCCCTGGGATTGCCACTGGACTGCAGTTAAAAACATCCTTAAGTACTTGAGAAGGACAAAAGATACGTTCTTGATACTTGGAGGAGTCAATGAGGAGCTCACTGTAAAATGTTACACTGATGCTAGTTTTCAAACTGACCGAGATACCTCTCGCTCACAAACGGGTTTCGTGTTCATGCTCAATAGAGGAGCAGTATCATGGAAAAGCTCCAAGCAGAGTGTTGTGGATGATTCCACCATGAAATCTGAGTACATTGCCGCATCGGATGCCGCAAAGGAAGCTGCTTGGATGAAGAAGTTCATAACAGATCTCGATGTGGTTCCAAGTATCATGAAACCCATCCAGATATTTTGTGATAACACAGGTGCTATTGCTCAAGCCAAGGAGCCTAGATCTCATCACAAAGCCAAGCACATTTTGAGAAAGTTCCACTACATACGTGAAATTGTGGAACGTGGAGACATCGTTATAAACAAAATTTACATAGATCAAAACCTAGCTGACCCATTTACTAAGCCAGTGACTCAAGAAAAACATGATCGTCACATGGACTCTATTGGGCTTAGATTAGCTAGTGATATGTTTTGATTTAGTATTTAGATGTACGAACATCAAACAGTTGTACTCTTGCATTCCTTTGATTTACTAGTTAAATACAATTCTTGAATCCTACAACTGTATTCGAATTTGATAAGTTTAATCCATGAATCTTGTATTCTAAATTATTCGTAGTCGGTCAAACTCGTGGGAACGATTCTGAATTAAGACTATTCTGACTTTGGACTCAAGGAGTTGACTTCCAAACTCACAGACCTCATTACGAATGATGTCGGATGTAACTCGCATCAAATCATCTTCATGGATCTTGGTCATAAGATGTATTTGATTTTGGTATACTCATTTAGTATCCTCTAACCTGAGATACATACTAGAACTTTCATTTACTAAAGACTGTTCTTTGATCAGTGTCAACCGCTGTCGCGCAAATGCCAGTCATAAAGGCATTGGTTGGGAATAGTTCTGAAGTTCAGTGGGAGTTGTATGTAGTCAAGATGGGATTCTGTACTCTCACATTATATGTAACAGTTAGACATCTGGGCGCCCTCATTGATTCAAACGGGTGAAGTATAAGGCCTTACCCAAACTTACTGTGTGTTTGATTTGACCACTTTAATTCTTGAACGAGAACGATAATGATTGAACGCCATATAAGATTGAACCGATCCATGTCTCATTGTTCAATCGATGTCTTTTACAGAAAGGATAGATGACAACGATTGCCATAAGTCTACTATCTTCAAGTAGCAAGTCGTTGCTAAAGGGAAGATACCTTGGTTAGTGACTTTAAAGTGTCATGACCTGTTGGGGGCAGCTATGTGTAGCTAGAGCACCGCTGGCTGTCTGCGTTGAGATCTTATCAGAGACCGTCCAAGTGGGAGCTGTTGGATATTTATGTCCGGTTCGATAAGTCAACGCTGCCGACCGGGTCTTGACCCGTAAGAGTTACACCGTGGGCAACGAACTTAAATCCACTTAACTAGTTTAACTGGTAGTTACGAACAATATGCGAAACGAATCATAACTTTATTTATGATCATAAGCGGGATTATATTATTGTTGCGGGTATTGACTGAGAGATGGGTACATGGACCGGGTGAGACAGGTATATATTCATCTCGCCATTTGTCACACATACACCCGTGCAATGCCACTTGCCGCGCATGCATTTTTGCATGGCCACTTATTGGTTGTTTATAATCTTCTCAACACATGTCCAACCTCCTTTTGCATGAGCACCATGTGTTGAACATGCATGAGGCTCCATAACCTTATAAGGGAAGTGTATGGAATGAAGTTGAGGTTGCAAAAAAGTTGAACAAAATTCTCTCATAACACCCACAACCAACACCGGCCGGAACCGCCGCCACTGCCGCCGCCACTGCCGCCGTTGCCGCCGCCCAGAACCGCCGGCTACCTCCGCTGCTTCCCGACCCGTTCCCGTGTTTCGCTAGTTCGTTAACTAGCACTTGTTCGTTGAACCTCGGTGGTCTCAACCGGTTTATTACTAACCGAAGGTATATCTAAACCCCCTATGGTTTGTATTTCTATTTCGTGTTTGCATGTCGGTGACCTTGTTCCATTACGGATGTTCCTTGGTAGAAAATGTTATGTCATTTTATTACATACGCTTCCGTTGCATAAATATGTACATATACATATTATTCATTAGTTAAAGATTTATTTTAACTAACATAAATATATATATATATATATATATATATATATTATATATACTTGTCAAAAATGTTTTGACTAATCCTTGTAACAAAATAAATATACGCCTATATGAACCGTGTTTATAAAATAAAAGTCAAAACTATACCATGGATTTCCTTCTAGGTATGTCTAAGGGAAGGCTAAGCTATCTTGTCTGTTCGTTTTTGTTTTCTTATTTACAATATTTTGCTGGGTACTGTCCGCTTTACCAAAAAGAAGTTACAAACTAAAAAAATAATTATTTTAAAGTCGTTGGCAGAAACCTATTTAATTTTAAGAGTTTAAATCCCATCACCATTTCTTTCCTTTATTTTGCTTTTGTCCTATTCCTTCTCTTGCTCCCCCACTTCACATTCACTTTGTACTAAACATTTACCCAAGCTGAACTGGCTAATTTAAAATGAACCAAGCTCGAGCTGGCTGATTAATAGCACTAAGGGCCGGTAATTCACTGTTGACCTTTTAGCTTCCATTTCCAAAAACACAATGGTCAACCCCTTGAAAGATACTTGGCACTTACACCAATTAACTTTACGATAATTGTTGAAATATATGTCAAATGAAGTAGCATTCATACTTATTTTAGACTGTTAACAGACAAAAAATAATAATTTCGGAAAAAAGGTCGATTCAAGTGACAAAATGATACAAAAAGAAATCTAGAAGATTTGTTGGCCATTGGACAGACTCATTGAATTGGTACGTGTATTGAGATTTATTAAAAGAATAGTAACCGCACCATACTCATTTAACAATGTATGTTTCTTTATTAATAATCATTAACGAACACCGGCCTATAACCTTAAATATATCCGTAGGTCAGCTTCATCCTTTGAAGTGAACACAATATGACACAATGAAGAAATAAACAATTCGAAAATAAGTAGCTAGGATTCCATTGATTCAAATGACTGATTACAACTGAAGAAATAAAAAAAAAAATTGAGGATTGGAATATAAGATACTACAGAGTATGAGATAGGAGAAGAAACTATTTAACCTTCATAGCAATATTCATGATGACCTAATCACTTTCTATTGTAATATATATATATATATATATATATTATATATATATATATATATATATATATATATATATATATATTCTGCGATTCGTTCACAAAGGTGGGTTCAACTTGTTGGGCCTTAAGAGTTGCGCTGCTTAATTGGGTTGCTGACCTAGGTTCATAACATCCATGGGCGAAACTTAAGTAGGGCGGGAGGAGCGGCCGACCCCTCGAACTTTTCGCTTGGTAGTGGAGAGTATGTAGTTTTCGTATAGAAAATTTTGGGTATATACGTTTTCGACCCTTGGTTTTATAGAAATTTTTAGGTCCGGTGACTTCGGCCCCAATCGGAAATCTCAAGCTTCGCCATCCTTGATATCCTAAGTAGGCCAGAAGGTTTGGGAGGGCTGGAAAAGAAGGCATGAAGCACCATGTGACAGTCATGTCAGCACGTGTCAGAAAAGAAAAGTGACGTGATGCAAAAAAGGGCAGGGTGAGATGGGGCGTAGAAGGATGGCGTGATGTGACACATGACATACACTTTTTGAATTTATTTTATATTTAAAAAACAAAATAAATCTATTAAATTTAATAAAAACATTAATTAGATAAATAACACTAATTAAAAAATTACATAAAAGAAATCAAAAAAGAAGAATTAGGGATGGGAATATAAGATTGTAGAGTATGAGATAGGAGAAAAACTCTTTAACCTTAATAGCAATATTCATGATGACCTAATCGCATTCTATTGTGATATATATATATATATATATATATATATATATTCTGCGATTCGTTCACAAAGGTGGGTTCAACTTGTTGAGCCTCAAGAGTTGCGCTGCTTAATTGGGTTGCTGACCTAGGTTCATAAGATCCATGGGCGAAGCTTAAGTAGGGCGGCAGGAGCGACTGACCCCCGAACTTTTCGCTCGGTAATTGAGAGTATGTAGTTTTCGTATAGAAATTTTTGGGTATATATGTTTTCGACCCTTGGTTTTATAGAAATTTTTCAGGCTTCGTCATCCTTGATATCCTAAGTAGGCCAGAAGGTTTGGGAGGGCTGGAAAAGAAGGCATGAAGCACCATGTGACAGTCATGTCAGCATGTGTCAGAAAAGTGACGTGATGCAAAAAAAGGCGGTGTGAGATGGGCGTGGAAGGGTGGCGTGATGTGACACGTGACATACACTTTTGTATTTATTAGAAATCTATTAAATTTAATAAAACATTAATTAGATAAATAACACTAATTTAAAAATTACATAAACATAAAATAAAAATTACATGAAGTTAAAAAAATACATAAAGTTAAAATTACAATTACTTAAAACATAAAAATAAATTACATAAACTTTTAATTATCATCTTCGTCAGCATTGTTTAGTGGAACGCTCCAAATGTATTCAACTAAATTCACTCGAAAGTTGTGATGTATATTATTGTCATAAATATATGTTGATGAATTTTTGTCTGTAGATTATGCTAATCTGTTGTTATGTATTTGTTTCAGTCTTTATATATACGTTAAAGTTTGTTTTATGTTTGATTTTGATTTTTCTGATAATGAGATTCTTGCACGAGATGGTAAAAATATACCATGTTATCGTTATCGTTCGAGAAATTAAACCGAAAGGCATAACCATGAATTCATACTGATCATACATTAGGCGAAAGGCGGCTTTTGAATATTTTCTTCGTTGACTCAGAGTTGATGATAACCAGGACAAAGGTTGATTTTTGAGCAACAAGTCGCTTGTCACACCCCGACCCATAGAGGAATAGTATAGGGCATGATAATTGTCCAAAGCTTATGACACTATTAAAATGTCACAAATTTCATATAAGCTAAAAAATCTAAATAAATACATAAGATTTGTCTTTATTAATTACCAAGGCAAAGACTCCTATGTGATCTTAACCCGGTCCTATCGTCAGTTTTCACTTTTCACTGCTTGTATCATGTGTAAAGAGGTTTTGGGGTTAACTACAATGAGTTGGTTCGTAAATCCAAGTTAGGTAAAAGTAAACTCACTTTTAAATTTAAAAATAACATACAACTTCATGTGTACACACATAAAATGAATAATGTGACAATGAATCAAACCAAAACCAAATGTGTGTGTCCTACACCCGCAAGGGTGTGACTAAATGAGGTGGCGATACCAACATCCCATAGTCATGAGAAAAGGTGAACCCCCAAAAGAAAGTGTGAGGTGATACCAAATCCTAAGTTTGTAAATAACATGTTATCAAACGTTTTGTAACTAAAAAAAGCGCCGAAAGGATTTTTTATAAAAAAATTTAAAAATTCAGTTTTTTAGCATATATATAAAAACTGAATTTTTAAATTTTTTAATAAAAAAATCCCTTTGGTGCTTTTTTTGTTTTTTTGTTACATAACGTTCAATAAATGTAACTTACGTTCCCATATATATATATATATATATATATATATATATATATATTATAAAGGCTTACTCAAGTCTCATTAATGCCACCATAATTTTCTCCTTCACAACTATTAATGTGTTGGGTCCTACACCAATTTTATTAGGAGTGAAAACATTATTTAAAAGTGTTGTGTCCTACACATATTTTATTATCAGTCGCAAAATTATTTAAAAGTGTTGGGATCCTATATATTTTGTACCCTACACCAAAACATTATTTTTATGGTGTAGGAAACTTTTTTTATGGTGTAGGAAATGTTGAATATGTAGGATTGTGTGCATGAATGTTTTTATTGTGTAACGTGCACAATTATTTTATAGGATACACTCATTAAATGATTAGAGTTCATTAATTGGAATTACAAAAATAAAGGATAGATTAATAAAATGATTGGTTTAAATTACCCTTGTACCCTTTATTCGTTTTATTCTTAATTTGTGATTTCTTCTCATTTGAACTCTCCACTATATACATACATACATATATATATATATATATATATATATATATTATAGATTGGTTAACGTACAATCATGTGCTTAACCTACGACGCATACGAGATTCACTTATAACATGCAGAATTTGTTCATGCTGCTTATAACATGCGGATTTTGCTGCTTATAACATGCGAATTTGTTAACTTGTATGTCCGTTTGTGCATGCGGGGTTTCGTTTTTTGGGGTTTATAATGTCACACCCCAACCGATGGCGGAATCATCGGGGCGCGGCACTTGGCGAATCAGATTGTTTCAAGAGAAATTCCATAACAACAAAAATGACAATATTTTAACGGTCCGATTTCCAATACAATCAACCAATATCTCAAATCAATTATTACAAAACATAGAATCTCATAAAACACATCTAATCTGATCTTCCCTAGATTTCTATTACATGTGTTTCTAAGATAAACCTAATCCAATTGCAGCAGAAAATCCTCAACCTTTCACATACGTCACTTAGTTCGTATCTTGTATAAAAATCAATGTTTAAAAGGTTTTGCTCAGATCTAACACTTGGTGAGTCGAAATCATTAAGATTTCTAGCTTGGGAAGCCAAAGCTAAGCCTAAATACACTCGTTTAGTGTAGATCTAAGTGAAAAGAAGAAGTTTTGTAGAAAAAAGATGAAGATTTTCATAAATAGAAGAGTTTTGATGAAAACGAATGTAATCCTTGTGCAAAATCATAGTAGAAACGTTGTTGTTTTGCTTAAAACGGGTTTATTCTTACTTGGAAATCAAAGGTTTTCGGTATTGGGAGCTCTGGGGTGAACTTAGCAGCAAGGAACGAGAGAATGAGAGTGCTGGGTATTTATAGGTGAAGAGAAAAGGAGCTGGCCGACATTAAGTTCGGGCGAACTTGCCACCATTTTAAGCGAACTTGGCACAAGTTCGGGCGAACTTAGCAAGTTCTGCTTGAATGGTACAAGTTCGAGCGAATTTGTTGCTCATTTAGTTGTTTTGGTGGCCTGGTCAAGTTCGGGCAAGTTGGGGTGCCAACTACTTCGGCCGAACTTGGCCTGGTGGCTACGTTTTGTTCGTTATGTGTTCGTTTGGCGATTCGGTTCGTATTAGATAGTTACGTTAAGCGTTTTAGCGAAGCGTTAAGCGTTGTTTTACCATTGAAATGAGAGAGAGGGCGAGTTGCGTGAGCGTGTGAGCGTTTTAGAGATAGTAACATATAACATAAACAAGTATAACACACATATAACATAATTCCACATAAATAACTGCGTTGCGATGCGATAAGCGATGTCGAAGGCACAAGCGTTTATTAAACAATAACACACTCGGCTCTTAAAGTAACATAGTTACTTGTGGTTGCGTTGCGTTAGCGTTGCGCTTAATAAGCGTTTAGATGTAATATAGTTGTGACAAATTATAATTAGTTAACATAAACCATCCTTTATTATCGAATCTCAGATTACAAAGACAGATATAAACAAAAATAGACGGAAAAAAGATAACAACGAAAATACCAGTTGTTATACATAACGTACGAAATGTATATCGTGTACGCTCGTACGTTAAGCCTAATTGTACGGTACACTATATATATATTATATATATATATATATATATATATATATATATATATATATATAGTTATAATTAATTTATTTGAATATATAAAAAAACTATTTAAAGTAGAATAATGGATCAGAATTTTAAATTCAGAGTTATCACATTTGGGTTCTCATTGACGAGTGATGATTAATAAGGTTGGATACCTAATTTGGGTTGTCACAATGTGTGTACTAGGTTGGATACCTAATTTGGTTTCTCACTGTGGGTGATGATGAATTAGGAGGAGTTAATCATTCCACTTAGAAGATTGTTGGTTCCAGGATGATAATTATTAAGCTAGTGTTCGTGATTTAGTCAACGTGTGTTTATTATATTGTTAAGTGTGTTCGTGATGAAGCTGATTACTTATTGGGAGATTAGTTGAATATAGAACCTTTATTATATGCCGATTATAATAGGCGTGATTGATCTGACGTAAAGCTTACCCAAAGGGGTGAAGTTACTAATTGAGTTGGATTCTCGAAATAATCAGGAAGTGCTTCACTTGAGGGGGAGATCTAACATGAAAGACATCGGTTAATTGGTAGAGTTACGAAGATACAGGATTGAGTTATGAAGAAACGAGACGAAATTTAAACACATCTGGTTGAAGACGATCAAGAAAAAATATTATCGAACTAGAGTTCTTGTCTTTATAAAAGCTGATTCATTTGATGTTGAACACTGGAAATTCAACGTTTCTATCGTATGTCAGTTAGGCTTGAAGATGAGTGATGGTACCTTGTGGAGGTTGGTTCCCATGAGCTTAATACGGAGGGGGTTACTGTTGAGGGGGAGAACTACAATGTTTGGTGTTGGATTCGTCAGGTTTCACAAATCAGCCATATACAATTGATATACAACAAGTCTTTAGATAGAAGGTTAAAGGTCACAGTGCAATGCCAAAAAATCAATTCTTACAAGAGAAAAGATATGATATTATCAGTCAATAGGGAATTTGTTGATACATGACTTGTGACTGATGATTATCATAGTTGGTCAGAATTGATGTAATTCAATGTCATGAAGTGTCATAGACGTACTTAGGAGGGTGGTGGCACACTTAGCCATTCGGCGCAGTTGTACCAAATGCACCACACTTAGTCACTTGGTGAGTTCTGCCAAGTGCGCCAGTAAGTGGCGCACTTTGGCCAACCGACGCACTTAGTCGTGCTGCCTATAAATATGTTTGTTTTCAGTTGAGCATTCATTTTGGAGAGCATTTTGGACTGCGGTTCAGGTATGTTAGAGAGAGATTGTCCACACTATATGTTAGTGTAGGATGTGAGTACCCAACCCTAGGGGAGCTCACCTAAGGTTGGAAATAGTGCGTAAAAATGGAGAAGTAGATGTGTACTCTTTCGGTATATTGTAATTGTGATGATTATAATAGGACCAGATTTCTACTTCTATCTATCTTGTTTGTTTATGTAAGAATGACTCACACACGCTCCTGTCTCAATGAAGAGTGATTTTATTGTTCGTTGTATCAATATGTGAGAGGTCCTGGGGACTTATAAGTTATGATCAGAAGCAATAGTAAAGATTGATTGAAAACAAGGATCGGAGAATGAACTTTTTGTGTGATGTTCTAGACTACAAGAATGATAGAACCCATAAATTGCAATGGGAATACTAAGATTTCTTGGTGTTCATCATTGTTTCAGACTGCCACATATATACATTTGATAGAGAGTTGGTTAGCGCCAAAATGAACAGACACAACCTTTTTGAACATAACTAACACCGCTAATTGCCGCATATACTAAACCTATGAAATCATAAATATGTTCGGTATCGAGTATAAAATATTTCTACATAGTTAGAAACATAATACTAATATAAACTAAGTAAAGTTTGTAACATTGCTATAAGTGTAAGGATCATCGATACAAATGAGTGTGAGAGTAGCTGCCTCTTTTAGAGTGTCAGTCTAAAGTTGGCTACTTATGCGCATAACGTTTTATTAGGTCTAAATTCGTCTTATTGCATCGAACGCGGAGTTCATTGTATAAAAAGGATCATCAAGACAACTCAGAGCAACATTAGCTAATTTAATAGCCTTTTTGATAGCATTGTCATCTACATTGGGCAGGCGTGGATCCAATGCTCTCCTCAAGCTCTCTTTTAAATGTTTTCCTCTTCGATTCTTCATCTGTTCTCATAGAGTTTTAGTACCAATTTTACTATCACGTTCACCGGTTAGTATCTGAACCAATACTTCTCCAAAAGCACCCATGTTGCCCCCAGATTTGTGGTAATCTGAAATATCTGTAGTATTTTGTGGTGTTAGTTAACTAATATGTAGACGTCAATTAAGTTTAACTTAGATTTGAAGATGTTTGATATGATATCATGATGATGAGTCTGGTTATCCATTCATATAAAGATATTTTACATTACATATTAAGAAAAGGTTTTTGGATCGGAGGTCTCAGCAAGTTCCACAATAAAGGAAAGTTTGCCTATCCTACCCTTCCATACCCTACCAATTAGCTTGCTTTGAGTGAGATTTTACTAGTTACGGTTGTTTAGATTTCACCATGTACGGAAAAGAGCAGTAACAGTAGAAAGCTAGGAGAGACATTGAAGGAGCTTACTTGATTTTTGGGTATAGTAATATAATGGATCCCTACCCACGTTTGGATCTACGTATGCTATCTTTGAAACCTCAACATCCGAAATCTTTGCCTTGAAGTCCTACATCTCATAGCAAGTATAATGAGAAATAAAACCACTGGTTGTTGAAATCGCATAATAAGTAATGGAATTTACCTTGTCCAGCAATATCTGATGTAGCTTAATAAGGTGCTTATCATCCAAATTACATGTTCTGTCAAGGAACAAAAGGGCTGCAGATATTCCTGCTATTATCTGAACTCTTGTCTTCCATGGAAGTGGTGTCTTGTCTTCTGAAAAGGATTTACAAGTTACATTCTCTATCCTTTAGTTTATTATATGTTGTTTAATCAAGGCTCTACTTATGGCTAAACAGGTGAGAATCTAAGCTTCCATTCTCCATGAATTCATAAATAAGGAACTGGTGTTCGCCTTCAAAGCAGTAGCCTAGAACCTTAACAAGGTTCGGATGATTAAATTCTCTCAAGAGTGTATTATCGACTAACTGCAACCATATGTGATCATCTAAGTTCAACAAAACATTTTCTTTTCGCAGTTGTAAGCATATGAATGTAAGTGTCCATATATGATCATCACGCAGTTATCATTTACAATGTCACTGATTTTTTTAAGCAAAAGATCAAGATATTACCTTCTCTTTTATGCAGTCTTGTATCCGGGCATAATGGAACCTCTTAATGGCAATCCTTAGTGGACCATCAACCACAAACATGGAAGATGTGTTTTTCTTCAACCAACCTTCATAAACCTCCTTCTCCCCCACCAAGCCTACGCCTGAAATTTCGCGTCACTACTTTTAGATCTATAAAAGAAAACTTGTTCAAATCATGAGCCAATATTTGTTTATTCCCCTCAGAAGATTCTCCATCACAATGTTCTTTTGACGAGGGGGATGATGAATGTTGTCTTTTACAAGAGACTTGGTTTGAACTTCGCAACAACACAAAAAAAAACAACAAAAACAGGAAACAATTAAAAAAGACATAAGAAAAAAGTGTGATAGATAGTGAATCAATATATTCTTTTGAGTTCACATGATATGATATGATATAATATAACAGATAAATATGGAACATTTGGGACTTAAGTGGTACACTACCTGCAACATGATCAACACTATCTTGTACCGATGATGAACCGTTGTCTCCATTGCATGTTGAGGGCTTCGTACCACTTTGAGCTACTAAGCGGAAAATTTTGAGGATCATAATTAGTGGTGAATACATATTTTCATGGAATACACAAATTTATCTACTTAGCAGAGGTGACATGAAGGACCACTTAATCATCTAGCAATTGACAAAAGCTACCAGAACAAAAAACCCACCCAGGTCAACACCTTGAAAGATAATTGGCACCTGTACCAATTGGCGTTTCGATAATTGTAGAAACAAGTCAGTTCAAGTCGCTGTCAAATTTATTTTTGTAGAAACATTAATAATTTAACAGAAACGTCGGCATAATCAGACAAAAAGAAATCTAGAAGACTTGTTGGTCGTTGGCCCGAGAGTCAATGAATTGATTTAAAGAATGCTTGCCGTTCATCATTGATAATTTTGATATAGTAACTAATAATTTTTTTAACAACAAATTTGGATCACTGACGGACCACTGAAGTATCATCGTGTCACTAGCAGAACCACCGATCATATCCATCTCCACTAGGCGTAATGCCTATACACCAATTCAGGAGGAAACCCAATAAATATGGGAAAAACCACCCTTGTGAGAATCAAACTCAAGATCTATTAGTCCCAAAGCCCTATCCACCACCAAGATGCCTATATAGTAACTAATAATAATCGCAAGGTTTAAAACACCTAATTAACGTAATATGATTTTTTTTAATTTATTTTAAATATGGGAAACTGCATAAAACGGGCAGCGTAAGAGCATTCACATTCTATCTATCAAAATATGTGAGAGGGGGTCTTTATATTATAAAGGGTATAAAAAGTGTTGTGAGTGGAGGAGAGAGAAAATGTTACTGTTCATCTGTATATTTGGGGGACACTGTTCACCCCCTATAGTTTTTTAATATGTATTGAAAGTGGTTGTTAGTGAAAGAGAGAGAAAATATAATGATAAAAGTATAAAAAATATTATTTAATTGAAAAGAAAAGATAAAAAATATTTGTTTTTAGTGGAAATATATTGATATAGGAGTTGTTTTTTAGTGGAATGTATGTATAATTTTAGGGAGCTGGATGTGAATGCTCTAACACATACACATATATAGTAAGTGTAAGAATTTGTGTCAAACAAACTTCGATTGACCTCATTCCGGTGGCGTTGAAACCAGTTCGTCGTATCCTATTCAAATATATGTAGAGTTCAAATTTTACGGTTTAAAGTTTAAATTTTAGGGTTTAATTTTAGATTTAGATTTAGCTTTAGGTTTTAGCGTTAGTATTTAAGGTTTAGCTTTAGATTTAGCATTAGTATTTAAGGTTTAGCTTTAGATTTAGATTTAGAGTTAGATTAGGTTTTAGCCTTTACGGTTTATAGGTAAGATTTTAAGGGTTAGCATAGGCTTTAGCTTTACATTTAGGTTTAGGATTAAGGGGTTAGAGTTTCTGGTTCGAATTCAATGAGCCGGTTCCAAAACTTCAAGATCTGTTACAACTCAAACCTAGAAAACAATAATATGAGTGAATTAACAACACTCAATTCTAACACACATAGATCATCAACATGATGATCTACTAATCTAATCACTACGAATTTAACAGATTTGACCTAGACGACCACAAGATTATAACAAAATCGTAACAAACCCTAGAACAGTGAAAATATATTTTCAGAGAAAACCAAAATCCTTCAAGATAAAGCCTTTCATAGCAACCCGCATGACCTGACCCATAGCTATAAGCCCGGATGCATTACATTGGATCAATGGGCTGAAGGCCCAGATACGGCCCTCACGTGAACCCAAGCAATTCATTCAGTTCATTTTATTTTTGTAAAATAACAAAAACAAGAATATTAGATTATCTATAAATTATAATAAACTAAAACCATCTTAGGCCACATGTCAATCACTTAAGCTATTAATTGCCAAGTGTCATTGTTATAATCATTATTATTTTGTTTTAGGAGGGAAAATGCAAAGCTTTTGTTTCACTTATATTTGTCACAAATTTTAAAGAAATCAGACATTCTTTTTGTGCAGACTATTTCCTTTTAAAGAAATTATTTGCAGAAAATCTTATGGATTTGTTCTCGTTTTAAAGTACCTCCACTTTCCTATGTTATCTTTTATAATATAATAGTATTTTCTTTATCAAAAATTATTTGCAGACTGCATATGATTAGTTATTATACACTGATTTTTAACTAGGTATTTGTTGATCCGTTAAAATTTTCAATATTTAATTACTTTAACCTTTCCATGAAAACTTCAATGTTATTTTAAAGGTTCAGTTGTATCATTTGATTTGTTGACATATAGTAATATTCTTTACATTCAATATATATTTGTCAATAGTTTATTTAAAATTATATAAATTTATTTTTTATCGAACTTTCTATAATAAATCTTAATCAATTAACGATTGCATAAATATTTTTATATTAATTAATTAAAAATGTTTTTGATTATTTTGATGTATTATTGAAATTTTAGTTACGTTCCTTTTTAAGATTAATCAAATCATTTTTTATGTTTATTATATTTTTTACTTTAGTTTCGAGATTGTTTTCTCCTTTATATAAAGTTCGTTCTGTTACTAAATTGTAAATGCAATTTCGTTATAACTGTCATATTTTTTTCCTTTTTAAAGTCGTCATTCTTAAAACACTCAATAAAATACAATGACCTTTTAAAAAATAATATGTAATTGCAACTGAAATTATAAATAACTTTTAAATATTATAATATATATTTAACACATTCAAGTTATAAAATAATTAAAGTTTTTAATTATGTTCAAGAATGATAATAGTTTAAATTGTCTTCTTTTTGTTTAAATAAATTAATATAATAATTGTTACCTTTTATGTATTATTTTATATTGAAATCTTAAATGATAACTGTATATCATTTCTATTTAAAATGTTTGCATAACTTATAAATAAACAACTTGATGTTTAGTCAATGATTATTAATAAAAGTCAAATTGGTTTGTACTTAAAAGAATTAATTTTTTTCTCATGAGCAGTGACATTGAGAATAAAAAGAAGATACAAAGTTTAGTTACTAATATTATACAAAGATGAAAAATCTTACAAATAAGACGACAAATATGAGGTACAAAGAAATATTTAGAGATTGATAGATTGCTTATATGTTTATTACTTATATATTGTAATTACCAATGACGTTGGTGATTATTGGGCAGAGGTAAAAGCATTTAGATACACTTAGATTTGAAGGTCTTAGGTTCAAAACTTCAAATCTCATATACAAGAGAAATAAAGAACAAAAAAACTTGTATATTATAATTTAACATTTTTCATATTTAATGCATCATTTCGTATTATGATAAAATGAATTATACTATATATTAAATAAAGTAAAATATATTATATAAAACGACCCTGTGATTTTTTTGTTTTATTTGTTAATGAGAAGTCACTTCGTGTTAAAGGTTTAAGGTATTAATGTATGTTAATATTCATAACACGGGAATCAATTGTGAGTATAGTATAATCTATATCTATGTGTAAATTATTAAATTAATAGATTTATAAAAAGTATTATCTTTATACTGATCGTGTAACACATGGGATCTTAAACTAGTTAGAAAATTAAAAATTAAAAATACCTAGAAGATTTATAAATATGGGCTGGCTATTAAAATTGGGCCGTCATACATGATTTTTTTATTTTATTTTTGGTTTCTCAATGGTCTCAAATTGAACCCAAATTTACTATTACTATTACCATTACCATATTAATGAATAAATAAGTATGAATAGTTTTACGATATTTTTAAGTGGATAAGTATGAAATGATTTTACCTAATCTATTTTGACGATTTGTTTTGACCTTCTTGTTTTAACCCAACCAATTTGTTCCTAAAGTCCACTTGTTTTCACCCTCCTAGTTTTAAAAAAATAGAGTTAAGGGCAATTGGTAGTTTGTACCAATTGATTGTAGAAGTTGAAGTGGTGGTGGGGAGTTGAAAATGACGATGGAGGTGGAGGTGATGGGTGTATGGTGGTGGAGGGGATACGGTGGTGGTGGTGGTAGTTGGTGTTCAGTGGTGATTTGAGGTAGAAGAAATGGTGGTGGTGGGTGGTGGAGTAAAGAAGCATAAGAAGGTGGGACGTGATGGGACCATCTATTTTTATTTGTCTTTTTTAATCTTAAGGGTAAACTAGATATTTCACGCACACTTAACTGAGATATTTAACTTAGGTTAGTGATAAGGACAATATGAGCGCAAAAGTTACAACCACTAGGACCAACTCTGTAATTATTGAACCATGGGACCTAGTCTGCAAAAATGGCAAACCATAAGGATCAATCAGGCATTTAACTCTATTTTTTATCTTTGTATAAATTATAAGAAGAAGATGAATAGTTCATTTTTGTCCTTTAGTATATTTCATCTTTTAGTGTAACATTTTCATTCGCAACCCATGTAGTTTAATTATTGTATTATTTTTCTTTTACTTTAACCAAATTACTTTTCTACCTCTAA
Organism: Scalesia atractyloides; assembly: GCA_947069175.1. Taxonomy (NCBI): domain Eukaryota; kingdom Viridiplantae; phylum Streptophyta; class Magnoliopsida; order Asterales; family Asteraceae; genus Scalesia; species Scalesia atractyloides. The sequence goes on from CAMTDV010000025.1 coordinate 93,507,410, forward strand.
ATAGTTTTTTAACGAACACGTTAAATTTTCTTTTTCTATGCTATAACGAGCGCACCGAAACCGACCGAGTTACTATCATTTTCTTTTTTCGTTTACCATTTTTTACCTTTGTTATTTACTATATTGCTTTACCTTTTCTTATTATTTTGATGTTTAGAGCCAAGTTACGACGCAAATATGATAACACATTTGGATATCATTTTATTTACTTTTACAAATTTATTTATCGGATGTCATAGTATGCTATAAGTTCTGAATTCCATCCACGTACCTGCGCAATGCACGGCTAACTACGATCATAGTTATAGTAAAGATAAAGATTATGTATTAATATTATTAATAATGATAATAAAGATAGCTACGCTTTTTTTTATTTTTTATTTTTGAAACGACGACTTTCTTGTATTAGGCTACCGCACTTTTTAAATTGGAGAGTCCCCTTGCCCCACTCCGGCCAGACTATGTTTTTTTAACCGGGCTCATGCTGGCTTCAGAGTTTGGCTTGGGTATTCCCTCGGGAAGCCATAGCGCCGACTGCCACTTGACAGTCGTTGTGCCGCCACAAGAGCAGAACTCTCTGACGTAACACACGGTGGGACGAAAACCCAGGTGGGCTCAGGATAGAGCCTGACACCTCTACAAGAAGGCTAGGTTCTATCAATCATTGTCATATCCACCAAAGTGATACAAGTGGAGATTGAACTTGAGTCTTCATTGGAGAACTCAAGCCTCTCAACCACTAGGCCACAAGTGGTGGAGTACGCTTTTTTAATTGAATGTTATTATTAATATTATATTAATAATATTAGTTAGATATAATCTTAATAGTTAATATTATAATAATAATATTAATAATATAAATAAATTATTAGAGAAAACATGTAACATTAGTTGGAATATCTAATTTTTATTAATTTAATTCCATCATCATCAGATAAATGGTCATGTAAATGTGAATCCATTAGCAACAGCAAATCCACCCTTCCACTAAATGAAATACCTACATACATAAAGTGTTTCGAAAATTCATTGCTTAGTTTCTATATTGTTGGGCTTATTCCCTAAGAAGTGGGTTAGGGTTGGACCATATGGATCCACAAGTCGTTGGATAATGACAAAGTCACTATTGGGTGGTGATTTTAGACACGAATTCTTAGCCAAAGTGGTGTATTTGTATCTTTGATTTGACATCGTAGCTCTACCATTTGTTTTGGTGGTGAATCTGCATCTGAAACGAGCTATAGATCTATCTTTATTTTTATTGTTTGATTTGAAGTGGTTTTGTTTAGGTTTACTTCTATCATCTAGTATCAGAACCGAAGCACGTTCCGAACCGATTTTAGTTTTCAACTATCATCACAAGTATCTAATCAAGTAGCGGTTTATGATCAGTAAGCGACGGAACAACTAATCAAAGATTCGCAATACAAAATGCAGGAACATCACGATCCAGAAAAAAAGGCAAGAGCAACTTTCAACTTGTTTTAATACTCTTTCTTATCTTTAATCTACAAGAATGGTCGAATACCACATCCCAAAATCTCATGTCAAAGCTGATTTTTTTAATAGAAAACCAACTGTTCAAGACCAAACAATGTTCTATGTCTATCCTCAAGTTCTGAGTTTGATGTGTTCTAAACATCAGAGGAGCCCAATTCCGAGTTACATGACGAAGGACCCCAGATACGATGAAGATGGAATCAAGCCCAATGACGAAGAGTGTTTGTTTGTGCGAATAGATCTAAAGAAGACGAACCGCAAAAATTATACAATTGGTGATTAGATTAGCACATGGTATAGGTAAGACTGTGCTCGCCAGACTGATGCAATTGAGTTAGGTTTTGTTTTTATCAATCTGTCAAAGTTAAGCGGTGCTTCAAAGAAGTGATTCCGCAAATGAGAAAACTTGTTTACAATTGAAAACATGAAAATTCTAACGCTCATGAAGCAATGTGTCAGTCAAAGATTCATGATAGGAGACATCAATGTAGTAGTGCTCACAAGAACTAAACCTCAAATGGCTACCTATTTGCTTGCTTCCTATCATTGATCCAACCTTTCAAATACCAAGAGGCATTAAAAGAAAACAGTTGGGTAGAAACCATGCAAGAAGAGCTTATTCATTTTAAAAGACAACAAGATGGGAAGTTGTACCATTGTCAAAGGACACATGTCCAATTGGTACAAAATGGGTCTTTAAAAATAAAACTGATGAAAGAGGCATTCTTATCAAAAACAAAGTCTGCCTTGTGGTTCAAGGGTACAAACAAGAAGAAGGAATTGGCGGTGATGAAACTTTTGCTCCTCTAGCAAGTTTGGAAGCTATAAGACTCTTCTTGGCCTTTGTTGTCAACCACAACATGAAGGTGTATTGGATAGACATAAAGTATGCTTTTCTCTATGTGAAAATCCAAGAAGAGGTTTATGTGTGTGAACCACCTGGATTTGAAGACACATTCCATCATGATTATGTCTACAAGCTAAACAAAGCTTTATACGGACTAAAACAAGCACCAAGAGCCTTGTATGATACTCTATCCACGGTTCTCTTATCCGATGAATTCAAAAGAGGTAAAATTGATAAAACTCTATTTCTAAAATATGAATTGGATCCACATGTGATAACCTGTGTCAGGAGTTTAGAAAATTTATGACAACTCAATTTGAGATGAATTGATTCAAGTTATGTAAAGGGTTGAAACTTGCCCACGTGCCATAAAACCATAACCTCTTACATCATTTTATTTAAATAATCAAGTTATAAAATAACTTTAGTAATCATATCATGGATTTTGCAGTGCATCGAGCGTGGGATCATGTTGTCACCAACCGTGTATGTAAGGCGTGGTTTTAGTTATTTGATGAAAAACAAGTCAATAGATGCGATAGGAGATACGATACAAGCTCAAGCGATAAATCATTCATGCGCGACTACACTTTATCTTCAGGCAACTGCTTTCTCTAGCCTAGGAATGGACAAAGAAGCCCATGAAAAGCGTAAAGAGGCGTTTTCATTGGATTTGGGAATGAAAAGAAACCATACACACCTATAAAGTATTTACAGGTGGACCTGAGCCTGACAAGGCCCATGAATGTAAGAGAAATCCAAAATATGATTAGGCAGTTTGCCTAACACAGAAGGGAGAAGGGTGTTGTTAAGCATCCCCCTCTCACAAACTTGGGGTGGGGATCATCATTAAAAATCACTTTTCCACTCACATGGGGGGCATGTTCAGAAGATGGAGGTACGTTTAGACGCACCCAACGCAGAAATGCAGATCCGCTGGATTGCTATTTGCTAAGCTTTTCTCATTTTCTTGGTAATAGTCTTACCGCATGCTACAGGAACGCGATAACCTGAAAGTCCACTAAAGTTCGAAATTTAAATTCAGTTGCAAGTGTCCAGGACTCCAAGTTTGCGTCTAATGTGGAGTCACACTGCCTCCGAATCTTCATAGTTCAAACTACAAATTTTTTGGAGTTATGCACTTCTGGTTTGATCCAAGTAACAACCTTAGGTTCTAAGGTTTAATTTACAAATTTAGAGTTTGTGGTTTTGATTTTATAACATATACATGGTTTGAGATTGACTTTTTGTTAATTTCCGTTTCTGTGATGAAACTATGACAACCAGTTGTTTCATTCTCAATCTACTTAGTATGCAATGTAGAACTTCAATGCAAAGATTTCTGATCTTGAATATGCAAAACTAGTGTATGGAATTCATACAAGGAGGAGATTAGCGATCATTATACTACTATCCACTACAAACGAGTAAGTTCCTCCATTATTCCTACTTCCCTCACATGTTAAATCGAAGTTTATTTTTACCGACTTCTACATATTAGTTCAATGGTGTAACAAACTAACAAATATTTCAGTTAATGGGGAAGTGAAGGGCAATATCCATGCTTTTGTACTAGTATTGGTTCGGATACCTACTGCTCAGCCTCTTAGTAAAACTATAATTGCAAATTTGCCTCTTAGTAAAACGAGACCTATACCAGAATTAAATTATACGATACGATACTTAACAATGTTTTATTTTATTTATTTTAAAGTACTTATTGTAGAACTTTGTTAAAACGATAAATAACGTATAATATGTTTCTTAAAAAAACACCATTTATATACCTCGCGTATAGGCCTATACACAGCATATATAAAGGGGCAAAAAATACCATTTTACCCCTGATTTGGGTTGCGTGTAGCCCCTAAAACCAGGGGTAAAATGGTCTTTTTTACAAAACTTGCCCATGTATACCACACATATAAGCCTAGACCATTCTATTCCTGATTTGGGCGCTATACACAGCCTAAATCGGGGGGTAAAATGGTGTTTATGCCTATTTATATATGCCGCGTATAGACCTATACGCGACTTATATAAAGGGAGTTTTTTTTTTCTTTTTAAGAAACATTTTATACATTATTTATCGTTTTAATAAAGTTCTACAATAAATAATTTAAAATAAATAAAATAAATTACATTGTTACGTATCAAATAGTAGAAGTCTCGTATAGCCCTCATATAGGCCTATGGATGTAATATTGTATCATATAGTGTAGTATAAGCGTAGTACCTTATAGGTCTTATACTACACTATACACTATGATACTATACGATACAATACAATACGATATCATACTATAGGATACGATATAGCACCAATATACGCCTGTAGGTGTGGTATAGGTCTCGTTTCTAAATATAGGTGTGATTTAGGTCTCGTATTGGACTATAGGTGTGATTTAGGTCTTGTATAGGTCTATAGGTATATACAAGACCTATAGAGGACCCATACGAGACTTATAATGTACGCTAAACGATACGATACCTTACGATGCAATACGACACTATACTATAGGATACAATACAACACCCGTGTAGGCCTATAGGTGTAGTATGGGTCTTTTATAGGACTATAGTTGTAGTTTAGGGTATAGGCCTATAGGCCTATGCAAGACCTACTAGGGACCTATACAAGACTTATACTACACTATATGATACGACAAGATACAATTCGATACGATACGATACAATATGATAGGATACAACACTTGTATAGGCCTATAGGTGTAGTATAGGTCCCTTATAGGACTTTAAGTGTAGTTTAGGTCCCGTATAGGCCTATAGGTGTAGTATAGGTCTCGTATAGGACTATAGGTGTGGTTTTGGTCTCGTATAGGCCTACACAAGACCTATTGGGGTCCTATACGAGACTTATACTACACTATAGGATACAATATGATACAAAACGATACGATACTTTAGGATACAATACAACACCCGTATAGGCCTATACAAGACCTATAAGCCTATACAGGACCTATACCATACTTATATTACACCATATGATACGATACGATACTACACCTATAGGCCTATACAGAACCTATACAAGACTTATACTAGACCATATGATGCGATACTATAGGATACTACACCTGTAGCCCTATAAGAGACGATACTACACATATATGCCTATACAAGACCTATACTACACTATACGATACCATACGATAGGATATGATATTATACTATACCTATAGGCCTATACGAGACTTATACTACATTATATGATACGATACTACATACAAAGGCCTATATGAGGGCTATACGAGACTTATACTATACGACACGATACTTAACATTATTTTTTTATTTATATTTTTAAGTACTTGTTATTGATCCTTGCTAAAACAATAAGTAATGTATAAAAATGTTTCCTAAAAAAAACTACACTTTATATACACCGTGTATAGGCCTATACGCGGCGTATATAAAGGGGAAAATGGTCTTTTTCCCTATACGCCGCGTAGAGGCCTCTACGAGGCTTATACATGGGCTAGTTTGCTAAAAAGACCCATTTTACCCATGGTTTAGGGGCTATACGTAGCCAAACCAGGGGTAAAATGTTTTTTTTGCCCCTTTATATACGCCTCGTATAGGCCTATACGCGACATATATAAAATGTGGTTTTTTCTTTCGGTTTTTTAAAAAAACATTTTTATACATTATTTATCGTTTTAACAAAATTCTATAATAAATATTTAAAAATAAATACATAAAAACATTGTTAAGCGTCATATCGTATAGCATAAGTCTCGTATAGGCCTATGAATGCAGTATCTTATCATATAGTCTAGTATAAGTCTCGTATTGGTTCCCTATAGGTCTTGTATAGGTCTATACGAGACCTAAACTGTACCAATAGTCCTATATGGGACCTATACAACACCTATGGGCCTATACGGGTTGTATGGTAGTATCATATCGTATAGTATCCTATAGTTTGGTATCGTATTATATAGTGTAGTATAAGTCTCGTATAGGTTCACTATAGGTCTTGTATAGGCCTATAAGGGATCTCGTATAGGTTCACTATAGGTCTTGTATAGGCCTATAAGGGACCTAAACTACACCTATAGTGTTATACGCATGTTGTATTGTATCTTATAGTATGGTATCATATTGTATTGTATTGTATCGTATCGTATCCAATAGTGTAGTTAAGTATCATACAGGTCCCTTATAGGTCTTGTATAGCCTATAGGCCTATACGGAACCTAAACTACACATATAGTGCTATATGGGACCTATACGATACTACATCCATAAGCTTATACGAGACCTACAAACTTATACGGGACCTATACCAGACTTATACTACACCATATGATACGATACTCCACCTGTAGGCCTATGTGAGACCATACTACACATATAAGTTTATACGAGACATATATAAGACTTATACTACATCATATTATACCATACTACACCTATAGTCCTATACGAGATAATACTACACATATATGCCTATACAGGACCTATGCTACACTATATGATACGATAAGATATAATATGATATTTACTATACGTATAGGCCTATACGAGACTTATACTACACTATATGATACCATACTAAATCCAAAGGCTTATATGAGACTTATATTATACTCTACAATAGAATAATTAATAATGGCTTTTATTTATTTTTTCAAAAAAAATTACTTAATATAGAAGTTTGCTAAAACATGTTTCTTAAAAAAACCATCTTGTACGCGACGTTTATAAAGGGGAAAATTTCCACATGATATAAGAGATTCTCTTAGAAATTGAAAAAGACATGATGTATACGTATAAGGGGAAAATGTCTTTTACCTATGACGTCATAAAGCTTTGGTGCTAATATGTAAATGCTATTTATTAATGGACGATTTTGTTTATCGTGGTGTTAGAATGAAAATTCTTTTTTGAAACTGGGTAAATTTTTTCCCCATTACATACTATTATGGTTATTTTTACTATAAAAAATTCTCTTTACGTTAGATAAAAAAATTTTTATTATTATTTGGTACGAATTTAAGTAGACCAATATCGTAAACGAATCCTTAAAAAAATTATTTTTAGGTCACGATATGCATAACTCTATTCTTTTAACTCTTTTAAGTATCTATGTCGATAATAATCTACCTATATCTTATAGGGAAAAAAGCACAAAAGTAACAAAATCCTTCTGGTACCTTCAACTAATAGCAAAAAGAAACGAAAGTATCTTTTGATAAATAATGTATTTCGTATTGGGCCATAACTTACAAGTTTTAGAAAACTTTCCTTTATGATTAATAACGAATTTGTAGGGCTATAAGTTCTGTAAATAATTTTAGAGTTAAATTTTGGTTGGTCCATGGGCTTTGAAAATCTTGAACGTTGTCCATGTGGATGTCATAATTAACACTTGGATCACTTGGTATTGATTTCAAATTTTGCACTGGTGTATCATTACAAACCCTTATAGTTGATTTTCAGCTATAGTATAGCAAATAATACATATTATCCTCGAAATTCGTTTCAAACATCAAAGCTTTACGAGACCAATAGTCGAACCTAAACCGAACCGGAAATCTGGACTAACCAGGTTCGTCTGACTATATCTGGTGACATCGTAACATCTGAGCATGCTGAACCATACACATAAAGTCTCGATCGAAGTAACCAAACCTCTCCGCCGGTGTATCGCAAAACCGCGACTACCCGACTGTCGTCTACCCCGACCCAACCTACTCGCAACTATGTGACCTACACAATAGTATCTACACGAAGCCGCGCTTGAAACCCAAACCATAATCCCAAACTGGTACAGCCAAACTGATTGAAAACATTACGAAAAATCCTGGCTTTTTTTTTTTACCAGAGAGCCGTGGTTCGCCAGCCGCCTATATGAAGTTGCTCAAAACTTCACCTCATCTTACTGCACGTTCTCGTCTTCCACTGATTTCATTCACCTGTATGCTGTAGTTGAAAAGGTTACAGAGGGGTAGTTAGCAAGGAGTTTGCGCGGGAAAATGAAACCTTTTAGGTTTCAGTGGTATTAGTTTATCGGGGGATGACCGAGAAGACTTCGTTGAATGTCTACATAACACCAACACACTAAGTACATTTCTACAAAGCCAACTTCTCTCTCTACCGTGATATGTTTTTTATACTCGACGTGTGTAATGTGATTCCGGAACGAAAAGAGAGTTATTTTTTTTTTTTATTTTTTCTTTTCAAGGGTTAAAATTAGTAAATTATTGAATCTTAATAACTAGAAATAACAAAGTAGTCTGTGTACTCATCACAATGAAAATGGGAAAAATACTGGGAACAAGTATGTAATTAGTGAACCATACGACAAGTTTGCAAGATACTTCCTATAAAACAATTTAGCATTAACTCTAAATTTTACAAGTAAGTTTTAGAAAAGTTGGGATGAGTGGTGGGTGATTTAGTCTACCTACAAATTTAACTTTTTCAACCTTTTTTTAACGCGTACGGTTAGAATATTGCTAACCGACAGGGCCGGTCCTTCAGTTCAAGTGCCTTGTACGAGTCGGAAGAAAAAGGCTCTTAGGCCCTCAAGAATTATATAAATCAATTTTTTAACGACGACTAACGTTATAGCAATAAATATAACAAAATTTATAGTAATAAAATGACATATCAATTCATTGAAAAAGTAACTATGAAAAAAATGCAAGGGATGATCTATGTAGAACTTATCAAATAATATGAAAAAATCGTGGATGATTTGGATTTTGGTCCTGATATATGAAACTCAAATAACATATCGAAGATCAGGTGGATGTCGGGATGCAATGAATTTTTGTTCCTTAAACATCAAAGGCGCGGGCGGGGCCGGGAAAGCGGCAGGGGTAAGTGGCCTTTTGTTAAAATTTAACTTGACTTTCATAGCTATACAAGAAACGCAGTTTAGAGATTTACCCGTAAGCAAGATAAAAAAATTTATGAATAACTCAGAATTTGAATTTTCGAAAGCAGATGCGAATGATAGATCAGGTGGACTACTATCGATGTGGAATCCAGGTGTATTCAAGAAAGAACTGGAAATAAAAAACCACAATTTTGTATTGGTTAAGGGCCGGGTCATCGGGGAAGTCGAAGATCTGGTTGTCGTTAATGTCTACGGCTCAACTGTTTTAGCAAATAGGAGAAGAACACGGGATGAATTGTTATCGGTCAAGAACTCAATAATTAGGCATTGGATAATGTTAGGAGATTTCAACGAGGTTAGGTCACATGAAGATAGATTAAATTCATGTTTTGACGCAAATGGAACTATGTGTTTCAATAACTTCATTAGCAGCGAGGGACTTTAGGAATATAATACGGGGGTATGAAATACATGCTTTTGTCGGGTAACGGTACCAACTTGAGTTAATTGGATCGTGTGCTATGCGGGAACTTTACGGGGAAGTGGCCAAATGCAAAGCTATTAGCACTACCAGGGGAATCTCTGATCACAGTACGCTAATTTTGACTACAGTAGACAATAGTTTCGGTCCATCACCATTCAGACTTTTTAATAGTTGGTTTACACTAAACGGGTTTGACGACACGGTGAGGAAAGGCCTGGCAAAACCATGTGACTCAAGGTTTAGAGATGAGGTGTTGGCCGCGAAACTAAAGGCAGTAAGGGATGAATTAAAATCTTGGCGAAAACGAAAAAAGAAGAGGATGAAAAGGAACTTACGATGGCGCAAAATAAAATGAAAGACCTGGATGGGCAAGCTGAGATCAGATCATTAACGGGATCAGAACTATTGACTTGGCAGGAATGTAAGAAAGTAATAAAAGACTGGCACAATGTACAGGCTTTGGATTTGCAACAGAAGGCACGCTCACGGTGGGTGGGTTTGGGAGACGAAAACACAAGTTATTTTCATGCAATTGTGAATAGCCATGTTGCTAGGAACAGGATCAAGGGTCTAAGGATAGATGGTGTGTGGGTAACGGATCCAAATGATACAAAAGACCAATTCATGAAGACCTTCCAAATAAAGTTTAAGGAATCGGTGAGTATTAGGCCCAGAATCGGCTCAGAAGGCTTTAAAAGGCTGAACTTGGATCAAGCAGAGAGTCTAGTGTTACCGTTCACTATGGAGGAAGTGTGAAAAGCCGTCTGGGACTGTGGTATAAACAAAGCCCCTGGCCCTGATGGAATTACTTTCAATTTGATAAAGACCTATTAGGAGCAGGTGAAAGGGCAAGTTATGCAGGTTATGACATAGTTTTTTACACATGGGTCGATCCATCACACATGTAGTGCCTCGTTCATAGCGCTTATCCCAAAGGTATTGGACCCTATGACTTTTTATGATTTTAGACGGATACCGTTAATTGGTGTAGTGAATAAAATTATATCCAAAGTATTAGCTAATAGAATCAAGGGGGTTATAGAAAGTGTTGTATCCAATGTTCAATCGGTTTTTGTGACTTGAAACATAGTTGATGGCCCTTTGGTAATAAATGAAGTAGTGGGTTGGACAAAAAAAGACAAAGCGTAGGATACTCGTGTTCAAAGCCGACATCGAGAAAGCATATGATACATTAAATTGGAAATTTCTAGTTTCCATATTAGCACATATGGGGTTTCCATCAAAGTGGAGAAATTGGGTAATGGGTGTCTTATTTGCGGGAAGAGGGTCCGTTTTGGTGAATGGCTCCCTGACAAGAGAATTCCAATATAAAAGTGGGTTGAGGCAAGGCGATCTTCTATCCCCCTTTCTGTTCATTGTGGTTATGGAATCATTACATATTATGATGGAAAGAGCGAAAAATATTAATGAATTTAGGGGTATAAAAATTCCAGACAATGGGCCATACTTACCCACATGTTCTTTGCGGATGATTCAATCTTCATGGGAGAATGGGAGGAAAATAATTTGAAAAATGTAAAGAGAATACTTAGAATCTTCTATCTTATTTCGGGGCTGAAGGTAAACCCTCGCAAAAGTCAAGTCTACGGAATCGGGACTACCGAGGAGGAGGTCAAGAACATGGTGACGGTTTTTATGTGTAAGGCTGGGAAACTCCCCTTTATTCACCTCGGCTTAAAAGTAGGCGCGAATATGAACAGAATAGTGCAGTGGAAGGAGATTATTGATATGTTTAATAAAATACTATCCAATTGGAAGTCTAGAAACTTATCGTTTGCCGGTAGGGTAATACTTGTAAAAGTTGTGCTTGCTAGTCTTCCAGCTTACTACCTACCCCTTTATAAGTGCCCGATAGCAGTGTTGAAAGTATTAGAAGGAATCCGAAGAAAGTTCTTATGGGGCGGGTGCAGTATAAACAATAAAATTAGATGGGTTAAATGGGAAAGAATAGTGGCGTCTAGGGACTTTGGGGATCTTGGTATCGGTAACATCAGAGATCTGAACTTGGCTTTATTGTTAAAGTGGTGGTGGAGACTGAAGATGGAACCAGAAAGCTAGCTTATGGGCAAGAACAATAAAATCGTTGCATTATAGTTGAAGGAAAATAGCTTCTATTCCGGTAAAAAGGACTCTAACGGGAGTATGGAAGAATATAGGTGACATTGGTAAGGAATTCTCAAAAAGCAATGTCGACGTTAACCCAAGTTTAAGAAGCATGGTAGGATTGGGAGATAAAACAATGTTTTGGGTGGATACATGGATAGGGAATGAACCGTTGAGGACGCAATTTCTAGCTTTGTATCTACTGGCTGTTGGGAATAATTCGAAATTGTTGGATAAATCTGAAGTCGTGTAATCACTATCAGATCAAACAATTGGAGTGGCTACCAATCTTTGATCTGATAAAATCAGAAAAATTCTAGATTTTTGTATGACAATTTTTGATTGTGAGATTTTTGGCGATTCGTCTCGAATCAAAATACGTCCAATGTTTTTTCTAAAAAATTTTGGGAGCGTATTTTCAGTTTTTCACAACTGCTTACAGTTTCAATTTTGAACAAAAACACCTTTAGTCCCTTAAGTTTCCAAAAGTGCATTTTTAGTCCGAAATTCAATTTCTGATGCATTTTTGATAAAGGACTTTCGACCCCAGCCAGCGGCTGCCGCCCCTTGGACCCTGCTCCCAGGGGTGCTGCCCCTTGGATCCCCCGTTAGTCCCGATGACATTCAAATAAGCGTGCACTCTTATTTGAACGTCACACGCAATCTCAAATTACACTAAAATATCCAACACTGGCTACAAAAAAAGGAAGCAAAGATAAATGAATGCTATTGGTTAGATAACGGTTACAAACTGTGGGATTGGGTGTGGTCGAGGGCACCAAACCAAGAGGTGGAAAAGAACGAAATGAAGGTGTTGGTAGGAATACTGCAACGAAATCCGATATCACAAAACAGTGATGTTTAGTTTTGGAACAGCTCCGATCAGCAAGATTTTCAGGTTAAGGATGTACGGAAATCACTAAGCCAGCGGATGGACTTAAACGAACCGGCTGTCAAATATGTGTGGAACAAATTGGCAACAAGAAAGAGTTGGATGATCGTTTGGAGGACTATCGAAGAAAGAATAACAACCTCAACAGCATTAGCTTGGAGAGGAACAAATTTGACTGATACTAAATGTAAAACTTGCGGAGCAGCAGAAGAAGCCGTCCACATCCTACTGCAGTGCAACTTTGCGAAATAGGTATGGGAAAAGATAACAACGTGGACAAAGATACCGATGGTTAATACCGAGGGTAACCTAAAAGAACTGCTATCGGAGTTGAATGAACTGAATCATAGTCGGAAAACGAGGAAAGCGATACATGCAATTGCAATTCAAACAATGTGGATCCCACGGAAAGTTAGGAATGAAAAAATTCTCAACGGTAGACAAGGTGTGGTGCAAAGGACTGTGGAAACTATCAAGGAGGCTACGCTCCAAGGGATGAGGATGAGATAAAAATTTAAGAACATTACACAACAAGAGTGTGGGACATTAATGTAACATTGAAATTAATGTTTCTGATATGTTGTTTCTGTTTTGATATGTTTTTGGTTGTATCTGGACTACTCAGCTCCTGGCTGGTTGTCTTTGGTTGTTGAATAAAATGGTTTTGTTTGCTATTAAAAAAACATACTTGAAACTAAAATAACAAATAAAATCTTTATATTGATTTCATCTCAATCACCAAAATTTCAAAACCCTCTAATAGTTTTATCGATTATATAAAAAATTGCCTTCAATACTTAAAGAGTCATTGATGCTAACCATTTGATAATTCTATCGATTATATCAAAAATTAATGTCAATACTTAAAGAGTCATTAATGCTGTGATAGAATGAGACTAAAAAGCAAAACTAAAACAATATAACAGAAACTTAATGTGGCGAACCTAAACAAAAAAAAATATGGATGAATTGAAGGGAAACTAAACTCGGACTCGCAAACGACTAGTAGAGAAGAAAGCCCTAGACCACTAGAGAAAATCATATTTAATACATAGTTTTGGTTATCTGTATTTATATTTGACATGTATAAACGAAAAAAAATCAAAAATTAGGCCCATGTGAAAAGAGGGCCTTCGCTGGTTGCGACTCACCCACCCCTAGAGCCGGCCCTGCTAACCGGGTTAGTAGTTAGTAGTTAGTATCACCCACCCCTAGAGCCGGCCCTTTTCTGGACTTGAACCCAGGACTTCCAAGAAAAACAAATCTTCCCACCTCCCGTTAACTAGAGATGGGCATAATAACCGGTTCCAAACCCGACCCGGTAGAACCGAACTGGACCGGTTCCAGTTCCTACCCAACATAAAGTAGAACCGGTTCCGGGTTCAAAATACCTGATGGTTCCTACCCGGTTTCACATTTTTTAATTTTAATCGGGTCGTACCAAGTTCCAAACCGTACCCCGGTGACTACCCATAACCCGGTTCCTAATGTACTCGGTTCCACCCATACCCGGTCCCGGTTCCTAATAATTAGTTATTATTAATGTTTTTAATGTAACTAATTTATTATCAATGAATAAAAAACATTAAATTTACTAAACTCACTAAACATTAGTAAAAATTAAACATAATAAACATCTCCACGCGACCGGTTCCCCATTGTACCCGTAACCGGTTCCACACAGTACCCATACCCGGTTCCTACTGTACCCGGTTCCGGAATACCCGTACCCGATTCCAAACAGTTCCAGATTCTGTTGTGTAAACCCGGGTAGGAACCGGACCCGGTTCCACATCAAACCCGGTTCCATTGTCAACCAAATGGAACCGGGTTCGGTTTGGAACCGGTTCCGAGTACTAAGAAAACCCGATTATGCCCATCTCTACCGTTAACCATTAGACCAGGAAATCATTGGTTCTAGCATTTTCAACAATTGATGTAAATTCATAACATGAGTCAAATTGTATCATATGATGCGTGTTTATCACTATATTATATACACTGATAATGGTAGTATCATACTATATTTATAAAAAAAGAAAATACACTAAAAACACTACATTTTCTTTCTACTTTTCAATTAAATAATATTTTTAATACCTTTATCATTACTTTTTCTGTATTCTCCACTCACAACCACTTTCAAAATATATTAAAAAAATATAAAGGATTACCAGTGTCTCCTCAAATATACAGATAAATAATAATATTTTCTCTATTCTCCACTCACAACCACATTTTATATTCTTTATATTATAAAAACTCCACTAACACAATTTGGTGAAGTGGATGTTAATGCTCTAAAGCGGTGAAACAATACGGCTTAAAGGTTTTGTGACTGAACTTGAGGTTGAGGTCAAGGTTGTTTGGGTCTTATATAACAGGTAGAGTGCATTGTATCTATCAAAGAAAAAGAAGTGACATGAAAGGACTAAGAATACTAAGAGGATGCCCATTTTATTATTGATATTATTAATTCTAAGGTGGTGAAGGTTGGTAATATGTTGACAAAGGCAATACCTGGTCTAAAGTATCTACGGTGTTTGAATATGTTAAACAGTTGTTGAACAAGTTGGATTTGTACTTTATAATAAAGTGAAGACTGTTTAAATTCATTGCTAAAATAAATCATAAAGTCAGCTGAAATGTTTAACTTGGTATGTAGCGTTGTTTAGTAGCAATGGTCGCTCCGCACCAACTAGTGTGTTTAATAGGAACCAGGTGATTAGTTAGAAGTTGGTGTTGATGAAGAGTTAACACTGATGGGAAGTGAACTAGTACTGACCATACAAGAGTTAGTGCGAAGCAAGACTGTATTAGCCTAAGTTTAGTAAGTTTACAGAACTAGATTGCTGATTTTCATGGTAGTTTCACATCAAGTTTGTGATTTTTGTAACCCGATTTTCAGGAGCGAAGGTAGTGTACATGCAGAGGTAGCATGTGTGACCCCTTAACCTCGTGTCTCCGTAGTGTAAAAAACCCTTCAAATCTGCTGATGTAGTGTAAAATTTTATATTTTTTTATACAAATGATACCACTGATTAAATAAAAAAAGAAATAAGATACCCATAAATTTTTGTGTTAAAATAAAAAATCTTTTATCATATTTCATTCATTACAATTGCACACGTGTTGCAAAGTGGATCCGGGGGTCCTTAATATGCGAAGTTGTGAACCATAATTATCTTATCTCATCTCTGTTTTCGTATATAAGTTATTTGTTGCTACTTGCAACTATTAAAGAAGCACATGTCTTAAAATTTTTTGGCCCAAAGGAGTGGAGTCGGTTTCAGTCGGTAAACCACTGCCAACATCAGATGTTACCGAAATGGTGGCAAAATTGGGTAAAGGATCACCGATTCGGTGAGAGGGAGAGGGAGAGAGATGGGTATGAGGTTGGGTCCATTCGTTCTCCACCAATCACACGTTTTCCTCTCTTTTTTTAATAGTTTAGCTAAGCCATATTAGGTAAACCATCGCCAACATTTTTAAGCATTAGGTAAACAAATTAGGTGAATTTACGTGACACTGTTTGATTGGGCGAATAAAGAGTTTACCTATTATAAATAGGTAACCACTCCCTTCATCCTAAAGGAATCATTCAAAACTTTAAAGTGTGTGCTTCAGTTGATCAATATCCCGACAAGTAGAAATACAGGAATTTAGTATATATGGACCCACTAGACATGTTTTTTTAAACGACAAGGAGCGACGCCAACCACCGTGACACCGGGCGTTATGGCCAAAGTCGACTACTCGACGGCCGTCAACCCCTTGGCTCTCCCAGATGCGCGGAAACCCGATCTCCACCCGCCAGAAGGCATGTCAATGGAATAATCGGTAAAACCTCGCCTCCCATCCAAGACGAACAGGCACCACATGTATTCGCCTTTCACCTGGGTCACAAGGAAAAAACACGTCTTTTCACAAACACTTCACCACTACCTCTTTGGCCAGAAATAAATGGATGTTATTTTTTTTTGTTTTTAACAATAGAAACAATGTTGGAGGACCACTTTGGAAATTGATACATCCGAAAAGTAGGATCTTTGGAGATTGATACATCATAAAAGAAAGTGGCAGTCAATTATTTTATTATACATATTATTTAAAAGTTTTCATGAACAGTAATTCAATATGTTATAAAAAAAATTTAAATTTATTAAAATATTTTACTCTTTCATATAATTTAATTTCTTATATATATTGTTTGAAAGTTGTCATAGTCATTCAATACTTTTGAGTATATGTTTTAATTTTTATAATAATATTTTATACATATGAATTCAAAGTTATGACGAATAGTGTTTAGTGGTACCGTTGCTGCTCAAACGATATTGGTTGGTTTATATTATCACGTTACATGTAATGATATTCAGTTATCGTCACATACAGCGTTGTATAAATAAACAATTCTCAAAACCGGAAACCATAAAAAAGAATACAGTATCGATACTGATATTGTACGGTATGGTATTATATCGATACGGTGTCAGTTTATCGAAAGAATAAAAAAAATGGTAAAAATAAATATTGGTTCCAAACTAATGTTGTTCGTTTGGTTTCGTTTCGATTCGGTACGGTGACGATACGATATCCGTTATCAAACAAGAAACCATAAAAATGAATGTATACCGGTATGGCAGTGTCAGTATATCGAAAGCAAAAATAATAAAAATAAATATCGGCAAATGTTCTTCAGTCGGTTTCGGTTAGGTTTGGTACAATAGTGGCACAATATTTGTTTGCAAGAAAATTCACATCGAAATGTTGAAAAAATAAACAAAGAACGCCAACCAGGTAAAAAAATATCAACTAAACAACATCATATTCGTTTTTACTGTTTTTTTATCGATTTAAGGTTTTCTCTATCAATTGCTATAGCGAGTGCCGGTAAGGTAACGACAGAATTCCCACCGCGAAGCGCGGGGGAAAACTAACTAGTTTTCATTAATAACTAGTCTCGTGTTATGTGACGGGAATTCAATTGGGATCAGCTCGAATTGGTACGGTATTGTTAAAATAGTATATCATTTTATTTGTCACTAGGTTACAATCCTGTATGGTACACGTATTAATAAGTATAATGTTATGGAAATAATAACAAAAGTTATATTTTAAATAACATATGCATTGCATGGTTGAATAATAATTAAAAAAACATATTGCCCATTTACTTGCCATTTTTATGTAACTTTCCTAAGTTTCTTTATTTTGTTTATTGAACGATTTTGTTTAGTTAAAAAAATTGTCAAGATATATATTTAAGAAAAAAATTAAGCATTAATGTGATAGTTATTAATTTTGTTAAATTTTGTTTAAACATTATTTAATTCAACCAGTTATTGACTTTGATTTTTAAGGTCACCTGTTCTTTAATTACTAACTTATTTTAATTTTACGATTTTTACTATCTAACCACATCAAATATTTAACATTTTTGGAAATTATTTGTTTAAGATATAATAACTATCTTTAATTCAACATGTAATAACCATATGCAAATTATAAAATTATAATTTATTGACAACCATTTTGAACAACAAATAATAAACAACGGTTAATTCCAGTTAATGCATATTAGAATATTACAATTTATCGATAATCATGTTGATAGATTAACCGTAATATTATGAACCGTGTAATACAATTTTATTTAATATTATAAGATAAATCAGTTAATGTTAATAGTTATTGATATAATATTATGCGTATTAAAATTATTAAACAATCACCCTCCAACCCTCTTAGCTTATACGTATTATATATCAAAATAATAATAATAATAAATTCAAATTTCTCAAACAATAAACATTAATTGTATATCAGATAATATTATATATTCAAAAATAACTATTAAAGAAGGATAAATTAATAATAATATTTAATCATTTATTAGAATAAAGATAAGAACTAGTGATAACCCTATATTAATTATTAAAAAGTTAAAGTTAAATTAAATATAAAAATAAGGATAAAGATAAGTGATAACTATATAATAATAATAATAATATTATTAAAAGAAATATATTAAACAAATATAAATAAAATTTATGAGGTTGAAGAAGAGAATGCCATTTGGTATTATATGAAGTCTTTTATTATAAGTTAGATTCATATGTTATATGGGTCATGTTAACTTATTATTGTGTGATATTATAATTTTATAATGTTGGAGGTGAGTTGTGTGAAAAATTGGTTTATCAAGGGTTAAAGTGCAACTATCTAGGGACTACGATCATCTTGTGCTATTGTTGGAGGGGCTGGATGTAACATTTGTTGAAGGGCATACAAAAGGCTTGTTGTCAGCTCTAGGATCTCATTCTCTCACACACAGTTTCACTTGTTCTCTATGTAAATCGTTAGGGTTTGTTATAGTTGTTTGATTGTTGAAGTTTGTTGTTACAGTTTCTAGTCTGTGTTCTTGGAGAGACTGATCTTCTGGTATAGATGATCATCAGATTTTCTCTGTAATTTGTATTGTTTGTTGATCTTACATTTTGTAATATCAAAAGGTTTTGGGGGGGGGGGGGGGTAAATCTTTTTGGGTTGGTTTAATAAGATTTTGTCGCTACACTTTATGTTGATTGTTTGATTTACATACAATTGTTTTAACATGGTATTAGAGCTAAAGGGTTCTTGGGTTTTGATTGATCTTTGATTTTGTTGTGTTAGTTTATCTGATCTTTTTGTTTTGTGTGTAGTGGTTAAGGTTTCTGGTCTTGGAAACTATTATTTAAGGCTTTTGGTTAAGATATGCTTAGATTTGTGTTTTTTGATGTGTGTCGTTCAAATTGAAGACGAAACCCTAAGTTAGGGTTTGGTGGTTCTTGGTGTTATTTGCTTAGATATGCGTTAGTCTCTGTAATCCTTGAAGGTTACAGAGCGAACTAACTAGTGTGATTAGCTTGGGGTTAACCGCTTTGTGAGATCTTTCTGTCTTTGATTTTTCATTTTCTTGTTGCATTTGCATTGTGTCTAGGCATTGTTGTTATCGAGCTAGTTGGACCGGCCTTGATCGAGTCTTATATGTTTATGTGTTGCATCTTATCTTTTTCACTGCATTGTTATTGGTCTTGGGTAGTATAGCTTCTGTTTTAAGAGTTGTTCAGGCACCAAGCACCATAGAGTGATGAACCTGGAATCACCCAGTTTCGTTTTTAGGGTTTCTTGTTGGTTGTTTGTCTGTTGATTGGTTTCATTACTTGTTTTTAGCTGTTTGTCTTGCGTATTAATTTCCTGGGTTCATTATGGGTGAGGCTAGTTCTTCTCAGACCCTTGTTAGCAAACTAGACATTGGGGATCCTTGTACTTGCACACCTGTGATTCCAGTAGCTTAACCATAGTTGTTGTAAAGTTGAAAGGGACTGAGAATTACTCTGTTTGGTCTAGTGCAATGAAACTTGCACTAGAGGCTAAAAATAAGTATGGTTTTATAGATGGAAAATGTGTTAGATCCATTGATGATCATGTGTTAGCTAGTCAGTGAGACAGGTGTAATTCTGTGGTCTTGACTTGGTTATTAAATTATATGTTTAAGGAGTTATTTTTAGCAGAAGTATTTTCTCAATTTGCTTCAGAAGTATGTGATGACCTTAAAGAAACCTATGAAAAGTATATGGTTCTGTTGTAGACTATTATAACAGATTAACTACTATGTGTTAGCAGTTTGATGCTATACTCAAACTACCCACTTGTTCTTGTAAAACTGCACAAGATTATAATGATTTTTCAACCTTAATAAAACTAATGCAGTTTCTCATGGGATTGGATGACGTTTATCAACATGTGAGAACTAATTTGTTAATAAGAGAATCATTTCCTTCTGTCAAGGTTGCTTTTTCTGTGGTTTCTGGGAAGAGGCTTTGTGGCCAAGTATATGGAAAAAAAATTGTTATTGCAATACATTGTTCAACTACACGAGTTGATGAGTTAAAATACATTTTTGTAGCGAAATATATGGCAAAAAGTTTAGTATTGCAATACATTGGGTTTGATAGTAAACGTTTGTGACAAAGGTGTATTGCGGATGGTAATATGTATAAAACCAAGTTATTTGTGTTAACAAAAATTGAACATTGTACTTTGTTTCAACATAACATAGAATCTTCAAGTGATTTGAATAACACTACGATGGATAATACAATAAGAGTACTTATATATAGGAAGTACTAGCGGCGTATCCACCACGCCTTATCGTATTACACTTGTCTCGTTATCCTAAATCACTTTAGATTCTATGTTATAACATCACCCAATTTTGCACATAAACATTTAGCATAGTAATCAACAATGAATTTTTGAAAGTACTTTTAGAAATCCAATCAAGGATTTAGAATAGTACTTTGAGTATCCAACGAGGATCTAACTTGTGATTTTTACTTTGTTTCACCACAAAGACTTGCACATACACACTTAGCATAGAAATCAACCAAGAACTTGTGAAAGTACTTTTATAAATCCAATCAAGGATTTAAAATAGTACTTTGAGTATCCAACAAGGATCTAACTTGTGATTTATACTTTGTTTCACCACACAAGACTTGCACGTAAAAACTTAGCATAGAAATCAACCAAGAACTTGTGAAAGTACTTTTAGAAATTCAATCAAGGATTTTTAATAGTATTTTGAGTATCCAACAAAGATCTAACTATTTGCATAGAAAGATCCAACAAGAATTTGGGATTTGTATTTTGTTTCACCGCATAAGTTGTACACACAAAGAGCACTTAGTAAACACATATGCCATAACGTAGTATTTGAGAAAAATTGGTTAGCACATATGAATCACCCTAAAAGGATTTGAAAACGAAAAAGTGGGGACTATGTACTTACTTGGATTGTCGATCATGTGCTTGCAAAGCTCTAGTGTTTCCTAGTAACATGGATTTGTTTGTCAAAGTTTTGTTGCGATAATGTTTTGGATGAATATGGGTTACGGAAACTTTGTAAATTTGAAAATGTTTAGATTTCTTGGAGAAGAAAAATTTTGACAACTTTCTATGTTGCCTTTGTAAAATATGTTAAAAATAGTAAAAGTTATCGAAATATATAAAAATTTCCAGTGTACTAAATCAAAGTGTGTTTTATAACATTTATTTAGAAAGTATTTCTGTTTGGAATCCGAAAAAATGGTCAAAAACTACGGATCTTTGCAGATCGTTCAGTTTTGACCTTTAGTTTGGTTGTAAACGGTTAAGGGTCCAAACGAAGTTATAATATAATATATCGTTGAAATTGTTTTTAGATGTACTTAATCCAAGAGTTTACTTCATTAGGTTAAGTTTTGACCAAGTGATGGTCATTCTAAGTGACAACAAGAATCTGTCCAAAATAGGAAAAACACTTATGTGTTCTTGTTGGTATTTAATATGCATAAAAAGACGGGTTTGGATGGAAATAAGCTACGAAACTATTTGTTTATTGAAAGCGATAAAATAAAAGAACTTATTAACTTTAGGGGACTTCTTCAAAAGACTAGAAGAGAAAACTCAAGTAAGAAGGAATAAACTCTTTATAAGACTTGTAAGTGAAGTGTTTGTATTTTGAGTTGGTGTGAAGAATATGTTGATCAAAGCATGCTATTTATAGTGAAGGGAGGTTAAGGAGATAAAGACAAGTGGCCTTGGAGGCCTAAGAATGTGATTAGTGTCCGTTGAAGTGTCAACACTAGAAGATGTGTGGCAAAGGAGAAGATGGCGGCAAAACATGGGCAAGACAAGTGTTCATGTAGGCCTAAGAATGTGATTAGTGTCCATTGAGGTGTTTAGAGCTTGACAAGTGTCCCTAAGTTAAGTGATTGGTGTCTTGGTAGGTGGCATAACATGGTACCTTAAGGTTTTTGGTATTTTTAGTCCTAGAATTTAAGTTTTGGTGTTTTGATGGTTTTAACCCCTCCACTAAATTTATGAAGGTTTCAAGGTATGTGATACTTGAAATTTACTTTGTTAGTGACACTAAGTTAATTATAATATTTGTATTAACAAATAATTAGCATGAAAATTAAATGCTTGAAATTTTCACGGGGGTTGCAATAGTAGGATATGAGACTATGCATGCGTACTAATGTGATTAAACCATGTTTTCATTAAAAAGATGCGTTTTGCGAATAACTTATTTGTCATGCAAAAAATTATACATAGGTTAACTTGTGAAATTATTGCATGTATAAAAGCTTTTAAAATGATAAATGATATAAGTTCGCAACTTACGTGCAATTTGATGTTTGGTGATATGCTGCTATGTGTAAGTGTTTGTGTAAATATTTACAAAGCGCAAATTGTAGATATATTGTACACAAATGGACGTGATGACGAATATAACATAATGAGGGTCACTAATAAAATCATTCGGGTTCGCATAATCTTAAAGATATATATAAAATTATATATAGAAACATACCAACATAACAAAAAATAAAGACATTTTGAGAAACTATAAATTTGTGTGAAAAATCATAAGTTTTGGAAGGATTTGTAGAATATTTGGTCAATAAAACGTACTTATATGAATTCGTACGTGTCGATCAATTTGTTGTGGAAATATTTGCTTATTTATAAATGCATCCGAAGGTGAGTTTCATTACCCTCTTTTTACTGTTGTATACGTTTTGGGGGAAAAACACGCCTTAAAAATGATTAGATATGTTTTGAATAAAACATTGCCTTAAATGAGCTTATTATATATTTTTGTGGAAAATATGGATTGAAAATGGATTTATTATGTTTTCAAGGAAAACATGGATTTGGAAATGGACAATAAAACTGTTTTCGAGGAAAACGGGATTTGAATGAAAAATAAACGTTTCATGGAGAGAAACAGGGATGGTATTACATTTTGGGGAGAACACTATATAGATTTAAAAATATTTAAATCTAAGTTGGGACGCATTTCCCTGATCTCAAGAGAGTAGGAATGGAATAGGCCTACGTCTCGGTGGGGAAGTCGAGGAATTTGTACAACGTTAGTATTAAATTTTCGATATAGTAAGAATTATATATATATATATATATATATATATATAATATACATACCCATAAGAGCAATGTTTTTATTGGATGTTACGTGTTTATTGGTACTTGAGTTCGGCTTGGGATTTTGGCATGTTACGTGTTTATTGGATGCAATTAATAAAAGCAATGTTTTGGACTAATTATAAAACTATTCGAGACCGCTTGTAATAAGATCCATAAAGTATCAAACAAATATGTTGTGGTTGCGTTTTATTTTTAAAACTTTAAATATTATGTATTAATCATGTTAAACGTTCAAAAATAATTAATGCATCGTCCACTAAATACATATGGGTACCAACCTCCATTACTACCACATTTGTTTTTCCGCTGCGACATTTTTGGCGTGTGACATTTTCAAACTGCTAGCAGTTACACCTTTTGTTGGGTTGTTTTGGCAGGCTTTCATTGTGATGTCACCAGCAATTCTCTCCTCTTACAAAAATAGAACAATACACATGATGTAATAGTATCTCTTACAACTAAATATCTCAGATCAAAGAACCTATAAAGAGAAAGGCTGAAGTAAGAGAGAGGGCGCACATGGTGAGGGGGAGTGAAAACTTGTACTTTTGATGTATTGCTATAATTGGTGATATATAAAACCATTTGACAATCAGTTCCCAAATCCAGTTTATGTTTGAATGATGCGTATATTATTTACTTGTATTGATAATCTTTAATTTATTAAACAGTTGTTATCAAAACACACACAAACACACACTCTCAAATCCAAGAATTGGTATCAGAGCTAGGTTACACTGAATTGACTTAACTGTTGATTCAGAAGATAAACCTGAGCTCAAATTGATAATTGATAGAAGAGATCCGGACGTGAGAAGAATTACACAATTTAGAATATCAAATTGTTGTCTTTTCTGAGAAAACTCAATAGAATTCAGAGAAGATGTAGATCACCATGATCCTTAGAATACCGGATTGTCAAACAAACCTCTTACACTCGTTCCTCATGGGTCATGAATTTAAAATCTAGTAACGAAGGATGTGTCACCACTTATCCCAGCAGAACACCGGTTGCTGGAGGTCTGTGTGTTATGGTCCTTATGTTCCTTCGGTACCGAGTACATAAAAACCAAACAAAAATGTCCCTAAGATGCCCATAGATTATTCCAAGCAAGATTTTTAAAACTTTGAGCTCGATGGTAAGGCACTCGGGATATTGGGTTACTCCACTGTAACAATGCCAAGGAATTGTGGGATGCTTTGAATGAATAGTTTGCGGGTACGAAGGAGGTACATGAGAACAACAAGGAAATTCTGAACCAATGGTATGAAACATTCACTCATGTCAATGGAGAATCTCTGTCTAAATAGTTTGAGTGATTCAATTGCTTAATCAGTGAGCTAAGGCTTCATGATCAAACTTATACAAATGTTTCTCTAAGTCACAGATTTTTTTAGATCTCTCCCAGATCAAATGGAATACAATTGCTATTGTTTTGAGAAATTCAATTGGATTCAGGGAAATACATTAGCACCACTTCATGGTAAACTTCTCACCTTTGAGAGAGAGCTTGATAAAAGGCTGAAGTTGTTTTCATCTGGAAAAGTTTTTGATGATGACTCCTATGGTAACACAACTTTGATGTTTCATGATGGATCATCATCAACCAACAATATGAGTGATTAGAGTAATGATCATTTTTTGACATAACTATTGAATTTAATTCCCAATTTAACTCATCACTTGTTGGAAACCAGAACCTTGAACCGATGATGAATGATCAACAACCATGGATCCAACTGACCAAGAGGAATTTGATCTTTTAGACCAACTTGCACCATTGAGTATCAAGTCAAACAAATTTATAATAAAAATTGGTAAGGGGTTTCCTGGTTTAGAGGGTATGCGTAAATTTAAAAAGGAAAAATCTAGAGTTAAATGTTATACAGGTCACACACAAGGACACTTTGTTAGGGAATGTAGAAGTCCTGCACAGAACCGATCATACTATGTACCTTATCCTAGTCAAATGAATCAATCTAATTCAACTACTGGACCATACTCAAGTTTTCAAAATGCACATCAATATTCTTCCTAAAATGCCCCTAGTCCAAACACACAGTAAATTGCTCACTTTGTACATGGACCAGCTCAAATTCCAAATAATATGATGGGTCACCACAATATCAAATTGAACAAATTAACATGCTACAAGCCATGTCGAATACCCTCACCGTCACTGTTTCAATCGCAAAATCATGCCCTTCTAATTTCCCAAACTATTAGATGCCTTGCACAAGAAACTACTCAACATAGTACATTGGCATGACTGCTATGAGCAGTTTGCCTAAAGATTTGAATGATGATCACTTTGGCATGATTTTTATGGATTCAAGGAAGTAAAAACCTTGCACTTGTCGCATTGGGGATCATAAGTGAGGCTTCAGATCAGAGCACCAATGAAGTTTCACCAGAAGAATATTGGTTCTTGCACTGAGTTAGTGGTTGAATCAATAACTGAGGATCTTACTCAGAATGTTGATATCCTCCTGAAATCTCAAAAAAAAACTTTGTTCTAAACAATGCATCAAAGTATTTGGGGATATCAAAGAAGTGAACATCATGTTAAGAGAAAAATCTGAAAAATCAAACAGGATTTCGTGTCAAACCTTTAACTCTCATAAAGAAGATCTTATAGAAATGATCAAGTGATCTCAAACCTAAAACATCTAGCTACAATTCAAGCTGGATAATTTGGATCACTATTCACAAAGTACCAAATGTGTCAAATGAAACTTGAATCCACCCAAGTGAATTGTCAGAAATGGGTGGAATCATGCATAGGTTTTGAAATATTTTTAAACCAACAAATACATAGTAGTGTAAAATTTGGTGTTGGGTACCATCACACACAAGGACCCAATGATTATAGTCCTCAAACTCGTAGTTTATGCCCAAAAATTCAATTGGGGAGGAGATTTTTATCACAAATATTAATGGGATGAAATCACTCTTGACAAATCCAACTGTTATTCAAGTGAAAATTCATGTAAATCACAAAACTTCAATGATCAACCCAGCTTAAGATGTCTGGTGAAACTTCTGTTGATAAGGGCTTTAAACCTGTAAACTTTGTGACCTTTGAAGGGAAAATAGCTCCAACTATTATCCCTCAAGTAGTTTCATCTCAAACTACTGGTCCTAAGTAAGGCTCAAAAGCCAAATCAAAGTCCGGCGTAAAAAGGGGTGAAGGCACATTGTTTTGCACAGTCTATGAAGAACAAATCACAACATAGAAGATCGCTACATGGTCATTGCTTAGGAGTAAAGCAAAATCTAGAAAACTTTCATTAAAAGCCAGTTTTCTATCCTTGTAGTGAATAAAGATTTTGTGATTCCACACAATCATTTGAAGTGTTTAAAACTATTGAAATTGAAATAACAAAAGCCCTAAACTTTAGGAAATTCACCAGACATGTCCAAGTGACTGATGCACCTCCTGCCAACATCTGGCTAAAATAAAAAATTACCATTCTACCCCTCATCTGTACAAGCCAATGAGGTCTGATCAAAGTTTTGAAATAAAAGCATTGGGAGAGTACCAACAGAAACTGATGAGGATCGTACAACAATTGTCCATGAGTCAAACTAGTGGTCAAAGTGATTAGTCAAGCCTTGATGGAACTAAGCTTGCAAGCTATCTGACCGGGGTTCCAAAATCATCTCACTAAAAAGTTTGTTACAATATATATATATATATATTATATATATATATATATATATATATATAATTCAAAACTAATGGGAAACTACTACATTTTCTTCAAAGGCCTGAAACTGCTGGGATATTCCCAGCTATTTTCTTTAAAACCAACTGTTTCATGTAACGGTTTCAAGAATTCCTATTATATATATATATATATATATATACACGTTTTGGTTTCTCTCGACACTCATACACTCGTCTGTTAACTAATTGCAAGGCCTAACCTTCAAGTTTTCTCTTTGATTCTTCATTTACTCGCATCATCTGATCATGGCCAACCTTAACCTATGTCCCATTCAAAATCTACTCTCATGTCTAACCAAATCAAACGATCATCCCCAATACCATCAAATCATTGATCTTATTGTAAAATCACCACTATATCATGCCTTGACGGCTAACCTTCCAGTTTACAAAACAACTTTTTTTGGAGTTTTGGACCACTACACAGTTATCACAAGATGATAAAGAAAAAGTGCTAGCCATTACTACTACAATGTGTCACACCCTCAAAATCCACATGCGGAGTTTTACCGCGAGGCGTGTGATTGACCGGATCTAGCCACCAATCATGTCGAACCAACTATTTAAAATCATAAAACTCCACTAATAACATGATTAGTGATATGGTTTAATTGTCCAAAACAAAGTTTATATTGCAGTGGAAAAAAAATAAAGTAAAGCCCATCAAACTTACGCCACAAGTTTAATAAAACATAAGGCTTTAACGAACCACACGCTCCAGCCGGTTGCAACACCCGCCCATAGCTATACCTTATGACCTGCAAATCATGCAATAGTGTGTCAACATAAAGTTGGCGAGTTCAAAGTTTTCAGTGTTGTTACAAAAATAAGTTCGTTTGAATACTTTAGTTTTATAAGACATGTCATGGGTAGCTAACCCATCATTAAGTTGCTAAACTGTATAGTACCGAAAACTTGACTGTTGAAGTTGTTGTACCTCGTGTCAATGTCTATGGTCATTAACAAGGTGTCAAGGTCAATAGTTCACGCCCGGCTCCCAGCACGGTGTGAGGTTTGTCGAACCTAATAGTGCTCTCAACTATACCTCGTTTGCCAAACCTAGAAAATAATCGGTATAATGAGTGGGGACTTTCAGATAGAGTTCATTTAGTCCGCTAAAGACATGTAATTATAATTTGTTTAGTAGTATTCCAATCTAGGAATACAAGGGGGTCCCAAGATAGTGTGGTTCCCAATACCCGGGAATGCATGCTTTTAGTAAATGTTCACGTTATCAGGCTACTCCTAAACTCTCTCATTTAAAAGTTGTCAAGAGAATTTTCGATATCTGAAGGGCAAGCCAAGGCTTGGTCTACTGTATCGAAAAGACTCCCCATTTAATCTATGTGCGTTCTCTGACAGTAATTTTGTAGGTGCAGGTAACGATGTGAAGTCCACATCAGCTGGATGCCAGTTTCTGGGTGATAGGCTCATTTCCTTGCAATGCAAAAAGCATCAAACTGTTTCACTTTCAACTGTGGAAGCTGAGTATGTAGTTGCTTCAACTTGTTTCTCTCAAGTGATATGAATCAACATCAGTTGGTGGACTATGGTTTGAATTTCTCTCAAACTCCTATTTTTTGTGACAATGATGCAGCCATTCAGATAGTGAAAAATCCCGTGTATTTTTCTAAAACTAAGCACATTGCCATTAGAATTCATTTTATTCGTGACTCATTCAACCAGGGACTTATCTCGATGGAACAAATCCACACTGAAGACAATGTTGCGGATTTGTTCACAAAAGCGGTTCATCGAGCACGTTTTAATGCTCTACTTGAACTGCTAAAAATGGTCGAATTCGAGGATTGAGCTTGGTCACACAAAAACATTTTTCTTCATTTTGTTTAAATTTGTTTCTTAAAATTGTATTTCATTTGTTCTTTTTATTTTCAATTTTAAGCAAAAATTTAGAGGTATGTAGTCTCTCAGAAAAATACAAAAACACTGAAAAATTTAAAAAAATACAAAAACATCAAAAATTTGAAAATCTAAAAAGAAAAGTGTCTGCAGAACTTTGATACAACACGGGAAATGACATGAATTTTCACTACATGGATTAAGGCTGACTCATGTAAGACCAATATTTGAATGGTCTGACTCTAAAGCATGCATTGGTAGGCTTTATCCTGATGGCTGGAACCTTTGACTGGTTCTGAGCATAACATAAATTTATATTATGACCTCAGGAAAGAACTTCACTTGGAATTAGGACATTTCTATTTGAATGCATATGTGACGTCCTAATACACATAATTTTGTTCTAGTTCTGAAATCTTTTTGAAAAACTTGTGTATCTCCTCTATTTTGCGTGAGCAAAGACCTGGAGGTGCTAGGCAACGTCAGCGTCTATTTTGCGTGAGCAAAGATCTAGCTATACGTTGGCGCGCTATAGATCATTTACACCTGAAAGAGGCCCTCAAGTGCCCAAAAGAAACCTCAAAAAACCTATATCAAATTGGAAAGTCCATTTAATCTGTATATTATATCCATCTTTGCATATGATCTATTATGTTCTCTTCTCAACCATGTCCAATCAAGGTTTTAGAATTTGAGTAGGCTTGTGGAAATATGTGGTAGGGAAAATGCATGCATGATAGAGTGTACTGATTAAAATTCCAGGATTTTACTGTGATTGATTTGAGTGTTCAAATTAAATTAATTAAAACATGATAAATCACCTACAGACCATCATATGAAAAAGGCCTAAGGAGATAAGTTTAAACGGACAAACATACCGGCAATCGCTCAGATCAGCCAAAGTAGATTAGTGTTGATAAATGTAGTCTGGCCTGAAACACTATGATTTGATCCCGTAAGTAAAGTGCTTGCAAACAATTGTGTGCGTTTGTTTATTTTTTTTGTGTAAATATATTGCTATTATATCTTTATAAAAAACGTGATCTTGTTCAAGAATCGAGAAAGACTGTGTTTTTCTTCAAAGATTTCTCGCACGAAAATTGAAGTTTTTGAATCTTGGGATTCGAGCTGGGCCCACCGCATACTTGGTGGATCCTACAAAATCTGAACAGTGAGCCTAATGAGTGTTGTGGCCCAACGCACACTTGGTGGGCCAATAGTTTGAAAAAGAGGGGTGTTACAAAGGTTTGACGGCTGCACCTTCATTCTCACTTTTCAAAATCACAAACACAGGTCGCACACTCTCTCATCTTTATTTTCTAAAAGTTCAAGATTTAAAGATACTCAGAAACCATGTCTAATCAAAAGGGAAAATCAAAAGGGTAGTATGCTTAATGCACTGATTGATTCTTGTGTGTGTACAAGACATGTGGAGGGTAGATAATCTTGAATCTACAGACATTTAAGGGTTTTCGATGAACTTAAAAACGTTTAGTAATTGTGTTAAATTGATGTTTGATGATGAGTATTGATGACAAGAGAAGGATATTGGGGATTATGTTCTGAATCTTGACCGGAGAAGATGATCAAAACCCTAGAATCTTGACCGGAAATCAAGTTGGAAAGGCCGGAACAGGGTTTGAATCACCGGAGAAGATGATGTGTGATGGCGCGTGGATCCTACACACCATAAAAGGCAACCGCACACTTGGAAATGACCAAATTACCCTCGCACACTCTGGTTAATTGACCAGTATACCCATGAAGAGTGTACGGGGTAATCATGAGTTTGTGAAATGACCTTGTGGCTCTTCGTACACTCGGAAAATGACTAAAATGCCACTCGCACACTCAGAAAAATTACCGGTGTGCGGGTTGAGACTGTGCGGTTGACTGAGATTGGCCAAGACGCCATACGGTTGACTCTTGTTGACCTTATGACTGTGCGGTTGAATTTTGTTGAGCGTGTTAAGTGTGCGACTGACCTGGATTTACTTTATTGCCCTCAAATTTCTGTCTACGGTTTTGCCCTCGCACACTAGTGTGTGGACCGCACAATTCGTTGTTGGACCGCACACCGACTTATGCTTGGGCCTTTGTTAGCTAATTGGGCCTGAAATGAACTTGAATCAATCCAGAGTTGTTTAAAGATGATTTTAAGTATTATGTTTTTATCAACATTGATGAAAACAGTTCTATTTTTTATCAAACTTAAAATTATTTTTAATAACTTTAGTCGATTTGACCAAGCTTTCTGTCATACTTGGGTATTTCAGTTTTGTTAAACATATCTGACTTAAATCGTTTAATGCAGATGCCGCTAAGAAGCCAGTGGAAACATCAGTACATATTCCAAAATTTGAGAAGAGTATGAACTTTACGTGCTATATGACAGAACCTCCTAAAGGTCACGAGACTTACAAGTCATTGATAGTGGGATTGAACACTTGCCGTTTATCTCATGTATTTAGAGAAAATCCAAACTTCGTGAAGACTGGATACGAGATTTTTGGAACAATGCAAGTGCACAAAAAGGAGATAATGTGATCAAATCCAAGGTTTCGTGGCATGGAAGTTTTGATCACAGAGCAGGTTATTCTTGAAGTTTTACTGTTTGGAGATGCTGCTGATGATCCAGTTGAGTATTCAAAAGAGAAAGTTATTGGTGTGTTGGACAAGATGAGCTATGAAGTGCCATTTCCTCCTGCTGTCTAGAAACTGCTGCATCCATATTGGAGATTTCTGGCTCATGTCTATCTAGTATGTATCAGTGGAAATAAGAGTGGTATTGACGTGTTGACAGCTAGACAAACTTCAGGATTGGTGGCGTTGGTTGAAGGATGGAAGTTCAATTATTCCAGATGTGTGTTCGATGATATGATGGCAAATGTTAGGACCTAGAACAAAAAGTATTGGTTCAAGTTTCCCAGGTTTAAACAGATGATTTTAGAAGTCAAATATCCAAAGTTGAAGCTACTGTGAGTGTGTATGACACTAAGATAATGAATCATATGGTATTTTCAATGTTGAACCAGAAACCAAGGCTGATGTTCAGTTGACGTATCAATACAAGAAACCATTAGTAAACTTTGGTGCATTCTCAGAGATTGTCGAGCAAGTGCAAGCACCGGTAAATGCTGTTGTGGCCGATGAACATGATGTTAAGATTATAGATGCTCCTTCGAGTTCGAATGTGCCTATCGAGAACATTGATTTGATTGAAGTTGAAAGTGAAGATGAAGATTTAGAAAACGTTTTGAAGAGAATTTGATGGATAATGCAGAAGTAAATGAGACGTGGATAATCTTGAAATATAGATGAATGATGAGAGTCTCACAGCAGAAGTACCACATGTTGAGCAACCATCAAGCGTGAATCCTCCTCACATTGAGAGAGTTGATATTAGTTCTGCTGAACCAGAGAACATTGTTGAAGATCCCACGGCTGATCTTCATCCAAGGAAACATAGTAGAAGAGATCTTAGGATCAGCCATGAGACAACAGGGGCTACAAATGCCAATCCTGAATCAACCATGCCCGTGATGCCAGAACGACCATCGACGAGTACACCGGAACTCCTGTGAGTGACGCATTCATTGAATTCTACACAAATCCGAGAGCTGTAGAATACATGCCTGCTCCTAAACCTGGTGAAGGTTCTAGTAGTGTTCCATGTGATGATCAAGTACTTAAAGTTGTGACACTATTACAACAAGCAGTTAAAGATCACGCAGAATCAGAGAAAGTTTTCGGAAAAGGGATTGTTGATAGCCCAAATAGTGAAGAGTTGTTTGTTGATATTGATATTGGTGCAATGATGAGAAGAGTTACAGCACTTGAAGAAGATAAAATCTTAAAAGATGTGCAGATTTCTAGCTTGATGGAGGAAATAACTCAAAGAATCAGAAAATCCAAGAGCTTGAGACAAACCTTGATCACTCACCCGCAATGTTTATGGATCTCAAACAGAAGTTAGAAGGAAAATTTCCTAAAAATTTTGGTGAGCCTCCTACAGAATCTACAGCAGTTGAGAGAGCACAACAAGCCAAAGAACATGAAGATGCTATGAATTAGTATTTCCAGAATCCTTCGCGTACTATAAGTCAGAAAAGGAAACCAAAGGAAATAGTTATGAGAAATGTGGGTGCTAAAAAGGATTTTGGATATGAGGATGTGCCTGATCGTTTTGTGATAAATGTTGGAAGAGATAAGTTTGATAGAGTTGGTAATGGATCTGGAATAAAGAGCTGGGCCTATAATGATGAGAAAGGAATGTTTCTTGTGATGTGAAGAAATGGAAAGGTTGAATATTATAACTCATCGAGTGCTTTTGAATCTTGGACGCCGGTAGATCTCAGAGAGCTAGCAACGCTTCGTATCATGATCAATGCAAGAATCCAAATTGTAAAATTGGATGGAACTCTTACAATAGGCTGCAACAACAGACCAAGGTGAATTTTAGAGATATGAACTTGCACAAATCATATATCAAAGTTCACAAAGATGTGTTTCTTAAAGACTCTGATCAACCATTAAAGATTGTGGTGTGGCCTCCGACGAAGCAAGCGAAAACTATTCCTCTACTTAAGGATCTCCCTGATGACAATCTGAAGGGCTTTAAATTCTGGATGTATGATTCTGTATATTGGCAAAGCATCATTGTTTGTGAGAATGATGAATATAGGATTTCTGATGTTCGTGATCGATGAGATTTGGAAAGAGAGATATTCATATGTTAGCCAGATCTCAGATTCAAAGTGATCCACAGTATGAAGTGTCTGCAAATGTTCTCACAGGAGGAGTTGCTCAAGTGATTGCTGTGACGTTGTGGTCAGGAGCCAAAGCTAGAGTCGAGACTCAGCTGTTTGGTCCGTATGTTGGAAAAATATATCTGAAGCCGATCTAAGCAAGAAGAAGAAGCAAAAAATGAAGCTTATTTTGTCAAGACAACATAAACCTAGGGGGAAATTGTAAGGGCACTATAAGTATGTTTACGTTTGTCTTGATTAATTTAGGCTAGTGTACGGTTTGGGCAAATAGTGTACGGTTTGGGTTTGGTCTTGTCCCTATTGTATTAGGTTGCATCCTATGTTCTTATAATAGATGCACCTAGGTTTTGTCAGGGTTGGTCGATTTACCGTGTGTTTTATGAGTGCCAGACGACTCTTAGAAGTCGTGTGCTCTTTTGATCAATATAATAATTCTAGTTTTAATCTTCTACACCTTTTCTTGTTTAATTCTAGGTGTCTAATATCTGATTGTTAAGTGTTTGGGACTCACACTGTCTAGTAACGAAGCTATGTATCTATGTATGCTGATGGAGTGTTTGGTTACGGATAAACTGATCAATCTGAGTGGTGACATCAATCAACAATTTATGGCATACAGAAGATTCATGGCAAGATAAATTGTATTTTTGGCGTTGTTTACCATGTCCAAATGTTGTTTAATGAAGAATTTGTATTTTACTTTCAGGATCCTTTGACTTTGTCTTCTTTATCTAATAATTCGTTTTGAAATTTTATAAATACTGTAAAAAAATCATTTAATTATTAAGCAAAGTTAACATTAACTTATTATAAAAAATATATAATTTAGACATAGTATGTAGTCACCGGCAAAATAGGAAATAAAAAACATTTAATTATTAACCAAGCCTAACACGGGTCCTAACACGAGTCACTTTCGTTGGCCTCACCACAACCCATGTAGTTCAATTGAGTAGCGCCAACTCGCAAATCGGAAAACTGGAGTTCTATCATGGCGCAGTCGTATGCAAAGTTTGCTTTGTCATCGGTGACACCGTCCCAATCATCAAATCACTTGGAGGTTCCGGGTTAAAGAAGTTAGGGTTTAAACAGGGTGAGCGCCGAGGTCTAATAACCGATGTTTGGTAACTCGCTAGCGGCGCATGGTAGGCTGCTGGCGTGCATGGCATTGCTGGCGAGATCTAGGCTGGGGGTGATGCAGTCTGCTGGCGCGCATGCTAAGCTGCTGGGGTTTGGTACGATTTGGGGGTTGCTGTTGGAAAGTTGAAACCAGCACGCGACCGGGTAACGGCTGCATGTGGAATAATTTCACGGATAGAATAATGACGAGAATGTGGTCTACCATTTGATGGTTCGAATTCACCACCACCCATATCTTCTAATTATTTGTGTGGTGGTCTACTAGTTTTTTAAATGGAAATATATAGATGGAGCCATGGATAGAAATAATATACTTAATACAACAATACAAATCGTACTACTTTATTTAATTTTATAACTAAAACAAAAACACAATTAACCAACAAAAAAAATGAATAAACAAGATATTATCTAGCGATAATCAACATGGTTTAGTCTCGAGTCCTCTTTGTAGATGAGTTCTTGAACAATTAAGCGGGATAGGAGGAAGTGGAAGAGGACGAGGAAGGGAAATCCGATAACACACGGTGTGATTCTAACTTCCCTTTGTAGGTGAGTTCTTCACATTTTTTTTATTGTGAGCCCATTAAAGGAATACATGGATCACATTTGTGTTATCTGCAGGTACCGTCACCCGTAAGTGTTGGCAATTCTAAAGCTCAAGAAAACGTCATCTTTAAAACATGAAAACACCTGCATTTCTATTTGGAGACTATCGAAATGACTAGAGATAGACATTGCATACAATTGATTGCATATAAAACATCTGATTTTCGTTTATATTTATAGGGTGAAAATTATAATTTACCAATAATCCGAAAATGTTTAAAAAAATTGTGAAAAAAAGCCACGCAAGGGCTTCCGATGCGACCGCCATCCCCTTCGACGAGCCACTAGCCAGCTAGCCAAGCGCCTCGGGATGCAGCAGAGCCAGACGCATCCGCTTACTTTTAAGCCAGATGCGCTGGCGGCTGACTCATCCGGTCATATTTTACACGTGGCACACTTCTATTGGCAGACGCATAAGATGTGGGATGCGCTGTTCCACAGACGCATAAGGTGGCCAATTTCGTAAGTCAACTTGGTCTTTGGCCAATTTCGTAATTTTCCCTTCTTATTATTGTGTGACTAACTTGAGCTGCCGAATTTTTTTATTTCTAGTGGCAGTTGACATACTTTTGTTGATTATATATAATATAGTTTAATTATCTCCTTTCTATATCACCTGACCCGTTGCGAGCCAAACCGGACCAGAAAAAGTTATTATATAGCGATAGACAAACGACTTCTAAAAATTTGTCACCCATAACAGAATTTCTTGGGTGCGCCATATGGTGAAGGTTGGTATGGTTGATATGAGTGATATGCAACTAGCCAACTAATATGTTGACAAAGGCAATGCCTAGTCCAAAGTATCTATGGTGTTTGAATATGTTATCAACAAATGAGCAAGTTTGGTTCTGACTTTATAATAAAGTGGTTCTGAAATGTTTAGGTCGATACGAAGTGTTGCGGTTTAGTAGCAAAGAAGTTCTCGGTAGCAATAGTTGTTCTGCACCAACTAGTGTGCTTGATACAAACCAGGGGATGGGTAAGACCTTGGTGTTGATAAAGAGTTAACGCTGATGAGAAGTTAATTAGTATTTTAGTATTGAGTCTATTGACTATACAAGAGTTAGAGCGTAGAGGGACTGATTAGCCTAAGTTTAATAAGTTTTTGGGACTAATAGGCTCAATGTGGCTCTGAATGGTTTAGACTTCTTACTGGTTCAACATTTAATGGTTCATACTGTTTGCGAGTAAATGTCTGAATGGTTAGACATTTGCCTCTGAATGATTAAGTATTATACTGAGTCTTAATGGTTAAGACCTCTAATCAGAATTGGTCAGACATTTTCCTCTGAACGGTTAAGCATTATAGTAGCTTTTAATGGTTCAGACATCTTAATGGTTCAGCACTTAATGGTTTAGACGTCTTATTGGTTCAGCACTTAACCATTCAGAAGTTGCCAAACAACCCCTAAATTGCTAATTTTCTCTGTGGATTTACATTTTGTCTGTGAATGTTTGTATCCTTATATTCTTCAGTTGTTATTTTCAATAAATAGATTAACTAAAAATCGTTGTGATACTTCATTGCATCAAACATATTTTCATGTATTTGTACACCTACCACAGTGTTAAATTAGTATTAATTTTTTAATTTTTTTCGAACGGCGACTTTCTTGTATTAGGCTACCGACTCTTCAAATTGGAGAGTCCCGTTGCCCCACTCCGGCTAGACTATGTTGTCTTAACCGGGCCCACGCTGGCTTCGGAGTTTGGCTTGGAGCGTTCCCCTGGAAACCATACCGCCGGCTGCCACCACAAGAGCAGAACTCTCTGACGTAACACACAGGGGGGACGAAAACCCGAGTGGGCTAGGATAGAGCCTGACACCTCTGCAAGAAGGCTAGGCTTTATCAATCATTGTCATATCCACCAAAGTGACACAAGTGGGGATTGAACTTGAGTCTCATTAGAAAACCCAAGCCTCTCAATGAGCTGACACCTCAGTTAAATTGTTGAATACTCCGATTTTGTGACAAACTTTTTGCAAAGTGGATCAGTGGATCCTCAAAATGTGAAGTTGTGAACCGTAATTTTCTTATTTATGTTTTGGTATTTAAGTCATTTGTTGCTACTTACAACCATAAATTAATTATCACAAAAAAATGGGACCACATGTATTAAAAAGTTTTTGGCCCTTTTAGGAATCATTTGACATGAAGAAATCCAGTATATATTGATCCGCTAGACATGCTAAATTCCAGAGTGTAGATGACACCAAACGTCTGATTCTTTTTTTTTTCTAATAGAAACAATGAAAAGAAAAAAGTGCTTACACTTTGGAGGTAGTCTGTTTTCATCTATAATGAGTAGTTTGCTTCCTTTAATTCAACACACAAAGATAGTCGGCATGCTTCCATTTATCTTATCTGACATCTATGATCAGGGGTGAAGGTATGGTATTAAGAAGGGTATTACGCGCTACGGCTCAATCCCACCTTCGTAGCGTATTTTTTTTTGTTTATATAAAGGTACCCGTAAACAAATACAAATACCGGGATACCCCTAATAAAAATAGGATACTTTAATTTTTTAAAATTCCAAATTTTTATAAGCTCAAACCTTTTACAACACCAAACTTGTATAACAATTAAGCGGATGATAGAGTTAACCCAAATTAAGTATAATATAATTGAAAGAGCCGCAACTGACATACTAGCCCAAGCCACAAAACAATAAAATATATTTTTGTCTTGTATTGGCGGTCGTCACAGAACTACGATGTGATGAAATGATTTCAAATATGAAAAAAAAGATGACAAATTATTAAGTATTTGTTTTACTTTATTTATTCTCGTTTTTTTATTATTGTATGATTGCACGGTAAATTATTTTTTGGGATACCCCTACATTAGTGTTTTAGCTCCGCCACTATCTATGCGTCACAAACGCAATATCAAGAATAAAAGACTTATTAACACACTAGTCAGTACAGATTTCATCGAACAATATCAAGAACCAGTCGGCACAGATTACCGACTTAGAAACTTCAAGGTTTACACAAAACAAACACTCTCAACCTATGCTGATCATCAACGTGATGATCTGCTCTAACAGAAGATCAGAAGGATCACCACAATCTCACAATAATGAAACCCTAATTCTAGGAGTATTTGAAGAGAGAGAACAGAGCAATAATGGAATAGAGAGTATGTGTGATAACAATGACCCAACTCTCTCCATATATACACGGACACATAAACCGACATTAACCCTACGCGCACACGGCTACAGGCCCACGAACACAAACAGCTACAAGCCCACCAAATATCCTCAGATAGCCCAGCAACCAGCAGCCCAAGAAATATGCAAAAAAAACAACAGGAGAAATATAAGAAACATATATAACTAAGATATAAAAATAAAACATAAACAATAACCAATATTGAATTGATGTTATTTTAACACCCCCCCCCCCCCCCCACAAATTCAATATTTGAATTCATCATGAAGTTGAAGCACATTACATGCTTTTTCATGAGAGTTAACCAACAAACCTTTCGTGAAGATGTCCGCAGCTTGATCTGAAGAAGAAGAAACACCTTTAATTTTAATAACACCTTTGGAAACGTTTTCTCTTAAAAAGAACAAATCTATTTCAAAGTGTTTAGTCCTGTCATGAAAGGCAGGATTAGCAGCTATGGAAATACCTGCAGTATTGTCACAAAAAAGATCTATGGGAAGATGAACAGAAACATTTAATTCTTTTAAAAGATTTGATAACCAAATGAGTTCACATGTAGCAGCACACATAGACCGGTATTCTGCTTCTGCAGAAGACCGAGACATAGAGGACTACTTTTACTTTTTCATGAGACCAAACAAGACCCTAAAATTATGCAAAAACCAGTGATAGACTTTCTAGATTCTAAATATTTTCCCCAATCAGAATCAGCAAAGCCCTTTAACCGGAAAGACTCATTTTTCCAAAACAAAATTCCCTTACCAGGAGAGCCTTTAAGATACCTCAAGATTGACTCTTAAAGCAATCTTAAAATGAGCACTCAAAGGTTTATGCATATATTGACTCAAATAATGTACTGCATAAGCAATATCCGGTCGAGTGTGGGATAAATAGATTAACTTTCCTACAAGTTTTTGATAGACAGAAATATCACTTAAAGGAATGTTATCAGTTTCACACAAATGGGTCAAAACATGATTGGCCTCTATGGGACTGTTAACAGGTTTACACCCAGTCAAGCCATCTTCAGCAAGTAAATCAATACAATATTTTCTTTGAGATAAACACAGACCCTTAGATGTTCTAAGAACCTCAATTCCCAAAAAAAACTTTAACTGACCTAAGTCTTTAATTAAAAACTTAGTTTTTAAAAAGTTCTTAACATTTTTAATTTCATCTGACCAATCTCCATTAATAATAATATCATCCACATAAACAAGTAAAATCACACACCCATATGTACTTGTTTCAACAAACATAGAATGATCGCATTTACTCTGAACAAAGTCAAACTCATTTAAGACAGTAACAAGCTTCTCATTCCACATCCAAGGAGCTTGTTTAAGACCATACAAAGATTTTTTAAGACGACAAACTTTAGAACTATTTTCAGAAACATAACCTTCAGGAAGTTGCATATAAACTTCCTCATTTAGATCACCATACAAAAATGCATTGTTAACATCAAGTTGACAAATGTCCCAATTCTTTTGAACAACCAATGATATAACACACCTAATAGTGACCATCTTAACAACAGGAGAAAATGTATCAAAGAAGTCAATTCCTTCCTTTTGGCTATACCCTTTGGCAACAAGCCTAGCCTTATACCTATCTATCTCTCCTGTTGACTTGTATTTGATTTTATAAATCCACCTACAACCAATAGCCTTTCTATTCATAGGCAAGTCAACAATTTCCCATGTATTATTCCTATGTAAAGCTTCTAATTCATTATTCATTGCAATAACCCAATTGTTATCAGTAATGGCTTCGTTAAAATTCCTAGGCTCACTACTTTTATTAAGAACAGAAGCAAAACACAAGTTTTCATGAGAAAGATTAGCATAATTCAAAACATGCTCAAGACCATATTTAACTTTCCCCTCAACAACAAAATCATCAAGTTTAGAAGGAAATTTCACATTTCTAGAAGACCTCCTAGGAACAGTATTGATTTGCTCTATATTATATCCCTCAGAATTTATACTTTCCTCATTTTTGTCATGAAGCTAAGCCCTGCCTAAACCTGAATCAGAAGTGTTTGGCTGCTGACTTTCAGCCATGCCTAAAACACTGTCTAGATCAGAATTGGACTGCTGAGTCTCATGACCTGATGGGATATTAGTGTTCTCATTATTGGGAGTAGAGTCAACTTTGGGACTTTGGTCAACATTTTGATCAAATGCATCAAAAAATTCAGGTTATTTACTTCAGTAGGAGTATCTAGATCAGGTAACAACTTCTTATCCTTAAAGGGAAACACAGTTTCATAAAACCTAACATCCCTGGAATAAAACATTACCTTATGATCTAGACTCCAAAGTTTATATCCCTTTTTTCATTTGAGTACCCAACCAAAACACATTTCTCAGCATGAGTGTTAAATTTATCAGTATTATTTAACAATGTGCTGAAACAAAGGCAACCAATGACCCTAAGTTGACTCAACAAAGGAGCAAAACCAAACACAAGATCATAAGGAGACTTCCCATTTAACGCCGAAGATGGAGTCCTGTTTATTAAGTAAGTAGCAGTTAGAACACATTCAGCCCAGAACTTAAGAGGAAAACCCCCTTGAAACAATAACATTTAATAAATGTCTACGTTTTCTTTCAACTACCCCATTTTGCTGTGGGGTTTGGACACATGAAGTTTGATGAACAATCCATAAGTATAACAAAACTCAGCCATTTGTTTATTTATAAATTCAGTTCCATTGCCACTCCTAAAAGATTTGATAGTTTTACTTAACTGAGTTTTAAGCATATTATAAAAACCTTTAATATGATAGAGAACTTCATCTTTTGACTTCATGAGGTAAACCCACACAGCCCTAGTATAATCATCAACAACAGTAAGAAAATATTTAAATCCTTCTCTACTTTGAACTCTATAAGGACCCCATACATCAAGATGAATTAATTCACCTAACACTTTAGTCTTATGGTCACTTAAAGGTAAAGGTTCTCTATGTTGTTTAGCCCTATGGTAAGTTTCACAAGGTTCAGATCCTTTATCAGATTTAATATGTAATTTATCTTTTAAAACATGCAAAACGGGATCAGCAGGGTGTCCTAATCTAGCATGCCAAAGTCTATGATCATTACTAGTAGTACCCACCTTGTTAGACACAGAAGAACTACCACAGAAATAGAGACCATCAAACTGACTACCAGTCACCTGGACTTTCTTTGTTTGAGAATCCTGAATATAACAATTATGTTCATCAAAAGAAACAGTAAGTTTACAATCTTTAGCAAGTTTATGAACAGAGATCAAATTGACACAATAATCAGGCACAACAAACACATCATACAAAATGACCTTATCACTTAGTTTAATATCACCAATTTTAGTCACCTTGGCACTAGTACCATTTGGATGTTTAACATTAATATTATACTCAGTGACATCCATTTGATTTATAACACAATCATCAGACATAACCATATGTTGATTGGCTCCTCAATCAATTATCCACCCTACCTTTTTCCCATTATCAACAAAGTTTGAAAAACAATAAACATGTTTAAACTCATGAGCAGACATATCAGCAAAACTATTAAAACATACAGAACTAGCACACCTACCAGCAAAACCACTACTCTGAGAATCACCTTTAGATTTGTCATTCAAGAGACTAAGCAGTTGAGCAATCTGATCATTGGTCAATGAACTCACAGAAGAAGAAGTATCAGGATTAGAATTATCAACAGCAACATTATTACTAACCCGATTACCCTTGTTCCCACCAGACTTTGACTTCATCCAAGATGGATAACCAACAAGTTCAAAACACCTCTCAATAGTATGACCAGTCTTATTGCAGTGAGAACATTTGAGATTAGGGTTAGGAGTTCTAACCCCTTTTTTTCTTAGAATCAATAACCTGGTTAGTTTTAGCAGCAAAACCAACAACACTACTAGTTGTTTTTTCAGAAAAAATTTTAGTGTGAAGGTGTGACTCTTCTCTAGAATTATTGAAAAAGCATCCTTCACAGAAGGAAGAGTTTCTCTAGTTAACAGATTGGTTCTCACAGACTCGTAATTACTATCAAGACCCATTAAGAACTGCATCAACTTAATAAGATGATTAAAGTCATTAAACTGTCTAGATGCATCATACAAGTAGGTAAGGCAAGTAACTGATCTAGTTGTTTCCACATGCAATTCAACTTATGATGATACTCCGACACAGGCATGCCATTTTGACTGAAACAATTAATCTTCTGATACAAATTAAACACAACAGATCCATCTACTTTATCATAAGTTTCTTTTAAGTCTTTCCATACATCAGAAGCAAGTTTAGAATAGACATGACCAAGATACAGTTCTTTAGACACAGAGTTAAGAATCCAAGTAAGAACAATAGAGTTGCATCTATCCCATTGTCTACCCAAAACCTCCTCAGAAGTAGACCTCCTACAGGTACCGTCAACAAAACCAATTTTATTCTTAACATGTAAAGCAAGATTCATAGCATTGGACCAGACCCTATAGTTTTCCGTACCCTTAAGTTTAATATTAACTATAGTCAAATTAGCACAGTCACTAGGATGAAGAAATAAAGGGTCACCAGCATCAATCTTACTAATCAAAGTAGCACTAGTAGAAGCAACAATATCATTAGTATTAAGAGAATCACCAGCCATATTAACAATCAAGAAACAAGCTACACAAACAAAGAATTAGACAGACACAAAACAAAAAACAAGCGAAACCAGGACAGAGGTCCGATCAGAGGTTAGTAACTCAAAAGGTGCCTCCGCAGACAATATCCAGGAAGCTAAAGACACACCAGACCAGACAAACAGAGTGTACCCTCTCTGTTTCCCACAAGACAAAAAACCAGTCTTTCAAACCCGGCACCAATATGACAAACACAAGACACAAACGAAAGCAAATAAATAAACAATAAAAAAAGTATGAAACGATCTCACCAAAGCATTTAACTCCCTCTATCAATCAGACTTGTAACCTTCACTTAGGGTTACAAAGCCTGAAGAGAAGATAGAAAACCAGAGGTTCTGTTGGTTTGCTCTAACAATAGAGACCAACGAGAAACCTTGCAGATAATCACCAAACCCTAGAAATTAGGGTTTCAACTTTCAAGAGAGGCACGAACTCCAAAGACAGCCAAAAAACCACCAGATCTGGAATCGACAGAACCAACAGGACTACCAGGACCCCAAAGATCACCAGGCACAATAAGATCTTAACAAATCTAAGATAAGCTCGTAGCAGCAGCCGAAGAAGATAACCCCAAAGAGCACCTAGTGCTCTGATACCATGTCACAAACACAATATCAAGAATAAAAGACTCTTATTAACACACTAGTCAGTACAAATTTCACCAAACAATATCAAGAACCAGTCGGCACAGATTACCGACTTAGAAACTTCAAGGTTTACACAAAACAAACACTCTCAACCTATGCAGATCATCATCTGCTCTAACGGACGATCAGAAGGATCACCACAATCTCACAATAATGAAACCCTAATTCTGAGAGTATTT
Organism: Scalesia atractyloides; assembly: GCA_947069175.1. Taxonomy (NCBI): domain Eukaryota; kingdom Viridiplantae; phylum Streptophyta; class Magnoliopsida; order Asterales; family Asteraceae; genus Scalesia; species Scalesia atractyloides. The sequence goes on from CAMTDV010000025.1 coordinate 93,551,985, forward strand.
GAAGAGAGAGAACAGAGCAATAATGGAATAGAGAGAGTATGTGTGATAACAATGACCCAACTCTCTCTATATATACACGGACACATAAACCGACATTAACCCTACGCGCACACGACTACAGGCCCACCGAACACAAACAGCTACAAGCCCACCAAAATATCCTCAGATAGCCCAGCAACCAGCAGCCCAAGAAATATGCGAAAACAAAACAACATGAGAGATATAAGAAACATATATAACAAAGATATAAAAAATAAAACATAAACAATAACCAATATTGAATTGATGTTATTTTAACACTATGATTAAACCCGCCACAAAGATATAATATACATTGGACAAAATATGTGATATAATCCTAATAACACAACATTATTGTAAAACCAATTCGAACATAACACATGCTTCTAATTTACTTTATATGCGATTAGTGGTCTAATTTCCAAATGAGCACATATTTTAGCTCATTTTCATCCATGGAAATAGGGATTCTAGCCACCACATCTTGCAACATCATCTCATTCACACACGACATGCTTGCATGCTGGATTTGTGCTTTCATTTCTCTTAAAGCATCCATTAATTTCCCAGCTTGCATGTCTGCATTTCCAGATTGTACCCGTATCATTGTAATATTGCCAACGGTCTACACTTCCACTTCCCTCAAGCTACTGGTGTTATTTTTGGTTGTCTTGTTGTTTACACTTAATATTGGCTTAGTAGATAGGTGCAAATCACAAGTGTTGCTGCTTTGTTGGTGATTTTCCACTGAATCAACCATTTCCATCTTCATTTTTTTTTGTTTTTCCTTGGTGGTTGTTGCGACGGTGTAATTGAGATTCAAGATAATTGACCTTTTCTTTCAGTTTGTTGATATAGCAAACTGCGTCTGACAGGAGGGACGCCTTGTCCATCCTAGACACATTCGGGACAACCGATCGGAGGGCGTAGAACCGTTGGCTGAGCTTCTCGCGTCGCTGTCGTTCTGCCTCCACGCGGTTCATCAGTGGAAACCTGCCACCTGATTTTTTTCCCTTCACTACAAATAGACACAAATTGGTCACGTTTGTTTTTCATAGGCTCGAGGAAATGTATAACTTATATGACATTGTTTACACTAACATACATGTATATCTTTTTGAATTTAAAAAGTGAAAATTTATGATGAGCCAAAATATCTCAGAGCACCTCTAGGGATAGCAAAATAATTCCAAGCCCGATGGATATGCTCGAAACCCAAAATATTAAGGTACGATATGCCAGAAACCCGGCAGATATAGGATTGTAAAACAATATTTTGCAGATATAGAACGGGTATGTGATTAGGTGTTAAACGGACCAATTACCCAAAACTATAATGCCTATTCCCAAACCATATACCTAAAATATATCCTCACATTTTTTAAATTTTAACTTCGTTTTCTCTAACCTTAGTTTAGTAATGCATATTCTAATAGTTTTGTTACATGGAAAATAAAGATTTCTTTTGAAAAATATGTATTTCGATGATCTTATATATATTTGTATGTTACAAACATGAAATTGTCTTTTAAAATTTATATGTCATATTTATATATTTTAGACATTTTAAACTTTTATACTGATAATAATATGTATGTATTTATCATACTTCAACTTATTGTAGTTTTAATTTTTTTTATAGAATAATATTATTTTAAATTCAGAAAACTTGCCAAATTACATCAAAACAGAAGGTAGCCGGGCAACAAGCTGCGGCGCCAATCCTTTCTGAATTGCAAACCCTAACCTTCCAAATACAAACCCTTGCCCCTTGGGGTTGAACAATTGTTGTAGACGACCCGTTGAACCCTTGTCAAGAAGTGGATAGCTTCTGGCGCTAGGGAGCCAAAAGTATCAAAGGCAAAAGGGACAAAGACATGCTGGTTCTTTGCGCAAGCTTTAGCGTGCTTATCCACTTTCTTTGATTATGCATTTCTTGCCGCTTGTCCAGCTACAAACCCATTTTCCCTTAAACCAATCAAAGGGGAAACCCCCGTGAGGTCTACACAAGCATGTTTCCCCCAAGCCCAGCCAAAGACGAGCAGATCCGCTGGTCGCAGAGTAGATCTCCCTTCCATAGGGTCCGTGAGGAAATTCACAGGGGCCTCTTTCTTTGCCGAAATCCCAGCTCTTCTTAAGGTGTCCCACAAAGCATCACGCACCCAGTCGTGCCGATATTTGAACCCAGGGAGCTCTTTACAGTGAACTGCATGCTCCGCGTATTTATCCATACAAGCTTTACGACATATCGGGCAAGTTTCATCTTCCGGGTACATAGGGATCATCAACCGGTATTTGAGAATGGCTCTATATTCTACTGCAGACATACATTGTCCCAACCCCTCAATTGGTATAACGGTCAAAAATTCCTGAGCATGGGGACCTTTCAGGCACTCAAACATCGCCTTCTGGCGGGATGACAAATTAAAACCTTCTCCCAGGCTTTGAGCGATTTTGTTAAACAGAGCATTCGCCAAAGTTTTTTGTGGCTTCGAGGGGGCGGTGTCCTTGTTAGAAAAACCGCCAATATCCAAGTCTGGGAGAGAGAAATTTAAGCGTTCAAACGCCTGCTGATAATCTGGGTCAAGCCCGACGGCCTCACAGTTTCGAAGGATATGATCATGTAGTTCCCAAGACTGAGCTCTAGACGCCACAAAGGCATAAGCCCCAACATCTCGAGCTGAGAAGAGGCCCAAACCACCAAGACGCATTGGCAAAGATGCCAGACGCCATTGGAGGTCACCAAAGAAGGGGCCGCCACCCACTACTATGTCTTCTATAGCCTCTCTAAGGCCATCATCGAACCGAGATATTGTAACATTTGTCAAAAACGGGTTTCCAAACCCGCTCCGTTTTGTAATCGAATATTAAGTTATAAATGTCACGTTGCGTATTTATGGCTATTTTGATTTTTAATGATACATAATTAGTAAACAAACTAAACCATAAAAATTATATTTGATAAAAAAGTAAAAATAAAATGAGGCTGCCGGGACTCGAACCCGGGTCAGCCGGATTGTAACTTCAAAGACTTAACACTCACACGCATAACCACTCCGCCACTTGTTTGTTTTCTGTCAACTCTAGGAAACAAATGAGTCTTATATACAAGTCTAGATAAACCGGTTGCGCCAACTGAAAAACTGAAATCGGCTATTCAACCGTCTAAACGTTTGAATAATCGCGATTTCAGGTTTATAACTGATGCACCGACAATTCTAATTAATTCAGACTTGAATTGACTTGAATTCGTATGATGATGGGTTTTATAACCGAAAACTTTCAATTCTTGGATTACTTCCATCCTAGTACTCCTTCGCGACTCACAAACACTCTGCACACCTCCAAATACATTTCCGCACAATTTTCAGCCCACCGGAGAAGCTATTTGAACTCGCCGGAAAAATTCTGCAAGTCGCCGGAAAACCGTATTCTTCATCAAAACGGTAAGTCTTTCAATACCGTCGTAGTCTAACAATTGTTAAGCTATATCTAACTAAAACCTTTCAATTGAAATCGAATTCAGACACTGTTTTCAGATAATTCCAGTTCGCCGGAAAATTTCTGGAAATCTTTATCTTCGTCTGTGAAACGGTAAGGACCTTCAAACACACTGTTAACGTTTGTTTAGCACTTCAATTTCATGATTAGCTAATCAAAACGATTAATTGATTTGCTCAGTTGAAGTTCTTAAAACAGAGACCGACGCCTTGCCGGAACTCTGTAATAAATCGTTCACCGGTATGTTTACCTCTAATTATCATCTCCGCTATCTCATATCAGTCTGTGCAATGTTTAACAATCAAATTAACAAGATTTAATGGTGTAATCTGCTGTCGGTAAAATCCAACGAAGAAGATGAACTGTGATAACATTATAAGTATAATTAAAATTGTTGTTTTGAACGGTTTAGACACACAGTCCAGCGGTGGACTGTGTGCGAACAAAAACACGCATACGTCCCGAGTTCGATCCCTGATACACGCACCCTCTATGTAATAAAATGCCTTTTTTATTAGAATTGAACCGGGTTAACTCCGTTAGTTGTTAAGTATAATAAAATTTGTATATTAATCAAGTTTGACACACAGTCCAGCAGTGGACTGTGTGTAACGTTAAAGCACAGGTCCCGGGTTCGAGACCTGTTAGTGGCACCGGTTCGATGAATTAAAATGTTTTTGAAATTAAAAGAAATTTGGATAAATTGAATTAATATATAAGTATAATTAAAAACAGAATTATTTCGGGTTAGACACGTAGCTCAGTTGGTAGAGCTGCGTGCACGCGTACGGGAGGTCTCGGGTTCGAGCCTCACCCAGCACAATACAATTACACAATAAATCGGTCAACAAGTAAAACGGTCAACGGTCGCAAAAGGTCAACATATTTTTATATTTTTATTTATTTAATTTAATTTAAAAATCAATTAAAAATACTTAAAAATAATGTTTTTAAAGATAGGAAATAGCCTTAAACTCACAAAAATATATCTAAAAATCTTATTAAAATTATTAATAAGATCCACTCGTTTACTATATTTTCCGTTATTATTTAGGTTAGTTAATTCTCGTTGTCCCGCTCTTCCAACTCGTGCACATCTCACCATCTCAAATCAAACGCACCCAATGTGAGTGAATCTTTACAAATTCCCCGTTTTAATCACGTTTTGGGGTGTATCATGTGTCTTGCTATATATTATATTTAAATCATTGTGCATAAAACATATCATGAACAAATGTGTATTCGGTGTAACATTTGTAAAAATCGGGTCTTCAGAACCCGCTCCATTTTGTAATCAAGTACCAAGTTATAAAAGTTACATTAAATATTTATGATTATTTTGAGTTAAGACGATACATAATTAATAAATAAACTAAACTATAAAAATTATATTTGATAAAAAGTTAAAATAAAATAAATAAAAAAGTTATGAAGCTGCCGGGACTCGAACCCGGGTCAGCCGTGAAACACTTCAACAACTTAACACTTACTCCCAAGACCACTCCGCCACTTGTTTGTTTTCTGTCATGTTTAGGAAACAAATAATATTTATAGACTAAGGTAAATCAATCGAGTTTACACATTGTAACTGAAACCGGTTATCAATCATCCAAATCGTTTTGGATACTCTCGAACCAGCAAGTATAACTGATAAACGGACAAATTCAATCAATGTTGCCATGAATGGAACTTGAATTCGGAAGAAGATTGGTTTAATAACCGAAAGTCTTCAATTTCCGGACTACTTCAATCATAGACTTCTCCTGCGACTCCGAACACTCTGCAATACGATCGGCTCCGTTTGATTGAGCCTTGATCGCACAGTTTCATTTATGTTATTTACAGTATGATGTTGGTATGTTCATGTACGCTGCCATGAGTTATTGTATGATATAGTTGTGACTGCTATTTGCCATTACTTGATTATTTACATTTGCTCATCTATGATTATGCACAATTTTTCAATGATAAACTAACCATAAAATCATTATCAAATGTTTATCTAATAAGGTTCACTCGCCAACTTATGTTGACCCAAAAACCCCCATTTTACACATGATACAGGTGAAGCAGCTGCAGCTAGGAACACATAGGATTTGGACTAGAAGAATAAAACGATTTAGTGTTGGGATTGTTATGCTTGGTTTATTTCCCTTGTATTGAATGAACATGTTTGGATATTTGAAATTTAATTTTGACTTTATTAAATATGAAACATAATAGTAAATGTCATGAGCTTTGGTGATAACCCAATTATGCCCCGACTCTTATTCCGCTACGGGTTGGGGTGTGACAGATTGGTATCAGAGCCATGACTATAGGGATATAGGATAGGTTATTAGACCCTTAGAGCCTATACTATAGTCGATTAGAAACTTATAAGAATTTTGTGTGTTATATGCCAAATTTCATGATGTTTATATGTTTTATGTTAAATGTTACATTTGATATTGTGCAAGCATGTTCATAAGTACGTATTATCATATAATGCCTATCATGAAATCGTATGCTCATAACATATCACATCCATGAAAGCACACACCACATCATGATTGTTTTTACAATGATTTTCGTGTTTTCAAATCTCATCAAAGTGAGTTCTCATGACGGGCATGTAGTAACTCGAAGGGTACCAGTACCGGTAGTCGGAACGTCCTGTCTAGGCTGGCATTCGTATAAATCCAAAATAAAGGACCAGTTTGCCTACCTGGGGACTAACGATGAGAGTACGAAGTACCTATTAGGCCAAAGCATGCTATACCAAACGTCGTGTGAGCTAATCCCACTTTGAGTTGTCATTGTGTCTACACCTGGACACGTTCCGACCAAACATCTCATGAACATATTTTGTGGTTTGCATTCGGGGGATGCGAGTGTTAAATTGCCAATACTAATGTGAATCCTACCAAGCCAATAGCCATGGGGGCCCACATGACTATGTAGATGAAGGTATGGGGGACATTTGAGGCCCAACATGAGCGAACCCAAGACATCCTATGGATGTAGTTGCATTATTGATATTTATGTTATTTTCATTTTCTTAAAGACACATGACACCTAAAAAGACACCATAAACTCACAATCTTCTCATTTTATGATCCTGTAGATGTCGTCTAGACAGCAACGAAGGGGTAAAAGATCGGGAAGGTCTCAGGAACGTTTGGCCACTCAGATCGCGAAACAAATGGCCACGATATTGCCTGACATTGTGGTACAAGTACAACAAGCCCTTGCTACAAATCCTACTAACCCTCCTCAACAACAGGACCAGAACATCGACAACCCTCCTACCAACAAGTGCTCTTACAAACATTTTAAGTCCTGTGATCCTCCAAAATTTGAAGGGACCGAGGGTGTCACTGCTCTCCTACATTGGTTCGAGGAGATGGAAAACGCCTTCCTAAACTGCGATTGTCCTGAGGATCGCAAGGTTCGATACGCCACCGGGAGACTACTTGGAGTAGCTCTCACTTGGTGGAACACTGAGAAAGGGAAGAGGGGAACTGAAGATGCGATGGCCTTAACTTGGGAGGAGTTAAGGGAAATCATGACTAGGCGTTTCTGTCCTAGAAGTGAAATTAAGAAGTTGGAGGATGAATTTCATGCTCTAAAGCAAAAGGAGGGTGATCACTCTACTTACAACAAGAGGTTCTTGGAGTTGAACCAAATGGTTCCAAATTTATTCACTCCAACCTATCGTCTGATCGAGCATTATATTCGAGGACTCCCCTCGAAAATCCAAGATTCAGTTCTCAGCGTTTCACCAGTAACACTTGAAGCTGCCATGGAGTTGGCAACTGAACTGACCGAAAACCGAATTCGCAACGGGAAGTTCAAAGAAGAGAAGAAGAAAGCCCCTGTTGAGGGACAAACTTCAAACCACCCCATTCCTTCCTCTAAGTTTGCTAACAAGAGGAAGCGTAGCACCAGGAATTTTGCAGTTACACAAACCAACACCCCTATTCCTGCTGCACCCATTACTCAAGTCACTCCTTCACCCGCACCATACAGAAGACCCTACACAGGCCCATTACCAAAATGTAACCGTTGTCAGTATCACCATTCCCCTGATCATCCTTGCCAATACTGCACCGGCTGCGGTCGCGCAGGACATACTGTTCAAAACTGCCACATGCCTCAACGAACAAACCGCCACCAACCTTTAACCCAAACCCACCAACAGTTAATGGGTCAAGCACAACAACCCCTACCATTTCCACCCACCCAACATTTAGCCCAAACATACTACCAACCCAATTATCCTCTGGGCCAACCTATGCGGGCTTGTTTCAATTGCGGCGACCCAAGTCATTTCAGAAACACATGTCCAAGGCTGGTTAATATTATTCATGCTCAGGCCCAAGCCAACCCAGTGAATCAAGCGAACCAAGCTCCTCCACCTACAAGAGGAAGAGCTTTCAATATTAACGCGAACCAGGCCAGAGCTGACGGCAATGTGGTCAACGGTACGTTCCTTATAAATGGTAGATATGCCTCTATGTTATTTGATACTGGTGCGGATAGAAGTTTTGTGTCCTTAGAATTTGAACCTATCTTAAGCAAAAATCGGGATAAGCTCACGAAATCTATAACGGTAGAAGTTGCGGACGGGAAACCAGTCTCATTAGACTCTATATTACGCAACTGTACACTCACCTTAAACAACCACGATTTCTCAGTCGACCTTATTCCTATGAAGCTGGGAAGTTTCGACATCATAATCGGTATGGATTGGCTCAGTCAACATCAGGCGGAAGTTGTATGTCGTGAAAAATTTATTCGTATTCCTCTTTCAAACGGTCAGACTCTTCGAATCATTGGAGAAACCTCGTCGAAAGGGCTCAGCTTAATGTCTTGTCTTCAAGCTCAAAAATATCTTCGCAAGAATTATGACGCGTTTTTAGCCCATATCATCAAGAAGGGGACCACAGAGAAGAAACTTGAAGACATTCCTGTAGTAAGAGACTTTCCACAAGTTTTTCCTGACGACATTTCAGGACTTCCTCCAGTTAGAGACGTCGAATTCCGTATTGATCTTATACCTGGTGCTACACCAGTTGAAAAGTCTCCATATAGGTTAGCCCCCTCTGAAATGCAAGAGCTAGCCAGTCAATTACAAGAGTTGACTGACAAGGGATTCATACGTCCTAGCTCATCGCCTTGGGGTGCACCTGTCCTTTTTGTAAAGAAGAAAGATGGATCTTTTCGTATGTGCATCGACTACAGAGAGCTCAACAAGTTAACCATCAAAAATCGCTATCCTTTACCTCGCATTGATGATATTCTTGACCAACTACAAGGTGCCAGCTGCTTTTCGAAAATCGATCTTCGATCTGGCTATCATCAGCTTAGAGTGCATGAAGAAGACGTCCCTAAGACTGCTTTTCGAACTCGTTATGGCCACTATGAATTCATGGTTATGCCGTTTGGATTAACCAACGCACCAGCTGTCTTCATGGACCTAATGAACAGAGTCTGCAAACCCTACCTTGATCGATTTGTTATAGTTTTCATCGACGATATTCTTATTTATTCAAAATCTAAAGCTGATCATGAGCGTCATCTTCGACTCGTTCTTGCACTTCTAGAAAAGGAAAAGCTTTATGCCAAGTTCTCTAAATGTGAATTCTGGTTAAAAGAGGTGCAATTCCTCGGGCATGTAGTCAATGACAAGGGAATACATGTTGACCCTTCAAAGATCAAAGCAGTTCAAGAATGGCAAGCTCCACGTACACCAACTGAAGTAAGATCTTTTCTTGGACTAGCTGGCTATTTTCGTCGGTTCATTTCAAACTTCTCTCGCATTGCTGTGCCACTCACGGCTTTAACCCATAAGGGAAAACCATTCGTATGGGGACCCAAGCAAGAAGAAGCTTTTCAAACTCTTAAACAAAAACTTTGTGATGCACCAATCCTCACTCTTCCTGAAGGTTGTGATGATTTTGTAGTCTATTGCGACGCGTCAGGGCAAGGATTAGGCTGCGTTCTCATGCAAAGAGGAAAAGTCATAGCTTATGCCTCGAGACAACTCAAGACACATGAAAAGAACTACACCACTCATGACCTAGAACTTGGAGCCGTTGTATTCGCTCTTAAGATATGGAGACATTATCTCTATGGTACTAAGTGTGAAATATACACTGACCACAAGAGTCTTCAACATATCTTCAATCAAAAAGAGTTAAATATGAGGCAACGAAGATGGGTCGAACTCCTGAATGATTACGACTGTGAAATTAGATACCACCCTGGTAAAGCAAATGTGGTGGCTGATGCACTTAGTCGAAAGGGTTATGCGAACTCCATTCATCTTCTATGTTCGCAAATTATAACCGGCATTAAAGATCAAATTCGAGAAGCTCAACACGTTTCCATAACAGAAGAAGATGTACGAAAGGAGATGTCCTGTGGAGCCGAGCTAAAACTTGAAACTAAATCAGATGGTATTCTGTATTACCTAGATCGTATCTGGATTCCTAACCACAACAATCTTCGTGAAACTCTTATGAATGAAGCTCACAAGACGCGATATTCTATACACCCAGGAGCCGATAAGATGTATCAAGACCTACGATACACCTATTGGTGGCCTGGAATGAAGAAGGATATTGTCGTTTTTGTTTCCAAGTGTCTCACATGTTCCAAAGTGAAGGCTGAACACCAAAGACCCTCAGGACTTCTAGTCCAACCGGAAATACCTGTATGGAAGTGGGAAAATATAACCATGGATTTCATTACCGGGTTACCTCGCACTTCTGGTGGGTATGACACTATATGGGTGATTATAGACCGACTTACAAAATCAGCTCACTTTATTCCTATCCGCGAAGATTTCAAGAACGAAAAGCTTGCACGTATTTATATCAACGAAATCGTGAGCCGGCATGGGGTACCATTAAGTATTATTTCTGATCGTGATGGTCGTTTCACCTCACGAACATGGCAAGCAGTACAATCCGCTATGGGCACACGATTAGATCTCAGTACCGCCTATCATCCTCAAACTGATGGACAGTCTAAGCGCACCATTCAAACTCTTGAGGATATGCTTAGAGCACGTGTCATAGATTTCAAGGGAAATTGGGACGCCCACCTACCATTAGTTGAATTTTCGTACAACAACAGCTATCATTCGAGCATCGGCATGGCACCTTTTGAAGCCTTATATGGTCGAAAGTGCCGATCTCCTGTGTGTTGGCACGAAATTGGGGAAGCACAAATTACTGGTCCAGAATTGATCCAAGAAACCACAGATAAGATCCATCAAATTCGAAACAATCTTCTAGCGGCTCAAAGTCGTCAAAAGAGTTATGCAGATAAACGACGGAAGCCCTTAGAGTTTAACATTGGTGATCATGTGCTTTTAAAAGTATCACCGTGGAAGGGAGTAGTTCGTTTTGGTCAAAAGGGGAAGCTAGCACCACGTTACGTAGGACCTTTCAAGATACTCGAAAGAGTAGGTCTTGTAGCATACAAGCTTGACCTACCAGAAGAACTCAACAGGATTCATCCCACATTCCACGTGTCGAACTTGAAGAAGTGCCTCGCTGATGAGAATCTCCATATTCCGCTGGAAGATATTCAGATTGATGAATCTATGCATTTTATTGAAATACCAGTGGAGATCATGGACTACGGGGAGAAGCGTCTTCAACGAAGTCGCATTCCAATTGTTGGGGTACGCTGGGAGTCGAAACGGGGACCTGAGTTTACTTGGGAACGTGAAGACTCAATGCGTGAAAAATACCCGCATCTTTTTCCTACTACTTCAACTACTTAAATTTCGGGACGAAATTCCTAAAAGTAGGGATACTGTAACATTTGTAAAAATCGGGTCTTCAGAACCCGCTCCGTTTTGTAATCAAGTACCAAGTTATAAAAGTTACATTAAATATTTATGATTATTTTGAGTTAAGACGATACATAATTAATAAATAAACTAAACTATAAAAATTATATTTGATAAAAAGTTAAAAGAAAATAAATAAAAAAGTTATGAAGCTGCCGGGACTCGAACCCGGGTCAGCCATGAAACACTTCAACAACTTAACACTTACTCCCAAGACCACTCCACCACTTGTTTGTTTTCTGTCATGTTTAGGAAACAAATAATTTTTATAGACTAAGGTAAATCAATCGAGTTTACACATTGTAACTGAAAACGGTTATCAATCATCCAAATCGTTTTGGATACTCTCGAACCAGCAAGTATAACCGATAAACGGACAAATTCAATCAATGTTGCCATGAATGGAACTTGAATTCGGAAGAAGATTGGTTTAATAACCGAAAGTCTTCAATTTCCGGACTACTTCAATCATAGCCTTCTCCTGCGACTCAGAACACTCTGCAAGACTCCCAATTTCATTTCCGCAACCTTACAATCCATCGGAGAAGCTTGAATCAGACCGCCGGAAAAACTCTGCAAGTCACCGGAAAACCGGGACTCACATCCACACAGTATTTCCTCCGACTCTTTCTGTTTAAATCATGTGATTAATCAGTCTCTAACACAACTCCACCATATAAATCGATCCTAGTCAACGTTTATCGGAAATCTTACCTTCGCCGGAAAACTTCTGAAACTGCCGGAATCACACTGTGAACGGGTATGATCTCCCAAACTCCTGTTAAACCTTGTTTAAGTGACTCAACTTCTTAAATAATCGAACAACGCTGTTAATTGGTTTCAACAGCCGGAGTTCATTTTCAGTACCGACGAACCTTCGCCGGAATTCTGTGAACAACATCAATCGGTATATCCTTTTTCCTTAAACTCTCTCCATTCTCTACTTTTAAATTACTGATAATGTCTGAAATGCGTATAAGTCATAAATCGGTCATAACAAGTCGGAATATGTTTGTCTGTGTAAATCGACGAAGAAGATGAAGACAGAACATAACATAAGATTAATTAAAATCGGTATTTTAAACGGGTTAGACACACAGTCCAGCGGTGGACTGTGTGCAAATTTCACACACACGTCCCGAGTTCGATCCCTGCTACACGCACACCTTATATTATAACGCGCCTTTTTGTTTAAAAACTAAACCGGGATAACCCAGTTAGTTGTTAAGTATAATAAAAACCGAGATATTAACCAGGTTAGACACACAGTCCAGCGGTGGACTGTGTGCAACATGAACTACACGTCGCGCGTTCGAAACTCGTCACGAGCACCGGTCCGATTGAATTAAAATGTTTTTGCAAATAAAGGAAATTCAGTTAAATCGAATAAGTGTATAAATATAATTAAAAACGAGATTATTTCGGGTTAAACACGTAGCTCAGTTGGTAGAGCTGCGTGCACGCGAACGGGAGGTCACCGGTTCGAATCTCACCCGGCGCAGATTAATTCGCTGACCGAACCGGTCAACGGTCAACGGTCAACGCTAGAAAAATAATATTTTTTTTATATTTTTTTTATTTAATTTAATTTAAAAATCAATTAAAAATACTTAAAAATAACATTTTTAAAGATAGAAAATAGCCATAAACTCACAAAAATATATCTAAAAATTTCATTAAAATCCTTAATAAAATCCATCCATTTAATATATTTTTCCATTATTATTTAGGATAGTATTCCTCGTTGATCCGCTCATCTAAATCGTGCGCATCTCACCATCTCCAATCCAACGCACCCAATGTGAGTGAATCTTACAAATTCCCCGTTTTAATCACGTTTTGTGGTGTATCATGTGTCTTTGTATATATATATTATTACTAAACTATTGTGCATACATCATATCATGAACTTGTGTATTCAGTTTGTTGCTGTTAAGTAGTTTATCATTGGATGCAATTTATTATTCAGTACATGCAATTTCATAGGCCGCCGCTCCCCATTACATTATGAGCGTTGAGCATGTTCCCCATTTTATTATGCGGTTGAACCTGGCGTGCCCACATACGATCGGCTCCGTTTGATTGAGCCTTGATCGCACAGTTTCATTTTCATTTTCAGTACATGCAATACGATCGGCTCCGTTTGATTGAGCCTTGATCGCACAGTTTCATTTATGTTATTTACAGTATGATGTTGGTATGTTCATGTATGCTGCCATGAGTTATTGTATGATATAGTTGTGACTGCTATTTGCCATTACTTGATTATTTACATTTGCTCATCTATGATTATGCACAATTTTCCAATGATAAACTAACCATAAAATCATTATCAAATGTTTATCTAATAAGGTTCACTCGCCAACTTATGTTGACCCAAAAACCCCCATTTTACACATGATACAGGTGAAGCAGCTGCAGCTAGGAACACATAGGATTTGGACTAGAAGAATAAAACGATTTAGTGTTGGGATTGTTATGCTTGGTTTATTTCCCTTGTATTGAATGAACATGTTTGGATATTTGAAATGTAATTTTGACTTTATTAAATATGAAACATAATAGTAAATGTCATGAGCTTTGGTGATAACCCAATTATGCCCCGACTCTTATTCCGATGCGGGTCGGGGTGTGACATTCAGCTTGTTTCAACTGTTTGTGTGGTTATTGTTAGATTCAATTTATTATTTTCAGTACATGCAATTTCATAGGCCGCCGCTCCCCATTACATTATGAGCGTTGAGCATGTTCCCCATTACATTATGAGCGTGAACCTGGCGTGCCCACATACGATCGGCTCCGTTTGATTGAGCCTTGATCGCACAGACATTTATCATTTTCAGTACATGCAATACGATCGGCTCCGTTTGATTGAGCCTTGATCGCACAGTTTCATTCATGTTATTTATTGTATGGTATTGGTATGTTAAGTATGCTATCATATGTTACTGTATGTTATAGTTGTGATTACAATTGCTCCTGCTTGATTATTTACATTTGCTCATTCATGATTATGCACAATTTTTCATTGATAAACTAACAAGAAATTCAATAATAAATGTTTATCTAACAAGGTTCACTCGCCAACTTATGTTGACCCAAAAACCCCCATTTTTACACATGATACAGGTGAACCAGCTGCAGCAAGAAACACTTAGGATTGGACTAGAAGAATAAAATGATTTAGAGTTTGGAATTGTTTTGTTTGGTTTATTTTCTTTGTATTGTATGGACATGTTTGGATATTTGGGAATGTAATTTTGACTTTAATAAATATGAAACATATTAGTAAATATCATGAGCTTTGGTGATAACCCAATTATGCCCCGACTCTTATTCCGCTGCGGGTCGAGGTGTGACAGATTGGTATCAGAGCCATGACTATAGGGATATAGGATAGGTTATTAGACCCTTAGAGCCTATACTATAGTTGATTAGAAACTTATAAGATTTTTGTGTGTTACATGCCAAATTTCATGATGTTTATATGTTTTATGTTAAATGTTACATTCAATGTTATGCAAGCATGTTCATAAGTATATATTATCATATAATGCCTATCATGAATCATATTCTCATAACATATCATATCCATGAAAGCACACACCACATCATGATTGCTTTTACAATGATTTTTGTGTTTTCAAATCTCATCAAAGTGAGTTCTCATGACGGGCATGTAGTAACTGGAAGGGTACCAGTACTGGTAGTCGGAACGTCCTGTCTAGGCTGGCATTCGTATAAATCCAAAATAAAGGACCAGTTTGCCTACCTGGGGACTAACGATGAGAGTACGAAGTACCTATTAGGCCAAAGCATGCTATACCAAACGTCGTGTGAGCTAACCCCACTTTGAGTTGTCATTGTGTCTACACCTGGACACATTCCGACCATACATCTCGTAAACGTATTTTGTGGTTTGCATTCGGGTGATGCGAGTGTTAAATCGCCAATACTAATGTGAATCCTACCAAGCCAATAGTCATGGGGGCCCACATGACTATACAGGTGAAGGTATGGGGGACATTTGAGGCCCAACATGAGCAAACCCGAGACATCCTATGGATGTAGTTGCATTATTGATATTTATGTTATTTTCATTTTTCTTAAAGACACATGACACCTAAAAAGACTCCATAAACTCACAATCTTCTTATGTATGTTCCTGTAGATGTCGTCCAGACAACAACGAGGGGGTAAAAGATCAGGAAGGTCTCAGGAACGCTTGGCCACACAAATCGCGAAACAAATGGCCACGATACTGCCTGACATTGTGGTCCAAGTACAACAAGCTCTCGCCACAAATCCCATTAATCCTTCCAAACAGAATGACCAGAACATCGGCAACCCTCCTACCAGCAAGTGCTCATACAAACATTTCAAATCTTGTGATCCTCCTAAATTTGAAGGGACCGAAGGTGTCACTGCTCTCCTCCATTGGTTTGAGGAAATGGAAAACACCTTCCTCAACTGCGATTGTCCTGAGGATCACAAGGTTCGATACGCCACCGGGAGACTATTTGGGGTAGCTCTCACTTGGTGGAATACTGAAAAAGGGAAGAGAGGAATTGATGATGCAATGGCCTTAACTTGGGAGGAGTTAAGGGAAATCATGACTAGGCGTTTCTGTCCTAGGAGTGAAATTAAAAGGTTGGAGGACGAATTTCATTCTTTAAAGCAGAAGGAGGGAGATCACACCACCTATAACAAGAGGTTCTTAGAGTTGAACCAAATGGTTCCAAATTTGTTTACCCCAACTTATCGTTTGATCGAGCATTATATTCGAGGACTTCCCTCGAAAATTCAAGATTCAGTTCTCAGCATTTCACCGGTAACACTTGAAGCTGCTATGGAGCTAGCGACTGAACTGACCGAGAATCGAATTCGCAACGGGAAGTTTAAAGAAGAGAAAAAGAAAGCCCCTGTTGAGGGTCAAACTTCAAAACCATTCCATCTCCTCCTCTAAGTTTGTTAAGAAGAGGAAGCGCAACACCAGAAACTTCGCTGTTACACAAACCAACTCCCCTATTCCTGCTGCACCCATTACCCAAGTCGCTCCTTTACCTGCACCATACAAAAGACCATACTCTGGCCCGTTACCAAAATGCAACCGTTGCCAATATCACCATTCTCCTGATTATCCTTGCCAACATTGCACCGGCTGTGGTCGCGCAGGTCATACTGTTCAAACCTGCCGCATGCCTCAGCGAACGAACCGCCACCAGCCTTCAACCCAAACCCACCAACAAATAATGGGTCAAGCCCAACAACCCCTACTATTACCACCCACCCAACATTTATCCCAAACATATTACCAACCCAATTATCCTATGGGCCAACCTATGCGGGCTTGCTACAATTGCGGAGACCCAAGCCATTTCAGAAACACTTGTCCAAGGTTGGTAAACATTATCCATGCTCAGGCCCAAGCCAACCCGGTGAATCAAGCGAACCAAGCTCCTCCACCTGCAAGACGAAGAGCTTTCAATATCAACGCTAATCAAGCTAGAGCTGACGGCAATGTGGTTAACGGTACGTTCCTTATACATGGTAGATATGCATCTATGTTATTTGATACTGGTGCGGATAGAAGTTTTGTGTCCTTAGAATTTGAACCTATCTTAAACCAAAATCGGGATAAGCTTATGGAATCCATAACGGTAGAAGTTGCTGACAGGAAACCAGTTTCATTAAACTCTATTATACGCAACTGTACACTCACCTTAAACGACCACGATTTCTCAGTCGACCTTATTCCTATGAAGCTGGGAAGTTTTGATATCATAATTGGTATGGACTGGCTCAGTCAACATCAGGCAGAAGTTGTATGTCGCGAAAAATTTATACGTATTCCTCTTTCAAACGGTCAGACTCTTCGAATCTTTGGAGAAACCTCGTCGAAGGGGCTCAGCTTAATGTCTTGTCTTCAAGCCCAAAAATATCTTCGCAAAAATTATGTCGCGTTTTTAGCTCATATCATCAAAAAGGGAACCATGGAGAAGAAACTTGAAGACATTCCAGTAGTAAAAGATTTCCCGCAAGTTTTTCCTGATGACATTTCAGGACTTCCTCCAGTTAGAGAAGTCGAATTCCGTATTGATCTTATACCTGGTGCTACACCAGTTGCAAAGTATCCTTATAGGTTAGCCCCCTCTGAAATGCAAGAGCTAGCCAGTCAATTACAAGAGTTGACTGACAAGGGATTCATACGTCCTAGCTCATCGCCTTGGGGTGCACCTGTCCTTTTTGTAAAGAAGAAAGATGGATCGTTTCGTATGTGCATCGACTACAGAGAGCTTAACAAATTAACAATCAAGAATCGCTATCCTTTACCCCGCATTGATGATCTTCTTGACAAACTTCAAGGTGCCAGCTACTTTTCCAAAATCGACCTTCGATCTGGTTATCATCAACTTAGGGTGCATGAAGAAGACGTCCCAAAGACCGCATTTCGAACTCGTTATGGCCATTATGAATTCATGGTCATGCCATTTGGTTTAACCAACGCTCCAGCAGTCTTCATGGACCTAATGAACAGAGTCTGCAAACCTTATTTTGATCGATTTGTTATAGTCTTCATCGACAACATTCTTATTTATTCAAAATCTAAAACTGATCATGAGCGTCATCTTCGACTCATCCTTACACTTCTAGAGAATGAAAAGCTTTACGCCAAATTCTCCAAATGCGAATTCTGGTTAAAAGAGGTGCAATTCCTCGGACATGTAGTCAATGACAAGGGAATACATGTCGACCCCTCAAAGATCAAAGCGGTACAAGAATGGCAAGCGCCACGTACACCAATTGAAGTAAGATCTTTTCTTGGTCTGGCTGGTTATTATCATCGATTCATCTCAAACTTCTCACGCATTGCTGTACCACTCACGGCTTTAACTCATAAGGGAAAACCTTTCATATGGGGACCCAAGCAAGAAGAAGCCTTCCAAACTCTTAAACAAAAACTCTGTGATGCACCAATCCTCACTCTTCCTGAAGGTTGTGATGATTTTGTGGTCTATTGCGAAGCGTCAGGGCAAGGATTAGGCTGCGTTCTAATGCAAAGAGGAAAAGTTGTAGCTTATGCTTCGAGACAACTCAAGACGCATGAGAAGAACTACACCACCCATGACCTAGAACTTGGAGCCGTTGTGTTCGCTCTTAAGATATGGAGACATTATCTCTATGGTACTAAGTGTGAAATATACACTGACCACAAGAGTCTTCAACATATCTTCAATCAAAAGGAGTTAAACATGAGGCAACGAAGATGGGTCGAATTTCTAAATGACTACGACTGTGAAATTCGGTACCACCGTGGCAAAGCAAATGTGGTGGCCGATGCACTTAGTCGAAAGGGTTATGCGAACTCCATTCGTCTTCTATGTTCGCAAATCATAACTGACATTAAAGATCAAATTCGAGAAGCCCAACATGTTTCAGTAACAGAAGATGATGTACGAAAGGAGATGTCCTGTGGAGCTGAACTTAAAATTGAAACTAAATCTGACGGTATTCTGTACTACCTAGATCGTATCTGGATTCCTGACCACAACAATCTTCGTGAAATTCTTATGAATGAAGCTCACAAAACGCGATACTCTATACACCCAGGAGCCGATAAGATGTATCAAGACCTACGATACACCTATTGGTGGCCTGGAATGAAAAAGGATATTGCTGTTTTTGTTTCTAAGTGCCTTACATGTTCCAAAGTGAAAGCTGAACACCAAAGACCCTCAGGACTTCTGGTTCAACCTGAAATACCTGTATGGAAGTGGGAAAATATAACCATGGACTTCATTACCGGGTTACCTCGCACTTCTAGTGGGTATGACACTATATGGGTAATAATTGACCGACTTACAAAATCAGCTCACTTTATTCCTATCCGCGAAGATTTCAAGAACGAAAAACTTGCTCGTATTTATATCAGCGAAATCGTAAGCCGACATGGGGTACCGTTAAGCATTATTTCTGATCGTGATGGTCGTTTCACTTCACGAACATGGCAAGCAGTACAAGCCGCTATGGGTACGCGATTAGATCTCAGTACCGCCTGTCATCCTCAAACTGATGGTCAATCTGAACGCACCATTCAAACTCTTGAAGATATGCTTCGAGCATGTGTTATAGACTTCAAGGGAAATTGGGACGCTCATCTACCATTAGTCGAATTTTCGTACAACAACAACTAACATTCAAGCATCGGCATGGCACCTTTTGAAGCCTTATATGGTCGTAAGTGCCGATCTCCAGTATGTTGGCACGAAATTGGGGAAGCTCAAATCACTGGTCCGGAATTGATTCAAGAAACCACAGACAAGATCCATCAAATTCGAAACAATCTTCTAGCGGCTCAGAGTCGTCAAAAGAGTTATGCAGATAAACGATGGAAGCCTTTAGAGTTTAACATTGGTGATCATGTACTTCTAAAAGTATCACCGTGGAAGGGAGTAGTTCGTTTTGGTCAAAAAGGCAAGCTAGCACCACGCTACGTAGGACCTTTCAAGATACTCGAAAGAGTAGGACCTGTAGCATACAAGCTTGATCTACCAGAAGAACTCAACAGGATTCATCCCACATTCTACGTATCTAACTTGAAGAAGTGCCTCGCTGATGAAAACCTCCACATTCCTCTGGAAGATATTCAGATTGATGAATCTATGCATTTTATTGAAAGACCAGTAGAAATCATGGACTTCGGGGAGAAACGTCTACGACGGAGTCGCATTCCAATTGTTAGGGTACGCTGGGAGTCGAAACGAGGACCTGAGTTTACTTGGGAACGTGAAGACTCAATGCGTGAAAAATACCCGCATCTTTTTCCTACTACTTCTACTACTTAAATTTCAGGACGAAATTCCTAAAAGTAGGGGATACTGTAACATTTGTCGAAAACGGGTTTCCAAACCCGCTCCGTTTTGTAATCGAATATCAAGTTATAAATGTCACGTTGCGTATTTATGGCTATTTTGATTTTTAATGATACATAATTAGTAAACAAACTAAACCATAAAAATTATATTTGATAAAAAGTAAAAATAAAATGAGGCTGCCGGGACTCGAACCCGGGTCAGCCGGATTGTAACTTCAAAGACTTAACACTCACACGCATAACCACTCCGCCACTTGTTTGTTTTCTGTCAACTCTAGGAAACAAATGAGTCTTATATACAAGTCTAGATAAACCGGTTGCGCCAACTGAAAAACTGAAATCGGCTATTCAACCGTCTAAACGTTTGAATAATCGCGATTTCAGGTTTATAACCGATGCACCGACAATTCTAATCAATTCAGACTTGAATTGACTTGAATTCGGATGATGATGGGTTTTATAACCGAAAACTTTCAATTCTTGGATTACTTCCATCCTAGTACTCCTTCGCGACTCACAAACACTCTGCACACCTCCAAATACATTTCCGCACAATTTTCAGCCCACCGGAGAAGCTATTTGAACTTGCCGGAAAAATTCTGCAAGTCGCCGGAAAAACCGTATTCTTCATCAAAACGGTAAGTCTTTCAATACCGTCGTAGTCTAACAATTGTTAAGCTATTTCTAACTCAAACCTTTCAATTGAAATCGAATTCAGACACTGTTTTCAGATAATTCCAGTTCGCCGGAAAATTTCTGGAAATCTTTATCTTCGTCTGTGAAACGGTAAGGACCTTCAAACACACTGTTAACGTTTGTTTAGCACTTCAATTTCATGATTAGCTAATCAAAACGATTAATTGATTTGCTCAGTTGAAGTTCTTAAAAACAGAGACCGACGCCTTGCCGGAACTCTGTAATAAATCGTTCACCGGTATGTTTACCTCTAATTATCATCTCCGCTATCTCATATCAGTCTGTGCAATGTTTAACAATCAAATTAACAAGATTTAATGGTGTAATCTGCTGTAGGTAAAATCCAACAAAGAAGATGAACTGTGATAACATTATAAGTATAATTAAAATTGTTATTTTGAACGGGTTAGACACACAGTCCAGCGGTGGACTGTGTGCGAACAAAAACACGCATACGTCCCGAGTTCGATCCCTGATACACGCACCCTCTATGTAATAAAATGCCTCTTTGATTAGAATTGAACCGGGTTAACTCCGTTAGTTGTTAAGTATAATAAAATTTGTATATTAATCAAGTTAGACACACAGTCCAGCGGTGGACTGCGTGTAACGTTAAAGCACAGGTCCCGGGTTCGAGACCTGTTAGTGACACCGGTTCGATGAATTAAAATGTTTTTGAAATTAAAAGAAATTTAGATAAATTGAATTAATATATAAGTATATTAAAAACAGAATTATTTCGGGTTAGACACGTAGCTCAGTTAGTAGAGCTGCGTGCACGCGTACGGGAGGTCTCGGGTTCGAGTCTCACCCAGCGCAATACAATTACACAATAAATCGGTCAACAAGTCAAACGGTCAACGGTCGCAAAAGGTCAACATATTTTTATATTTTTATTTATTTAATTTAATTTAAAAATCAATTAAAAATACTTAAAAATAATGTTTTTAAAGATAGGAAATAGCCTTAAACTCACAAAAATATATCTAAAAATCTTATTAAAATTATTAATAAGATCCACCCGTTTACTATATTTTCCGTTATTATTTAGGTTAGTTAATTCTCGTTGTCCCGCTCTTCCAACTCGTGCACATCTCACCATCTCAAATCAAACGTACCCAATGTGAGTGAATCTTTACAAATTCCCCGTTTTAATCACGTTTTGGGGTGTATCATGTGTCTTGCTATATATTATATTTAAATCATTGTGCATACAACATATCATGAACAAATGTGTATTCAGCTTGTTTCAACTGTTTGTGTGGTTATTGTTAGATTCAATTTATTATTTTCAGTACATGCAATTCCATAGGCCGCCGCTCCCCATTACATTATGAGCGTTGAGCATGTTCCCCATTACATTATGAGCGTGAACCTGGCGTGCCCACATACGATCGGCTCCGTTTGATTGAGCCTTGATCGCACAGACATTTATCATTTTCAGTACATGCAATACGATCGGCTCCGTTTGATTGAGCCTTGATCGCACAGTTTCATTCATGTTATTTATTGTATGATGTTGGTATGTTAATGTATGCTATCATATGTTACTGTATGTTATAGTTGTGATTGCAATTGCTCCTGCTTGATTATTTACATTTGCTCATTCATGATTATGCACAATTTTTCATTGATAAACTAACAAGAAAATCAATAATAAATGTTTATCTAACAAGGTTCACTCGCCAACTTATGTTGACCCAAAAACCACCATTTTTACACATGATACAGGTGAACCAGCTGCAGCAAGAAACACTTAGGATTGGACTAGAAGAATAAAATGATTTAGAGTTTGGAATTGTTTTGTTTGGTTTATTTTCTTTGTATTGTATGGACATGTTTGGATATTTGGGAATGTAATTTTGACTTTAATAAATATAAAACATATTAGTAAATATCATGAGCTTTGGTGATAACCCAATTATGCCCCGACTCTTATTCCGCTGCGGTCGGGGTGTGACAGATATCGCATCCTCCATAAAATGCGATTGACAAGTCCACAATCCAAAAAGTAACTTAGCGACCCCCATGCACGACCTTAGCAGAAGGAGTTGACATTGGGGATCTCTCAGGCAGGGTAAGAGTTTCATGAGGTCAACCGCCCCCGAAGCTCGCCGCCCTGCCAACTCCTCAATAAAGCTAGGATCCCGACTAACAGCTCCACCAAGGAGCTTAATCCCCTTCTCTGGTCTACCGATCCCTCACGGGAAAAGCCCATCTTGAACTTTCCGCCCGTCGCATGTCGGCCAAAAAACCTCTGTTTTCTTAATGTTGAGATAAGGCCCTAGAGATGGCCCCTCCTCGTTGATGATGTCTAAGGCCTTAGCAACCTCAGAGGCGTTGCCGATAATCGTCCCATCATCCAAGTACAAAGCATGAAACGGGAGTTTACAGCGGTCCTGAACCCGGAGAATAAGGGGATGTAAGGCAAGGGCAAAGAGAAGGGGCCTAGCGAGTATACGTGATATCGGGAGTATGTCTGATACTTGATGGATAATTACCCTACATATACCCGCGTGTATTGTGCCGGATATGGGACTAGGATTACTAATACCTGACTTATTTCCATCATCAAACACATCCAACGGAGAGGTCTGATGAAATCCGGCTGAATATGTGGACAACACAAATAGATGCACACAATTGGAGATGAAATCCGGCTGGTTTCCGAGGATTCCTCATCCTATCTTTCAAACTAGAGCAAACGGCCTTCCTTGGTGCTCTCTTCACATCTCTAACACAAACTACATAGTAATACAACAAAATGTATGATAATATTTTTTAGAATGATTTTCTATTGTCACATGTCCCCTTATCTAGCTAGGATTTTCGAGTTAAATAATTTCGCAATTTCAAGATTTTTTCTTAAATTAAACCTAATATACGTAGATAATTGTTGCTTTTGTAAATAAATAAATAATTCTATACTATATAATAATGTACGAGAGATAGGGATTTTAAGATACCTAAAGCTTAGGAATTTTTTTTAATTTAATGTATAAGGTACAACCCTATAACAAACATAATTAGTCTTTGAAACACTAATTATACTTTAACACATATCCATTTAATGCATACATGTTTTATAACCCTCTTTATGCTTATTGTTAAATTTTCGAGCGCGTATTTTGATATCACTACGAGCGCGTTACGCATAGAACCGCTGACAAGAATAAAAAGAAAATGTAGAAAATAACAGTATAAAATAACCGAAAGAAAATCACCAAAAAAGTTTTATGGTAATGATGTTGTTCATATGAAACCCGTGGTCAGAGATGAGCAAATGATATTGGGTACCGGTACCGAATTTCCCGAACCGAAAGATTTTAAGTCAATTCGGTACCAACTTTTGGTGTTCCTGGTATCGTTTTGCTACCAGTTTTTACCTTCATATACCTGTACTGTAACCGGTATTTTCGGTACCAGTACTGATTTAGTATCGGTTGGCACCGAGCTCATCCCTAGCCCTGAAACTAAAAAAAACATTAAAAGTTAAAGAAAATCAATAAAAAAGTTGTACGATACCGTTGGTGTTTGTACGGTACCCGTGATCAGTGATGAGCAGATGGTATTGGTTAGGAGTACCGAATTTCTCGAACTAAAAATTTTCAATATCAATTCAGTACAGACGTTTGACGTTTTCTGTACCAGGCTGGTGCCGGTTCTTACCTTCATGTACCGAGACCGAACAGGACCATACCGGTATTTTGATGAAAGATGGATAAATGAAAAAAAAGCTTGTTATGTGGCAAAATACATAACAATCCTAAACCATAAATCCTAGACTCTAAAACACAAACATAAAGATAAACCCTAAAGCAAAAATCTAGAATCTAAACAATAAACCCTAAATGTTGAATTGTAAAGCTAAATTCAAAACCCTGATGCTAAAAAAAGGATGTTTGAAAAATAAGTATCAGTTTAGTGAAAATGTTGAGTTTAAAGAATGAGTAGACATAGATCTGTAAACCAGTGGCAAAACTTGCCCTCGAAAACCGGGGGTGGGGGGTGGAGATTTTTCGCTCAGTAGTGTTATATGTGTAGTTTCGCTCAGTAGTGTTATATATATAGTTATCATATAGAAATTTTTGGGTATATACGTTTTCGCAATCCTAAACCATAAATCCTAGACTCTAAAACATAAACATAAAGATAAGCCCTAAAGCGAAAATCTAGAATCTAAACAATGTTGAGTTTAAAGAATGAGTAGACATATGATCTGTAAACCAGTGGCAAAACTTGCCCTCGAAAACCGGGGGGGGAAACGTATAACTTGTTATGTTGTCTCTTCTTCTGCTTCGTCATTGTTGAAAGAACCAACTGGCAGTCGGAATCCGAATGCTCAGACTCAGTCTCAGCGTTTGTATCTGTCACCGTTGTAATCTTTGTGTTGTTTGACATCTGGTCATCTGGTGTTGAATCAAAGTCTATATCGCTCAAACGATCTTCCTCCTGATCATCAGGCATAAGTATCATATCAGCAAAAGAGACATCATTACGATGACCATATTGACGGTTAAACTTTGCCGAACCACCACCAAACAGAATCTGAACCTGATGAGCCAAGTTCCAAGACTCCTGGATGACATGATACGAACCCATTTCCACAACACCATATGAAGTTGGAATGCAAACCATTGTCTCCAATCCATGGATCTGAGCTTCACTAGCTCTTTCGCATTTAAAACCCCGGAGCTGATCTGCCGAACCTAACCATATCATATTATTTGAAGCAAAAGCAGTACCCGGAACAGACCCGTCTCCAGGAGTAAACGATCTTGTTAACTAGATGATGTAGAACCACTCGGCATCGTCATGGGTGTCTGGTCCAAAAAGACACTGGGTATCTTTGTGAGCAAACTTCCTGCATGCGGGGTCTTCTTGAAGATCCTTGTGGTTTTGAAAATGGCCGTCCCCCCAGGACAAGGTAACACAGCCGTTTGAGTCGTCGGTGAAGGTCTGCCAGAAAATGGCGTATGCCCATTGTTGAGGCTGATTTTGAAGAAGGTTTCGGAGCTTTTGCTGGAGGGTATTTGAAGAGGGTGGAGTACTGGTTGAAGTGGGAAAGGGGACAATAGAAGAAGATGAAGATTGGGAAACAATTAGATCATCCATTGCTGGAGTTGAAAACTATTTTTGTTTCCTTTTTAATTTGACCAAGAATGGTTTGTCTTGTTATATCTACGGGTCTAGGTGTAGCATAAATAAGCGATGCTTTGGACCTTCATTTTCTAGAGGCCCCACTTTAAAAAAATTAATAATAATTATACTCTATGCGTTTCTTATATAGCCTAGGGATGGGTTTAAACGAGAACCACAACAAGTTGCGATAACCGCTAGAACTTTTTGATCCAGTGCGAGTTGAACCAATTTTTTTACACAAACGTAGATGAGAATATTATAAACACATCTGTAAAAAAAAGTAAAAGAAAAATTGTTGAGGCTGATGCAAGTTTTTTTTATGTCTGGCGTAAAATTAAGTATAAAATTTAAGTCAGGCGTAAAAAACTTGCATCAGTTAAAACTACCGACTCGACTTTTTTTATAGATGTGTTTATAATTTTTCATCTACGTTTTTACAAAAAAAAATTTGGCCCAACTCAACCCGGATCAAAAAAGTTCTCGCGGTTCTCGCAACTTGTGGTGGTTCTCATTTGAACCGAATCATATATATATGGTAGGGATTCTAAGAGAAGTCCATCTTATTTGAGAAACTTGACTATACACATATATGTATATTGAATTATACACATATGTATATAGTCAATTTTAAACTATAAATGTGTGTATATTACGAAAATCTTAGAGAAATTGTGTGGTCCAAAATGCTTCTCAAGTTTTACAATTAGTCTAATGCTTCTCACATAATCCTAACCCTATATATATATTAGATTAAGGACCTGTGAATTACAAAGGTTAATTTAATTTTTTAATATTAATTTTAAATAACATGTCATATAGTTCTTGAAATGTATAGTTTAATATAATTAGACATGTGACATTAAATATTTAACATGAGCAGGAGACGGAATGTATAAATAAGCTGGTTATTTCTTATATAAGATTACATATTATAGATTTTTAAATAACATAAACTGTTTTGTTATCGGTTATTACTTTTGAAATAAAGCAAAAACAGGATTAATATAAATATAAAACAAAATGGTAAAAGATAAAAATCATGGATTAAAATAATATTTTTAATTAACAAAATGGTAAAAGATAAGAATCATAGATTAAAATAATATATTTTTTATTTGAAATTTATTAATTAACATATATTTTCTATATCTATTTATTTAGGGTAAATGATACAAAGATAAAATTCATGAATTAAAATAATATTTTTATTTGAATCTTATTAACAAATATTATCTCTATCTATTTATTTAAGCGGGAAAACATAATTGAGATTACTTCATAGAATGACATGTGTCCCACATATGATTTACTTTATTATATGTATAGATATAAATATAAGATTCGTTTCAAATGAGAACCACCACGAGTTGTGAGAACCGCGATAACTTTTTAATTCGAGGCGAGTTGGGGCAAATTTTTTTACACAAACATAGACGAAAAAATTATAAAGACTTCTGTAAAAAAGTAAAAAAAATTGTCGAGCCTGTAGTTTTGACTATTCAAGTTTTTTTACGCGTGGGCGTAAATTGTAAAATTTAATTTTACGCACAGGCGTAAAAAAGACTTGCATCAGTCAAAACTACCACCTCGAATTTTTTTTTACTTTTTTTACAGATTTGTTTATGATTTTTGTCATCTACATTTGTGCAAAAAAAATTGGCCCAACTCGCCCAGATCAAAAAGTTTCGCGGTTCTCGCAACTTGTGGTGGTTCTTATTTTAACCCATCCATATATATATATATATATAGAAAAAGTGTAACGTACAATAACCCTTATCGTGCGCTCGTATGCGATTGTGAAATCGCATGTTAAAAAATAAAGTCAGCACGTTGAAATCACATGGAGGATAAAGATCTAATGGTTGAGGTTATCGCGTACGCAATGTACGACAAGCCATTTTTTACGTTAACTGCCCCTCTCTCTCTATTATATATATGTGTATATATATAGAGAGAGAAAAACGGGATTCAAGAGAAAACGATTTGAAATGTGAAAACGGTGAGAACGGATCATAACCCCACACGTGGCTAGGGGGCGCTAAATCATATGCGGGTCACGATTCTCATTCTCCAGTTTCCGTCCAATAAAAGGTGTTTTCAATTCGTTTCAAACAAAATTCCAAAAATTTCTTACCTCCTCCCCAAGCTTTCGAGATATATGACGTTTAACATGGATTCTGATCTACAAAGTAATATTTAAAGATGGCGTTTTATTTTATTAATGTTGTTCATCATATATCCAATTTTTGTCGTTTGTATTATTAATTCGTAAACAATAGTTGTTACTATCAGTTTTGCGTTTTTATTAACATGTCTTTAGGATTATTGTATTTTCTGTACAATTTCATATTCAATTAATGGCGTTTTCATTATTAATCTAATTTTTTTTGTTTTGGGATCTAATGTGTTTTAGTTTTGTTCTACGATCAATGGCGTTTTAGATCTCTAAACATTATTTTTTACGTACATATGATTAGTTGTAGATAGAAAGTAGATACTAGTGTTTATTTGCAAAAGTTAGTTCCTATTAATCGTTGATTATTCTTCTTATGGAGTTTTGACTAATATGTGTTTAGTATTATGTGTACAACCTCATATTGATTATTATTTAATCAATGGCGTTTTCATTAGACTTATTGTGTATTAATTGAATGTCGTTTTTATCGATAATGTTTTGTTCAGACGAGGGTGTTTCTTGGAGATCTGGTTTTCCATTTATCATTCCCGACGTTAGTGAAGAAATAAAGCCAAAAATACACATGATATTCCCAAGCCTTGATGATTGTTATTCAATGTATGTTATGTATGCGAAGGCTTGTGGTTTTTCTGTTAGGAAAGGGACTTTAAAGTTAAACGCAAAAGGAATAACACATATTAAGTATTACATGTGTTCGAGAGCTGGGGTGTATAAGGACAAGAATGTTGATACGTTGGACCCTAATCAAAAGGAAAGGAATGTGCGATCCAATTTTTCCAAGAGGACTGATTGTGGAGCACAATTATGTGTAATATTTGAGTTTGGATCATGGAATATCTATAAGTTTGTTGAGGTGCACAACCATGGTTTTGTTGTACAGTCTGATATGCATTTTCTGCCGTCTGAACGACACCTTACTCAGCTCCAGAAGCATGTTATACATAGCATGTCTAAGTTGAATTTGGAACAAGATAAGGCATTTAATGTTATGAAGACTTGTTTTGGTGGTTTTGAAGACGTGATGCAAGTAAAGTTGATTATAAGAACTACAAAAGGAAAATTAACTTATTTACAGGGGAATATGATGCTAAGATGGTTGTGAGACATTTGCATGAAAAAAAAAACAGTCCAGACCTAATTTTTCGTACGATTACTTCACAAACGATGATAATCGTTTGAATGGACTTTTTTGGTGTGATGATCAATGCAAACGTAATTACCACGTGTTTGGTGATGTGATTTCGTTTGACACCACGTATCGTTCCAGCAAGTAATACTTACAATTTTTTTTTCTGTGTGTGTTTGGCGTTTTTCAATGATAGAATTCATTGGTGTTTTGTACCAGTTTATTTATCAATGGCGTTTTTATATGCAGATACTCTATGGTCTTTGTACCGTTCACTGATATAGACAATCACCATTGTAATGTTACATTTGGTGCTGCATTATTGGCGTCAGAGACGGCTGATACGTATATATGGTTGTTGAGAGTTTTTTCTAAAAGCTGTTGGTTCTCAACCAAAAATTGTTGTCACTGATCAGGATCCATCAATGAAGAAGGCTATTTCTATTGTATTTCTTGATCACGATGCATCGGTTATGCATGTGGCACGTGATGCATAAACTGTCTCTAAAGGTTGATTTTATTATTCTCAAGTGTTTGTTGTTTTAAGATATATGGCGTTCTATGTTAAGTGTATTATATTTTAGTTATTTATTCATATGGTATTTTATTTTCATGGAGTTTTCGTGTTTTTATATAGGTTGGTGTTAGGCTATGCAATTCAACAAATTTCAAAGAACGTATTTGTGGTGTTGTGTGGACGGATATTCTTACATCTGAAGAGTTTGAAACAACATGGGAAGTGGTTATTAAAGAGTTCCGTTTAGAGGATAATGACTGGCTTTCTGATATTTTTGCCCTTAGGGATTATTAGATTCCTGCATACTATAGAATGGAGGATCTGTCGGGCCTAATGCGTAAGCCATCGAGGTCAGAGAGTGAGAACCATTTTTTTGGCTAAGTGTGCGATTCAAAATCTACTCTTGTTGAGTTCATGACTCATTACGAAACTGCAATAGAAGGACAACATCACACGCACCGGAAAAATGATCATGAATCTCTCATACAAACGTCCCCAGTTGAAAAGTAATTATAAAGTGTTGGAGAGCCAAGCTTTTGATATATACACAAAAACTATTTTTGTGACATTCAAACTGAGCTAATTGGGATTGGTGAGTGCATAAATCAACGATATGAAGAGCAAGCCGATGGGTTTGTTAAGTTCTACATAAATGATTCCCAATAGCCTTGTACATCCTTATTTGAGGTAAATAATAGCTTTTTCTGAGTATGGCGTTTATTTATATTTTTTCACCATGGCTTTTTTTTGGTTCGACGTTTTATACATTTATTTGTCTTTTGGCATTTACAGGTAATGTACCGTAAGGCTTTTTTGTTAGCATTTATTTGTCTTGCTCATGTAGGCGTTTTGTGCAGTTTGGTTTGCTATGTCGACATATATTTTATGTTTTGAGAAGTTTAGATATTAGGGAATTTCCAAAACAGTATATTTTGAATAGATGGCGTAAAGATGCTTCGCCAAATTGCTCTTCACATTTCTTAGTGAGTCGTGATTTTATTCAAACCGAGCTTGATCCCGATGTGCAAAGTATGACGCGAGAAATTATTTTTGCAACGGAGCATACTTTGAACCGTTTATTTTCTAATAAAGAGGAGCTATCCTTATTTAAGGATCATGTTCAATCTTATATGAAGAAAGTTCAATATATGTAGATTGTTGCTCATCCCCCTAGTACTAAGGATAGATTTGCTGAGATAACATGGCAATATCAAAATGAAAAAAATCCGATTAGAGTCCCTGTTGGGTAGAGTTAATTACGTTTTTCGTCCCTGTGCTTTTGTCAAAAATCACTATTTTAGTCCATTAGTTTAAAAAATGCCATTTCAGTCCCTGTGGTTTCACTTTCGTAACTATTTCAATCCACCTTCGTTAACTCCATCCAATTATTCTGACACTATATTGCAAACCAATGGACTAAAATAGTGATTTTTGACAAACCAATGGATTGAAATAGTTACGAAAGTCAAACTACAGGGACTGAAATGGCAATTTTTAAACTAACGGACTGAAATAGTGATTTTTGACAAACCACAGGGAAGAAAAACGTAATTACCTCCTGTTGGGTATAAGTCGAAAGGTTCTGAATCTCGCAAGCGGTTAAAATCAAAATAGGAGGAAGCAATTGAAAAAACAAAGCCCGGGGCGAAAGAAAGACAATGTAAGAGTTGCAAAGCTTTCGACCACTATGCATCGATATGTTCGATGCCCGTAATTAAAAGAAGAACAACACGGTCTTCGAGAGTAAGTGAAGAGTAATTTGGCATTTTTTCTCTTTATTATTCAATCTTTTTGAGCAAGTTAGAATACACAACATACAATCATTCGGCGTTTTTATTTTTTTCATATACAATCTTTGAGAATGTTAGAACACACAACTTATGAGTTGCCATCTGTGATTTTAGAATGAATAAGGTGAGGCTTATCTGAATAAGATTTTACTGAATGAGATGGACAACATTGTTAATCATTATTTTTAAGAATGACCTAAGAACGTCGTCCACTCCATTCAGCGAAACTTTATCGAGAATAAAACTGAATCTCCAAGAAACGAGGTTTTCCATATGTGTTTTACTAAAATATGGTGTTTTTGCTTTTTGGTGTGATGAATTGAAGTGCATGAGGTTGTTTATATAAGGTGTTTTCTTGGCGCGTAGTTTGGGCGGGAATTTTCTATTTAATAAATTTAGGTAATAAAGATGGCACGTTCCATCATTACGTTACTGTTTGATCAACTTTATTTGTTAAATCTGCACGTCATTGGTCCCTTCATTAAGTGTTGGCGCTTTGTATGTATGGCGTTTTAGACCTTCACAATTTTAATTAATAATATGTGATGAGATGTAATTATCTAAAGATGGCACGCCTCATCATTATTTTACTGTTTGTTCAGCTTTATCTGTTAAATTCTGCAAGTCATCAGCCCTTCATTAATCTTTGGCGTTTTGTATGTATGGTGTTTTAGATTAAAAAGTTGGGAAAATATATTTTAACTAATATGCATTTGAAACAAAACATGGCGTTTTGAGACATACTAGAATCGCTCAATTTAATTAATATTCTCTTTCATTTTGTTTTATACAATTTTGTAATTTTTGTATAAAATATGTGACAAGAGGTAATTATTATAGTTAGTTAGTGCGGATTTTGGCGTTTTAATTCTAAGTGGTGAAATAAATTATTTTTATAAAAAACCATTGAGAATGAAATTCTACAAAAAAAAAAGAAAAAAAAACTAAAACCCCTCGTCAGGAGGGATCTAGCAAGTATCAATCGCTCCCCTCGTCTTCTTCTTCTTCTTCTTCCGATTCTTCATCAAAATTTTGATCCAGATCTTCATTGTCATCATTTTCCTCATCTTGAAGACTTTGATACCTCCATATGAACATGTTAGTCAACAACGCCAATTTTATGGTCATGTCTGGGTCCAAACATGTTGCGTTGCATAACTCTGTAGAAAGACAAGTCTCTGTTCGGTCATGATGTTTTCAATCGTGTAGGTCTCCTGCTCCTCATTGTCCCATGTAACACTCACTAAGTCTGAGTTTTCATCATAAAGCCAAGATTGGATGATTGGATTCATAATTGGATTTGCAGGGTATGGACCAAAATTTCTTGTTTATCTTTTTATAATCGTCGATGTTTTGTCACAGAGGTTATCAAGAGGAATGTCAAGTGCTAGGATCCCCCTTTGAACTTCTTCGTCCAAGTTCAGTATGTCTCTAGCGGTTTTCACAAACACTCTTCTTCTGTTGTCAAAGAGGATTACGAATTTATTGTTTCTAGTGTTTAATTTTCAAGAAACGGTGTTTGCCATTAGTTCCTTTTTTGGCGTTTTAGTAAAAATGGTGTTTTCTTGTTATGATCAATGGAAGTGATATTAACATCATTTTATATAATGTTCGGTTTGGCGCGCAGTTTATGCGGGAATTTATCATAATAAATGGTACTAATAAATTTTCAGTTACTATTTGTTCAGCCTTTTTCTCTTTAACAATGTAAAGCCATTAATTATGAATGACGTTTTATACATGAGTCTGGCGTTTAAACACCGGAATTGCGTTTTGTGAATGAGTTTGGCGTTTTATGTTAACGAAGTTAAAAGACCCTTTTACCCTTAATGAAGGGCGCCAACGTAATAAAGTTGAGGTTATTTGTTAAATTTCGCTGTGCCAATCTAATCCATTAATTGTTTTGATCGAACGGATGAGGGGCGTTCTCACCGTTTTTACACTTATAAGCGTTTTCTCTAAATCCTGCCCATATATATATATATATATATATATATATATATATAGGGGATGGATCATGAGAAAACTAGTTTAAATGAGAAAACCAAAAAACTAACTAAAAAAGCCTAAAAAACATATCAAAAACTTTTTTTTGAAATTTTTTATTAAAAATCGCTACAAAAATGTATAAAAAATTATCAAAAAAAAAGTTGTATTGCACATGTGCACTAATACGAAAAAGCCTAAACCACCTAACTCACCCCCATCCCCAAAAACCTAAATCCACCCTCCCACCAAAAGCCTAAAACCCCTCCCCAAAAAAAAAAAAAAAAAAACCTAAAACTAAATCATAAACACCAAAAAAACCTAAACCCCCCACCCACACCCCCCATAAACCTAAAAACCTAATCCTAAATCTCCAAAAAAACCTAACCCTAAAAGCTAAACTAAACTCAAAAGCTAACTTTAAGCATATAATGCACATATGCAACATATAATGTATATGTGCAGCACACATATAATGCACATGTACAGTACAATTCTTTTATTGAAAAAAAAAGTTTTTTATACATAAAAAGTAGCGAAATTTACAAAAAAAAATTTGTATGTTTTTAGGCTTTTTTAGTTAGTTTTTTAGTTTTCTCATTTATATGTAGTTTTCTCATTTATATGTAGTTTTCTCATAATCCTCTCCCTATATATATATATATATATATATATATATATATATATATATATATATATATATGAGAAGGATCCGTTATGAACCACCCTTTATTGTGAGAACCGCGAGAATTAGTGTGAACGCAAACAGTAATACCTAAAAAAACCCAAAAAAAATTTTTGATTTTTTTAATATTTTTTTGAAAAATTCGCTATATTTTGTCAACAAAAAAAACAAAATTTTTTTTCAAAAAAAATAAAAATAAAATAAAAAAATTGATTAATATCCATGCACATGTACATTTTTATCATTTCTTTGACAAATTCCGTAATACATTATAAACATTGGACAATTGTACTTTCATTTACACTACTACG
Source organism: Scalesia atractyloides (assembly GCA_947069175.1). Classification (NCBI taxonomy): domain Eukaryota; kingdom Viridiplantae; phylum Streptophyta; class Magnoliopsida; order Asterales; family Asteraceae; genus Scalesia; species Scalesia atractyloides. Next base: position 93,586,681 of record CAMTDV010000025.1, read on the forward strand.
TGTAATACACTAATGTTTACGTTACCAAAATTAGAAATGCACATGTGCATATATGTGTATCAACATGAAATAAGGTGTTTTGGTACACTACTTTGAATACACTTTCTCTTTCATCTATTATTTCATCCATAATACACTACCATGCACATGTGCATATGTATCATTTCTTTGACAAATTCCGTTATACGTTACAAATATTAGACAATTGTACTTTATTTACACTACCATTTGTAATACACTACTTTTTACGTTGCCAATATTATAAATGCACATGTGCATCTATATGTATCAACATGAAATAAGGTGTTTTGGTACACTTTGAATACACTTTTTCTTTCATCTATCATACCATCCATAATACATTTCTATTACCTCCTACCATCCATAATACAATACCATTACCTCCTACCATCTATAATACAATACCAATACCAATATTTTCACTTTATTACAGGTATATCATCACCATTTATACCATCCAATCAACATACTACATCATAAAGTGACAACTATAACCAAACCATCAACCACTAGATATTACTAACCAAAAAGCATGTATATGGGCCTACTTCATCATTCAAAAACTTTTTGTACCAAAACACGTTATATAATGGTTATACAAAATGATGCACATGTGCATTTTGAATATTGGTAATGTAAAAAATAGTGTATTACGGATGGTATTGTAAATTAAAGTGCAATTGTTTACTACTGATAATGTATTACGGAATTTGTCGAAGTTATGATACCTATGCACATGTGCATGGATAACTGTTACTCGAAAAAAAAAGTTTTTTTAGGGGTAAGAAATATAGCGATTTAAAAAAAATAGTAAAAAAAAAAATTTGAGTCTTTTTTTTATTTTTTTTTAGATTTTATTTTGCAATAAAGGTGGTTCTCGTGGTTCTCGCAATAAAGATGGTTCTCGCATGAACCTTACCCTATATATATATATATATATATACGTATATGTTATTTTCTTAAACAACAAACGGAAACAACACTATTCTTCATGGAGGTGCAAAAAAAATTGTACTCGGAACCGGACCTGGTAAAAAAAACCCAGAATCAGTTTTTTTAATAACCGGGTATTCTATACCCGAAACCAGATCCGACTCTAACCGTAGATTATAGATAGTGCATGCATTTTAATCTCAGTATCTGGACCCGGAACTAGAACCGTTCATACCCGATTAATACCCGAAACCGGACAAGAACCGGAAATGATTATCCACGGCTATACCCGACATATGATTCAAATATCTTTCTTTTCAATTTATTTTAGTGCATTTATATTAATTTTCTTACATTATACAACGCATATTTAATAATACTAAACAAAAAATACGAGAAAATAGGGTAATAAAAACATAATAGAGTATTAAAGGACCAAAATACAGAACTAGAAAACTCGGCAATATGGTATAAGAAACCCGAAAATAGGGTATAAAAACCCGAAAATAAGGTATTTTAATACCCGGTTTCTTAAGAATCGAAGCCGAACTCTACCTGGAACCGAGCACATAGAGTATGGTTTTTTGGTCAAATAACCGGAACTGAAACCGAACCGGTTATAGCAATAACCGGTTCCAACCTTTAAAATGAGAAACTGGAACGGGTTATTAAAAAGACCCGGTTTTACACCTCTAATTCTTCGTGATGTTATGAATTAATACTATATATAAATATTATACCCATACGGGCTCATTTATAAAACAATATTTATGGTTTAGAAGTTAACCTATTGGCATTAGGTTTAGTGAGCCCAATACCATTTGATTTTAAATAAACAACAACAACAATAATAAAATATTACGGAAAGACACATTTTTTTAACCTCGAATAGGGTAAATAAAATTTTAGAGACGCGTGAGAGATCTGGAATGAGTCAATGATTTAGAGATATTCATTTGCTCATATTCTTTAATCTTCATTCTAGAATCCATATTGGCATGTCTTTATAATTGATTTCGTTCCAAGTTTGGCTCTCAGTTCTCACGAAAGGGATTCGCAGTTCTTCCTATTTTCAAAGATAACAGATTGTTTTCTAGTTCTCACTATATTCAACTCATTCTATTTTTATTGCAACCATAGATTTGTTAAAGCTTAATTTATCAGCATTCTGACATTTTGTATGTTTTGATGATGCTTGCTAGACTAAGTTGATTACATGGAAAACCCTCTATGTTTTGAATGACTGCATATGCATAAGTGAGTGTTAAACACATAACCATCTCCATAATTCAACAAAGACAATGTTTGTATTTGTAGGTGTTGTTTGTTTAGAATAATAATATATGTAACCTGGATAAACTAGATTTGGTTTTATATTTTTGGAGGGTATGCACTTATCCCACTGTGTTAAAAGTTCTTCGTCTAGCAATCAAACCCACAAGCCTTTGGTCACTTTTTTACCACTGTATGTTTATAGTTCTCGGAGTTAACTGTCATTTTCGTCCATATGGTTTGTCGAATTATGTCAGTCCACCAAATTTCAGATTTGTAGCATTGTTATCCCTGACATTCTTGAAACATACCAATTCCATCCCAAAAAAACTAGCGTTTAATGAAATAACTAGACAAACCACTGGGACAGAAATGACAGTTAACTCATGTTTTTTAGATAAGATTGGCATATTTCAAGAATGAGGACAAAAGTGGTACAAATTAGAAATTTGGCCTAGACCCACATAATTGGACAAACCACAGGTACGAAAACGGAGTTAACTCTGGTTCTAGGTAGGTATGATTGTGTTATGAATCTTATGGGCCCATCTCAGCTGCCCAATTCAAGAAGCCCAACAAGTTAAATGGCCTAGTTAGTCTATCGTTTGTGATCATTCAAGATATAAGCAAGGCGATTAGGAGAACGTAGGGCAAGAATGAATATTGTCAATGTGTGTCTTCTTCTTCTTCACATCTCTACTCTGTAAATTTGGTTTCCATCTCCTTTATATCTATCTTGCACTACTTACATTTTCTAAATTGTAATCACTCACATATCATTATAAATCTTTCAGATTCTTTTTTTTGCTTGAATTATGGTTTAGTTATGAATTATCACTTCACAACTTTGGTTCTTTCATCGATCCTTAGCACAAATGGCTTTGAATGATGATCTGCACTCGCTTACCCAATTGGAACGCCATGCTTTGCTTGAGGAGATCTACACTCAATTGGCTCATTTTCTGATTCCACTCCCAGTTGCGCTTACCAATTTACCAGATGATGTGCTATTATCTTCTAGTTTAGGTATGTACGATCTGGCACCACTCTTGGCTTGATTCGCCAGTGTAAATCTTGTTAAATGGCTTGCTTATGCTGAACGGTTTTTCAGCTATTATAAATTCTACACATAGATCGCTTTTTCCTATATCTCCTGTTATTTCGATGAAGAGTTCGTATCCTGGTTTAATTTGTTGCAACGTCATTTCCCGTTCACCGGAGGGTCCAAATTCAATGACTCCTTAGTGCATCAATTTTGTTCTCTGTCAAACAAGGAATCTGCTCTCAAGGTGTTCATTGAAATAATGCAATTCCCAACGCCGATCATAACACCTCTAATGATGAGGTATTTGATATTCCTCATACTAATTCGACTTTGCAATGGGATCCATATATTTAGGTGTTTTTATTGGTCCAATCTCTCTTGAAAAGTTTAATCTTAAAGAGGTATTGATATGCTTGATTCAGTTTGTAAATTTTGGAGACAATGCATTGTTGTTGAGACTAATTGGATCAAAAGTGATACACAATGGTTGTTTGATATATGTTCGATGGTTATTAAAAATATTGAGTGGAAACCGGGTGGGCAATGTGGTTTAGTTCCCGTTATTAATCTTACTCGGATGCTGAATGTTGATTCAATTTTGGATTTCCCTACGTGGCACACTCATAATCACCAACAAAAGCTTGATGGTACGCATACCCTTCGTTCTTCACCTGATCTTGTTTAAACCAGGGACCACATGTTATGTTGGATAACATTGACCCGCAAAAGGTTCCAGCATGACATTCTGGTGTTGCTCATTGATCGCAGTGTCGCGCCCTAGTCAAAGATAATATTCATAGTCCTTAATTACCTCAAACAAATACCTAGTTGCAGTCGGGGTCAAACCACGAAGAGTCTAAGGTCTGTGTTAGGATTCAATTGATTATTACTTTTGAAACACTTTATGAAGCTTGTTATGTTGAATTTTTGTTTGTTTGTTGGATTTGAAAGAAGTGTCGGAGTAAACCGACAAATTTTCTATTAACTACGAAAACTAAATTACTCAAAGCTGCACTAAACTGATTTCTTGATTTAAAACTATAAGTGATAACAAGGTACACACCCGGTTCGATATAAGCAAGACCTAGGGTTCCTACATGTTTTTAACTTGATTTAGTTGCGTTTGATGATTAACGAATTTAGGGTCACGTGACTTAGGTGCCAAGAGCTATTAACGTCACTAGAACGGACTGCAATACACTTCGTTACCAAGAACATGTAAATTCTACCTAAGACAAGGTATAAATGTACATAAACATTTCGCAAAGTCAAATTTAATATTCACTCGACAATTTACGAATTCGATACAAATGCAAGAAAATTATCAAAAGCTTCAAATATCATAATCCACTTATCACGAATCAAATTAAACACAATGTTTAAAACCCTAGAAAATCTTACAAAAATCTACATTGGGGTGAAATCATAGGAGACTGATCGCTCATGGTGGATGAATCATGAACATCAGATGATGAACACAAACACCGAGCCATAATCTTGATTCTTGGAGTCATGATGAAGGTTAGGGTTAGGGTTGGATGGTTGGATGGTGATTGGAATTGGATGGAGATGTGAGGATGATGATGATGGATTGAATGATTCGATTAGGGTTTAGGATGGAATGGATTTAGATGATGATGATTGGTGATTAGAGAAGGGTTGTGTATGATGGTGACGGTGGTTTAGGCACCAAGATCAAGAAGTAAAGTTTCAAAACTCGTAACTTGTGTTATATCTTTCAAAAATTGGTCAAACAAGGAAAATCAGCTTCGCAGATATAGAAAACGCATCGGCGACGGGCCACCAGGCCTTCCGACGACGCGACTGTCTTTTGAAGTTTTTGGCCGACGCAATTTGCTACTTCCTACGAGACTTTTTGGATGACGCGATGCGTTGTTCGACTTCGACTCCAGTTTTGTTTGTTTCGCCTGTCTGGTTGGTCCCGATTGCATCCCGATGCTCCGTAAAGCTCCCGAATAGCTCCTTAAACTCTGTTAGACCTGCAAAACACAAATCATATCAAAGTAGGATATTCGAAACTCAAATTCATGCAACCACATAAACTTTAAAACAGTTAAACAACATAATTTCACCCACGTATCACATCTACTTTTCACTTTCACGTAGGCCGAACAAATGTACACACTTCCCATTCTCAAAAATTCGAGTCAAGTTCTACTGTCATACCTGGTTCGCGATGTTCACATTTCAAAAGTACTTCAATGGTTAAATGGATTTCACAATTTTAAAACATACGTTGATTACCCAAGATTAATCCACCCTAAAAACTAGCATACCATGCACATCCGTCACAATGTTCTCTCCATTCGGTTTACGTATGACTAGCAATAATGCACTAGTATTTTATGATGAACACTCAAACCGATAAGAACACATATACGTGTATGCTTGCAACTCAATCATTTTCCACCAATTTACACAACAACTAAGCACAAGTCAAAAGGTCTTTTACGGGTTGTAATAGGGCTAGGCTAAGGGTATGGAATGGGATATTTAAAGGGGCTAAGGTGATGAAAAATTGATTTTTATTACATGAACTACTAAACAACTAAACATTAACTACAAGGCACAAACTCGCCTTTTATTCAATGAACATATAATGCTTCTTTTTTAGCTTTTCACAACGTTTTTCAGCTATTTTTCCTTTCATTTTCATATTTTTTTAATCAAATGATACTATCAATTATTTACAAACAAACATCATAGAATCGAATTTTCATCACTCAGGTTTAAAAACGAAAATGTTAAACGGGTCAAGGTTTAAATGGGTTGGTCAAATAAAAGGTTTAGGCTCAAAGTTGGCGAGTAAGGGATTAATTTTGGGTGAGCTAAAATATAAAATGGTCTAAAAATAAAAATTTTGATCGTAAGAGTTTTCTCAAATAAAGGCCATGCTTGGCTAATCTCTTATATCACTTGGTGTTGAGATTGAACCCAACAAAAGAACAAATGATAGAAAGCCAAAATATCTATTTACTTTGGCTCTAACTAAACAGAATTTACAAGCTCTGTTCAAGAAACCACTGCCCAAGCTAAAATCTGCTTATCAAGCACTGACAAAGACAAAGCTCTATTATGAAGAGATCATCCGATGAAGAGAACCTCTAATGAAGACTAAAGAAGAAAGACAAGCAAAGGTCTGGTGAAGACCAGCAGAGGATTGCTTCATCAGTGTTTATACTTTATCAGTGTTTATTAATGTAACAGTGTCTGTATAGCAGAGTTTTAGTGTTAGTAGTGTTTAGAGTTAGTTATATTTGTTAGTTGTCACTTTCACTGCTGATGTCATCAAAAGATGCTCAACGGTTTGCATAGTACTATAAATATATGGTGCACTTGTACTGTTCTATCTATCTATTAAAAGATCATTTCCACTTTTATCCAATCATCTTTCTTACATTCTATACAAGTAAACAATCATGATATCAGGCTGAGGGGAAGTTGTAAATTACATGCAAAACATATTTGTTGAAAGCATGATAATGAAAGCAATCTTTCATTAGTTGTGAATCAAAAGTTTTCTAAAATTCGCTGCAAAAATCATTTAGTTATCTTCATTCATTGTTCATCTTATAACTTTTCACAGCTAATTAAACTCAGATCCTAACAATTGGTGCCTTAGTTTGGTCAATTGAACTTGATTTAACAATAAATCTGATTTGATTAGATCAGCTCTCCCTTCTAATTCGGTTTCTTGTTTTATTGATAAACAAAGTTTAATTACGTTTAAAAATTTTTAAACTAAAAATGTTCTGAAAACAATCAGAATGTCACACAATCCTCATAACACCGGCACCATGTTCAAACCTCTGATCCTTGTCAGATCAGAGAATAATATCTGGCAAAGACATATGGGTCATGTACTAGCTCAGCAAAACACTAGATGCTGGAAATCGGTCATATTTGGACCCCATGTCCCTATAATACCGAGTACTAAGGACCCAAATGTCCAGGAACCAAAGTGTCCGGAGAATCACTCAGAGCGGGATTCTTAAAAAAAAAAAGTTTGATGCAAAGGCATTCAGTATTGTTGCCTCTGCACTACCTAATGATATCTATGCTAGCTTGTTGCACTACGACAACGCTAAAGAGTTATGGGAGCTTTGAAAGAGCAATTCGGTGGAACTGAGGAAGTTATTGAGAACAATGAAGAGGTTTTGAATCAACAATACGAAACGTTTTGTCATGTTGAAGGTGAGTCACTAACCCAGTAATTCGAAAGATTTAGCTGTCTCATAAGTGAACTTAAACTGGTCAATGTTGAATTTGCTAATTCGACTTTAAATAGTCGTTTCCTTAGATCATTACTAGAAAAGTGGGAGACTATAGCTTTTGTAACTCGAAACTCGGTTCGGTTCAAAGAAATAAGTTTAACACAGCTTCATGGTAGGCTCCTCACCTATGAGAGAGAGTTGAAACAGAAAAATAAGCTACAAGAATCTGGCAACGTGGCTGATGACTACGCTTTTGGTAGTACAACACTTTTTGGCAAGAAGAAGCCTCTGGCAGCAGTAAGGATCAGAGTTATAATCATTTTATTGACTAAAACATCTGGTGGAAATTTCAACTCTGATTCTTACTCACCCAATTATGCCTTTGCTGCAAATGGGGATAGCCAAACTTCTCATAATTTGTCCTTTGAACTGAATGACCTTCAACATTTTGATCCATCAGATTTGGAGGAAATGGATATTTTACATCAACTTGCTTTATTGAGTGTTAGAGCTAGCAAGTATTACAAGAGAACTTGCAGAAAGTTCCCAAGATTGCATGGGGGGTTAAAAATTGGGTTGGATAAATTAAAAATTAAATGCTATAAGTGTAACAGGCTAGGACATTTTATTAGGGAATGCAAATCTCAATCAACTGGACCAATTATCACACATCCTGGCCCTAGTCCTCAAAACACTCAAAGCACTGTCCATTATTCCCAATATACCCCTGCTCCTCATATGCAAAACACTGCTACCACTGTTCCTGTGCAAGATGTTCAAACCATTGTTCCACAGATTCAATATGTTCCAGCACCAGTTCCTCCGGTTCAAATGCAGCCTGCACCACAAGTTACTCAAACCATTGCTCCAGCAGAGGTTAATCAACAAAGCTTCTTTACAAAAGGTTTTGTTGATTAGAGTAGCTTGCCTGAGGATATAGATCCTGAAAACTTTGCTCTAGTTGTCAACCATGATTTGAAACAAAATGATTTTTGCTTTATGGCACTAGATACAATCATTGAGGGTATTGAATATGAGGAAGTAGTGTCCAAACATGATGAATCTGATGTTCATGAAACAACAATGGTTACAAAAGAGAATGTTGATGAAGAAACAAATCCTCTGTCTGATCCATGGAATGTTGGTGTCTGTGAAAGTGATTGTGATTGTGCCATGATGGCTGCTACTAAGGTATCACCTCAGATCCTTAAAGATCTATGTTCAAATAAGTGCATTATTGCTTTTGCTAACATAAAAAAGGTGAATGAAAATCATAGGAACAAGATTTTAGATGATGAATTACAATTTGAGAAACTTACAAAAGAGTTGAAATCAAAATTGTTTGAAAAAGATTCTGAAATCAGTAGCCTAAAACATGAAGCAAGCATAACCAAGGATCAACTACAAACTATGGTAGAAAAATACCAAAGTTGCAAAAAGGAGTTGAAATCTACCCAAATCACTTGTAAAAAGTGGGTAGAATCCTATAAAGGTTATGAAGTCATGCTTGAGAACCAGATCAAAAGTAACATAAAATTTGGCATAGGTTTTAGAAACAATGACCAAGTTTCTAAAAATTTTACTGAAAATGATCATGGTGTGGTTGACGTTATTCCAACAATCCGGTTGGTCAAGAAATCAAAGTCACTGATAAAAATGGGAACAAAATTGTTTTAGAAAGACTTGAGGTGTCCTCAACTTTTGAGGAAATTGAGAAATATCAATTCAAACCCACATGGTCTGATGAATGTGACATTCTTGAAAACCTTAAGCCAATGGATTTTACAACCACTGATGGTGTTAAAGCACCCAAAGTCAAGATCATTCCCCTGAAAGATTTCCCAGCAGAGGTTATAAACTCTGCTGACAAAAAGTAAGGAAAAGGGAAAAAGAAAGAGAATACAAAAACTTGTTTTGTGATTTCTGTGAAAAGAAGAATCATGTCACTAAAAACTGTTTTCTTCTAAAAGCATATGATATTAACAAAACAAGTGTGATACATGACTCACCAAATTACAACATCTGTAATAAAACAAATTATAAAACTCAAGAGTGTGTTTATCTCAAGAACTTTGATGACAAAAGAAATGAGTATAATTCAAAAGCACTGGAGAGTTCAGGGATTAGTAATTCAAAAGGAAAATCCAAACAGAGCTTTGAGCCTATACAAACATCTGTTACCAAACAATTGAACAAAACCTCTGCTCCGAGGGAGGTACAGGTAAAAGATGAACCACCTGGCAACAAGTTCCCAAGAGGATATGGCTAACATGTTTATCAAAAGGTTCCTCTTAGTTATGAGGGTTACAAAAAGCCCTCAAAACCAAGAGTAAATAGGCATCCTCATGGATATGAGAATTTGATAGGAAATGGTTCACAATAGTGGTTACAAAAATCTACTCAAACCACTATCCATCTTCCTGAATTTGAGACTGGACAATCTGTGACATCATCCAAAGCCATTTTAGCTTTGGAAACTCACCAAAACTAATTGTTTACTAATGTGCAGGGAGCTTCTACTTGCCTTGATAGTTTATGGTATGTAGATAGTGGATGCTCCAGGCACATGACAGGATGTAGAACCCTACTAAAAGATTTTAAAGCTTATGGAGGGGGTGATATATCCTTTGGTAATAATTCAAAAGGGAAGGTGTTGGGATCAGGGACTGTTCAGACTGGGAAACTCAAATTTGAAAATGTAAATTTAATCGACAATTTGAAACTTAATCTACTGAGTGTCTCACAAATGAGTGAAAAAGGATATGGATCCTTCTTTACAAAGAAAACTAGTCAGATTATTGGACCAGAAGTGGTTAAAAAGATTGATCAAATAAATGCTGAGAGCAAAGCACAACTTGTTGCTCATAGGAACGGCAATGTGTATGTAGTTGTTATGTTGAAGGATAATCCAATGTCAAATGCATGTCTGTTCTCAGTTGCTTCAAGCAAAGAGACAGATGATAGAAAGCCAAAATATCTATTTACTTTTATCCTAAATAAGAGTTTACAAGCTTTGTTCAAGAAACCATTGCCCAAGCTAAAGTCTGCTTATCAAGTACTGACAAAGAGAAAGCTCTGTTATAAAAAGATCATCTGATGAAGACTAAAGAAGAAAGACAAGCAAAGGTCTGATGAAGACTAGCAGAGGATTACTTCATCAGTGTTTATAGTTTATCAGTGTTTATCAATGTAACAATGTCTGTATAGTAGAGTTTTAGTGTTAGTAGTGTTTAGAAATAGTTATATTTGTTAGTTGTCACTTTCACTGCTGATGTCATCACAAGATGCTCAGCGGTTTGCATAGTACTATAAATAGATGGTGCACTTGTACTGTTCTATCTATCTATTAAAAGATCATTTCCACTTTTATCCAATCATCTTTCTTACATTCTATACAAGCAAACAGTCATGATATCAGGCTGAGAGGAAGTTGTAAATTATATGCAAAACATATTTGTTGAAAGCATGATAATGAAATCAATCTTCCATTAGTTGTGAATCAAAAGTTTTCTAAAATTCGCTGCGAAACTCATTTAGTTATCTTCATTCATTGTTCATCTTATAACTTTTCACGGCTAATTAAACTCAGATCCTAACACTTGGTGAAGACAAATCTTTTATGTATTACTTTTGATTTCCAAGCTTTGGCTACTTTTTATTTGGGTACTTTAAGAAAAAGTTTTTTTTATATTGAAAGTGAACTTTATTCTATCATCTCATCATGTTTTGTTGATTCACTCATTCATGTCTTTACGGTCTATGTAAAACACGTTAACTGTCTGGAAGGGGTTACAAAGGTGGTTTGGGTAAAGTTCTTCCCTCGTTCGGTGTATAGATCCTACGAGTACTTGATTCAAGCTTATTAGGACTTCTCTTAAGGCAGATAGCATCAAATCGGGGGAAGTAAGAACGGCTTGATTCCTGATGTGTGAAAAGTGTATATATTAATTTCGAAACAAGTTTTAAAAATGGAATCACTACTAAACCACACACAATCGGCAAGTGCACCGGTCGAAGTGTAGTGTAGATGGCAAGACCGGGTATCAATCCGTGGAAACTATATGCAAACTCAAGATACTGAACCTGTAACATTCGTCGAAAAACGGGTTTTCAAAACCCGCTTCGTTTATCAATCAAATATCTAGTTATAAATTTCGTTGCATATTTATAGTTGATATTAATTTTAAACGATACATAATTAATAAATATATTAGAATTTAAAAACCATAATTTAAAATTACTAATAAATAATGAATAAAAAAATAAATGTAGACGCCGGGTTTCGAACCCGGGTCACCCACAAGCCAAAACACACAACACACCGCTCAACCGCGCACAGCTTTGTGATAAACATTAAAACAAATAACATTTATAATAAAACTGAAAGTCAAACCGGTAATCAGCGCGCCCAAATTCGCAGTCGCCGGAAAAGCCGAGATTATCGCGAATTATGACCGTTTCCTTTGACTGAAACGCGTGAACTAATTTCGACATCGGTTATAACCGATGTCTAACCCTCAATTTCAGTCATAACCGCCGGAAAACTTTGACCACGAATCAAGACCCAAATTCGAACCAAATACACCCTGTTCTTCCTTATAAATACCCACCCAAACCTCTGGTAACCTTTTCGCTCAGAACCGCACTCTCTTTCGAAGCTTTAATCCTTCAAGAGCACGTCGCCGGAAATTTCAATTTCTCCGGAATCGTTGAACGGAAAACCGCGATTGTCTTCAGACGGTACAATCATCTAAACTTTTCTTGCTATCTCTCGATTAGTAACCTAATTACTCAACATAGTAATCAAAACTGTCAAACAGTTTCCCTCAGCCGGAATCCGCGAATCGGAGCCGACGAGACCTTGCCGGAAAACCTGAAGCAAACTCGCCGTTCTGGTATACCATGTCATTTAATTTCTCTTTTCATTTCAATCAAGTATAAGTTAAGATCAATTAAACAGAACAGTCGGATTTCACTGTTCTGTATTGTTAAGCGAAGAAGACGAAGTTGAGAAATGTGTATTAGTTTAATTAAAACCGGATATTTAACCGGGTTAGACACACAGTCCAGCGGTGGACTGTGTGCAACATAACACGCACGTCCTGAGTTCGAATCGCACATGTTACCGACTTTCAGAAATAAAACAAATCCTTTTTAAAACCTATTCAGATCATCCTTCAACATGTATATAAATATAATATAATTCAGTATATAAACAGGTTAGACACACAGCCCAACTGGTTGGGCTGTGTGCACGTAAACTGAAGAGCGCGAGTTCGACTCTGGATACCTAAACCGGGTTGGCAATTTATGAAACTTTTTTAATAAAAATAAATAAGGTTAAAGTTAATTAGTATATATATATAATTAAAACAGAGAATATTTCGGGTTAGACACGTAGCTCAGTTGGTAGAGCTGCGTGCACGTGTACGAGAGGTCCCGAGTTCGAACCTCACTCAGCGCATATAAACACACAGTCCGACCGGTCAACGGTCAACGGTCAAAAAGTCAAAAAAAAAATTATTTCTTTTTTTATTTATTTAATTAGAAAATTATTTAAAAATACTTAAAAATAAGATTTTTAAAGTTAGAAAACTTCCTTAAACTCACAAAAATAAACCTAAAAAAATCCCATTAAGAGTATGAATTAAAAGTATTAATCTCAAACAAAATCCATTTATTTACCGAATCACTTCGTTATTATTTTAGGTTAGTTTTTCCCTTATCGATCAAATCCTAAAATTCGTGCGCATCCAACGTCATCAAAGAACGCACCCAATGTGAAGGAATCTCTATCAATTCCCCGTTTTAATCATGTTTTGGGGTGTATCATGTGTCGTTTAATTCCTTATTATATTTAAACACTTGTGCATCCATCATATCCGTGATCAAATGTCTATCAAATGTGTATCAATTGTTGTGTGGATTATATGTAGTTTGGATTTATCATTTTCAGTGCACGCATTTCATTAGGCCCATCAATTCCCCGTGGGAGACGGGTTGAGCATCAGGTGCCTCATAAGATCGGCTCCGTTTGATTGAGCCTTGATCTCACATTCATCATCATTCATATCATATACTCATTCAAAGTGGTTTGTGTTTGTTTACTTATATATGTTTGCTCACATGTGATTATTGCACAAATTTTCCATTTTAATAAAACAAGAAATTAATAACAATGTTTTATCAAGGTTCACTCGCCAACTTTTGTTGACCCAAAATATCCCCCGTTTTACACATGATACAGGTGATCTAGCTGAGGCAAGAAACACATAGGAAGGCCTAGAAGAATAAACCAGTTTAAGCTTGGATTATTTACATAGTTTTCATTTCCTTGTAATTGTATGAATTTTGAATTGGATATTTAAGTTGTAATTTGAATTTAATAAATATGAAACATTTTAGTAAACATCATGAGCTTTGGTGATAACCCAATTATGCCCCGACTCTTATTCCGCTGCGGGTCGGGGTGTGACAGAACCTTTATCGAATACAAAGTCAATTTTAAGTTGATTTTGATGTTTATCTAATAACCTAATTAATTAATAAAATGGTGAACAAAACAAGCGAACGCAACACAAACACGAACTCGGGAGCTAGATGGAGATCAAATATAATGAGAAAGGACTACCTAGGTGTCGAATCCCTAGAATCATGCAACCTATCTTGACTATGGCGATGACTAAATATCCTAATCTACCTGAAGTGCTAGAATGAATGACTCGACCTATCGATACCAAATCCCACGAATAACAAGTGATGAAAGCTAAACTACCCCCAAAACCCTCTATTCGCAAAGAAAACCAAACCTTGATAATTGAAATCCTAGGAAACCCTAAACACGATGAAATAAATGAGCCTGAGCTATCGGTCACCCAATCTATCCAACAACAATTAGCTAATAACCTAGCACACCTAAATCGTCTTTCGAGTCACTAGATGAAGATGCAAGTTTTAGTTGTTGATTTTAACAATTGATTAACTTGGGTTATTTCTAAACACAATATTCAAACCCAAAACCCTAACATTAACCGATTCAAATTAAATCCTAAGTCTAGGTTGTATTTTTGCATTCCTAAACCCCTGGATTCATCAATCAATAATCAAGCACAACACTTAAACATGCAATACCAATATCAATTTCAAGATTAAGTTATGTAAATTGCATAAATAGCCAAAACCAAGTCAAAACAACTTCATAACATCTAGTTCATCTCAACCTAAGTAGTTTACTGATTTAGCTACTCATAATATTCATAAACAAAGCATAATCACAACTGAAAACAAAGCCAAACATGGTTTATGATGTTCAAAGTGCGAAAAACAATGTCAAACCGAACCCAAAACGCTCCAAGGATGATCCAAAAGCTTCCAAGACATCAAAGCAGCCTCATAATGCTCCAAAATCGCCCCAAAGTGCTCCAAGTTCGCCTGGTATGCGTAAGATATTAAACCCTAGTCGGCGGCCTTAATTTATAAACTTTTTGCGAAAACCGACTCGCTTACGGACCGTATGGCCTTGCGGAAATCCAGTGCGCATGACCTCCTTACGGACCGTAAGGACCAAGGTCTTACGGTCCATAAGGCCTTCTGGGCAGCAAACTTATCCTTTGATCTTTGTTTCCCGGCACGTCTTTCCGTGCTTCCTCGCTGCAATCACTTTCCTTCGTTTTCACCGCTTAATCAACAGGTTCTTCACAACTTCCTGCCAATCCACAATTTAACCAAATCGGGTTCAAAATCGCGGAAAAACCATCAACAAACCAATCAAAATGTAGGGAATTCGATACGTAAAATTTGTATAATTCTAAACACATCAATTCCTTATAAATAAACTACAATTTAAACTTTAAATCGGCCTTGCGGGACTGTATCCCTACTGGCTGAGGGTAGTGTTGCTTCCAAAAGAGGGACATGCCACAATAACTCAGATAATCTCTTAAAAAGCCCGAAGTGCGGAAATAATCAAATCATACGTAAAAGAGGAGTCAGAACCAAGTGATTCTATCTTGTTTATTATTTTTCTTCTAAAATTTTATTTTTATTTCTTTTTTTAAACTTACTAACATCTTTTCTCAAAATTTTGGTTAAATTAGACGTTGACGATATTACGGTATTAAAAGCTCTTGTGTCCTTGGACAACATCGGTATCTTACTGTTACTATACTACGCCAACGATGGGTGCACTTGTCTTAACGTGTTGTAGAGAGTGATTGTGTTATATCGTGTTAAAAATTAAAGATTGATAAACAAGTAAAAAGTATTAAAAATATGCTAAAAATTATACCACGCTCGCTTCACGTCATATAGATTAGCTTGTTCTCCAAGGCTTCATCTCCTATATATATTAATTGTATTCCTTTGTATGATACATACCTATGAATGATATAAACATCTTTTTTCTTACATCTATTTCTCATATTATTTAGCTATTAGGTTCGTTTCACAACATGTATGCTTTTTATTAACTTTCTTTTTTGGAGGCTAAAAAATGGGTGGCCTATGTGAGTAATAAAAATTGGACAAGTACATATATTTGGAAAATTGACATGAAAATCAAATCAAGCATTAAAATTTATCGTCGTTACTCGAAATATTGTATGCCTAATTTACTTTTTTCTTTTTTAATGGAAAGTCCTTTTTTAGTTTTCCTTTTACAGGTTAAAAAATAATTGCCTTTTGGTGAATTTGACAATACTAATTTGCATGTGCTTAATTGAAAAATTGACAAGCACATGGCTTTGGTGAATTTGACAATACTATTTTTTGCTACTTCGAATATGATATCATGTTGCATCATTCATTCAGTGATATTTAGCATACATGTGGCATGACTCTTTTTTCCATTTTATAGCTTAACCCGAAAATCGATTAATTCGCCCTGATCTAAACTCCATCAACCCAAACTTTAAGTGGGTCGGTTATCGGGTCACTTTTTCTCATCTAAAAACCTAAACAACCCGACCTGAAAAAACCCAAAACCCGAAAAACACCTTATTTATTTTATTTTGTTTTTTTAAGAGTTAAGCATATGTGGTCCATGAGAAAATATCAATGGTATTATTCAGTATATCATGACTTTTTATCATTCATTCATCTTTATATATATATATATATATATATATATATATATATATAGGATGAGGTTCATGAGTGAACCACATTTGTGAACCAATCTGAGCCATTGATGTTTTTTTAGATGTAAGGATATGATGGTAATTAATCAATTGAGTTAATTGCCCGGATGGTCCCTGTGGTTTCCGCGTTTTTTCACGTTTAGTCCCCACCTTTTAGAAATAGCAGGTATGCTCCCCATGGTTTGTTATTATGTTACTCGGATAGTCCCCTGAGTAAGTGTCAGAGGACTATCCGAGTAACAAATTAACAAACCATAGGGAGCATACCTGCATTTCCAAACTAACTGACATTTACTCAGGGGACTATCCGAGTAACAAAGTAACAAACCATAGGGAGCATACCTGCTATTTCCAAAAGGTGGGGACTAAACATGAAAAAACGTAAAACCACAGGGACCATCCGGGCAATTAACTCTAATCAATTTAAATAAGGAAGTTATAACATTAAAATAACTACCCCTTATGATCTTTAAATCGTTATAACTTTTTCATATAATACACCATAAAAACGGGTTTTTTATTCTCTTTAATTTGAGTAAAATATTGTTATGCTTTTTTTTAATAAAACGAAAAACATATGAAGTTTCGTTTTTTTCAGTGTTATACTCACACTGTTTATATACACAGGTGTACATGAGTTCAATACACAAATGTACAACAGTGTACAAACAACTTGTACACTTATGTATGTTGTAGGAACAACGGCCTGTGCACTTGTGTACACATAACCTCAGTGAAAATTAAAAAAAATACAATATTCAGTTATGATAGGATAGCAAAATTACCAGTACACCCTTATCTTTAATTAATAATTAATTATATCATTAACCTCTTTATTTTATTGCCTATTTTATAACCGTTCATCTCAAATAGATCAATGATTGAGAATGGTTCTCACGGTTCACAAATAACATTAGGTTCACTCTAGAACCCTACCCTACCCTATATATATATATATCCCGGAGCATTCATATGTTCATATGAGAAGAAATTCTATGTGAGAAGAAGAAAGAAAAGTTTCAATCAATAAGAATGTTTCATTTTACTTCATTTAATACTTGTAATTAATTTTATTTTAAGGGTATATCGGTAAACTTACATAGATCATTAATTTGTATTCTTCCTCTTTAATAACTAAGTAATTAAATTTGCAACTCCTTTTTAAAATATATACTTTTTTCAAATTAAAAAACAACTTAATTTAAAGTGTAGAATAGATTACGATGTGTGTAAGATATATTACGAGGTGTGTAGGATATATTTCGAGGTGTGTAGGATAAATTTCGACATGTATAGGATAAAATTCTATAATGTGTAGGGTATGTGTAGGAAATTTTTGATATTCGTGTAGCTTTTGTAAATTATATGTAGGATAATTAATAATTAGTTGTCTAATTAATTAAAAAGAGAAAAATTAATGAGATGAGTTATAAATGAATTAACACTTTAACAATATATTCGTTCTTCTTTTTCTTGTTTCAGTAATTTTCTTCTCATTTGAGCGTGTGTATGTGAAGAATCACATATAATATACACAAACATAAACAATGAGTGTCCCCATGATCCCCCTTGGGATCGGTAATATATATCAAACATCACTCTTGTTGATTGAGACAAAAGTAAAAACATAGAAGACAAATGAATTAGAAAACTCATTTTACTGAATTCAACATATATTACAATCTCGAAAGAGTACATATCCTAATTCTCTCTCTAGAAAATCTAGACATTAAGTTTTAAACACATACTAAAAACACACAGTTTCTAAGCTCTCAAATGCTTACATCTCATGCTTAAATGAAATGTTACAATGTATCGAGAGATTTTCGGTGAACAAACTAACTATCTCATTTTGGGGGATGTTGTACCTATCGTCGAGGCTAAACACAGAATTAGGGAGCACATTGCGCCTCCATCGGACAACAATGTACTTCTCTCGTATTTTGTCAACCTTGGTGAGCCGGAAAACACAAAAAGCGTGGCTGCAAAGATAGCCAATTCAAGTCCAGCCCGGCACGAACAGCTTGTAGAACCTGTCAACGGGTCAACTTTCACCTGCGAAGACGTAAAAAACATAAAGGTGTATGAGGTCAGAACCAAAGGCACGTTGTGTAAAAAAAATAATAATCATATGAGATTGGATAACCGTGAAATCATTAACTACATCCGTCCTCTTGTCAAGGTGTGTTACGGTGTAGACAATGAGACCATCAACTACTTCGACCTTGGTTACATAACAAAACAATAGCCCTTCTGAATCTCCTTCCGCGCATGATTTAGAATTGTTGGTGAATACAAGTAACAACACTGGCGTTCGATCGCCAACTCGTTCATCAAATCAAGTTTACGCTCAACACTGTTGAAGGCAGCCACACGCTGGTGGTACCTCTAGCTATCCATTGACGCATCGAAGCACAACATAAACTGTTGAAAAGAAAAGAATATTACGGGATCACACAAATCAAGGACATCATTTCCTGTTTTTATCAATTTCCTTGGTTAACCGATTCTGTAGTATTTTCACGTTAATGTATTTCCTTTCTTACCCAATGTATTCTGAATTAATCATTAATCAGGTTCCTAATATACAGAATCTTACACCACAATCCTCATTCTAACCCTAATACTCCCCCCTTTCTCTCTCTCTCTCTCTCTCTCTGGCGAACACGGCGACGAAGTGTATCCAAGATTCTCGATCAACATTCATCGGATTTCAAGACTCTAAATCGACAGTAATCTATAAAGATTGTCTACTCTGATATGTTTTTAAGATTTGTATTTATCTTCTTTAGTTCTTATTGACTAAATCACTAGAGACACCATTGAAAACTACTCATCCTTCGATTTGGCAGATCATCCTATTTCTAGGTTAGTTTTTAGTTAATCGTTTTCTTTTCGATTAATAGGATAGTGATTTTACAGCTTTAAGTCGATTATTGTTTCAAGGTATGATTTTGATCTCTATTATCTTTTTTGTTTTTAGAAAGAGGTTTGAATTTGTGAAATTTAATTGAATCGATGGAATGATTTTGCTTGTGAGTTTTTGTATTTAGGTACTTAGAATCTATATGCATGCCAGGTGTTTGTTAAAATGCTTCTTTTATTTTTTTCTTGGGAAATTGAAATAGAATTTGATCTTATTTGGTGGTCTTAATATGGTGGAGCTTGGTGCTGATTATAAAGAATGTTTTTTACGTCATGGATTACTAATTATAGGATATACTTTTGTTGTTACCCATTTTGCTGAGAAAACTTATAGATGGAACTGCTTTTTTTTGTTATTTCATTTATGAGAGGGCTGACCTAATTGAATTCGAGCTTGGCATTGGCCAGGTGATAAAGGGTAGGAAACCAACTAGTGATAAAGGGTATGAAACCAATTGCCTTTAATTTTCTCTTTGTGTTATATAATTTATCTTTTAACTTATGCAAATTTTTGCATTACACAATTCAGTTTTTAAGTCAATAGTATGTAAAGGTCCTACTAAACCATTAAAGTTGATCAAACTGCCTAACTCAAGCAAGTTAGTAGATTTGGCAAGTTTTAAATATGTACGATTTTGGTTAATGGTTTAGTTTCGGCAGTTTGACGGTTTAACTATTCGGGCTACGATTTAGAACTTTGAACTCACTTATATACGAGGAACCAATTGCTTAAGCACTTTTTAATTTTTTTTATTTTCATAGTATGCAGTGATTTTGACCAAAGTAAGCCTGGTGAATTCTATCACACCCCAACCGATGGCGGAAACATCGGGATTAGTGGCACTAGGCGACCAGATTGATTTCACGAGATGTTCCATAACAATCATTTAACATATCACAACCTGCTTAGTATCCCATACTATTAAAAATAACATTTAAACAATTATCACAAAACGGAGATTTCTCATAAAATTCAACCGGGTTCGATTTCCCCTGGATTTCATACATAAGTTTCAAATCTGAAATACATCAACAAACTAACTAAACAAACAAACTAAACTAAGCAACATCCAAGCATCCACGCTAAATCCTCAACCTGTTACATACGTTAAAATACAAGTCAATACAATTAAGTAAAGGTGAGCATACGAGTTTTGTAATACTAGCATAAAAGAGAAACCGTTCGCGAAATAATCTAACTACATATCATGATACACCGAAACATTTCACACAGATTAACATAGGCTTATTTCTCATGCTAACTACCGTGAGAAGGCTTGCGCGTCCATCCTAACTAGACGCGTCGGGTGTAAGCCACACTATAGTACCATACTAGCTAAGGAGGCAAGTTAACAAAAATAAGTCATATTCACATGTTTCTAGCATCACGTATAGAGCATATATAATCAGATTAGTCGCGTGTGATAAACAGTTTGATTTGTGAAGTGATTTTGATATAGGAACGTATGTAACACCCAAAAAGTGCGTTTAAGCAAAATGGGTCAAGTATACTCACTGTGGGTGCGTTTTAGTTAGCTTAGAGATTCTGAGGGGAGTCGAGAAGAACGCCGGATCAGCCGGCATACGAATAGAAGTGCATCAGTCTTCCGAAAAGCCGAAATGGTGAAGTTTGAGTTGGGCAGTAGCCAAGTTCGGGCGAACTTGTGTGTAAACACACAAGTTCGAGCGAACTTGTATGAATTTGGTAAGATTAGTGCCAAGTTCGGTCGAACTTGATGAGTTTCCTAAGAAACTTGTCAAGTTCGGGCGAACTCGTAGGAAAACCTTACTAATAAGGCAAGTTCGGTCGAACTTGTATGGTTTCCTAAGAACCAGGCAAGTTCGGGCGAACTTGCAAGAAATTTGGTGAAGAAACACTCAAGTTCGGTTGAACTTGACCCAAATGAGTACAAGTTCGGTCGAACTTGACCTGGTGAGCTGGTGATTCTCGAGCTAACTTGATTTTTTCGGGTCCAAAATCTTGCGTTTTCGCGTCATTTGCTGAGGAAAATCGAGTGTTCATCCCTCCAACCCTATGCTATTGAGCAAACTTAGGTCGGAGAGGTCTTTTAGAGCTGTTTTAGTCGTTTTACAAAAGCGTGGGCTAATCCGGGCGAACTCGGGGTTCGTTCGGATTAGTCCGACTTGTGTAAACCGACAAAAAGTCCTTGTGCTTCCAGATCTGGGATCTTGAATGATAGATGCTTCGTTTCATACCGGAAAATGAACAAAACATCATCAAAAGTCCGTATCTTGTGTAGAAATCGATGGTTTTCAAAGGTTTTTCTCAGATCTATCACTTACAAGCCGAGATCTTGCAGATCTCGTGTTTGGGAAGCCTCTACTATCACCAAACGAACTTGTATTGTGTAGATCTAAGCTCAAAACATAAGTTTTTGAAGAAAAAGATAATATTTTCATAAGAATGAGTTTTAATGAAAACGAAGGCTATGCCTTGTGCCAAAATTGTTGTAAACGTTTGTAAAACGTTGTTGAACACTATTGTAGGCAAATCGGGGTTATTCTTACTTAGAACACAAAGGTTACGGGTTTTGAGAGCTTGAGTGAACTTGCAGCAAGTTCAAATGAGAGAACAGAGCTTGGTATTTATAGGAGAAGGCAAAATGAGGGCTGGTGGAGACCAAGTTCGGCCGAACTTGCATGAAATTCATGCAAGTTCGCGCGAACTTGTATGAAGTTGAGGGGATGAGAGCCAAGTTCGGCCGAACTTGCTGAGTCCCTAGAGACTCAGGTAAGTTCGAGCGAACTTAGTGGAGGCAAGGGAGAACTGAGCTTGGCCAGTCAAGTTCGGCCGAACTTGGTATCACCAAGTTCGAGCGAACTTGACCCAAAAGCTGGGTTTTCCTCGTTCATTTCGCGTTAAGAGTTCGTTTGGTTATTCGGTTCGCATTAATTAGTTATATTAAGCGTTAAATTAAAGCGTTAAGCGTTATAATTGTATAATAGCGCGATTTAGCGATTCGAGAGTGCGAGAGCGATGCGATAGCGAGCGTAATCATAACCACAAACACACATAACACATAAATAACATATAACCACATAAACAACTGCGATTGCGATGCGATGAGATTAGCGATGCGATTTATTAAGCGATTAGATGCGATAATAACATACAACACCATAAGTAGTTAACATAAACATTATTATTAACCGAATCTCGGGATTACAAAGGTAGATAAACAGGAAAACAAAATGAAAGATAACAATCGAATTTTCGAGTTGTTACAGTCTCCCCTACTTTAGGAAATTTATCCGAAATTCAAGTAGTAGCTTAACAAATAGATGCGGGTACTTGGCCTTCATATCACTTTCCAATTCCCAAGTAAACTCGGCGCCGCGTTTGCCCTCCCATCGGACTTTCGCGATAGGGATGCGAGAGCGTCGTAGTTTCTTAGTCTCTCGGTCCATGATTTCCACAGGCTTTTCCACGAAATGGAGAGTCTCGTTGATTTGCAGATCTTCGAGAGGTACATGGAGATTCTCTTCAGCTAGGCAATTTTTGAGATTAGACACGTGGAAAGTCGGATGTACGTTGTTGAGTTCCTCCGGTAATTTGAGACGATAGGCTACTTTACCGATTCTTTCCAGAATCTTAAAGGGACCAACGTATCGAGGCGTTAGCTTTCCTTTCTTGCCGAAGCAGACCACTCCCTCCCAAGGTGCAACCTTTAGGAGAACGTGATCTCCCACTTCGAACTGCAGGGGCTTGTGGCGTTTATCGGCGTAACTCTTTTGATGATTCCGAGCTTCAAGAGATTGTCTCTGATTTGGAGGATCTTGTCCGTCGTTTCTTGAATTAGCTCGGGATCGGTGATTTGTGCTTCTCCGATCTCGTGCCATGCAATAGGCGATCGACATTTTCTTCCATACAGTGCCCCAAAAGGAGCCATTTAAATGCTGGTATGATAACTATTATTGTACGAGCATTCGATTAAAGGTTAATGTGTATCCCAGTTACCACCAAAATCTATGATGCACACACGAAGCATGTCTTCAAGGGTGCGGATCGTGCGCTCATCTGACCGTCGGTTTGAGGGTGAAAAGTGGTACTGAGATTGAGAGTAGTACCGAGAGCGGATTGAAAAGTCTCCCAGAGACGCGAAGTAAAACGATCGGACTCGGTCAGAAATGATGTCACGAGGCGTCCCATGTCGACATATAACTTCGTCGGTATAGATTCAGGCTAACCGTTCGACCTTAAAGTCTTCTCGTATATCAATAAAGTGCGCAGATTTAGTAAGACGATCAACAATAACCCAGATGCTATCGTAACCGGATGAAGTACGGAGAAGTTTCCTAATAAAGTCCATAGCTATACTCTCCCACTTCCACATTGGGATTTCGGGTTGCTCGAGTAAGCCAGAGGGCCTTTGATGTTCCGCTTTAACTTTCGAACAAGTTAAGGACTTTGAGACGTAAACGGCGATATCCTTTTTCATGCCCGACCACCATTACTTAGAACGAAGGTCCTAGTACATCTTGTCGGCACCGGGATGAATGGAATATCGAGATTTATGAGCTTCGGTCATTAGCAAATTACGAAGATTATCGTGACTTGGCATCCAAATACGATTGAGGTAGTAATAAATACCATCAGATTTAGACACGAGCTGAGTTTCGGCACCACATTTCATTTCTTCTTCCAAAGTATTCTCGTTAAAGTAGGCGAATTGCACGGTGTGAATCATGATTTCGAGATCATTCAAAGCTTGAGAGTCACGAATACTATACACATAGCTTCGTCGACTGAGAGCATCGGCGAAGACGTTTGCTTTGCCGGGATGGTACCGTATCTCACAATCGTAATCGTTGAGAAGTTCAACCATCGTCGTTGGCGCATATTCAGTTCCTTTTGATTAAAGATATGTTGTAAGCTCTTTTGGTCGTGAAGACCGTACACTTGGTACCGTAAAGGTAGTGTTGCCATATCTTTAATGCAAAAACAACTGCACCGAGTTCGAGATCGTAGGTAGTGTAGTTCTTCTCGTGGATCTTGAGTTGTCGAGACGCATACGCGATAACCTTGTCTCGTTGCATGAGAACACAACCAAGACCAAGGTTCGAGGCATCGCAGTAAACAACGAAACATCATTTTCGTCGGTAAAGCGAGAACGGGAGCGTTGCATAGCATACGCTTGAGAGTTTGAAAAGCTTCCTCTTGCTTGGAATCCCAAACAAGAGGTTTGTCTTTATGAGTTAAAGCAGTAAGCGGAACGGTGATTTTCGAGAAGTCGGCGATGAATCGACGGTAGTAACCCGCCAATCCAAGAAATGAACGGATTTCGAAGCATTCTTCGGTGTAATCCAACTCTTGACGGCTTCAATCTTTGCAGGGTCGACGTGAATTCCTTGACTATTAACGATGTGGCCGAGAAATTGGACTTCTTCGATCCAGAATTCACATTTTGAGAACTTAGCATAAAGGCGATTTCCTTGAAGAAGTTCGAGGACTAAAAGGAGATGGCCAGCGTGTTCGTCTCTCGACTTCGAATAGATAAGAATATCATCGATGAAAACAATGACGAAATGATCTAGAAAAGCTTTACCCACACGGTTCATCAAATCCATGAAGACCGCGGTGCATTGGTAAGACCAAAAGGCATGACCACGAATTCGAAATGGCCATAACGAGTACGAAAGGCGGTTTTCAAATATCTTCTTCCAACCGCGTAACTGATGATAGCCTGAGCGAAGATCAATCTTAGAAAAACAAGTAGCACCTTGAAGCTGATCGAATAAGTCGTCGATACGAGGAAGAGGATAACGGTTCTTTATCGTAAGCTTATTAAGTTCACGATAATCGATGCACATTCGGAATGATCCATCCTTCTTTTTCACGAAAAGGACAGGTGCGCCCATGGTAGAAGTGCTGGGCGTATGAAACCTTATCAAGAAGCTCTTGAAGTTGGCTCGATAGCTCGCGCATTTCGGATGGTGCGAGACGATAAGGAGCTTTAGCAACGGGAGTAGCTCCGGGGACTAAATCGATACGGAATTCAACATCGCGAGTAGGGGGTAAACCGGGTAAATAGTCGGGAAAGACTTTAGGAAATTCACAAACAATGGGAACGTTTTATAAGTCTTCTTTTTATTCTCCGGGTTCACGATATGGGCGAGGAAGGCAACACATCGCTTTTGCAAGCATTTGTGTGCTTGAGTACATGACAAAAGCATCAACTTCTTTGAGGGAGCTTCACCATAAACATGAAGTTGATCACCATTAGGAAGAGGAAAACGAATCATTTTATCGAAGCATACAACTTCAGCATGATTCTCCGAAGAAAATCCATGCCTACTATGATATCGAAACTACCTAACTGCATAGGTATGAGATTGATCGAGAAGACATGGTTGTTAAGATCAAGAGAACAACCACGTAGGACGGAGGTGACGGTAACGGATTTTCCGGGTGGCGACTTCCACATCGAATGTTTTTGGGAGTTTAGTGCGCTTACATTTTAAAACCTTTTTGAATTCTAACGATACAAAACAATTATCGGCACCAGTATCAAATAAACATGAAGCATAAATACCATTAATGAGAAACGTACCATTGACAACATTGTTGTCATTCTGAGCCTGATGATGGTTGAGATTGAAGGCTCTGCCACGCGCAGCTTGTGGTTGCTGCGGCGGCTAGGCTGCTGCTGAGGCTGCGTGCTGGCTGCTCTTGCTTGACAATACGGTTCAGGCAGACATTTGCAAAGTGGTTTGGATCACCACACACATATACACACGTACTCTTGGAGCTGCTTGCTGATTGGCTTGAGGTGGAGCTGGTAAAGCTGGAGCTGCTGGAGTATGAGGAGCTGGCTGACGAGTACCACTATGGCAGCTGACTGTAAAGTGGCCGTAGATGTTGCAGTTTGTGCAAAAACGGCAATTGCCACCAACGGCATGATGATAAGTGTACTTTGAGCACAAAGGATGCGGGCCAGTGTACGCACGCTTAGCTGGCGGTGCGTTTGGAGCGGCTGAGGGTTCGCTGGAGCAGTAAGAGCAAAGTTCTTGCTCGGGTTTTCCCTTTTGCGACCACGGCGACTGTTCTTTTGCTCTCGGGGCTGTTCGGTAGCAGGAGCTGCTGATTCGGTAATGGCCTGATTTGTGACCTTGCTGCTTTTGAAGTAACCAGACTGAACTCATTTGTCATTAATCTCGGCGGCTAACTGGTAGGTCTCTTCGATGGTAGCAGGGCGTGCTGCTTGCACAAAGTCAGCAACGCAATCGGGCAGAGCATTGAGTACTTCTTGATTGCTTTCTCGGTCGTATCCACTTGACCGGGACAGATGATGTCAACTGTTTGAAACGAGCATGAGACCAGCATTTTGGGGACCATATTGCTTGATATTCCAGAATTCGTTCTCCAACTTCTGGATCTCGTAGGGAGGACAGAATTCCTTGATCATAATTTCCTTAAGTTCCTCCCAAGTGAGTCCGTAGGCTTCGTCATTTCCACGCCTGTTGCGCTCGGCTGTCCACCAGTCGAGAGCCCTTGACTGAAACACACTGGTGGCATTGATAGTGCGAAGGGCCTCGGGACACCCACTTTGGCGGAATGTGACCTCGATAGAGTCAAACCAGTGGAACATGGCACTCGGTCCTTCGGTGCCTGAGAAAGTAAGCGGTCAACATGCTTTGAACTGCTTAAAGCTGAAGCGGGGTTTCGGGGCATCTCCCTTGGAGTCCACTGAGGAGTTGCTGCTAACCGCTTGAATTTCGCTGACAATCTGCGGGATCACCTTAGCCATTTCCTTGGCTACCATAGAGGCGATGCGCTTGTCAGCGTTGCTGCGATGGAGGTTTTCTTCGAGTGTGGGATCCCATTGAAGACATCTACACGAAGGATTTAGATTAGGCGAGATTCGATTATAATAGAGTTATGTTTAAATATTTATTATTATTATTATTTTCAAAAGGCACAAAATCACATAATCACGTAGGCAAGTAAGCACATAGGCACATAAGCACGTAAGCACATAAGCAGATATTCACCTTGTAATAGTAACAATGCGTAGCGCGATATGAGATGCGAGATAATAGCGAGATATAAGCGAGATATACTATTTAATAGCGAGATAGGCGAGGTAATACCGCGTATGAGACGCACGTCCTCATAGGCGTAAGCGAATTAAGCGATTAGTTTTGTTGGTGTATTAATTAGCATTTTAGATTTCGAGAGCTGTTCGAGTTGTGCATGCGTTTAGGGAGCGTAAAGCTATAAAGGGAGAAATTGAAAATGCGAGAAATAAATAAAGCGAGAAATCGAATAAACGAAAATTCTCAAAATTTAAACGCATAAATAATAGTAAGCTAGATGATGCGTAAATCGACGATATAGGCTTAAATCAATTGGGAGTGTCCGGGGTTTTGAGACGTTTGACACGCCAAAGTGATTCGACTACCCTTTGCATTTGGACCCACGCTTTGGCCTAATAGATAAACGCTCTCACCGCGAGCGCCTAATGGCGTTTACTCTTCCGGTTAATACGTGTTCCAAACCATCGGATAACCGAGACTTTGGTGAGATTGAAAATCTAGAGGCGGAATCAGTTATTAAGGTGGGGTTTCACCCCTAACTTAACAACTTTATTCCTAGGTAGAAATGGAGATTTTCGTCGGGGTTTGGATATCACTCCTAACTCAACGAAGATATCTCGTACGAGAGAATGCGCGGAGTGAATGATCTGGTCGAGAGATCTCGGTTATCACACCTATTCTCGACTTGATCACTTGTTTTGTGTGATACGAGCGTTTCCAAGCGTGTATTATTTGTATTAGCCTTAGGAAAGGCACATTTAAGCATTTATGGCAAGAAGTTTAGCATTTAAGTCGAAAATAGGTCAATCGGGTACTTAAACATGCTACTAGGTCGAATCATGGCAATTCTACCTACTATCCTAAGTTATGGCGCTCTGATACCAATCTGTCCACCCCCGACCGATGGCGGAAACATCGGGGTTAGTGGCACTTGGGACCAGATTGATTTCACGAGATGTTCCATAACAATCATTTAACATATCACAACCGCTTAATATCCCATACTATTAAACGTAACATTTAAACAATTATTACAAAACGGAGATTTCTCATAAAATTCAACCAGGTTCGATTTCCCCTAGATTTCATACATAAGTTTCAAATCAGAAATATGTCAACAAACTAACTAAACAAACAAACTAAACTAGGCAACATCTAAGCATCCACGCTAAATCATCAACCTGTTACATACGTTAAAATACAAATCAATACAATTAACTAAAGGTGAGCATACGAGTTTTGTAATACTAGCATAAAAGAGAAACCGTTCGTGAAATAATCTAACTACATATCATGATACATCAAAACATTTCACACAGATTAACATAGGCTTATTTCTCATGCTAACTACCGTAAGAAGGCATGCGCGTCCATCCTAACTTGACCCCGTCGGGTGTAAGCCACACTATAGTACCATACTAGCTAAGGAGGCAAGTTAACGAAAATAAGTCTATTCACATGTTTCTAGCATCACGTATAGAGCATATATAATCAAATTAGTCGCATGTGATAAACAGTTTGATTTGTGAAGTGATTTTGATATAGAAACGTATGTAACACCCAAAAAGTGCGTTTAAGCGAAAATGGGTCAAGTATACTCATTGTGGGTGCGTTTTAGTTAGCTTAGAGATTCTGAGGGGAGTCGAGAAGAGCGCCAGATCAGCCTGCATACGAACAGAAGTGCATCAGTCTTTCGAAAAGCCGAAACGGTGAACTTTGAGTTGGGCAGTAGCCAAGTTCGGGCGAACTTGTGTGTAAACACACAAGTTCGAGCGAACTTGTATGAATTTGGTAAGATTAGAGCCAAGTTCGGTCGAACTTGATGAGTTTCCTAAGAAACTTGTCAAGTTCGGGCGAACTTGTAGGAAAACCTTACTAAAGGCAAGTTCGTCGAACTTGTATGGTTTCCTAAGAACCAGGCAAGTTCGGGCGAACTTGCAAGAAATTTGGTGAAGAAACACTCAAGTTCGGTCGAACTTAAAAATGGTACAAGTCGGTCGACTTGACTGGTGAGCGGTGATTCTCGAGCGAACTTGATGTTTTCGGGTCCAAAATCTTGCGTTTTTTAGTCATTTGCTGAGGAAATCGAGTGTTCATCCCTCCAACTCTGTGCTATGAGCAAACTTAGGTCGGGGAGGTCTTAGAGCTGTTTTAGCCGTTTTACAAAAGCGTGGGCTAATCCGGGCGAACTCGGTGTTCGTTCGGATTAGTCCGGCTTGTGTAAACCGACATAAACGTCCTTGTGCTTCCAGATCTGGGATCTTGAATGATAGATGCTTCGTTTCATACCGGAAAATGAACAAAACATCATCAAAAGTTCATATCTTTGTAGAAATCGTGGTTTCAAAGGTTTCTCAGATCTATCACTTACAAGCCGAGATCTTGCAGATCTCGTGTTTAGGAAGCCTCTACTATCACCAAACGAACTCGTATTGTGTAGACCTAAGCTTAAAACAGAAGTTTTTGGAGAAAAAGATGAAGATTTTCGTAAAAGAATGAGTTTTAATGAAAACGAAGGCTATGCCTTGTGCCAAAATCGTTGTAAACGTTTTAAACGTTGTTGAACACCATTGTAGTCGAAATCGGGTTGATTCTTACTTAGAACACGAAGGTTTCGGGTCTTGAGAGCTCTGGGCGAACTTGCAGCAAGTTCAAATGAGAGAACAGAGCTTGGTATTTATAGGAGAAGGCAAAATAAGGGCTGGTGGAGACCAAGTTCGGCCGAACTTGCATGAAATTCATGCAAGTTCGCACGAACTTGTATGAAGTTGAGGGGATAATGGAAGAGAACCAAGTTCGGCCGAACTTGCTGAGTCCCTAGAGGCTCAGGTAAGTTCGAGCAACTTAGTGGAGGCAAGGGAGAACTGAGCTTGGCCAGTCAAGTTCGGCCGAACTTGGTATCACCAAGTTCGAGCGAACTTGACCCAAAAGCTGGGTTTTCCTCGTTCATTTCGCATTAAGGGTTCGTTATAATTAGTTATATTAAGCGTTAAATTAAAGCGTTAAGCGTTATAATTGATATAATAGCGTGATTTAGCGATTCGAGAGTCGAGAGCGATGCGATAGCGAGCGTAATCATAACCACAAACACATATAACACATAAATAACATATAACCACATAAACAACTGCGATTTGCGATGCGATGAGATTAGCGATGCGATTTAATAAGTGATTAGATGCGATAATAACGTACAACACCATAAGTAGTTAACATAAACTTTATTATTAACAGAATCTCGGGATTACAAAGGTAGATAAACAGGAAAACAAAATGAAAGATAACAATCGAATTTTCGAGTTGTTACAGATTCAACACTTTGACACCTTCAAGAAGGGGCAAAAAGGCCGCCCAGCAACAAGGAAGGGGCAAGAATATGCTGGAGATATGTGGCAACATTGGAAGTTTCTTTCGCATGGGATTATTTGAACTTTATTTTTTTCTATATCTAATTGGTAGCATTATCTTAATTGATAACATGTATGCTAAATAAAATTCCATTACGCCTTCATAAAGTTTAACTCAGGTGTAGATCTTGGATCTACAGAAGAAGCTATTATCGATGCAATCCATTGAGCAACAGGTTCAAGCACTTTGTTCACAAATTCAGCAATCGAACATGAGGACAGGCCAATAAAGAGCTTCAAATGAAGGTAAAAAGATAAATGATGTACATATTGATGGAATTGAATCTTATTTGATCTAGCTAAGGGTTTAGTGACCATTCAAAGGCATCATTGGACAATATACATTCTAAATTGTTGAGCACTCTTTTGCCCTTAAAAAAGTGTGAGTAAGTTAAATCTACTTCAACGTTGCAAGAGATTAACTGTTATATAAATACCTTGCGCCTCGCGTACGTGATGCATGCACCTTTGCCTAGGCTTTGGGGACCCTATCACCTCAATGCGCCTCACTTTTTTTTTTGAAAAACCAAGATTTTAATCATTATGTTTCACTAAATAAACCATAACATTTACGTTAGCTCATACACTGATGGTACTTTAAGCAGCCTATAGTATAAAGATTAGTATAAAGACCAATTTGGGTAATCTTTTGTTATGGGTCGGAGAAGGTTGGGTTGGATCCTCCAGAAACACCTTATCCAAATTAATTTATGTCATTAAGTCTTATTCTTTTTAATCATTTTTATATAGGTCATTTTTAAGTCTTATTCTTCTTTTAATGGTTTTTTTTATTATAGGTCATTTCCGAATCTCTTAGGCAAAAACGACAACAGGGGAACAAAAGATATCACTAGGAGAGATATACGCTGAGTTGGTAAAAAAGGTTGGATAATGGTACTTTCACACTCACGCATCTTTATCTTTGATAGTTGTTTGTTGAAGAATTATTTTTAAGCAAGCCTTTCAACCATTTATAACATCATTATAATCAGTTCTTTGTAAAATTTTCTTTTGACTAATGAAGAACTTACATTCGTTTGATTATGTCGTGCAGCTCTTTGTAGTTTCATTGATGCCCCACCGTTTACCCTACAAAGGCTATGTGAGGTAATTGTGTTAATATTATTTGTGATGATGATTTGATCCCACTTGGTAAACTGCACGCTTGAATTTCTTATTAGCTTTTGGTTTTTTTTTTATACAGGTTCTTCTGGACGCACGAATCTTGATGCTAAATCTTTCAAAGCTTGCCCTGGCCTTAGAAAAGGTAATTTAATCGACACATTGTGAGTATGGGTCATGGTCCGGTTTTGGATTGAATCATTACCAAACTGGGCTTTATAGTACGAGTTTTGTGTCAGGTTTTAGTATTTTTCGTATTCTCGGTTTTGGATCCATCCCAGCTTTGTCCGATCCAATTGTATATCTTGGCCCATTTTCCTTTGTATATTACCTAAAGTTTTAATTTCATTTGATGCATAGCTTAACAACAGGTGGTGTTGCACCTGCTCTAGTAGTTTACAGTGATGTTTACATGCTTGAAGATAAGATGAAGTGACATACATTCCCCTTATATGTATGTTTCGCAATGACTATAAACAATAGTCAAGGACAATCTCTATCAAGAGTTGGATTGTATCTAAAATATCAAGTTTTCTCGCATCGTCAACTTTATGTTGCATTATCAAGAGTCAAAAGCAGAGCTGGTGTAAAGTTGTTTATACTAGATAAAGATGGGAATTGACGAATAAAACAACTAATGTGGTCTACAAGGAAGTTTTTTTCCGGGATTTGAATAATTTTGTTTTTTTTTTTTGTCTTCCAATGTATGTGTTTTCACATACTGATAAATTTGAACACAAATAATAGGTTTTTGGTTGAAGTCACGTTCAACGCGGCCATTAGCCTAGTGTATTTTATAAAAGAAACACCTTGAAAAGTCTTCATCAAGCAGCACACTTGTATTTCTCTGAAATACGCACGGACCCAATGCTTTCTGATTTGAACATATCTTTCAGCCACTGATTTTCGCACAAACCATACTTTCCGAGTAACTTCTCCCACCTACTTTCAAAGGTTTCGGGTTTGATGTACATGTTCCAAACGAGCTTGAGAAGCGCAGCCCTGACTTCAGTTTTATCCAATGCATCACCAGCTATCGGGAAACAAAAAAAGGTCACCAGTTTACACGCGGCAAAAGAGTACGTGTCCCATTAGAAGGTAGCTTCTTCATAATGCGGCACATGCAAAGGCGATGCTTCTACTCCGTTTGTTTCATGGCAGGGTCCTAATCAGTAAGGACCAACAGCAGCTGCTTGTTATGGGCTTCCAGAAACGCTTTCAACAATCAACAATATGGCTCAATAGACTCACTGAAAAACAACCCAGCTCCAAATTTCTTACAACATTTGTTGTTGTCAACGCCGTTGAAAGGCACAAAAACAAGATTGTACCTGCAACGAAATCAAAGAATACAAAAAGTAAAACAACGAAATGAAACTACGTATTTATAAGCAACACATGCAATCAAAAATGTGAAAGGTGTTATGTTTCATTGTTCATACTTGTTCATCTGGTATGTTACGTCGAAGGCAATTTGTCCCAAAGACTTCGTAGCTGAGTTTTGATATATTGTCGGCCCAAAACATGTGCCTCATCTCGCCTTTCTCCATAGCGTACTTGAATGAAAAGTTGGGCAGGGGCTTAATGCAGTCAGACAATTTACCAATCACAAGCTGCGCATTGCAAAGTTTCTAAAAGTGTATAATCACAACAAAACCTAATATTGCAAACAAACCATCATTTTGATGAAGGTTGCTCATGATGCTAGAATGATGCGGGAAGCTGGTGGGTTTCAGGGCACTACAAAATCATCCTGTCATATAATGAGAATGAAATCGAAGTTTAGATACGACCCTATCCTTTCAACTCTTCTTACCCAAGAGTTTATCCAGGAAACTAGATCGATTATTGCAAAGAACATGAGTGGTGCTCTCACATCTGCCCAGAAACAGTTGGACGGTAAACATTCTATGGTTATTGAGGCTCCCAAATCACTCGATTGCTGCAGTTGATGTTCTTCTCTAATTAGATGTATATGATCTGATGGTGTTCTTTGTTTTATTTGAGTAATCATGATCTGCGATTTTGATTTTGATTTGGTCAGTGAATCGATCTTAAAACTTAAAGTTTGTTTCTTGTTTTGTTCAGAACACTAGTTTTATGCCCTGCCCCATTGGCGTTAAGCCGAATACTTCTACTTTCATAACATGTACCGGTTACTTGTACATACTACTGATACCATGATCTCAAAAAAAAATTAGTCGAGTCAACCAATTAAAATAAATTACTACCATGGTTGTGCCAAAAAACTAAAAGTTTTGCATTTTGAATTACCGATTCCGTTTATTTCATTACGTAAATCAAAACTTTTTTTTAAGTTTGGACAATGTAAAAAAAACAAAGGGAAAACAGAAAAAAACGGCTTTATTAAATCTTTAGGACCACATAGAAAGTTACTTTAATAAATGTTGACGACTATATAGTAAGTTTCAAAGTTTAAGGGTAGTCACGTAAATTATGAAAGTTTAGGGTTCTAGTTAGACACTTCTAATTTACCAAAAACAAAAAAAAATAACACGACTTGCTTCGACCAGGATTCAAACCCACACCTGCTGATTTAAAACCCACATGCTTTTCCACCACACCACTTTCTTTACTTGTATTACAATTTGTTTCGGTTTATATATATAATAATGTTGTGTCGGGGAAGACAAAAAATTACTTTAGTGGGTGCCATGTGACACCCACCGGTTGGGCAGCCGCCCTTCTCAACTAATAATCATCCACTAATATTCTTGCCCAGTGTGATGTATATATATGAAAACAATAAAATTACTTTAGTGGGTGCCATGTGGAACCCACCAGCTGGGCGGTCACCCTTCTCCACCAATTATCATCCGCTACTATTCCCGCCATTGTTATCGTGTATATATAGGTAATTAGGGTTTATGTTTGGAATGTTTGGAATATCGTATATATATGAAAACAATAAAATTACTTTAGTGGGTGCCATGTGGAACCCACCAGCTGGGCGGTCGCCCTTCTCCACCAATTATCATCAGCTACTATTCCAGCCCATTGTTATCGTATATATAGGTAATTAGGGTTTATGTTTGGAATGTGGTTTCCATAAAAAAAGACAGAATATAAAAAGACTATAATAGCACTAAGAATTAACAAAAAAGATAAAGATACCCCTGTTGACTAAAGGTCAACAAACAAAAGGAAAGTTACTCCAATGACTCATCATGGTGCAACAAAGTGTCAACCATGGGGATTCAAAATGCAAAAAAAAAAAAAAACTAGGGGCTTATCATGCAATAACGTGTCTACCACACCGACTCAAGTTGCTATTTACTTTTTTTTTTTTCATTCTCGTGACGCGTCATAGTTTCTCGCTTTGGATAGGCGCCGCCGCCCATGTGTTATTGCTTCACGGAGTGTTCATTTTCCTTTAGTTTTTTAATCCAATGAAACTTCCTCTTTAAGCACTTCTTTGGCATCTTTTTCCATTTCTAGGATAAATAAACAAGCTACCTGAAGATAAAGTGCAGTTGACCATTCAGAATTTATCACCTGGGCTTGCATAGCATCTAGTAATGCTTCTTGTGCCTTATTTACCATCAATAACTCAAACAACGTCTTACATGTATTGTCGGGGACACCATGGTCCCACTCTCGATGATCTGCAAAATCCAAGATAAAATGATGTAAGAGGTTCTATGGCAATTGGGGCAACTTTTAAACTGTTTGGCTCGTTACAAATAAATATTACTTGAATCAACTCATTCATTCGTAAACATAAACATGTTTTTATGTAGGTGAGATTATATTACTTACATTTGTGTAGCATTCTATAGTAGTAGTGAAATCCTTGGCTCGAAAAGCCTCGTCTCCATGCTTCTTATTGTTTAATGTATCATGTAGCTGACTAGTCGCATCTGGAACGAAAATACAAAAAGTAATATAATAAGACGCATTATATGTAGTTTTATAAACTATTTTATGTCTGAAATAATACCTCATCTGCAAACCCCTCATCACCACTATATCCAATCCTTTCCAGTATCTCATGTATGCCGTTTAAATCCACTCTAAAACAAGCATTTCCAAGTGGTGACAGGTTCGATATTTGTATTGCAGGTGTTGGATCTTTACTAATTCCCAGCAATACACGGCATCAAAACAACGTGTAAAACACGAAGTAATGTTAGGAGGAATAATGCTTTTCATCATTGCATGATGATAAATCTCCTCTTCTTTGCGCTTTGCAAGTATTCTTCTAACATTGATTTTCAAGAGCAGCAGCCTCATCAACTAATTCTGGTCCTCAATCTCAGCCATTAGAGCCACATCAGTCTTCTTGCCAATATAATTGTTCCAGTCAAAACCCTCATCTTCATTTGAAACAACAAGAGCTTTCTTGTTGTTGTTGAATTATCTGTAACTTCAACTTGGGTTTTTCTCGGAAATGGCTTGTATTGCAATGCCTTCTTGTAGTAATCATTTCCATTACCAAAAGAACTTTGGTTGCCATTAGCTTCTGGATTTTTGCACTCTCGTTTAAAATGCCCCTTTTGTCGGCATCTGAAACAAGTTACCTTCGTTTTATCAAAACCAAGCTTGTTGCTTCGAATTACCAATATCTTTTCTAGTGAGTGCCACAAATTTATTCACCCTTCGAATGATCGAAGCTAAACTCCATTTAATGTCCATCAGCTCTAGCTCTCCTTCGTCTACTTGATCGTAATCCTCTGCAGTCATCTCTGGATTACCAATCTTGCCAGCGACTAAACTCTCGTACGATTCAAGCACAGTGGCGAGAAGTGTCATATGTTGTTTTGCCACTTGCTCAGAGAAAACATTGTTTAGGTTAACCGCAATGTTGCATCGGAAAACATTCGGATCAGAACTTGAATTATTATTCTGATTTGTATTCTGATTCGACTGATTTTGGAATGGAGAGTTTGAATTGTTGCTTGACTGAGCTGCACTCGAAGGACTCTGATCATAGTTCGGATATGATTGAGTATTGCTCTGTGACGAATATTCGAGGAATTTATATTCGCACTGAATGCTGTTTGGATTTTCGGACTAGTAATTTCTTGAGTTCCACTCTTGTAATAAAGTCCAATGCCTTGAACAACGTTAGCATTCTTTGATTTAGCAATCTTCAATAATTCCATCTCGTGCCCTTCCAGCTTGTCGATGAAAGTAGAAAGCTTGAAAAATTCCCAGCTTGGACTTTCTTTCAACACCATTAAGTACGTTGTCCATTCTCCTTCAGGAAGCGCATCGGCTAGTTTATCGATGTACTCTGGATCTGTCTTAAGAAGATCATGTCTTCTCATTTGAACTTTCAAGACAGAACCTTTCAATCATCTGTTTCATCGTCTGCCTTTCAACATCGTAAATATGTCAAATTCCTTCATGATTAGAGCATTCTTGCTCCTAATCATTTCAGCACTCCCCAAATACTTAGCACCCAACGACTTCCACAAATCTTGTGTCGTTTTGTATTGTGGCAGTAAGATCAAATGTCTTCTTTCACAGATTGCTGAATTAGACTGATCATTTTTTTCAACAACATATGCGTCCTTTTGTTGAGTTGAAAACTTTTCCAATCCAATTTCATTATCATGTTCGTCTTTCGGCCATGTATATCTGGTTTCCACTGCAACCCAGCTAAAAAAGAAATTTGCCTGAACCCAGTTTGTAAATTTCTATTTCCAACCCTCGTATTTGTCCATGCTCATCAACTTGGGCGGCTTCATAGATGTCCCCATTTCATTGTCCAGATTCGTCTGGGTTGAACCTAGAAGCAACTGCTGATAAAAACGCGTTGTGGAAACTTTGATCCATTTTGGAAAACAAAAGATTTTGACTGAAAACACTTAACAAACACTTGAAAAATTGATTAGTACACTGACAAGTTCGGTTGAACTTATGCAGTATACAAACACATTGACTTTATGACAAGTTCGGGCGAACTTGTGCAGTAAACAAACAGATTGACTTTATGACAAGTTCGGGCGAACTTGTATAAGGTTTTTCAAAAAATTTCACGTTGAACCAAGTTCAGGCGAACTTGTAAAATTTTTGAGAAAAAAATCAGCTTTTAAGCAAGTTCGGGCGAACTTGCAACACAATTTTCAGTAAACTTTTGATCAAGTTCGGGTGAACTTGATGAAAATTCAGTGAAAATCTTCAAAAATCAACCGAGTTCGGGAGAACTTGATGTTTAACAGCGAACAAACTTGCGCAAATTTTCATGGTTTTTTGCAAAATTGGACGTGAATTCATTTGAATTTGATTATGAAACTTTCCAGGGTTTATATTTAGGTGTTTTCACACAACATATTCAAAATTGAACAGTTTTCACCGTGAATTCATGTTTTTCTTGAAAAAGTTAAGGAAAAATGGTAGAAATGAGTAGAAATTGAGAGTTTCTTGTGTTGATCTCTGCAAATTAGGTATCCATTGCTCTGATACCACTTGATAGGACCGTCCTCCGATAGCTAAGGAACCTAATTTGTTTCTAATGTACGTTTAAGCGGAAATTAAGCGACATGCTGATCATTAACACAAGATTACACGTTAAATCGTCAGTTTATTGATAGAATTTCAGTTACATTCAGTCCCGAA
Organism: Scalesia atractyloides; assembly: GCA_947069175.1. Lineage (NCBI taxonomy): Eukaryota > Viridiplantae > Streptophyta > Magnoliopsida > Asterales > Asteraceae > Scalesia > Scalesia atractyloides. The sequence continues at coordinate 93,625,421 of CAMTDV010000025.1, forward strand.
ACTGACAGAGCTTCGCCGTCGATGTCGCAAAGTTCTTACAATGCTAGACCCCAAGACATCTATATATAGACATGCAAGTTCGGCCTAAATGTGTCATACCAGGTCAAGTTCGGGCGAACTTGCCTGGTCACACATCAAGTTCGGCCGAACTTGATGTTACCATAACATAAATACAATATCAAATCTAGCTCATTCTAAACAGACTCGATCCAAGACCTAGACAATAGACATATGTATCAACAAGAACTGCGAGAACTCTTATCATACAATAAAATTATTTTAGCACATCACCTATATTCAAATTAAATCAATAGGGTAATTTAGTCTTTTACTCCCGATGTCACATCATTTCTCTCTCTTTTTCTTTTCAAAAGTCACATCCATGATCAATTAACCTAAATAATAATAATAATACTAACAATAACATCTACGACAACAGTTAACATCATTTAAAAAATTTTAGAAAATGTTTGCATATGTATAAATATTCGACAACGTGCTTTAAAAAACATAATGTGTAAAATAGTTTATTTATTTTTTATTTTGTTGTGTAAAAAAATTTACGGTTGATGTGAGTTTTTTAGAATGGAGGCATCTTTCGCGCCGACGTAAAACATCAAACGAAAAAAAAAAACGTATTTACGCAATACATCTGTAACATTTGTATAAATCGGGTCTCCAAAACCCGCTCCGTTTTGTAATCAAATACCAAGTTATGAAATGACATTAAGTATTTATGAGTATTTTGAGTTTAAACGTTACATAATTAATATATAAACTAAACTATAAAAATTATATTTGATAAAAAGTTAAAATAAAATAAATAAAAAATATTTGGAGCTGACCGGACTCGAACCCGGGTCAACTGCATACAACAACTTATCTTTTCGTCTCCAAACCACTCCGCCACCAATTGTTTTCTGTTGATATTAGGAAAACAATTGAGTTTTATACGCAAACACGAATTAACGGATAGTGATAGCTGAATAACGGAAATCGGCAAATTGAACGCTGAATCTTTTCGACTTCGTTTGTCTAGCTCATAACCGATGAATATCGGTTTCCAATTAAGTCCTAATTGATTGAACTTAAAGTTCTCATCACTTTCGGTATTTGTAACTGAAAATGTACCAATCTCTGATTTAATCCAAGTCCTGATCATTTGCGCGTTTCATAACTACCACATCAACACTCAATTTCATTTTCGTCAAGACTCTGAGCCGTAAAACCTTCTAAAATCGATCGCCGGAAATTTTCTGCAACTCACCGGAAAACCGGGACTTGCATTTTCACGGTAAATTCTTCGACTCTTTTTGTTTAAATCATGTGATTAGTCAATCTCTAACACAATTCCATCATCAGAACCAATCTTAGCCAACACTTATCGGAAATCCCATTTTCGCCGGAAAGTTCCTGAAATTGCCGGAGTTTCGCTGTGAAAGGGTAAGACATCCTACACTTCATTTAAACCTTGTTTAGATGATTTAACTCTATAAATAATCGACCCACACCGTTAATTGTTCCAACAGTCGGAGCTCAATTTCTGCACCGACAAAACTCTCGCCGGATTCCTGTGTTTATCTCCAATCGGTAAATCCTGTTCTTTAAACTTTTTCCATTCCTTAATATTGAATTACTGATAGTGTTTAAGTCGCAAAATCCAATCTTAACCAGTTGGAATGCGCTGACAGTTTATACGACGAAGAAGATGAACTTATTTCAGAACATAAGAGTAATTAAAATTCGGTTTATAAACGGGTTAGACACACAGTCCAGCGGTGGACTGTGTGCACATTTTATAATCACGTCGCGAGTTCGATCCTTACTACACACACTCTGCGTAATAAACATTCCTTTTTATTCATAAACTAACGGGTTGAAACGAGTAGTTGTTAAGTATAATATAAATCAAGAATATAACCGGGTTAGACACACAGTCCAGCGGTGGACTGTGTGCAAAACAAATTACACGTCGCGCGATCGAGTCCCGTCCCAAACACCGGTTCAATGAGATTAAAACGTTTTGCAAAATAAAGGAATTTTCGGTAAATTCGAATAAGTGTATAAATATAATAAGAACTGGATTTCTAACGGGTTAGTCACGTAGCTCAGTTGGTAGAGCTACGTGCGCGTGAACGGAAGGTCACCGGTTCGAATCCCGCACGGCGCAAGTATTACCGCTGACCGAACCGGTCAACGGTCAACGGTCAAACAGTAGAAAAAAATATTTTTTTTTAAAATATTTATTTGTTTAATTTAAATTAAAAATCAATTAAAAATACTTAAAAATAACATTTTTAAGGATAGAAAATAGCCATAAACTCACAAAAATATATCTAAAAATCCCATTAAAATCTTTAATAAAATCCATCCATTTAATATATTTTTCCCATTATTATTTAGGTCAGTGATTCCTCGTTGACTCGCTTCGTCTAAATCGTGCGCATCTCACCAACTCAAATCCAACGCACCCAATGTGAGTGAACCCTTCAAATTCCCCGTTTTAATCACATTTTTTGGGGTGTATCATGTGTCTTGTTCATTTACTTATTATAAATAAGTTATTGTGCATATATCATATCATGACATGTGTGTTAGTTGTTGCTGATAAGTAGTTATTATTGTTTACAAATTATTATTTCAGTACATGCAATTGCTGAGGCCGTAGCTCCCCATCCCTCGAGGTTGAGTTTGATCCCCATTTTATTATGCGGTTGATCAGGGCGTGCCCGCATGATCGGCTCCGTTTAATTGAGCCTTGATCGGTCATTTTATTTACATTTCAATACATGCAATACGCTCGGCTCCGTTTGATTGAGCCTTGAGTGCACAGTTCAATTTACATTTTCAGTTCATGCAATACGCTCGGCTCCGTTTGATTGAGCCTTGAGCGCACAGTTCAATTTACATTTTTAGTTCATGCAATACGATCGGCTCCGTTTGATTGAGCCTTGATCTCACAGTTCATTTATGTTAATTATCATATGATGTTGGTATGTTCATGTATGCTATCGATTGTTAATGTATGTTATAATTGTAACTGATGTTGCCATTGCTTGATTTCATACATATGCTCTTTTATGATTATGCACAATATTTTATTGATAAACTAACCAGAAAAATCATTATTAAATGTTTATCTATAAGGTTCACTCGCCAACTTATGTTGACCCAAAAACCTCCCATTTTACACATGATACAGGTGAACCAGCAGCAGCTAGGAACACGTAGGACCTGGATTAGAAGAAATAAAACGATTTAGTATTTGGATGTTTGAGAAATGTAACTTTGACTTCATTTAATTATGAAACATAATAGTAAAGGTCATGTGCTTTGGTGATAACCCAATTATGCCCCGACTCTTATTTCCGCTGCGGGTCGGGGTGTGACAACATCACTGTGTAAAAAAATAAACAAAAACATTTACGTTCAATAAAGACAACACGCGTAAACAAACATTCGACAACATGCGTTAAAAAACGTAACGTGTAAAATAGTTTTTTTTATTTTTTTATTTTGTTGTGTAAAGACATTTACGGTTGGTGTGAGTTTTTAGAAGGGAGGCACCTTTCGCGTCGACGTAAAACATCAAACGTAAAAAAAACGTTTTTACGCAATACACCACTATGTAAAAAAATAAACAAAAAACATTTACGTTCAATAATGACAACGCACGTAAAAAACATTCGACAACGTGCGTTAAAAACGTAACGCGTAAAATAGTTATTTTATTTTTTATTTTGTTGTGTAAAACAATTTACGGTTGGTGTGAATTTTGTAGAGTATGGAGATGCAAACTATCATTTACTAACGACGACTTCACTTTATTTATTTTAGTTTATTTTTTTTAATTTTCTCGTGATTTATTTGCAATGTAAACATTTACCTCAATTTTTTAAATTTTTAATTAAATAAAAATCTTATTAATTAAAGCACAATCATTAATGAGACCAATTATTAATGGTCATAGTAAAAAAATCAATTAGCTCTTATCTCACTAAAAACAAAAATCTCATTAATTAAACCACAATCATTACTCTGCTTTATTGTCTTTTAATCACATCCATCAGAACAAATTTGATCAATGGTTAATATTGGTTCAACGGTTCTCGCAACTCAAGGTGATTCTCATTTTACCCAATCCATATATATATATATATATATATATATATATATAAAGTATATCGTACCATATGTATTAATTTACGCTGCGTACGTGATGACAAAGTCACACGTTATGTTACAAAATAATGAAAATCGCATGTACAAGATTTTGTTGAAATCGCATCTGATAATGGAAAATGGGAATTCGCATGTTCATAAATAGCTCTAAAATAACATGTAAAAACAAAATTTGAAATCGCATGTGATAAAGGAAAAGGGAATTCACATGTTATAAACCCAATTCGCATGTTGATAATGCATCGTGTATGTAACGTACGTTAAGACATTTTGTACGTTAACCAGCCTATATATATAGGATAAGGATCATTTCAGAACTCTAAATATTTGCAGAACTTACAGAACTCCTAATAAATAATCATTCTACTAATATATTTTTACATTTAATATTGTTTAAGGGTGTTTTTTTTTATTATTTATTATGATTCCATGTGTGTTAAGAATAGTTTTATCATTTTTTCAAATGTAATTCAATAATTACATATACGTAAATTGGTTCATTTACACATATGTAAACTAGTTCCTTACACATATGTAAATTAGTTATTACACATAAAAAATTTGGTTTTTCATATATGTAATCATAATAATACATATAATATATATCCTTAAATAATGTTAAATATAAAAATATATAAATAAATTAATTGTTTATTAGTGGTTCTGAAAGTTCTGTAATTTAATATACACAAACATAAACAATGAGTATCCCCGGGATCCCCCTTAGGAAGTCTTGTTGATTGAGACGAAAGCAAAAACATTGAAGATAAATGAAGTAGAAAACTCATTTTATGAAATTCAACATATATTACAAGCTCGAAAGAGTACACATTCTACTTCTCTCTTTAGAAAATCTAGACACACATAGTTTCTAAGCTCTCAAATGCTTACATCTCATACTTAAATGAAATGTTACGGTGTATCGAGAGATTTTCGGTGAACAAACTAACTATCTCTGACAGCTTGGATGCTATGATGCACGGAAACGCCTATGACCTGCCGTCTCCCGTCCCGGGGACTGCTAGGGGACGGAAACGGCACGGGGACGGCCGGGAAACGTCCCCGGCTTGTTGGAGACGGCCTGGAAACGCGCTGCGGATGGGGACGGGGTTTGGGGACGTGCAGGAAACGTTTCCCTGAAGTTTCGGTTTATTTTTTTTGGTTTTTATACTGATTAAAGTTCTAACGGTGAAGTTTATTGATGCTTTGACCCATCAATTATCGTCCTAGTTAAAAGAAAGCAGAAGAGAAGAAGGTATTGTGAGTGTTACCTGATTCTCCGGTGGTGGGTGACGGTAGTTCAATGAGGGTGCTGGCCGGTAAAAGGTATTTTTCCTTTAATTACCGTTTCGGCCTCAAACGCATCGAAGGAGTTGAAAAAGATTGAAGAAGACCGTGCTGAGAAGACCAGCAGAGGGGGGAGATGACGTAAGCAAAGGAAAAATAGAGCTTCAGTGGAGCCCTTGTGAACGTCAACAAACCTGCCGACATAAAATCAGGTCGTCTTCTCCGTTAACGCCGTTAGAGAGAGAGAGAGTGGGTGGGTGTTTTGCCTACTTACTATGTATCAATCGGTAAAAGGGTCTAGCTTACATTATCTTTTATATATATTTGTTTTTTATATGTTTTTATTCCCGTACCCGTCCCGTCCCCGCTTCTTAAATTTTTTAGTTTTGCCGTTTCCCGTGACCGTCCCCGTACCCGTACCCCGTTCCCGTACCCGTCCCAGTGCAACATAGCTTGGATGACTACTCATTTTGGGGATGTCGTACCTACCGTCAAGGTTAAACACATAATTGGGGAGCACATTGCGCCTCCTTCGGGCAACAATGTACTTCTATAGTATTTCTTCAAACTTTGTGAGCTGGAAAACACAAAAAGATGCCTGCAAAGATAGCCAATTCAAGTCTAGCCCGGCATGAATAGGTGGTAGACCAGTCAACGGATCAACTTTCACCTGCAAGACGCAAAAAACATAAAGGTGTGCGAGGTCAGAACTAAAAGGTGCGTTGTGTAAAAAGAATAAAAAATAATAATACGAGATCGGCTAACCGTGAAATCATTAACTACATCTGTCCTCTTGTCGAGGTGTTTCACGGTGTAGACAGTGAGACCATCAACTCCTTCGAACCTGGTTACATAACAAAACAGTAGCCCTTCTGAATCTCCTTCCGCGCATGATTTATAATTGTTGGTGAATAGAAGTAACAACACTGGCGTTCGATCGACAAATCGGTTATCAAATAAAGTGTACGCTCAACGCTGTTGAAGGCAACCACACGCTGGCGGTACCTCTAGTTATCCATTGACGCATCGAAGCGCAACAGAAACTGCACCAGCGTGTTCCCCAGTGTGGAATTAACCATGAAACGTCTTCATCAAGCAGCACATTTGTATTTCTCTGAAATACGCAGGGACCCAATGCTCTCTGATTTGAACATATCCTTCAGCCATTGATTTTCGCACAAACCGTTCTTCACGAGTAACTTCTCCCACCGACTTTCAAAGGTTTCGAGTTTGATGTACACGTTCCAAACGAGTTTGTGAAGTGCAACCCTGACTTCAGTATTATCCAATGCATCACCAGCTAGCTGGGAAACAAAAAAAGGTCACCAGTTTACACGCGGCAAACGTGTTGTACCTTAGAAGGTAGCTTTTTCATAATGTGCCACATGCAAAGGTGATGCTTCGACGCGGTGAACACAAGAGATATGGCGTGTTTCATGGCAGGGTCCTAATCAGTAAGGACCAACAGCAGCTGCTTGTTGGGCTTCCCGAACGCTTTCAACAATCAACAATTTGACTCAATAGACTCACGGAAAAGCAACCCAGCTCCGAATGTCTTACAACGTTTGTTGTTGTCAACGTCGTTGAAAGGCACAAAAACAAGATTGTACCTGCGCGTGGACCATTAAACGAAATCAACGAATACAAAAAGTAAAACAACGGAATGAAATTACGTATTTATGCAACACAGGCAATAAAAAATGTGAAAGGTGTTATGTTTCATTGTTCTTACCTGTTCATCCGGTATGTTACGTCGAAGGCAATTATGTCCCAAAGACTTGGTAGCAGAGTTTGATATATTGTTGTCGACCCAAATCATGTGCCTCATCTCGCCTTTCTCCACAGCGTACTTGAAAGAAGAGTTGGTAGGTGCTTAACGCAGTCAGACAGTTTATCAGTCACAAGCTGCGCATTGTGGTCGCCAATGAAGAGATGAACATTACGCGCAAAGTTTTTATAGTCTGACGGCATTCCCTTCACATTATGGTGCCCTCTCTTAAAGGACTAAAAGTGTAAACTCGAAAGTTCTTCTTCTTCATTATATGTCTTCATCCTTAGTTATATTGCTTCAGACCGATGTTAGTTTTGTGCATCATGCGGCTTCTCCTAAAGCCCAATCAAGATTTGCAACTGGCCTACATCATATCGATGAAGGTTGCTCATGATGCTAGACTGATGCGGGAAGCTGGTGGGTTTCAGGGCACTACAAAATCATCATGTCATATAAAGAGAACGAAATCGAAGGTTAGATACGACCCTATCCTTTCAAATCTTCGTACCCAAGAGTTTATCCAGGAAACTGGATCAATTATGGCAAAGAACATGAGTGGTGCTCTAAAATCTGCCCAGAAACAGTTGGACAGTAAACAATCTATGGTTATTGAGGCTCCCAATGTTGGTTACAGGCCCCACTAACACACACTAAAAACACAACTCACGAACCAAAGAAAAATATTATGCTCAATACTTTCTACTGGAGTTCGGAGCCTCATCCAACCCGTAACAAACCCGACATTGACTCGATAAATCAAGATTATTCCCAACACCCAATCACTCGATTGCTGCAGTTGATGTTCTTCTCTAATCAGATGTACATGATCTGATGGTGTTCTTTGTATTATTTGAGTAATCATGATCTGCGATTTTGATTTTGATTTGGTCGGTGAATCGATCTTAAAACATAAAGTTTGTTTCTTGTTTTGTTAGAACACTATTTTTATGCCCTGCCTGCGTTGGCGTTAAGCTGAATACTTCTCACTTTCATAACATGTACGCTTGTGTTTCGGTTACTTGAACCTACTAGTATATTACTCATACCACGATCTCAAAAAAAATTACATCGAGTCAACCAATTACAATAAATCACTACCATGGTTGTGCCAAAAACTAAAACTTTTGCATTTTGAATTACCGATTCGGTTCATTACGGTAAATCAAAACTTTTTTTAAGTTTGGGCAATGTAAAAAAAACAAAGGGAAAAAAGGAAAAAAAAAAAAAAGGCTTTATTAAATCTTTAGGACTATATAGAAAGTTACTTTATTAAATGTTTACGACTATATAGTAAGTTTCAAAGTTTAAGGGTAGTCACGTAAATTATGAAAGTTTAGGGTTCTAGTTAGACACTTCTAATTTACCAAAAAAAACAATTAAATAAATAATACGACTTGCTTCAACCGGTAATCAAACCCATGTCTGCTGATTTAAACCCCACATGTTTTTCCACCACACCACTTTCTTTACTTGTGTTACGATCTGTTTCAGTGTGTATACATAATAATGTTGCGTCGGGGTAAACAAAAAAAATACTTTAGTCGGTGCCATGTGGCACCCACCGGTTGGGTGGCCACCCTTCTCCACAATAATCATCCGCTACTATTCCTGACCATTGTGATCGTATATATAGGTAATTAGGGTTTATGTTTGGAATGTGGGTTCGATTAAAAAAACAGAATATAAAAAGACTATAATACCCCTAAGAATTAAAAAAAAAAAAACAAAGATACCCCTATTGACTAACGGTCAAAACGGAAAGTTACTCTAAGGACTCATGTTGCAACAAAGTGTCAACCATGGGGATTCAAAATGCAAAAAAAAAAAAGAAGAAAAGAAAAAAAACTAGGGGCTTATCATGCAAAAACGTGTCAACTACACGGACTCAAGTTGCTATTTAATCTTTTTATTCTCGCGACGGGTCATAGTTTCCGGCTTTGGATAGGCGCCGCGCATGTGTTATTGCTTCACGGAGTGTTCACTTTCCTTTTGTTTTTGAGTCCAATGAAACTGCCTCTATAAGCACTTCTTTGGCATCTTTTTCTATCTCTAGGATAAATAAACAAGCTGCCTGAAGATAAAGTGCAGTTGACCATTCGGGATGTATCACCTGGGCTTGCATAGCATCTCGTAATGCTTCGTTTTCCTTGTTTATCATCAAATAACTCAAACTACGCCTTACATGTATTGTCGAGGACACCATGGTCCCACTCTCGATGATCTGCAAAATCCAAGATAAAATGATGTAAGAGGTTTTATGGCAATTGGGGGGACTTTTAAACTGTTTGGCCCTTTACAAATAATTATTACTTGAATCAACTCATTCATTTGTAAACATAAACTTGTTTTTTTTTGTAGGTGAGATTATATTACTAACATTTGTGTAGCATTCTATAGCAGTAGTGAAATCCTTGGCACGAAAAGCCTCGTCTCCATGCTTCATACTGTTTAATCTATCATCTAGCTGACTAGTCTGCATCTGGAACAAAAATACAAAAAGTTATATAATAAGACGCATTATATCTAGTTTTACAAACTATTTTATGTCTGAAATAGTACCTCATCTGCAAACCCCTCATCGCCACTATATCCAATCCTTTCTAGTATCTCATGTATGCCGTTTAAATCCACTCTAAAACAAGCATTTCCAAGTGGTGACAGGTTCGATGTTCGTATTGCAGCTGTTGGATCTTTACCAATTCCCAGCAATACACGGGATGAAACCTGTTTTATAACTATATTAATATTCATATAAGAGAACTCGATCCTAAAATTCTTTATGGGTCATTATTTGTGTTAGTAGTATTTTAACTTTATTATTGTACAATACATGAAAGGAGTAATGGATGCATATGCCTCTGTTTGTTTCTGAAGAGGAGTAAGCAAAGCGACAACCGAAGTGGCATTGGGCCTCTGTTGAGGTTCAGTATGCAAACAATGTGATACGATTCTTAACAATTCAGTTGCATCATCATTTGAGAAATGGCCCTCTAAATATGAATCTGTTAGTGTCTGAAAGTTCTTCCCTTCTATCAAATGAAGGGCCTGCAACCATTAAGTGTTTAAAATCATGGCTTGGTTTTTATCCTGCTATTGAAAGCTTTAGGGGGTGTTTGGACAAGACAGACAATGATGTAAAAATATAAGGATAGGATAATTAGATATTGAGATGTTGGAATCTATCAGATTATAATTTGTGTAACTGAAATATATATGTCCCTTAGAAGAAGACATGAAAAGTTATCTTTAGATACTTAGTTTTGTTGCTAGATGTATGAAACTGACTGTCTAAAACTGATTATTTAACTCTAAATGCTCAGAAGCAGAATTTCTTTAAGAAAATGTATAATACTGATTGAAATACTAGTTTCTAATACGCAAATAAAAACTCAAATGAACTTACGCAGTTGGGGGGATATGTTTTCCGCTCAGAAGATCAAGTAGTACGGTACGAAAGTCGTAAATTACACCTTCTGCTGTCACTCTAATACCTGCCAAACAAGAAAATTAGCATAAGTTAACTTTTCCTACAAACGTCATTGGATTATCTACTTTTTCTATGACCATTTGTTATACCTGCTCTAAAAAATTCTGGGGGGATGAAAGCTAAGTCCATTGCATAGTTTGTTCCTTCTCGTCTATTATTCGTTACAAGGCCAAAAGACGAGAGCCTTGGATTGCATTCCTACCAGATACAATAATAAGATCACAGGATAGATAGAACATAAAACAAACTACAAATTCTATAGTAATTGTAATAGAGGTTGAAATTATGGCTCATGTACTTGTAAATGGGTAGTATTGGGTTATCCTATATCTTAAATAGGTCAAACAAAAAATTTAGTAAAAAGAGAACAACTCAAACGGGTTAAATTTGCCAAAGTCTATTTTTAGTGCACACAACCTTCTAAATTGCTTTATTTAAAGATTTTGATTATTATTTTGAATAATACTGTTTTTTTTGTAATCACAAATAGCATAATAAATACTTCTAAATTTTAAAAAAGGACAAAGAAAGAGTCAGACGGATCAACTCAACCTACCTGATCCGTCAATCTTGCCACCTATAATGCATAATCACCTGATCAAACAAGACTCTTGACGCATCAAGGTCATAGTACAGAGGTCGCCCTTTGCAGCTGCAGTATTCTAGTGCTTGTGCTAAATAAAGAGCTACCCGTAGCCGCATTGCCCATTTTAATGGTTGGCTTTCCCCTAAATTAAGTTAAACATGATACTTAATTATACCTTGTGAAGGTTTGCAATGAAAATTAATAAACAACTCACAATGAAACAGATGTTTGGATAGTGTTTCATGAGGCATGTACTCTGCCACTAGCAATCTTTCATTTCCTTCATAGCAACATCCCAACAAGTTTGCTAATCTTGGGCTCCTAAGTTGTCCAACAGCTTTTGCTTCATCCTATAAGTTAATTAACACCATTATTAATTAACTAATCCATGGATTGGGGGGATGCCCGGACTCGAGACGCCCCATATCCGGATATTGCATTTTTTAGGAAACAATCTCATCTCATGGTCCTCTAAGCGCCAAGCTAGAATCTCTCGATCCAGCGCTAGATCCGAATACCGTGGGGTAGCTAATACGGTTGCTGAAACTTCTTGGATCAGAAATTTACTAGTTGAACTAGCAGTTCCTTTCAGTAAGGATCAGAAATTTACTTGTTGAACTAGCAGTTCCTTTCAATAAGCTAGTGTTATATATATTAACAACATATCTGCAGTTTATCTCTCTGGAACCCAGTACAACACCAACGTACCAAACACGTTAAAATTGACACATACTTTGTTAGAGAAAAGGTACGCACCGGGTCTCTTCGTGCGTTCTACATGTCCCGGCCAATTATCAGTATTCAGATATTTTTACTAAGGGGCTGCCCCGTCCTCTATTTCTTAAGTTCAAATCCAGCCTTTTCGTTCGTCCTTCTACCACTAAGACTATGGGGGTGTCTTTGTCAATGCACATATCTCGAAATTATTATTGTAAATTCTGTATATCTCTAATTGATTACTTTGTTAGAGTAGACTATGCTTTCCTAGTTCAGCTTATTTGTGTTGTTATTTATTGTTTTCCTAGTTCAGCTCATTTGTATTGTTATTTATTGCCTCTTTCTAGTTAAAATCGATGAGGAATTCTATATGATTATAGCTTAACCTTCCAAATCAACAAAAACTTTAAAAGGAGCCACCAAGGTATTAGCACTACCAGATCTGAACCTCTGCCCCCACAAACCATCATTGGTGAGAAAATGTAAAACACGATCTTTAGATAAGACACAAACAGATCTAAGAAAAATGGTATAGTTTTCAAATTTCCGATTTACCAAAAATCCATGTTTCACATAAAACAAAGGGCTTTTTGTTTGTGATTTTTCCGTAGATATATTTAAGACAAACTGAAACGTTAATATCTACAAAGACATGGATATTAGGTGAAATACCAAGAACTGTCGAGTATCAGGCCAAGCGGGTCCGATGACCGCTTAACCGCTATCAAGCGACCATCATCTTCAAGCTGTCCCTTATAGAAAACATTAGGTGCCTTTTCACCATGCTCAGACACAATATTATCCACAGACAACCCACCAGTTGCAGCTCTAAGTTGATCTAGCTTATACTCTTTAAAAGCTGGCAGCTTTAGCAGATCACTTTCCCCATCACTATTCTCTTGATCTAGCTTGTAATCTTCAGAAGCTGGCAGCTTTAGCTTATCACTTGCCCCATGATCACTACCCTCTGAAACAAATCATCTAACACATTATGCATATACTTAAACAAACATTCGATGGAGATGAAGCCACGACCAAACACATACAAGGTTTGAGTTTACACAAGCCCAAAATCGATCCTTGCATACCCAGATCAGAAGGATGGGTATTGTTGGGTCAAAGGGGAAATTGATGAGGATCATAATTAACAATAAAAAAGTATTTTTATGGGATACACTATATGTATATGTATATGTATATGTATATACCAGAGTTGACTTCAGGTGATTTAAAAGACCGTCTCCGCCGGTTAATTATTCTACCAATTGACAATATGGCTGCAGCTGGCTTTACAGGGCTGTCAAATTTATTTTGTAATGTCAAAGAAAGCTCAAGAGCAACCACAATCTCTGCCATTTTAGGGCGGTTTTCTGACTCGCTACTCAGGCAACGATATGCAATCTGTTGGATATTGAACACATGTGCAGCGGAATTAATATTAGTGTGTGGATTCATTGTATCAGTGCAGCGATCAATGAATGGCAAACTGTAATAGAGGGAGAGGACAATTTCGTGTGTGAAAATGTCTTGGTACCGGACATAACTGCCGGCAAATAATATATATAGTGGTGGTTGGCGACGGTTGGTTTTAGAGGGAACGATAACCGTTTGAAAGAACGGTGCCAAGCCAACCATATAACCAACTCTACCGATTACATAATATATCGTAGCATATACATACATTGTCACATATATCAGTTTAAAAACATTCGAACATAAATAACATATATCACATAATTAAGTTTATATTCCCAATACACTCCCCATAAACTTAACGTTTATTCCGAGAATGCATAATCACACTGTCATTGGCTTCATTGACGGCCTTCTCCGCCCTTTTGAAATCGAATCTCTTCCTTCGTTGCAGTTTCTTCAGTCCATACCAGTCATTACCGGCAAAGAAGGCATAATGTTCTTCAGCTATTCCTTCTTGATCTGCACCTGGCCGCCTGCTTGAGTCTTCGGCTACACCTCCTTGATCTGCACCTGTTCGCCTGCTTGACCCTTCTCCACCGTCTAAGCTTTTGCTTCGTCTGTTTTCAGAAACATGAATCCCCTGGTCGACGTTGACCTCCTTCTCGGTTGTATTTTCTTGCATAGTTTTGAACTTATAATAATATACAAGTACATCCAGGTACATGGCATATATAAGTTTCATGAAATTTCCTTCTTTATAATCAAAACCCATGTCTTTCGAGATTACAGCCCACATATTATTATCTATCACTCTCCGGTGACCCCCTTCCCTCTTCACTGCCATGTAAAGATCCAGTAAACATACTTTTCTATTGTTTTCAGCAAACGCAGGTAATGGCCTCGTATTGATTTCCAATTTATTTTTTAGAAACCAATCAACCACTTCTTCAAACTTCCTTTCTAAATGGAACTTGTACTTTCGGACATAACTATCATCTTCTAACATATCTAAAAGGACCTTGCATTCTTGAAATTTTTTAAATGACATTGCTTGTAATATCAAAATATTCCAATCAGGCTCGTTTGAAGATACATTCAAACTTTCGAAATATTGGTTTAAGTATTCCGAGTTGAAATTTTCATATTCTGAATCAGACTTTAATACCATTTCCTTTTCTCTATTTCCGATCTCATCTTCCTTAGTAAATCCCATTATATCATTTTTCTTATTTATGACGGGAGTACTGAATGTAGGGAATATTTTGCATGTATCTCCCGTAAATTTGACTGTATACCCTTGAGTTATAAGTTGATCTAGACTTAATATGTTCCTATCAAGATCTGGAGTGAAGAATACGCTTTGAATTCTCATCTCTTCGGATCCTGATACTAATTCAACAATTCCTATACCCTTTACGAAATAGAATTTGTTCTCGCCTGTTTGTGTTTCGACATCGATCATGCACTTTATTCTTTTGAACATATCCATATTTCCTGAATAATGTTTCTTAAGAGATTTACTGACATACCATATATCGGACCAAAAACCGCCATCAGTTCCGGTCACCATGTAGTCCATTCTTTGAACATTCTGTTCCACATCACTTGATTCTTTCGGTGGTTGCATCCCCGTGTTGATCGCCAGACGGATGAGTTGTGCAGCCTCATCATTTTCCTTTTCTTTGCAAAATGCAATCTGATGTCCCGGTAGATTGCAATAATAACACTTCCTCTGTAACTGTCGTCTTTCCTTCTTCTTCTCGCTCGGGCAATGCATATATGGCAGGGTTGTTGACGTCGTCACAGTGTTCTCTTCTCTTTCGGAAGTGGCTCTGATACCACTTTGTTGGATATTGAACACATGTGCAGCGGAATTAATATTAGTGTGTGGATTCATTGTATCAGTGCAGTGATCAATGAATGGCAAACTGTAATAGAGGGAGAGGACAATTTCGTGTGTGAAAATGTCTTGGTACCGGACATGACTGCCGGCAAATAATATATATGGCGGTGGTTGGCGACGGTTGGTTTTGGAGGGAACGATAACCGTTTGAAAGAACGGTGCCAAGCCAACCATATAACCAACTCTACCGATTACATAATATATCGTAGCATATACATACATTGTCACATATATCAGTTTAAAAACATTTGAACATAAATAACATATATCACATAATTAAGTTTATATTCCCAATCATCTGCATAAATTCTTTCAAACACTTTGGAGATATCTGACTCTTGATCTTAAGATCAATGATATTTTGCGCTTTCCCTTTCTTAATAGATTCACGAGCCCACTTTACCAAACTGCTCTCATCCTCGTCAAGACGGTTATCTAGTGCTACCCTGCCGCACAACAACTCGAATAACACCACCCCAAAGGCAAACACATCTGACTTCCTTGTCAACCTTCCAGTCAAAAAATACGCTGGATCGAGATAGCCAAACGTACCCCTAAGGACGGTTTTGACATAGCACCTGATGTGTTTGTTGGGCCAATTCTGGCTAATCCAAAATCTGATATCCTAGCAGCATAATCTTCATCCAACAATATATTCGTGCTTTTGACGTCACGATGTATGACTCCCTGTTGGGTGCCTGTTCCGGTATGAAGGTAATGCAATCCTCTTGCGGCACCTATACTTATCTTTAGTCGTTGTACCCAACTCAGCTCAGTACCCTTTCTGTGTAAATGATCATCCAGGGTTCCGTGTGGCATAAACTCATATATAAGGATCATCTCTGAGTTCTCATTACAATAACCAATCAAAGACACAAGATTACAGTGCCTCAACTTAGTAAGCATCTCGATTTCAGCCCAAAACTCGGTTGCTCCTTGGCTGGAATCTAAGTTCAATCGCTTGATGGCAACAGTAAAAGTTTCCCCATTTTCAACAGTGATGCTACCTTTATACACCTTACCAAAACCACCCTTCCCTACGACCAATGCATCGTCAAACTTCTGGGTGGCTGAGAGAATCTCATCAAGTGAAAACTGGCGGCATAATTGTGCATAAGGGAATGAGGACATTTTAGCTTTCATTCAAAACACACACTGGTTGCTATTGTTTTAAGGCCTATCAGAAGTTGTTTCTACAATAATGAAATAGAAACCAATAAAAACCCACCGAGGTCAACACCATGAAAGATACTTGACACCTACACCAATTGATAATTTACTTTATATACACATAACAGTTTATTTTACTTTATTTCTGACCACTAACCGAGGATACAATGATAATTTAACAAAACATCAATTCAAATGGCATAATCATACACATAAAAAAATCAGAAAATTTGTTATTTTATTGACTGACCAAGTCATTAGTACCTGTAATGATATTATTTTAAAGAATGGTAGCCGATCATCATTGACTTAGTTCACCAGTTAATTAAGTTTACGTAGTGTCTGTATTTTTTAATCAAATCTGAATAATTATTAATAATTGAATGGTTATAAGAACACCTATAACCTTAAATATTTCCTTTGTTCAGCTTCATCCTTTCCAATCCCTTTTGACACTTTTAAGTATGACGCTCAAGTCCTTTGAGGTATCACCGAATGGAAGAGAATATCAGTCATAGTTTCAGAAAACTATCATAACAACAATATAGTTTTTTGTAATTTTTAATCATGTCTTGTGAATTTTTACGAGTCAGATTATTTTTGACCCAACCCAACACTTGCGGCATTGACCCAATTTATTATATATTAAAAAGCAACTTTGCTTTGTGAGGGGGGTTTATTGTAGCTAACTGTATGTACCACTACTCATGTTATGTGCACAAGCATGTTAAGCATTCTACTATGCATCTCACTTTTATCCCATGTGTCCCACCACTGCTAAGTCGCTAACGCATACGTATTTTCCCATCACAGAGAAGAAAGAAAAACAATCTGAGAGAGAGAAAGAGAAGAAGATGTTTCAATTATTAGAAAGGGTTTTTTGTATATTGCTTGAATTGTAAAGTACAAAAAAAGGAATACATGTTAAATAGATGGGTAGAGAGACCAATATATGGAAATACAATAAAATACATGGTTGGCATATCCTTGATTGATTGAAGGACAACGGTCTTGCAGCGAGATTGAGGGATGCGGTTATGCTCTATGGAGCATGAGATGTTATGCTGTTATGCTCTATAGAGCATGAGGTGTTATGCTTTATATAGCATTTCATCTGTTTGATCATTTTTCTCACACTCCCCCTCAAGTTAAATAGTGGCGTCTCCGATACTTAACTTGTCGAGACAATGATTAAATATTTTCCCATACAGCTTTCGTTAGTATATCTGCTAATTGATCTTTAATTCGAACGAATGGAAGCTCTATCACCCTTGTTTCGAGTTTTTCTTTGATGAGTATCGTTCCACTTCCACGTGCTTTGCTTTGTATGATCGTGTTGAACCGGGTTTTCTTTTCTAAGATTTGTATTGCAGCTTTATTATCACACATGATCGTGCTAGCTTTAGTTTGAGGAACCCCGATTTCAGTCAAGAGTTTGCGTCTACATAGAGCTTCTGCTAGGCATCGGCGCTTGATAGGGCTACAACTTTTTGTTTCTTGCTTCTCCATGTAACTACATTCCCTCCCACCAATGTAAAGTACCCTGATGTTGATCTTCGATCTCCTTTATCCCTAGCCCAGTCTGCATCTTATATGCCTGAATTTTTAGATGTTTGTTGGGTTCAAAGAGAACTCCATGACTTGTAATTCCTTTGAGATATCTTATAAGCATTCTCCATATTGCGTCCATATGAGCAATTTGAGGTTGGTGCATAAATTGACTGACTACCAACTGCATATGCAATGTCTGGACGAGTATGTGATAGATATATAAGTTTACCCAGAAACCATTGATATCTTTCTCTATCTGCTAATTCTGCTTCTTTTTCCATACGGAGTTTTTGGTTAGCAATCATTGTGCGGTATCAGCTGGTTTACAATTGTCACACCCCGATTTCCATGTAAGTCCTGGTGGGCCCGGCGGGGAATATTGTGACGTAAGATTGATATCATCATAATCATACAACATAGAGTAGCACAGCGGAAGTCTTGAAGTAAAATTACTATTACAAACCGATAATGTTCAAAAGTTCAAATTAATAATACAGACGGCTTGTAATAAGATCCACAGGCGGATCGTTAAAAATGTACAAAACTGTTCAACAGACTTTAGGCACAACTAAGGACTTGCAAGATCCTCTACGTCGATACCAAGCAGCTGTCAGCCTATTTACGTGTTGTACCTGTAGCTTAGTCTTTTGAAAATATGTCAGTTTATGTAACATCCGTCGAAAAACGGGTTTTCCAAACCCGCTTCGTTTATTAATCGAATATCCAGTTATAATTTTTCATTGCACATCTATTGCTCAAATTAATTTTAAACGATACATAATTAATAAATATATTAGAACTAAAAAACTATGATTGATAATTAATAATAAATAGTGAATAAAAAATAAAATGCGGCTGCCGGGTTTCGAACTCGGGTCGCCCATAAGATCAATCACACAACACACCGCTCCGCCACTTGCCTTCTTTGTGAATATTACGAAACAAATAATACTTAAGATGAAATCCGAATTCAAAACCGGAGTGTCACCGCGCTCAGAACTCGCAGTCACCGGGAAATCCGGCAATCCGCGACTTTGGCCAATTTTCTTTTGACCAAAACACGCTAACCGACTAAGACATCGGTTATAACCGATGTCTGACCCTTGATTTTAGTCATAACCGCCGGAGAAACCTTGACCACGAATCAAGACCAAATTCAGACTCAATACATTTTGTTTCTTCCCTATAAATACCCACCCAAACCTCTGGTAACCTTTTCGCTCAAAATCGCTCAATCTCTCGAAGCTTTAGCACTCGCCGGAGTTATTCTGCATTCGCCGGACTTTCACCGGAAAACCGAGACTTACTTCAAATCGGTAAAATTCTTGACTCTTTTGTTTGTAATCCATTATTCGACATGTATTAACTTCAATCCTCAAACCAGATTCTGTCCCAGACTACGCTGTCGGGAAATCCCACACTCGCCGGAATTTCACTGAAACATCAAAGTCTCACTGTCGATCGGTATAATCATCTAAAAACCTTGATATCTCTTACTCAGTAACTTAATTTCATAACACAAGAAACTAAACTGTCAAACATTTCACTCAGCCGAAAGTCACAAATCAGAGCCGACGACTCCTGCCGGAAATCTGAATTAAACGCCCTGTTTTGGTACATTCTGTTCTTTAATCTCGTTAACTATTACATTTCAACCAATTATAAGTTTTGATAATCGAATTAAACAAAACAGTCGGATCTCTCTGATCTGGGTTTTTGTAAACGAAGAAGACGAAGTCGAGAATAAGTATAAGTATAATTAAAATCACATAATCAAACGGGTTAGACACACAGTCCAGCGGTGGACTGTGTGCGCAAACAACACACACGTCACGAGTTCGAATCGCACAACGTACCGACTTTCAGAAATAAAACCAATATTTTTAGAACTGAATCAGAACATGTCACAGTATGTTTATAAGAGTAATATAATCCGTGAGTTAATCAGATTAGACACACAGCCCAACTGGTTGGGCTGTGCGCATACGAACCGAAGGACCCGAGTTCGACTCCGGGTCCTTGCAACCGGTTCGGCCATATAAATCCTTTTTAATAAAAACCAAATAAATTTAAACTTAATTAGTATTTATAAATATAATTAAAACAGAGAATATTTCGGGTTAGACACGTAGCTCAGTTGGTAGAGCTGCCTGCACGCGTACGAGAGGTTCCGGGTTCGAACCTCACTCAGCGCACAATCAACCACAGTCCGACCGGTCAACGGTCAACGGTCAACGGTCCACGGTCAACGGTCAAAAAGTCAAATTTTTATTTCTTTTTATTTATTTATTTAATTTAAAAATCAATTAAAAATACTTAAAAATAATATTTTTAAAGTTAGAAAATGTCCTTAAACTCACAAAAATAAATCTAAAAATCCATTTATTTACCGAACCATTTCGTTATTATTTTAGGTTAGTTTTCCTCGTCGATCAAATCCCAAAACTCGTGCGCATCCAACATCATCAAAGAACGCACCCAATGTGAGTGAATCTCTACAAATTCCCCGTTTTAATCAAATGTTGGGGTGTATCATGTGTCGTTTAATTCCTTATTATATTTAAAACACTTGTGCATCCATCATATCCGTGATCAAATGTGTATCAATTATGTATCAATTGTTGTGTGAATTATGTTTAGATTGAAGTTATCATTTTCAGTACATGCATTTCATTAGGCCCATCAGCTCCCCGTGGGATACGGGTTGAGTATC
Organism: Scalesia atractyloides; assembly: GCA_947069175.1. Classification (NCBI taxonomy): domain Eukaryota; kingdom Viridiplantae; phylum Streptophyta; class Magnoliopsida; order Asterales; family Asteraceae; genus Scalesia; species Scalesia atractyloides. The sequence continues at coordinate 93,646,204 of CAMTDV010000025.1, forward strand.
AGGTGCCTCATTCGATCGGCTCCGTTTGATTGAGCCTTGATCTCACATACATCATCATTCATGTCATTCGATCGGCTCCGTTTGATTGAGCCTTGATCTCAAATACATCATCATTCATGTCATTTACTCATCCAATGTGGTTTGCGTTTATGCTATTATATATATATATATGTTTGCTCATATGTGATTATTGCACAAATTTTCAATATTAAATACAACAAGAAATTAATAACAATGTTTTCTCAAGGTTCACTCGCCAACTTTTGTTGACCCAAAATATTCCCCGTTTACACATGATACAGGTGATCCAGTTGAGGCAAGAAACACATAGGAAGGCCTAGAAGAATAAATCAGTTTAAGCTTGAGATTGTTATACTTAGTTTCATTTTCCTTGTAATTGTATGGATTTGATTTGAATATTTAAGTTGTAATTTGAATTTAATAAATATGAAACATTTTAGTAAACATCATGAGCTTTGGTGATAACCCAATTATGCCCCGACTCTTATTCCGCTGCGGGTCGGGATGTGACAGTTTACACTGGTAAATACAAATAACCGACACATTTTGAAAATCTTTCAAAATTGTTTTAAGTGCACATGTCACATTTTTATAAATAACTTGGGATAATTCAAAATGATCTTGTATACAGTTTTACAGGTCTGTCAATACATATGGGGTCCGTTGTAAAAACCGAATAACATGATTAACCGATACACCAGTTAAAAACTCACAAGGAGTATATAAAATAATTTAGCATTAGCATCTGATGGGTGTATGCCTACACCCCGTGCTTAGGTCGTGGCCATTAGTAGCTTAAACGAGCCGAGTATATCCAAGACATGGTCGAGTTAACCCCCAATGTTTAAGTTATCAGACAATACAGATTAAAACGGGTAATGAGATTTAGTTAAATCACAATCCGGCAACATGATCCCATATCCGACCAAGCGGTAATAATTTATCGTATCCCAAGCTCGTATAGGGAAAATAGGTTTAAAGTATTTACCTGAGCTAGTTTTGATAGCTCATTTGGGATTCTGAGTTTAGAACACGTACCTACTGTAATAATATTTAAAATAAGTTTCGTAATCAGTAGGTAACAAGTCTTGATGGTTAGATATGGTTTTAACCCATACTATGCGCCGAAAAGGCGCAAAAGTCGCTAAATGACGATTTTAGCGATGTTTAACGAAAACTGATACTATGATTAGGTTTGTATGATAATGATATGTTATTTAATGTAACATATTAGTAGATAAAAAGGTTTTATATAAAATCCATGATTAAAACCCATTTAGGTGTCGTAAGGGCATTATGTCATTTAAGGACTTAACACAAGAATGTGCATGTAAACTCAGTTTATATTCTGACTTGACATCCTAAAGAATCCTACTTATGATATTACATCAGTAGGTAAAGATGAAGAAATTATGTTTAAATCCGTTCGTTGTGCCGAAAGGGCATTTTAGGCATATTAAAACATAATTTACGATATTTAAACAAAACTCAGTTTATGACCAGATTTATAACATCAAGTTAAGCTAATCATGTTAACATATCAGTACTTAATTCACATGTATGCTCATTCATATTTAAAACCTCATTTTTTTATAAAAAGGGCGTAATAGTCAAAGCATGGCAATATAACGAAACTTGTGCATAAACTCGGATTACGATTATGATTATGATCTTGTAGTATGACCTCAAAGGGTTATACTACATTATTAAGGATCATAATGCAACTTTGAATCAGTAACTAAAGTTGCTAATTCGGGTCAGAACTGAAAGTCAAAGCAGAAGTCAAACTTCGCGACTTTCGGTTGCAAACCGACCATCCAAGGAAAGTTTTAAACTCTATAGGATGCCTCTTAATCAGAAGCAAGCTCCAAAACAAGAGTAGAGAGGAGAGAAGATGATAAGCAAGGCAATGGAGGTGCACAAGGCCTCTATTTATAGTTGAGGAGCTTGGATCATGATCAAGACAAGTGTTAGAGGTGTTATAGGATCACTCCACGTGTCCCTGGTCATGGCAAATGCAGGGGAAAGGTGGCATTGTGCGGGAGAGGTGTCACAAGGGCAGAATGCCTTGGATCCCAAACAAAACTACCACTGGCAGTTGCTTACGGGCCGTATGGCAATGTGCTTACGGTCCGTAAGCTAGTCTGGCGTCTAAAGTTTCAAATCCAGTTACGGACCGTATGGGAGAACCCTTGCGGTCCGTAACCGCCTCTCTGATCAAATGCTTTATAATGGTTACGGTCCGTAACCATACATGGTTACGGTCCGTAATAGACTCAGAGGCCAAAGTTTTGGCATGTTGACACTTTTGACCCCTCAACTCTCTAATTGTCGTTCAGAGGTTATAATAACAACATAACGACGCATTGGTCCCTCTCGGCCAACATGTGGCATACGAGGATCAGCGGGACATGTGTCGGGATTTAATTGGACAGGATTTTACAAGGTGTTACATCCTCACCCCCTTAAAAGAAATCTGAACCAGGAGATTTTATTCAAAAAGATGGGGGTACTTTTGTCGCATAGTGGACTAGACCTTCCATGTGTATTCGGGGCCTCGACGGGCATCCCATTTAACCTTTACAATAGGTACATGCTTCCTTCGGAGTTTTTTAACCTTTCGATCTTCGATCGAAATCGGTTTCTCAAAGAATCTCAGGTTTTCGTCAATTTGCACATCTTCGTGTGACATTGCTAGCGTCTCATCGGCTATGCATTTCTTTAAGTTAGAGATGTGGAACACATCATGAATTCCATTTAGTTCCTCAGGTAGCTTAAGCTTGTAAGCTACCGATCCGACACATTCGATAATCTCGAATGGTCCAATATATCTTGGGCTCAACTTGGCCTTTTTACCGAAACTCATCACGTCTTTCCAGGGTGATACTTTCAGTAGAACTTTGTCCCCTACTTGGAACTGAAGAGGTTTACGCCTCTTATTTGCATAACTCTTTTGCCTATCTCGGGTAGCTTTGAGACGATCACGGATTTCTATTATCTTATCCGTGGTCTCTAGGACAATCTCAGGTCCTGATAGTTGGGCTTCCCCAACTTCTGCCCAACATACGGGCGTTCGACATTTTCTTCCATACAAGGCCTCAAAAGGAGCAGCCTTGATGCTTGTATGATAACTGTTATTGTAGGAGAATTCAATTAAGGGTAGGTGGTCATCCCAGCTACCACCTAAGTCGATTACACATGCACGTAGCATATCTTCCAATGTCTGGATGATACGCTCACTCTGTCCATCAGTCTGTGGATGGTAAGCCGTACTGAAATTTAATCTCGTGCCCAAGGATTGCTGGAAACTTTTCCAGAAGTGAGAAGTGTATCTTGTATCTCTATCGGATACAATAGATACCGTCACTCCGTGTAGGGACACAATCTCGTCCATATACATCTTAGCCAATTTGTGAGAACTAAACGTCTCTTTTATTGGCAAGAAGTGAGCCGACTTAGTCATCCTATCCACGATAACCCAAATCGTGTCATTACCACGCTTGGTCTTAGGTAACTTGGTAATCAAGTCCATAGTTACCATTTCCCATTTCCAGGTGGGAATTTCAAGTTGTTGTAGAAGTCCTGATGGTTTCTGATGTTCGGCTTTAACCTGCGAACATGTCAGGCACTTAGCTACATAGGTGGCTATGGATTTCTTCATACCCATCCACCAATAATTCTTTTCAAATCTTGATACATCTTGTCACCACCAGAATATCTCGAATTATCCGCTTCTTGGAGGATTAGATCTCTAAGCCCTCTGAATATTGGAACCCAGATTCTGTCATTAAGTCTGAGGATTCCATCTTTTCCAGGTGACAACTGATCCACAGTTCCACCTAATCCTTCACTGGATATGTTAGCCTCTAGCATAACTTGCTTTTGCGCATCAAGCAGCTTTTCATTTAAGTTGTTTCTGAGCTCACTACTCTTGGCGTTAACTCTAATTGGCTTAACCATTTCTTTGCGACTAAGTATCAGCGACTACATTCGCTTTGCCCGGATGGTAGCGGATTTCGCAAACATAATCATTTAATGATTCCATCCATCGGCGTTGCCTCATGTTCAAATCTTTCTGATTGAACAAATGTTGGAGACTTTTATGATCAGTGTAGATAATACACTTTGTTCCATATAGGCAGTGTATCCACAGTTTTAGTGCGAATACAACGGCACCCAATTCCAAATCATGGATGGTGTAGTTCCTTTCGTGCACCTTAAGTTGTCGTGATGCATAGGCAATCACTTTGCCTCTTTGCATAAGCACACAGCCTATGCCAGTGTGCGAAGCATCACAATAGACAACGAATTCCTCAATACCTTCTGGCAGAGTTAATACTGGAGCATTGCTCAACTTGTGTTTAAGAATCTCGAAGGATTCTTGCTGCCTTGGACCCTAGTCAAACTTGACATTCTTGTGGGTCAACGTAGTCAAAGGAGTGGCTATTCTTGAGAAGTTCTCAATGAATCTTCTATAATAACCAGCCAGTCCTAAGAAACTACGAATCTCAGAAGGTTTCTTTGGTGCTTCCCAGTTCATGATTGCTTCAATCTTGAAGGGATCAACTTGGACACCACGCTCACTAACTACATGTCCAAGGAATTGGACTTCGCAAACCCAAAATTCGCATTTGGAGAACTTGGCATAAAGCTTCTCCTTCTGTAATACCTCTAGGATGCACCTAAGATGTCACACCCCAACCGATGGCGGAAACATCGGGATGAGACGAAAACTAGATTGCAAGAGACTTCATAACTCTATTTGTGACAAATATTTAATAACTGAATTTTTCATTAATGGAAATACACCAAGTTGAAATAAATAAAATACAACAAGTCTTTAAGTAATAGAATTTCATTTCATTGATAAAATAATTTACAACACTTGGAAACAAATTACAACATGCTTGAAACAGAAATATATACAATAATACAACACAATACAACTTAGTTAGAATGAGTTTCTAAGGCATTCCTATTTGATTCCAAGCATCTTTATTTGCATCATCAACCAGCAATACATGTTAAAGCATAGTTCAATACAAAAGGTATTGGCGAGCATACAAGTTTGAATATAAGTATGGAAAAGAGAACATTTTAATCGACTTCACACGAGTAGCTAGTAGACTAGATTTATGTAAACGTGCCAAACGATCTACAAGTATAACACATAGGATTACAAGTATAACACATAAGATTACAAGTATAACACATATGATTACAAATATAACACGTAAGATTACATGTATAACACGTAGTTTGTATTTTGACATAACGGACATGTATTGCACCCAAAATAACAAAACGTAAACATAAAAAGGCGTCGAGTATGCTCACAGTTTCGCAACGCTTTCCTTGGTAATCCCGTGAAGAGTTGAAAGGTTTGATGACGGAACGCCGAGTTCATCATACATGGGTAAACGTAGGTATATAAATATTAGAGGTTGCCGAAGTATTATTAAAATAAATATACATTTATGTTTATTTTTATAAAAATTGATTGAATCCGATATGTTTTGTTTTTATAATTTAACTTGTTTTGTTTTACGAATTTTTACAAAAAATGGGCAGAGTCTCCTCTCTTTTTGGACGATCCCGACAACTCAAAGTGTCGTTATACTTTCCAAAACTCATCAATAATTCAAGTACAATAACATATATATTTTTTTGTAAAGTTATCGAATACTAAATAATGTATAGGCCATGATACATCGGTTCAAGCTCAATTTGTGTTAAACATGAGATATACAAATAAAATAATAAAGTTCATGCCGTTAAAAGATTTTACCAAAACTCGCGTTCGACCCGTGTTGCCCAGTTGATTGGTTTGACCGAAGTCGACTGGAGTTGACCAAGCTTATCCCTAATAGAAAGCTGAACCGTGACACGAGTCGAGACTAGAGCCGTCTACACCACCGTCGGTGTCTCCGAACCTAAAACGAACCCAAACCAAAACGTGACCCGAACTAGATTTGAACCGCGACTGAACCGAATAACCAAAATTCATACCTGAACCGAAACAGACGAACTCGAACCAAACCGAAGTCGGCGCCAGAGTAACGTGAACCCGAGTTGAACCAAGCCCCGAAACGAACTGAACCTGGGCCGAGGTTGAACATAACCCGAGCCAAACAAACACTGGGCCACCTGAATCGACGCCCGCAAGACTGAACCATCATCGATCATCATCAACATTGTCGCTACAGGTCCGACGACCACCGGATTCCGCCGTCGCTGCCGTCAAAACGACTTTGCTGCCACGTGTCGCCGCCGAAACGCGGTTATCGCCGCCCACCCGTTGCCTTCTATCTCCTCCGACTCTCTCTCTCTCTCTCTCTCTCTCTCTCTCTCTCCCCTCTAAACAGATGTATATGTGTGTTGGTTAGTACAAGAGACAGGAGGGTTGTGGTGTTGCGTTCTTGGGTGTGGCCGGAGATGGACGCCGGAGAAGGTTGTCGGAATGTCGGCCGAAGTTTAAGTCTGGTGACCGGATCTGCATAGAGAGGAGGCAGGGATGTTGTTTGGGGGCTAGGGTTTTTGCAAAAATGGGGAAGGGGGGTTTAGCTAGTTTAAATAGGTCTAGGGTTTTAAGTGGGTTTGGGCCAAAGCCCGTTAGCGACCCGATAGCGTTTCAAGGCCCGCTTTCGCACTAGAACTTTTATGAAATGTCGTAATATTTTATTTAAAGTTGATAATACGTAAAAACATGTTGGAAGTCGGTTTTGACGTTTACGTTCGTTAATTGCGTTAACGCACTTCGGTTGTTGTTTCTAGTCAGTTTTTCGATCTGGTTTCAATTGCGGTTATTAAAAGTTGATTTCGAAGTTAAACATATCATAATATTTCGATGTTGTCAATATTTCGTCCAGTGACAGTTCGTTATCACGTAGTTACAAACCGAAAAGTATCGGTTTGCGTATAAGTACGCATTTAAATGGTCAACCGCACGAGCAATGAGTATGTACTAAAATATGAACTTTTGTTATGATTAACATCTCGAAATTAGAATACGAATATGGACTTACTAAAATGGAAACACGAAAATACGAGGCGTTACAGTCTTCCCTACTTTAGGAAATTTCGTCCTGAAATTTATTCAAGAGGAAGACTTTGGGAAAAGCTTGTATTTTAGAAGTATGTTTGGGTACAACCGGGAATTAGATTGTGAGTGGTGAAAGTTTGTATTCAATATAGTAGGGAAAACACCGAATTTCTCATGGCACGTTTTCACGAAAGTTTGGTAGTATGATAGGAACACTTATATATAGGAAGTACCAGCGGCGTATCCACCGTGTTCATATCATAATATGTTCGATTGGCTATTCAATGTCATGTTACGTTCCGTATCATGATACACAGTAGAACCTACTATGGTTTTCATGCGCCTACCAATATAATCCCGTATGCATCCGTGATTATTTTGGTTTGTGCATGATCTGCATAGTTTGTACTAGTAGTGTACGGGTCAGGGTTTATTAACGTATTACGAGTGAGAAAGGTGGGTATGCGATAGCGTATAAAAATTTAAGTATGTAAGCATGTTTAAGTATGTATGTGACGTATGTAGGATAATTATTAGAGTATTGTGCATCCCTCGATACCGAAGTAACCGAGGTCGTAAAATAGCGTCCCTTGACACCAGAGTGACCGAGGTCGTAACCTATCGTCCCTCGACACCGAAGTGACCGAGGTCGTAACATAGCGTCCCTCGACACTGAAGTGACCGAGGTCGTAACATAGCGTCCCTTGACACCGAAGTGACCGAGGTCGTAAAATAGCGTCCCTCGACACCGAAGTGACCGAGTTCGTAACATAGCGTCCCTCGACACCGAAGTGACCGAGGTCGTAAAGTAGCGTCCCTCGACACCGAAGTGAACGAGGTCGTGACATAGCGTCCCTCGACACCGAAGTGACCGAGGTCGTAACATAGCATCCCTCGTCACCGAAGTGACCGAGGTCGTAAAATAGCGTCCCTCGACACCGAAGTGATCGAGGTCTTAAAATAGCGTCCCTCTTCACCGAAGTGACTGAGGTTGTAAAATAGCGTCCCTCGACACCGAAGTGACCGAGGTCATAAAATAGCGTCCCTCGACACCGTAGTGACCGAGTTCGTAACATAGCGTCCTCGACACCGAAGTGACCTAGGTCGTAAAATAGCGTCCCTCAACACCGAAGTGACCGCGGTCGTAAAATAGCGTCCCTCGACACCGAAGTGACCGAGGTCGTAACATAGCGTCCCTCGACACTGAAGTAACCGAGGTCGTAAAATATCAAATCACATAGAAATTGAGATAACATAAGAGAGAGGGTTGATAAAATATTGGAGCGTTTCGGGTTGAGAAACTTTGACAATTCCAAAGTGAATCGTAAGTCCATTCGAATTAGGGAGGCATCCCTTGGCCTAATAGGTAAAATACTCTCGTCGGCAGGCGATTAACGATATTTACCCTTCAAGTCAATACATGTCCCTAATTGAATCGAAAATACGAAACTTTGGCGAGATTGAAAATCGAAGAGTGGGACTAGTTATCAAGATGCGGGTTTCACCCCTAACTTGGTAACATCGTACCCTAGGGTGGTTCATTGGACGAAACAAGATATAATCTTGAGTCATGGATAAGGATCCACTAGAATATGAAATGGAAAAAAAATCCCATCAAGATGTGGATATCATTCCTGACTTGATGGTGAAATTTCATGCGAAGTGTTATGTCGGATGGATTGAAATCCGTCACCAAGGCGGGAATCACCCCTATTTTGGTGAGTCGTTTCGATTGTGGAGTATGAGTATCTTCAAGTCCTTAACGTGTAATTTGCATATAATGCCTTAGGATGAATGAGTTGTATAGTTATGACGAAAGAAATAGAAAGAAGCAAAGTAGGAAGAATTTTAGTGTTTTAAGCATGAAACAAGAATGGTACTTAAACTATAGACTAGGTCAAAAGCATGGCAATTTTCCTAATTCACTATAGTTATGGCTCTGATACCATCTGTCACACCCCAACCGATGGCGGAAACATCGGGATGAGACGAAAACTAGATTGCAAGAGACTTCATAACTCTATTTGTGACAAATATTTAATAATTGAATTTTTCATTAATGGAAATACACCAAGTTGAAATAAGTCTTTAAGTAATAGAATTTCATTTCATTGATAAAATAAGTTACAACACTTGGAAACAAATTACAACATGCTTGAAATAGAAATATGTACAACAATACAACACAATACAACTTAATTAGAATGAGTTTCTAAGGCATTCCTATTTGATTCCAAGCATCATTATTTGCATCATCAACCTGCAATACAAGTTAAAGCATAGTTCAATATAAAAGGTATTGGCAAGCATACAAGTTTGAATATAAGTATGGAAAAAGAGAAAGTTTTAATTGACTTCACACAAGTAGCTAGTAGACTAGATTTATGTAAACGTGACAAACGATCTACAAGTATAACACATAGGATTACAAGTATAACACATAAGATTACAAGTATAACACATATGATTACGAATATAACATGTAAGATTACAAGTATAACACGTAGTTTGTATTTTGATATAACGGACATGTATTGCACCCAAAATAACAAAACGTAAAAAGTGGTCGAGTATGTTCACAGTTTCGCAACACTTTCCTTGGTAATCCCGTGAAGAGTTGAAGGGTTTGATGACGGAATGCCGAGGTCATCATACATGGGTAAACGAAGGTATATAAATATAAGAGGTTGCCAAAGTATTATTAGAATAAATATACATTTACGTTTATTTATATAAAAATTGATTGAATCCGATATGTTTTGTTTTACGGATTTTTACGAATAATGGGCAGATTCTCCTCTGTTTTTGGACGATCCCGACAACTCAAAGTGTCGTTATACTTTCCAAAACTCATCAATAATTCAAGTACAGTAACGTGTGTGTATATATATATATATATCTGTAAAGTTATCGAATACTAAATAATGTATAGGCTATGATACATCGGTTCAAGCTCGGTTTGTGTTAAACATGAGATATACAAATAAAATAATAAAGTTCGTGCCGTTAAAAGATTTTACTGAAACTCGCGTTCGACCCGTGTTGACCAGTTGACTGGTTTGACCGAAGTCGACTGGAGTTGACCAAGCTTGACCCGAACAGAAAGCTGAACCATGACACGAGTCGAGACTAGAGCCGTCCGCCCCGCCGTCGGTGTCTCTGGACCTGAAACGAACCCAAACCAAAACGTGAACCCGATTTGAACCGCGACTGAACCGAATAACCAAAATTTCCTACCTGAACCGAAACAGACGAACTCGAACCAAACCGATGTCAGCGCTGGAGTAACGTGAACCCGAGTTGAACCAAGCCCCAAAACGAACTGAACCTGGGCTGAGGTTGAACATAACCCAAGCCAAACAAACACCGAGCCACCTGAATCGACGCCACCAAGACTGAACCACCATCGATCATCATCAACATTGTCGCTACAGGTCATGCAACCGCCGGATTCCGCCGTCACTGCCGCTAAAATGGCTTTGCTGCCGTGTGGCGCCGCTGAAACGCGACTATCACCGCCCACCCGTTGCCTTCTATCTCCTCCGCCTCTCTCTCTCTCTCTCTCTCTCTCTCTCTCTCTCTCTAAACAGATGCATGCGTGTGTTGGTTAGTACAAGAGACAGGAGGGTTGTGGTGTTGCGTTCTTGGGTGTGGCCGGAGATAGACGCCGGAGAAGGTTGTCGGAATGTCGGCCGAAGTTTAAGTCTGGTGACCGGATCTGCATAGAGAGTGTAACATTCGTCAAAAAACGGGTTTTACCAAACCAGCTCCGTTTATTAACCGAACAATTAGTTAAAATTTTCGTTGCGAATTAAATGCCCAAAATAATTTTAATCGATACGTAATCAATTATTATATTGGAATATATAAGTTGTTTTTGAAAAACTGTTAAAAATCGCAAAATAAAAATGTTTTGTTTCTGCCGGGTTTCGAACCCGGGTCTGTACCGGTTCAACAAACAACTTATCACCCAGCCGATCAACCGCTCCGCCACTTTGATTTTCTGATAATAAAAGGAATCAATTAATTCAAATAATAAAGTGCGGAAGTCAAATTCAGTCAATTTGCGCCCAAATAGCATTCGTCGGAAATCCCGACGACTTCGCCGATAATTTACGTTTCCGCTCAAGTTAACCGAAGAATTAACTCCCACGACGGTTATAACCGACGTCTGAACCCGCGACATCAGTCGTAACCGCCGGAGAACGGCTGACTTCGAATTGAGACCGAATTCAGACCCCATACATCTCGATACTACCCTATAAATTCACCCACAACTCACCAGAAACCTTTCACTCTCAAATCGCACCCTTTCTCGGCGAAAACTCACTCGCCGGAAATATTCTGTTCGTCGCCGGAAAACCGAGTCCTAAATCTCTGAGCTTTACTGAACCCCCTAAACTTATACCGAAGTCACCCACACCCTTTGTAAGCTTTCTGAAGATTCTCTGCTGCAAGACACTCGTCGCCGGAAGAGATTGCTGTCGCCGGAGTTTCGCCGGAGAAACAGAGGAATTCAATCGGTATACCTCACGCTTAATTTCTTCATTCTTTTTATGTAATCTCACTTGTAATTAACCCTCTGTCACTAAAGAACATGTTTTAATCATCGAACCAGTCGATTTCCGATTCTGGTTAAAACCAGTGAGGAAGACGATGTTCGGCAATGTTTAAGTTTAGTTAAAAGCAAGATATTACTCGGGTTAGACACACAGTCCAGCGGTGGACTGTGTGCACAATAAACACTAACGTCGCGAGTTCGAATCCGTCCCAGCCTTACTCACTTGAAATAAAAATCTGCCTTTTTAAACTGAACCGAGTGGACTTACAGTCTATGTTAAGTATAATAAAAACCGAGTTAATAACCAAGTGAGACACACAGTCCAGCGGTGGACTGTGTGTACGCTAACCCACAGGTCCCAGGTTCGAGACCTGTGGAGCGCACCGGTTCTCTGGATTAAAAATCGTTTTTAAAATAAAGGATTTCTGTTTAAATCTAATTAATTGATATATATAAAATTAAAATCAGATATATGACGGGTTAGACACGTAGCTCAGTTGGTAGAGCTGCGTGCACGCGTACGGGAGGTCTCGGGTTCGAGCCTCACTCAGCGCACAACAATATGCATTCGAACCGGTCAACAGTCAGTCAAAGTCAACGGTCAAAGTCAACGGTCAATGGTCAAAAAAAAAGTCAATTTTTTATAATTTTTATTTATTTATTTTAATTAAAAATCAATTAAAAATACTTAAAAATAACATTTTTAAGGTTAGAAAATAGCCTTAAACTCATAAAAATACACCCAACAATCCTACTAAAATAGATTAATAAAATCCGTTTACTTACCAAACCATAATGCGATTTATCTAGGTTAATCTCACTCGTGGTTAAAACCACTTCGCGTGCATTCAACATCATCAACCGAACGCACCCACTGTGAGTGAATTCTTACAAATTCCCCTTTTTTATTCATGTTTTGGGGTGTATCATGTGTCGCTTAAACTAATTCTCTTATGCAAAACTCGTGCTATACCATTATATGATTTAAACTAGAATGTAAATATTGTTGGTTGTGATGTATTACATATTGTCAAGTTGTATGCAAATTATTTAGGCCCATCAGTTCCTCGTGGGAGACGAGTTGAACAACGCGTGCCTTAAAACTCATTCATTAGGCCCATCAGTTCGTAGAACAACGCGTGCCTCAAAACTCATTCATTAGGCCCATCAGTTCCTCGTGGGAGACGAGTCGAACAACGCGTGCCTCAAAACAATCATTTGATGTATGTGTGTGAAATTTTTAATATTATGTGTTGTGTGACTAAATTTACATCTACATTTACTCATATGTGGTTATGCACATTATTTATAATCAATTGGATAAACTTGTTCAAATGTTTTCCATAGGATTCACTCGCCAACTTTATGTTGATCCAAAACCTTTTTACACATGATACAGGTGAACAGGTTGAAGCAAAGAAAACATAGGAAATGCCTTAGAAGAGAACAAAGATGCTTAGATTGATAGCTAGAACATGTTGTAATCTTTATTGTAAATTTCCATTAAATTGTATTAATGAATATGAAACGCATAATAAATGTCATGAGCTTTGATGATAACCCAATCATGCCCCGATCACCTTTTCCGCTGCGGGTCGGGGTGTGACAGAGAGGAGGCAGGGATGTTGTTTGGGGGCTAGGGTTTTTGCAAAAATGGGGAAGGGGGGTTTAGCTAGTTTAAATAGGTCTAGGGTTTTAAGTGGGTTTGGGCCTAAAGCCCGTTAGCGACCCGATTGCGTTTCAAGGCCCGTTTTCGCACCCGAACTTTTATGAAATGTCGTAATATTTTATTTAAAGTTGATAATACGTAAAAACATGTTGGAAGTCGATTTTGACGTTTACGTTCGTTAATTGCGTTAACGCACTTCGGTTGTCGTTTCTAGTCAGTTTTTCGATCTGGTTTCAATTGCGGTTATTAAAAGTTGATTTCGAAGTTAAACATATCATAAGATTTCGATGTTGTCAATATTTCGTCTAGTGACAGTCCGTTATCACGTAGTTACAAACCAAAAAGTATCGGTTTGCGTATAAGTACGCATTTAAATGGTCATCAACATTACCGCTACAGGTCCAGCGACCGCCGGATTCCGCCATCGTTGCCGTCAAAATGGCTTTGTTGCCGTGTGTCGCTGCCAAAATGCGGCTATCGCCACCCACCCGCTGCCATCTATCTCATCCGCCTCTCTCTCTCTCTCTAAACAGATGTATGCGTGTGTTGGTTAGTACAAGAGAGAGGAGGGTTGTGGTGTTGCGTTCTTGGGTGTGGTCGGAGATGGACGTCGTAGAATTGTCGGAATGTCAGCCGGAGTTTAAGTCCGGTAACCAAATTTGCATAATACGTAAAAACATGTTGGAAGTTGGTTTTGACGTTTACGTTCGTTAATTGCGTTAACGCGCTTCGGTTGTCGTTTCTAATCAGTTTTTCGATCTGGTTTCAATTGCGGTTATTAAAAGTCGATTTCGAAGTTAAACATATCATAATATTTCGGTGTTGCCAGTATTTCGTCTAGTGTCAGTTCGTGATCACGTAGTTACAAACCGAAAAGTATCAGTTTGCATATAAGTATGCATTTAAATGGTCGATTGCACGACCAACGAATATGTACTAAAATATCAACTTTTGTTATGATTAACATCTCAAAATTAGAATACGAATATGGACTTACTAAAATGGAAACACGAAAATCGAGGCGTTACATAAGATGTTTCTCGTGGTCCGAAGGATTACGAGAATAGATAAGTATGTCGTCAATGAAGACAATGACAAACTTATCCAAGTGCGGCTTGCAGACTCTATTATGAGATCCATGAATGTTGCAGGTGCATTAATGAGTCCGAAAGGCATCACTAGAAACTCATAATGGTTGTATCTGGTCCTGAAGGCCATCTTCGAAACATCTTCACTTCTGACCTTTAGTTGATGGTAGCCGACCTTAATTCTATCTTCGAAAAGTAGCTTGCCCCTTTAAGCTGATCAAACAAGTCGCCGATCCTGGCAAGGGATAACGATTCTTGATCGTTATCTTGTTAAGCTCATGGTAGTCAATGCACATACGCATCGAATCGTCCTTCTTTTTGACGAACAAAATTGGAGCTCCCCATGGTGATGAACTAGGTTGTATGAAGCCTTTCTCCAGAAGTTCATATAGTTGGGTTCTTAACTCCTTCATCTCGGTTAGTGCTAGGCGATAAGGTGCTCTTGCAACTAGTGCAGCTTCAGATAGGATATCTATTTTAAACTCCACTTGCCTAACAGGGGGTAAACCGGGTATTTCCTCAGGGAATACGTCTGGGTACTCAGAGATGATAGGTATATCTTCAATCTTCGGCTTAGGTTCATCGACGGTCACTTGTGCCATATAGATGACACAACCTCTCTTCAGACATCTGGATTCCTTAAGCAAAGATTCTTTCTCAGGCAATCCATAGTGTATATCTCCATGAATGGTGAGCATATCACCGGATGGGGATTTAATCTTGATAAGTTTCTTATCACAGGCAATGCGGGCTTGGTTATGGGATAACCAATCCATGCCTAAAACTACATCGAACTCCGCCAATTTCATTGGTAGAAGAGAGATAGGGATTAGATGATCCTTAATGGATATAGAGCATCCATCAAGAATGGAAGAAGCAGTTTCTATGGTTCCGTCAGCAAGTTTTACTTCATAAGTTATGTCTAGAGTTCTTATGGGCATGTTTAGTAATTTACTAAACTTATGGTCTACAAAAGACTTATTAGCACCCAAATCGAAAAGAACTCTAGCAAAGATGTCATTAATTAGGAACGTACCCGTTATAACGTTGTTGTCGTTGACAGCCTCTCTTGCATTCATTTGAAAGGCCCGAGCATTTCCCTTTTTCACCCCACCAGACTTCTAGTACCATCTTTAGTAGCCTTGGGGCAGTTGGTCTTAATGTGGCCTTTCTCGCCACAACCATAACAAGAGGCATCCTTTAGATCCTTGTAGTCTAAGGTCTTATGCCTGACTTTCTTGCAGATACCGCAAAGGTTTTGCTTGTGGGTTGAATCGGCATTGTCCTCCGTGCCTTCTATTACAGGTTTTACACAACAGTCTCTCATCGGACCTGTTCTGGTTCTTATGGAAACCAAACTTTCCCTTTTTCTTAAACCTGTGGGAGTTATCATCCTCTCGCTTTCTCTTCCCGTCAGTCTCAAACTTGACTGACCTATGTCTCACTAGATCCTGAGTGAGAGTCAGAGCTAGGTCTATAGCAAACCTAATAGGTACTTGGCTTTGAAGCCCTAACCATACCCTTTATTTCCGGTGCTAGGCCATCAATAAAACACACAATGTGTTTGGGTTCAGGGGTGATCAAGTATGGCACTAGCCAGAATTGTAGTTGGTACATACTTCCGACAATCCAAATTTTTCATAGCAAGAGTCAAGAAATCTAAACCAGGTCCACAAAAATTGGACCAACTCAGATTAATGTACTTTGCCAACCGATTGTACCATGGCCTTCCACCAGATTAGGGTATCGCCCTTGAATGATTGTGAAACAAACTTCACAATATCTTTATCAGCACAGCTGCTGATTTCAACAATAGTTTCCATCTCATCTAACCACCTTAGGGCTTCAACAGCCCCTTTCTCCGCATTAAAATCTCGGGGTTTACACGACACAAAGTATTTGTAGGAGTATCCGTCCTTATAAGAATGTGTCTTATTACGATGTTTTTGCCTCTCACTCCTCACATTTGAGGAGCGTACAGAACTTTCCTTTCGATCTGAATGGGGAGGCTTGGAGAAGGGTTTAGAGATGGGTTTCGAGCGAGAAGCACTTGACTCCTTTTGTTTTTCTACATAAGCATTTATTTGCCAACTTCCATGGCGATTAAAGCTTGAAGATCATTTCTTGTAATGTTGATATTAGCATTCGCATTATCATCGTTGCGTCTGCTATTGGCTTCGTTAGAATTAGCCATTTTATCTGCTTGGTATTAAACACCAATTTATAATAATCAGTCACTCGCATTTGATGACTCATTGTGCAATTGTCATGGTATTATTAAACCATATAAACTTTAGGATGGATATATAAATCCTTTGCCTTTTAGGGCTAGTGGGCATAATGTCACAATTGTCAGGCTTAAACATTTTAAATGAATGTTATATGTAATTGGCCTAGGTCTTCAAATGACCATCATGGGCAACTGAATTTGGACATAGTCCTTCAGTTATTTAGACAGTGGATTATAAGGTCACAACTGTCATTTGTCATTAAGACATTTTATATATGAAGCCCAAGGGCTCGTCACGAAGGACGTTGAAATAATATGACACAAGGCATATCCCGAGGGATATCAAAATGTGGCACAAAGGCCTGTCACCAAGGACTTATAGATATAGCACAAAAGGCCTTGTCACTAAAGGACACTTAGATGTAACACAACTGGCTTGTCACAAAAGGATATTTAAACATCTTAGTCGTGATCTCAGTTGATTCAATAGGCTTTTAAGGCTTGAACATAGTTCATTACCTTTGGACAAGGAGTCATAGACCACAACCGTCATTGTCTCCAATGGACAATATGATATAGCCCGTAGGCTACTCATCACTAATGGATGTTTTAATAATAATAATCCGTATGCTATACATCACTAATGGATGTTTTTAATAATAATGGCCTGCAGGCTATACATCACTAATGGATGTGTTAATAATAATAGCCCGTAGGCAATACATCACTAATGGATGTTATGATCATCGCACTGATGATACTAGTCATGATCTAATCTTGATCATATAGACTTATTAGTCTTGGAAGCATTCCAAATACCTTGGCGGCTTGTGTGATTCCTCAAGTCACACTACGAGGAGTGTTAACATTACTTGAATGTTAACATAGAATAATTGTCTTAATGGTTAAACGATATAGCCATGGTCGCATTGACCATAGAGGCTTGGAGGCTTGAACATAGTCCACCACCTCTAGATAGAATGGATAATCTTCCTTAACTATCATGGTAGAAGGGTATTCATCTTAACTACCATTTATGTTTGCCAAATATTGTGATCTTGTCACTTGGCTGGTGTAAACCATTAATAAGATCTTGTGGAATTTTGTTCCGGATCAATAAAGATTGAATTAATATCGAGACGATCGGTTTGAACAAAGGAATAAATGAATACTTAAATAATAAAACTCCAAAATTTCCATTAATTGATAAGAAATTACAATAGTGCCTTAAACATGACTTTTAAAACTAAATAAACTGACTGTCCACGTAGGGACTAAAAGAAATAAATGTACAACGACTAAAAGAAAGTAATATATCCACGCAGGGACTTTTGAAAAATTAAATAAAATAAAAGTATTTTAATCATCCTTCTTCCCTCTGACCATCCTGGAGAATTTCTTGAAAAATTTGCTAGCTTTCTTCTCCGTTTTCTCAGTCTGACGCTGAATTTCCTTCATCCGCTATATGGCCTCATTCATGGCCTCAAGTTGTGGCGGTGGTTGAGGTTGCGGTGGTGGCGCAACCGGATACTGGTACCCATAATTGGGATATCTAGTAGTTGGAAAGGGCGTAGCTGAATAAGGAGGAAAGGGGAAGGGTAAAGTGCATTAAACATTGATGCTTGCACATAAGGATCATATGAAGGTGCAGGAAAATTAAAATCAACAGGCGCCGCTGTTGGGTTTAAAGGGTTATATCCAGACGTATCTGGATAAGCAGGAATTGGGTTATCATAACCCAATGGTGGCGGTTGAACCACAGGTGGTGGTGTCGGATTAACCGCAGGTGCAGGGTTTGAGGGTTCACCCATTTGGGGATCCTCAGGAATGGTTGGGTAGGTTGGAGGCAATGGTGGTAGCGATCCCGACTTTTGTCCCGCACGCACTGACAAGCGTGCACCACGCTTTCGTCGTGGTTGTGGTTCAGGTGGTGGTTGTGGTTGTTCCACCGGTTCCATTTGATGTTCTTCAGGAGGAGGTGGCGAAGGGGTATTGTGATAGGAATGGGTGTTAACAAATTCGTATTGGTCCCACCATTGTTTAAATTCGTCAGGACCTTGGTTTGATGACCCAGCGTAAGAGTTTGAACCGCTGGATAATTCAATGGGGTGTCCATATGACCCTGACGACGGCATCTCCGGATCGAAGTCCTCGTCCATAGCATCCAGTTGATTTTGATCTACTGGAGGAGTGTTGATGTAGTGGCTCGGGCCGAATTCATCATGAAATGATTGGGAATGAAAATGGTGAGAATGGTGAGATTGATGAGAATGGTGTGATTGGTGCGAGTGGTGAGAATGGTTAGAATCGTAAGAATGTTGAGAATGTGGGGGCGAATACTTGTGAGAGATTGAATGTCTCGCAGGTTGCCATGGCGATAAAGAATCCCCCAATCCAAATAAGGATTCGAACTGTGCGAATGAGACGGTATTTGTGTTGATGGCCCTCCCCTCATAGGACCTTTGCCTTTTCCTCCACGTCCTTGAATTCTGGGCGGCATTGTTCCTGCTCCAAAAATAAGTTAAAACAAAACGGAACAATGATAATAAAAAAATAATGAAATGAGTAATCCTAGATCAAAGCCAAGACTCATAAGTCTAAGGAATGTATTATTGTGTCGTTTGAGATCAAACACAAAAGACTAGTGTTGAATTCCCTCAAACGTTGGATCTGATACCAACCTGTCACACCCCAATTTCCACGTAAGTCCTGGTGGGGAATATTGAGACGTAAGATTGATATCATCATAACCAAACAACACAGAGTAACACATCAGAAGTCTTGGAGTAAAATTACTATTACAAACCGATATTGTTCAAAAGTTCAAATTAATAATACATACGGCTTGTAATAAGATCCACATGCGGATCATTAAAAATGTACAAAAGTGTTCAACAGACTTTAGGCACAACTAAGAACTTGCAAGATCCCTAAGTCAATACCGAGCAGCTCTCAGCCTATTTACGTGTTGTACCTGTAGCTTAGTCTTTTGAAAATATGTCAATTTACACTGGTAAATACAAATAGCTGACACATTTTGAAAATCTTTCAAAATTGTTTTAAGTGCACACTGGCACATTTTTATAAATAACTTGGGACAATTCAAAATGATCTTGTATACAGTTTTACAGTTCTTTCAATACATATGGGGTCCCGGTGCAAAAACCAACAAGGAGTATATAAATAATTTAGCATTAGCATCTAACGGGTGTATGCCTACACCCCGTGCTTAGGTAGTGGCCATTAGTAACTTAAACGAGCCGAGGTATCAGGAAATGGTCACTTAACCCCCAATGTTTAAGTCGTCAGACAATACAGATTAAAACGGGTTATGAGATTTAGTTAAATCACAATCAGCGGTAATAATTTACCGTATCCCAAGCCCGTATAGGGAAAATAGGTTTAAAAGTATTTACCTGAGCTAGTTCTTCAAAATATTAATAACTCAATCTTTAATCAATAGATAAGTAAAGGTAGCAATCTACTGGAAGGCTCTAGTCTGTGAATGATGGTATTAATAACCAATTAGAATGCTAACGGGTCTATTTAAGTCATAGACTCGGACCGGCTAGTCTTAAATAATAGAAACGGTACGTTACGCTAGATTAAGCGATGACTGGAATAGAATGTAGTTTAAACCCGATAAGTACTATGACTTGTATAAGATGGGTAAACATATAACATTCGGATTTTGAGATAAAATGATAAGGTTAAACCCGTTTCGGTTAAATTACGTAAACTAGTCACGTAGGCTTAACCGTACGCATATAAGCGATACCGGGTAACCTGATGAGTCATATACAAGTTCCATATGCCATTATACTTTAAACATGTTATAATATCAGTAGGATATCAACATGTATGCCCGTTAAGGTTTTAAAATCAAATTAAGCCTCATAAGGGCGTTTTGGTCATTTTACGACTTATAAAAGGAGCTTGCAAGTAAACTGATGTCATGTCCATAAAAGTTTTGGATTTATGATGTTATATCAGTAGGATATCAAATATATGGGTGGTTTATAGTTTAGGACCAAATATGCATCGGAGGGGCATTTTGGTCATTTCACATATAGTTTTGATAGCTCATTTGGGATTCTGAGTTTAGAACATGTACCTACTGTAATAATATTTAAATAAGTTTTATAATCAGTAGGTAACAAGTCTTGATGGTTAGATATGGTTTTAACCCATACTATGCGCCGAAAAGGCGCAAAAGTCGCTAAATGACAATTTTAGCGATGTTTAACGAAAACTAATACTATAATCAGGTTTGTATGATAATGATATGTTATTTAATGTAACATATTAGTAGATAAAAAGGTTTTATATAAAATCCATGATTAAAACCCATTTAGGTGTCGTAAGGGCATTATCGTCATTTAAGGATTTAACATAAGAATGTGCATGTAAACTCAGTTTATATTCTGACTTGACATCCCAAATAATCCTACTTATGATATTACATCAGTAGTAAAGGAGTTTTGATGAAGAAATTATGTTTAAATCCATTCTTTGTGCCGAAAGGGCATTTTAGGCATATTAAAACATTATTTACGATATTTAAACAAAACTCATATATGACCAGATTTATAGCATCAGATATGCTAATCATGTTAACTTATCAGTACTTAATTCACTTGTATGCCCATTCATATATAAAACTTCATTTTTTGATTAAAAAAAGGCATAATAGTCAAAGCATGGCAATATAAATTGAAACATTTGTAGTATGACCTCAGAGGGTAATAATACATTAATTTAGGATCATAATGCAACTTTGAATCAGTAACTAAAGTTGTTAATTCGGGCAGAACTGAAAGTCAAAGCAGAAGTCAAACTTCGCGACTTTCTGTTGCGAACCAACCTTAAACCTGAAATTGACGAGCCGAACATGTTTACACATGTTCTAATAATTATTACCAAGTTATTTAAGTGTTAAGACATATTTTAGAACACCTTAAACTCAGTTTATGATTATTTCAGAATCTGACCCTTTTGACTTTTTAAAGTATAGTATGTTACTCGTCAATTCACCAAGTAAATGTGATTCTCAGGAGGTGCCCTCTTGAGGGATTAACACCTACCTTATTATGATCACGTAACCATGTTCGCATCAAAAAATGGCTGGACCATAATGGTCTTAACCAAATGTCAAAGCGTTTTTACGTAAACGCTTGATTTTTGGCTTTAAAAGCCTACAAAATGAAAAAGAGAAGGTTGGAACACTTACAAGTGATCCAAGGAAAGTTAAAACTCTATAGGAGGCCTCTTAATCATAAGCAAGCTCTAGAACAAGAGTAGAGAGGAGAGAAGATGATGAGCAAGGCAATGGAGGTGCACAATGCCTCTAATTTATAGTTGAGGAGCTTGGATCATGATCAAGACAAGTGTTAGAGGTGTTGTAGGATCACTCCAGGTGTCCTTGGTCGTGGAAAATGTAGGGGAAAGGTGGCATTGTGCGGGGAGGTGTCACAAGGGCAGAATGCCTTGGCTCCCAAACAAAACTGCCACTGGCAGTTGCTTATGGACCGTATGGCAATGTGCTTACGGTCCGTAGGCTAGTCTGGCGCCCACAGTTTCAAATCTGGTTACGGACCGTATGGGAGAACCCTTGCGGTCCGTAACTTCCTCTCTGATCAAATGCTTTATAATGGTTACGGTCTGTAAGAGTCACTCAGAGGCCAAAGTTTTGGCATGTTGACACTTTTGACCCCTCAACTTTCTAATTGTCGTTCAGAGGTTATAAATAATAACATAACGACACATTGGTCCCTCTCGGCCAACTACGTGGCATACGAGGATCAGCGGGACACGTGTCGGGATTTAAGTGGACAGGATTTTACGAGGTGTTACAACAATCGATCATTCCTGTTTTAGCTAGGAGGTCAAAAACCTACTTCTTTTGACATATAAAGATCCCCAATTTGGATCTTAGAACCTCTATTCCAAGAAAGCACTTGAGTCTTCCCAAGTCCTTCATTATAAGAAAATTTTCCTTCAACTTTCTGATTTCTTCTTCATGGTTACCTGAAATGATCATGTCATCAACATAATAATTTAAAACAGTTATAGTTACTCTTTGTTTAGAAACAACGTATGATTAGAGTTGCTTTGTTGGAAACCATATCCTTTCATTGCTATGGTAAATCTTCCAAACCAAGCTCGAGGAGATTGCTTAAGCCCATATAGAGCCTATTTCAACTGACATATTTCATTGTATTTTAAATTTCCTGTGTATCCAGGAGGGGCTTCCATGTATACTTCTTCTTTTAACTCTCTATGTAAGAAGGCATTCTTAACATCGAATTGGTGAAGAGGCCACCCTTCGTTTGCAGCAACAGAGAAAAAGGACACGGATGGTGTCAATCTTAGCTACAGGGGAAAAAGTCTATGAGTAATCAATCCCTTATGGTGGGTGTAGCCTTTCGCTACCAATCGAGCTTTATATCTTTAATAGTTCCATCTGGTTTGTGTTTGATTGTAAAGACCCAATGACAACCTACAGGTTTCTTTCCTAGGGAAGAACACATTTTTCCCAAGTATCATTCTTTGCAAGCGCCTCCATTTTAATTTCCATAGCATCCTTCTAGTTTTTTTAATCTAAGGCTTGTTCCACGTAATTTGAGAGTTGTTCGTTGTATAAGGAGAAAGTAAAGTCTTTGGCTTCTCTGGATAAGTTACCTTTAGCGATGTTCACCATGGGATGCCTAGAGGACCTCGTTTCCTTTTCTGGGGAGTACCGTTTTGGCGGGACTCCTCTGTTAATTCTAAGTGGTAGCTCATATTTTCTTGTCGTTTCTTCTTGTATTGTTTCCTTTTGTTTTTCCTGCACATTTTGTTCTACAGTAACCTCATAGTTATCCTATGTAGCAATATGAGACTTGTTATTTTGCATATCCTCGTGTGTTTCATTATTTTGCATATCCTCATGAAGTTGAGAATTACTTACCTCGACAACTGGACTAGGAGGTTAATGGTTAGTAGCACTGGCGATTAGTTCGCAGGATTGTGTGGAAGCATGTGATTCATCTTGGATATTTTGGTTAACTTCTTCAGAAGAAGTATCTTGAGTGTTGTAGTTAACTGCTTCTGACGATGGAGTCCATTTTAGCCAACTTAGTGTGTCACACTCCTTTCTCCCCCCTGACCACTTAGTTGGGATGTATAAAAGAATTCGGTTTCGAGGAAGTCACAATCTAGGATAGTATACATGTGTATAACACTGGTATCCCTTTTGGTCAATGCTATAGCCCACAAACATACACTTCTAGCACATAGGCTAAGTTTTCCTCAATCATATTTGGGAATGTGAGCAAAGACAGTATACCAAAAACCCGTGGTGTTAGGATGAGAGGTGGATGAATTTTTGTAAAACTGGATGGTTTGGATAAGAGTTTTCAAATTAAGAGCTTTAGTGGGCAGCCAGTTGATTAAATAAGTGTCGGTAGCAGCAGCTTCACGCCAAAAAAAGGGGGGACTCGAGATTCAATTACTAGAGCTCGAGTAATTTCTAAAAAATACGATTTTTCCGTTCAACGGTGCCATTCAGGATTGTGTAGATACATTTTTTTGGTGAATAATCCCTTTGTTTTGGCAAAATTATTTCATGGAATCATTTATATATTCTCCTCCATTGTCAGGTCGGAGGATTTGAATATTGGTTTTAAATTGTGTTTGTATCATGTTATAAACTTATCAAAAACCTCATATTTATGTTTCAAAAAATAAATCCACGTCATACGAGTGCAGTCATCAATAGAAAGTACAAAGAAACGAAATTTTTGTCACCCAATACTTTTTGCGGGTCCCTAAACATCTGAATGGATAAGAGAGAAAGGTGAACCAACTCTTGGTTATTTAGTTTGTAGGTATGTCTATGACTTTTAGCTAAGACATAAGTTTCACAAAAGTTTTAAGTGAAGGAAAAAGTTTTGGAAGTAAAAGATATAAATAATTGGTAGACGGGTGTCCTAATCTCCTATGCCACAACCATGTTCTCTCCCTGTAGTCCCGTGAGCAAGCATCACAGTACCCTGTTAAGTCACTTCTTCCACATAATACAATCCTTGGTGTTCAGTGCCACGCCCAATGATCGTTCCCGTCTTGATATCCTGAAAGATACAAAAGGTTGGATTCATCAAGACGGTGCAATTCAATTCTTGTCACGTGACTAATGGGTAATAGTTTTTGTGATAAAGACGAGACATATAGGAAATTTGAGTGTTTTAAAGTAGGAGATACTTAAATAGTTCCACCTCCCTTAACGGGAACGACCCCCCACCCCCATTGATTCTAGGTTTAGTTTTTGAGACAAGTCTAATAAATCAAATGTCATGGTGTAAGTCGCACCACAATCAAATATCCAAGATTTGAGGCTTGGGCCATATTAGCTTGTGATTTTAAAACACGTTCCTTTTTATTAATTTTTTTTTATTTTCAATCCTGTTTTTATACAGTTTTAATAAAACACTTTTGGAAACAACGTTTTTAGGAAAAAAAAAAAAAAACACTTTTAGTTGTGTTTTGACCTGTATAGGAAGGAAGGTCTTCTAGCATGTTCTGAAAATTAGAAACAAAGTATTTAGGGTTAATAAAAGAAGGGTTTGAGGATAATTTCTCAAACCCGGTACCTCCATCTTCTCCAATATTTTGTTCAGTTTTTCCGAGGAAAGCAATCCCTCCAAAGCCACCAACCTTTCCGTTGGTTTCCATCGTTGCTACTGTCATCAGTGTTGCCGGTGGCAGCCGCAACTTTTCCTCCCTCCTTATTTCCCTTTTTGTGACCGTTGCCCCACCATTCAGGGTAGCCGACGAGTTTGAAACATTGTTCCTTACCATACCACAGTGTTCACACTTGAGTTTCAATTTGTCTATCTGGGATGATGATCCACTATTGAAGCTCTTCTGTCCAGATCGCCCTTTAGACAAAAAAAACTCAGGCCTTCGGTCTCGTGTGGTCCGTTGGCAACTAGTCCGTCGTTATTAGTGGTCATTCCTGGTGGGCCATTTCTTTCCAGCAGTAGCATAGACGCCCTTAGCCGATGGTAACAAATCCCACCGGAGAACCTCTTTTTTTATGGTATCATATTGTCCATCAAGTGCGTTTAGGAACCGGAAGAGTTTCTGCTCTGAGCGAATTTTATTGTAGGTTTCTATATATGCAGCACATTTCATAGGGTTCAGATATTTCGCCCCATATACCTTGCAAGATAATCCAAAAACTTCAAAAGATGAATCGTTTTGTTTTATCCCATTTGCCTTGACATGAAGGTCAAAAGTTTGCAGTTTGTTTTTCCCGCTATTGTAAGTAATAACTAAAGCACCCCATAGTGCTTTTGCAGTGGGGAATTCGATTAAATTACTTGCAAGAGTAGGTTCGATGTTTTGTATTAACCATGATAACACGATTAAATAATCTTGATCCCATTGTTCATACCTTTCATCAGTTTGTTTTTCCCGCTATTGTAAGTAATAACTAAAGCAATGCTTCTTCTCCACGGCCTTCATCAAAGTAGATCTCCCTCTGATTCGGGGAAAGGATGTGCAACATCCGCGAGTTCTATTTATGTGTAATCCCCGTTTGATATCATAAATGATAATGATCACGAAATCATAAACATCAAGAACATTCACATGAAACATAAGAAAGGATTTCTTGTATTGAATCAAAATGTCAACTACTTCTATTCACATACATATACTTTCCCAGGTGCTTTAAAGCATTAAAAAAATGGGATTAACTGGCAAATTAATGCCACTAAACTATCTTTAACTAGCTATAATATAATACTTATGATACAAATAATACTTATGTTCTGGTTCTGTGTATAACAGATAAAATAATAATTTTGGTTGTTCCATTGATTCAAATTTGTTAAGCATTCTTCTTTTGATCCCTTCAATACAACAATTTGTTATTCAATTTCTTGTTAATCTAATTTTATTCAGATTCTCAAAACAACGTTCTTGTATCCATTTCGTTTATATCATGCATGATTGTTAGTACTTGATTGCTAACTAATTTCTGAAATTCCAATTTGAAAGAAAATCAAGGATCATTCTTCCCTCATGTTCTTGATTCTTCGCCAGCTGATGTTCGATTTCTTCCATGATTCTCTTTTCTTGATGTCCATCATTTTCTTGTGCAATGGTTACCACTTTGTTAGATATCAAGAACGATAATGATCACAAAATCAAAAACATCAAGAACATTCACAAGAAACATAAGAAAAGATTACTTGTATTGAATCAAAATGACAATTTTGATTACTTGTATATATTTTCCTAATCGTGCTTGAAGCATCACAATGGTTGGGATTAACTGACACGTTAACTGCCATTAAACTACCTTTAATTAACTATAATATAATACTTATTATTATTGTTACAATAATAATAATAATAATAACAACTATAATAATAACCCTAAAGTCTTTTAACAAAGTGCACCCTTCAACTTTAGGATAACTTTGAGAATCATCCCCAAACTCTTTTAAAGTAATAGTCACCTCCATTTGGTACACCTTTGATTATACTTTCAAAGTTTAGAAACAAGACGACATTCATGTTTCGTCTAAGTTAACGTGTCGATTGTTAAGTCCCTATCATGTGCTTGACATATGATGGGCATTATCGGCTATTCGACATTTATTTTGCATTTGTGCTTGTGTATTTAAAGAGACATGTGGTATGGAGGAAAACAACATATAGGTTTCACTGTCAACTATGTTGGGTGTGCTACTAGATCAACCAAGTGAATCACATAAGTGGTAATTCATTTGTTAGGTTCCTTTCATACGTTGATGATGCATGTTGAAGCAATTTTTCATCACTCAGGTTCTTGGTAGATGCTCCACAGGTATCAAGTAGATAATGTGATACTCTATTGTTCTGGGTTTGTCTCATTGACGATGTAATCATTCTTTATCTCTACAATCACAATAAACAAATTAGATTGTGGGCTTGAAGCATCGTGGACACTACGTCACTGAATTCAAGTCAAGGCCAAAATGATAAAACACAATTAAGTGTGTAGAGAGTGTTACCTTTTGAGTCTCATGTTATATATAAGTCTCTTGTATAGTGAAGTTATGTGTTTTAATGCAGAATTCCCTATAATTGTCATTGTTTTCCTTGCAAATCTGGTTTAAATTGATAAATGTTTGTGTTTTTAGGGATTTGCAAATAGTTTACTAATAAAAGAAGAAAAAAGGAAGGATGCCGAGAGTGCTAAGAAGATAGACTTGGAAAAGAGAGGAAGAAAAGGAAAAATTAGTTAGGCTATGGGGTATGGGGCGGGGGTTTGGGCGTGGGTTGGGGGGAAACGCCCATGTGATCACTCCGGGTGGGCTTGGGTTTGGGCGTGGCCCTTTGGGCGGGGCTTTCAACTAGGGCGTTGGGCGGGGCTACCCATCTGAGCTGGCGGGTGGACATTGGTGCACCCTACCTATAGGTTTAGCCGCTAATTTAAAAAATAATAATAATAAAAGGAATTTGGCTAAGCCACACCTCAAACCCAAACCCCATCATACCCTCAATTTTTTGGGTCTTGCCAGTGGAGCCCATCCAGTCCACATGTCAACCCATGCCCAAACTCCCCGCCCCACCATTCCCCACGGTCTTAGGTACGTGCCGTGCCCTAGCGTCATCAAATGCCAAGTCAAAACCCTATATTTTGCGCTTCATTAGTTGGTATGACCCATACTCACTTAAAGGCGTACGGGTCGTACTCAATCTTTCAAAGACAAACCCGTGGCCCCCTTCTGAATTGCAAATTTTAATCTTTCAAAGACAAACCCGTGGCCCCCTGGAATGAACAATTGTTGTGGATGACCCGTTGAACCCTAGTCAAGAAGCGGATAGCTTCTGGTACTAGGGAGCCAAAGGTATCAAAAGCAAAAGGGACAAAGAAATCTTGGTTCTCTGCGCAAGCTTTAACGTGTTTATCCACTTTCTTTGATTCTGCTTTTCTAGATGCTTGCACAGCTACAAACCCGTTTTCCCTTAAACCAACCAAAGGGGAAACGTCCGTGAGGTCCACACAAGCATGTTTCCCCCAGCCCAGCCAAAGACGAGCAGATCCGCCGGTCGCAGAGTAGATCTCCCTTCCATAGGGTCCGTTAGAAAATTAACAGGAGCCTCTTTCTTAGTAGAAATCTCAGCTCTTTCCAGGATGTCCCACAAAACATCCCGCACCCAGTCATGCCGATATTTGAACCAAGGGAGCTCTTTACAATGGACTGCGTGCTCCCCATATTGTATTTGGTGGATTATCGTGTCACGCTGTTTATTTCAAGCAAAGTTGCAAATATGCAAATATTCGCCACAAAGGATGTTTAGTTTACACATCAGACGAAGTCTGATCCTTGGTGTGAGATACAAAACGGTTTAAATCGTTATATGCATTTTACGCTCTAGTTGTCAAAAACTTTAGAAAACCTTATACGAATCTCAATAGTACACATTGGAGGGGCTATTGTGGGTTGTTGAACTAGTGTTGCTTCATAGACAAGAAACTTGCTTCAAGTTGATTAAAGGTAGGTCTTACTTCTCGATGATTATCTATACAAACAAATTAATTGTAGATCCAACACTTGAAGAACAAGTGTTACATCTAAGACGAGTTTCTTGCAACTTGCGACTGGATTGGCTAATTACTTTGCTTTATTAAAGAAACTAGCTATATTCATAAATTTTTGTTTAATAGGTAGAATTCAATGTGGATTTGGGATTTGCTGGCAAATACTTATTGATCATCATGAATCTTCAACGAGTTGTGTAGAGTTGAAAGGTTATTGTTGTTCCAACAACAAGATGATAAACTAACTGAGAAAGCATTCCATTTAGAGAAGCAAACACTTACCATTGGTCTTCATCCAAGTTATTATTCATTTGTGTTAGTTGCCAGAGGAGATATTTATTTATGTAGAAGTTTTAACTGTCTCGTTGTCTTTTAATATCGTTATCATATGATGTTTCCAAGCTAGAAAATTATCGCTATCTACTTTGATTAACATGAAGCTTGCAATTTTTGCAATATAATGAAAAAGTAGAAAACCTACATAACAGGGCCGGTCTAGGGTGTGGACGAGCCTCACCCCAACCCAGACCCTTTTTTTTGGGGCCTAAGTTTTTAATTTTTTTTCTATATATATTTATAAAATATGATACTGAAAATTTTATTAGACTCTTTCTAAAAACTTAATCTTACAACTTACTGGGTCCAAATAATTTTTTTTTAATCCATATAAAAAATCTTATAACATATTGTATTGGACCCATTAGTCTTATTTTAATCCATATCCATTTTTCAAACGTATATCTAATGTAATTTATTGGACCCTCTCTTTAAAAATTTAATCTTACAACTTATTGAGCCTAGATAATTCTATTTTTATCCGTATCTAAAATCTTATAACATGTTGATCCCATGAGTCTTATTTTAATCCATATGCATAATCAAAACATCTATCTAATATAATTTATTGTACCATCTATTTAAAAAAATTAATAGTACAAGTTATTGTGCCCAAATAATTTTATTTTTATCCATATCTAAAATCTTATAACATATTGGACTCATTAGTCTTATTTTAATACATACCCATTATCAAAACATCTATCATATGTAATTTATTGAACCCTCTATTTAAAAAATCAGTCTTACAAGTTATTGGGCCCAAATAATTTTATTTTTATCCATATCTATTTAAAAGTTCAGTCTTACAAGTTCATGGCTTCTTGCAATTTCTTAGATTTCGGATCTAAGATTGCATATTTCTAGTTAGCAGGTTCGTCGTTAGAGTCAACTACTAATAAGACTTCAGGACCATTTAGATGCCATAGGTATCTATCAGGTTCTTGGTGAATTCTACTAGTTCTGTGAACGTCTGTGTTTATGTCTGATTCATTGGCAACAACTACTTGTTGATCAGACAGTCCGACTTCATTAGCGGTTGTTTGTGGTTCTCGAATTTCTTCAAGACCAACAATATTATTTCCAGTTTCTCGATTAAGAAGTTCTTCCTCGAGAAAGTGTCACTTCCGTTTGATGGAAGTTACATTTGCATTAGGATGGTAGAAATAATATCCGCCCTTTATAGCATCAGACAAAAAATACTTTTCGCCTCGAGGATCGAGCTTATCATCAGAATCACTTGTGATGTATGCTTCATATCCCCATACTCTAAGGTATTCCAAATCAGGTTTACACCCATGCCATATCTTATATGGTGTTTTGTTTACCTTCTTAGTCGGAGCTGAATTGACAATCGGGCAGCGATCATAAGAGCATGACCTCAAAATAAGTGAGGCAAGTTAGTTCTACACATCATCTATCGAGTCGTATTAAGTAAGGTTCGATTTCTCCTTTCACTCACTCCATTAAGTTGGGGTGTGCCAGGTGGAGTGGGCTGTGAAATTATTCCGCATTCCTTTAGATGATCGAGAAATTCTAAGCTGAGGTATTCACCACCTCGATCTGATCGAAGTACTATTATCTTTCTAGTAAGCTGGTTTACTACTTCGTTTTGAAATTCTTTGAACTTTTCAAAAGTTTCATGCTTATGCTTTATAAGATAGACATAAGCATATCGACTATAATCGTCGATAAAAGCAACGAAGTATCCTTCATGGTTTCTAGTCGTGGTTCTGCAAGGGCCACATACATCAGTGTGAGTGAGTACTAGAAGACCATTGGCCCGTTCACCAACACCGGTGAAGGGGTGCTTTGTGAGTTTGCAGCTAAGCAAGATTCGCAATCATCAAAGGAGTCCTGTCTAGCGGATTCAAGAATCTCCTCAGACTGGACCTATTTTATGCGTGCCTTACTTGTGTGGCCAAGTCAACAATGCCAAAACTATGTTCCGTTTATACCAGATTTATTACGCTTAGAAAGATGATCTATGTTATTACTTGTTTGAACATCAATACCATTTCGATGTTTAGCCTCAAAATAAAAGACTTTAGTCAAGTAGGCAGAAATGGAAATTCCATTAGAACGTACTTGAATCCTTGTTCAAACAGTGAAGAAACTGGAATAATGTTTCTGGTCAAACCAGGTGCAAACAAACAGTTATTTAAAGTAACTACAAGGCCAGAAAGACATGAAAAACAAAATGTTCCAGTTGCCAGAACTGGAACTCTTTTTCCATCACCAACTATGAGTTCAATGTCGCCTTGTTTCAGTTTCTTCCACTTTTCAGGTTCTTGAAAGACATGAACGATGTGATAACCACATCCGGTATCAAATACCCAATGTTGCTAGAAACAGTGAAAAGCTCAATAACATAAATGAGATACTAGAAGAAGTGCCAATGTTATTGGCCTTGTTCATCTTCAGCTTGTCTAGAACTGTGGGCAGTTTCTTTCCAGTGCCCCAATGGGTAGCATTCAAAGCATTAACACTCTTCAAGAGAGTGTGGTTTTGCAATATGGTTGTTGTTGGTGGCATTTCTGGCAGCAACAACAACCTTTCTCTTGCCTTTGCTCTAATGATCTATTTTCTTGTTGTTGGGCTTCTTAACACCACCAGACTTGAACATCAGAACTTGGTTGGTTTTGTGTGGTATGTTCATCTTGGCCGTTTTGAGCATACCATGTAGCTCAGTCACAGTCTTCACCCACGCAATCATATTATAGTTCATAATGAACTGGTCATATGAGCTAGGGAGAGAGTTCAAGATGAAGCCTGCTGCCATTTCATCTTGCAGGGGATAACCAAGTTTGTTCATCTGGTTAATGTATCCTTTCATCTTAAGCACATGATCCTTCCAGCACTTTACAGCTTATGAGCTGTTTCATGGTGTTATACTGCTCCTGTCGGGCTTGTTTCTGAAACATGCCTTTCAGTTGCCGGATCATGTCCTAAGCATCTTTATCTTCCATGTTCTTCTGAAGTTCAGGAGACATGGTGGCTTGCATAAGGCAGGCTACCTCAATGGCATCCTCGTTATGTCTTTCCAGTGCCTTGCGAGCAGCAGTAGTGTTACTTTCAGGCTCGGTAGGGACTGGGCCATCTAAGATGTATAGCTTTTTCGCCATCTTGAGAACTATTCTTAGATTGCGGTGTTATTCATGAAAATTGGTGTTATTTAATTTTTCTTTTTCAAGTATAGACTTGAGAATGAAGGAGTTGTTTTCTTAAGACATCTATTATATAAGCAAGGATTTTAATTAGTATTTTCGATGTATATTTCCTATTTAATAAGTGACCTATTACAGTAATTAGAACAAGGAATGAGAATCCTGTTAGAAGCTCTTTCTAAAGGCAGCTATAGCACGCAACATTAGCAAGGGGTTCAAGCGGATTGACAACGATTGTCAGTTGTGAGAAGAGCACAACTCTCTGGTATGAGGCCGCTAAGACAACTCGTGTCTATGCATTGATACGTTTAGCCTCATCTATGCCACTTTTGTTCTCGAGACAGCTGTAGCACGTAACACGAGAAGAAAAGTAATAGTCATCCTAAAATGGTCATATGTGGAAGGGTCGGATGTGTCGACGAAGCCCTTGCACCTTGGAAGGATAAACTAGACACCAACTGTCGTGCTGTGGCTCCATCACTGATGGTTCGCATTATGCCCCAAGTGTTACTAGTAGTAGGATGGCATCGACCATTGATTTTAATTATGGGTTAATTTTAATTTTTACCAAATAGGGTCGTGAGAGCCAATTTTAGTATATATTTTAGTCGTGACATCTTGATGAACCCTTTCATCTCTCAGGACACTTAGTTTTAAATATCATATTAAAACTAAATTGTCGCGGCTTGAAATAACCAATTTTAAGTTAATAGAAAACTATTAATAGTTTTGGAAAATTGAATTTTGCAAAACTTAATTGGTTATTTGTTTGTTTTTCAAAAACAACCTTTGTTTTATAACGAAATTTTAACAAGTTGTAAAACAATATAGAACTTGTTTTAATGTGATTGTTTTTAATATTTTAAAACTCATTTTAAAATCATGTTGGTATTTAGGTTGGTTATGTTATAACAACTTATAAGATAAAAAACAACCACAATAGCAAGATAAATATGTAAATCTATATGGCCAAAAGTTGTTCGATCTTGCTAGAGCCTAATAGCAAGATCAAACGGGTCACGGGTCACAACACACAAACAACCACAATGATGGACTTGAGTGCATCCAGTCATCTCGAGCAACTCCCACTGACTTCATGACTCCTGTTTTAGCATCCTCGGTTTTGTCTCGGGTCTTCTTTATTACAATATTTTACAAAAATACAATAAAGAAAGAAACCCTATCTATTACAACATTTGAATCATCAAGGTGGCCATAAATATATAATAACAAAACCGAATAAAATATACAACCACAAAAGCAAGGTCATGCCAGATTTACATATTCCACAACAATCACAAAGAAACCGGGCAATGTCTTGGTCAAGCAAAACAAATAAAATATGGAGAATTGGCCTGTAATAATCTCACCTAGATCTTATTTGCCATTAATAATCCCACCTCAGAATATTCCCCCACCAGTCCCATCTTTCACATATTTTTCCTATAATGGTCCGCCGTTAAAAAAACTTAACGAGTTAAGCTTTTTTCCAAATTACAAATAGATTTTTAGGGCTTTTGATAAGAACGATGATATGAGTCCATTGATGTAAAACTTACTTGGAAATGGATGCTCCAACTGACTTGATTTTGGTTAATTGGAAATTTAAACACCCGAATTGAAGCGTCGTTTTCATCATTTGGAGCATCGTTTTGAGGCAAGTTTTACATCAATGGACTTGTATCGTCCTTCGAATCAAAAGCCTACAAAATCTGTTTGTAATTTGGAAAAAAGCTTAACTTCGTTAAGGTTTTTTTAACGGGGGACCATTGTAGGAAAATAGGTGAAAGGTGTGACTGGTGGGGGGAATATTCTGATGTGGAATTATTAATGGCCAATAAGGTCTAGGGGGATTATTACAGGCCAATTTCCCATAAAATATTGACCAAAAATAAAGTTGCCCTTAAAATCATATAGATCATAAATTTAAAATAATTAAAGTTTGTGTTCTATTTTCGGTTAAAAGACCGGGTACCGACTCGTATGCTGTAACCAAGGCTCTGATAGCACTGTTGGGTTTTCATGGTGATCGGTTAAATTTTTTATTTATCAAAAACCCGGTTCAATAAATAATGGTAAATTAATTAAGCGAGTTAATTAATAAAACGCAGCGGAAAAATAAACAAGTGATCAACAAAACGAAACCCGACAGGATCCGGTTACAAACAAATACGAGCACAGTGATAATAACATCTAACTACGATGAGAAATATATACTCGGTTAATGACTAACCGGTCGAGACACCGAGGTTCAACGAACACGTGCTAGTGAACGAATGAGCGGAACACCGGGATAACCCCGAGTAGCGGCGGCGGCTGACCGGCGACAGCGGAGCGACGGCGACGCCCGACGGTGGCCGGCGGAGCGGCGGCGGATGCTGCGCAAAGGCCAGCGAATGCGATGATCGCGGCGCTCATAGCCGTGGTTGTGGGTTGTATGAGAGTTTTGCAAGTTCTTCAACACTCTAACCCTTTCAATGCAAGACTCAAGTCCATTTAAATAGTAGATGGAGGTTCATGCATGCTCGCCAAGTGGCACACATGCGTAGTGCATGTGTTGCAATTGGCCAAGAGTTTGGTGCGCGACAAGTGGCGGTAGATGGATGCATGTGCGACATGGGGCTCAGCAAAAGGGGCATGCGCGACAAGTGGCGTAGGGTGAGCATTCTTGTCTCACTCGGTCCATGTACCCGTCTCTCAGTTAATTCCCGCAACAATAATATATTCCCGCTCATGATCATAAATATAATTATGATCCGTTTCGCATATTGTTCGTAATTACACTGGTTGTGGATTTAAGTTCGTTGCTCACGGTGTAACTCTTATGGGTCAAGACCCGGTCGGTAGCGTTAACTTATCGAACCAGACATAAATATCCAACAGTTTAATGAGAGTTAATTCATACCACATGCCTCTCTAAATACACAAGCACAAATACAAAATGCAAAATGCCGAATAACCGATAATGCCCATCATATGTCAAGCACATGATTGGGACTTAACAATCGACATGTTAACTTAGACGAAATATGAATGTCGTCTCGTTTCTAAACTTCGAAATATAATCAAATGTGTAATTATTTGAAGTTTCATTACCAAATGGAGGTGACTATTAGTTTAAAAGAGTTTGGGGATGATTCTCAAAGTTATCCGAAAGTTAAGGGTGCACTTTGTTAACCATATTCTGCTATGGGTTGTACAAATGCCCCAAATTAGATCCCGCTCGTTACTCGAACAAACCAACCACATCTTCAAACCCTAGAACCAACATGTCAGGCGGTTTCTTCCGGGTGAGTACTTCTACTCTCATACGCTTTACATTCACACCAATTTCATCATCAACAACTTGTTAGGTTAACGCTGATTATTGATTCAAACTCTCCGAAATTGATGAAATTACTGATTAATTTTGGTCTTCTGTTAGGGCACTACGGCTGATCAAGACACTCGCTTCTCTAACAAGCATGCTAAGCTTCTGAAATCGCACAAGTTTCCACCTGAATTGGAACATTTGGTTCGTTCTTTCTTACGTCATCTGTGTTTTTGATATTTCTCCGAACTTTTTTTTTTTTTTTTTTTTTTTGTAATGGAGATTTATGTAATTGTGATTGTATTGTAATGAGCTATCTGGAGCTTCTGTGAGTGAGTGAGTGAATATTTTGGTTTCTGGAATTAGATCTGTGCTAGAACTAGTATCACTTTTAGCTTCAGTAATGATATATCTAACATTTTAACATTGAAACCTAAAACTAATATTGCTTGCTGATTATTGTGTTGGTTTGTTTATTCTTACATTATCGGTGATTTGGAGTTTTACGCAAGTTTTCTGCGTAATGGAGTCTTGTGTAACCATGTTCGTATTATGATGAGCTATCTGGAGGTTGTGTGAGTGAAGTGAATTTTTTGTTTCTTGGCCCTCTGAAATACGAACGAGGTTGAAAAGTTAGATTTTGGTGTGTGTTAGTAGATCGGTTTTAAAACTATTATTTCTTTTTAGCTTCAATGATAATACATTTATTCGACAATAATAGTGGTTAGTGAAAATGCTTGTTGATTATTATGAATGGTCAATATGCTTGTTGTGCTGTTGTGCTTGTTGTTATGATGAAAACTTAAAATGCTTCAATGAATGATGATTTAACATTAGATGTTTAACTAAGAACTTTGCAGCTGTAGTTTGTTTGCTAGTTTATAGTATTAAATATTTATCTGAAAGGAGGCTGGATTTAGGGATGGCTTGTCTCTAGGAGGGTTAAAAGGAACTCCGAAAAGAGTAGATGCTGAATATTGCAATTTTGGCATGGCGTTCTTAAGTATTCAACTATTTATCAGATATACCCCTTTACAAAGACGAAAAAAGGAATCTCATGAACCCAAATCAAGGGCATTAGTTTATTTTATGATGCTTATTGGAAAATAAGTAGTTTTTGTCTGACATATATTTCTAAAACAATGTTGCAATTTTAGGACATGAATATGATTGTGATCAAGTGTTTAAACTTTTGTGGGACATATAGAGTAGAATTCGAGCATTATAAGCAAAATGTTACAACTCTACTGACTTCATATTAATATGCTTCAGTAGCTATGTTTTTTTTCCAATCGTGAAGGTATTCATGATAATACTTCGGTCTTCTGTTTAGGTGGATATGTCAAAAGTCAAGATGGATGTCATGCGGCCATGGATAGCTCACAGGGTGACCGAACTTCTTGGATTTGAGGATGAAGTTCTCATTAACTTCATTTATGGTCTTTTAGAAGAGAAGGTAACCTATTACTATTGTTTTATCAATTTTATATGGACTTATTGACCATAATTATACATTATACAATATAAAGCATAAGTGTTCTATCCACTAATTATCAAATATCTTGTTTTAGAATGAGAACAATCTTGTGAGGATCAGCTTTATCGTATAAATTCCGATTGAGTTTAACCATTTATCTAAGTTCAAACATGAATCCAGTCATCCAGAAGTGATAGTCGACACCTTGCGTTATCTATCTTTTGGTATCTGGAACTAGTGCCTACTAGAAAAGGCTGACAATTTGTTGTACATTAATGCAGGTAGTTAATGGTAAAGAAATTCAAATCTCGCTTACAGGGTTTATGGAGAAAAACACTTCGAAATTTATGAAGGAGCTCTGGACCCATCTTCTCAGTGCCCAGCAGAACGCGAGTGGTGTCCCTCAACAGTTCTTGGATGCCAAGGAGGAAGAAACTAGGAAGAAGCAGGTATTGTTTCTTTTTTATTTCTCGTAAACTTATCATATTCTTTATTGCATTTTTCATCTCACTATAATAACATTATAAATATAGGAGGATACAGATCGTATAGCCAGAGAATTAAAGAGAACGATAGAGAAGGAAGGCCGGGATCATGATCAAGAAAGAGGGAAGACGGTATTAATTCTTTCTATGCAAGAGTTAGTTACAATAGAGTCAAGTTTTTGGTTTTGACTTATACTTCTCTCATGACATTCAGCTTGCTTCTGCAATTATTTGGGTTCATTTCTATTCCTCAAACTACTGTAGGACAGAGAGGCTGTTGATGTGAAAGCTGCTAATTTGGAGACCCACTCAAGGAGACGCACAAAGTTTTCTAGCAAGTGGTCAGCTGATGAAAAAGGGATGGATGAGACGAATGGATCAAAAGAAACCACCAGGTAATTTGTATGTGTTTGTGAGCATAAGTAAAACAATTAGTTTGATAATGTTTGTGTAAGAGTATATCTATACTAACAGCATTGTTAAAATGTCCATTATTTATTCCTTTTTTACAGAATATCTCGATCTCCGCGTCCAGCTGATCGTTCTATGTCACCACCTCGGTACCTTTTTTTGTATCATTACTAAAGCTTATTATGGGTCTTAGACCTTTACATGCCTCTTTAAGGAATTATTTGTGTTGTTTCTTTATTGATTTTTAGTATTTACATTACTTATTTTGCAGAGGTGCACGTCCAGATCGGTTAGCAAATCCTTTTCTAATTCCAGAAGTCATTCAAGGTGTGCAACCATCCCGATCATAAAGCATAACTATTTTGTATATATTCTTATTAAGCGTCTTTTCAACTATCTTCTCACTTTGTTTTTTTTATATATCCAATTATCCTCTTCTCAGGTCAAGAAGTTTGTCAGTATCCCCTAAAGCCTCAAGGCGCTCAGTTTCTGTTGAAAGGAGGCCCCGCTCTCTTTCAAGACGATCTTCTACACCTCGCAGAGTGAGGTCACGTCGGCGATCCCCATCCCCTGCACCTTCACATAGACGATCATCTCCACCTGCAAGGCGTAGGTTGCGATCCCCATCCCCTGCACCTTCACATAGACGATCACCTTCACCTGCAAGGCGTAGGTTGCGATCTCCATCCCCTGCACCTTTACGTGGGCGATCACCATCACCCGCAAGGCGTAGGTTGCGATCCCCTGCACGTCGCAGATCACGGTCTCCCGTTTGGCGCAGATCACGGTCTCCCATCTATCGGAGGTCACGGACCCCAATCCGGAGGCGGTCACGATCACCCGTTCGAAGGTGGCGGTCCCCTGTTCGAAGGAGGTCACGATCCCCTGTTCGAAGGAGGTCACGATCCCCTGTTCGGAGGAGGTCGCGATCCCCGGTTCAAAGGAGGTCGCGCACCCCCATCCGGCGTAGATCACGAACCCCGATCCGGCGAAGGTCACCATCCCCGTTTCAGCGAAGGTCACCATCCCCGTTTCAGCGAAGGTCACAGTCCTCTGCATCCCCTTACTCTGTGCATTCTGGTTCTCCACCAAGTCCACGCGGTCGGTCTCCTTCTCCAGTTAGGCGTAGGACAACCGTCCCTGTGCGCCAGAGATCCCCAAGCCCTCAAAGCAGGTCTTCTTCACCATCACGGGGATCCCCGAAGCGCCAACAGAGATTGCCTGTACAATCTCCTAGAGATGGGCGCAGGTTCTTGAAACTTCTAACTTACTGTTCATCAGTGCAATGATTATTTTACTATCATTTGGACAGTTCTGAACCATGCAGCATTTTGCAGAAATGTTAAAAGAAATGCTCCTGATCATCGTCAAGCTCCACAGAAAGAGACTACTGAGCGTCCGATTTCAGTAAGATCTGTAGAAAGAGATCCAAAGGGCAGGAGAAGATCTCATAACGGAGAGCCAGTTTTATCACCCTCACCATACAAATCTCCTTCCAGTTCTGTATCTCCCCCAGCTGCTGCGAGAAGTACTAGTCAGGGGAGGAGGTATTATGTGTGTTATTATGTGATCTATTACTTTACTATGTCAAGTTCTGCTTATAGAAGTCCTGTATAACCAACTAACAGAAGATACTGTTTTCTGACAGCCCCATACCCCCAAAGAGCCAAAGACAAAGTATGAGTGTTAAAGAGACTTCTTCCAGGTTTGCTATCCATTTAATAAATATTCAAAGTCTCTTGTACAAAAAGTGTTGACTTTTCTTTTTTCTCAAATGGGTTGAGTAGATAAACTTGGACAAAAGGGGACCTGCTTGGATTAGTTGAAACTTGAAAGCTATGCTGTTAATGCGGTAAAAAATCAGATATCGGTCAAGGACTGATGTTTGAGATATAGGTTATCGCGGTGGGATATCAGTACTTTTAGTATCATGCAGAATTTATATGTATAGCAATTTAACACTAACTACTCTCCTACAATTAACAAATTAACCTTTTGCAACTTGCAAAACACTAACAATTGTAGCAAGTACAAACTCACTAAGACTTAACATTTAACACTCAAAACACTAATAGCAGCAATAAGAAGAAATACAAATGGTAGAACTAAGAAGAAAGGTACTACTATCCGGGAAAAACAATGCTATATTGGCCAAATATAGGTCAAAATCGCCGATAACACCGGTACCGATATTCTGATCGGTATTTTACCGGGGACCGATAACCAATATTAACTGCATAGCTTGAAAGGCACCCAGACCCTTTTTAACACTTACAACTCAAATCATTTTTATTGAATGACTTAAGAGACGGAGAATAAAGCGTTTGCAAGCCAGCTCAACGCAGCTGTCCGGTTTTGGTCCCCTCCTAAAAAGTAACCACGGAACCTATTTTGACCAGTTGCTCACCCTGACCCGCACATCTTTCAACATTTGTCGGGTACTCGGGTATTGATTTTAACCTTCATTTCAAAGGATTCAAAATGCATGTCAGTGTGTTTTTAATTTATTTACAGAGTGAAGGAAGACAGACGTGAGATCAAAGATCCAGTCAATGATAAACATGACAAGAATAAAAGGTTATCTCTTTTACTAGTATACCAAGCATCACACTTGATGAGATGGGTTGTAATCTGTTTTTTTTTTTTTTAATTTGACAGTAAGAATGATGACGGAAGGAATTATCCTGAACTTACACGTGACAGGGCACACGACTCTGAAAAAGAATATAAAGCTGATGAGATGAACCAGGAAGCAGTAAAAATGCCAAAAGTTGAGAGGCATAATCAAAGTGGCGTATTCGATTCTGGCTCTGACGAAAGTGACCATAAGAGAAAGCACAAAAGGTCAAAAAGGAAAGATGCCACATCAGATGACGATACTAGTCACGACTCCCGTACTGAAGACCGAAAGGAAGCTAAGAGAAGACGCAAAGAGGAAAAAAAGTTAAGAAAAGAAGAAAAATATAAGCGACGTGAGGAAAGGCGTCGCAAAAAGGAGAGCCGGCGTTCAGAAAAGCTAAAACTGAAGACAGACAGGAATGTTTCTCCATCTTCAGATGATGAGTCAACATTATCTGATCAGAAGAAACTTGAAATCGAGTTGCGGGAAAAAGCCCTTGAATCTCTTAGAGCCAAAAAGGGTGTTGGTCATTAGTTTTTTTGTTGATTTGGAACTTCATCGTTATCGTTTAAACGGATTTCTTCATCTTCTCTACTACCCCGCTTTTGCTTAAAATGTTTTCGTTCTGATTTCGTACTGTATTGTTGATAGCTGTTTAATACTGGTATGTCTTTGCTGATGGCAGCTGAAACGACTGAGATGTTTTCTGGTGATAAATGTCTTTCTTTTTGCTGGGGGCTCATTGGTAATTTAGCTTTTCTGTGCTTACAATTGCCTAAATATCTAATGTATATAAGTGTGGATTATGATGCTGGTGGTGATCAAGTTGCTAGTAATAGGTTGTTACTACTTACTAAATTAATATCTATGTGTGTATATATATCATATATGTGGATAACGCTGCTGGTGATGATCAGGTTACTAGTAATAGGTTGTTACTAAATTCAATTTATGGTTCTTTTAGATGAAAGTATTGTTGACTAGATGACTTGGCTGAGCAGATCTTGTTCTGTATATTTGGGATCATCAATCGTCAAAGCAGGTAAGTCGTTAGCAGGGTCTTTCGGCTTTATGTTTATTATTGTCTTGACCTTGGATTAACTTTTTAATGGTTGACAGGTTTAACTTGATTCGGAGCTTGGTGTCCTTTCTGACCGGAAATAAGTAAGCGCATAATTTATGTCAATTTCCGCTTGTGATGTTCTTGTTTGTATCTTATACGCGTTGACATGGGCCGTTTTGTTTTTCTATATTTAGAACAAGTCAAATCAGAGTGTTTAGCTGTAGGGGGGAATGGGTTAAACGGGCTAAAAGTCACACGATAGTCTTATCAAACTTATATTGCTTCCTAAGTTGTGTCAAATATCAAATCATTTTGTAATCATGATTAGTACATGAAATGTTTAGTGTTTTAGAAGTGGACAAAAAGTTCTTATAGGTCAACGCGACCCACCCAGACTGATTTGATCCTACTAAATTGACCTGTTTCATCTTGTACCTGTTTTATTCATAATTCAAACCGCGCAACCTATCCATTGACAAACTCCCAAAATCCTATATCTTTATGTTATTTTGAATTTGTGAACAATCCTTAATTCTAATTGTTTTAGTGAAATATGCTTCAAATGTCATGCAATTTTTGTAATCATTTGATCACACAATTACAGATCCAAATAGCAACCATAAACCCTGTCGGGGTTATCACTAGAATATCTTAAGGGCGTCTGGTTTTATGTAATGGGTGATGGAGCTGATAGTTTTAGTAATCTTTGTTGATGATGTTAAAAATATATGTTTTTTATTTCACTTTGCTTACAAATCTTTCGCTATAGCCTCTCTGCTTACATATTTAAGGCTTTTGCTTCTCGTCGACAATCCTAGGTACTTTCACAAGGTTGATAGGTTATTGTCAAAAAAAAATGGGGCGCTTGCATATATCCTCTTTTAAACCTTAATAGCATGTTTCTCGTCCCAAAACTAAAAAATTTCATGTATCTCCTCACTTAGAGAAACGAATCAAATCCCATATTGATTTATTTTATTAAAAATAAATTAGAATAACTATTTTGCCACTTTCATTAGAACTTTAAAATTTATCAATTTTTGTTGTATTTAAGCATGTTTAACTAGTACTTTTTTTTTCAATTCTGTGTCAAAATCAATGTTAACTACACTTCATGGGTTTCTAATCAGTAGTTCCTCTTTCAAATCATTCATCTCCATGAGCGAGTCTTGCCACTTGCTACACATATGAGTGTAAACTTATTCAAATGGCACGTATTAGGAGCAATGTAAGATTGTACGGACACCAACCATCAAGAAACCCATTCGAGCAACCTATTAGCGAAATAAAAGTAGCTTTTGGTTACCATTTGTCTCGAAAGTTAATGTCTACACTTCTTTG
This sequence comes from Scalesia atractyloides, assembly GCA_947069175.1. Lineage (NCBI taxonomy): Eukaryota > Viridiplantae > Streptophyta > Magnoliopsida > Asterales > Asteraceae > Scalesia > Scalesia atractyloides. The sequence goes on from CAMTDV010000025.1 coordinate 93,689,605, forward strand.
GTTTCGCCTTAGTAGGTTCCTTTTTAAAATCATTCATTTCCATGACCGATGCATTCCGCTTGTTATACATATCGTTTTAAGCTTGTTCTTTTCCTCAATGACTTTATAGAACGATAGTGCGATACATCAATATTGCAATTCTTCATAACTCATTTCTTGAGTTTTGCTAGCAGTCATATCCATCAGATTTTAGCTTATCTCTAGACACACTAGCAGTCTCATCATTTAGCTTATCTTAGCACTAGCAGTCCATCTTTTAGTTGTTTCGAGTGCATGAATGTGCTTTTACAAACATCTTAATCTACATGATTTTATATAAACATACTATTTATTAACAGTACAAAATAAATTTATTTCGAATTCGAATGTACTTTTATCTTGGTTGATAGAGGCATGCATTCTCCATTTGCATTCTATGTCTACACTCGTTGATGTGGGTTGACTTTTCTCATGGAAGTATGCAAAATGACTTATGAGCGTACAATGGATGGTATTACACTTTTGTTAAAACACTTTTACCTTTGGATGAAGGAACATGTCTCAAGGTTTTTACCTGTCGTCACATAATCAGTTAATTTTTTCCACCTCATACATTCTAAGCATTGATTGAAAGTTCTCATGGGAATCAAGCTTGATGAAAGATTGCTCCATGACGTACTTGTCAATAGGGATGAGCTTGGTGGTACTGACACTGGTACCGATACCGAAAAATCATCAAGTATACAGTAAGTGTTGAAACTTGCCATGGTCGTTATGGTACTGATAATGAAGTTGAGTTCCATAATAAACTTATAGCATGAAAGTCCAACCATCAAGGTGAACAACATTTGAAAGTGTTATCAGTTTACAAGAGCATTGATCCACTGTGGGTGGATGAATAGCTTGCTTGCTTTTTTTAGAAAAGTGAACCCACACTAGTCATTCAAGGTAAATTTATTAAAGTGTTGTTGATAAATTGTATGCTTATAATTAAAAAATGTAGGTTAAGACATTCGTAGAAGCACATTTCTTGCACTCGAAGCAACAAATAGAGGTATAGCCAAGCCCAAGCTTGGTAAGGCTCAAGCTCGTTTACCTCATAAGAGCTTGGGCTCAGTTCAAGCTTTGTTTCTAAAGCTCGTTTCGTGAGTAGTTTTTCAAGCTCGGCTTGCTTATTAATTATTTTATATCAATTATAATTAATATATTCTATATAAATTTCATATATAACGTGTGTGTTGTATATATAACAAACACTATGGCGAAGATGAATGATTTCAAAGAGAAACTGCTAAGGAGTAGCTTGGGAAGTGTTGTGAGATTAACTTATGAAATTATATTAATAAGAAACTATTTTTAAGTTATTTTTTATCACTAGGGTTTATTGATGGTTGTCATCCCTACTACAATGTTGTTATTATGCTTGTCATTTGAAAGGAAAGTTCAATGGGGTAGTAGTCGCTATCATAGTGACCTAAACTCAGGGACTATTTTGGACTAAAGTGACCTAAATTCTGGGACCATTTTGGCATTTTACTTTTTAAAAGTTTAAACGGTCTAATATCATCGAAATTTGCGTAGAGCATTAAAATGGGCCAAAACCCTAAAGAATATTTTTATTGGAGCGTTTGCTTCCAATAAAGATTTTTTTACTTATAAAGGAACAACATTACGTCGTATGAGAGCCAGTGTAAATTAGACGAATAATAAAACAACGTATTACCTTTAAGTTTTAAAAATAACTAAAGTTATAAGATCAATGGAAGTATATCTCCATGAAACCACATAACCGTATGACAACATTGCTGATTACTAATTATCAATACAATAATTTTTGAACGATTTGAATACAATAATTTTTGAACGATTTGAACAGTGTTTTTATAATAAAAAGGAATAGTGCTAGGCAGTTGGCCTGGCACTCCTCTATTGGACCAGCCGTTTGACTTGGCACTTTCTATTGGACCAGTCGTTTATTATTTGTTTACGCTGTAAAATTACAATTTTTGAACGATTTGAACAGTGTTTTTATAATAAAAAAAGGAATAGTGCTAGGCAGTTGGCCTGGCACTCCTCTATTGGACCAGCCGTTTGACTTGGCACTCTTCTATTGGACCAGTCGTTTATTATTTGTTTACGCTGTAAAATTACGGGTTTGCCCCTGGAATAGTGTCAGGCAGCTGGCTTGGCACTCCCCCATTGGACCAACCGTTTATTATTTGTTTACGCTGTAAAATTACGGGTTTGCCCCCACTTTAAACTTACGATGTTGCCCCCGGCTCAAAATAAAATTACGCTTTTGGCCCCAGCCAAAATTACGATTTTGTCCATGACCCTATTGGATCAGCCGTTTGATCTGGCACTCTCCCATTGGACCAACCGTTTATTATTTGTTTACGCTGTAAAATTACGGGTTTCCCCCGGAATAATGCCAGGCAGCTGGCCTGGCACTCCCCCATTGGACCAACCGTTTATTATTTGCTTACGCTATAAAATTACGGGTTTGCCCCACTTTAAAATTATAATATTGCCTGCTCAAAATAAAATTACGATTTTGGCCCCAGCCAAAAATTACGATTTTGCCCATGACTCGAAATTACAATTTCGCCCTCGGCTTAAAATTACGTTTTCACCCCTGTTCAAATGAAAAAATACGCTCTCGCCCACACCTTAAAATTACGATTCTTCCCCGTTTAAAAAAATTATGATTTCGGCCTCAGTTAAAAATTACGTTTTTGCCCCTGTTCAAAATAAAATTACATTTTTTGCTCCAACTCAAAATTACGATTATGTCCTCGGTTCAAAATAAAATGTGGTTTTGCCTCCGCCTAAAATTACGGTTGTGCCTTCCTGGTTTCAATTCCAGTACTGACATCACTTTAGCTTTTGGCAAATTACGATTTTACACCAGTGAAAAAATATAACTTTCCATTAGTTAAAAATTACAGTATTGTCATTGTTTTAGTTTTTTTTCAGCAAAACTATAAAAGTGTTATGTATTGGTTTACTCGATTTAATTGTTTTCTGTGTCAATGAGCTGCCTAACACTCGCTCATTATTCGGCTATCACCCGCAACGCGGGCGACGCATCTAACTGGTTAAAATAAATATCATATATGACATCAAGTATTTAAAAAAAAAATATTCTGGAGCTGCTATTCTTGAAAAAGAACATTCTAAAAGTAGATTTCACATGAAGTTACAAGATCATGTGCTTCAACATGGAGTGAAGCCAGAGTCACATGTTACAGCTAAGAATTAGATGAAAACGTATCTATTACAAACGAATAACATTTTTATGGCTTCACGAGCAAAAAGCATATGCACACTTAGTGCTTGTGTATCGTGTCAACCTAACATGTTTAAACACAAACACGATAAGACATGAACCTGAAACAGGTAAACACGAACATAACACGATATCTTATTGTGTCAGATTTTCTAAACACGAACCTTATAATAAACAGGTTACATGAAATGACCTGTTAAGACACGAAAAAAATTATCAGCGTTATTATATGACCTACTAAGACACGAACATCACACGTGTATATCTAAATTCAGAGAGAAAAAACAGTGTGCGTGTATATCTAAATTGGGAGCCCACATATTTTTTTATTGAAAATTATACATGTGTCATTAACGAGTCTTAACAGGTTAACAAATGTTAACATGTTAAGACACGAAATTAAATAGGTCTTAGCGTGTCGACCTGTTATATAGACATAAAACCTGTTAATATTAAACACGAAACCTATTAACTTCAAGTAGATTCGTGTTCCTATAGAAACTGCCAGCTCCGTCGATGCACACTTATCAAATCACATTTCTTAAATGATTATATCAATGAATATGAAAAATAGAGATTAGTAACATAAAAATTGGTCCTTCAAAAAAAAGTAATATAAAAATTGGCAACTTTATTTGTGATAGGAAAAGTGCTATTTATTGAACATTGGTTATATTTTTTTCTATTTTCTAAATTTTATTATCTGATAATTTTTAGGATGTTTTGTTTCTTTATGTAACATTTAAAAGAAGAAAAATAATAATTAGCAACTTTATTTGTGACAGGAAAACTATTATTCATTCAACATTAGTTACAATTTTTTTTTCTGTTTCTTCATTTTATTAATATTATTATGATAATATTTTGTTTTTCTCTTGTAACTTTTAAAAGATAATATTAAATAAAAATACGATTATTACATTAAGCATTTTATACTACATCTTGAAGTATATTTACTCAACCAAATTGTAAATTACTTTTAAAAGATGATATTAAATAAAAATATGATTATTACATTAAGCATTTTTATCTACATCTTGAAGTATATTTACTCAACCAAATTGTAAATAGTAATGTACACGCGATCATAACACACAAGTACATGTCATCAAAGCTGACTCACGGTTCAGTTATTTTCTTATTGTAGCATACAATGTTGTAAAACTCGGTCTAGGAGACCGAGTACTCGCCAAGTAATCGCTACAAGGTATGGTGCCGAGACGATTTTGTTCAACTCCGCCTAATTGCTCGGATTTGATCAAAGACGGTCAGTCTCAGCCAAAATCGGAGTTAGTCGTTCAACTCGGGACGAAGTTGACCTAAAAAATCAAGCATATTTTTTATGCCTATAATATTAATGAATATCAATTTTGAAGTACTTTAGTATTTGAGCATGTTTCTTTTTTATTTATACTAGTATTCACGTATTTTGTTATAAATATTAGTAAAATTATGATATTTGACATATATATAATTTACTGAAAACTAATTACTTTATAAAATATAAATGTCCGAGTGTTCCCCGAGTACTCTTCGCCTAGGCCGAGTACTCGCAACTCCCTAGTCGACGACTTGGGAGCGCCTCGGACTTCTGCGACCATGCTAGCAGGTATACATGCGCTACGAGACGGGATAACACCTTTTTTTAAGTTGCAGCCGGTTGTCTTTCAAAATCTAAACTCGGTGAATATGCTTCGAATAAATTAAGGGGGTGATGAGCTCATTAGACAGAAAACACTGTTAGCAACTCGCACACTTAGAAATATTCGAATACTCTCTGAAACACACACACTAGCGACTACTTGTATTGAGCTCTCATCTTCCGAAGTTGTATTGAATTTTGCATTATTCTTGGTTCTATATAGTTTGGTATCGGTAGTTTCCATCACCCGAGGTTTTTTTTATGCCGGAGATCATCTGCTTTTTTCTCGTATAAATCATTGTGTTTATTGCCATTTCCATTTCATATTCGATTACATCATTGTTCAACACTTAAGCACTCTATCTCACAAATCAGATTTGGTTACATTATCCTTAATCAGATTTTTGACCAAAACAGGGTGACTACATGCTTCGGAAAGTGAATGGTTAAAGTCTTTGAGAAATAGAATTGAACAAGAAATGCACTGGAAATTATGAATTAACTTATTGTTTTTTTTTTCTTTTTGTTTAACAGGTTGATACATATAAATATTATACGTGTTTTAAATTTTATATATATTTATACCTTTAATGTTTTTAAAATATGTAAAACATATCAGGTTATGGAATTCGGTTCAACCGATTGACCGGTTCGACTGATGAACCTATAAGACGTTTGATTCAACGACCGATCTTTTTACCAAAACACTAGTTTTGGTTTGGATGTTGCACCGATTAACGGCACAACTCCAAATGTGTAGCGGGTCATGTGGCACATGTCTTTGAACCATGAAATTCACAGTCTTCAAATTTCTTAAACGCTAATTTCGGTTACTAAGGAGTTCATTAGGGAGAACTCTCCTGATAATCTCATAACAACTTAAGTCCAATGCTACCCGAAATAACATCATCACTAATATCTTTGAAACGAAGTATCCATTAGCTCAAAACCCGCCTTCTTGCACATCCATCATATAATTATCACTATAGTGATATAACATGTTGTAAAAGAATCCAGAATCTCAATCACCCAAATTTGGTGGTGATATGGGTAAAAATACATCCAAAAAAGCTTCTTCATAGAGGACTCTGTTTCATGTCGACTGGAAAGAGTCTTTCATGTAACAGAATTTGCTGAATTAATGGACCAGTATAACCATTCGTAGGTGATGGTCGATCTCATTACAAGTAAAATCTAAGGTCGGAGTTGACATAGACAAGAACGAAATCCATTGATCGTGAATAGATCGATGATGGAAAAAAACAACATCTCCGCATTTACCCAGCCAAAGGAATCAAAATAGAGGCGATAATGATCGCAACCTGTATTAGGGGTCTATGTCACTAGTCTCCCTATTAATTAATGAACCTCAAATCAGTTAGACATATAAGTTTTGAACGAAGTCATCGTCCATAGGTTGCATACTAGGTACCCGATGAATGGAATTAGAAACACAAGCACATCACTACACCAAAATCAATTCCACCACCTCAAGTCGCATCTCATTCAAACCAACTCCAACAAATCCATCCTTGATATATTAGTCTATGTGAATGTTTGAAAATGATCCATTAGGATGTGTTGGTGACGAGAATGACATGTTTTATAAAAATATGAATATGCCGTTACAACTGTTTATTTTTTTATCTACGTTTCTATAAAAGTTATTTTTTAATTACCGTGATTTTATCCATGTTTCAATAAAAGTTCTCTTTTTTGTTATTTACCGTGAAGGACCGAACCAACTCCGACCAAATAATATCAGTACTACTATCTGTATTATTCGAACCGAAACTAGTATTCGTTTTTTAGTTTTTTAATTGATGTCAAAACACGTGTCGGTATCCTCTTGGACACGTCTTCTTTTGTCGCTATATTATTGAGTGCAGGTATCTTACTTGTATTGTAAAGAACCGAAACCAATACCGATAGAATGTGTGTCGCAACCCACGAAAAATCCTACTGGTTTTCACAATATTTATTTTATTTATTTAACAATTTTTTTGAAACTATTTTGTTACAAGTACATAACTAAGACCGCGTGGTGTAGCGGCGGTTTGGGGCGTGGCTAGCCAAGCAACGCTGCTACAGCCACACTGAGCCAGCGTGGCCAGCGGCGTTGCCTCGCTGGCGTGGGATATCGGCCTGGCGTAGGGCGGTCTTGGAGGATGATGTGGCTGGCCATGATTAGTTTGCAGAATTTAGCCGTTTGGCCAACAGCTATTTATAAAAAAATATTCCTTATATAAACCCATAATACTATATTCGACTACATCGACAACGAAAGGGAAGATGACTGGGCTTTTTTTAGTAATGTAATTTAATTTTTTTAGTAATGTAAAATGTAATATTTTTTTAATAACATGTATTTTTTTTTATTTAATCTAAATTAAATTGGTGTTATAAAAATTAAATTAATAAATTATATTATAACATATAAAAAAATACACTTGGCTGGCCACGCCACCTCAAAAGCTCACGCCAGCCATCCTCCACGGGTGAAGTTCTTGGTTCCTAATCCTCAAATGTTTGAAAAATCAAGTGAAATTTGAAACATGAGTGATGCATTTGTCTCACCGTGGTCTATCCTAATTCCCAGAAAGCTTCAATTTTTAACATCCCCAAATCGTTCATTGATTAGATCCAGCAGCAGGTACACAAGTCGTGTTGATGCCGCCTCTGTGAATCAAAATCATTCCAACAACAGATGGTCTCTTCAAGGGATGACTGCTCTTGTTACTGGCGGCACCAGAGGAATTGGGTACTCTTACAAAACCTTCACATTAATCCATTTCATACATATGATTTATGCTTGGAGCCCTAAAAATGATTTCGGTATTTTGTATATAAGGTTTAATCATGCATCATGTGGTGGACGTTGATAGCCGAAAGACAAGGGGTACATGCACTAATCGCGTTTGTCTCAATTGCTGAGTGTTATGTGCCTTTGTCCAAGGCTTGATGCAAAACTACCATCAGCCGGGTCTTCACTGGAGGCAGCCTCTTTATTTCTACCTACATTTTACCATCCTCAGACTCTACCTTAGCTTTGCTATTGGTGGGATAGACTGATCTACTTAGCTTTGTATGGTGGGATGATGAGTATGATGATATGTATATAAGGTTTAAGTTTAATATAATATAATAGTGGTCCATTTTTTGTGGAAATTTAAAAGAAAATGGAAATGTGATTCTTTGAGTTTGCAATTCAACATCAAGATTGATATTTGTTTATCAAGATTAGAAGGAATCTGTGATAAGATCGCAAGACTTTTGTGAACATGAACCACATTTGAAAAGGGTGCTAGCTACTATATGCACACCACCCCAATCGTCGTAAAGGATGGCGAAAAGGGTCATACTCATACAGGCCCGTATGGCCATTGTTGGTGTGCGATGTCAGATCAGTCGCTTCTTAATACATCATACGACTAAACATTATGGCCCGTATGATTAGTCAGTATAACACTCATACGACCCTGTTACGGCTCGTATGATGTGTCAGTGGTGCATGGTTAGTATGTCAATGGTGTGCGTATAGCTGACCCTTTGAGAATTTGGGATTGATATTCATGCAAACAATTGGGAATTGAGTATTGTGTGAATGAGTTTCTGCATATAAAAGTTGCATTTTTTATGATGTCGAACTCGATGAACGTATGAATAAGTTTAGGACTTTGTATTTTGTATGTATAGACGTGCCATTGTGGAAGAATTAGCTGGACATGGGGCAATCATACACACGTGTGCTAGAAACGAGACGGAACTTAATAGCTGTCTAAAGGGTTGGCTGGATGAGGGTTTGAAGATCACTGGTTCAGTCTGTGACGTATCTTCACCGCATGATCGTGAAAAGTTAATGGATGAAGTTTCTTGTGTGTTTGGTGGAAAGATTTATATACTTGTGAGTACTTAATTTCCTTCTTTTGCTTGGTTAGTTGCATTCATGTTAATGTTTATATATTTATATATCCTAGTAGGAAGATGATAAAGTTAGCAGCTTTCATTTCAAATAAAGTTTAGAGGAGGCTTTCTTTGAATTTGTAAATTCAGTGTTGCTAGTTGTTACCCTGTGCGTAGGGCTGCAAACGAACGGAACTTTCAGCGAACAATTCGTGAACGGTTCAGCGGGAAGTTCGTTTAGTAAATGAACGAACGAACTAGAAATTCCCTTCGTTTAGTTAAATGAACGAACGGTTTAGTTAATGACGAACACAAACAGTTGCCGCGTTCATTCATTTATGTTCGTGAACGTTTGGTATAGGGTTTGTTTATGTCCGTGTTCTTTTATGTCCATTTGTGGAAGATAGTTCATTAGGGTGTTTAATTTTTACATTTTATAAAAATACTTCAAAATTCCCAATAATAAAATATTTAATAAATATTAGTGTATCGCATATTACATACATTTTAATACATGTTCGTAATGTTCATGATCATTTGTTTGTGTTCTTTTGTGTTTGTGTTCGTTTGCGTTCATTACCTAAAATAACGAACGCACACAAACGAATATGCACGCATTCATTTCTTTGTGAACGAACACGAACACAAAATCCCGTTCGAGAAGTGTTCATGAACAGTTCGTGAACACCATTATATCCTTAACAAACGAACGCAAACAGAGCCTTGTTCTTGTTCGTGTTCGTTCAGTTTGTTTGCAACCCTGGCCTGTGCGGCCAACCCCTCCCTCTATGTGTAATATTGTACTCTATATATAGTTAGGGGCTGTTTGGCAACTTCTAAATGGTTAAGTGCTGAATCAGTAAGAGGTCTGAACCATTAAGTGCTGAACCAGTAAGAGGTCTGAAACATTAAGAGCCAATATAACGTTTAACCATTCAGAGGCAAATGTCTGACCAATTCAGATCAAAGGACTTAACCATTCAGACTCAGTATAAATCTTAACCATTCAGAGGCAAATGTCTGAACCATTCAGACATATGCTTACGAAACAAACAGTCTGAACCATTAAGTGCTGAACCAGTAAGAGGTCTGACCATTAAGAGCCTCATTAAGAGGTAAACAAACAGCCCCTTGTTTATCTTGGTTTACTTGGTATTAGAGCCAAGTTGCTTCAAAAACCTTAACTGTCCCACCTCGTAGAAAAAAAATATTACACTCCCACAACCATTGCTACATAATGCCAGGCTGGATTACATGAGCACATACGCCACTGATTTGCAAAAAAAAATATAGTTTAAAATTATACGCCACTAATTTGCAAATATATATATATAGTATAAAATTATAATTTGAATTAATTTCACATTTTCTTCGCCTCACCTCCCAACAAAAAAAAAATGATACTTGATTTGTAAATTTGTAAAAATATGAAATGTCCTTGTGATCTTACAACAGTACAACTTTTGTGGATTGCATCAGTAGGTAAACAATGTTGGGACAAATATTCGGAAACCTATGGTGGATCTAACTGCCGAAGAATTTTCCACATTAATGTCAACGAATTTCGAATCTGTTTTTCACATCAGTCAACTTGCATATCCTTTACTTAAAGCATCGAGAACAGGCAGCGTTGTGTTCACTTCATCTGTCTCGGCCTTTGTCTCACTCAAATCCATGACACTCCAAGGAGCCACCAAAGGTAAATTAGATTCTTATAGTATTGTATGATAAAACGTATATGTGGCAGAATGAGTCAGCCATTACTCGTTAACGTGTCAAACGGGTCATTTTTACTTGTCAGGTTAAGCAGACCCGTCAACACTCTTTTTGGGTTTTATAGATCTAGTTTTAATCTTATAAAATTATAAACACTATATTATCAAATTAGAATCTTATTCTTTTTGTAAAACGATTTTGGAGGTCTAATATTTGACCGTTTTGACTCGTTGGAGATAAAAGTACAACTGAAATCGATCTACTTTCAAGAAATGGGTAGAACTTGCCACCTCTGATACAGTGGCGAAGCTTGAAATTTTCGAACGGGGGGTCGAAAACGTATATACCCAAAAATTTCTATAAAACGGGGGGTCTAAAACGCATATATCCAAAAATTTCTATACAAAAACTACATCCCATACTTAGCAAAAAGTTAAAGGGGTCGGCCGCCCCCTCCAGCCCCTACTATCCTACGCCCTTGCTCTGATACAAAGATTAGTGATTGTTGATGAAAAATAATCACATTTACGTGTCATTAATCGGTTTCAGGTGCTATTAATCAGCTTACAAAAAATTTGGCTTGTGAATGGGCAAAAGATAATATCAGAAGCAATGCTGTGGCCCCTTGGTATATCAAAACCTCCATGGTAGAACAAGTGAGTTCTTGACTTGTTGAATGGTTACGTTAATGTTTTTTTTTCCGCAAACAGACCACTATTCTTGAGCTAAGTTAATAGAACACAATTTTCAGTTTATTTATAATTTAAGTTGGTAAAAAGCAAATAATATAATATAATAATAATAATAATAATAATAATATAATAATAATAATAATAATAATATATATAAATAACATGGGTCAGGTTTGATTTAGGTATTAAGTAACAAAGAGTATGTTGAAGAGGTTCTTCATTGCACGCCACTTGGGCGACTTGGGGATCCAAATGAGGTAGCGTCACTTGTTGCATTCCTTTGCATGCCGGCTTCATCATACATTACTGGGCAGATCATATGTGTTGATGGCGGGATGTCTGTGAACGGTTTCTACCCACGATATGGCTAAGTTTTTCGTGGTAATCCTGTTTTTTTTCTATTTGATGGCTTGTAAGTGGTACAAAATTGTTCGGTCGTTGATATTTGGACACGATGATAGCGATCATGTCACTTTTGTAACTGATTTTTCTTCTTCTTTTTAATTGTTTTTTGTGGATTTTGGTAGAAAACTAAGCTTTAATAATTATGAACATAATATGTATGTTCATTGTCTTTTTATGTAGATAAATTTACTTATTTTATTCTTATATGTTCATTGTCTTTTTGGTATGATGTGTTTGAATATTATTTTGCTATACCCGGATTGTTTTTTAGTTAAATAAATTAACGGTTTTTATTTATATATTTAATTGTTTTTTATTATGCCTATAACATGAAATATATTATGTAACCATAACATCAACATGTATAACATATATTATCGATAAGGACGTGTTCTTCTCATAACAATTTTTAACGAAGTACATATATAATGAGAGATTTTTTTATATCTCGACTAATGCCTATAATTCTTTGTACTATATATATAAAGTGTAAAGATTAGATACAAATGGGTCTTAACAAACAAACCAACTGAAGTAGGGATTTTATTTTTTGAAATTTTTTCCCATCTACTTTAATATGATGTTTAGTTGCGAAATGTATATGTATTTACTATAGTAGAGTATTTACGTAATTATAACTACCCTAAGGTAAATAATAATCCTAGTGTAATTATAATTTCTTTACTAGAATATATACACATTTTTTTTTAAAAAAATTCTATGACTAAAATACATGTTTAACAAGATAAGAAAAAAAATTTTAAAAAAAATCTCTCATTCACTTTATAAGTTAAGCGCATTTATATGTTAAGATATATTAAGCTAATTTATATGCTAAGACTCATTTATATCGAAACCTAATATAAATAATAATATAAGTCATCAAAAATAAACTTAAAATAAGGAGACATGCAATCATATGTTTCAATAAAAAGTATAAATTATATAGAAAACTTTGGAAGATATTATTACTCATGTTTGAGACACCATTTGGAATTCTTTGAAGCTTTTTATATTGTTGGGAGGGCCAGGTTTGTGCCAGCACATAATCGAGATCGTGACGCAGCATCCTACGTGGGTCCAGTGTCCCCACATCTCATACTTAACACCTTTGAGATTACATCATCTTCATTCATGGCCCTTCTATTTTCATTTTTTTCCAATTTTGGACTGCCATCTTTTTTTCCTTTTTAATATGTTATTCTAGTGAAAGATGGTTAAGTAAAAGAGTCTGTCACAACAAAAAGTACTATGTTTGGGTAGTTTTTGAACTTTATGAGAGAATTTTCTAGAAAGCCAGTCGTTATGGAACGGATGTGGATGAGAGAGGAAGGAGAGAGAGATATGTGGTCACAGACACGCAAATAAAGTCTGTAAACGGCGGGGGAGAAGCGAGGGGGGCGTTCCTAAGGCAAACTCCATGCAGGTTTAATGTGGCTTTGTTTGTGAGGCATCCGATTGGAAAAGCTTTGACGTATTAGAGTATCTAACCTAGAACATATTTTGTGTTGATAAGCCGACATCTCTAATCATGTTTCAGTTATGTTGACATGTTATAGGTTGAGGGGTCACAAGCTCTCGGATACTGTATTTTTGAAAAACTAAGGCACAATAGTTTTAAAAATGACACTAAAAATGCAATGCTTTGCAAATTCTTCTTGGACATGAAATCTTTTAACACAATACGATTTTTAACAAAGCACAAACAAAGTTCATAAATTTATATCAAGTTAACCATAATTATGCATATCAAAGTGAAATCATATGCATTTAATATAATTAACTTGAGACTATACAATATCAACTTCATTACATCAAGTAATATTTATTTTACTTTTGTACACGTTTTTACGATTAATTTATTGTTAAGTACACTTTACTACGGTTGACTTTACCGTTACAAGATGTACACAACTCATATTCATTATCTTCTCTATTGTACATCGTAAGGTACAAGGTGGCATACGACATGACTAAAACATCCATGCACTCATAATCCTATACAATCTATCGCACGACTCACTTTTGTTTCAAGCAATGTTACAAAAGATGTGTTTATACATTCATGTTACTACTTGTCCGCTACACCAAAGTTCAAACGTATGACAATTTTGATACTAGCATTCACATTCATGCATTGAACACGCCTTTTGTGATAATTCTATTATATGATAATAAAACTGAGACGATTACACGTGACACTTTTCATTGTACATACATAACTTGTCAAACATTTTGAAAAATTGTTCCAAGACTCACTTTAAAAGTTAAGGTGCATGATTTGAATATTATCAAATAATGTTATGTTTCATGACTTATAAATGCCAAATAGTTATTCAAACATCTCCATCACATTTGGCATGATTCAAACACACATTCATATTTTCTGGTGAGAGTCCAATTCGATCAAGGATTCAAAACAAACCTTCTTAACGTGTTTCATATTTCAATCATTATTTGTCTAACTTCCTTGTGTATTATTCAACGGATAATCATTAAAATATCACTTTTCAATATGTGATTTAACAAAATATTATGTTATTAACACAAAATAGCATCTAATTCCGATTTTTTCTACTGATGGTTAACATGCTACAAAGTGGTCAAATAGTTAAATATAATAAACCATGTTAAAATACATGATTAAAAATAAACAGGGAAAATAGTTAATATGCAATAACAATTTATTCCATGTTAAAAAAATTAAGTTATTTTTAACTAGGCTAAATACACGGTTAACCACCCACTACCGACTCGCTATAACCATCAAAACCGATTAACCATAACCGCTCGGTTATGGTTATCGTTTTAGGCCAAAACTGACCCAAACCGACTCATGCACAGCCCTAAAAACTGTAAGTATATTGTTATAAATTTTATATATTATAACTAATATTAAATAACATCATACAATTCACTTTAGCTCGAGTCAAGTCTAGCTATAGTGTTTTATATATATATATATATATATATATATATATATATATATATATATATATTATATATTATCCTTTTTCTGTTTTGGTCTTTTTTGTGTATTTTAACCCTTAATATTTCAGCATTGCTAATTACAGTCATTAACTTTTTAAAAACTTTGTTAAATTTCATTTTTAACACCCTTAAATTTTACTTCTTATTTATGTACGTGAATTAAATATAATATATCTCAAGTCTAGCTAAAGTGTTTCCCTTCTTTTTTTATTGTCTTTTTTGTATTTTGGTCTCTTTGTGTATTTTAACCCCTTAATTTTTAGCATTGCTAATATATCTCTCAACTTTTTAAAAGCTTTGTTCAATTTCGTTTTAACCCGCTCAAGTTTTACTTGCTATTTATGTACATTGGTTAAAATATAATATATGTATGTTTTCGTACGGAATTTTTGGTTTAACTTCAGTTGGTTAACGTTTTAACGTAAGTTTTTCTCGGTAATGAATTAAATCAAATATAATACATCTTCGTGCTTATTTCAGTTGACCTACGTTTTAATATAAATTTTGTTCGAAAACAAGTCGGGTCAAATTTTTTATGGTAGACATTCGAGTTACTTTAAGGGTCGTCGCCGCCGCAACGCGTGACGGGTCAAAATACTAGTTTATAAATAAATATAAAAAAGTTTATTGATTTTGAAAGCTCTTCCTGGAGGCAAATACCCGTTCAACAAACGGCCTTTGACAAACCTATAAATGCAATCTAACATCCGTGAATTCGTCGTTTGTCACCTGTCCCACCTAAGCATCATGTGCTATTAAATCACAAAATTATAACAAACTATAACCTTTTCTTCTTCGAGAAGAATGCGTTAGCCCATGTGTTTTTTTTCTCAAATTGATAGTTTTTCCAACAGAAAAATACGTTACCCGTGATGCATGTCTAAACTAATTACTCTATTAACTGAAAAAAAATCATAATAATCTCTTGATCAACAAATAATACTATATAAATCCAAATAAAACTATATAATCATTAATCACCTTAGCTTTAAATATAAGATCATAATGTTTCATGGTGTGTTTGATCATAATTTTGATGTAACAATCAAAAATAACAAAAATAAAATAAACTAAAACTAGGATATTTAAGAAAACACAACCATTTAATTTGATTTAAGAATAATTACAATGGTCTAAACTTAGATTATCATTGAAGATTAGGAAGGCATTCTTTTCCCCTCAAAACACTACCAAGCTGGTTCATAACCAAACGCATTTTCATTTCTTCCTTAGATCTATAACCACCACACTAACATTATCCGAATTCCGTCGTGCCAACGCCAACTTTGTCAGCAACATGGATGCATCGGAGCATGCTTTGTCCCACTTCTCCGACCCCGCCTGTTCGTTCTCTATCGGATTTTTCAAACTAGCCGACGGCCCTTTGCCTTTTAAAACATCCTTGCTACTCCACACGCTGTGTCGTTTGAAACCACGTCCCATAATCCATCACTCGCGATTATCAAACACTCGTCCTCTGCTGTTCGTTCAGTAATCGTCACCTCCGGCTCACAACTAACGTATGGTTTCAAATAATTGTCACCTGAAATATGTGATTGTAGATGGTATTAAAATGTGTTTGGCATTGTTTATTGAATTCAGTTTAAACTCATGGTCATGTTTTTTATTTAGGGTCTACATATTCACACACCCAAGTGCCTATTTTCACACCTTCAAGACTCCTCGTATAGACCTATACGGGGCGTCTAGGCACTGAAATCAAGTGGGCTCTGAGTAGTATGTCGGGCACAGAATTTAAGGGGTCAAGACGCCCAGTATAGATCTATACTGGGCGTCTTGAAGGTAGTCCAAAAGACCATTATACCCCTGGGTTAGGGATATACTGGGGGCAAAACAGGGTATAATGGTCTTTTGGACGACAATAAACGCCCAGTATAGGTCTATACCGGGCGTCTTGAAGGTTTATTTTATTTTTTTTTCTTTTCTTAATATTAATTACACTAATATTAATTATAA
The DNA here is from genome assembly GCA_947069175.1 of Scalesia atractyloides. Taxonomy (NCBI): domain Eukaryota; kingdom Viridiplantae; phylum Streptophyta; class Magnoliopsida; order Asterales; family Asteraceae; genus Scalesia; species Scalesia atractyloides. The sequence goes on from CAMTDV010000025.1 coordinate 93,706,199, forward strand.
AAAACTTATACTAATATCAATAACACTTATATTAATTATAAAAAACTTATATTAATATCAATAACGCTAATATTAATTATAAAAAAAACTCATATAAGTTTCAATAACAATTATATTAATTATAAAAAAACTTATATTAATATCAATAACACTTATTTTAATTATAAAAAACTTATATTAATATCAAAAACCCTTCAAGTTTTTTTATAATTAATATTAGTGTTATTGATATTAATTAGTACAAGTTCAATATAATTAATATAAGTGTTATTGATATTAATATAAGTGTTATTGATATTAATATAAGTTTTTTATAATTAATATAAGTGTTATTGATATTAGTATAAGTTTTTTTTATAATTAATATAAGTGTTATTGATATTAGTATAAGTTTTTTATAATTAATATTAGTGTAATTAATATTAAGAAAAGAAAAAAAATAAAATAAACCTTCAAGACGCCCAGTATAGACCTATACTGGGCATCTATTGTCGTCCAAAAGACCATTTATACCCTTGTTTTGCCCCTAGTATATCCCTAACCCAGGGGTATAATGGTCTTTTGGACTACCTTCAAGACGCCCAGTATAGACCTATACTGGGCGTCTTGACCCCTTAAATTCTGTGCCCGACATACTACTCAGAGCCCCCTTGATTTCAGTGCCTGTGTCTTGAAGCCCAAGGGTGTCCATATATTAGAATGGGTGTGTGAATAGATTGAGCCTTTATTTAAAGCAATTTCTAGACTCTTTATTATAAAGTACACTATCATTTTTTAACGATAATTTTACACCTAAATACCATATAATCTTATATTTTCGAGAATTTGAACTCACCATAACACTGGACTACTAAGTTATCAATGTTGTTACGGGTTTGTGGCCTAGCATAGCAAGATTTGTGGAAAAACATCCCCCTAGTATTTTAAAAAAAGAAAAATGAATTTAGACCTCACCGATGGCTCTTGACATGGCAAGAACACCGAGAACTCTAGCACCTTCCCAGTATATAACTCTCCCACCGGCAGCTTGAATCCGGTTGAGCTCATCTGGACGATCCGGCTACAAAATCACACGTGAAAACATCTTAGAATTTTACTAAAAACCGAAACCTTAGACGTTAATTTATCAGTAACTAACTAACTAACCAACCTTGTGATCGCTGGAAAGAGGAACCGCTTTCCCGTTTCGACAAAGGACAGCTCTTGAATCGCCGCAATTTGCAACGATAATTTTATCAGGAGTAGTAATAGCAACAACAGCAGTAGATCCAACAGCGTCAGAATCCGGAGCTTGAAGCTCGCAACGGCAGTTACCTCCAAGAGTTCCTTTGTTCCAATCGATTACTTCTTTATCCATCCGGTTAAAGCTTCGCTCCATGGTTTTCGTCCACTCCATCGACTCAATAACCTTTTTATCCATCTCTTCTTTCACCAACAAGTGCAGCCGCTCCTTACACCTCGTCGCCACCTACAACAACCAAACGGAAAACTTCAGCACGCGTACCTAAATGTTGAATTTGTTTTTCAGTTATACATACGTGAGAACAACCATGACCATCATACACGCCAAAGTAGTGCAGATAACAATTTTGATCAATGGTTAAAAATGAAGGATGTATAGCGACAGCGTCTTCCATATCCCTCCGCCGTCCACAAACCGACGCAACACCGAACTTCGGAACCGTCTCACCATCAACAAAAACAGGTCTCAAAATGGCGGCAACGAGAGGCGGTGTATGAGTATGCTTAACAACAACCGCACCAGCAGCATCACCACCTTCATCGTTTGTTTATGTATCATTTCCGAACAGTTAGTTACAGAGGTACATCCACCACGTGAGAATGAAACAGGAGATATAGACAACCGTGGTTGCTTAACTCCATTGTTATTATTATTATTATCTGGTTCAATTGTCGGCAATCCTGTAACGAAATTGACTCGATGTATCTCCATCCTTTTTCGTCTTGTTGCTGCTTGTGAGTTGTTGGACTCACAAGCAGCAACAACAGACGAGGCTTCGTTGTTGTCGCTGACAACACCGCAGCAAATCTCGGCCATTTTCATCCACCACCACCGGAAATATAAAAAGATTGATTAACTGACTGACATGAGGGTGCACAAAAATCTACAACACAAGAATGTTAATGTTGATATAAATTGGAAGAAGCAGAAAAAGCAAGGAGGAGAGAAGTGTTTAAAGGGGATCCACACTATGGGAAACAGGAGGGACCTTAACGGAAGCTTTTTGGTGTCGCCACCGGGTGACTGCCCGTGAATATTATCGGGCAAGGGCAACTGAACGAGTGACGTGTGGGAGTATGTTATGAGACCTAAAAACCTATCTCCATGATCTCGGCCGTTGGTTTGTGATCGGATCGGACGCGTGTGCTGTGAACTTTTCCGTGCGGGCGACGTGGCCCAATCAGGATCAAACACGGCTGATGGAGAGTAATTTCCCGGTCTGACACGCATGTGGTGTTTCTAATTCTATTGAAAATAAAACTGCTTTCTTTTTTATTTTTTTTTTGAGTTTTAATTTTGGGTGGCGAAGTCAGCCTCTAAAGAGGTTGTACGTATCGTCAAGTACGAGATTGTGTATGTGTTTTGTGTTTTGTGTTTTTAATTTAACAATGACTATTGATGTAAAAATACTTAAATACCACTAAAAGAGGTGGCAGTTATTCTAGAAATAATTAAGTTGTATCTTAATGAATTAAGCTTCCATACACATCTTTTCTTATTTAAAAACAGTAAAAACAACTTTTGCATGTTTATTAATTGAATTAAAAGGTAAGATTGATTACATATATTACTAACAACAACTATACTATTTGATGAGATTTAATGGTATTTACTATTTTTTTCATTTTCCATAACTACTAATTTCATTCGTTTTTTAACCTAAAATAATTTTTATATACATTAGTATTTATTAAAAAAACAATATCATAAAATTAAGCTTTTTTATCTTTAATATGAGTATAATACTGCTATACTTTTTTCAACAAAAAAATTAGCAAACGATTATAACCAGCAAATAATTTATATAAGCACTACATGAATTTGTATAACCAGCACATACGTATATGATCATGACAAAACATATCCAGTAGGAGATAAATTTGTATAATTAGCACATGAAATTGAAACTACTTACATAATTATAGGAATTTTTAGAATCTAACTTTAAAATAAAATATAAAAATATCATTTATACATAAATTAGAGGATGACACGTGACATATTTTAAATGGTTTTCATTGTTTTTATACAAAATGAAGTTTGTATATATCTACCAAATATCTTAATTGGTTTGTTAGTAATTTTACAAAAGTTTTATATCCTCATATTCATAGTTTTATAAACGGTTTATTTGATTTTTTTGGTTTTGTAAGATATAGGGTATGTTTGGCATAGAGCTTTTAGAGCATTCACATCCAACTCTCTAAAAATATACATACATTCTATTAAAAAACAACTCCTATATCAATATATTTTCACTAAAAACTAAATATTTTTTTTCTCTCCTTTTCAATTAAATAATATTTTTATACATTTGTCATTGCATTTTCTTTCTCTTCACTCACAACCACTTTCAATATATATTAAAAAAGTATAGGGGTGAATAGTGTCCCCCTAAATATACAAATAACAGTAACATTTTCTCTCTCCTCCACTCACAACCACTTTTTATATTTTAAAAACTCCACACACAAATTTTGATTCCCAGGATGTGAATGCTCTTAGGAGCTTCTAGCTTTAAGCTTTTAAGAAAAAGCTCATACTTAATAAAAAGTCTTGTTTGGTTGAAGGAGCTTGAAGCTTTTAGGTTAGAAACTTGAAGCTTTTGGTTAAACGCTCCTAGAGTAGCGTTTAGAAGAAGCTACAAGCTTTTAGGAAAAAATGACTATTTTAACCTCTAAAGATAATAAACTTTTTAATGTACCAACTTTTTAATGTCCATTTTGGTCATTTTATACATTTTATTAAAAGCTTCAGCTACTCTGCCAAACATCTAAATATTCTAAAAGTACAGCTACAGCTACCAGCTTCCAGCCTCCAGCCAACAGCTTTCAGCCACTAATCATCAGCTACTTTTGCCAAACATACCCATATAGTGTAAGATTATAAAATATTTTAGAATCATTGTATGTCTTTATGTATTTAATCGCTTAAATTTTTAAAAGTGATATAATATTATAATTAAAATTAGTTTTATTATTTAATATTAGTTCTAATTTTACGTGTATATCTTTAGCACATATACTTTTCACTAATTTGTTTATTTTTTACTAATAATTTGTGTTCGTTAACAATTTAAATATTTAAGTACGTGGTTTTATTTTGATATAAGTTTTATTAAAAATAAAGTTGTATTCATATCTAGTATGCAAACTCAACCAAGTAGCGGTGCCGTATACTCATATTGTTGCTATAACGAACCGAATCGATACAATTCGAAACAAAATTCCATCTTGCGGAAGAATCCCACTAGTACATATCTTAAAAGTGATATGCATGTTAAGGGTTTTAATGATTCTATAACGCAAAAGAGAGTTTACATGGATGAATAATTTGTGTATAATCATCACCATATATAATGGGGTTTTATTGATTCTATAATGCAAAAGAGAGTTTACATGGATAAATAATTTGATGTATAATCATCACCAAATATAATATCAGTTGTACCAACTTTTAGAATTATTATTTGTTACATGATGTTGTGTCCAACTTCTATCATTTATTTAATCTTTCAAAGGAAAAAAAAACTACTAAAATAAAGGAATTGATTGCACCCAAATGACACCTATTTGTATTTTAAAAAGATACAGGTATTCAAAGATATGTTTACTGCCATTTGGCATTCGGTATGCATGACTTGAAAGAACTCCTTTTTGTGTATAGTTACGGGTTAATGTCATATCTTTCAAATATAGTTAAAAGATATTTTTCTTGTATTAAGAGTATTCACTTTGGAGCATCCACCTCCATCTATATAAAACACATTTTTCTTTAAATTTTATTATTTTTTCAAAAACATCTTACATCCAACCTCTGTCTTTATCTATTTCTTACTCACAAAAGCTGACTTTATTCTTTCCCCTATTATATTCTCTAAATAATATAAAATAGAGGCTCCAATGTAAATGTTCTAAGAAGTGATGGTTTGTGCTTCATAGTTTAGTTCTCTTTTTATTTCAAAATTCCGCATGAAAGGCGTTGTGTTATTATCTCAAATTCTCAATGATATGAATGTTATTGGGGTTGGAAAGGATTCAGTTATTATAAAGCATGATAAACATGTATTTATGAACATCATATGTTGTATTTAATAAACACAGTGATAATTTTTACTTTTTCTTTCTCTATCCATAATTCAATTCAATATTGTTGCTACACATAGTTTCGGGCAATGCCTCACAACTAAGTAATAGTGTCGAATCAGCTAAACGCCAACGAGGGGTCCACTCTTCGATGTCTTCATAAGTAACATTTGCTAGCCTCGTTCAAGTGGGGGAGAATGCTTGTGTTATGGGATAGAGAGCATTGAGGGTAGGAGAATTGTGAGACTTACAAACTTCTTTCTTGTGTCTGGTAAACAAGTATTTATTAGGGGGGAGTGCTTTTGGACCTCTATACCGAGGTGGCATGTGGTCTCAAAAGCATAACCCTTTACTAGTAATCATCCGTTATTGGCGTTGTACCACATGCAAACTACCACACGGGGGCATCCGTTGGATTGTCATGTTAGCTACTGGTAGTTGTGTCCACATTATCATTGCCAAACAATGTAAACATCAACTACGCCAAGCCTCATTAGGTTGCGGCGATGTGTTACCCATATGGAACAAGGGTTATAAAATATAACAGATTTATCACTGAAAGCTGACATCAACAAAAGAACCACCTGGATTTCTTAAGAGATTCTACGTTGAACTTACACGCATTTTTTTTGATCGACCAACTAAATCACCAGATAAACATCATGGGATGCCCCCAATCGAGAAAATGTATCACATCCTCCATAACGATCAGAGTTGGATGCATACCCGAGCCACCACGTCACCAGTTCCGGGGAAAACCCACCCGCTCAAAGGCTCACTGTGGTAAAACCTAATTCGGCTCGGTTTCAAATTGACGACCTCCAGAGAGGCCTAGTTATAGACTTCATTGCCACCACCATATCATTTAAATCGATGCTAGTGGGAGTTGAACATGGAACTTCAAAGAAAAAACCAAATAACTAACCACTAGATCAATTTGTCAGAACTTATATGCACTTCTCACCAGCGTGTTTAACAGTCAAAACAAGGTGCATGTGACAGTAGAGGGTCTTATTTTTGTTATTTTTTTAGTAAATTAAATAACAAGTCATTCTATTATTTGATAAAAAGTAAAAAAAGAAGTGTTGTGCACAAATTGAACCTCACATCCAAAATTACACAGTTTTCTATTTAGGGGAGTAGATATTTATGTAATTAACTTAAATAAGAAGAAGTGATTATTTGTGGAAAAAGGTGGAAAACGTGTAAATAGGTGAGGGGTGATGTTGAGAAGTGGGACCAATGGTTTTGACGGTCCTTCAGAATAAAGTGCAGTAGTAGTATATATACATCTCGATCATAGAGGTGGGTGGGTTTGCTTTTGGACACCTGTCCTCTTTTTTATTCTTTATTTTCTTGTCTATGATATAAGGAAGAAAAAAAAACACTAGCTGTCATTTATTTTTAATTTTAATTTTATGTCATTTAAAAAAAAAGAATCTGATACAAACAAGAGATGCAAAATGGTCCCTAACAGGAGTACATGTTTGTAAAAGTGATCAGATGAAAATAAATAAATAAAACGAGTTGAAATGTTAAATGGTTAAATAAAAGATTATAAAAGAATGGGGTGAAAAGTAAATAAGTTAACTATATTAGAAGTGTAAAACTGAAACAGTTTTGTAAGTTTTTTTTTTCTTTATAATATTATTTTAAGGTTTAGATATAAATAGAAAGAGTAAAAATTAAAATGGATTAAATATAAAGGGAATAAGATGAATTTTGAATTTACGAGTAATAGAGTGAAAAGAACTCATAAAATGTGGTATTACTGGTGGGATACTCTATAAATCATTTGGTAGAAGTATTTGTCACTTAAGGGGGAGGTCTTAGGTTTAAACCTTTAAACCTGGGCAACGGAAGCATTTAAGTATTATTGGTGTAAGTAGAATAGGAGTAACATATGCCTTCAAAAACTAGTGAAATACTGTTATAAACAAATTACCATTGGGATTCTTCGCGTTATGCCACAAATATTGGTTTTGTGTCGATTCGGTATGTTTATAATACAACTACGGCGTCAGCACTTAATATAGCAACGAAAGAGATATGTCCAAAATGATATCGACACATATTTACCATAAATAAATAAACAGAGTTGAAATGGTTAAACAAAGATTATAAAAAGAGTGGGGTGAAAAGTAAATAAGTTAACTATATTAGAACTGTAAAACTAAACCAGTTTTGTAAGTTGAATAAGTTAAGTTAAAATACCTTATCAAGGTTTAGATATAAATAAAAAGAGTAAAATTAAAAATGAATTAAATATAAAAGGAATAAGATGATTTTGAATGTATGAGTACGAATAATATTACTAGTGGGATATCTGTAAATATGTGGTAACTCACTTGATAGAGACATTGCCTCTTGAAAAGGAGATCTCAAGTTTAAATCTAGGCAACGAAGTATTCAAGTATTATTAGTGCAAGTAGAATAGAAGTAACATTTACCGTCAAAAAACTAAGTGGGATACTTTTGTAAACAAAATATCATTGGGATACTTTTGTAAACAAAATATTATTGGCATTCTTCACGTTATGGCGCAGATATTAGTTTTGTGTCGATTCGCTACGTTGTAGTCCAGATAAGGCGTCAGCACTTAGTATAGCAACGAAAGAGATATGTCCAAAAGGAAATCGACACATGTTTACTATAAAAACGAATATCAGTACCCATAATACTGATACGGTAGCAACATTCGTTATAACGTACGATGACAAAAATAAATATACTCCAGTACAGATACAACACTATTTTCAAAGAGGGATTTATACTCTACTCAAGATCACATAACCGACTTCAATAATAAAATTAAAGTAAAACTAGATTTACCACCCCCGCATGCCGCGGGGACGTAAAACCGTGTCGAATAGCACCAATGGCACATCGCCGCCAGTGACAACCTAGACTGAAGTTACGGTGTGTTAATGCGAAGAAATTAGACTGCAGTGTGAAACGTAGAAAATAATAATTAAGTCAATTTAGGACCCCGCGCGTTGTAACGAACCTGTCAAACGGGGAAAAGATAGATGACGTAAAAACGATGAACCACACACGCACATTGAGCAGTGTTAACTCACAAAATCTTGAACGAAGCGTAAAAAGAAATGTTAAAACGTTGAACCACACACACACGTTACGCCGTGTTAACTGCAAAATTTAAAACGAAAAATCTGTGAAATATGAAAAGTATGGGGACCAAAGTTGAAAGTACAAAAGTTGTGAGTTTAAACTGTAAGAGATGAAAACCTTTTGTGTTATAAGTAAAAAAACATATAGTTTTGGGTTAAAAGTAAAACTTTAAGTTTTTTTTTTGAAAATCCCCTAAAGCATGAAGCACAAATGTTGTTAATTTATAGTTTGTTAATATATTAATTTATAATGTATTTTCATAGACTCATAATTCACTGCCTAAAATTGATTTTGTAATTATAATAATTGTTACATACCATAAAATATATTATGATTCATTTCAAAATTATCACTTTTTAGGTCTATTTTAATATTTATAAACTTTTTTGAAGGTCATATTTGGGTGGTTAAAGTTTGTCCTCAACTTTTACCAATTTTATTATTGAAACTAGCATAATTTTTTTCGTACTTACTGAATTTGATTGATATTGTGTAGCTTATTACAGTATCATTATGATAATTATGATATTTAGTATAGCAATCAAAAGGTAAAAACTTTATTTTTAAAATATAAAATCTTAAGAAATAAATCCGTTATATTCTCAAAGGATATTAACACGTGTTTTACATCAACTGAAAACATGAAAAACAAATATCAGTAACGACTTCGATAGTACCGATTCCGGTAATGATGTTGTTTGATCTGAATCGATGTGGTACCGATATTGTTGGGACGATATCAGTTGGGTTCATCACGGTACCGACACCATACTAACACCCATTATAGCTTACAATATAAAATTACACTCAATACTTGGTATCGGTTCAGTTCATAACAATACCAATACACTAACAACACTTGATATCGCAACTGAAAGATAAAATCCAAAATATAAAGTCATGATATTCTCAAATGATACCGACACGTGCTTTACATAAATTGAAAAACCTAAAAACGAATATTAGTAAAGGTTCCAACAGTACCAATATCGGTAATGACGTTGATTGATCAGAATCGATGTGGTACCGATATTGTTGGGACAATATCACTTTAGTGGGTCATGGTACCAATAGGATACCGGCATTTGCTATAGTTTATGATATAATTAAGATACTCTATACCGCTGCCAAAGTTGTTCAGACGGTTTAGATTGTCACTGTAAAGAAAAAAAACAATTATATTTGACCGATTTTGAACAAACCTTTCATTAAAAGGTACGTAAAAATAAGAACAAAGCAACGGCATACTTGGACCTTTGTAAAGCACAACACTACTTTATTAAAATAACGGATATGGTAAACAACGTCAATTTGTGTTAGTGTGTGTGTTAAGAGAAGCTAAATGTGAGGTAACTTTCGATTACTAGTACATTACCACTCGTAACTTAATTACGAAAACAAATTATATAAAAACGTAGATAAAAATAGACACGCCGCAACATTATGTTACTCCACCGCCTGTGTTTACTTCTGCTGTCTACAATGGCCAGAGTTGCTTCGATCGTGTGCTTCTATTTTGTTTACAAGTTGATTTATAATGTTTTTGTGTTGGTTTCGTTTTTTGTGGCCTTTTCCATCGTTAAACCCTACGGCTTATGGTTTGGCGGTTGTGTTTCGAATTTTATGTATGGGTCTTGTGTTGCTATGAAGGATTTGTTTTTGCATGTGTATTTTTCTGGGTGTTTTGTCATCGTTGGAAATGCCGTCTTATGCGTCGTTGTTTCTGTTTCAATTTTTTGTTAGGTTTTGTATTTCTATGAAGAATTTGTTGTCAGGGTTTCATTATCGAACATTTGATGTTATTCTTTTATCTTGGATTTATGTTTACATTTCTTTCCGAATGTTTGGGTGATGCTTGGCTTAACCAAATACCAATTAAGAAAATGTTCGCCTGTGGTGTTAGTTGAAATTATAACGTGAGTTTATAACGTGTTTGTGAAAGAAGGGGGGCTATGGACATAAATTGAGCTTTTCATATGGATGAGGATTTGTGGTTGTCATGCTATGCTAACCGACGAGTTTCTTTAATTTGGTGTATATTCGAATGTATTAGTAACCTGTGATAATGGGTTTAGTTTGACCAAAGATGAGAGTTTGCTTTCATAATCTTATGCTAACTGAATTTGTTGTGTATTGTTATGTGGTTAAAGGGCCCCAAAGGCATATGTAACGCTTCGCATTTCTGTACTTTCCATATTTAGAAAGTTGTATTCACATTTCTATTTTTAGGAACTTGTCCTCGTATTGTATTCGTATTTCACTTCCAAATTTGAAATCCGAGACTTTGATCATAATGGAAATTCATGTTCACATCAATATTATTAAACTTATACTTATGTTTTATGCAATCAATTGTCAAATACACATTTACATGCAAATCGAGACTTATTATACGGTTGGATTACCGATCACACGTACACGATACTTATCACATGCTTACAAACACGTTTCATACTTGAAAACATACTAAAATACAAGGAAACGGCATATAACAACCTAGAACCAAGTGAAAGGACCAAAAGAAACAAAAACCAAAAGATCGAAAACACTACCCGTCGCGCCACGCGACGGGGAAGGTTTGCCTGGTCGCGTTACGCGACAGTATCAATCCGCAACAAGTTTTTACACCCAATCGGGTTTCATCCTTTTCCACCTCCATTCTCATCCAAAATCTTCTAACCTCTTTGAAACACAAACATTAATTTTCCCCTATAAAACCAAGTCTCCTATAACATATTTTCACTTTCCACAACTCCAAATTACTCTCAACACTCCAAAATCATCAAGAAATTCTCTAAGTTGGGCAGAAAGTTCTAAGTGTTCAAGTGAGCTTTTAACTCACCCCCTTCATCATCTATTCTTGTTTCCTTCTTCCATTCCACTTGGATAACCTATAGGAATGTTTCCACAAGTTTACCATGGCAAGCTAAGTTGGAACACCACCATATTCGAGGTCCAAAGTTGGATTTAAATTTTGTTTTTGTAAAACTTTTATCTTTTGCACCTTTTGCTTATAAACATGAACGCAACATTGTTCCCAACTACCTTGCATGTTGATGGACTTGAGTTGGGGCTTATTTCAGAAAGATTGAGGTGCGAACATCTTTAATCTAATTAACCTAAGTCATCAAGTACACTTATTAGTAACAAAGTGTCCAAACTACACGAAGTCTCCAAACATTTGCCATGATTGAAATGCACTAGTCTAGTTTGAGTTTCACTTGGTTACTTGATGAGTTAGTTGTGTATTTTTATTTTATCTTAAAGTTCTATTCATGACCAATCGAAATCATCAACTAATTTGATGATTTGTGCTTTGGTGTATAATTTAATGAGGTTTAATGGATGAAAATCATCCTACATCCTTGCTTGACATACCTGACCATAAGACATAATAAACTTATATATACACAACACTAACAACCAAACCCTAAGCACTAATCAAATCATGGATAGATGTCAATGGTTATGGTTATAATATCTTGGATTAAACTTCTCATGTTTGGACTTCCAATAGGCGAACTTGTGCCTATGAAAAACACTTATTCATGGTGTCCAAATTTGGGTGTTTTGTCAAGATAATGTTTTTTTTGTATCCTACTAAGTAAGCATCTCGCATTTACATTTCTTTCAAAATCCGTCGAACCCATACGCCTCGTTTATCCTTGTAGGATAACCTGGCAGTTTTTCTAAACACTCAAACGCATCAACTCACATACGCGGGATTTACTATGCAAACCGTGAGTATACTTGATCTCATTTTCCTTTTACACACTTTGGGTGCAACAAGTACAAAATATTACAAACCAATACACACGATTAAACTTGTTCATATAAATACTATGTTCGTTAAAAACATGATACTTTTTATATTCTTGTTATTATATGTTATACTCATTCTTGTGTACTACATGCTCATTAACTTTGTAAGCATACCTTAACAATTATAGCATTATAGGATTAACGCACCGCCCATACTTGTGATATGTTAAGTAATCTTTTTTACAGCCTAGTCATTTCGACGGCAAGGATATGCACGATTGCGGTATACTTCGGTTTGACTTATCGTTTACGCATGCTAGTATTTAATAAACAATGTAAGCAAATTACCATGTTGGATATGAGACAACTTTTAGTCACAATTATACTATGTAATCAAACTTGTATGCTTGCCAAATTTATGTTGACTTTTACTTTAATACATGTTGCAGGAAACTAGTGATGACACATGAGGAACGCTATTTAGGTTGTACTAGAAACACATCTAAACTTTAATATGTATTTGTTTTATGTTTTTACGTTTATTTGCAATTTGTTGTAGTTTCCTTCTAAAACAATGTATTTCCCGTTTAGTACGAAATGAAATTCGAATTACTTAATTATTGTCACAATTAGCAAGTTATGAAGTCTCGAGCAATCTCGTTTTCGTCTTACTCCGATGTTACTGCCATCCGTTGGAGTGTGACAACATAAACAGGTAACTGGAGGTTAAATAAGCAATGTTTATGTACGTGTTATGACTCTTTTGTGCATATTATGCGAATGCTCAAAGTGCTTTGACAACGCATGTAATATACATGTTTTGCACTTCGCATGTGTACATTGCGACGGTAGTAATTCTAATTATTTATTAAAACATATCAAAAAAACAAAATTATAAAAAAACAAATCACTGGTAAACTGATTAATTTTCTTTGGTTTATAACATGAAAGACATATGTTTTAATTTACCCCAGTGTCTAAATTTATTGCTTTTATAATCACTGACTCATATCTGTAATTATATTAGATAATATCTGACAGACTCATATCTATAATTAGATTAGATAATATCCGACATACTATACTAATCTATATCTATACTATATAATAAAATAAACCAATAGGTGACACACGTTATTCGTTAGAGCTATTTATTTTTTTAGTTTTTCCGCCTCTCTCTCATCCTTAATTATGGATACTTATCTTTTTACGAAAGATAATTATCATATATAAATTTATAGATATTATATATAATTTGATAGATATATTAACTGTATATTACTTTATTTTCTATATCAAGTTGTTTTTTGAATTGAAAATATGGATAGAATAAAGAACGTGTCTTTTAATTTTATAGGTGGGTCATTGAATTTTTTATTTTTGTAAATTTTGTTTCCAATAGTTTAGTGATATAACTTTTTTATTATTTAGCATATAAAATTATATATATTGATCAGCCCGTTTAATATACGAGGTTCTAACCTAGTTATTAAATAGTTGAAAAATTTAAAAATAAACACAATGTAAACTATAATATTTAGGAAAATCTCGAAAATAGCCTTTGACTTTTCCCACTTTTCAAAATAGCCATTTGGAAGGCTCTCTCTAAGCCCGCACATGCAAAACAAGAAGGCTTGGAGCCTTTCCAGCAATTAAGAATCAAAACTCGCCACCTGTCCAAAAATCTTCGTAGAGGCTCTAGCCTTTTCAGCGCCGCTAAACAAGTTGCAGAGACTCTAAGCCTTTTCAGGCTCTCGGAGAGGTTTTGTAATTTTTTTTTAATTTGATAATTTTATATTTTATTTAGTATCTCCTTTAATTTAATAAGTTTATATTTTATTTAAGAAATGTTAATCTTTTTTTACAAGAAGACAACTAGGGAGAGCTCTTTAGATGTTCACATATCTATACTTCTATACATGTTTTTCATCAAAATAATGTCTCTAAATGATGTTTTTTTCAAACTTTAAATTGCAGGTATCATTAGACGGTGTTTCATCTACATTATTTGTTTATAATTTTATGTCAATATTCTCCTCCGGAATGTTACCTCTGGATCCTCGTTGACAAAGATGGAACGGAAGTCGTTAACGTTTTGTTATTATAATCCTTTTATTTTAATATTACATAGTACCAATATAACACATAAACGTCTTCTACATAAATATTACATAGTACCAATGAAAAACATACACGTCTTCTACATAAAAAAACATTTTTAAAAACTTTAAAACAATACATTCCTAAAAATATAAAAAATTAAAACATTCCTAAAAAATTAAAAATTTGACATCCCTAAAATAAAATATAAAATTATTAAATTAAAGGAGATACTAAATAAAATATAAAATTGAAAAATCAAAATTACGAAACCTCTCCGAGAGCCTGAAAAGACTTAGAGCCTCTACAACCTGTTTGACGACGCTGAAAAGGCTTAAAGTCTCTACAAGGATTTTTTAACAAGTAACGAGTTTTGATTCATCATTGCTGAAAAGGTTCTAATCCTTTTTGTTTTGTGTGTGCAAGCTCGAAGAAAGCCTTCAGATGACTATTTTGGCAAATAGGAAAAATAAAAAGACGATTTTCAAGATTTTCTCTAAATATTTTTAAGCATTGTACCTGATGTCCACTTTATTGATACAAACACACTTGGCATGTTAGGCAAAGATATTTATGCATTATTGGTAAGGGGTTAGTTTTTTTTAATAATAAGTTTGCTATGTGTTGTGTGCGTGAGAGATCTACTTGTATGTATATTTACACTAAGAAAGAGGACTATTATTAATGAACATTACACTCTTTTTAATATTCTAAAATCCTTATAAAGACTTAATTATATGTGATTAAATTTATATAGTTATCTTGAATATCTTAATATAAATTACACATATTATTAACTCATAACATGAAATAAAAGACATTTCTAGTACAACATAAATATGAATATCTAATACAAATGTAAATAAAAGTAATAGATGGATGCATAAATCGACCGTAAACCAATAGCCCAAAAGCTGAATGAATTCTAAAAAACAGGTAACTCAAGAATCACAGTCGATGGGTTGTTCTATTATGGGATCGACGGTAGCATTTTGAATAATCTGAACAAGTTGAACTTAGATCTCTCAAATCAATAATGAGCCTCCCACCCATGGCTATTTAAGACACCAAAGGGTGTGTGATCTTTCTCAAAAGGTGTGGAGTTGAAAACTATAGGTTAAACTCTAATTGTGTTTAGTTGAGGAGCACATTCAAGCTCTAAGGTTTCATAACTTCTAGTTTTGGTGAAAGGGTATTTATGCCAAGTTATCATTAAGTGTCTTTACCAACAATATCCATTATATTTCATCCTGGGTTTCTAACATGATCACATACTTTTAGTAGGAATTCAATAGACATTCTTTATGTCTTGTTAAATAACGAGCGTCATAAAGTACATAAAAGCATATGCATTTCGTGCAAAAGCTTTGATCTTTTGTTGTACTTGAGATACACCTTTAGATGAGAGATTTTCAAAGCTTTTGCACTTTGTTATCTTTAATAGAATGCATGTTAGTGAGGCTAGCTATCTGTTAGCTTAACAAACTAAGTTGTTTTCGTGATCTTATAGTAAAGCGTTGATGCTTTCTTCAACTTCATCTTTAAATTTGTCTCGATTTCCTCTAAATGGTACAAGCACAAGGATGTGGTTAAGTGTAAATACAACGCCGAGACATAAAATCAATATCAAACACTAAGTAAACTTTCCTTAACATATTACAATGTCTATGTTATACCATTTGCACGAGGTTTTAAGTATCCCAAGCGCTTGACGTTATTCAACAAATAAAACTTAGGTTGACTTATAATCGTCTAAAAGAGCTCACTACCCATGTCTTCCAAATTTTATGGACTAACCATTTCAATTCTACTTTAATACTTAAAATCGAACCCAAAGGCTTATACGTTTAGAGATTATGATATATTCTTTTAGTTTTTTTTTTTTATATTTTGTTTTTCTAAATTTGGTATTTTATTTTTCATAATCGTAAACAAAAAATAAAACTAGCATTAGTTATAAGATAAGACGAACGCATTTTGTTAATGCACTTTATTAAAATATTGCTAAAAGGATATATGGATGAGAGCTTTAACATGGCTTCTGTTTTTAGTTGGCTTGGCTATCAAATATCTGTTCATCACTTCTTCTTTTCTCTTTATTAAAGTCGTTCTTGTTCATTAGAAAAATGCGTTCAAAAGTACATGATATACATAAATATCATTCTTTGTGAGTTTCATTATGATAATAGTAGCAGGCACTGCATTCCCTAGTTGAGTGAGTACGCACAAAGTAATCCAAAAGTAATCCATAAGTAATGTATTCAATGGTGAATACACTGAAGGTATCAAAATGTGAACTATATTATTAACTTTTGCGTACATGAAAACATATAGTGTATTCATCAATGCATACAATAGACCATGCTAGGAATGCATATGCGGTGTAACTAACAATGCATACACTAAAGTTGTTGAAAATAATTTAATCAAACAGAAAATTAATTATTTTATTATTAATTACCGACTTATTGGCCAAACCAGTTTGTTCCAACTTGAGCAAACTGGTTGAAGAAAGGTAGAAGGAGACTGTCCTGTTATCGGACGAATTTAAATAACACGTAAAAAACTAAAACCAACCTGGCGATTTAAGAAACCGAGATTCTTGAACTGCACGGATGATTTCTGTCCTTAAAGGATTTTATGCGCTCGTATTGCTGTGTGCTGCAGCGTAAACTCTAAGGATTTAATGCAGAACTGATCTGGTATTCCAACAGTAATGGAAACCAGAAAACGCATTAGCTGGAGAAGAAACATGAACACCAGAGAGAGGCTGCGAAAATTCTGTGTGTAGAATGGGTAGCAGGAAGCCTTTATTTATAGGCTCGGATCTCAACTGAGAATGAGAAAAACAGGGAATGAAATAACCCTTATCAACCAATTCGAATAAGGATTGCTAGAGATAACCCATATGAATTCGAACTCCTAGGGATAACTCCCACTGGTTTCGAATTCATCTCTATCCCTCTATCCCAGTTTTACCGCATTCGATCTCGATCCACAGCACTAGCGCACCTGAACCGGACCCTAGCTAAAAATAAAAGTTCCTCAGCTCCTAGCGAAGTGCAAAGTGCGCCTCAAACGCGCCCATTCGCAAGCTCGTGGCACGTGTGGGCTTCACCCACTTTTACCCATTTAACACTTTGGAGGCCCATAAGTGGTAATCCCTTATAAGGCACTCAACTTTCACATCTCCACCAATGTGAGCTGGAGAAAACATACCACTCAGCTCCTAGCGAAGTGCAAAGTGAGCCTAAATCGCGCCATTCGCGAGCTCATGGCACGTGTGGGCTTCACCCACTTTTACCCATTTAACACTTTGGAGGCCCATAAGTGGTAATCCCTTATAAGGCACTCAACATTCACCTCCCCACCAATGATGAGATGGAGAAAACATACCAACTTGTATGTTCCCACCAATATTTCCAACAAAAGTATCACCGATAACACTTGTGTAATCACTATGTAGACAATAAAGTATTATAACACATGTAGTATAATCAAGAATGCATACATTATGGTATCAAATTTCTCACTTATTTATACTACCACCAATGTGTGAAATTTTTATGTCACGTAGTGTATTCGACGTTGCATACATTATGTGAATGTTTGGTTTCTCTACCATATTGTCACCGTATCATTTTTCTATGTCTTTCTAGCAAGTAAATTGCATGTGATGTTTTACATAATTACAAAAATGTCATTGTATAAATATTTTTTTGATCTTGCAGATCTCACAACTTCTTATTGAAGAAAATGGTTCTAGAATTTTAGATCGTTCTCTTTTAAACACGCTTCATACATATATATATATACACACACACTTGGTAGCACCAAAGTTATTTAATATGATATATACTTTTGCTATAATCATTCTTTCTAGCAAGCTTGTAATCTATATGTTTATGGTGGTCGGCGCTGAGGCATATTGTTAATAGATATATTGCATATAGAAACACTTGATATGTAAGGAACATCTTATCATATATTTGTCGAATACAAATAGCATTTATCCTTCGGCCATCCATAGTGGAGAGGTAAAGAGGCGCTATAAAGCCCTAAAGCGCCTAGAACACCGCCTCCTGGGTGTTATAAGGGGTTATGTAATGTTGGGGGGTTATGTGTTGGGCGTGATGGTGATGGCAGGGTTATTTTTTGGTTTCTCTCACGCACATATATATACATACATATATATCTATAATTGAAGGGGCGTTATTGGGGGTTATCCGCTACACACATAATTCAAGGGGGGTTATGAGGGGTTATGTTTGAGTAAAGGAGGTTACGGGAGGGTTATGACTACAGATATCTTAGATGGTCTTATGATACTACTTGTTAAGAATATCGAATGTAGCTTATTATTATAATGTGATAGACACCACCAAGTGTGTTTGTAAAAATTGCATATATGCATTATCTTATATACGGTTTTGAAAGAGAAAGGAAAAACTCAATTTTATTACGTTAAATCTTCTCCCTCTGGATTAGATGAGTTGAATGACAATATAAACATTACTTATACTTCATGGCAATAAACTTGAAGAAAAGCGTCATCAAAATAACTCAGACCTCACATGTGACTATGTGAGATCTTGTTCACACGTTACATGTTTGTGGAATATAGGTTAAATTGATGTTAAAATGACATACATCTCTATCAATTATTAAATTATTTTCACAGTAGAATTAAATGATCAACAAGATTTTAAATTTCACAATCAAATCAGACCTTTTCAGGTCTATTATTAAGCTGCCTGGGCCGATGACCAATATTTACTAATGATCTTTCATCACAAGTCTTCTTTTTGTGTATCCCCCACCCTAGCCAGTTGGTAAGTTGGGCCGGTTTCTCCTTGGAGACTCCGGTTCGACTCCCGGCTTGGCAAAAGGTGCGGACGTCCCAATATGGATCGTTTACTACCGATGCATAGTTTGATCCGAGGCAATCCGGTTTTACCCAGCCGTTACCCCAGCGAGGCTCTCGTGTGAGGACAGTATGGTTTCCGGGCGAAGGTCAGTCAGAGCGGCAGCCGGGGCCCGATAGAACATCACGTCTGCGAATGCTGGGCTAGCGGGTAACCATCCTTAATGAGAACCCGATGACCAATGAATCATGTATATATTGTAAGTCACCCTTCAAAGAAAACAAGTCTTCTTTTTGTTGGTTATGAGACAAGAAAATCCAGCTTGGATAGTCACTGCCACGTGTTCAATAGAGAGTGCGACGTGTGTAAACCTAACACTTGGGACTTACCAAAAATCATGGACCCTACTGAATGATTAAATTCAGATATTTAAGTTATTATATTTTAAAAAAGAAAGTTGATCGATGTGTCTATTTTGTCTTTCAATTTCCTCCTAATCTTCAAATCTCAAATAAAGATTTTGTTCCTCGAAAAGAATTTAAAAATTAAATATTAAATATTTATTACATTTTATGTGAAGTTGTTTTATATTTTGTGATAAATTTTTTTTAAGGGTATGTCCGTCTACACAACCCTCTACCTAGATCCGTCTCTATATATATCCTTAATTGTATTATATTTGAATTCTCTTATAAATAACTTAGGTTATTATGTTAGATTTAATTCTTAGATAGTGTTTATAAGTAAAAATGTAATATACGTCATGTAGATCTGACATTGTTCTTTAGTCTAACGGTATCTAAACGTTCCTACTTGTACAAGATTAAGGGGTGTGTGTGAGATTTCCTTAATATATATATATATTATATATATATAATTTAGGTTTTAGGAGAATTTAGGATTATTCAATTAGTGTAATTAAATTCATTTTAACCTACATTATGGTACCAACCACACCTAAAAATGAATTGGTCCATAAGGTTACGTAAGGTACAAAAATAATCAAATGCATTAATAGTTAGGTAACTTGTATTGCTTTCGTTAGAACACCAAATCACCATGTTTAACAGGAAAAAACTTTAAATTGTGAGTTTATGTGTCACTGAGTCATTTTACTGTTTTGGTCAATGAAAGATAAAGAACAGTTTCAAAGATAAAATCTTCTTATCAGAAAGTGTTAAATCTATATAAAAATGATAGCATGTATATAATGATAAAGTTAATGAAAATAAATTATTTGAAAACCTTTTATGGCCAATACATGACATAAAACAGTTTAAATGAAGCAAAACATAGTATGTTGTTTTATTTTGGACAAACTAAAAGTACAAATTGTATTTTAGGTTAAAAGAAACCTACATTATGACTTTATGTTGCATCTAGATAATTAGCTATAGCAATGTGTGGGTACCCAAGCCAAGACAGAAGGGTGTAGGTAAACCTACGAAATTTCATCTATGGGTTTGGTGATGTTTTAAAAAGGTGTACTCGTTAATGAACAAGCACCATGCCTCAAAATGTGATGCTGTGCTTCATTTATATAATCAAATGTCTAATTAGTGATAATGCTATTATTAACCTATTAATAAAAAAACCTAGTGTTATAACAATCAAAACTCCAACTTTGCAAAAAAAATATTTATTATCTGGATTCTTCACCTTTGTCTAAACTCTTTCCATCGCCACCAACGAACCCCTAGCATACATGTTGCATCTAAATACATGGACATACCATGGTGGGCTTCACTTGTTTCTTTCCTTTTTTTTTTAACGGAAAATTTCTTTTATACACTATCGTCTGTGAGACTTGAATACAAAGACTTCCCCCTTTCAAACTCAGTTGTTTAAAGGCTTTGTCTTAGTCAATGAACCACCATCTCATTAGTACTTGTTTTTTTCCTAGTTGGAAGGTTAATCAAGTACTAAAAAGTTGTTTCTTTTCTAAATGGGAATAAATGCAAGAAACATAAAACATCCTGAGTGAGTGATGGGACAAATATTCAGGCATGCCATCAATATATTTGTATTAGATTGATAAAAAATGTATTTGGTCGGGGTACAAGTATGGTATTAAGTGATATTCATTTTGGTTAATTGAAAACATATACCTGAAGACCTTTGATTTATATTCTCCCTTGAGATTTGTTTACTAATGTTTCATTATCCATATATATGATGATATTATTTATATTTTGTATGTTATTAAATAAAACTAATTACCATATTATAAATTAAGAACATCTTGATGCTTTATGGGATTGTACTTTAAGTATTTGGAGTTTTTTTAAAAAAATGACTTTTCACTTGAAGCCCAAATGTTTTCATTTTTTTTTTTTGCATTTTAAGCTATTTGTTTTCTTTTACTTTTAACCCAAACTTTTCAATCTTTGCATAACCCAACACATTTTTATTTTCAACTTTGATCCCTCGTATTTCATATTTTGCAATTTTTTTCATTTACGTTTTGTTCTAAATTTTGCGAGTAAACACGACGCAACGTGAATGTGAGGTTCAACGTTTTTCGTCTATTTTTTCCCGTTTGACAGGTCCGTCACAACGCGTCTATTTTCCATGTTTTACAGGTTCGTTGCAACACCGTGGTCTTAAATCGACTTTGTTATTCTTTTCTATTTTTACACCGCAACGTGCGTGTAGGTTCAACGTTTTTTCGTCTATTTTTTCCTGTTTCAAAGGTTCGCTGCAACGCATCTATTTTTCCCCAGTTTGACAGGTTCGTCACAACATGCGGGTCCTAAATTGATTAGTTATTCTTTCCTACGTTTTACGCTTCAGCATAATTTCTTAGCATTAAAACTCCGAACGAGTATGCGTGGTTCAACATTTTACGTTCGTTTTTCTTTTAGTGTTATTTTTTTCTTTTTTTGTTTTTACGAAATTTTCCGGTGTTGTTAGTCGCTGGTAGTGGTGTAGCATTAGTACTACTTGGCATGGTTTATGGCCCCCGCCGCAACGCGTGGGGGGGGTTGGTACTAGATTACTGGAATTTATATCATTGTGAAATTTACATATTTTAAATATGTTAAACATTTTAGGGTAATCATAATATGTAAATGTCAATTTGTTGTAGTTAAAACAATTATAAAGTTATATAAAAACTAGAGTGGTAAGAAAAAAGGAAATGCACTTGAAAACCACAACGGTTTTTTTAACAACTAATAGGTATACGTGATATCAAGATACTCAAAAGGTAAACACCCAATGATAGGTTTTACAATCAGTTATGACACAAAGATTATCAGGCTTGTCCCGTCATTATCCCTAGTTCTTACGAGGGACATCACAATACTTGAATTTCTCAGTAACAGAAGGTTGGTGCGGATGGACAACCACAAACGGATGCTCTATTTTATTTATAGTTTAACAAAATGATTGGGTTACATGTGCGCATAGGTGCGATTTGGTTTTGAGTATAATCTATGCTGAAATGTAGATAAAAATAAATTATCACAACTATATATTTCAAATTTCGTAAAACATTATTTTTGAAAAAAAATGTTACATGGATCGAAACCATAAAAATACTTAAATCGGACATAAATCTGTTTTCAACAATATTTATGCCGAAATGTCAAGAAAAGAAGTTAAACACAACCACATATAGTAAAAAGTCAAACGGGCTAAAGACGCATATATATTGTATGGTATAAGAAATGAAAAAAAATAAGTAACAAATTTACTATTCTTCGGTTAGTAGTCAGTAAATAAAAAAATCTAACTTAGTGTTATAAACACACTACTAGAAAACTGCTATTATTCCCACGTCAATTTCTGTGGGAAATCCGTGGGTAACTGCAGGGTAACTGCAGACTGCAGTTACCCATGGATTTCCTACGAAAACGGGCTGTACGAATTCTACTCTTGGGTAATCCTCTTATTACACATTTCTACGGATTTTCCTACTCATTTCCCACACAAATGTTTCGTTGAAATTCTCCTACTTATTTCTCACGGAATTGATTTTCTTAACTTTCCAACGCATTTCTCACAGAATATTCATTTTTTAAAATATTTTGTGTTTAAATAAATATATTTATATTTATTATATAATATTGCTATAAAGTAGTTTTATATTTCATCTGATGGTTCCACTGTGGTAATGAGATTAAATTTATTTCTTAGTATTCTCACCCAAAATGCATTTAGATGTTTACCACTGTTAATTTGTTTTATATGGAGAAAAATATATATTATTATGGTAAATTTAACTGATTGGTAAGTAGGGGTGTTCATGAACCGAACGTAACCGAACGGAGGTATGTTCGTACTCGGTTCGGATTTAGAAAATCGAGCGGAAATCTTATGCTCGTGCTCGGTTCGGTTCGCTTTTGCTCAGTTTTATTTAGCATTCCTACACAGCCATTCATTGACCAAAATTCACCAACTTATATGTCTCTCACACACTTAATAGTTTAACAAAATACAAACAAAAAAAAGTCCTACAAAAATAAACACAAAATGTCATCCAAATGTTTAATGTTTAAAAACATCTAAAATGCTACGAGAGAAGGTCAGAAGGATGATACAAGAGAAGGTTGTGAGAGATTTAGTCTGAAAGAGAGAGAGAGAGAGAGAGAGACTAGGGCTAGTTTTGGTGAAATATTGAAATGGTGAACTTGAGTCTTGAGATGAATGAGGGAAATAGGGAATTAGGGATTTAGGGAAATTAGGGTTACTTAATAAAGTCCAAAACAATAGCATAAATATTAGATTTCAACTTTTCTGATAGTTTTAATATATTTATTATATATATAATATAATAAATATTTATGTTACCTGTTTATATTTAATATATATATATATATATATATAATAAAAATAAATTCGATCGAAACCGAACGAGCGTACCTATGCTCGTGCTCGGTTCATTTTAAACCGAACCAAGCTGCTCGGCTCGGTTTTAACCGAGCAAGAAATCGAACGAGCAAATTTCTGAGCTTTTTCGGACGATCGTCGAACGATCTTCGAGCATCGAGCAGTTTGGACAGCCCTATTGGCATGTATATTAATAAAATTGGAATTGACATAGTATAGGCAAGAACCCGACAAATCCCAATAATATTGAGCTTGGTTGTTAATAATTTATTAATTATGTTAGACTTTGTTGTTAATAATTTGTTTAGTTGCTTTTTTAATTAATTTGTTAATTACTTTTTGATTGGGTTTGGAAACCTATAATGTCATTCGTTTTTATAGTTTTCTATCTATGCAAAACTTTTTTATCAATTCAATATTACTATAGATTATTATATATATTTAAATGACAAAGGTTACATTACTCCTAGTCCTAAACTACACTAATAAATTAGACCACCCGTAGTCGTCCTATTTCCGGCGTTTTCTCCACCAAAGACGCCCAAAAACGCCCATATCCTGTCACACCCCGACCCGCAGCGGAAATAAGAGTCGGGGCATAATTGGGTTATCACCAAAGCACATGACATTTACTATTATGTTTCATAATTAAATGAAGTCAAAGTTACATTTCTCAAACATCAAAACATGTTCATTCATTACAAGGGAAAATAACCAAACATAATAATCCCAAAAACTAAATCGTTTTATTTCTTCTAATCCAGGTCCTATGTGTTCCTAGCTGCTGCTGGTTCACCTGTATCATGTGTAAAATGGGAGGTTTTTGGGTCAACATAAGTTGGCGAGTGAACCTTATAGATAAACATTTGATAATGATTTTATGGTTAGTTTATCAATAAAATAATTGTGCATAATCATAAAAGAGCACATGTATGTAATCAAACACTGGCAAATATCAGATACAATTATAACATACATTAACATTTGATAGCATACATGACCATACCAATATCATATGATAACTAACATAAATGAACTGTGCGATCAAGGCTCAATCAAACGGAGCCGATCGTATTGCATGAACTAGAAATGTAAATTGAACTGTGCGCTCAAGGCTCAATCAAACGGAGCCGAACGTATTGCATGAACTGGAAATGTAAATTGAACTGTGCACTCAAGGCTCAATCAAACGGAGCCGAGCGTATTGCATGTATTGAAATGTAAAATGAAATGACCGATCAAGGCTCAATCAAACGGAGCCGATCGTGCGGGCACGCCCTGATCAACCGCATAATAAAATGGGGATCAAACTCAACCTCGATGGATGGGGAGCTACGGCCTCGGCAATTGCATGTACTGAAATAATAACTTGCATCTAATAATGACTACTTAACAGCAACAAACTAATACACATGTCATGTTATGATGTATGCACAATAATTTCGTTATAATATGTAAATAAGCAAAGACACATGATACACCCCAAAATCGTGATTAAAACGGGGAATTTGAAAGGTTCACTCACATTGGGTGCGTTGGATTTGAGATGGTGAGATGCGCACGATTTAGACGAGCGAGTCGACGAGGAATACTAACCTAAATAATAATGGAAAGATATATTAAATGGATAGATTTTATTAAGGACTTTAATGGGATTTTTAGATATATTTTTGTGAGTTTATGGCTATTTTCTATCTTTAAAAATGTTATTTTTAAGTATTTTTAATTGATTTTTAAATTAAAATAAACAAATAAATATTTTAAAAAAATATTATTTTTTTACTGTTTGACCGTTGACCGTTGACCGGTTCGGTCAGCGGTAAATGTTTGCACCAAGCGGGATTCGAACCGGTGACCTTCCGTTCACGCGCACGTAGCTCTACCAACTGAGCTACGTGACTAACCCGTTAGAAACCCAGTTTTAATTATATTTATATACTTATTCGAATTTACCGAAAATTCCTTTATTTTGCAAAACGTTTTAATCTCATGGACCGGTGCTTGTGACGGGACTCGAACGCGCGACGTGAAGTTTATTTTGCACACAGTCCACCGCTGGACTGTGTGTCTAACCCGGTTATATTCTTGATTTATATTATACTTAACTACCCGCTCTAACCCGGTTAGTTCATAAATAAAAAGAAATGTTGTTTCGTAAAGCGTGTGCATAGTAAGAATCGAACTCGCGACGTGATTATGAAATGTGCACACAGTCCACCGCTGGACTGTGTGTCTAACCCGTTTATAAACCGAATTTTAATTACTCTTATATTCTGAAATAGATTCATCTTCTTCGTCGGATTACAACTGTCAGCGTAATTCAACTGGTTAAGGTTGATTTTGCGATTTACTAAGATCTTAAACACTAACAGTAATTCAATAGTAAGGAATGGAAAGAGTTTAAAGAACAGGATTTACCGATTGGAGATAAACACAGAATCCGGCGAAGGTTTTGTCGGTACAGGAATTGAACTCCGACTGTTGAATCAATTAACAGTGTGGTTCGATTATTTATAGAATT
The DNA here is from genome assembly GCA_947069175.1 of Scalesia atractyloides. Lineage (NCBI taxonomy): Eukaryota > Viridiplantae > Streptophyta > Magnoliopsida > Asterales > Asteraceae > Scalesia > Scalesia atractyloides. The sequence continues at coordinate 93,732,740 of CAMTDV010000025.1, forward strand.
AAATCACCTAAACAAAGTTTAAGTGAAATGCAGGATCTCTTACCAGTTCACAGTGGGATTCCGGCAATTTCAGAAGCTTTCCGGCGAAAGTGAGATTTCCGATAAACGTTGACTAAGGTTGATTCTGATGATGGAATTGTGTTAGAGATTGACTAATCACATGTTTTAAACAAAAAGAGTCGAAGGAATTACCGTGAGAATGCGAGTCCCGGCTTTCCGGTGAGTTGCAGAAAAATTCCGGCGATCGAATTCAGAGGATCTTACAGTTCAGAATCTTGACGAAAATGAAATTGAGTGTTGTTGTGATAGTTATGAATCGCGCAAATGATCAGGACTTGGATTAAATCAGAGTTTGGTACGTTTTCGGTTTCAAATACCGGAAATGATGAAGTCTTTAAGTTCATTCAATTCGGACTTAATTAGAAACCAATATTCATCGGTTATAAGCTAGCCAAAAGAAGTCGAAATGATTTAGCGTTCGGTTTGCCGGTTTCCGTTATTCAGATGGCACCAATGGTTAATTCGAGTTCGCGTATAAGATCCATTTGGTTGCCAATTGTTAACAGAAAACACATTGTGGCGGAGTGGTTTGGGAAGTGGATGTTAAGTCATTGGAGACAGCTGACCCGGGTTCGAGTCCCGGCAGCTACAATTTATTTTTATTTATTTTATTTTAACTTTTTATCCAATTTAATTTTTATAGTTTAGTTTATTTATTAATTATGTAACGTTTAAACTCAAAATAACCATAAATAATTAATGTATTTTCATAACTTGGTATTTGATTACAAACGGAGCGGGTTTTGGAGACCCGTTTTTTTACAAATGTTACATATCCCACCCCCATCGCCTTGTTTGAGCGTTTTTTTTTCAAAAATTGGCCCCCGTGTTGTTTAAAAAACGCTTGATTTGGCACATGTTTCAAAATTTGACCGTTGTCAAACGGTAATAATATAATAAAATTAATTTTCTTGTTTAATTAAAATCCTACTTTAAACCTATAAAATACCCCATATATATTAAATTACATACTTTCTCTCTACCTATCTCTCTAGATCTTCAAACTTTTATAAAATTATTTACCATGCATCCATTCCGACATCCGTTCGGTGTTCCGTCAAGACACGGGAACCCAAACACATATTCGGCATTATTCCACTACGCCCCTTTTGAAAAAAAACGCCCAATAATGTCCCTTTGCTGACTAGACTGCAACATGACGGAAAACACCCAAGGGTGGAGGCATTATTCACTAAACTACTACACATGGTCTAAATACTAAATTACACTTCATGGTAGGATTTGAACCCTTGTCTTTGCTTCAAAAGACAAAAGCCTCTACCACGGAGCTACGTTTAAGTTTAGACATATTTCTTTATTGGGCTTAGAAACCTATAATTGCTTTTGATTTATAGCTTTCGATCTATGTAAAACACTTTTAAAATTTCGATGAATTATTATTAAACTTTCTATTAACCTTAGATAAGTTTCTTTAGCTTTGACTTTTAATGATTACCTTTTTTTACTGGTATTGAATAATATTTGTTAGTTTTTCTTTTATAAAATGACAATGATTACCCTTTTCATTTTTTATTAATATAAAATAACGTTTTTTAAAATTTTGTGAGAAAAGTTCCACTCGAACGAGTCATATATACTTGTTTTTTATAATCATAAACCGAACACATACTGATTAAACAACATCGTTACCGGTTTCATATTCGTTTTTCGTATTCGCAATAAAGTCTTTTTTTGGTATCGTAAGCTAAATCGAGTGTCTATACAATACTAGTAGTGTAGCAAACGAAATCGATACTAACCGAACAATAGGGTATTCATTTTTATGGTTCTCTATTGATGTAAAACATGTGTCAATTGTTATGCTGATTACCGATATCGCACTGATATTGTAATAAACCAGACCGATAATAAGCAAAAACCTACGACAAAGCACACGAGAATTCCACTGGTTAATAATCCAATGACCAATTAGTAGCAATACTATTCTCAACTTATCAAATCATAACCTCCATGCATCATTGTAGATAGGTGAAGAAAGAAAAGCGAATGAGCCGAATAGGCCAATATACGAATATAAATGAATAATGACCTAGAACCCAACACAAATAATATTTTTATTGCGATTATAATAGTAAACATAAAATAATAAAATTAGAAAATTAGAAGAAACAAAAATGGCTGTAATAATATAACTCAAGACAACTAAACCCTCTCAATCACTAGTTCATGCAATCTATTGTAAGAAAAAAACACTTAATTATTTATTTACCAAAATATTAAAAGTGAGAATTTATTAGTACAAAAATTGAAATTTGATGTAAACGAAAATATGATTGTGCCGGCGTGTCAAATAGAATATGGAAAGGTGAGGCTGGTGGTATAGTATACGTAATTAGAGACATAATATTCAATATCTAACAAAGTTTGGTCATTGTCCGAGTCACCACATGCAAGTCGTTTTCCATCTCACTTCAATTAAATGCCAGATTTTTCTTTCAAAGGTTAAAGTTTTCAACTTAAAATGAGGTGGTGATGCAGTCAGGGCCGGACCCATATAGAGTGGGTCAGGGTCTTCGACCTTAGTGTTTTTAAAAAAAATAGTATATTTCATATATTAAATTGTATAAAGAGCTTATAAATACAATTAGGTGGACACCATATAAAGAAAAGGAAAGTTGACGTAGTGGTAAATCCCCCTCTTTACCAACAAGAGGTCATAGTTGTATAGCTTGTTTTTCTTGTTTTTTTTAAATATAGTTCAAATCTTGCTCTAACACAACCCGAACGAGGCCCGGCCAAAAAAATTTAACGTTTTGTTATGATAATTTTGAACATCGAAAAAATCGACCCCATTGAAAAAAATCTGAGTCCGTCACTGGCGCAGCTTATTGCCAATCTACCTTTTGTTTTTTATATAACTTGACAAGTTTTTTTGTGAAATAAACAAGTCATTTCTAAATAATAATAATAATAAGTCCTAGGATCCAGTAAAAATGACATTTTTCATGAGAAGTGTGAGAAGACATAAGAATTGACATATAGGCATCACATTTTTTGACTTAGGCATAATGTTTTAGGTTGTTTTTAGCAAGAAAAACACCAAACATAACAATTTAAGACACAATACAATGAATTCTAGGCTTAAAAGTTAAAACACCATGCCAAGAACGTTAAATAGTGTGTTTTAAGTGTTAAGCAGTGTGTTTTAGTTGTTTTTTAAATTTCATGTCCATATTACATTACATTGTGTTTTAAATTGTTATATTTGGGCTTTTCTTTCTAAAACAACCAAAAACTTCATGTCTAAGTCCAAAACATGATGCGTACATGTCAATTCATATGCCTTCTCACACTTCTAAAAAAAAAGTTATTTTTAAAGAAACCTCACCCATAATAATAAATAGTAATAATAATAATAATAATAATAATAAAGAAGGAGGAGAAGAAGAAGATATTATGCCACCAATAAATCAAGAATGATAACGACATAACTTTTAATACATATGAAATGGATGTGATATGTGAACAAGAGTGCAAAATGGGTACGTTATGTTAACCAACTTTTGAACCCGAATCTGGTCCGCCCTAGACACGTGGTGCACTTCCAATTCTTCAAATCATATAATATCTATCAACAACAGTGAGCCAAATTACATTACATTTTCTAGAAAACCATATTCGATCTACAATATACCATGGTTTATAAATGAATGAAAAAAAATTACTGAATCATAATAAGTAAATGAGTAAATTACTTTTTGACTCCTGTGTTTTAGTGTTTTAACCATTTGAGTTCAAAATTTAAATGTTTAACGTTCCGAGTCCCTAGCCACTCATTTTATAACATTCGAGTCCTGTATTTTCGTAGTTTTAACCACTTGAGTTCATAATCAAAGTACAAGTGTTAAAACATTGGACTCAACGTAATAAAATAAACGTTAGAGTAGTTTAACTTATTTTTGGATTTAAGTAGTTAAAATCACTAAAACATAAGGATTCAAAAAGTAATTTACAGAAGTAATTTAACTAAAAAATGTAGGTTTGGTTATATAAATATTTTTATTGCATTCGATTATAATTATGTGTTGAAATAACCGAATTGAGTGAAAAAGTTATGTTATATATATATATATATATATATATATATATATATATATATATTGTAAATTAAACTAGAATGATGCACCCCGCGCGTTACGGCGGGTCAAGAATCCGCAAACACAAATTAAACAATCCAATCACATCATTATTAGGATACCACTTTGATGCGAAAATATGTATTAAGAACCATCAATACAGCCTAAACTTGAATTCAATACACAGTTTTGAAATTCTCTAGATCCTTCAATAAATTTGTGATCCTTCAATATAATAATATACAATTATGAAAATCATCGAAATGACCGAGTCAACTTGGTTGGCTAAGTTAACCCGTCTTTGACTCCCATCAATACCACTTTGATGCGAAAATACGTATTAAGAACCATCAATACAGCCTAAACTTGAATTCAATACACAGTTTTGAAATTCTCTAGATCCTTCAATAAATTTGTGATCCTTCAAAATAATAATATACAATTATGAAAATCATCGAAATGACCGAGTCAACTTGGTTGGCTAAGTTAACCCGTCTTTGACTCCCATCAACAACCATCAATAGCTTTTGATATTGTTTCCAAAACGGAGCTTACCGCAAAACTCGCCGGAATTAGTTGTAGTCTCGCCGGAATCCTAAACCTTCAAAGCGTCGCGGTCACTGTTATTGCAATCGGGTCAATTGTCACCGGAATACTAATTAGTTTACATAAATATTATCACTATAAAAATCTATGAAATAACTACAATGTATACAAAATAAAATACCTATATGTAGTAACCACCAGATGACTTCAACTTTTCCATAGACACATAATCCCTTTATTAGAGACATAAGTTTAAACACCTTAATTGAAGCACCGTTTTTCGTCGTTTGGGGCAGTACTGAATCTCCTTCAGATGTGCAATAAGCGCTGCTAAGTTCTCAGTAGTAAGCTCTTGTAGCTCCGGAATCGGATGAGTTTCAGATTCTGTAATAGATTCCAACAGAGCTTCTTCATCATCATTATCTGCATCAGAAACTAAATCTTCAATCTCAATCTCTTTTCTACCACTTTGATGCGAAAATACGTATTAAGAACCATCAATACAGCCTAAACTTGAATTCAATACACAGTTTTGAAATTCTCTAGATCCTTCAATAAATTTGTGATCCTTCAATATAATAATATACAATTATGAAAATCATCGAAATGACCGAGTCAACTTGGTTGGCTAAGTTAACCCGTCTTTGACTCCCATCAATACCACTTTGATGCGAAAATACGTATTAAGAACCATCAATACAGCCTAAACTTGAATTCAATACACAGTTTTGAAATTCTCTAGATCCTTCAATAAATTTGTGATCCTTCAAAATAATAATATACAATTATGAAAATCATCGAAATGACCGAGTCAACTTGGTGGCTAAGTTAACCCGTCTTTGACTCCCATCAACAACCATCAATAGCTTTTGATATTGTTTCCAAAACGGAGCTTACCGCAAAACTCGCCGGAATTAGTTGTAGTCTCGCCGAATCCTAAACCTTCAAAGCGTCGCGGTCACTGTTATTGCAATCGGGTCAATTGTCACCGGAATACTAATTAGTTACATAAATATTATCACTATAAAAATCTATGAAATAACTACAATGTATACAAAATAAAATACCTATATGTAGTAACCACCAGATGACTTCAACTTTTCCATAGACACATAATCCCTTTATTAGAGACATAAGTTTAAACACCTTAATTGAAGCACCGTTTTCGTCGTTTGGGGCAGTAAAAAAAAAAAAAAAAAAAAAAAAAAAAAAAAAAAAAAAAAAAAAAAAAAAAAAAAAAAAAAAAAAAAAAAAAAAAAAAAAAAAAAAAAAAAAAAAAAAAAAAAAAAAAAAAAAAAAAAAAAAAAAAAAAAAAAAAAAAAAAAAAAAAAAAAAAAAAAAAAAAAAAAAAAAAAAAAAAAAAAAAAAAAAAAAAAAAAAAAAAAAAAAAAAAAAAAAAAAAAAAAAAAAAAAAAAAAAAAAAAAAAAAAAAAAAAAAAAAAAAAAAAAAAAAAAAAAAAAAAAAAAAAAAAAAAAAAAAAAAAAAAAAAAAAAAAAAAAAAAAAAAAAAAAAAAAAAAAAAAAAAAAAAAAAAAAAAAAAAAAAAAAAAAAAATATATACAATTATAAAATAGAAATGCACCCGGCGTTCACGGTCAAGTCGAACACAAGTTAAACAATCCGTCCTTTATTCCAAGTAATACCACTTTGATGCGAAAATACGTATTAAGAACCATCAATACAGCCTAAACTTGAATTCAATACACAGTTTGGATTCTCTAGATCCTTCAATAAATTTGTGATCCTTCAAAATAATAATATACAATTATGAAAATCATCGAAATGACCGAGTCAACTTGGTTGGCTAAGTTAACCCGTCTTTGACTCCCATCAACAACCATCAATAGCTTTTGATATTGTTTCCAAAACGGAGCTTACCGCAAAACTCGCCGGAATTAGTTGTAGTCTCGCCGGAATCCTAAACCTTCAAAGCGTCGCGGTCACTGTTATTGCAATCGGGTCAATTGTCCCGGAATACTAATTAGTTACATAAATATTATCACTATAAAAATCTATGAAATAACTACAATGTATACAAATAAAATACCTATATGTGGTAACCACTAGATGATCAAGTACACTTGACTTCAACTTTTCCATAGACACATAATCCCTTTATTAGAGACATAAGTTTAAACACCTTAATTGAAGCACCGTTTTCGTCGTTTGGGGCAGTATTTCGAGATAAATTTTACATCAATCAACTCGTATCCTCATTCTAATTAAAAGCCCTAAAACATCGGTTTGTAATTTGAGAAAAAAAAATCTTAACCCCGTTAAGCTATTTTTAACGCAGACTATTATCGGCCAAAAGTGGACCTGTTCGGATTATTATCGGCAAATAACTGAGTTGTGATTATTATCGGCTAAGTTGAGAAGGTTAGGATTATTTAAATCCAATTTGCCATAATTTAATCGTTTATAAAACGATTGATTGTGGAAATCGAAAAGAGTAAAGTGCAATTTATGTCCATGTAGTTTAATGACAGGATCAATTTGCGTCTCTCAAACTTTGTTTTTTTTATGCTTGAACCCTTGTGGTTTACAAATGTAACACTTTTGAATCCGTCCTATCATCTATTTGTTAAATCAATCTTAAACAATAGATGAAATTAGGACTTTACCCCTAGGGACGCAAATTACAATTTATTTTTTTAAACGAAAAATTATCGATATCGACCATTGCACTCCCCATTGGAAGCTAAGTTCCACTAAGGTCAAACGGTCGTCATTACAACAGGACCCACGCTGGCACAAAGAATGACACGATCTTCAACTGGATGAAAACCTCATAAACACCCCTAGCCAGAACAGTGCCCCCACCTAAAGTGCAATGGGTGGGACTCAAACCCGAGTGTGATGGGAAAACTAGAATGCCTAGAGAGAGGGGGGGGGGGGGGAAGTGTGTAAGTGTGTGGAGTGTATATGTTTGGGACGCAAATTTCAATATATTTGTTTTTTAAACGGCAAATTATTTATATCAACTCATCGCACTTCCATATTGGATGCTCGGTCCCACTAAGGTCAAACGGTCGTTCATTACAACAGGACCCAACTGGCACAAAGAGTGACACGACGTTCAACTAGATGAAAACCTCATAAACACCCCTAACCAGGATAGTGCCCCCACCCAAAGTGCAATTGGTGGGATGAAACCCTGGGTGTGAGGGGAAAAACCAGAATGCCTATAGGGGGTTGTAAGTGTGTAGAGTGTATATGTTAAGCAAATTACAATTTACTTAACATATACACTCCACACTTACACACTCCCCCCCCCCCCCACACTCTCTCTCTCTCTCTCCCTGTAATATATATATATTATTATATATATATATATATATAATATATATATATATATATATATATATATATATATTATAGCATTCTTTCCTGTTAAAACTAAATAACTTACAAGTTTGAAAGATTCGGTCCCAAATTTTCTTTTACAGAATAGCAAACAAGCTTGGGTTAACTGACAACCTAAACTAACCGACATAATGGGTTTATTACACAAATAAATTACTGACAAAAAAGTAAGGTTTTATACACAAAACTTTGTCAATGTGATCATGCTTAAACTTTCCCGAAAGTACGCTCCCGCGGAAAGGGTGGTCTAAGAGTGTTCAGTTATTCGCGTACTTGGTTGTCCTTCCATCCGGTTCCCGCCTTAGAGAAAGCCTATCATAAACACAAAAAACAATTAGTGTTTAAGTCAAATGATTAACGCGATCCAAAAAAAAGGGTTAAGGAAGGAACCCTGTCCCTGGTACCCCATAGGATACCCAGCATCCCACTCCACAAGGGTTATGATGCTGGAAAATTACCTTTGTACACCATCCATATGATCTGGGCACCACAAGGGTCGAACCCGCGCTACTACAGTTTCACATGTGGGCAGTGAACTTCATTGGTAGTTGGTACCACTGAGCTACTAAGCTTATTGGTTAAAACAACAAAGAAAACAAGTTTCGCTGAAACAGAGTCCCTGTCGTGCCAACAGACACCCTTGTCCCTTCGCGTGGCGTGAAAGTGACCATTTTCCGGAAGTTTCCAAAACTAGCAGTTTTAACCCCTGCACGGAATTGTGCCAAAATATCGCAGTTTTCGCACTGAACTTTACCCAACGTAAATATCATCCTTTTTGTAGCTTTCCCCCATAATTATAAGTTAAAACCCATGACCCGAACCCTAATTCTTTAGTCTTTTAAATTATTCTTTCGGTTTGAAGTTAATTACCCAACCGACCTGTTAGGAGACATTGTTCATTTTAGATCATGCCCCCTATTTTCTTATATTACCGAAATTAGCAATTCTATCAAAAATTCATTATTTAATCTACCTTGGAGGTAGTTTGCCCGAAACATTATTCGATGGCTTTTTAATCACTTTTAGCCTTTTTACCGGAAAACTTTTATAAATTAAAATGAAAAATAGCGGCACATTTAATTCGTTATCCCATTAGATTTATTATGTCCTTAAAACATAATAGTTTCCAAATCGTTTGGTGTTTTAAGCTCATTTCGCCTTATTTTCGCGTCATGTACATGTCCTCGGCTGTATTGGGCGTTTTACCCACATACTAGATATACCTCACTTGAGGTGGTCTAGTGTTCACCCTTGACTCAACCTGTCACACCCCGACCCGCAGGGGAATAAGAGTCGGGGCATGATTGGGTTATCACCAAAGCTCATGATGTTTATTAAAATGTTTCATATTTATTAAATTCAAATTACAACTTAAATATCCAAATCAAAATCCATACAATTACAAGGAAATGAAACTATGTAAATAATCCAAAGCTTAAACTGATTTATTCTTCTAGGCCTTCCTATGTGTTTCTTGCATCAACTGGATCACCTGTATCATGTGTAAAACGGGGGATATTTTGGGTCAACAAAAGTTGGCGAGTGAACCTTGATAAAACATTGTTATTAAATTTCTTGTTTTATTTAATATGGAAAATTTGTGCAATAATCACATGTGAGCAAACATATATAAGTAAACAAACACAAACCACTTTGAATGAGTATATGATATGAATGATGATGAAATGTGAGATCAAGGCTCAATCAAACGGAGCCGATCTTATGAGGCACCTGATGCTCAACCCGTCTCCCACGGGGAACTGATGGGCCTAATGAAATGCGTGCACTGAAAATGATAAATCCAAACTACATATAATCCACACAACAATTGATACACATTTGATCACGGATATGATGTATGCACAAGTGTTTAAATATAATAAAGAATTTAACGACACATGATACACCCCAAACATGATTAAAACGGGGAATTGATAGAGATTCACTCACATTGGGTGCGTTCTGTGATGACGTTGGATGCGCACGAATTTAGGATTTGATCGACGAGAGAAAAACTAACCTAAAATAAAACGAAATGATTCGGTAAATAAATGGATTTTATTTGGGATCAATATTTTTATTTATTACTCTTAATGGAATTTTTAGATTTATCTTTGTAAGTTTAAGGTAATTATTTTTTAACTTTAAAAATCTATTTTTTTAAGTATTTTTAAATGATTTTTCAATTAAATAAATAAAAAGAAAAATAAAAAAATGTTGACTTTGACCGTTGACCGTTGACCGGTCGGACTGTGTTTAATTATGCGCTGAGTGAGGTTCGAACTCGGGACCTCTCGTATACGTGCACGCAGCTCTACCAACTGAGCTACGTGTCTAACCCGAAATATTCTCTGTCTTAATTATATATATAATAATTAACTGTTATCTTATTTAGTTTATCTCAAAAAGGATTTTATATGGCCGAACCGACTTCAGTGACCCGGAGTCGAACTCGGGACGTTCGGTTCGAGTGCGCACAGCCCAACCAGTTGGGCTGTGTGTCTAACCTTGTTTAACTACAGAATTATATTATATTTGTATACATGTTGAAGGATGATCTGAATATGTTTTAAAAAGGATTGGTTTTATTTCTGAAAGTCGGTAACATATGCGATTCGAACTCGGGACGTGCGTGTTATGTTGCACACAGTCCACCGCTGGACTGTGTGTCTATCCCGGTTAAATATCCAGTTTTAATTAAACTTATACACATTGTTCAACTTTGTCTTCTTCGCTTAACATTTCAGAACAGTGAATTCCGACTGTTCTGTTTAATCGATCTTAACTTATATTTGATTGAATTGAAAAGAGAAATGAGATGACATGGTATACCAGAACGGTGAGTTTGCTTCAGGTTTTCTGGCAAAGTCTCGTCGTCTCCGATCTGCGGATTCCGGCTGAGGGAAACTGTTTAACAGTTTTGATTACTGGATTGAGCAATTAGATTACAAATCGATTGATAGCAAGAGAAATTTAGATGATTGTACCGTCTGAAGAAAATCGCGGTTTTCCGTTCAGTGATTCCGGCGAAATTGAAATTTCCGGCGACATGCTAAAGCTTCGAGAGATTGTGCGATTCTGAGCGAAAATGTTACCAGAGGTTTGGGTGTGGGGATTTATAGGGAAGAACAAGATGTATTGGGTCCGAATTTTGGTCTTGATTCGCGGTCAAAGTTTTTTCGGCGGTTACGACTAAAATTGAGGGTTAGACATCGGTTATAACCGATGTCGAAATTAGTTCACGCGTTTCAGTCAAAGGAAACGGTCCTAATTTGCGGAATCTTCGGTTTTTTTCGGCGACTGCGGATTTGGGCGCGCTGATTACCAGTTTGACTTTTGGGTTTACTTTAAATGTTATTTGTTTCTGTATTTGACATGAAAGAAATGTGTGGCGGAGTGGTGTGGTGTGTGTTTTGGCTTGTGGGTGACCCGGGTTCGAAACCCGGCGTCTACATTTATTTTTTTTATTCTTTATTTATTAGTAATTTTAAATTATGGTTTTTAAATTCTAATATATTTATTAATTATATATCGTTTAAAATTAATAACAACTATAAATACGCAACGAAAATTATAACTGGATATTTGATTGATAAACGAAGCGGGTTTTGAAAACCCGTTTTTCGACGGATGTTACAGTATCCACTACTTTTAGAAATTTCGTCCCGAAATTTAAGTAGTAGTGGTAACAGGAAAAAGATGTGGGTATTTCTCGCGCATTGAGTCTTCACGTTCCCAAGTAAACTCAGGTCCTCGTTTCGACTCCCAACGTACCCTGACAATTGGAATACGACTTCGTCTTAAACGCTTCTCTCCGAAGTCCATGATTTCTACTGGTCTTTCAATGAAGTGCATAGATTCATCGATTTGAATGTCTTCTAGAGGAATATGGAGGTTTTCATCGGCGAAGCACTTCTTCAAGTTTGATACATGGAATGTGGGATGAATTCTGTTGAGCTCTTCTGGTAGGTCAAGCTTGTATGCTACAGGACCTACTCTTTCGAGTATCTTGAAAGGTCCTATGTAGCGTGGTGCTAGCTTGCCCTTCTGGCCAAAACGAACCACTCCCTTCCACGGTGATACTTTTAAAAGTACTTGATCCCCAATGTCAAACTCCAAGGGATTTCATCGTTTGTCTGCATAACTCTTTTGACGACTTTGAGCCGCTAGAAGATTGTTTCAAATTTGAATGACCTTGTCGGTTGTTTCTTGAATTAACTCTGGACCGGTGATTTGTGATTCCCCAATTTCGTGCCAACATACTGGAGATCGGCACTTACGACCATATAAAGCTTCGAAAGGAGCCATGCCGATACTTGAATGATAGCTATTGTTGTACGAAAATTCAACTAATGGTAGATGAGCGTCCCAATTCCCTTTGAAGTCTATGACACATGCTCGAAGCATGTCTTCAAGAGTTTGGATGGTGCGTTCAGATTGTCCATCAGTTTGAGGATGAAAAGCGGTACTGAGGTCTAATCGTGTACCCAAGGCGGTTTGTACGGCTCACCATGTTCGTGAAGTGAAACGACCATCACGGTCTGAAATGATGCTTAAAGGTACACCATGACGGCTTACGATCTCGCTGATGTAGATAAGAGCTAACTTCTCGTTTTTTAAGTCCTCGCGAATCGGTATGAAGTGAGCTGATTTTCTAAGACGATCAATGATTACCCATATGGTGTCATACCCACTGGAGGTGCGAGGTAACCCGGTAATGAAGTCCATGGTTATGTTTTCCCACTTCCATACAGGTATTTCAGGTTGGACTAGAAGTCCTGAAGGTCTTTGATGTTCAGCTTTTACTTTGGAACGGGTAAGGCACTTGGAAACAAAAACAACAATATCCTTTTTCATGCCCGGCCACCAGTAGGTGTATCGTAGGTCTTGATACATCTTGTCGGCTCCTGGGTGTACAGAGTATCGTGTTTTGTGCGCCTCATTCATGAGGAAATCACGAAGGTTATCGCGATCAGGAATTCATATGCGATTTAAATAGTATAGAATACCGTCGGATTTAGTTTCGATTTTGAGTTCAGCTCCACATGACAGCTCATCGCGTACGTCATTTTCTGTTACAGAAACATGTTGAGCAGCTCGGATTCAATCTTTGATGTCGGTTATGATTTGCGAACAGAGAAGACGAATGGAGTTCGCATAACCTTTTCGACTGAGCGCATCGGCCACCACGTTTGCCTTGCCAGGATGATACCGAATTTCACAGTCGTAGTCGTTAAGAAGTTCGACCCATCTTCGTTGCCTCATATTCAACTCCTTTTGATTGAAGATATGTTGGAGACTCTTGTGGTCAGTGTATATTTCACACTTGGTACCGTAGAGGTAATGTCTCCATATCTTGAGAGCGAACACAACGGCTCCAAGTTCCAGGTCGTGGGTGGTGTAATTCTTTTCATGAACCTTGAGTTGTCTAGAAGCATAGGCTATCACTTTTCCTCTTTGCGTTAATACACAGCCTAGCCCTTGCCCTGATGCGTCGCAATATACTACAAAGTCATCGCAACCTTCAGGGAGTGTGAGGATAGGTGCGTCACAAAGTTTTTACTTTAGAGTTTGGAAGGCTTCTTCTTGTTTAGGTCCCCATATGAAGGGTTTTCCTTTATGAGTCAAAGCCGTGAGTGGTACAGCAATACGGGAAAAATTGGTAATGAAGCGGCGATAGTAACCAGCCAAACCAAGAAATGATCTTACTTCGGTAGGGATACGTGGCGCTTGCCATTCTTGCACTGCCTTGATTTTTGAAAGATCGACATGTATTCCCTTGTCATTGACGACATGTCCAAGGAATTTTACTTCACCTAACCAGAATTCGCATTTTAAGAACTTAGCGTAGAGCTTTTCAGTCCTTAAGAGTGTAAGGATGAGTCGAAGGTGTCGTTCATGATCGGATTTAGACTTGGAGTAGATAAGGATGTCGTCGATGAAGACTATGACAAAACGGTCGAGATAGGGTTTGCATACCCTATTCATTAGATCCATAAAGACAGCGGGGGCGTTGGTTAAACCGAATGGCATGACCATGAATTCGTAATGACCATAACGAGTCCGGAAGGCGGTCTTTGGGACGTCTTCTTCATGTACTCTGAGTTGATGATAACCAGAACGAAGGTCGATTTTTGAAAAGCAGGTGGCGCCTTGAAGTTGGTCTAGGAGGTCATCGATGCGAGGTAGTGGGTAGCGATTCTTAACCGTTAACTTGTTGAGTTCTCTGTAGTCGATACACATGCGAAACGTTCCATCTTTCTTCTTCACAAAAAGAACAGGTGCACCCCAAGGCGAGGAGCTAGGACGTATGAATCCTTTGTCAGTCAGCTCTTGCAGTTGACTGGCCAGCTCTTGCATTTCGGATGGGGCTAACCTATAAGGAGATTTTGCGACTGGTGTAGCGCCAGGTACAAGATCGATTCGGAATTCGACTTCTCTCACAGGAGGGAGTCCTGAGATGTCGTCGGGAAAGACTTGTGGGAATTCTTTCACAACTGGTATATCTTCGAGTTTCTTCTCCTTGTTTCCCTTTTTGACGACGTGAGTTAGGAATGCGACATAGTTCTTGTGGAGATATTTTCGGGCTTGAAGGCAGGACATTAATTTGAGTCCTTTCGAAGGGGTTTCTCCAAAAATACGTAAGGTCTGACCGTCTGCAAGAGGAATGCGAATGAACTTTTCGCGGCATACTACTTCAGCGTGATGCTGGCTGAGCCAGTCCATACCGATTATAATATCGAAACTTCCCAACTTCATAGGAATGAGGTCAACTGGAAAATCGTGATCGTTTAGAGTGAGAGTACAATTTCGTATAATAGAATTTAATGAAACGGGCAGCAACTTCCACCGTTAGAGATTCCATGAGATTATCACGATTTTGGTTGAGGATAGGTTCGAATTCTAAGGACACAAAACTCTTGTCCGCGCCAGTATCGAATAACATGGATGCATAACTACCATTGATGAGAAACGTACCGTTAACCACGTTGTTGTCAGCCCTAGCTTGGTTGGCATTGATGTTGAAAGCTCTTCCTCTGGCAGGTGGAGGAGCTTGGTTGGCTTGGTTTACTGGGTTCGTTTGGGCTTGAGCATGGATGATGTTCACCAAGCGTGGACATGTGTTCCTGAAATGGTTTGGGTCTCCACAGTTGTAACAAGCTCGCATGGGTTGCATCATGGGGTAGTTGGGTTGGTAGTAGGATTGGGCTATATGTTGTGCAGGTGGTAGAAGTAAGGGATGTTGGGCTTGACCCACTATCTGATGGTGGGTTTGGGTTGAGGATTGATTGCGGTTCATTCGTTGAAGTGTGCGACAAGTTTGAATGGTGTGACCCGCACGGCCACAGCTGGTGCAATGTTGGCAAGGAGTTTCGGGAGGGTGATGGTACTGACAACGGTTGCATTTTGGGTGTGGGCCGGTGTATGGCTTTTTAAATGGTGCAGCTGAGGGAACAATTTGGTGATTGGTGCAGCAGTGATAGGAGGGTTGGTTTGAGTGACAGCAAAATTCTTGCCATTACGTTTCCTCTTACCAGCAAACCTTGAGGATGGGACTGAGTGGTTTGTAGTTGAGGTCTCTATGGGTGCTTTCTTCTTTTCATCCTTGAATTTGCCGTTTCGGATGCGATTCTCAGTGAGTTCGGTAGCTAGTTCCATTGCGGCTTCAAGTGTTGCAGGCGAAGTGCTTAGGACCGAGTCTTGAATTTTCGAGGGAAGACCTCGAATGTAGTGTTCAACCAAGCGGTACACGGGGGTGAAAAGATTAGGGATCATCTGATTTAGCTCAAGGAATCTTTTGTTATAGGAAGTGTGATCTCCTTCCTTTTGTTTTAACGCGTGGAATTCATCTTCCAACCTTTTGATTTCGCTTCTTGGACAGAAACGTCTGGTCATGAGTTCCCTTAACTCTTCCCATGTTAAGGCCATGGCATCTTCAACTCCTCGTTTACCCTTTTCTGTGTTCCACCAGGTAAGGGCTACCCCAAACAGTCTTCCTGTTGCATAACGTACCTTGCGATCCTCGGGACAATCGCAATTGAGGAAAGTGTTCTCCATTTCTTCAAACCAGTGAAGGAGAGCAGTAACACCTTCGGTCCCTTCATACTTTGGGGGATCGCAAGATTTGAAGTGTTTGTAGGAGCACTTTTTGGAGGGGGGGTTGGCGATGCTCTGGTCTTCTTGATTGGGAGGGTTGATGGGATTTGCGATGAGAGCTTGTTGAACTTGAATTACGATGTCAGGAAGCACTGCGGCCATTTGTTTAGCAATTTGTGTGGCCAAGCGTTCGTTTGACCTTCCTGACTTTCTACCTCCACGTAGTTGCCTAGCCGACATCTACAGGAACATACATAGGAAGATTGTGAGTTTAAGAAGTTTTTAGGTGTTATGTGTCGTTAAAAGAATAAAAATAACATAACTATCAATAATGCAACTACATCCATAGGAAGTCTTGGGTTTGCTCATGTTTGGGCCTCCAATGTCCCCCATACCATCGCCTGTATAGTCATGTGGGCCCCCATGACTATTAGGCTTAGTAGGATTCACATTGGTGTTGGCGGATTAACACTCGCATCACCCGAATGAAAACCGTGAAATATGATTGCGAGATGTATGGTCGGAGGGTGTCCAGGTGTAGACACAATGACAACTCAAAGTGGGGTTAGCTCACACGACGTTTGGTATAGCATGCTTTGGCCTAATAGGTCCTTCGTACTCTCATCGTTAGTCCCCAGGTAGGCAAACTGGTCCTTTATTTTGGATTTATACGAATGCCAAGCCTAGACAGGACGTTCGACTACCGGTACTCGTACCCTTCCAGTTACTACATGCCCGTCATGAGAACTCACTTTGATGTGATTTGAAAATACAAAAATCATTGCAAAAATCATGGGAATTGTGAGGTGTGTGCTCTCATGGATATGATATGTTATGTGGATATGATTTATGATGAACATTGTATAATAACATGTATTTGTGAGCATGCTTGCATAACATTGAGTGTAACAATAAACATAAAGCATATAAACATCATGAATTTTGTATGTAACGCATAAACAATTTAAAATTTTAATCAACTATAGTATAGGCTCTAAGGGTCTAATAACCTATCCTATATCCCTATAGTCATGGCTCTGATACCAATCTGACACACCCCGACCCGCAGCGGAATAAGAGTCGGGGCATAATTGGGTTATCACCAAAGCTCATGATGTTTACTAAAATGTTTCATATTTATTAAATTCAAATTACAACTTAAATATCCAAATCAAAATCCATACAATTACAAGGAAATGAAACTATGTAAATAATCCAAAACTTAAACTGATTTATTCTTCTAGGCCTTCCTATGTGTTTCTTGCCTCAACTGGATCACCTGTATCATGTGTAAAACGGGGGATATTTTGGGTCAACAAAAGTTGGCGAGTGAACCTTGATAAAACATTGTTATTAAATTTATTGTTTTATTAATATGGAAAATTTGTGCAATAATCACATGTGAGCAAACATATATAAGTAAACAAACACAAACCACTTTGAATGAGTATATGATATGAATGATGATGAAATGTGAGATCAAGGCTCAATCAAACGGAGCCGATCTTATGAGACACCTGATGCTCAACCCGTCTCCCACGGGGAACTGAAGGGCCTAATGAAATGCGTGCACTGAAATGATAAATCCAAACTACATGTAATCCACACAACAATTGATACACATTTGATACACATTTGATCACGGATATGATGTATGCACATGTGTTTAAATATAATAAAGAATTAAACGACACATGATACACCCCAAAACATGATTAAAACAGGGAATTGATAGAGATTCACTCACATTGGGTGCGTTCTGTGATGACGTTGGATGCGCACGAATTTAGGATTTGATCGACGAGAGAAAAACTAACCTAAAATAATAACGAAATGATTCGGTAAATAAATGGATTTTATTTGGGATCAATATTTTTATTTATTACTCTTAATGGAATTTTTAGATTTATCTTTGGGAGTTTAAGGTAATTTTATTTAACTTTAAAAATCTATTTTTTTAAAGTATTTTTAAATGATTTTTCAATTAAATAAATAAAAAGAAAAATAAAAAAATGTTGACTTTGACCGTTGACCGTTGACCGTGACCGGTCGGACTGTGTTTAATTATGCGCTGAGTGAGGTTCGAACTCGGGACCTCTCGTATACGTGCACGCAGCTCTACCAACTGAGCTACGTGTCTAACCCGAAATATTCTCTGTCTTAATTATATATATATATATACTAATTAACTGTTATCTTATTTAGTTTATTTCAGAAAGGATTTAATCTGGCCGAACCGACTTCAGTGACACGGAGTCGAACTCGGGACGTTCGGTTCGAGTGCGCACAGCCCAACCAGTTGGGCTGTGTGTCTAACCTTGTTTAACTACAGAATTATATTATATTTGTATACATGTTGAAGGATGATCTGAATAGGTTTTAAAAAGGATTGGTTTTATTTCTGAAAGTCGGTAACATATGCGATTCGAACTCGGGACGTGCGTGTTATGTTGCACACAGTCCACCGCTGGACTGTGTGTCTATCCCGGTTAAATATCCAGTTTTAATTAAACTTATACACATTGTTCAACTTCGTCTTCTTCGCTTAACATTTCAGAACAGTGAATTCCGACTGTTCTGTTTAATCGATCTTAACTTATATTTGATTGAATTGAAAAGAGAAATGAGATGACATGGTATACCAGAACGGTGAGTTTGCTTCAGGTTTTCTGGCAAAGTCTCGTCGTCTCCGATCTGCGGATTCCGGCTGAGGGAAACTGTTTAACAGTTTTGATTACTGGATTGAGCAATTAGATTACAAATCGAAAGATAGCAAGAGAAATTTAGATGATTGTACCATCTGAAGAAAATCGCGGTTTTCCGTTCAGTGATTCCGGCGAAATTGAAATTTCCGGCGACGTGCTAAAGCTTCGAGAGATTGTGCAATTCTGAGCGAAAAGGTTACCAGAGGTTTGGGTGGGTATTTATAGGGAAGAACAGGATGTATTGGGTCCGAATTTTGGTCTTGATTCACGGTCAAAGTTTTTCCGGCGGTTACGACTAAAATTGAGGGTTAGACATCGGTTATAACCAATGTCGAAATTAGTTCACGCGTTTCAGTAAAAGGAAACGGTCCTAATTTGCGGAATCTTCGGTTTTTTTCCGGCGACTGCGGATTTGGGCGCGCTGATTACCAGTTTGACTTTTGGGTTTACTTTAAATGTTATTTGTTTCTGTATTTGGCGTGAAAGAAATGTGTGGCGAAGTGGTGTGGTGTGTGTTTTGGCTTGTGGGTGACCTGGGTTCGAAACCCGGCGTCTACATTTATTTTTTTTATTCTTTATTTATTAGTAATTTAAATTATTGTTTTTAAATTCTAATATATGTATTAATTATGTATCGTTTAAAATTAATAACAACTATAAATATGCAACGAAAATTATAACTGGATATTTGATTGATAAACGAAGCGGGTTTTGAAAACCCGTTTTTCGACGGATGTTACACAACCAACTCTAGTTGGACCATAGGCCCTCACCAAGAGTTTGACCGATTACATATACCTGGCGCGGGTCAAAGCATTGACCCGTTTTATTACCTTGCGATTCTTTCTTTCTAATTCTTGGCAATGCATGCCCATAGATTATGTTTGCTTGTAAGCATGAGACTTAACAAGCAAAGCATTAAATATCATATTCTAATGGTAATAAAATCACCATTTGACCCGTTCATAACTTACCCTTTCAGCGACTCAACTAACCATGTGTTGTTTATTGCCACAAACGTAAATACTTACCATCTTACTCATTTGACCCGTTATGGTTACACCATAGGGGACTATTTTTTAAAAAATTCATTGGTTTACCACCAAAAATTCATTTTTCCTGTTCGACTCATTTGGTTCGCGCAAGAAAGTCTTATCTTTAAAAAATCATTGGTCTGCCATAAAAAAATCATTTTACTCATTCGACCCATTTTGGTTTGCGCCAGAAGGTCTTGTTTTGAAAATTCATTGTTTAGTAATTAATTCGCGATTAGTTTCCATTTTATTTCTTTAACCCGTTATGGTTCATGGAAAGAAGGTCTTATTTTGAAAATTCATTAGTTTACCACAAAAAGTCCAATTTTTACTCGTTCGACCCATATTGGTTCGCGCCAGAATATCTTATTTTTAAAATTCATTGTTTAGTCATTAATACTCGATTACTCGTCATTTTGTGGTTTGACCCGTTATAGCTTACCCCATAGGGTCTCGGCTTTTAATAAATCATTGATTTTAACTAGATTACTTCCCATTTCTAAAAAAAATGCTTCTATTCTAGGAGGTGTAAGTTTCACTTACCTTGCGTCCGTTTATGCCTTCTTGCGTCTTTGATTCTTTGACCCATTCCTTTCCAAGCTCTCACCTAGCTTTGTCAAGTGTCAGACTATTACATAATATCCACACGATAGTTACATTTATCATTCTTCACCATGACCATCACCTTATGGACTTTTATACCACATTTTATATCCAAACCTATTATAGGTCAGTCTGACTCAAGTCAAAATGCCATTTGACATATGCAAATGTACTAACAAATTCAATAAATTTATTTAGGCATTTTATCAATCACTTGGTGGGTATCATTTTAAGCTATCATATTAGCTGAATTCATTAACCAAGATTACCATATTTCTTACAATCTCAACAAGTTCACACGCATAATAGCATCAAGTCAACATAACTTCCAATTATCAATGCTAATTCATCAATTCATCATAATAGAACTAGGGGCTTTCATCTCTATGTAAGAAAACCCATTTCATTATATATTTATACATTCGTCCCAACATCTAAACTATTCAAATTCTTCACACAAACTAGTAAGCATGATGTTTATATTACTATTATAACATCAACTTCATCCTATCTTCAAAACCCACTTCATGACATATATGAACACTTAGATCAAATCCTTAATTTACTCAAGTATTTTACACATACAAGCAAGTATGATGATTATGAACACCATACATCATCAATTTCATCACATCAAAACACACTTAACATAAAAACTCATTGTACATAAATTCATCACATACCCTAGGTTTAGATTATATTAGAAAGCTAAAATCATCCCACATGCAAGAGAAATTACTTATATTTCACCTTCAAGCCATTGATTTTGTGTTTGTCAGGTTGAAGAAGGCTTCTCCCTTCTTTCTTTTTCTCTGGATCGATATGCACACACATGTGTGTGTTTTTTTTGTAATTTTTGCTTTTTAATTAATCAAGTTTGATACTTGTTCATTTTTAGTCCTTCCACTTTATTAGTTGCTTTGTAATATTCAAAATCCACCCAACACATCTAGTAATTGCTAATCTTTTAACGAGGTTAGAACATTCCTAGTTATTATGTTTACGGGTTAACTTTTACCAATAATAATATTTTACCCGCTAATCCCCAGTTAATTTTGGTTTAGTTACCAAGTCCATTTTTGGGGTGTTACATACATATATATATTTAGGGTAGGGATCCTAAGAGAAGAGCACCCTATTTGAGAAACTTGAGAAGCATCCTGGACCAAACATTTTCCTTAAGCAAAAAATGCAAATAAATATGTAAAAAGATGCAATTTTTTTTTGGAAAAATCGGAGCTTTTTCTATAAGTTTTTTAGGGATTTATACATATTGTTAATCTTTTAACTATACATATGTGTATATTGTTAATCTCTTAACTATACATATGTGTATATTATAAAAAATATCTATCCTTAACCTAATAAGTGTAGGAAACCGGGTCAAACGAATGTTGCTTGAGCTCATTCCAGCGACATCGGGACCGCCACATTGAACAATAACAAAAAATATCTAAACACTAATGCTAACCCCTAAACCCTAAAGCTAAACCCTAAACCCTAAAGCTAAACCCTAAAGCCAATCCATAATGCTAAACCCTAAATAGTAATGCTAAACACTAAATACTAATGCTAAATGTCACACCCCGATTTCCACGTATATTCCGGTGGGCCTGGTGGGGAGTATCATGACGCACAGTTGATATCATCATAACCAATTACAACACAGAGCAACACAACGGAAGGCTTGGAGTAAAATATAAACTATTACAAACCATAAGTGTCCAAAAGTTCGAAAAACACAAATATACATCAAGGCTTGTAATAAGATCCACATGCGGATCGGAAATAACATACACAAACGATAACAGACTCTACAGGCTCAACTCTAAGGTCGCAACTCCTTAATGTCAACGCCCCGCAACTTCCGGCCTATTTCGTACTTGTACCTGTATTTTAATCTTTGAAAATACTTCAGTTTACACTAGTAAATACACTCAACCGACTCATTTTGAAAATCCTTTCGAAAATGGTTTTAGGTGCACTTGGCACATTTTCATAAATAACTTGGGATAGTACAAATGACCTTGTATACAGATTTACATGTCAGGCTTTTACATATGGAACCCGGTTCAGAAACCAATTCCTGATCGACTGACACACCACTCTGAATTTTCACATAGAAAGCAGATAGCAATTACCCAATGTATGCCTACATGCCATGCTATATTGTCATGGCCACTAGCACTTTAGTGAGCCAAGGATATCCCGAACACGGTCAAGTCCACCCCCAATGTTTTAGTTTCAGACAAAACAAATCAAAACGGGTTATGCAAGATTTTAGTTAATTATCACAACTGGATAAAACATGATCCCATACCCGACCAAGCAGTAATAATTTACCGTATCCCAAGCCCGTATAGGGAAAATAAGTTAAGGGTATTTAGCTGAAGTTAAGTCTTCGGAAAGTCAGAACTCAACCGCAAATCAAAGCAAGTACAGGTATAATTTACCAGAAGGCGTTTAGTCTGGAGTGATGGTAAATAATAACCAATATTAGAATGCTAACGGGTCCTTAATTAAGTCCTAGACTTGGACCGGTTAGTCTTACGCTAAAATAAGATACGGTATGATACGCTAGAATAAGCGGTGACCGGAATAGGATGTTAGTTGGACCCGAAAAGTATATCAACTTGTCTAATATGGGTAAACCAACAACATTCTGGATTTTGATAGAGGAATGACAAAGTTAAACCCGTTTCGGTTTAAGTACGTAAATTAGCTACGTAAGCTTAACCGAACGCACATAGGCGAAACCGGGTAACCGAGAGAGTCATATACAAGTTCCATATGAATATATGTTTGAAATATGTTATAAATCAGTAGCTTTGCAAAGATAGGTCCGAGGTATATTTAAAACCGAATTATGCCTTACAAGGGCATTTTGGTCATTAAGTTTATAAAAGATGTTTAAAATGATTCTGATGTCAAGGTTGTTAATATTCTGTAAAAATACTTATTTTATAATATTATAACAGTAGGATATCAAATATATGCGTGTTTGACAATTTTGAAATAATCTATGTCCCGTAAGGGCATTTTAGTAATTTCACACATAGCTTTGAAGCCAAAATTGGGATTCTGAGTTCGGGACTTGTACTTACTGTTAAGATGTTGAAAAAAAATTTATAAATTAGTAGGTATCAAGTCTTAGCTTATAGTTATGGTTTTAAACCATGTTATGCGCCGAAAAGGCGTAAAAGTCGCTAAAATGCCGTTTAAATAGATGTTTAAGTTAAACAGAAGTTATGACCTGTTTTATGTACCAATATGTCATTTAACTTAGTACATCAGTAGGTTTAAGTTTTGGTTATAAAAAGATTGATTAAAACCATTTTGCGTGAAAAAGATAATTTAGTCATTTATCGGCAACTAACGAATCTTAAGCCCTTATTCAGGTTATAATCTGAATGGTCATCCCAAATGGTCCTACTTATCATATTACATTAGTGAATATATCGTCTTGATGATTAACCATGTTTATTCTTCTAAAATACCGAAAAGGGCATTTTAGCCATTTAATGCCATAAATATGTCCTTTGCGAAAATTTATATTATAATCAGATTCTTGACACCAATCATATTTAAATAATGTTTATAAATCAGTTTATAGCTTATTTTTACATGCATGTGTGTTTAAAACCAAGATTTGTACAAAAAGGACCTTTTTGCAAAGTTTTAGTAAGAATTATGGAACTTATACAAAAACTCAGATTTCTAATGAATCGAGTGACAAAAGTTTAGGAAGTCATCCTATACTTAAATATGGTCTTAAAATGGTCAAAAGTCGGTAGCAAAGGTGGCTCAAAACGGGTCAGAACCAAAAGTCAACAAAAGTCAATTGTTGCGACTTTTGGCTACAAACCGAGCCTAGACCAGAATTTGACGAGCCGAATCCGTAGACATATGTTCTAATACTTATTTTTAGGTTGTAAGTACATCAAAACATATTTTATAACATCTAGATCATTAGTTATGATTTTTATAAAAACTGGACAGTTTGACTTTATTTGACTTTTCGGTTGACTCGTCAATTAGTCATGAATCCGTGAAAATATGGAGATGCCCTCTGGAGGGATTAACACCTCCACTATTATGAACGTATAGGAACTTTCGTTACTCACAATGACGTAGTATTCACGGATTTAGAACAAGGTCAAGACGTAATTACGACGAGACTTTGTTTTAAGCTAAAAGCTATGACAAATCACTAAATACGAATTTGAACACTTACATAAGGTCCAAATAATGCTAGGAACAGAATAGGATGCTTGAGGATGGCCATGAACTTATCCAAGGTGTGCTTGACAAGCTTCAAGTGAGATGAACTTGTTGCAACACATAGAAGGCATCCTTAAATGCATGTTGAGGTGTTAGGGAGTGTTGCCAGGTGTTAAGAGACGAGTACAAGTGCCCCAAGTCGTGTCAAACATGCAAAGATGGTGCCAAATCTCGACAAAGGTGGCGGAACAGGCTGCTGCCACCTTTCTGTTCGCTGGCAGGTCCTTACGGACCGTATGGGCTTTGCCTTGCGGTCCGTAAGGACCTCAGGCGCCCACAGAATCAGGTGGCCTTGCGGACCGTATGGCTAGAGCCTTGCGGTCCGCAAGGGGTCTTCAGAACATAAAAAAAATTCAAATTTTCATTTAGGTCCCCCAACTTCTTTTCATAAAATAATATACGAATATTATTATTGTTTCAACGACTTTGGTCTCTCTTGTTCTGTCATACGGCACAGGAGGATTACCGGGACACGTGTCAGAAAAATATTGGACGTAAAAACACGAGGTGTTACACTAAACACTAAAACTAAACCCTAAAGCTAAAACTAAATCAATTCACCTCAATCATAGATTTACAACACTTATTTTTCAATTTTAAACATGTATATACATATATGTATAGTTAAAATTTTTTGACAATATACACATATGTATAGTTAAAAGATTAACAATATACACATATGTATAAGTTAAAAGATTAAGTTAAAAGATTAACAATATACACATATGTATAGTTAAAAGATTAACAATATACACATATGTATAAGTTAAAAGATTAACAATATACACATGTGTATAAATCCCTTTAAAAACTTGTAGAAAAAGCTCCGATTTTTCCACAGGCAGGAGCGGTCGTTGTTGTATCGGGAGGAGGGGGCGTACATCACCCAGATGCCCTCTCATTGGGCCTTGTTCCGAGTGAGGACCCACAGATCACGGAGGGGGAACGATTGAGCCGACCCAATTGATGCGCACGATGCTCGTCGGCATGCATATCACGCACGACTATGGTGTTGGTATCAGCCTTCGATTTCGAGACTTCAAGGGCACCATTTTTGTCCCTGCCCCCATGATAGATGAGCTACCGGAAGAGGAGCATGAGCCTGCCTCGGCATAATGTGATGACGATGACGATGCTGACAATCACGACGAGCATGTGGTCGCTTAGGTCGACCGAGAGCTCTCTCCGCTGTCATTGGTGCCGCCGCTGCAGGGGATGCCTGAGTACCCTCAGCACGTCCTTTTATGACCAGTTGCCTCCGGCTGTCATGCTTGCGTTACAGGAGTACCGGTTCCAGGCGCGGATTGACGCCCACCACGCCCGTACTGAGGCCCTTTCGTTGCGGGCCATACATGGCGATATTCAGGCGGCTCAAAATCATGGTCGTGGCCCCCTATCGATGCCGACGATGCAGCCATGACCGGGTCAGGAGCGCACTACTCTAGACTCAGGGTTGTCAGACACTGCCCAGGATCCTCAGGTTCTAGATCCGACGCTTCAGTATAGTTTCTTATGTTTTTTATATTTTGGCTTTTTATGTTTTTTGTATTTTGACTTTTTATGTAGAACTTCTGTTTTGCTCCCTGTGGTTTAGTCGTTTTAACGGTTTTGCCCCCAACCCTTTAAAAATAGTCATTTTCCTCCAATAGTTTACTATGTTTTTTTTCATTTTGATCCCCGCCTCTAACTCCATTAGAAATGTCTGTTTAATAGAAGGGTATTTTGGTAATTTGTCATATAAAAGTAAAGATATTTTGGTAATTTACCTATAAAGATATTTTAATTTTAATTTATAATGTATGCATACAAACACATCACATACATACACTCTGATCTCTCTTCTTAATCACCAGACACCACCACCAAAAACCACCATCCCCATGAGCTCAACACAGCTAACAAGCACCACTACGACCACTGCCACTCCACCCCACATCGACCACCGACCACCGCCAACGACCCACACCGTTACATCTTCGTCTGAAACCATAACCCCCAAATTTTTATCAAGCCCTAGTCATGGAAGTGGAGGTTTCATATTCAAAAAAGGGCGATAATGGTGGATACAGACCTGTTCAACTGGATAAAGAGAGAAAAAGGGGTGTTAGGCTTTGATACCTTCGTTGGGACCCTTCACCCGAACACCCTTCACCGAACACCCATCCAACCCTTCACCGAACACCCATCCATCGGAATCAGGTTCTTCTGAAACCTTCGTCGGAACCTTTCACCGAACACCCATCCATCGAACTTGTGGTGATGATTAATATGTTCAGAACTGATGTTCAACTGTTACGGTGGCTAGTGGTGGTTGTGTATCAGCCATAACTGGTCTCCGACGTGTCAGATGCAAGCGAGGTGATGGTGGTGGCAGGTTGGTCGTGGTGGCGGGATGGTGGTGGTGGCCAGTTTCTTGTGGCTGACTAGTGGTGGTGGTGGTGGCCAAGTTGCTTGTGGCTGACTAGTGGTGGTGGTAGAGAGAGTCAGAGAGAAAGGGGAGAAAGGAAATTAGTGTTGGGATCAATATAATGTATGTTATATTATATGTGTATTATTATATAGATATTAATAATTAAATAATCTTTTTATATTTAATATCAATTAATAAAAAGATAAAACAGATTTAACAAATTAATAATAAATATTAAGTATTTATATATATAATTACTAAAATACCCTTACTTTTAACTTAATGATTAACTGAGTTAGAGGCAAGGAGAAAAATGGAAAAAACATAGTAAACTATTGAGGAAAATTGCTATTTTTAAAGGATTTGGGCAAAACCGTTAAAACGACCAAACCACAGGGAGCAAAACGGAAGTTTACTCTTTGTATTATGTTGCACTTTATTTTTGATGTTTATTTACAATGTTTAGATCTGATGGTTTGGTTATGTATAATGTATAACCGGTTATGACGCGTCACGATACGATACGACACAACACAACACGATACGATAAAAAATATAATACAAAATACATATACGATATGGAGCGATAGATTATCATACAAAATACAAATACGATACGTCTCCCATGCATCAAAAAAACTGGTGTACAGTACGTATCGTGTAGGCCTATACGATCTGTATTAGGCCAAAGACAAAGGTTGACTCTGTCAATCTGTCATGTTCTAAAACCCTAGCCTATACGAATCGTATAGACGTATACGATCCGTATTGAAACATCAAATTGGGCCGTGAGCCTAGGGCTATAAACGAACCAAACGTTCAGCGAACATTTCGTGAACCGTTCGGCGGGAAGTTCGTTTATGTTCGTTCGATTAGCTTAATGAACGAACACGAACAAAAAATTTCGTTCGGTTAGCTTAGCAAACGAACACGAACACAGCTCTCGTTCGTTCGACTGCGTTCGTGAACGTTCGGTAAGATGTTCGGTAAGATGTTCGATACGTTCGTTTGATTATTTTAATAATATAATAAATGATAAACCTTTTATTTAAACATACTGAAAACTTGAAACCCTATTTTTTTTCTAATTTAACTAAAATTTGAACATTCTAAGACATTTTTGGGATAATTATGTGTAGGTTACTTAGACTTGATTCATCGTTTGGTGGTGTAGTAAGCTTCTTGTGTTTTAATTTATCATTTAATGGTTGTATTTAACTACTTATATCTAACGTTTAAGGATAACAATGTTTTTATATTTTATTATTTTCTAGTTAAATGTTCGTTTGGGTTCGTTTTTATTTGCTTGCGTTCGTCGGTGTTCGAGACCAGTGTTCACGAACTGTTCGTGAACAACTGAATTTTTTAACGAACGAACACGAACATAAACTTATGTTCGGTATGCGTTCGTGAACAGTTCACGAACATGTTAATTTCCTTAACGAACGAACACGAACATGACCTCGTTCGTGTTCGTTCTGTTCGTTTACAGCCCTACGTATGCCAATCAAATTACCCTGTTTAAAATAATACTTTCCGTTACAAAGTATACATCAATAATCTATATAAGCTAATGCTACATCTAACGAACCGAAATGGATGTCTTCGATGGGCCCAAACCACTAATAAGAAAACATGTTTATGAATTTGTTATACATGTATTGTAACATCAAGACAATTACATGCATATATTTATGTGATATGTGAATTATATGCCACGTATTACTTTTCCGCATAAACCTCATACAAGAATAAACATACATATTTAAAGCTACACATAAATGACAATACAATATGGTGTTGGTAATCAAACTATTTTGAGTCATTAATCATTATTGATAGGAAAAGAGAAGTCCGATACATGATTCTTAGTGAATATCTCATAACTGAAAGAGTGAATAATTTCTAGGTAACTTACAGTATACAAATAGGTCATATCAGATTATATCTGATTTACGTTATGTTTGTTTCTCGCTTGTTTACTAGGGTTGTATCCGGCCAGTTCCTTACTGATTTCGTTTTTAATAATATGGTAGCTTTGTTGGCCGTTCAAAAAAAAAAAAAAAAGATTATATCTGATTTAATAAAAGATATAGAGTTAGCTTAAAAAATATGATGTGGGTTGAACAGTTTAAATTCATCTACTCATATGCCAAATATATATGAAGCGTTTTCTAACATGTTCATTTTATTTACTACCGTTATAAAATAGTGTTGTAATCATATTTAACGCATCAAATCTTTGTAAAAAATGAGAACAAAGTGGTCAACCCAACCAAGCAAACCCAGAAAAAAATAACCGTTTTGACCTGAACCAGACGCACCCAGTGTGGATGTTCTTAACCGAGTCTTAACAAGGTTTTGAGAAGAGAGAACAATTTAGTGGCGAGCACGGGCCCTAAAAGTCATTAGACGATCTACCACAAAGACGACAACGTATAAAGGATCAAATGCCCTCCTTTTGTTGAGGATGTGCATAATACAGCATACAAGATGAAAATTGCAACAGTAAATGAATTCACAATCAAGAAAAGACGGGACCTTTGTCACGATGCATGGCGAAAACAGTCCAAAATTCATTTTTTAAGGGGGCGTTAATTCTCTTTATACTTGTCTTCCTCTTCGCTCTTTAACGCCTTCAGTTTTCTGTACCCTGTGTCGGTACCAAATAGCCTGACAAGAGAATGACAGTATTATAAACAGGTCGATTCAGGTTATGTTATATATTTCTAGATCTTACCAGTCCATGTAGACAAAAGTTGACGAGTAGTTGCCAGATTTGGTGTAGATAAGTCGGTGATGATAGTCATGAAAATCGGAACTGCAAATTAGATGAAAAACAACATGTTTCAACCTAATGTTAGTGAATCTGAAGATAGAGATGGATCATAAGTTTATGCGTAATAGACTAACCCCCCGTATAACGGAAGAAAGTTTGAGGGGCTCCATGGGAAATGATAACCACAATGTGCTTCAACTGTCTCCAAAACTCTCACTACCATCCACAACCAAAGTGTTATTAGATGTGGGCCCGTGATGGCTGGCCCGAAAATTGTGGCGAAACCAAGGAATAAAATTTCAGCAGGGTGAGCGTATTCTGAGGTCAATCCGAAAGGTGTTGCATACCTGTCACATACAGAATACATATAGTGATATAGATATACAGAAATAGGAAAATTCGACAGGTGCATTTGCCACATCTACTTACTCATGATGGACACTGTGGACATGTTTGTATAGCCATTTAGTATGTAAGATCCTGTGTCCCCAGTAAAATATAAAATCTTCCACGATGAAGTAGAATAGTATCTGTGTCGACATTACTTTCCTGCACATAGAAAAGTAAAAGACTCACAACATAAGATAAAGTTATGAAAAGAGAAGATTATCCTCATTATCATAAAAGAAAGGGAACCTGAAAATACCAGGATGGCAATGGAAGACTACTTCGCATTCCCATGAATCGAAAAAACAGGATAAGAGGCAATCATAACAGGTAGATTGACACAAAAATGATACAACAGTAGGCGAGTGATGCATTTATCTTGAGCTTCAGTGGTGTTATGCTTTGCCTGCATAAGAAAATCTCATAAATTAATGATATTATAATAATATACCGGGTGGCATCTCTAATAAAGTATATAATATACCTTTAAAAGGAGACTCACAAATGTATACTAGAATTCATATTGGAATTATTAATGCTTGCGAATTTGTAATGCGAGAGCATATAGAGGAGGAACTGACCCATAAACGAAGTTTCTAACCCCAACCCCCAGGTGGGTTTGAAGGATTCCCAAATTCTTGGGTAACATTCTAATATTAAAACCTATTTCTGTTAAACAAACATTTTTATCAGGAACAAATGAGCAATAAACATTCCTTCATTTTCATACCCATCAACCAAACACCTGAGCCTTTAATAGACGTTTATACAACAGCTCCTAGTCACAGCTTTGCTTAAAGCCCAGCCTCGCAACCAGTACCACCCACATGTATGTATCTCAGGGTTAAATGCAAACAACAGAAGTGAAGGGGTAACACCATAATATGGTTCGGGCCAGATAAGAAGGGATCATCCTCAGCTGTTCAGTCCGGATAGGAAGGGAGAATGAGCATCTAACAACAAACCAGGCATCATATAATAACTAACTATGGCCTACTTGATAACAAACTAATGACCATTAGATAGCGACCCGTGTAACAAACTTTGTAACAGTATTGATCCGGAAGGCACCACACATCGTGACATTGGCTAACTCACACACCCTCTAATTACTCCTAAATCTGCACCTTTGTCCACCATGGGACATTGGGACTTAAACCCTCAACCTCATTGGGAGGGACACCTTCCCATCACACCTTGATATCACTAGAGGCTACAAGTCCTTTGGTGATCACTATCATCTACCGAAGGGTCTGGGTACGATATAAATACGTATTAGGTAATACTATTGGTCATTTATTACACAATCATTTACCTCACTATTACTACTCTCAATATCTAGAAACTTATTCTCATGACCGAGCTTGGTCACAGAGAGACCCCATATATGTGTCAAGACTAGGGCGGTGTTTGGTGTGCAGGAATCCAGTGACGTTATCGTGCTGTTAGCTGTTGGAATGGGTAGGATATCCAAGTTGTTCATACTTGGTCATCATTTCCTTCTACAGGAAGGTACCTTAGGTCAGGTGCTCAGGTCACATTTAAGCATTTGCTATTTGTCATAAAAATAGTAACATGCTCTAATTTTTATCTATTTTAGGGACCAATTTTCATCCACATTTGCTAAGACAGATCCATTTTAACTAGTTTGACCATCAAATTTTGATACAATACAGCAAGTAAAACACATATTTTTTTGTCAAACTTATTCTTTTTACAACTATCTTGCACATGGCCTGCACCCCTCTTTGTAGTACCCTAACTAACCAACCGTTTTCAATAATGTTTAGGGTTTGCGTCCAAAACAATGTTACAGTTTTACTTGTCACTTTCTTCTAGCATTCTCAAATACACCGGATAGGTTCTAGATTTGCAACATCCAGCATATCAAGCGAATGAGGTTTGGCTAATTTGGATTAGGTTGAAATAGTTGACGCCGCTCAACGCTAATACAAGGACTTAACAAACAATGGCGATAAGAAATTGATCCAACTAATAACCAAACGCACCACTGTACGTCTTATTAAAAAAAAAGTGCAGTGTGTAAAATAGTAAGACCTGAATTTTGTACTTGCTGAGCCATCCTGCCCTTTCTAAGTAAATGAAAGGAAGTCCCGATAAGAAGAAGACCGACTCATGAAGCAAAAAACTTCCAAGGCATGCCAACTGAAAGTCACTGAAATTGGTGATCAAATACTGCAATTAAAACAAAAGTTAAAAAGCAATGTCAGCAATCATCATCTCCCATATTAGTCTCAAACCACAAATATCAGCTAGTCCTATCACAACAACATTAAGTTCCTAGATAAAAAAAAATAAATAAATAAATTATCCATTTATCCACTGTTACATAAGTATCTACAAAACTTCCTGATAAAACAAAAATTAGGAAAATAATTCACACCTAATCATAACTTGAAGACCAAACAGTAATAAATCACTTAGCATATCATTAGTCTTTGAAATTCAAACCTCATCACTGTCATGCATGTGCAATCATATGATAGTTGTACAGTAACCGCAATTACGCTAACAAAACTTCACAAATAGCAAAATCGAACACTCATTTTCAGCAATTAGGTTGTTCATATGCTTATCAATGATTCAATCAACACATATAGATGAATGCGTGTACATATCTTTTAACTGATAAAGTAAATTCAATCAACAATCTAGGGATTCAAAGCATACATCTAAC
Source organism: Scalesia atractyloides (assembly GCA_947069175.1). Taxonomy (NCBI): domain Eukaryota; kingdom Viridiplantae; phylum Streptophyta; class Magnoliopsida; order Asterales; family Asteraceae; genus Scalesia; species Scalesia atractyloides. The sequence goes on from CAMTDV010000025.1 coordinate 93,765,806, forward strand.
AATCTCTAGTACAAATCTAAAGCAAATGAAGAAGCAAATCACAACGTAGAACAATGTTATTGACGGAAAACTGTAAATAATAAGGAGATTGATGTACCGTCCAACAGGATTCGATGATTGAAGTCATGAATCAGGGAAGAATGAAGAACAGATTGGCGAAATGAATCTGAGCTCGTGTGTCTGCTTGTACTTGTGAATAGATATAGATATAATAATAATGATAATATAATGGTTGGATTTTATATTCCCTTCATGTCACCTGGATAACAGTGTGCATTTGGGGGATTTCATGGGCAGGGTTGAGTGGTGCTTGTACGTTGTGTTGTGGGAGTTGCGGCTATTTACGAGCCGAGCTGAACCCAGCGGACGTTTTTCGTGTTTGGCTTGTTTACAAACTGAACTAAGCTGAGCGACTCATTTAAAATCGAGTCTCAAATCAAACGAGCATTTTTCGAGTAGTGAATTCCGAACGAGCGTCAAGCGAATTTGACAATTGTGTCGCCCGGTTTAAATTTACTGAGAGAGATAGTGACAATGTTGGGACTCAAGTTTTTATCTCTTTAAAAACATACATATTTCATGGTGTATTATTTTTTCTTATGAATAACAGGGTTGTGGCCGATGAGGCGATGAACATATTGCACGAACAATGGCATTAAGACTAGGAGACGATTGACTTAGGGTAACAGCATGAGACATTGAGATGCTGAGAAGACTGTTGTATAGCGGTTTAAGGTTTAACATTTAGATTTGGTGTTAATTTTTTTTATTGACGTGATTGGACTAGTATGTAAAGATATTTACAATTGACCAAAATAGAATAAAGTGGTATATGTAAAGTTATAAATTTAATTTATATTTATGTATGTGTGTATATATATAGATGGGCTTCGGTTCAATTAAGAACCACCACGAGTTGTGCGAACCATGAAAACTTCAACTTTCCGCGCGAGTTGGGCCACAATTTTTTGCACTAACGTAGATGAAAATATTATAAATGCATCTGTAAAAAAAGCAAAAAAATAAAAATTGTTGAGTCGGTAGTTTTGCCTGATGTAAGTTTTGTTTACGCGCTGATGTAAATTTTGTTACGAGGATGAATTTTTTTTACACCTCAGGTAAACTTGTGCATGCGGTATTTTTAATTTTTTTTTTTGCTGAAACAAGTGATTTTTTTTAAGATTCTTGCGATTTTTTTTTTTTTGAAAAAACCTTTTGGAAAGCTTAATTCTCACAACTTAAGGTGGTTTTCATTTTATCCTACCCCTATATAGATGTGTGTATATATGTATAATTTATATTTGTGTGCGTAAGAGGTTATCTGCACTCAATGCACGGTTGTCATTCCAGGAGGTGAACACGCCTGAATATCATGACTTGCGTGGACCGAACCTGGAACCAAACGCCCCCTGACCTCAGAAATAACTCATTGAATCCTTGCGAACCAAGCTAACCATAATTCGCACATTTTGTTGGATCTAATTTTACTCGACTAATTAATCTGCAAAACTTCTCATCTCCTAGTATGCGTGAATAAGAATATATATGAGAATCTCAATGCGATAAATTAGTTTAAATCATTATAGACAGTGAAAACATATCACATAAATAAAAGTAGATCCATGTTTATTAGTCGCGCATGTCGTGACGAAATGAGTGATTTGTTTCTTTTAGGTACACAGAAAATAATTATTTTCGTAATTGAGTTTTGTATGTATACTTTTCTTTCTAGAAAATAAATCACAAACCTAGTGATATGTAACGGGCCACGCTGGCTTTGTACGACCACGTGAATAAGAGTTGGATATTATTCACCTCGTTATCATTAAAATTTGTTATATCTATTAATAATGATGTACAGCTACGAAAACTATTAAAATATTAATTTAGTTTTGTTCTTGATTTGTTAAAATTATCTCTGAAAGTACTAAATTTAGCTATTTTATTTTTATAATAGGAAACATCTTTTTATATAAAAAGTTAATGTCATCATCCAAAAAGAACTTTGAAGCTTTTATGGTGTGTGATAACGTCTTTAGATTATGGGGTATGGGGCGTGGGTTGGGTATAAACGCCTAAGTCAACATCCCGGGTGGGCTTGAGTTTCGCCGTGGCCCGTTGGGCGAGGAAATCAGCCAGGGTGTTGGGCGGGCAACCCACATGACATGACGGTTCTTCATTAGCTTGGCCTAACTAGCCGTTGGGTTAGCCATGAAACGCCCAGAGTTTTATACGGCCAAAACAACATATAAAAACGTCAAGATTTAAAACTTTCTTTTTCATCATTCGTATTTTTACCAAAATGCCCATGTATAGTTCGAGTAAACACAACCATCAAAAGTTCATCACGAGTGTTGACCCGAACTATCTTAGCAAAATACGAGTCCCTAAACTTACTTACGAAAATCCTAAATATTTAGTTAACATTTACAACCAAAAGATTTTTGACCCATTCGTAAATAAACATAAACCGGAAGCGTAAAGGGCGGTGAAGTGTGTTCGATCCAAGCTCGTCATCTTCAAAGATGAGATTTTCCTATCATCCAATACACAAATATTCATTAGTACTATTCCTTAAATTTTATCATTTAGATTTACTATCACATTACAATTTTGACCCCTTATCAAGGTCAAAAATGGTAAATCCATACACTAACCATCCATTTCTTTCATACTAGCAATTTCCATTTAGAAACGGTTTATTGCACTTATCATTCCTTCATAGTCATCAACTTACATCCTTCCGACCCATTCGCAACGGATAAATTCATAACTGTTTCGTCACTCCGAAACTTCATCCGTATTGACCCGTTTACAACAAGTCGTTACATACCCATTTCTAGTTCTTATTATTCATCTATTTTGACCCGTTCATGACGGGTCATCATACATACCTCATAAATACTTCCACGTTTTAATGCATCACATATACCATACTTTGAAACTAAACTTTATAAACTAGTAACAATAGCATAACGCCAATGTCGTAAACTACATTAACATAAAGCGAAGTTCATATGAACTTACCGGAGTCGTGCGCTCCTATTGCCCTTGTTTGGCTTCATTCCCATCCTTTCTTCGACCCTATAAGGTGCATCACATACGCATTTAGCTTTCGCGTTATACATCACTTACGCACATTTACATCATTCACCATAGCGTTCATTACTCACATTTATATTTCATGCCATCATTAGATAATCGATACTACAATTCTTCATGTTCATACATAACCAATTCAGCTCAAGCATTTCATCGAACACCTTGTGTGCGTACTAATTAACCAGCGCATATTACGCACATTCCTACCAAGTCTTTCTAAAATCATAGCAATACATCATAAACACATAAATTCTTCAAACATTCAACTCTATTTAACCTCAATAAGCATAATTCAAGTTCTTATATCATACTACATCTGTAATTACTTCAAGATAATCATAAATTTCATGTGGGTTTCATACATAAATGAGTTTACATGAAAACCCATCAATATAATCTGAAATTCATACTCATTCAAGTCTTATGGACTAATTGTAACCTCCTACCATAAATATTTTTACATGCATTCACGGATTATCAAAAGACCCATTTTATCATACATCAAATTTCTTAAAATTTTAACATACCTTTGATCAAGAACACTAAATTAAGCTTAGATAAAGCTTCTTGCACAAAAATCACAGCTTAATGCATTATAATTTGGGGCAGGTTGTGTTGGATTGAAACTTTAGGGAAGAACCCTTCCCCTCTATCAAACTCACGACCAAACACCCTCTAATCTAATCCCCAAATCTGCATTTTGTTCTTTTTGTTAAATTTCTTTCATTTTTGACAAGATTACCCCCTTATCTTTCATAAACATTTCATTTAGTGACCACACACTAACTTGGTTAAATTATTTCCACTTATTACTTACACATTACTTTACTTTCACTTATCTTGATTTATATTTTATCATTTTATTTTAAATGCATCATCCTTAAAATATATCATATTATAACATTTAAAATTTTGGGGTGTTACAAGCCATTGGCCTAGCCGTTGGGCAACGGATATGTGTAAAAAAAACTTTTTTTTCACTATAAATACCCACACTTCTATTCATTTTTTTACCACTACTACTCCACCTTTTCTATAATCATCTCTATCTTATTTAAAAAAATATCATCCAACCACAATACGAAAAATGAATCTTCAAAATCGTGGTTTCTATCCGAACAATCCGTGGGGATACCACGAAACACCGGCACCTAGCTCACCATCCAATCGTCCAATGGCTCCCTTTTTAATATACTCTGTTATGCCGGATGTGGCCGGTTACGCATCATTTCTCTCGAATCGTTTGTATACTAACTTTCCTCACAACGACGATTCTATACCTAGCCCGCATCAACAAAACTACATCAACCTTTCCCAAACCGAAACTCTTCCCGAAACTCAACCCTCCATCGATGGATCTTCCGCATCCAAACCCATCAAGAGGAGAAGTCACAAGAAAAAAACCGTGGCCGAGAAAGTAATTGAAAGCGGCAAACGAAAACAACAAAAATGGGTCCTTAAAGAAGAAATTGCATTGGCGAGGGCTTGGGTTCAGAAATCTCAACATCCAATTATAGGTATTTTTTAAAATTTTGTAGCCCTTATTTTAATATTTATGTTTTTGATTATATAAGTTTGTAATATATTAAACGTTTTTTTAATAGGAAATTCTCAACATAGAAACCGTTTGTGGGACGCGGTCAGTAAAGCATTCCACGAAAAAATGGAAAATGAGCTTTGTCGTGAAAATGATAGTTTATCCTCAAAGTGGACCGAGATAAGCGGGCAAATCATCAAATTTAGTGGTTATTTCCATAAGGCAAGGTAAAACCCAGAAAGTGGTGAAACCGACACCGACTTTGTTACGAATGCATTAGTTACATTCAAACGAATGTGGGGAGCGACTTCCGTTTCATGCATTTATGGGACATTTGTAAGTTACTCTTGTTACGCCTAGAACCAGAGATTCGGATCATAATGTAACTATATCGCTTACTACGCTACATCACATATTGTCGCACTACATCGCTTATTTCACACGACACATCGCACTTCACGACGCATTCACTTACAACACCCTCGCTTATACTAAGATACCGCGTGATTTTTTCCCAAAGGCTACTCGCTCGCTTACACGCCAATGCAATATTCACAAAACTTGGAAACTAACACGCGTCGTATCTAACTTAATTATCTCGTCCAAACGCATAATGCATGGAACGCTCAACGCAACGCAAACTTGAAACGCAATTATCTATGTTAATTATAGTTATACATATATATACACGCCTCGCTAAAACGCTTAACATAACTATTTAATACGAACAAATCACCAAACAAGCAACCAACGAACAAATGGGAAACAAAACCTAGCCAAAAGGCCAAGTTCGCTCGGACTGGCCAGTTCACTTGAACTTGCCAAGTTCGCTCGAACTGGCCAAGTTCGCCCGAACTTGTTCCCTGCCACCTTATTTCTTCTCACCTATAAATACCCTACACCTCCATTCATTCACCCTTGCTTCCACTTCGCACCAGAGCTCCCAAACCCGCATTTCCCTAATTTCCAAGTAAGAATCAACTCGTTTTATGCAAACCACAACGTTTTCCACTACGATTTCACACAAGGTTTACCTTCGATTTCATCAAAACTTCTCTATTTATGAAAACCCTTCATCTTTTTCCACAAAACTTCTTACTTTTAACTTAGATCTACACTTAAACGAGTATTTTGGGCGTAGCCTTGGCTTCCAAGTTAGAGATCTTGATGATTTCAACTCACCAAGTGTTAGATCTGAGAAAAACTGTTTAAAGCGTTGATTTTTACACCAAAAACGGACTAGATAACGTATGTTTCGTTCACTAAGTAGTGGAACGAGGCATTGTCAACAATATACTTGAAATGGATTCGAACTTACGTCTGTTTCAAGCGGAAACCAAATCCGAAAGCACAAGGACGATATAGTCACTTCGCACGAACTGGACTAACTCGTATGAACTGACAAGTTCGCACGGATTAGCCTAAGTTCCTGTAAAATGACTAAAACTCGCTCTAAAAAACCTCTCCAGCCTATGGTTTGCTCAGTAGGTCAAGCTTGGAAAATTGGACACTCGGTTGCCTCAGCAAAAGACGCGAAAACATACGATTTTGGACACCAAACATGACAACTTCACAATAAAAAGGACAAGTTCGCTCGAAGTTGTCACCAGCCTGGTGCAACTTCGCTCGAAGTGCAACTTCGCTCGACTGCAACTTCGCGCGAAGTGTTCTGTTACCTCTCTGCACACCGTTTCGACCGTTTCAGCACTTTGGAAGACTGATGCACTTCTGTTCTCGCTTATAGGCTGTCCCGGCACTCCCTCAATCCATAGCAGAATTGTGTTTACTTGCTAAGCACGAACTGTGAGTATACTTGACCTTTTTTCGCTTTAAACGCACTTTTCGGGTGTAACATATGATCCTATCAAAATACACAACACGAACTAAACTGATTATCATACGCGAATACCCGTTACACATGACTACACATGATGCTTGATACATATATACTAGGACACTTTTTGTTAACTCTCACCTTAGCTAGTATGGTACTATAGTTTGGCTAACACTCGACGGGGTCTAGCTAGGAAGTCACAAATCGCGCTTACCAGCCTTTTCGAGGAACTTAACATGTGAAAATTTGTCTTGTTAGTTTATATGTGTTTATCATGTTTTTCTATATGGTATTTCGCGATGTTTTTCTCTACTATGCTATAATATCAAAACCTGTATGCTCGCCAATACAATTTTGTATTGACATTATTTTAACGTATGTTGTAGGTTAAACGCAGGTTATCTTGAATCAAGAATAGGACACTCTAGATACACGCTTAATCAAGTTGTCTACTTTATTTTATTGTTTGAGAAACTTGGATTTATTTCAATTATTGTATGAATATTGTTTAGTTTTATGGGAAATTAAACCTTGTTAAATATTGTCATATAGTAATTGTTATGGATTCTCTTGAGCAATCTGATTCGCTTAGTGCCGCGCCCTGATGATTCCGCCATCGGTTGGGGTGTGACAGACACCCTCATCCCAAGTTCAATCAGATGCACGAGATCAAGAGTTTGATCTTAACTTCGACGAGTTGGATGAATCGCCAAGCCGGCCAAAAATCGGAACAGACGCCTCAAAAAGGCGCGCTCAAAAATCAAGATTGGGTACGTCATCGCCTTCAGTTGTGAGTTTGGGCTTGCGTAGGGGTGTATACAACGATCAGTTGGAAGACATTACAAGCAAGTTAGATACATTTAACGTATTCCAATAACAAAGGGCCGAAATTCGGAAGAGCAAAGAAGCTAGGGACGCCCTGAAACAAAGACGAGATGATATGAAATTTCTAGCCCAGCCCACTGATGACCTATCAAGTGAAAAGTTGGAACTAATGTTGGAAACGAAAGAAGTGATAAAGAAAAAATATTCCAAGCACTAGGAAGTTTTTATGAATTTTAGGTTTTTTTAAGTCTTTTTAATGTAATTTCTTTTATTTTCTTTGTATTTTAAATCATTAGTATTAAAAAAATATATAGAGGTTTGGGCTGGCCACGCCCCAAACTCCCACCTCACCATACCATCTTCAATGTGGGTCAGCCCAGCGGAGCCCACCCAAACCACGTGTCGAGCCATGCCCCAAACCCCCGCCCCACCATACCCCACGGTCTTAGGGACCTTATCACGTCATATTAGCATCACGTTGTCATCTTATAGACGAGATCTATAATATTAAGCAGTATGATATAGGTTAGCTAATTAAATAATCATAAAAAAGAAGAAAAAGAAAAGAATTTTGTGATTGGTGCTTTTGCATATGGCCCGCCACTTTCTTCCCCTCGCACCCGTTAAGAGGTTTACAACACCAAGCTTGGCGTGTCACATCCCGACTCGCAGCGGAAAAAGGTGATCGGGGCATGATTGGGTTTTCATCAAAGCTCATGACATTTATTATAATATTTCATATTTATTATTACAATTTTTAAAGAAGGTCATACAATCAAATCATACAAGTACAACATGTTCTATACATCTTTCTAGACTTCATTATTTTTCTTCTAAGGCACTTTCCTATGTGTTCCTTGCTTCATCCTGTCCACCTGTATCATGTGTAAAAATGGTTTTTGGGTCAACAAAAAGTTGGCGAGTGAATCCGATGAAAACATTTAAACGTGTTTATTGTATTGATTATAAATAAAGTGCATAACTACATATGAGTAAATGTAGATGTAAATTTATTCACAAAACACATAATATTAAATATTGCATACACATACAACAATTGATTGTTTTAAGGCATGCGTTGTTCAACTCGTCTCCCACGAGGAACTGATGGGCCTAATGAATGAGTTTTGAGGCACGCGTTGTTCAACGAACTGATGGGCCTAATGAATGAGTTTTGAGGCACGCGTTGTTCAACTCGTCTCCCACGAGGAACTGATGGGCCTAATAAATAATTTGCATACAACTTGACAATATGTTAATACATAACAACAAACAATATTCACATTCTAAGTTTAGATCCTATAATGGTATAGCACGAGTTTGAATAAGCGAATTAATTTAAGCGACACATGATACACCCAAAACATGTATAAAAAGGGGAATTTGTAAGAATTTACTCACATTGGTTGCGTTCGTTTGATAATGTTGAATGCGCACGAGTTTAGAGAGTTGATCGACGAGGAATAACTAACCTAAATAATAACGGAAAGGTACGGTAAATAAGTGGATTTTATTAACAATTTTAATAGGGTTTTTAGATTTATTTTTGTGAGTTTTAGGTCATTTTCTAACTTTAAAAATATTATTTTTAAGTATTTTTAATTGATTTGAAATTAAATAAATAAATAAAAATATAAAAAAATGTTGACTTTTTGGGTTGACCGTTGACTTTGACTGTTGACCGGTTCGGACCTTGTGTATGTATGCGCTGAGTGAGGTTCGAACTCATGACCTCCCGTACGCGTGCACGCAGCTCTACCAACTGAGCTACGTGTCTAACCCGAAATATTTCTGTTTTTAATTATATTTATATACTATTTAATTTATTCAGAATTCATTTATTTTAAAAAGAATTTTAATTATGTCGAACCGGTGCTCATAACAGGTCTCGAACCCGGGACCCGTTGTTTAACATTGCACACAGTCCACCGCTGGACTGTGTGTCTAACCTGGTTAAAATACTGGTTTTTATTAAACTTAACATCTTACAGCGAGTTAATACGGTTCGGTTTAAAAAAAGAACATTTTTATTTCAGAGGATAGGGTCGTGTCAGGGATCGAACTCGAGACGTGCGCTGTGTGTTTGCACACAGTCCACCGCTGGACTGTGTGTCTAACCCGGTTTAATAACTTGTTTTAATTATTCTTATAAACATCGTCGACTTCGTCTTCTTCATTCAAAGACTCAGACGACCGATATTCTTCTGTTCTTGTTTAAATCGTTCGTCGAACATATTATTAATTGAAATGTAATGGATAAAAAGAGTTAAGGAATCGAATGTACCGATCAGACTGTATTTCTCAGAATTCCGGAAATGGTCGTCGGCTCTGATTTGTGGATTTCGTCTGATTGAATCAATTAACAGTTTTGATCAATTAGTTACGAAATTGAGTTACTAAACAATGATTATCAGAAGGTTTAAATGATTATACCGATTCACAGCGAGATTTTGGAAATTCCAGAGGTTTTCCAGCAAGTGCAGAATATCCGGCAACGTCGTCTGGGACTGATTCTGGTTGATGGATTGAAGTTAGTAATAGTCTAACAATGGATTGAAACCGAAAGAGTCGAGGTATTTACCGTTTTGATGTAAGTCTCGGTTTTCCGGCGAAAGTCCGGCGATTTCAGAATATCTCCGGCGAGTGAAATTGATTCGAGAAATGGTGCGATTTTGAGCGAAATGATTTCCAGAGACTTGGGTGTGTATTTATAGGGAAGAATCACGATGAATTGGGTCTGATTTTAGTCTTGATTCGTGGTCAGCCTTTCTCCGGCGGTTATGACTGATGTCGCGGGATTAGACATCGGTTATAACTGATGTCGATGTTAATACATACGTTAAGTTAAAGGAAACCGCCGATAATTGGCGAAATCGTCAGTATTTCCGGCGAGAGCGATTTGGGCGCGCTGATGACCGAATTTGATTTCGAGTTTCATTATATGTATTAATTGTTTCGCTATATCAACAAACAACTCAAGTGGCAGAGTGGTGAGATATGTGTTAGTTATGTCTTCCGGCTGACCCGGGTTCGAAACCCGGCACCCGGTTTTCTTTTTTATTTACTTTATTTTCACTTTTTAATAATTATAGTTTTTAAATTCTAAATTGTTTATTAATTATGTATTGTTTAAAATTAAAATATATCATAAATACGCAACAAAATTTTATAACTTGATATTCGATTAATAAACGAAGCGGGTTTGGAAACCCGTTTTTCGACGGATGTTACATGGCGCCCCCGGGGAGGTGTTGGGGGCGCTAAAGGAATTTAAGTGGCTGGCATGGAAGGGGCCACGAGCCTACACCATGTACCCTAAGGGGAAGGGGTGTCTAACACGTAAACATGCCACCCCCGCGAGTTGTTGCGAGTTGGGTGGGTACACCGCCGCAACCTACCTGGGTTGTGACTGCGAGTAGCTTGAGTAGTGAAGAAACGTGTACCTAGGGTGGATCTCCTTAGGTTAACTTCCACAACGATGATTAGAGCAATGGCCTACAAAACAAAACTTCGTTAGCACTCGTCACACGAATGAGGTTATCCCTATGACCACCTTTCACCGTGAAAATAAGAACTCGGTTTGTGAGAGTAAATTGTAGAGAGATAGAAAGTATTATGAGAGAGAGTAGATGTCCTACCTTTGGTGTGGTCTCGTCTATTTATAGTAGGGATGAGCAAATACCGATACCGTCCCGATCCCGAAAATTGCGATCCCGAATTTCGTGAAAACTGGGTACCGATACCGATATCGAAATATGTCGGCACGGTACAGTATCGGTATTTTGAGAGTTAAATTCGGAATTTTACCGATACCAATTTATAGTGATTGGTGGTTATGGTATTGTATTTGTATTGGGCATGTACCCCAAAATAGGAGATCATGCAGATCTTACAAATATTTTGTAGATTCAGATATTTAAGGATACCTCGTCAAGTGGGTTGGTGAACTCGGGCAAAGGAGATTAAGTAGTTGTTGTCTAATGGTTAGAAACTCGTTACAATTTAAAAAAGCAACACTCTATTCTGCTCTTTACATTTCTGTACTTTTAATATATATATATAGCTATATATATATCACGCAACAAATGGGATTCGAAATCTTTCAAAATACAAAGATACTCAACAAAAGTCATTACAATCTTCGACCACCGTCTCGTCCGACGTTGTCATCGGGATGTTGCCCCACCCTGCCACCATCTCCCACCTTGCTACCATGACACCCCTTACATTGCCACCTGGTCACTGTAACAGTGACCACCCCACCCACCACCCCTGTTGCCTTGGCCACCCATCCTGGCAGCTACTGACAACACCAAGTTTCTTTATATAAAGTGACGTTGTTTACCTTTTTCGTCATTCTTGTAATATATGTAACGCTCCGTATTTTCGCGTTTATTTAATTAATTATTTATTTAAATAATTTCTTCATTTATTTAATCATCTAATCATTTATTTGTTGTTTAATCATTAATATTAAATGCAATTATTAATTAACTAAAACATTTATTTGAATATTAAAAATGCATTATTTTCTTATTATTCAAATTCATTTATTAAAGGGTAAATAATTTTATTTAAATAATCATGTTATTATTTAAGTAAACAATTATTCATACATTAAATTAATTGTTTGATTAATTAAAGAAAAAGGATTCTTATTAAAAGTTATTTAACTTAGAAAACTCCCTTTAACTTAGTTAGTTAGTGGAGGGACCTTTTGTGGAAAGTTTAAAACTTGAAATAGTGTAACAAAGTTTCAGGGACTAAACTGTCATTACTGAAAGTTAAAATGTGAAAAAGAAAAGAAAATAATAATAAAAGGGTTGGACGGGACTCGATCCCTCTCCTTGTCCGGTTTTCTGCTGTTTATTTGTTACCGGCAATAGTTGGGCCGGCCCTTTTGGGCCAATCCTTTTTACTCAGATCAGGCCCGGTTTTGGGCCAGTTTAATTATTCGGACTGGGCCAGTCTGAACAGGTTGGGCTGCGTAACGGATTAACATATAAATCAGTTTTTATTTAAAAGACAATTATAAAATCAGTTTTTTAAAATGATTTTTATAAAATCAATTTTATTTAAAATCAGTTTATTTATAAAATCAGAATTTTTAGTGATTAAAATTTAATAAATACAAATCAATATCTTATTTATTAATATTAACTTTTGTAATATAAATAAAATAATAATGATTATTATTACTAATAATAATGTTATTATTAAACCAATTATTAGAGATACATCGTATAAATTTACATAAATAATAAACTTATGGTCATAATTTTGTTAATGGCTATTATCATTTTTCATTATTTCTAGATATTAATTAGTATTATTTTTATCGTCACTAATTAATATTATTTCAAAACATCATCATTATTGGTGGAAACGTCTTCAAGTGATTTACTCGTTATCCATAAGCAACTTCAATAACGTACCCCCATTCTTATTCTAGGTTAATCACCTTTCGTTGATAAGCGATTCCAAGAAATTTACACGCAACCTAAGGTGAGTATACTCGATCTCCCTTTTTGTTTTATCACTTTTGGGGTGTAACATGCATTCTATACCAAAAACACGCAACACTTGAAACTTATTTGAAACATACTCTATCCATTTAAAAATGAAACATGAAACTTGTGATATTTGAGACTTTGATGCTATGTGAACGTTTAATCCTTGTGTGTAGTTCCGCCTTAACAATGGTAGTACTATGCATATGCTATAGGGGTAATGCACCTCCCCGTTAGTCTTTGGGGTATTGTTAAGTTAAACACATTAACCTCCCGTGAAACTTTGGGATAGGCACAATTAACGCATTGGAAACTTGGGCTATCACTTGGACTGCGTTAGCTAGTATGGTGAAACTTGTTATATGTTTTCGTGTTGGATATGAGTCTTTTTATCCTACTATGCTATGTATCAAACTTGTATACTCGCTCAACATTTTTGTTGACCATATTTTAATGCATGTTGCAGGTTGTTAGCCAAGATGATGTGAAGAAATCAAGCTAGGACAAGCTTTAGAAACACACATTCAATATTTGTTATACTTGTTCGTTTATTTGAAACTTTGTATTGAATCTTAGTCATTTAAGAAATTGAATTTAACTATATTGTCACAATAGTGTTATGATGATTTTGAACGATTTGTTCGTCTCATCCCGATGTTTCCGCCATCGGTTGGGGTGTGACAATATAATATAGTGTAACGCGTTATAAGTTATGTATATACTATTGCAATGTGATTATTTTTATCCATGCTTATGTAAGAGTTTTATTCAAATCGACCAGAATCAAATATAAATGATCTTTTTTAATCTTTATTGTGATGAACCGAATGTCCGAACAACAGTGATATATACCCATATTCGTTTTTATGGTTTTCTCCGTTCTGGTATAAATTTCGTTAAAACAGTTGTATTCACATTGATATTCGTTTTTATCTCTTTCGGTTGCTATATCGAGTGTTAGTACTGTATCACTACTGTAACGAACCGAACTAATATCGACCAAAAGTCCGCCGCGAAGTGAAAGATCCCACTGGTTAGAATGAAAAAAACATTGACACCGATAACTCAATTTTATATAAGCATGTTCTTTTCTTTTACATAGAAAAAACTATAATCAATTTTCATATGACACGTAGTTATCAGATAGTAACTAGTAAAATTCTCTTGCGTGATATGACAGAAATTCAGTACAAACACAAAATATAAAATATTATTTATAATAGTATGAGACCCAATCAAATAAATGTTACGAAAAAGTTACGATTTAGAAAATTATGTTTTGCTTCGGTTTTGGTACCGGTAGTGAAAAAAAAAAATACCAAAACAAACTCATATCAATACCAAAAAATATAAAATTGAATAATAGTACTGGTAGCGATGTTCAAACGTTATTGGTTCGGTTCGGTAAAAATTACGTGGACTAAAAAATGGTTTATCTAAAAAATAAAGTCATGATATGGGCAAAATGATATCGAACGAAAACCACAAACATAAATACCATTCCCCGTATCTAGGTTGTAAATGAATCGAACGGAATGAATCTCCTATTCAAGGAAATGGTGTTTGGATTAGAATTATGGAATCTTTTGTTAAACTTCTTGATGCGACTATTATTCCTTATTTCTCTTTGACCAAAAGGATTAGAAATAGAGATCAACTTCTTTTTGAAAGAAAGATGGGTAACGTTAGGCTTCTCGATTTGTGTGACTTTTAAAACATTTCATTACATAATTATACATGCTTATATCAGCCATCATCTTAGTGATGTCCGTAGCACAGATACTGGTACAACCATCTTCGTGAATTTTAAAATATTTCATTGTCAACCGTATCTTATACAAAAATTAAATGGTGACTTTATATCTTGTTATTCATTCATTATACGTTAATTCTTTCCCATCTCTCTATATATATGTATCATAGGTGGTATAGGTATGTGAAATTGTTTGTCAAATCTGTTGTTACTAGTTGGAAGAAATTTAGCAAAACGTCATCTTCCTAGTCCTAAAACAAGTCTAATAAGAAAGAGTAAACGTGCGGAATGACAAAGGAAAAGAGTGCAAACAATGCAAAAACGGCTAAATAAACGAATACATATACAGCCAAAAAATGTTGCGCACGCACACAATCGTGTGTGAATTACACACACGATGGGTTCACTGTCAAATGTGTTCTAGTCCCTCATTATAACGAATTAAACCGCTCTAAGGAAGTTTAAGACAAGATTTAACACATAACATGAATTTTACGAAAGGGGTACACACGTAAAGTTTGTCGCATTTACTTCAAGTTATTTTATTTTCATGAAATGTGTTTACTAAAAGTATTATTGCCATAGAATACTAGCATGTCTTTTTGTAGTTACTAGTTAGTTAGCTTTTCAATGGCAGGTAAATGATTAGAGGAAATTCTAATGGCAGACATTGTATCATTCAAACAAGAAAATTTTTGTACGTTTGATGATCAATAAAATTCATAAGGGCCAATTTTTTAGTTCGCTTTCGGCCTTCGAAAACGTTCAATTGTCCCTGTAACAAGTATTGCGGAATAGTACCTTGTTGCAATGGTGGAATTTTAGCATGGACCAATATATGTATATCATCATATACTCAGTAAATTCCACCAACAGCAAAGTTAAGGCATCATAGTGGATTCATGCAATTTGGCCTGGTTAAGTCACTTTCATAAGCTCTCAATGGTGGTTGAGCCACAAGGGTAGGAGAAGATATACTATTTGACGTCAAGAACTTGAATTAACGCAAGAATCGGACTCATGTTGGCAAAATAAGCCAATGGTAAATCCAAATGAACAAGGTCGTATCGAAGAAATAAGTCAACACCGTTAATAGAATCAGTAAAGCCGCAAAAACCAAGTCAACAATGTATAAATGTCGCCGGGTACTACACACATACAATATGGATATGACACAACCGTCGAAGCAGATATAAATACTAAACCATGGTTCAACTTTCACAATATTTGTTCTCAAGTAAGATGGTATTCTACAAGGTCAAAGAGAAGTATTTCTTGATTACAAAAGAAAAAAAAATGATGAAATAGACTCTTCTTACCAAATCTTCACCTCATGGATATAACTCAACTCAAGTCGAACAACAACCTCTCTTCGTGTTCGCAGCTGAATCACCGACGTTAATGGTGGTTCCTTGGCCAGGTAAAGCACTAGCACCACCGCCATTTGCTTCTTGTGCCGCCAATGCTTTCTTGCTAATTATATGATATATTTGTGTTAAAACGGTTTGAAATGCTTTTTCAACATTATACGCTTCAAGTGCTGATGTTTCAAGAAACGAAAGGCCTTCTTTTTCAGCCAAAGATTGACCATCTTGTTCAGCCACGGCTCTAATATGGCTCAGATCTGATTTGTTTCCAGCCATCATGATCACGATGTTCGAGTCTGCATGGTCTCTTAGCTCACGTAACCACCTTTGGACATTGTCAAAGGTTTGACTTTTGGTGATGTCGTACACCAAAAGGGCCCCCACCGCACCTCGATAGTATGCACTGGTGATTGCTCTATATCTTTCTTGCCCTGCTGTGTCCCAAATTTGAGCCTTTATTGTCTTTCCGTCAACCTGTTTATGATATTTTCTTTAGAAAACATGAACTATAGTATGCACTGGTATGTTTTTTGTATGGGTTGAAATGGTACGTTTTCTCTAAAATGTTAACTTTTTAAAATAAAATCAGTGTGTAATATGGATGCTAAAATATAGTTTATCAACTATTATAAATTATTTAGTACAATGTACAAATGATTTAGGATGTTTTATGCAAACAAAATATACAGTTGACTTTTGATCTGTTTGATTCACCTCCCTTTTAATGTCTTTTATATCGCCTGTTGACCATAATAAACAACAAAACATAGAATTACCAAAAATGTCTTTTAATATCATCTATCACCAAAAATGTATCACGGCTTTATAACTTAAACAACAGGCTCAAGCACTAATCATATTAATAGGTCCATGCAAAAAACCATGATCCATAACCGTGCTTACAAGTTGTAACTAGTTGCATATGCCACACGAGTTTTTGTTTAGCAAATCACAGTGTGATGAAATGAATTCAAAGACTTCCAAAACAGACACCAATCACGAGTTTTTGCAATAGTTTAATTAAAGTCTTTGCGTATTAATCCAATGTTTGACAAAGCCGTTAGTAGGACGAACATGGAGAATCTTGTTGATCAGAATAAATTCCTTTTGACTTTAGTAATTTCTAACAATGACACCCGACAAACGGTTAATCTAAGCTTCCTAAGAAGAATAGTGTTACCAAATTAATGCAATAAATGAAGACATTACTAAACTTTATTTCGTCCGAATCCCACATCTTAATTCTGTCACTACTCATTCTCTAGTCTTCCTTAATAACCACCCAAAAATAAACAACAAATCTTTCCTGAAAACAACTTACTATAGCCCCATAAAACCTACCGGTCATTTTATAAAGGACCACCAATCAAGATTCAAGAACATACACACAATCCACAAATTTTGCTAAACAATTTCATTTGCTTCAAACCTTGATCCCAATCCCAACATTATCCATTAAAAGTTATTGAGATCTTAAACACAACAAACACCTAAACTTCATTCAAACAATTTATCAAACAGTTGGTGTGCAGAATTTGATACAACTTCTTCAATCACACCCCACCCTTACAAAAATGACATCTGGAAATCAACATGGAGGAATCAGATGATACACCAACAAAACCCCTAATTCAGATCATTGAATTGTTAATTTTATAACCACAATCAACAAGAAAAAAGTTAAGAAAATCAGACCTGAAGAGTGCGAGTAGCAAATTCAACTCCAATTGTGGATTTAGACTCCAAACAGAACTCATTTCTTGTAAACCTTGAAAGAATATTAGATTTTCCAACACCTGAATCACCTATCAACACGATCTTGAACAAATAATCGTACTCATGATCAACTCTACTAGCCATTATTCTTCCTTTTTCTTTACTCACAAACCTATACAAAACAATAATAATAATAATAATAATAAATAAAATTATTAGAATTTAATTTGAATAGAAAGATAAATATATGGATCTAAGCAGATCGAAAGAAACCCAGTGTTTATCTTTTGGTTAGGAACTAAATTCACAAGTTAATTATATAAAAAACTAGTAAAATCAGTATGAAAAAGATGAAGAAATAAGAAAAAAAATATGTTGAATTACCTAAGAAATAAATAGGAAAGAAAGTGAGGTTTGAAAGAATGGAGAAAAAGGGTTGGAACAGCCGACGACAATATAAACAGAGACAGCGATGTGTTTTTAGAGTTCGTTAAAACTTACGTTAAAAAACATGTTTTTTGTTTTTGTTTTTGTTTGGGTTTAATTTGTGTTTTAATGGTCATACCATTTTTTTTTTCTTCTTTTAGTCTTAACGGATTGATTTGGAATTGGTGATTGGATTATAGTTATAATTTAAGTTTAGTATATTTATAGACCTTGTTTTTATCTGATCGTCTTGACAGTTAAACAATTAGTTTTTAACTTTTAAGTATCATCCCACTCTAAGAACAAACCCGAGTTAGCTCATTGTACTCGTTACTCTTAACATTGATGTCATTTTGATTATTTAATGTATAGTTAAATTAATAAAAAAGTAAATTTTAATGAGATAATACCATACTCGAAAGTGTTTTCTCTTTGTGTGATATATAGATGTGCATTTAGTATAGATGAATTTTAAGTAAAAAGTTTATAATGTTATAATTTTATCTAAAATTTATGTTTTAAAGTATATCGTATCTATCGATCAACAAAGTTACCAAACATATAGTTTTTAATCTTTTATGTTAGGGAAAAAAACACAAAGCTCTTAATAACGTATGAAATTGTAAATTTAAATAACACCTCTAAAATGAATATATGCCGACATAGAAGGAAAAATACAAAAACCATGATTAAATATTTTGTTTTGATAAAATAGCTGCTAAATATATTGCAGTTCATTGTTTGGAATGATTGGGAATCTTAAAATTATTGTTTTAATATGTTATTTAATTGAAGGAACAAAAGGCCAATAAAGAAGGGTTGGTGGTGTTGTCTTATATGATTGATTAGTGTAGCATAAAACGTCGACGTTTAATGGGTAAAAAAAGTGGAGAATGAGGGATATATGTTGGCAAAGGGAAATGGCAGACTGGCACTAGTGGGGTATTATTTATTTGTATTTGTGTTTGACAGGGTGGGAATGTTGGTCATGCTTTACATGTTCTCCTTCTCCTCCAAGATTAGAACAACTTTACATCTATCCTTCTTATGGATTAATTGATGGTGTGTAAATAAGTAACAAGTATTTAAATTTCATATTCCCCCAATTGAATGTCCTGAGTTAAGTGTGTATTTTATAACAAAAATATAATTATATTTTGAAAAACAATAATGTATTTCAATTATAAGCTATGTCATAAAAACCTAAAATAAATAACTTTTTTCAAAAAGAGTTAAATATGACTATAAATTTGGAACGTTAGATGTATATATATTTTCAATTCAAATTATCATAAAAACACCTTTTAAGGGAAAAGGCGTACCATTAGATTTATAGTAAGAGGCTAAGAACGTTGGGTGTGGTGGAGCTTGGGTTTAGGGCGTCGCTAGCCATGTAGCAAAAGTGGTCTTCACCAGGCTACCCCAAAAAAAGTTGGGGTGTGGAGCGGCGTTGGATAGCCGGCGTGGCTAGCCATGTAGATATTGTGTGTGTGTATATATATATATATATTTTATACTATGATTTTTTTTATAAATAACACATCACTAAATTTTAAAAAAAGTTATATAAAATCCTAACAAATTAAGAAAACAACTTAATAAATCCTAACAAATTAAAAAAATGTCTTACTAAATCCTAAAAATAATAAAATACTAATTAATAAATCCTAAAAAAAATAAAAATTACAAAGTACGATAAAATATTAAAGTGGGGAACCCACTTAAATTCTGGGTTCCCATCGTGCTTGTAGTCGATTTTTGCGATCTCTACTCGATCATCGTGGCTAAGCTCGGCTGCAGGGACATGATCGTAGCATGTTTTAAACCTATCTAGCTTCGGTTTTAGTTCACGTCACTTATGTTGACACGCGTTCAAGTTGTGACGATTGTTTAACATGTTGTTGGTATTGACTAAACGCTTGTGCCCAGTACGCGGTTTGACCACGAGCTAGTGCACGTTGAGCGTCAACGATCGATGTCACAAGCGCAAGCTCATCCTCTTCAGTCCAGTTAACCATTTTCTTTTTTTTTTTTTGGTTTGTTTTGGATGTGGGTTTGTGATTAAAGAAAGTGGAAGTGAAAAAAAAATATGTTGGGTGTGGGTATTTATAGGTAATAAATTGTAAAAATTTTTAAAAATTTGATTTTTTTTGCAAGAAAATCGCCACCCCAACGGCTACCCGAAACAGCTAGCCCCAACGGTCATAAACAACTAGCCAATCATAGCGGTCCATGTCCTCACCCCAACCCGCCCAACGCCCCGTCTGAAACACACGCTAAAAGGGCTACGCCATAAGCCACGCCCACCCGGGGTGGTGACCGGGGCGTTGCCCCCCAACCCACGCCAAAAGTCCTGCCCCATAGCCTAATGCATTACTTATTTACAGAACAACGGGCAAAAAAAGTGTTTCCACGCCTGCAGATTAACCTGGCCTGATCCGGCATATTTGATCTTGACCCGTTTTGACAACCCATTCAACTTGACAATTTTTCAATCTCTACCTGATTTGGTAATTACATTAAAAAGAAAATATTAGTTCCTTTTCGTCCAAGTAATGTCAATTTATTTTATGTAAATTGTAAATTGTATTTGAATCATTTGGATGGTAATGATGCAGGAAAATAAAGGAGGCCTGGTAGCAGTTTGATGTTATGCTGCATATTTGGAAGATGATATAGTTCTTTGCACATCTTTCTTTCTTTTTTCGTTAGGGTGGCGAGAGCTTGGTTTTATCATAGTTCTCGCTTCCAAAGGGCAACAACGTATAGACATGAGTTTGCTCGTTCGAAGAAAGAGTGATTATAAACATTTTTGTTTCGTGGACCCGAATAAGAAAGTATCATAGGTATGTGAAATGGACTAGCTGTATATAACTTGTAATTGATTATATCTTTCGAGGTTGTTGCGATACTATATCGTGCGATGTTAGCCACACATTCTTCTTTGGTTTTGGTTTGGGTCAATTCGCATTTAGCGGTTCTGTTTGGGTCTGATATGTACCATGTCAGATTGCTAATAGTTACACTTATGCATATGCCTATACATATTCACAAACTGGAGCAAGTATTCTTAATTATAATTTTGGTAAAAGAAGATGACACTGATGATGAATTAAACAAAATATCTTATTCTCTATTCTATACGAGTCAAATGTTTGAAGATCTTATTTTACTCGTTTACATGCTTAAACACACATGAATGTGTAGGATACTTGTTGTATATCTGAATTTTGGTTTTGTGTACATTCTATCAACATATTCCACAATATAAACACATTAATTAATTCAGTCTTATTAAAATACCTGTGACAAGTACATATAGCTAGAAACCAAACAAACTAACAAACATTTGAAATACCATCACTATTATTGTTAGCTGGTTTCAAGATCACTCGAAAGAAAAAAAACCCTAAAGCATGTCCCGACACAGCCGCTAAAAACACCCCTACATTAAACGACATAATCGCCAACATCCCCATGAACCCCAACCCGACCCGAAAAGTATACACCAACGTTTGAGCCAGACCCGAGCCCGCCTCATCAGATTTCGTCATTTTAAGATTACAATGAGCTAGCCATTCCACCAAAAGAGCCAAAAAGAAGACGAAAACGAGCGCCAACGCATACATGCCCGTATTAGTCCCGGGCCAACCCTTGAAAAGGATCAAAGCGTCTTTCCCCCAATAGAAAGTCATGTGCATCATCATTTTCTTTTTTCGAGGCATGCCCATTGTCGCGTTGCGGCCGTGCATCATCGGTGGTGGTAGAGCCATGATCAATCAATCTATGGATGGTGATTGGTTGTGTTTTTTCTTCTTGACAACGTTGGTATTCTTGATATTTTTATACTGATCACGTTAGACGTCGTACAAACGTATCCAATGAGTTTGATAGTACGATGTTTGATTTTTTAAAATGTAGTACATACATAGGATACAATGGATTTGAGTCATTAGTGCCGAGGATACCTGGGTTGGTTACTATAAACCTATATAAAAGGCATGAGAAGTTACAAAATACCCTCCTCATGTTCTTTGGGTGAATTGACGGAGTATATATTGTACTTTAATTATATATATATATATATATGAATCTCATTAAGTCTAATCACCATCCAAATCAATATCTGCCGTCGGATCATGCTGAGATGAAATCTCAGCCGTTTAAACTCACAAAAATAACCGCTCTTGTGGCGGTTTCAGGAGGTATGGTCGGTTTTTGCAGCTGGTGGTTACCTCCACCTTTTGTTGCCCACTATCTCCACAACTCAACCATCTAAAATGTAACCTTTTACCGTTTTAGGTATTGATCTGGACCGTCGATTGAAGATGGTTAATTCTAAGATTAAATCTCAGCCATAATAACTAGGCAATGCTTAAGAATTTGACAATTTTTTTTTTTCTTTTTGTGAGAGCAGTTGGCCATTTAAATCTAACTGCTCTTGAAATCAATTACAACCCTTCGATCTTGCTAACATTGAATCTAAGCCTTTAAACTCACTCTTGAAATCAATTACAACCGCAATCAAGTCTCAGTAGCAATTAAAGTCAAAACTCAAAAGTTGTTTTCTATTTCGACATCCCCTTCAAATTCATCCACATAATCCTTAGTTTTGGTAAATGAATATCCTTTGCATAACTGATTTCGAATTTATATCATTCAATTTATTTATTAGTGAGGTTTATTTGGTGGGTTTTTATGAAAGCAAACGCCTGCTAAA
This sequence comes from Scalesia atractyloides, assembly GCA_947069175.1. Lineage (NCBI taxonomy): Eukaryota > Viridiplantae > Streptophyta > Magnoliopsida > Asterales > Asteraceae > Scalesia > Scalesia atractyloides. Next base: position 93,788,596 of record CAMTDV010000025.1, read on the forward strand.
GCTTTGTCTTATTATTTTAAAGCCAAAATGCTATTACTGGATGTTACAGATTAATGTATGTTTATAATTCAACTTCACCCTTTATATCTTCACTTGAAGGTTTTGATTAGTGATTATGTTTCTTCTGATTAGTTCTTCACATACTATTCTTGATTAAAGAAGCAATGAAAATGGGTGTTTAAGTATATCATCATACGTAATTTAAAGGTGAGTTGACACATGTTATCAATTATGTTGGTGTGTGATTGATTTATTAATTTTTCCATGTGTTTGCAGGTTGTTATTAAGAAGAAATATGGACTGGATGCAACAAATGTTGGAGATGAAGGTGGCTTTTCTCTTTTTATTTAAGCCGGTAATTTTGTTGAAAAACATTATCGTATTTCATTTTGAGCGCGCATGGTTACTGATTCCATTACCAAGCCAAGAACCAGTTGAAGTTGAATCATTAACTGAAACACAAACTTATCGGCTTCTCCAAAAGGAATATCATAACATGTACCTCAATGTTCTTTCCTTTTACAATTTGAGTTCAAGTGAGTCCTAGCTAACCACTATAGAATGGCATATGTTATACCATGGAGTTCAGTAACCTTTTTAAGAAAATGATTTTCTTTTTATCTTATGTTATAAAATTAAAGTTGTTTTTATATTCTTTTACTCAAATGTGCAGGGTGCGTGGGCTCCCTGACTGTTAAAGCAACGGATTATGTATCTCCTGGGTCTGGTGGTGGTTTGGATAGCTTGCCATGTGAGCATTGTTGGTGGAAAGATAAATCATGCCCTTCTTAAAGGTTTTGAGACTTCTGATTGGAAGGTGATGCTGCTTGTATTACTATTTTGTTAAATAATAATAATAGACGGAAGATCACTTTAACAATGTTTTTCACTTTGTTAATGTAATCTATTGAAGCAGTATAACTAAGATTATGGAAGAAGCTAACAAGCATATTAAGCCTACTGGAACAGGTTTTATTTTTTTTGAAATAAAAATTGTTTGGCGGTATCTATATGCACCAGATGGAGGTGTTTCTACTTTTCATCTTTTACTCCATTTTTCATTCTTTTAATGGAATTATTTGGGCTCTTAGAGGTCGGTTGTATGACAATAACAAAGAACTTAATCATGGCTACTTTGACCTTTATAAGTGGTGTTGCATCTGTTGTTGTGTATTTTTGGATTTGATCTGCTGAAGGATTGCTGGAATTCCAATTTAACATTTTACTCAGTTCAACTATTTTAATAATTAACAAAATAATATAAATCTATTTGAACATTTTAATAATAGTATTTACATTATGAAATGTTGTTCATAACTTCAGCAGCAATTTTTATTTTTCTTTGGCACATATTTTTACATTTTACACCAGGATGCAGGTTAACAATATGTGTACATGGAACAAGGTCCCATTGAGGTTGAGGACGACAATTCTAAGGCCAGAATGGTTTAAGGAGTAGGTGCACGTTTAAATTTTATGAAATTCTGCACATTTTTAGTAATGCTAGCTATTTAGCAGCCCATGTCATAACCCAAATATCGAATAACCGAATATCGATTGTACCAAATGTATGTGAGTCGGTATTGTTGGGTTAATCGGTTGGTTTAACGGGTAACGGGGCAGCAGGTTGCAGGTCATTAGATGAATTTGTCCAGGGGTAAAAGGGTCATTCAAGGCTGTTTTGGACGTGGGAAAGGATAAAATTATCATTGATTTTGGCTGCACATGTATGTTTACTTGGCAAAGAGTTTGACCGAGGAATAAGGACTGGTTTTTATTACATGGATTGTTTAGATAATTTGACATGTCTTTTATATTTGTTTTATGTTTCAATTATAATAAGGGCAGCTTAGTTTATTATTTACCCTTGTAATGGTTTGTTTTAATCTTGAGAAATGAACATTAGATAGTTTGTTCTATAGTGTGTGGAACCAGGGCCTGAACCAACACGTGTCCGGTTGAAGTGTTGCACCACCAAACCCGACTAATCCAACCTGAATCCTGATTATAATACCCATTAACACCCCTAACTTTATGTATTAAACTTAATATATTTTTGGAACTCCTATAACTAATCTTGTCGTTTAACTACCCATATTAACTAAACCTTGATGGTTTGCGGAACTGCGGGTTCATATAATCCAACTTGATCACAACCCTGTTGACCCTAACATGACTTTTGTAACCCAATTATGTAAACAGTTAAATGGGTTGGTAGGTGATCCTGTTTCAAAGAAACAGAAAACAAAAATCCTGAATGAAAAACAGGTTGGAAGTTGCAAACTGGGTTCGTCATCCAAACCCACTTAGCCCCAACTTCACACAACATATGGGTTATACGAGACGGTATTATGGATGGATATATGGGAAATTGGCAGGCATGTAGTTGCAAATATATATGTAATAACCAATAACTATGAATATCTAACTTAACTTTCTTTTTAATTCATGTCTAAATTCAGGTTGCTTAATCTATTTGACACGTAAAAAGATAAACCATTTAGGGTGTTCAGTTACCGGTATTCCTTTTGATTTGTAATATGTTTCCCTGGTTTTTTTGTTGTACGGTGTCCCTCCTTTTAGCTTCTTGCCAATACAGGGTAGTATGTCTTTTTGATTTACAATAAAGTGTTTTGGTTGTCTATTCAAAAGATTAAAAAAATGTAATCCCAATTTTAGACAATTTTTTTTGTTTTAATGCTGGATTCTTTAGCGTATACATTTGATTCTTGAAATCTTTTTGCCCTGTTTAGTACTGATATGATTTAGTTCAAAAGTTTTGGTGATCTTTGACATTTTGATGCAAATTTTTATGTTACATTTTAGTGAGAAATGTGATATCCATATTTTATATGTGACATTTTAGTGGGAAATGGATGATTGTGTGTGAATGTTGGAAAAAGATTGAGGTAAACTCAAGTAATGTTATGGCTTAGTCAACAAAAGGCGGCCGATGTAGTTGTAGTTCTTTATATGCAGGTGAAACACACCAACAAGTAGGTGTATTTTTTTACTAAGTTCGAGAAAGAAGGTCGAACGCAAGACAAGAGCAAGAGTGGAGTCAAGTCGGATCTTCGTGAACCGATTAAAGCAAAAAACCGCTGACCGTTGCGGTTGGTTTAGCAAGAACAAGATGGAATCTCCGTGATTTGGGTAGCAAAAAAGCAAGAACGGATGCGAAGAAAGAGCAAGTAGAAGAATCGACATCAAGATTAAGGGGTGAATGTTGAAATTAATCTTGATGTTAGGGTGGTTTACGGGTCAAGCCGGTTACCGTTTTTCGTTCATAGGCTCATTCATGTTATTACTATATAATACATCAAAGTAACCCGTCCACCGGACGGGTATTAAATTAGTTAACTATTATTAGAATTACATTGTACTATAATTATTAACTATTTTTTTTATTTCATAAGATTTTTAGGGTTGTATATCTTTCGTCTAATTTAATTCCCGTCCAAACTTAATTACATCGAGATAGAAGGTAAACAGGCAACAAGCTGCGCCGCTACCCCTTTTTGAATAGCAAAACTAAGTCTCTTAAAAACTACATACATAGATCTCGGGGTCATGACATTACTATGCATGACCCTTTGAACTCGGCTAAGTAAGGAACCCAAAAGTGTCAAAGGCAAATGAGATAAATACATGCTGGTTGTCAAGACATGCTTTCTCGTGTTTAGTCACTTTGCCCGAAGCAGCTTTTAAAGCAGTTTGACCCACCGTGAAAACACTACCTCCTAAGCCCACAAGGGGGGAGACCTCTGTTAGATCCACACATGCGTGTTTTCCTCCTATCCATCTGAAGACCAAAATGTCGGCTGGTCTAAGAGTAGATCTTCCTTCAAGTGGATCAGTTAAGAAATTCACGAGTGCCTCTTTCTTAGCAGAAATCCCAGCACGTCTGAATATGTCAAAAAGGATATCCCTAACCAAATCATGTCGGTACTTTAAACCAAATACTGAAATACACATATAAATACTATTTGTTAAATACAAATAGTGAAATACAATTATGAATCGAACTAATGAGGAGAGAGAAGAAAACATTAATGTTATTGGTCTAAAAAATGATTTGGTTAACTTTTTTTCATAACTCAATGATCGTAATATAACAAAATGAATAATATAATGTTATAATTATAATGTTACATTATATTATACTACTTTTAAGCCTGTACATCAGAGCATATGATTGTAGATGTTCTACGCTGAGAAGCAGTAGCGAAACTTAAGATTTCCGATCGGGGGTCGAAAACGTATATACCTAAAAAAAAATTATAAAACGGAGGGTCGAAAACGTATATACCTATATAATTCTATACGAAAACCAGATTCCAAACGCTGCTGAGCGAAAAGTTCGGAGGTAGGACGGTTCCCTGGCCTCCTGATGAGAAGCAAACAATCGTGTAACGAAACTAAACTATAAATATAATTAAAGTATTTTTTATCATCAAGTATATTTATCGAAAAATGGTGTACATTATTATTATTATTATTATTATTATTATTATTATTATTATTATTATTATTATTATTATTATTATCGTTTTGGACAACGAACACCCTTGACCTAAAATCTACTTACTACCCACTTTACAAGTTTTTCTTGAACGACTTAAATTACACTAAACTCACATTCAACGGGACTCGAACCTTTGAACTTAAGGAGAACAATACTTTAACTTCAATAGATTTCGGCTGAACTCAACCCCATCCACTTTATAAGTATATCCTTTTATCAAATGAGTTCTTTGAACACCTTTAGGAGTAGAGTATACTTTAAATGAGTTCTTTTAACACCCTTTAGGAGTAGAGTATACTTTAAATGGATTACACAAACGTATGGGGATCCAAACACATTGATTGTGATTGGAATTAACTATGTCATCTTAAATAAAATTTATCTATAAAAATGTTGTTTTTACCCGCATCAACATAATCTTAGGTAAAAACACAAAACGTATTAGAAACAAAAAGATCCAATTTTAAGAGTTTAACAAAATTTGATACAAGAAATTATCAAACTTAATTTGCTATATTGCTTTCGGGAATGTTTGGGATTATTGCATTAATTATTTAACGTGTCTGCATGGTCTAAAACTAGGATGGTATTGTATACAGGGGCGGATATAGCCTTTGAATAGGGGTAGTGTAAATTTTGGAAAATTTGACGGTTTTTTCGATTTCGTTACTCTTTTCAACAAAACATTACCCCTTAACATTTTTTCTAGATCCGACACTAATTGTATAAACTCACATTAAATTAGAATATATTAAAACATTAAAACTTTCGAATAAACATATTATCATGATGTATATTTAATTTTTTTTTGAATACATGATACTATTGATAACATTCTCGGTTCGCTTAGCCAAACAGATAACGTACACTAGGCTGTGGATGTTAGTCAAAACTACGTGCCGGAAAGGTACAAATTTGGAGGGCGGAGATGGTTCGGTTACCTACATTGGAGACTATGTGCAAAAGAAATCTACATATTCCTTCGGATGCATGTGTTTTATGTGACTTGCGTGTTGAATTGGCTCACCATGTGCTATCGGCCTGCTAGGTGGCTTCGGTGGTGTGGCAACATATCAGTAATTGGTGTCGTCTTCGCCAAATTTTCACCTATTCGGTAAGGGATCTTTTAGAGATTCATAACTTCTTTAGTTTGGGGAGCTGTGTGAAAGAAGTATTTCGCGGGGATAGTTACCATAGTTGTTTTGGTCAGAATTTTTCTACGCAATTTAGTGATCAAATTTGTTAACTGAAGTAGTGTGTTAGTCTTTGATTTAAAAATCAAAACTGTTACAAATGTAGCGTCGATTTGATAAATGAAAATGCTAAATGTTTGTGCCAAAAATAGTTTAAATTGCTAAAAATATTGCTTAGAATATCAGGAAATGGCTCAGAATATTAGAATAAAAGTAACAACTAGACAATAAAGATTAAAGAACACACGATATTACAAGGAAAGTTCTTGATAAATTGAGATCGCCGGTGCAACCTCGGGAGACAACTATAAAATTCGTCTACCACAGTCAATATCATTAAATGAAGAAATGAAGTACAACTTGAGAACAAGGCTGACCGATTGCATAAGGAATTCTAGTGCAAGTGCTTGTTAATCATAAGTGAGCTGTAAAAGAGAACAAGTGTGCGAGTATGTGAGAGCAATGTGTAAGTAGTGTGTGTGTAACCTACAATTCGGTCAGCTTGCTTCATTAACAAAAAAACTAACTATCCGATATTCTGGGAATATTCCCCAAGTGAACGTTGGGGAGATTCGGCCAACGGTCATTTCCTCAACAGAAAAGACAAGTCTTATAGAATTGCATGATTCCCTCTCACCGAATATCACTCCTAATCCAATAAATTTTTGCTTTCCACAATCATAGTATTTCCATTATTTTGTATATTGGTTCACCTATTTAGACACATTCTATTGTAATCGTAATTATCAAGTTTCAGTGAATAAACCTATAAACCTTCTGACCATTTCTGATGGTATCAGAGCGGTGTTAATCATGCTCGATCCAATCTTTCAAACTCTATCGCCGTTCCATAAAGTCCAACATGACACAAACAAAGAAAACCCGAAAGGCGATGGGTAAAATACGCAAATTCCGCTGCGGAAATCTGGTCGGACCTTCGAGAAAGGTTCGGCAAAGAAAGTGCACCTCGTGCATACGAACTGAAACAATCTATCTCGAATACAAGACAAGACGGAATGACCGTGTGGGCTTATTTCACAAAGCACGGGGGTTGTGGGATGAGATACAATCTTTTCTTCCAACTCCCAAATGCACATGTAATGGATGTGTTTGTGGTCTTGGAAAATCTCTCAGAGAACTTCGAGAGAAAGAACAACTTTATGAATTTCTTATGGGCTTGGACAGTGAGTTCTCCATCATTAGGACTCAAATCCTTGCAATGAAACCCATTCCCTCTTTAGGAAATGCTTATCATCTAGTTTGCAGAAGATGAGAAACAAAGATCCATAACCGGCGGGAAGAGGTCGGTGAATGAAACGGCCGCTTTCCAAGCATCTGTGAAACGCTACACACCTCCAACAAAACCCGGACAGAAGGATGAAAAGTCCACAGGCCATTGCGACTTTTGCGGAAGAGATGGTCACACTCGTGACGGGTGTTTTAAACGAATCGGTTACCCGGAGTGGTGGCCGGGGAAGAACAAGCGCGAAAAGGCGAAGCCGAAGGCAGCATGTGCAGAGTTTGAGACGGGTCCAATGACAGATCTAACGAAGGAGCAGTACGAGCAGTTCTTGAAGCATTTTAATCCGGAAAATAAAACAAACAAAAATGATGTCCCAAGATCAGCTAACATGGCAGGTAAACTTCCACGTGACGATAAGTGGATTGTCGATTCCGGATGCACGGAACACATAACTTATAGGTCCGACATCCTTGAAGGAAGGACCGTCTCATTGAACGAGACAACCGTAACCATCCCTACTGGAGAAGCTATACCCGTTGAAGGAAAAGGCACCACCACCTTGCCAAACGGAACAGAAGTGCAAGGAGTCTTGCATGTCCCAAAATTTACATTTAATCTTCTGTCTGTTAGCAAGCTTTCAAGGGACTTAAATTGTGTCGTAACATTTTTTCCCGAATTTTTTGTTATGCAGGGCCTGCGTTCGAGGAGGTTGATTGGAGCGGGTAAGTGTAGAGATGTTCTATATCAAATGGGGATGGTTGGAAATAGAAGAAAAGCAATGGTGGTGACAGGGGATATGTGGCACAAGAGACTCGGACATGCGGGTGATGAAAAAGTGTCTCAAATAAACTTTCTTAGTAATTTTTCCTTTAAAAATAATGGTGACATTTGTGATTCTTGTGCTAAGTCGAAATTGACAAGAAAGCCTTTCCCTACTAGTACAACTAAAACAAGTGCTTGTTTTGATTTGATACTTTGCGACATATGGGGTAAATATCGAACGCCCTCCTTCTTAAAGGCAAACTATTTTTTAATAATAGTCGATGATTACAATAGGGCCGTTTGGGTATTTCTTCTCAAACATAAGCATGAAGCAAGTATGTGCCTTATTGATTTTCACAAAATGGTTAAAACCCAATTTGAAAGGAATATTAAAAGGATAAGATGTGACAATGGTGGGAAGTTTACTTCAAACCAAATGTTAAATTTCTATGCTGAGCAAGGAATCATTTGAAAACAACGTGTCCCCACACTCCACAACAAAATGGAGTGGTGGAGCGGAAGCATAGGCACCTACTCGAAACGGCCCGACTCTTAAATTTGAAGCTAACCTCCCAACAAGATTTTGGGGTGAATGCATTTTAACGGCCACATACATAATTAACAGATTGCCTTCCAAGGTAATTGGAAATAAGATTCCATACGAATTATTGCATGACGAAAAGCGAAGCTATGACCACATGAGGGTCCTTGGTTGCATGGCTTATTATTGGAGCATCGAGACGAAAGGAGACAAATTCGAAATGAGAGGAAGGCCGGGTGTTTTCATGGGCTATCCAAGTGGAACAAAGGGGTATAAAATCTATGACCCGAGTCATAACAAAATCATTATTTCTAGAGACGTAAAATTCGCGGAAAAGGTGTTTCCATTTGTCACAAAAATTAAAGAAAAAGAACAGGAGGAAGATGTCTTCCGCTACCCATTCGATGAAAATCACGAATCTACTAGGCCCATCGAAACACATGAAGAGTCTGAGACAGAAGATTTGGGCCTTGATGGCCAGTTGATCATGTTGAGAATAATGCACAAGCGAAATGGAGGAGGTGGGCCCTAATAACCCAGTTGATCACCATATGAACTTTGAAGCCCCACACCTTTCACAAGCTACTAATGGATCAGTAGGTGATGCTGAACAAAATTGGAATGAAAACATTGAAGTCCAAAATGAAATTGTTGGGCCAACAAGAGAAAAACAAACAAGTCCAGACCCGCACACCTCAGTGACTATGATGTTCAACTTCCCCCATCTATAGACCATGCTCGTCCTGTCTCCGGTCAACAATCCTCAACGGTATGCCCTATTTCAAATTTTGTATCTTATGATAAATTTTCTGACTCACACAAGGCTTTTCTAGCGGCCATTAGTTCAAATGATGAGCCGAAAGATTTTAAACAAGTTGTGCAGGATCAAAATTGGAGAGATGCCATGGAAAGAGAAATAAAAGCTCTCGAAGAAAATGGAACTTGGACCATAGAAGATTTACCCGATGGGAAACGAACTATATATTCTAAGTGGGTCTATAAAATAAAATACAAACCAAACGGAGAAATATAAAGGTACAAAGCGAGACTCGTTGCCAAGGGTTATACACAGATGGAAGGGGTTGACTACCACGACACATTCGCACCGGTGGCTAAGTTAGTAACAGTGAGAAGTTTGCTTGCTATTGCCATTAAGAAAAAAATGGGTCATTCATCAACTAGATGTGAATAACGCATTCTTGCACGGTGATTTGAACGAAGAAGTATACATGAGAATTCCGCCCTAGGTTGAGGAAATCTTTATACGGCCTAAAACAGGCCTCAAGGAATTGGTACCAAAAGTTCACATCGACTCTACTCCAACTCGGTTTCAAACAATCATTTTCAGACCACTCACTTTTCACTTACAAAAGCGGGAAGGTTTTTGTTGCTGCCCTTATATCCGTTGATGATGTAATTATAGCTGGGAATGACCAACACAAGATACAAGAAACAAAGACCTTTCTTAATGACAAATTTAGTATCAAAGACCTTGGCCCACTAAACTATATCCTTGGAATTGAAGCGGCACGTACTAAGGATGGATTGGTACTAAGTCAATGAAAGTACACGCTAGACATTTTGGCAGATAGCGGAATGTTAGGATGTAGACCATGCTCCTTCCCAATGGAGCAAAATCTAAAACTCGAATAGGATAATGAGAACGTTCGCGTGGATGCAAACAAATACAGGCGGTTAGTTGGGAGGTTGTTATACCTCCAAGCCACTAGACCAGATCTTGCCTACTCGGTAAACGTCCTAAGTCAGTTTGTCTCTGACCCTCGACAAAACCATCTTGACGCAGCCATGAGAGTTCTCCGTACCTAAAGGCCATACCGGGACAAGGTATCTTTTTCCCAAAAGAAGGAGGAACAAACTTGGTCACTTTTTGTGACGCGGATTGGTTGGGTTGTTCCTTCACACGACGATCACGAACCGGATGCCTTCTACTCTTAGGGGGAGCTCCCGTTTTTTGGAAATCCAAGAAACAATCTGTTGTTTCTCGCTCTTCAGCTAAGGCGGAATATCGAGCCATGGCAACGACTACTAGTGAAATCTTATGGATGCGCTGGCTTCTAAAAGGACTTGAAGCTGAAAAAGTGAACCCACACCTCTTTATTGTGACAACCAAGCAGCCCAACTATTGCAAATAATCCAGTCTTCCATGAACGAACAAAACATGTGGAAATGGATTGCCACTTTGTCAGGGAACGAGTCGAGTCACAAGAGATCAAACCACTTTATGTTGACACAAAAATGCAAATAGCCGACCTTTTCACTAAGGCGTTGGATCAAAAAAACTTGAGTTTCTACTTGTTAAGCTGGGCATGCGAAATCTGCACGCTCCATTTGAGGGGGAGTATAGAATTGCATGATTCCCTCTCACCGAATATCACTCCTAATCCCATAATTTTTGCTTTCCACAGTTAGCTCCTAAATCATAGTATTTCCATTATTTTGTATATTGGTTCACCTATTTAGACACATTCTATTGTAATCGTAATTATCAAGTTTCAGTGAATAAACCTATAAACCTTCTGAACCATTTCTTGAAGTCTTGGGCTTGACTTGGTCATCTCTTTTCATTCTTGCGAAAGTTAAATGACACGTGCAAAGATAGGTTCAGTTGATCAAACCTATCAATATCCCGGGTGGTCAGTCTTTTTCCGGAATATTGGTCAAAATATTAGTGTGTTGGAGATTATGGAAAGCGAGAAATTATTAAACATTCTCTAACAAGGAGATAAGGTTGAGGATAATAAAATCAAAATAGAATCAAAATGTGTCTGGTTCAATGTATCAATTCTACATTACAATACAATGGTGCAGAATATATACACCAAAGAAGAAAATATTCAGCCTAAATAAAAGCCTTGACAAAAGGCAACACAATCAGTCAAAGATGATAGACAGAAGGGTGAGCTGGAAATGTGCAGGAATTATTTCTTTCCAATACTCCCTCTCAAGTTGGAGCATGCAGGTCACGAATGCCCAACTTGCCAAGCAATAATCCCAGCTGCCGAGATCCCAGTGGCTTTGTAAACAGGTCTGCAATTTGTGACTTTGTGTCAATGTGCAACGGTTCCACCTCCTTGGACTCGACTCGTTCTCTTACGAAGTAACAATCCATCTCAACATGTTTCGTCCGTTCATGAAAAACCGGATTATTGGCTATGTGTTTAACAACCAGATTGTCGCAAAATAGTTGTGTAGCCTTATTCTGTTCAACATCCAGCTCCTTCAAGAGCCATCGCAGCCAGAGGGTCTCGCTAACGGTTGTAGCCATGGCTCGGAATTCGGCCTCAGCTGAGGAGCGAGACACGACCGATTGTTTCTTTGATTTCCACGACACCGGGGACCCTCAAAAAGGAGCAAATAACCACTTCTGGACCTTCTTGTATCGGGGCAGCCGAGCCAGTCCGAGTCCGTATATCCGACCAAATTTGTCACTCCTTCCTTAGAAAGAAGTATGCCTTGTCCCGGAGTGTCTTTCAAATATCTCAACACCCTCATGGCTGCTTCCATATGATTTGCCCGTGGATCTCCTACGAATTTGCTGAGAACTTGACGGAGTAGGTGATGTCGGGCCTAGTTGCCTGTAGATAAAGTAGTCTCCCTACAAGTCTACGGAATTGATTGGCATCGGCTCGAATCTCTTCATTATTCCTCGCAAGTTTTGTGTTTTGCTCCATGGGGAAGGCACTCGGTCGGCAACCCATCATCCCTCTATCTTCAAGAATGTCAAGTATGTATTTTCTTTGACTCAAGATTAGACCTTCTCGAGTATGTGTTACCTCAATCCCCAAGAAGTATTTTAAGGGGCCAAGATCTTTGATGCTGAATCTTTCATCAAGAAAAGCCTTGGTTTCTTCAATCTTCTTAACGTCATTCCCGGTGAGTATCACGTTGTCTACGTAAATGAGAGCCGCGACAAATGATTCTTCGGATTTGAAGATGAGTAAGGAGTGATCAGCTTGAGACTGCTTGAAGCCAACTTGTTGCAAAGAAGTAGTAAACTTTTGGTACCAGTTTCTTAAAGCTTGTTTTAGACCATAAAGAGATCTTCTAAGCCGGCAAACCTTGTTTTCATTTCCCTTCTCAAATCCTTGTGGTATCTTCATATATATCTCTTCGTCTAAGTCTCCATGCAAGAAGGCGTTATTCACGTCAAGTTGATTGATAACCCAATTTCTTTTGGTAGCTACAGCGAGCAAAGTTCGTACGGTTACAAGTTTGGCTACCGGGGCGAAAGTATCATGGAAATCGATACCTTCCATTTGTGTGAACCCCTTTGCAACCAACCTTGCCTTGTATCTTTCAATTTGTCCATTCGGCTTATACTTCAACTTGTACACCCACTTCGACCCTATGGCATGTTTCCCTTCTTGCAAGTCTTCAAGGGTCCACGTACCATTTTGTTCAAGTGCACGAATCTCCTGTTTCCTAGCTTCTCTCCAATTGGGACTCTGCACAGCTTGTTTAAATGTCTTGGGCTCATCGTTAGAACTGATGGCCGCTAAAAAAGCTTTGTGAGAATTCGTAAATTTGTTATAGGAAATGAAATTTGCAATAGGATGTACCTTAGAGGAACTTTGATCGGAGTCGGGAGGCGATTGGTCTATGGACGGAGGGAGACGGACAATGTAGTCATTGAGGCGAGTCGGTCGAGTACGACTTCTTCTTTCCCTAAGCGGTGCTTGCGTCGATTCTTGGGTTTGAATATTACTGGGCTCTACTCTTTCATCATCAATTAGGCCGAGATCATTGGTTGGGCCATTCTCTTCCACCGGGCTGGTCTCATGACTTGGTTCATTATCAAATGGCCTGTGCATGTTGGCTTCATGGGGAGAGTTGTTTTCTATTTTGTTTGTTTCTTCCACATCATTGGTGATTGGTTCTACATGATCATGAAAGTACCAGGATGGGAGTTCAAATATTTTGCTTTCCTCTTCTTCGAGATGTGTGTTGATTTTGTCGTGAGGGAAAACATCCTCAACAAACCTCACATCCCTCGAAACCACCATTTTATTATTTTTAATGTCTAAAACTTTGTACCCCTTTGTCCCGTAAAGATATCCTAAAAATATCCCGGGTCTCCCTGTTTCGTCAAACTTGTCGCCACTTGTTTCGGTGCTCCGGTAGTATGCCAAACAACCAAAAACCCTCATGTGGTCATAATTAGGCTTTTGGTTGTAAATTATCTCATAAGGGGTTTTGTTATTAATGGTCGTGGATGGAAGCTTATTTATAATATAAGCCGCGGTCAAGATGCATTCTCCCCAGAAGCTCGATGGCAATCTTGCTTCAAATTTTAGTGCCCTTGCGGTCTCGAGTAGGTGACCGTGCTGTCGCTCGACGACTCCATTTTGTTGTGGAGTGTGAGGGCATGTGGTCTCAAGCAACATTCCCTCTTCATTGTAGAAGGTCATCATTCGGTTAGACGTAAACTCGCCTCCATTATCACACCGAATTCTTTTAACATTTTTATTAAATTGGGTTTTGATCATCTTATGAAAGTTGATTAGGCAATCACTGGCATCCGACTTCCGTTTCAAAAGGTACACCCACACTGATCGACTAAAGTCATCAACTATAGTCAAGAAGTAATTGGCTCCGGTTAGAGAGGGTGTGCGGTATCGGTCCCATATGTCACAATGTAAAAGTTCAAAAAACTCTTTTGATTTAATAAAACTAGCAAGAAACGGTAGTCTAGTAAATTTTGCTCTAGCACAAGAATCACAAGTTTCATCATTCGTCTTTAAGGAAATGAAATCAAAACAAGATAGTTTACTGTGAGATGCATGCCCCAAGCGTCTATGCCAAAGACTACTTCCAACAGCCATAGCCATCCTCTTGCCTCCAATCATCCTCATCCGATATAGACCATTTTTGCATCTACCCGTTCCAATCAATTTCCTCGAACTCAAGTCCTGCATGACAAAGAAATCCGGAAAAAACATTACAGTACAACAAAGATCCTTGGTTAATCGGCTTACGGATAATAGGTTACAAGTGAATTCGGGTATATATAACACGTTATTAATCCTCGACCCGTTTGGCAAGGTGCATGTTCCTCTACCCCTGACTGGTATCGAATCACCATTAGGAATGGTGACCGGTAGATCATGCAATGTTTTGAATTTTTCATGAAGAGCATTTAAGTATGGGTTATGTACTTGGTGCAACCCGAGTCAACAACCCACCCGTTACCTTCGTCGAAAATACCTGCCATATTAGCCATAGGTTGCGTGACCTCGACATTAGTCGTACTTTTAGTGGTAAACATGTGCAAAAATTGTTGGTATTGTTCTTCGTTTAAGCCCGGTATCGGGCTGGCCCTACGTTGTCTTGGTTCACCCGCAACTTGCATCGTATCAACACATCCGGCCTTAGCCCTTCCTTTCTCCGTCTTCCCCTTTCCCGGCCACCATTCCGGGTACCCGATTCGTTTAAAGCACCCGTCACGGTTATGCCCGTCTTTCCCACAAAAGACGAAATGCTCCACCTTTTCATCACCAACCTTCTTGCTGCCTTTGAATAAGTTTCGGTTGTGTGTACCAGCAGCCCCGTCTTTCTTCAAAAAAGCCTGAAACGCAGCGGTGTCCGTGTTGGCTTTCTTGCCCATAGAGACCACCTTTTGTTGCTCATCTTCTGAAACAAGATGTAGGCTTCTCCCAGGCTGGGTATGGGCTTCATAGCAAGGATTTGGGTTCTAATGGCCGAATATTCGTTGTCGAGTCCAAGTAAGAACTCATACAACCTCTCTTTATCCTTGGAATCGGTCATCTTCTTGCTTAGGCCACATGTGCAGCCCGTACAAGAACATCTGGGAATCAAAAAAACTGCATTTATCTCATCCCAGAGTGTTCTTAGATTGGTGTAGTATGCTGACACAGAGGAGCCATCTTGCTTCGTTGTCATCAGAAGTTGTTTGAGTTCGTATGCCCTCAGGGCACTCTCCTTCCCGAAACGCTCCTGCAAGTCCTTCCATATTTCTTTCGCGGAGTTAGCATATTTCACACTAACTCTAATTTCCTTCTCCATGGCTGTAGTCAGCCATCCTCTGATCATGGCATCACGTCGTAGCCATGACATGTGTTCTGGATGTTTCTTCTCCGGTTTTTCTAGAGTTCCATCGACAAAGCCTATCTTGTTTTTTGCAAACAGAAAGGTCTCCATCTCTGAAACCCAGTCGAGGTAATTGCTCATTTAAGGCTTCATTGACATGTGACTGTCGGGTAATCAGAAGGGTGAAGATAGTAGGGTGAAGTGTGGTCTGCGGCAGCATTGCTGGTCGCGTTCGGTTCCTTTTCTTTGTCGCCGGCCATGGATGGTGGTCGGTTGGTTTAGGGTTTTTGGGTTTTGTTTGAGCGTGTTGTGGAACAGCGCTCTGATACCATAATACAATCAAAATGTGTCTGGTTCAATGTATCAATTCTACAATACAATACAAGGTGCAGAATATATACACCAAATAAGAAAATATTCAGCCTAAATAAAAGCCTTGACAAAAGGCAACACAATCAGTCAAAGATGATAGATAGAAGGGTGAGCTGGAAATGTGCAGGAATTATTTCTTTCCAATAGAGGAGATCACTGAAGATGTGAAGTCTGATTTCTCTAGTATAAAAGCATGTCTAAACAAGTAGATATTCAATGGTCTAGCTGGTGCAAGTTTGATTTTTCTTAATTTGTGATGTGATTTTGTCTTTGTTTGGTGACCAACCCAGTTTCTATGTGCGCTTGCTGCTTGGGTGTTCATGTTGGTTGTTTGTGTTATAAAAGTTGTGAACAGTAGAAAAAAAAAGAACTTGTAAGTTTACAAACTTCTTGATTTTATCATCTTTCTTGAAAAAAATATCAACGTGACAAAATGAAATCTACCAAATCCTCCAATGATTTTTGTGAAGAACCATCATCTCCAACAGCTTCTTTAACCATTTCCTTCATATCCATTACTCTCACTCTCATTTCCACTCCTTCCTCATCCACCATAACTCTTCTAATAATCCTTTCAACCTCCCCTCTCTCGACCCACTCTAACTCGAGCCCGATCTTCCACACGTAACTCACATAACGCGCATTAACCATTTGATCGACAATAAATGGTTGACATATCATCACAACACCCGATGAAATACTCTCCAAACATGAGTTCCATCCACAATGACTCCAAAACCCACCCACCGCAAAATGGGCTAACACGTCCTTTTGGGGAGCCCATTTCACAATAAAGCCTCGTTCTCTCGTTTCCTCTATGAACCCCTCAGGCAATAACTCGAGCCACCCTGATCCACAAACTGAACCGGGTCTAACCACCCATAGGAACCGTTGGTTACTTTTAGCTAGACCCCATGCCATCTCGATCAGCATTTTCGTGTCCATTGTGGCTAAGCTTCCGAAGCTTATGTAGACCACGGATTTGGGAGGTTGTTTATCGAGCCAGGTGATATAACTGGTGTCTTCCTGGCAAGAACCGCTAGACGGGTTTGGTGCAAGTTTGTGTAAAGGCCCAACCGCAAAAACAGGAACCTGTAATATGTTGTGGACTACAGTTAAGGATTCGTGTTCGAGAAATTTGATGGTGTTACAGATAAGTGCTGAGGGGTGTGCTTGTTGGCTGTAGTTGGCAACATTTTGTTTCCAATCTTCAATGGGTGTTTTAGAAAATGGAAGGTCTTTGTACCTAAGGAGATTCTGATTTGGCACAAGATCCTGCATCACAAAATCTTAAAATAAAATGGGAATTAGTATTAGTTCATATCCTGTAATATAAGAGATGTTTGATTGAGCTTGATCTCGAGCCCTGAGCTTCACATATTAAGCTTGACTAGGTTTACAGGTAGGTAGTTACGAGTCCATTATTTATATAAATATAATTGTTTTTATTTTATTAGTTACATAGTAAATATTATATAACAAAAGGCTAGCTAAGTAATATATGTTTCTTATGTATAAAAATGTATAATAATAAAAATATATAAATCTATATAAGTATTTAGATGTATGTAAACAAAACAAATAAATAATAATGAGTCGAATCTGAGTTGGGGTCAACGTTGAAAATTATTTGCAAATCGAACTTGTGCTCTAGACGTAGATCTCAAAATGAGTCGAACTCAAGCTTAGCCAAGATCGGCTTGATTCATGTACAGGTTAAACTTGTATAACTAAACATGCTAATTGTTTTTGCTTCAATGATTTGTACGTTTTGAAGTCGCTTCAACACTAGTTAAGAACTTCACTTTAAGTTTTTCATCATAACTTTTGTAATTTAACTAAAAATCATGATTATCTCTAAATGTTGTTCTATATTTAAAAAACTCATGCTTCTCATTTATCACACCCTCTTTTTAATTAAAAGCTCATACATCTTATTTTCCATATTTTTTTTTATTTATAAACACTTCTAATAATGGTAGGATGAATACCGAGTCCCTAAATATGAGAGATAAAAGGTGAATCTCTAAATTTATTCCGTGATTTAAGAATGTGATAAAGTGCCGAATTAGGTGAAAACCCTAAATTTTCCCTCAAGATATAGAGATTAGGTTGGTATATGGAACGAGTATGAATTAAGGGTGCATGGTGGGTGTGTTCTTGGCTGGGGATGGGAAGGTGAATCAGGATGAGTGATGTGGTGTGTGTATATATATATGTGGAGAGAGAGAGAGGTGGCAAATAGATGGTTGTGCAAGATGTGGCGACGGTTTGTTGTGACGAAGTGTAGAAGATACAAAGAATGAGAAGGGATGCGAGAGCGAGGCTTGGGATAGCGGGTGATGTGGCACTTCTGGACGATCCAAAACACCATCCCATCTTCGTGATTCCCAGTAGACGCAGGGGTGGTGGGATGTGTGGTATGATACCGTCCAACCTAAGCATGTGTAGTCATAAAGCCCTTTAGGGATTGTTGTGCGACAAGTGACGAAAAATTGCAAGAGAGGGGCTTTTTGGGGACTTTATATCACAAAAGGGTGTAGTGGTAAGGGGGTTATATAACCCCTTCAATTATACATACATATGTATGTAAATATATGTATGTGAGTGGGGAGGATGGACCACGGCGTGATAATTTTCGCGGGGAAACAAAAACCAAACCCCATAGCGCCGGTCATAATGGTGTTGCCGGGCACTATGGGACGCTATACCCCTCTTCGACGTGATATAAGACCCCGTTACGGAGGGTCTAAGAGCATATGTAGTGCAAAACCTCAAAAACCTCTACAAACTTGTCTAGTCTTTTGACATGTGAGCAACACCATACTCGTTTACCTTTCCAAGCAATCAATGTCTCACAAAGGTCTTTACATTTTTCACATTGCCATCAATTTTTTTGAACTAAGGGGGTGTTTGTTTACCTCTTAGTGAGGCTCTGAATGGTTCAGGCCTCTTACTGATTCAGTACTTAATGGTTCAGACTGTTTTTTCGCGAGCAAATGTCTAAATGGTTTAGACGTTTGCCTCTGAATGATTAAACATTATACTGAGTCTGAATGGTTAAGATCTCTAATCTGAATTTGTCAGACATTTGCATCCGGACGGTTAAGCATTATACTGGCTCTTAATGGTTAAGACATCTTACCGGTTCAACACTTAATGGTTCAGATCTCTTACCGGTTCCGCACTTAACCATTCAAAGGTTGACAAACAGCCCCTAACTAAACTATAGAATTGATAGCAAGTTAATATCTTAATACCTAATCAAATTTTTTTAACTAAATAAACTATGGAATAGATAGCAAGTTAATAACCTTAATACCTAAAATATAAACATATACAAAACATTTTCAACAAAAATGAAGTATATTTGTTAATACCTTCAAAAGATTCAATTGTTAAACTTTCTCTTTCATTCATATATTAAATTGACGTGGTAAGTTTGTCTCCATATACCTTTTCCATTCACAAAACACCAAGCAAGAGACTGATCATCTTCAACCATTGGTTATTTTCTTTTAAAAAGTTAATTAATTATCGATGCAAAATACAATCCACAAAGCAATATTTCATGTTTGGTTGGATAAACCAAAGTGGTTGTAACGTAAAGATTTATAGTTTCATAATAAACAAGATATTTGAATTTTTATAGTTAGCCGTTCTAAAAATATATTGTTATCGGATAAGGCTTTACCTTCTTCCAGGAATCTGCCATGTTGACGGAGTAGCAAAGCCGGAATGAATGCTGCATTGGTAGTACGAAACATGATGCGGGGGAGATTCAAATCAGCGGCAACAACTCCAGCAAAATACATAATAGCATCATAGATAACAACGATTGATTTATTTCCTTCACTGACCAACCGAGTCAAGTGTTCCCTAAATGACCCTTTACAGTTGTTGTTAAGCGTGTTTATGAACTTAGCGAAGCCACCGCTGTTGGGTTTAGTCTTGATGGGTTCGGGTCAAGTCGGTTACGGGTCCGAAATATGGGTTATGTAGCAGCAACTAATGGGCTTGTTTTACCGAGTTTGGAAGAAAAGAATGTGAACCTTATTTCCAGAAAATAAGGAGGGAACGTGGACTTGACATTGCATGTGCATGGACTGAGTTTTTAATTCACTATTATTTAGGAAGAATCCTGTTGAATCGGTGATGGCACGTGGTGCATTTAGTTATTTATTTTTCACTTTGCATGTAGCCTATTTAAAGGCATGTTTTGTTATTGAATAAATGACCTGCTTTCGATTTTGTTCTCATTTCGATAATTCACTCCTTTAATATCATTTCAAGCATAAAACAACAGTGTGTGGAGTGGGGCCTGATCCAACAACCGCTCCCTCCCTTTGATGGCTGATAAGTTATCCGAAAGTGGGAGGAAGGTGAAGTCGGAAGGATGGTTAGAAGGGTTGGGTGGGTTTAAGTTGGAGTGAGCAATGGCTATAGGGAAGCCTTTGGCATGAAGGGTTGTGGCTAGTTGGAGAGTGGGTGTCATGTGGCCGTGAAATGGTGATGATGTTAGCACCCGGTCTTCTGCTGTCATGTTCTTCCATCTCATTTTTGAGTGTCATCTTTTTCAGAGTTTTCTTTGTCGAATGTGATGTGACGTTTAGGTTAAGTGCGGAAGGACACAGAGAACCAAAGACATTTGAGCTTTTTTTTTCTCAGAGTTGTTGTGTCAGGAGGGATGAGAGAGAAAGAACGAAGGAGATTAAGTGGTAATGTGGTTGATGGTCTAGGATCCTCTTGGGGATGTGATGATCTTATATTTGATAAAGTCAAAACATTACTATGGGATTCATTATATATGTAATCATTTCATGAAACATATGTACATGCTAAACATATCCACCACAATAATATTGTATATCTAATCATTTCATCAAACATATATACATGGTAAACATATGCACCACAAGGTCCACAAACAAATATATAAAGATAATGGATAGTCTAGTGAGTGGGTTACACGTTAGCAACACCATATCAGTCGTTGATCTAAAAACTATTAGACTACCGCTAATGCAATTTTGAGGGGCACATTTAGATCTTCCACTTCCCACATGCCGCAATGGAGATGCCAGTATGTGAAAAATACATCACCTGAGAAGATGGTGGGGCCGATTGATTAATAAAAAAAATTATTATTTTTGTTTTTTTCCCGACACAACCGGTGACATTACATAAGTTTTTTTAGGGTTGATCTAAATACACCATTCATTTACTAGTTATACCCCTTATGAGAAGAAAAAGTTACGGTGTAAGTTGGTGCAAATGTATTCAACAAGTAAGTAAAAAATAATTCAAACTAGAACAATAAGAAAAACATATCTCAAAACCATTATAAACACATTCACACAACTTCATATTTTATATCCCTACAATCCAAGTTGAATAAAAATTTCTCTATATCATATTCATTTATATGATAATGTGTTAGAAAAGGATGATTGAAAACGAATTGTTGTATATTTTCAGTGTGTCTATTACAGGGAAAAAGCATACAATTTATAGCTAAGAAGAACAATCTAAACATAGAAGACGAGCTGTTTATGGGCTGGATTTACGGCTGTTAATAGCTGTCTTTGACCCTCTCAAATGGGAAAAGATGCTTGACTGATCCCGCAAATTTCTTCCAAACTTATTCCTTTGATATCCTTTTATTTTTAACACTCCCCCTCAAGTTGAATAGTCGGATTTCCAAAATTCAACTTGCCTAAACAATCGTTGAAAATTTTCCCGTTAACCGCCTTTGTTAGAATGTCAGCGAGCTGATCCTTTAATCGAACAAACGGTAGTTCAATCGTACCATCTTCCAATTTTTCTTTGATGAAGTTCCTATCAACTTCTACGTGTTTAGTTCGATCATGTTGTACTGGGTTTTCTGAAATCTGAATTGCAGCTTTATTATCACACATAATCTTACTTGTTTCTTTTGAAGGAAAGCCAATCTCAGCTAAGAGTCTTCGCATCCACATGGCTTCTGTTAAACCTCGAGCTATACCTCTAAATTCAGCCTCTGCACTTGAAAGAGCAACCACCTTTTGTTTTTTACTTCTCCAAGTAACAAGATTCCCACCAACTAAAGTGAAGTAGCCTGTTGTTGACCTCCGACTTCCCTTGTCTCCTGCCCAGTCTGCATCAGTATAGATTTGAACATTTAGGTGTCCATGTGATTGAAACAGGACTCCATGACCCACTGTTCCTTTGAGATATCTAATAATTCTCCAAACTGCTTCCATATGGGACTCTTGAGGTTGGTGCATGAACTGACTTACCACCCCTACAGCATAGGCAATGTCTGGACGAGTATGTGAGAGATATATTAGTTTTCCCACCAGCCGTTGGTATCTTTCTTTATTTGCTAACTTTGCTCTTTCCTCCATATAGAGTTTTTGGTTTACACTCATAGGAGTGTCTGCTGGTTTGCAATCGATCATTCCAATTTCTGCCAACAAGTCTAAGACATACTTCTTCTGACTAATGAAAATTCCTTGTTTTGACCTTAGTACTTCAATTCCGAGGAAATACTTAAGCCTGCCCAAATCTTTCATTTCAAATTCAGCAAACAAGTTTTCTTTTAGTTTTACCATTTCTTCTTTATCGTTCCCTGTAATGATCATATCATCTACATAGATAATTAGGCAGGTTACGAATTTTCTTTTTTTTTTGAGAAACAAAGTATGATCAGCATTACTTTGTTTATATCCAAACTTTTTCATAGCTACGGTAAATCTGCCAAACCAAGCCCGGGGAGATTGCTTCAAACCATAAAGAGACTTCTTCAGATGGCAAACTTCTCCAGTTTTGAAATCTTTTGTGAATCCTAGAGGAGCATCCATAAATACCTCTTCATCTAGGTCCCCGTGTAGAAAGGCATTTTTTACATCAAACTGTTGAAGTGGCCACCCTTCATTTGCAGCTATCGAAAAAAGAACTCTAATTGTGTTCATTTTGGCAACCGGGGAGAATGTTTCAGCATAATCAATCCCATGTGTCTGGGTATACCCTTTTGCTACCAGTCGGGCTTTATATCTATCAATTGTACCATCTGGTTTATACTTAACCGTATAGACCCAACGACACCCCACGGATTTCTTTCTCAACGGGAGAGTACACTTTTCCCAAGTATTGTTCTTGATTAGGGCTTCCATTTCTGTTTTCATTGCTTCCTTCCAATGTTTAGACTTTAAGGCTTGATCCACGTTTGTAGGAGTTTCTTCAGAATAAACAGATGAGATAAATGCTTTGGCTTCCTTAGTGAAATTTCCATTAGCCACATTAGCTATAGGATAACTAGATCTTCTTGGCTCTTTTTCAGGAGAATACCGTTTCGGAGGAACCCCTCTGTTTGTTCTACGGGGTAACACATATCTTGATGGTGGTTCTTCTTGTATGGATTCATCTGCCTGCAAAGTTTCAGCTTGTTCTGTGGCAGTTTCATGGTTAGAAGTATTGGTATCTTCGGAGTCATTAGAAACTTCAAAAGTATCACCAGACTGAATAGGGTGAGTATTACTTACCTCAGACACCAGGTTAGGAGGAACATTAGGGCCTTCAGTGGCACTGAAATTGGACTCTGGTGACTCTGTAGTTGGTACATAGGGAACATATTTCATCCAACTTAGTGTGTCTAAACATTCCTTCTCCCCCTGACCACTGAGTTGGGAATTGTAGTAATACTCGGTTTCAAGAAAGTCACAGTTTATTGTGGTGAACATATGACGTGTCTTTGGGTTATAACATCTGTATCCTTTTTGATTCATTCCATACCCAACAAAGACACATTTTTCAGCACAAGGGTCAAGTTTGGTTCGATCTGATTTAGGTATGTGAACAAAGGCGGTACATCCAAAGATTCGTGGTTGAAGAGTAAGGACTGAGGGTAGTTTGAAGAATTTTGAAAGGGTGTGTAATGGAGTGTTAAGTTTGAGGATATTTGTTGGGAGTCGGTTGAGAAGATAGGTAGCAGTAGCAAGGGCTTCAGGCCAAAAATATTCGGGACCTGGGATTCAATTAGGAGGGCTCGTGTCATTTCCAGCAAAATGCGATTTTTTCTTTCGGCGACACCGTTTTGTTCTGGGGTGTTTAGGCATGTAGTTTGGTGAATTATTCCCTTGTTTTGGAAAAAAAATTTAAAAGAGGTATTAACAAACTCACCGTCATTATCGGATCGGAAAATTTGGATGTTTGTTTGAAATTGGGTTTGGATCATGGCGTAAAACATAGTGAATTTTTCAAAGACTTCGGATTTGTTCTTCAAAAAATAAACCCAGGTCATTCGGGTACAATCATCAACAAACATCACAAAGTAACGAAGGTTTTGCCCCCCAAGAACTGGGGCAGGACCCCATACGTCAGAATGGATTAATGAAAATGGCAAAGCAACCTTAGTATTATTGGGTTTAAAAGTTTTCCTGTGGCTCTTTGCTAAAACGCATGTTTCACAATGTGACATAGAATTAACTGGAAATAGTTTTGGAAATAAAATATGCAAATAACTTGTAGAAGGATGACCTACTCTTCGGTGCCATAGCCAAGCTTCTCGTTCCGATGTCCCATGAGTCAACATCACAGTACCACTTTGAGTCACCTCGTCCACATAATACAACCCTTGATTTTCAGTGCCTCGCCCAATGATCACTCCCGTCCTGATATCCTGTAAAATACAAAACATAGGGTACATTAGGACGATACAGTTGAGTTCTTTTGTGACGTGGCTAATGGAAAGCAGCTTATGTGACAACGAGGGAACATAAAGACAATTAGAGATTTTTATTGTGGGTGAAATCTCAATAGTCCCTCCCGATTTTACATCCATTATCCCTCCGTTCGCCGTTTGAATATGTGTTTTTCCTGGTTTGGTTGTTGAAATAATATCCGATAACTCATAAGTCATTGTGTCGGTCGCGCCACAATTGAAGATCCATAGTTTTTGTTTTTTATGGTGTACTTGGGCCATATTAGCATTTCCACTATTTCCAGGGACTAAATATGACATATTTATTTTTGAGTTAGGGTTATAAAGCAAAGGGTTTGAGGGATCCGCCCCAAACCCGTTACCTGTTACTGCATCTTCTTCTCCTTTTGCATATGCCATTCCGCCGAAACCAGTTTTACTCCGGCTTCCATCTCCGGTGACCTCTCGGTTGCCAGTGCTGGATGTTTTTCCTTTTTCTTGAACTGTAGCCTTTGTGCCCTTC
The DNA here is from genome assembly GCA_947069175.1 of Scalesia atractyloides. Taxonomy (NCBI): domain Eukaryota; kingdom Viridiplantae; phylum Streptophyta; class Magnoliopsida; order Asterales; family Asteraceae; genus Scalesia; species Scalesia atractyloides. The sequence goes on from CAMTDV010000025.1 coordinate 93,813,503, forward strand.
TTATGACCATCAGACCACCATTCGAGATATCCGACGAGTCTGAAACATTGTTCCTGGGTATGCTTTGTCATGCCAATGGTCACATTTGAGGTGAGTTTTGTCATCTTTGTTACCTGATCCGGTTCTTTTTCCATCGATCCGTCGGTAGCCTTTTGATGCAAGCCCTAACCCTTCAATTTCAGTGGCCATTAGACCCACTGTGATGCCCTGTGTGTCATTGAGAGGTGTTCCTAGAATGTTCTGGTGAGCGGCCTCCTTGCGAACAGTGGCGTATGCAGTTTCTACAGTTGGAAGGGGTTCTAACCGGAGTATTTCCCTTTTTATAGGGTCATATTTCCGGTTAAGAGCGTTTTAAAAACTGAAACAATTTCTGTTCAGTCCTGATTTTGGAGTATGCTTGGATATCGGTTGGGCAGGTCATAGGGTTTGGGTCAATCCGATCAATTTCTCCCCATACTCCTTGGAGTATAATCCACAATTCTTCAAGAGAGAGATTGTTCTGTTTGATTTCATTCGCCTTGACATGTAGGTTGTGTTAGAAAGGAAAGTCTGACCTTGGAGGTAATCGCAGCAAATCAACAGCAGGATATCACGCAGCAGCTAATCAACAGCCGGACATCCAGCTATTCAACAGCAAATCAATGACAGCTAGTAGTCAGCTGCTATCATCCATGTTTAGATTACGGTTTTGTGTATAAATTCAATATTTTTCATAGTAATGAAGCAGGCAGAAATACATACCTCAATTCATAAGTTCTGTGAATCAACCTCTATCATCTTTTAACATGGTATCAGAGCAGTGTCGTTCTTGACCTGTTCATCATTTACCTTGCTCACTCAAAACCAACCATCCTCTCAACCAAGCTGCCATGGCCAAAGCCGGTAACTTGGGAGAAGATCTATCAACCCAAATCGCCAATCTGCTCAAGAATGGCCTCAACCCACAAAATCGGAACCCAAAATTGTCCGATAAACCTTCAAATAAACCTCAAGCTCAACAGCCCTTTCCAACCAAAGAAACTACATACGCCTCTGTCCGCAAGGAGGCCGCTCACCAGAATATTCTGGGAACACCTCTCAATGACACACAGGGCATCACAGCGGGTCTAAAGGCCTCTGAAATCGAAGGGTTAGGGTTTGCATCAAAAGGCTACCGACGGAACGATGAAAAAGGAACCGGATCAGGTAACAACAAAACTTACCTCAAATGTGATCATTGCGGCATGACAAACCAGACCCAGGAACAATGCTTCAAACTCGTCGGGTATCCCGAATGGTGGTCTGACGGCCATAAGAAGAACACAAAGGCTACCGTCAAAGAAAAAGGGAAATCATCCAGTACCGGCAACCAAGACGTCACCAGAGATGGAAGTCGGAGCAGAACTGGTTTCGGCGGAATGACCGACGCAACAGGTGAAGGAGATGAATGCTTAGGCAAAGGCGGAGAAGAAGAAGAAAAAGGGAACGGGTATGGGGCGGATAGGTTTGGGGCAGATAAACCGAGCATATATAATAAGAATGTGAATATGTCACATTTGGTCCCTGAAAGTAATGGGAATGCTAATATGGCCCAAAAACATCATGGTAAACAAAAACGATGGATATTCGATTGCGGTGCAACCGACACAATGACTTATGAGTCATCGGATATTATTTCAACAACTAAACCAGAAAAAACACATATTCAAACGGCGAATGGCGGGATAATGGATGTAAAATCGGGAGGGACTATTGAGATTTCGCCCACGATAAAAATCTCTAATTGTCTTTATGTTCCCTCGTTATCACATAAGCTGCTTTCCATCAGCCATGTCACAAAGGAACTTAACTGTATTGTCCTAATGTACCCTACGTTTTGTATTTTACAGGATATCAGGACGGGAGTGATCATTGGGCGTGGCACTGAAAATCAAGGGTTGTATTATGTGGATGAGGTGACTCAAAGTGGTGCTGTGATGTTGACTCATGGGACATCAGAACGAGAAGCTTGGCTATGGCACCGAAGATTAGGTCATCCCTCTACAAGTTATTTGCATATCTTATTTCCCAAACTATTTCCAGTTAATTCTATGTCACATTGTGAAACATGCGTTTTGGCAAAGAGCCACAGAAAAACTCTTAAACCCAATAATACTAAGGCTGCTTTGCCATTTTCATTAATCCATTCTGACGTATGGGGTCCTGCCCCAGTTCTTGGGGGCAGAACCTTCGTTACTTTGTGATGTTCGTTGATGATTGTACCCGAATGACCTGGGTTTACTTTTTGAAAAACAAATCCGAAGTCTTTGAAAAATTCACTATGTTTTACGCCATGATTCAAACCCAATTTCAAACAAACATCCAAATATTCCGATCTGATAATGGCGGTGAGTTTGTTAATACCTCGTTTAAATCCTTTTTCCAAGACAAGGGAATAATCCACCAAACTACATGCCCACACACCCCAGAACAAAATGGTGTCGTCGAAAGGAAAAACCGCATTTTGCTAGAAATGACATGAGCCCTCCTAATTGAGTCCCAGGTCCCGAAATATTTTTGGCCTGAAGCCCTTGCTACTGCTACCTATCTTCTCAACCGACTCCCAACAAAAATCCTAAAGCTTAACACTCCGTTACACACTCTTTCAAAATTCTTCAAACTACCCTCAGTTCTTACTCTTCAACCACGAATCTTTGGATGTACTGCCTTTGTTCACATACCTAAATCAGATCGAACCAAGCTTGACCCTTGTGCTGAAAAATGTGTCTTTGTTGGGTATGGAATGAATCAAAAGGGATACAGGTGTTATAATCCAAAAACACGTCATATGTTCACCACAATAAACTGTGACTTTCTTGAAACCGAGTATTACTACAATTCCCAACTCAGTGGTCAGGGGGAGAAGGAATGTTTAGACACACTAAGCTGGTTAGAATATGTTCCCTATGTACCAACTAAAGAGTCACCTACTACAGAGTCACCAGACTTCAATTTCAGTGCCACTGACGGTCCTAATGTTCCTCCTAACCTGGTGTCCGAGGTAAGTAATACTCACTCTATTCAGTCTGGTGGTATTTTTGAAGTTTCTAATGACTCCGAGGATACCAATACTTCTAACCATGAAACTGCCACAGAACAAACTGAAAATTTGCAGGCAGATGAATCCAGACAAGAAGAACCACCATCGAGGTATGTGTTACCCCCTAGAACAAACAGAGGGGTTCCTCCGAAACGGTATTCTCCTGAAAAGGAACCAAGAAGATCTAGTTATCCTATAGCTAGTGTGGCCGATGGAAACTTCACTAAGGAAGCCAAAGCATTTATCTCATCTGTTTATTCCGAAGAAACTCCTACAAACGTGGATCAAGCCTTAAAATCTAAACATTGGAAGGAAGCAATGAACACAGAAATGGAAGCCCTAACCAAGAACAATACATGGGAAAAGTGTACTCTTCCTTTGGGAAAGAAATCTGTGGGGTGTCGTTGGGTCTATACGATTAAGTATAAATCAGATGGTACAATTGAAAGATATAAAGCCCGACTGGTGGCAAAGGGGTATACTCAGACACATGGGATTGACTATGCTGAAACATTCTCCCCGGTTGCAAAAATGAACACAATCAGGGTTCTTTTTTCGATAGCTGCAAATGAAGGGTGGCCACTTCAACAGTTTGATGTAAAAAATGCCTTTTTACACGGGGACCTAGACGAAGAGGTATTTATGGATGCTCCTCCAGGATTCACAAAAGATTTCAAATCTGGAGAAGTTTGCCGTCTGAAGAAGTCCCTTTATGGTTTGAAGCAGTCTCCCCGGGCCTGGTTTGGCAGATTTACGGTAGCTATGAAAAAGTTTGGATATAAACAAAGTAATGCCGATCATACTTTGTTTCTCAAAAAAAGAGGAAAATTCGTAACCTGTCTAATTATCTATGTAGATGATATGATCATTACAGGGAATGATAAAGAAGAAATGGGAAAACTAAAAGAAAACTTGTTTGCCGAATTTGAAATGAAAGACTTGGGCAGGCTGAAGTATTTTCTCGGAATTGAAGTACTAAGGTCAAAACAAGGAATTTTCATTAATCAAAAGAAGTATGTCTTAGACTTGTTGGCAGAGATTGGAATGATAGATTGCAAACCAGCAGACACTCCTATGAGTGTAAACAAAAAAATTCTATATGGAGGAAGGAGCAAAGTTAGCAAACAAAGAAAGATATCAACGGCTGGTGGGAAAACTAATATATCTCTCACATACTCGCCCAGACATTGCATATGCTGTAGGGGTGGTAAGTCAGTTCATGCACCAACCTCAAGAGACACATATGGAAGCAGTTTGGAGAATTATTAGATACCTCAAAGGAACGGTGGGTCATGGAGTCCTGTTTCAATCACATGGACACCTAAATGTTCAAATCTATACTGATGCAGACTGGGCAGGAGATAAGGGAAGTCGGAGGTCAACAGCAGGCTACTTCGCTCTAGTTGGTGGGAATCTTGTCACTTGGAGGAGTAAAAAACAAAAAGTGGTTGCTCTTTCAAGTGCAGAAGCTGAATTTAGAGGCATAACTCGAGGTTTAACAGAAGCCATGTGGATACGAAGACTCTTAGCTGAGATTGGTTTTCCGTCAAAAGAAACAAGTAAGATTATGTGTGATAATAAAGCTGCAATTCAGATTTCAGAAAACCCAGTACAACATGATCGAACAAAACACGTGGAAGTTGATAGGAACTTCATCAAAGAAAAATTGGAAGATGGTACGATTGAACTACCATTCGTTCGATCAAAGGATCAGCTAGCTGACATTCTAACAAAAGCAGTTAACGAAAAAATTTTCAACGATTGTTTGGGCAAGTTGAATTTTGGAAATCCAACTATTCAACTTGAGGGGGAGTGTTAGAAAGGAAAGTCTGACCTTGGAGGTAATCGCAGCAAATCAACAGCAGGATATCACGCAGCAGCTAATCAACAGCCGGACATCCAGCTATTCAACAGCAAATCAATGACAGCTAGTAGTCAGCTGCTATCATCCATGTTTAGATTACGGTTTTGTGTATAAATTCAATATTTTTCATTGTAATGAAGCAGACAGAAATACATACCTCAATTCATAAGTTCTGTGAATCAACCTCTATCATCTTTTAACAGGTTGAAGGTTTGGAGCTTGTCACGTCCACTGCTATATGTTATAGCCAGGGCATCCCACAGCGATTTTGCTGTCGGAAATTCGGTTAGATTGCTGGCGAGGGTTGGTTCAATGTTTTGTATGAGCCATGAGAAGACGACTAGGTCGTCTTGTTCCCATTGTTCATACTCTTCGCTGGTTTGGTTTGGTGGATTAGTTGATAAATGGTTTAAAAGGGCTTTTGATTTACCGCCTATGGCTACCCTCATCATCCGGGTCCATAGAGCATAATTCTGGCTGTTGAGCTTGAGGTTTATTTGAAGGTTATCGGACAATTTTGGGTTCTGATTTTGTGAGTTGAGGCCATTCTTGAGAAGATTAACGATTTGGATTGATAGATCTTCTCCCAAGTTGCCGGCTTCGGCCATGGTAGCTTGGTTGAGAGGATGATTGATCTGGGTAAGTGATGAGCAGGGGTAAGTGAAGAGCAGGTCGGTATTAGAACCATGAACACTGCTCTGATACCATGTTAGAAAAGGATGATTGAAAATGAATTGTTGTATATTTTCAGTGTGTCTATTACAGGGAAAAAGCATACAATTTATAGCTAAGAAGAACAATCTAAACATAGAAGACGAGCTGTTTATGGGCTGGATTTACGGCTGTTAATAGCTGTCTTTGACCCTCTCAAATGGGAAATGATGCTTGACTGATCCCGCAAATTTCTTCCAAACTTATTCCTTTGATATCCTTTTATTTTTAACATAATGAACCCAAACCTAAACCATCCCTCGTTTGCGCAATTCTACAATGTCAATTGAACCCAGCGTGTTTTCAAATGTTCACTTCTTTCAATTTCAGTGGGGTTCTTCGGCTTAAAAATCCCACATTTCAACAATATCAAGCCTTCTTAACCACCAAGGCACCCTCAATACCAGCAGAAAGCGTTAAGTGTTGATGATTCTCCTTCCTCACTACTAAAACGACTAAAATGAAGAAGGGCAAAGCAGTTGCAGAAACAATGATTAAATGTGTGTAATGGACCATATCGGAAATGCTTTCTAGACACGACTAGAATAGTTTTTCTTGTAAGGAGGTAATGTTGATGCTATAAAAGCACACAACTTAAGGTCACATTAGTATATGATCAAATATAAGGTCAATGTATTCAACGAGCTCTTTATATATAACGGTTTGGTAGAATATATAATTTGCCAAAAAATGATATTACTCAAAGCAAACACATTAACCGGGGAGAACTCAAATGATATCAACACGACAAAGAAATGATTACTCTTTTAAGTTTCATTTCTCATACCATTAGTTTAATTCAAACCCAAAAGGTTTTTAACACAACACCAAACTTCTTGATTCTATCATTTTTCTTTAACTTTCAACGTGACAAAATGAATTTTACCAAACCCTCCAATGATTCTTGTGAAGAACCACTATTCCCCAAAGCTTCTTTAACCATTTCCTTCATATCATTTACTCTAACTCTTATTTCCTCTCCTTCCTCATCCACCATAACTCTTTTAATCATCATTTCAACCTCCCCTCTCTAACTCGAGCCCGATCTTCCACACGTAACTCATATAACGCGCGTTCACCCCTTGATCCACACTAAACGGTTGACATATCATCTCAACTCCTGATGAAATACTCTCTAAACACGAGTTCCATCCACAATGACTCCAAAACCCACCCACCGCAAAATGGGCTAACACGTCCTTTTGGGGAGCCCATTTCACGATTAAGCCTCGTTCACTTGTTTCCTCTACGAACCCCTCCGGCAATAACTCTAGCCACTCTGATCCACAAACTAAACCGGTCTAACCGCCCAGAGAAACCGTTGTTTACTTTTAGCTAGACCCCATGCCATCTCAGTCAGCACTTTTGCGTCCATTGTGGCTAAGCTTCCAAAGCTTATGTAGACCACAGATTTGGGAGGTTGTTTATCGAGCCAAGTGATACAACTGGTGTCTTGTTTGTGAGAACTGATTAACGGGCTTGGTGTTACTTTGTGCAAAGGCCCGATAGCAAAAACTGGAACTTGTAAGTGGTTTTGGATTCGGGTCAATGAATCGTGTTCGAGAAACTTGATAGTGTTCCAGATAACGGCTGATGGTAGTGCTTGTTGGCTGAAGTTTGAAACCAGTTGTTTCCATTCTTCAACAGAAGATGTTGCGAATGGCAGGTCTTTGTACCTGAGGGGGTGATAATTTGGCACTATGTCCTGCATGACATAATCTTTTAAGAAAATGGATATTAGCATTATTCCAGATGCAAACACAATAATAAATCCGATCAACACCCCTATAACTAGGGCTGTAAACGAACCGAACGAACACGGACAAGGCCATGTTCGTGTTCATTCGTTAAGGAAATTAGCATGTTCGCGAACTGTTTACAAACGCATACCGAACATAAGTTTATGTTCGTGTTTGTTCGTTAAGGAAATTGAGTTGTTCACGAACAAATCGTGAACACTGGTCTCGAAAACAAACGAACGCAAGCAAATAAAAACGAACACAAACGAACATTTAACTTGAAAATAAAAGATAAAAACATTGTTATCCTTAACCATCGGATATAAGTAGTTAAATGCAACCATCAAATGATAAATCAAAACACAAGAAGTCTACTATATCACCAAACGATGAACCAAGTTTAACTAACTTATCTCCAAAAATGTCTTAGAGTGTCTAAATTTTAGATAACTTAAAAAAACTGGGTTTCAAGTTTTCAATATATTAGATAAAAGGTTTATTATTTATTACTTTTTTAATATAATAAAAAACGAACACGAACGAACATAACCAAACATATTACCGAACGTTCACGAACGCAGTCGACCGGACGAGACCTGTGTTCGTGTTCGTTCGCTAAGCTAACCGAACGGAATTTTTTGTTCATGTTCATTCGTTAAGCTAATCGAACGAACATAAAAGAACTTCCCGCCGAATAGTTCACGGACTGTTCGCTGAACGTTCGGTCCATTTACAGCCCTACCTATAACCTATTGGAGTTAGTCGAAAACATGTATAATAATATCCCCTAACAGAAACACAAACTCATGTTAGGTTGGATTTACCTTCTTCAAGGAATCTGCCTTGTTGACCGATCTGTAGACGGGCAACGAAAGCGGGAAAGTAGGCTGCACTTGTACTACGAAACACGATGGCTGGGAGATTCATATCGACTGCAACAATTCCAGCAAAGTGCATAATGTTATCAAAGATGACAACTATCGATTTATTTCCTTCACTGATAAGTCGACTCAAGTGTTTTTAAATGATGCTTTACAGTTTTGGTTGAGCGCGTTGATGAAATCGGTGAAGCTGCCATAGTTTTCCATCGTGGGAAGTAGGAAGGATGGTTAGAATGGGTTTAAGTTGGAGTGAGCAATGGCTATGTGGCTAGCTGGAGAGTGTGAAGTGAATACTTGTCAATTCATAGAGCAATTGACAAAGAGAATTCAAATTGATAACAGTCTAATCAAGTTCAATTGCAAGAAAAGACATTACAAGGAAACTAAGAACTGATAGAATGGAGATGAGAGATTAGAGCAGAATCTGAGATGAGATCTAAAACTCCCAGTGTTATATCTAGCTTGTCTTGTTGGGCTTATTAAACGGGCCACGAGGTTGGGCCTACAAGAGTCTACACGGTTCATAACAGAGTGGGTGTCATGGGGACGATGTTAGCACCACCAGCGGCCGTCGTCTTCTTCCATCTCTCTTGATTGGTTTTTTTTTTTTTTCTTATAATTTTAAAGAGGTTTGTTTGATATTGACAAAGTTGTTTATATCTAAACCTTCCAGACATATATGCTCTTTTCAGGGTTATAATTGTCATTTTAAACAACATTGTGTGGTTCAATGGTTTGGGGATTTTTCCAAAGAATTTAGATACCTTATTGTCGTCTTCACAGTATACCTTGGGGAAAATCATTGATATAACCCCCCTTTCACATTATAATTTGTCTATACTATTATCAAATCAAACAAACCAATGAGGTTGCCGGCACATACGTGTACGCAATCATGATGTCCACGGTGGCCTTGAGGGTGGGTGATTAGCACACGTTACTTCTCACTTTTTAAGCCGAAGTTGAACTTTTTCTTTTTAAGCTTTATGTATTACGTTACCTCTCAAAGGAATTTTACGTTACACTTGAAATTATTTTAGGCAACCTCTTTAATATTTTTTTGGCTTTTAGTGAAAGACTAACACTAATTGAAGAAAAAAACCAAATATAATTACTTAAAACCTTAAAAGTTAAAAAGCTTACCTTAATTAAAAAGCTAAAAACCCAAATAGCTATCCGAAACTCAAAGCCTATTTGTGGCCTGTCACTTATGAGTTCTGGCTCTTTCACCTTTTGGGTTTTGGTTTTGTTTTGAGCGGATACCACAGGTCCACAACTTGGGTTGTCCAAATTGCTCATTGCTCATTCGCCGCTTGTTTGGAAAATGTTTGAAACATGCTCGTTTAATTTTCGGGTCGGTTCGGTTTGCAAACGAGTCAAGCACAAGCAAAGGTCCGCTCGGCTCTATTCGGCTCACATTAGCTTTTATTAATTTATTATATATACACACAAAAATTACATTTATATGTATAGTTTTATGCATATAACTCTATTGGATTTGGCCCATTGTATGCAAATATACAATTATATTTATATGTACTAGCCCTAAGTCGTAAATCGACAATATTTGACTTATTTCTCTAATTATTCGTCAGTCGTCAATCGTCTCTCGCTATCACCCTACGACACAATGTACATAAGAAATTATATATATATATATATATATTAAATAACTTGTCACAAGCAAAATATTAATTACAATTGTAGGTTGTAGCCGCATATTATTTCTATAGATGTAAACGAACTATGCGTTTTCTGAATCTTTTGTGAACTATACGACGGAATGTTTATTCAATAGTTAAAACTAGAAGCAATGTTTTAAGAACACTAAATTTAAAACAAAAATCACCATCAAGAGGCATATGAACAAACTCAATCATAAACCCTATATTTACATACTTTGGTGACCTAACATAATTTTGTAAAAACAATTTGGTGACTTGACTCGATAAAAATTTCCTTTTGTTAAACATAAAGATACCTTAAAATCATAACCCTTATAAAAAAGAATCATGGGTCCAACTTTGGTCACGCAATCCTCAACTATATCCTTGATCATAATATCTTGTTGAACATTCATAGACACGTAAACCGTTCCTCGAAAGCACCTCATACCCGGAGTTGATCCGGCACCAGTCCCGCGCCACAGCTCGTTCACCGCCCTCATCTCTTTAACCGAACTAACCTCCATGTATATCCGCCGCACGAGTTCCTTCCTCATCTCATAAACTTCACTCTCTAAAGATTTAATTTCCAATGGTAGGGTTGCGCATTTATCGAGTTGCCCCTTGCATGTTTGATCATTCTTTAAGAGTTGGGCCTTCTTGCGCGCAACGACCTCAATCGCGTCTGCGAATTTGGGGAGGCAAGATGGTGAAAGAAACAATCTTGGGAGAAAAAAAGGTAGTTGTGTAAACTCTTGGTTTGATTCTTCTCCCTTGTCCAACTTCATTGTTTTTGGGTTCTTTAGGGTTGATGTATTATGAAGGAGAATGTGTCTCTCCGCACTTTATATATATAGTGATTTGTGTGCATAAATTTGGAAAGTTGAATTATATTTGGATTATATATGGTTGATTATAAATCACTATGGAATCTACATACGATTTTTTAGTTTCACCCCTTTTCCCATTACTTGTCCTTGAAGTTTCTACGTACGAGTTAAAAAAAAATACTTTAATAGATAATATGAGTCTGGGCCTTCATATACACTTTCAAGAGTATAAGCTGGCCCAATCATAACAAACTTAATTAGGCTTGCGAGCATAAAGGATGTATTATTTGTATAATTACATATTTTTTGTTTCAAACAACTACTTTATATTTTTTAGTTTCAAACAACAAATTTATAATTACACAATAAATATTGTTGAACATGTAGTTATGGCATTGGCAACTAGATATTATATAATAAAATTATATATTATATACATATAGATATAATATTTATGTATATAAATAAAATAAATAATTGTTTAGTACATGCAATCCGAGGGCGAGCAGAGCTCGAAATTTTAAATAGCAAAGCTAAAAAACGAGTCAAGCTTGAGCTTAGAGTAACTCAAGTTCGGCTCCTAGTTTACCCATATTATTGATATCATTCAAAAGAAAAAAACATTAACTAATCGCAAAGTTCAAAAATAATCAAAAAGTGTGCAACAATCGACTGAATTCGTAATAACCATATACGTTTAAACGGGTCTTCACGCCTGCATGACTCTTTCATGTTAGATTGCGTTTAGTAGTCTGTAAGTTCAATCATTAGTATTGATGGTCATTGCAATACTTGGAAGATTACGTTGGTAGTTGGTAATTATTTAGACGAAGGACAAACCTACATCTTAGGGTATGAGTCACAGGAATACATTACTATTATATGGAGATGTATTTACCGGTTTGTGTTTTAAGTGACTTCATTGTTTTTCAGACGGTGACTCCATTCTTGTATATTAGAGAGAAATGGGGAAACAATAGAAATGCAAGTTTAATGGATGAAAGAAACCGTAGTTTTAAGAGGAAGATGAAGACGAAAGGATGGTGTTTGTTGCAGTTAGCTAAGGGTCGTTTGGTTCGCATAATATTTTTAAAAGGAATTGGAATTTGAATATGTAACGCCTCGCGTTTTCCAAACTTTCTATTGATAGCAAGCTCGTGTTTGTAATTCTATTTTTTGGAAATCATTGTATTCGTATTCTTCATTTCGTTGAAATCGTTGTAATCGAGACTTGAATCATAATGAAAATATACATTTTGTCCTTATACTTGTTATACATACTCATATACACTTATACATGATACTTATACTCGAAAACGTGGCATACTTGCGAATACACGACATTTATACTTGATACATACTTAATACGTGATGTTTATACTCAATCTCGATCATTCTATACATGCATATACTTGGTGACATGATACTTACACACACAATGCCTTATTCTATCACAAAATACCTTAGAATATCATCAAAACCCGTCACATTTGAAAAAAATAAAATAAAAAATAAAAACCTTTGCCCTGACCTAAGTCCTTACGGACCGCAAAGGGAAACCCTTACGGTCCGTATGGGCCACTGGCGGGCAGAAGTTTGAAACAGCCGCGGCATGACGCGAATCCCACCATCTTAGCACCTCCAATCACCTCCAAACCTCATTAAATCATCTCCTAACTAACCCTAATCATCCCTCTTTAAAATCCAAGTGTTCTCCACACATTTTCCACTTTCACAATTCCATCATCTCTCTCAAATCACCTCAAGAACTCTTGCAAATCAGAATCTCGAGCATATTGTATCACCTCTACAAAAGTGAGCATAACTTGCTCAAATCTTGATCTTTTTACTTGATTCTTCTTTCATTTTTCTTGGATTACCTTTAGGGTTGAATCCAAGGGTTCTTCTCCATGGAGAATCCAGACCTGGAAGTGCCTTTAAAGTGTCCCAAAACTTTCTGTTTCATTTCAAACTCTTTCAAACTTTGTTTATGTTTATCAAACTTGAGTCTAACTCATCTCAAACCTATGTCCTAATGCTTACAACACTTCTTGTGGTTGTTAGGCATAAAAACAAGGTTGAGACATTCAAAATAGAGGATTTATCCTCACAAACTTTCTGTTTTCATAGAGCTTTAAGCTCAAAGTGATGTAAGTTCATGAACTTGTTTATGTGTGTCCACCTTCGTTAGCTTGGGCTATCCTAACTTTGAGACCATACATCACTTGATGATTTTCATCATTATCTCAAGTAGTTTGCTAGTTCTAAAGTGTCACAACCCCGCCTAGCCTTTGACATGTGTCAATGTGTGCTCTCCGGGTTGTATTTCACTTGGCTACTTGGTATCATGGTGACACACTTTACATTCTTGTTTATGTTCTTGTTCTAGTACCCTCCTTGTTACCTATGGTGACTTGTGTAGTGGTGAACATCATATGAGGTTCCGAAGTGGATGGTTAATCCTCCCACCTCCTACTTGACTTACATGATACTAAGAGGTACCAAAGTGGATGGTTCATTCTCCCACCTCCTACATGATTATATAACTATATATCTGTGGACTATAATATAATCCCAAAAACCGAACCATTGATAATGACTAATAATCATCTATCGAGCTATTAAGTTTTGTTACTAAAGTATGTAGTTCCTTGTCACGATTCTAATAGGTCTCGAACCTCTGAAACCATATCAAACCCATTCAGGTTGTCAGAGTGTCAAGAATAAGTGTTATGTCTTAGTGATTATTTTCATACATAATACTTTATTCTTATTTTCGTAATCTCGCTCGAATAATCCGAATCTTCCGTTACACTCATAACTAATACCTATGTTCTTCTTGTAGAAAGACAAGGTGTCAAACTCTAAACATCACAACAAAGCTCCCAGGATTTCGTAAGTGGAACACTTAGCAAAACCGTGAGTACCGACCCATTTACCTTTTATCACTTTTGGGTTGTAACATGTTTCCGTATCAAAATACACTATCACGAAGTTATGCTTTTACATGCTCAATCCTTATACATGAATACTTGTTATGCTTAGATACATGCTAGATTATACATGCTTGATCATTAACTTAGCTAGCCCAACTTATCATATATAGCGCTATAGGAGTAGCACGCCGCCCGTCGGGGTTATGTTAAAATTATCATACTCATTTTAGTTTTGTCACTTTTGTGGCAAGGGAAGCTCGATCTCGTTAAAACTTTTGTGGAAACTCGGGGTTTGATCTAGTATTGCATGATTAGTATATACTTTGCTTACAATTACCATGTGGATTCGAGTTATACATTTTATACTTATGCTATGTATCGCCAAACTTGTGTACTCGCCTTTGCTTTTGCATTGCACTCGTATTTTTAACATGTTACAGGTTGATGAAGATGTTGCCATGAAATTGGAGTAGTGTTGATGACTAGATACACATATAGATGTTAGGTTTACAATGTTGTATCAAATTTTGCTCGTTGCTATTGTTGTATTTTGAAATTCCTTGTATTGTATGACACTTTTTGCTATGAAATAAAATCCGGTTTAATTAAATATTGTCGCAATTAGTATTTATGAGCAATGACCAATCTCTTTCATCCCGCCTTGATGTTTCCGTCATCGGTTGGGGTGTGACAGAATAGGTTTATATGAAAACTGATATGGTGTTTGGTTGATGAATTTAGCATTGGAATTATATTCTTAAAATATTGAAATTACAAATTTGTTTTAATATCCTCCCCTCCAACCACACTTCGTCCATAACCTTTCAACAAACATGTCCACACCCGACCCGCAGCGGAAAAAGGTGATCGGGGCATGATTGGGTTATCATCAAAGCTCATGACATTTATTATGCGTTTCATATTTATTAATACAATTTAATGGAAATTTACAATAAAGATTACAACATGTTCTAACTATCAATCTAAGCTTCTTTGTTCCCTTCTAAGGCATTTCCTATGTTTTCCTCGCTTCAACCTGTCACCTGTATCATGTGTAAAAGGGTTTTTTTGGATCAACATAAAGTTGGCGAGTGAATCCTATGGAAAACATTTGAACAAGTTTATCCAATTGATTATAAATAATGTGCATAACCACATATGAGTAAATGTAGATGTAAATTTATTCACACAACACATAATATTAAAAATTTGCACACACATACATCAAATGATTGTTTTGAGGCACGCGTTGTTCGACTCGTCTCCCACGAGGAACTGATGGGCCTATGAATGAGTTTTGAGGCACGCGTTGTTCTACGAACTGATGGGCCTAATGAATGAGTTTTGAGGCACGCGTTGTTCTACGAACTGATGGGCCTAATGATGAGTTTTGAGGCACGCGTTGTTCTACGAACTGATGGGCCTAATGAATGGGTTTTAAGGCACGCGTTGTTCAACTCGTCTCCCACGAGGAACTGATGGGCCTAAATAATTTGCATACAACTTGACAATATGTAATACATCACAACCAACAATATTTACATTCTAGTTTAAATCATATAATGGTATAGCACGAGTTTGCATAAGAGAATTAGTTTAATCGACACATGATACACCCCAAAACATGAATAAAAAGGGGAATTTGTAAGAATTCACTCACATTGGGTGCGTTCGGTTGATGATGTTGAATGCACGCGAAGTGGTTTTAACCACGAGTAAAATTAACCTAGATAAATAGCATTATGGTTCGGTAAGTAAACGGATTTTATTAATCCATTTTAGTAGGATTTGATGGGTGCATTTTTGTGAGTTTAAGGCTATTTTCTAACCTTAAAAATGTTATTTTTAAGTATTTTTAATTGATTTTTAATTAAAATAAATAAATAAAAATAATAAAAAAAATTTGATTTTTTTTTTGCTACAGTTGACTTTGATTTTGACCGTTGACTTGACCGTTGACCGGTTCGCTTGTGTGTAATTGTGCGCCGGGCAGGACTCGAACCCGAGACCTCCCGTACGCGTGCACGCAGCTCTACCAACTGAGCTACGTGTCTAACCCATCATATTTCTGTTTTTAATTACATATATATATTAATTAGATTTAAACAGAAAATCCTTTATTTTAAAAACGATTTTAATTCAGAGAACCGGTGCGCTCCACAGGTCTCGAACCCGGGACCTGTGGGTTGAGTTAACACACAGTCCACCGCTGGACTGTGTGTTTAACATGTTATATAATTAGATTTTTATTATACTTAAACACAAACTGAACATTTCCTTTTCTGTCTTATTTTAAAAAGGTAAATAATTGTCCGGGTCGATGCAGGAGACCGGACTCGAACTCGTGCGCTCTGATTAAACATACACACAGTCCACCACTGGACTGTGTGTCTAACTTGGTTATTATTCCGATTATTAATAAATTTAACATATAACAGTGGCGCCTCCGGTTCGGTTAACAAAAAAAAAAGGCATTTTATTAAGGCAGCGTGTGTGGAACAAGATTCGAACTCGAGACCTTTGTGTGTTTAATGTGCACACAGTCCACCGCTGGACTGTGTGTCTAACCCGAGTAATTTCTTGATTTAAATTATACTTATATACTACCGTAACATCGTCTTCTTCGTTGAGTTTTAACCAGAGATGATGTCTGACTGGTTCGAGTTTTTATTCAGGTTTCCTTAGCGTTTTATGATTAATCATAGGTGAGATATAAATAAAAGAAAGGAAATTAGGCGTGAAAAGTACCGACTGGCTTTCCTCTGTTTTCCGGCAGAACTCCGGCGACAGCAATCCCTTCCGACGACGAGTGTCTTGCAGCAGAGAATCTTCAGAAAGCTTACAAAGTATGTGGGTGACTTCGGTATAAGTTCAGAGGGTTCAGTGAGGCTCAGAAATTAAGAACTCGGTTTTCCGGCGATGAGCAGAAATTATTCCGGCGACTTGCAGCGACTGATTCCGAGTGTTTTAGCGAGTGTTTAAGAGAGTGTTCGAGGGATTAGACTGGTTGGATTGAGAAAACTAATTCTGTATTTATAGGCTGCTTATGCCCTTGACTTCCTTGCCATTACAGCGGTTACGACCCGGAATTAAAGCTAGACATCGGTTATAACCGATGTCGTCGTTAATATAAACGTTAAGTAAAGAGTAACTGTCGCAATTGGCGAAAACTTCGGACTTTCCGGCGTCTGCGGATTTGGGCGCCGGTTTTGAATTCGGAAACGCATGATATCAATTAAATAATTCTAATAACTAACAAAAATCACAAGTGGCACAGCGGTTTAAATGTTGGGTGTTAAGTTGTTGTTGAACCGGTACAGACCCGGGTTCGAAACCCGGCAGAACCAAAACTTTTTTTATTTTGCGATTTTTAACAGTTTTTCAAAAACAACTTATATATTCCCGTATAATAATTGATTATGTATCGTTTAAAATTATTTTGGGCATTTAATTCGCAACGAAAGTTTTAACTGATTGTTCGGTTGATAAACGGAGCGGGTTTGGTAAATCCGTTTTTGACGGATGTTACAGTATCCCCTGCTTTTTAGGAATTTCGTCCCGAAATTTAAATTGTGATATATTTGACTAAAAGGATGATGGTGTTTAGTTTTGACAGTTACATACCTAGAAAAAGTAAGGGTTTAAGTTTTTGTTTGAGGCGGTAACGTTCCTTGTAAGGGTTAAGTACCCTATTACAGGAATCGCTTTTTGTTGCCTACTGTAAAAGTATTGATAAACAGAATTTATTCGCTAACTATGATATCATGCATAAAAGTTTGGATATGTTTGGAAGGGTATGGTTATATCCTAAGGCAAAACATCCAATACTACAACCTACATGGAACATAAATAAACACAACAGCTAATATTTGAGCATGAATAAACACAACAGCTAATATTTGAATCCACATTCTGATGGCATATATGTTTGAATGGTGACAGTTCCTCTCTCGTTTGTTATGATGGAGAGGTTAGTTTATGTAGAAACGGAACACAATCCAATCTCTTTAAATAGCAAGATGATATAAATGTAACACGAATTCCAACCAAGGCAATACTAAATCCTACATGGAACTTCTCATAACCGCCTGATAATGCCTCTGATCCTTTGGCAAGAATACTTATATATAGGAAGTACCAGCGGCGTATCCACCATATTCTTGTCAAATTTTCATTGGTTTTATCAGTGAATTATGATTAGTCCTATATAACTCTACAACCAATACAACAAACCTAAAATACTGAAATGAAATATATCTGTGCGATCAAGGCTCAATCAAACGGAGCCGATCGTATTGCATGTACTGAAAATGAAATTGTCTGTGCGCTCAAGGCTCAATCAAACGGAGCCGAACGTATTGCATGTACTGAAAATGAAATTGTCTGTGTGCTCAAGGCTCAATCAAACGGAGCCGAACGTATTGCATGTACTGAAAATGAATAACTTAATCTAAACATCAATCACACAAACAGCCTATGCATGGAACCTCTCATAACCGCCTGATAATGCCTCCGATCATTTGACAAGAATACTTATATATAGGAAGTACCAGCGGCGTATCCACCATATTCTCGTCAAATTCTCATTGACTTTATCCGCAAGTTATGATTAGTTCTATGCGACTCTACAACATAAACAAACACAACAACCAGCGCTTGAGTCTTAATTCTGATAGTATACATGTTTGAATGATGACAATACCTCTCTCGTTTATTATGATGGAGAGGTTAGTCTATGTAGAAGTGAGACACAACTCAACTTCTTTAAATGATGAAACTGAGATACGTCGTGAGGTATGATGATATGAATATTAAATCAATGAGTATAAAACAAACTGAACTAGTAATTTGCATTAAAATTCTTGGATAAATTTCCAATTGAGATACGTGAAAATTGAGATAACATAAAGAAAAACATAAAAACTAAGTGGTTGGTGTTGAATCTTGATTCTTGGTGAGAGAAGGCTAGTTAAGTGGTTTGTTTGGACCGTTAATATCTTCAACAGGATTGGCGTTGATGTTATAAACTCTTCCTCTTGCTGGCGGTGGAGCTGGGTTTATTTGATTTGCTTGGTTAACTGGGTTTGCTTGAGCTTGGGCGTTTATGATGTTAACCAAACGAGGGCACGTGTTTCTAAAATGGGTAGGGTCGCCACAATTGAAACAAGCTCGAACATATGGGAACATGGGGTATTGAAGTTGTTGATATGTTTGTATCATGTTTTGAGTAGGGGGTGGGGTTTGGTTTTGAGAGGTGCGGCAAACCTTGCTCAAATGACCGTAGCGTCCACAATTCGCACATAGTCGACAGGGTAAGGTAGATGGACGGTGATAGAAACAGGTGTTGCATTGAGGGTGAGGTCCAATGTAAGGTTTCTTATTTGGGTAAGTTGAATTGGGTGCTACTTGAGTGATTGGGATAGTTTGGGGAGGTACAACTTGTGAAGCTGGTTGGTTGCGTTGGGTGACGGCGAAGATTTGCCCATCTCGTTTTCTCTTAGAAATAGGTGGTGTAGAGGATTCGGTTCGGGTGGAGTTTGAGGTTTCGGTTGATGCTTTATCCTTCTTCTTCTCCTCCTTGAAATCTTTGTTCCGAATTCGGTTCTCGGTGAGCGCTGTTGCTAGCTCCATTGCTGCTTCCAAAGTTGCAGGCGAGGTACTTATTACAGAGTCTTGAATCTTTGATGGAAGACCACGAATGTAGTGCTCGATCAAACGGTAGAGGGGAGTGAACAAGTTGGGAACCATTTGATTTAACTCAAGGAATCTCTTGTTGTATGTGGTGTGGTCGCCTTCCTTTTGTTTCAAAGAATGGAACTCATCCTCCAATTTCTTGATTTCGCTTCTTGGGCAAAACCGTCTTGTCATGATTCCCTTCAACTCTTCCCAAGTCAAAGTCACAGTATCTTCAACACCTCGTTTGGTCTTCTCTGTATTCCACCATGTGAGTGCTGTTCCAAGTAAACGACCGGTAGCATAACGCACCTTGCGATCATCGGGGCAATCGCAATTTAGAAAAGTGTTCTCCATTTCTTCGAACCAATGGAGAAGAGCGGTGACACCTTCAGTACCTTCGTATTTTGGAGGATCGCAGGATTTGAAATGTTTGTAGGTGCATTTAGTGACTTTTGGGGAAAGATTGACAGTGTTTTGATCTTCTGGGTGGGTTGGGTTGACGGAATTAGCAGTAAGGGCTTGTTGAACTTGAACTACGATGTTGGGTATTACGGTCGCCATTTGCTGAGCGATTTGGGCAGCCATGCGTTCACGGGCTTTTCCTGCTCTCATCTTCCTACGGGCGAGGTTAGAAGACATCTACAAGGAATACATGTCAAGAGTATGAGTTGGATGCTTTTGGGATCGTGGGTCGTGTTTGGGAATGAACATTCATAAAATAAATATAGAAAAATAAATCTACTACATCCATAGGATGTCTTGGGCTTTGCTCGTAGTTGGGCCTTGCATGTCGCCATACTTCACCTTCGTAATCACGTGGGCCCCCATGATTACCGGGTTTTTCATATGGTTCGCATGTGTTAGCCTGGTTACGTACACTAAAACCCGGAGAAAATCGAGAAATATGTAACGTATGATATTCGGAATGTGCCCAGGCATGGACACGGTGACATCTCAAAGTGGGGTTAGTTCGAACGACGTTTGGTGTGGCATGCTTTGGCCTAATAGGTACGTCGTACTCTCATCGTTAGTCCCCAGGTAGGCAAACTGGTCCGTTATTTTGGATTTATACGAATGCCAACCTAGACAGGACGTTCCGACTACCGGTACTTGTACCCTTCCGGTTACTACATGCCCGTCGCAGAACTTACTTTGATGAGATTTGAAAATTGCAACAAAATCCTTGAATAATGAGAGTATGAAAAATGAATTGAATATATGAACATTGATATATGTATAATGAATATGTATATAAGCATGTATGTTTGACTGTAAATATAAACAAATATGAAACAGATAAATATCAAAAGTTTGTATGTAACCACCTAATCAATTAAAATTTAGGCAGACTATAGTATAGGCTCTAAGGGTCAAATAACCTATCCTATATCCCTATAGTCATGGCTCTGATACCAATCTGTCACACCCCGACCCGCAGCGGAAAAAGGTGATCGGGGCATGATTGGGTTATCATCAAAGCTCATGACATTTATTATGCGTTTCATATTCATTAATACAATTTAATGGAAATTTACAATAAAGATTACAACATGTTCTAACTATCAATCTAAGCTTCTTTGTTCCCTTCTAAGGCATTTCCTATGTTTTCCTCGCTTCAACCTGTTCACCTGTATCATGTGTAAAAGGGTTTTTTTTGGATCAACATAAAGTTGGCGAGTGAATCCTATGGAAAACATTTGAACAAGTTTATCCAATTGATTATAAATAATGTGCATAACCACATATTAGTAAATGTAGATGTAAATTTATTCACACAACACATAATATTAAAAATTTGCACACACATACATCAAATGATTGTTTTGAGGCACGCGTTGTTCGACTCGTCTCCCACGAGGAACTGATGGGCCTAATGAATGAGTTTTGAGGCACGCGTTGTTCTACGAACTGATGGGCCTAATGAATGAGTTTTGAGGCACGCGTTGTTCTACGAACTGATGGGCCTAATGAATGGGTTTTAAGGCACGCGTTGTTCAACTCGTCTCCCATGAGGAACTGATGGGCCTAAATAATTTGCATACAACTTGACAATATGTAATACATCACAACCAACAATATTTACATTCTACTTTAAATCATATAATGGTATAGCACCAAGTTTGCATAAGAGAATTAGTTTAAGCGACACATGATACACCCCAAAACATGAATAAAAAGGGGAATTTGTAAGAATTCACTCACATTGGGTGCGTTCGGTTGATGATGTTGAATGCACGCGAAGTGGTTTTAACCACGAGTAAAATTAACCTAGATAAATAGCATTATGGTTCGGTAAGTAAACGGATTTTATTAATCCATTTTAGTAGGATTTGATGGGTGCATTTTTGTGAGTTTAAGGCTATTTTCTAACCTTAAAAATGTTATTTTTAAGTATTTTTAATTGATTTTTAATTAAAATAAATAAATAAAAATAATAAAAAAATTTTGATTTTTTTTTTGCTACAGTTGACTTTGATTTTGACCGTTGACTTGACCGTTGACCGGTTCGCTTGTGTGTAATTGTGCGCCGGGCAGGACTCGAACCCGAGCCCTCCCGTACGCGTGCACGCAGCTCTACCAACTGAGCTACGTGTCTAACCCATCATATTTCTGTTTTTAATTACATATATATATATTAATTAGATTTAAACAGAAAATCCTTTATTTTAAAAACGATTTTAATTCAGAGAACCGGTGCGCTCCACAGGTCTCGAACCCGGGACCTGTGGGTTGAGTTAACACACAGTCCACCGCTGGACTGTGTGTTTAACATGTTATATAATTAGATTTTTATTATACTTAAACACAAACTGAACATTTCCTTTTCTGTCTTATTTTAAAAAGGTAAATAATTGTCCGGGTCGATGCAGGAGACCGGACTCGAACTCGTGCGCTCTGATTAAACATACACACAGTCCACCACTGGACTGTGTGTCTAACTTGGTTATTATTCCGATTATTAATAAATTTAACATATAACAGTGGCGCCTCCGGTTCGGTTAAAAAAAAAAAAGGCATTTTATTAAGGCAGCGTGTGTGGAACAAGATTCGAACTCGAGACCTTTGTGTGTTTAATGTGCACACAGTCCACCGCTGGACTGTGTGTCTAACCCGAGTAATTTCTTGATTTAAATTATACTTATATACTACCGTAACATCGTCTTCTTCATTGAGTTTTAACCAGAGATGATGTCTGACTGGTTCGAGTTTTTATTCAGGTTTCCTTAGCGTTTTATGATTAATCATAGGTGAGATATAAATAAAAGAAAGGAAATTAGGCGTGAAAAGTACCGACTGGCTTTCCTCTGTTTTCCGGCAGAACTCCGGCGACAGCAATCCCTTCCGACGACGAGTGTCTTGCAGCAGAGAATCTTCAGAAAGCTTACAAAGTATGTGGGTGACTTCGGTATAAGTTCAGAGGGTTCAGTGAGGCTCAGAAATTAAGAACTCGGTTTTCCGGCGATGAGCAGAAATTATTCCGGCGACTTGCAGCGACTGATTCCGAGTGTTTTAGCGAGTGTTTAAGAGAGTGTTCGAGGGATTAGACTGGTTGGATTGAGAAAACTAATTCTGTATTTATAGGCTGCTTATGCCCTTGACTTCCTTGCCATTACAGCGGTTACGACCCGGAATTAAAGCTAGACATCGGTTATAACCGATGTCGTCGTTAATATAAACGTTAAGTAAAGAGTAACTGTCGCAATTGGCGAAAACTTCGGACTTTCCGGCGTCTGCGGATTTGGGCGCCGGTTTTGAATTCGGAAACGCATGATATCAATTAAATAATTCTAATAACTAACAAAAATCACAAGTGGCGCAGCGGTTTAAATGTTGGGTGTTAAGTTGTTGTTGAACCAGTACAGACCCGGGTTCGAAACCCGGCAGAACCAAAACTTTTTTTATTTTGCGATATTTAACAGTTTTTCAAAAACAACTTATATATTCCCGTATAATAATTGATTATGTATCGTTTAAAATTATTTTGGGCATTTAATTCGCAACGAAAGTTTTAACTGATTGTTCGGTTGATAAACGGAGCGGGTTTGGTAAATCCGTTTTTTACGGATGTTACAAAACACCACCTATTTTAACAAAAAAAAATGTGTGTTAACTCAAACTAGGGTTAAATCCTGCGTGATGCAGCGGGTGTATAAATGTCAAAAATTACTCTTATTGGTATACAATTTAACACATACAAAGTTAAACTTATATTAAGTAACGTTGATTGTTTACATCAATACAACAAAATTTACGTTCACACTTTTAACTACAAATATGTAAATTACTTCTTCCCGCTAACTACATTAGACCTAGCGAAACGTGTGATTAGTGCATCTACTTCAATTTGCAACTTGGCTTGTTTGGCGTGTATGTTCCTAACTCTTTTAGTTAGGTCATTCGGTTTGTCATTTATTTGACAATTTGATTCTAAAACCTCCTCCAAAAGCCGAGCTAGCTGTTCCAAGAGGTCCACATTATTGTTAGAATTTGACATGCTAATACAAAGGAATTAAGACGTCTCTACGTTATAGCATAACCAAATAAAACAAAATTATGAGAAGTAATTATAACTTATTAATAAATGGTTACAAATAGACTCGAGCACATAAAATTTATCGTGATGGTAACCATAATGACCATCCAAAAATGCATGCTCCTCATCGCTAATAAGATAAAGAGACCTCCATCAAAACAATAGCCCAAATTTCAAACCAAACAAACCTCCATTACCTTAATGTTAGAAGGAGATAAAGAGACAAAGAAAGAACGACGTTCACCGGCGATAGTGAACTACGGAGGAGGCGGTGTAAGTAGAGAAGTGGTGGGTGGGTGTGAATTGAATGACCCTCAATTAGCAAAGAGAAAGAGTTAAATACATACAAACAATTAATCATAAGATAAAACCAAGTTATGCATAAAACACCCACAATGCAATGGGTATAACTAAATAGAGCAGATACTTGTTGTAAATTAATAGTATATATTATAGTATAATTGTACATTTGAACACTTATTTCAAAACAGTAATTTGGACTAGTTAATGAAGATGGAAAGATAACATCTTATGTGAAAGAGGAAAATGGTTTTCTGGTAACATGCCACTGGAATGTATACAATTCCTTTACACCGGTGAAGAAAAGTTAAAAGGGAAAATTTTCCATTTCCAATTCATTTGATGACCTACCAAACATGATTATAAATATATGTTTCTGGTTTCAGTTTCAGATATGACGAAATTCATAAACCAAACAGATCCTAAATCTACTAAAAGTGAGGAGAGGGAAAATAAACGAGCTATCAGACATGCATGCATTTAGTTTGCCGGATCACATCCTTTTGATGGAATTTTGGACTTTTTTCGTTTTTGATTTGAATAATGATTAGAGTCTTAGAGCAATCACACCCCATTCCACATATATTTGTAAATGGGTTCTACATATTATAAAAAGTGGTTGTGAGTGGAGAAGAGAAAATGTTACTGTTCATCTATATATTTGGAGGAACACTTTTCACCCCCTCCCTCAATTAAATTCTTAATATTTTTTTTAAAGTGGTTGTGAGTGTAGTAGAGATAAAATGTAATGATAAAGTATAAAAGAATATTATTTAATTGAAAAGGTGGGAGAAAATGTAGTAATTTTTAGTGTAATTATATGAATGAGTACGGGGAAAGGATGTGAATACTCTTAGAGGTGCATAAATCATGTATTTTTTAATACCGGGTTCTAGATATGGATCCGGTTTTGGGTATTGAAGTGATGGAATATATTGAGTATAAGCAATACCGGGGCAGGTCCTGTTCAGGTTATAGTCCAAAATAACCCTACCATGTGTACCCGGTTTCAGGTTAGGTATAGAACCGGTTCTTCAAGAACCAAGTATTAGATACCCTATTTTTGAGTATGAAAAAAAAATCCTATTTTCGGGTAGAGAACCCATGCCAATACCTGGTTAAGTGTTTTTAGAGGGTGTTTTTTCTTATAGTAGAAGATATAGGAGAAACTCATTAATTTCATTTCAGTCAACACAATTTACAATACCAAATAAGTATACAAGCTGGTTTAGGTTACAAAGATCTATACCCTTGGTTTCTCTCTCTATAATTGTTTCACTCAGAACTCCTTGGAAAACTTTTCTCCAAGTCTGCCCATCATTGCATTTACATGACATATATATACAATGACAAAAATCCGAAATACTTCAATTCCGGATTTCACAACTAAAAACTCGGACAGATCACCAAGCATCTATTACAAACTCTGATTGACCAAGGCTATACACTATGTTCCGAGTTTACTAAACAAACTCGTAACCAATACATATTCAAACCACAAACTCGGAATGTTTACAATACTGACTTCCGAGTTTGTCACTAAATTCGGACATACTAATTGAATACTAAATTCCGAGTTGTGTAAAATTCGGAATCATTACTCAACATCATAAACTGGGAACTCCTTCAGGACTTCATAAATTCCGAACTTATTAACTTGGCTTTGACTGGGATTGACTTCTTTGACCAGAACTGATAAAACCACAATTACTCGACAGGAACTGCACTTACACACACATCATTAAAACTTATTTTTCCTTATTGGATTAGAAAATTAGTTTAAAGTTTCATTTCAAGTAATTATTTTGTTTATTATAAATAATATGATTTAAAAAAAACATAATTTTGCTTTCTACTTATATATTATTAGTATTTCCAAACCCGACCCGAATCTAGCTGAAGTGACTTATGTCCGCTTGTATGAATTTGGAGCATCTAAAACAGTGATTTCAATGGAATCATTTTTGGATCCGGCACTGGTTTAGACAATATCCTAGCATAGATTCTGATTTGGTTTCAAATTACTAAGTAACTCTACCAGATTCCTTAGTCTTGTAATTACTCTTTAACTTAGTTATTGAACCAATTATATCTATCTAGTTTTCAATCACATAAAAGCAATCAAGTCATTAGTCATACATTATATTATACATATATTAATTTTAGAAGCTAATGAATAGTATAAACTGGGAACTCCTTCAGGACTTCATAAATTCCGAACTTATTAACTTGGCTTTGACTGGGATTGACTTCTTTGACCAGAACTGATAAAACCACAATTACTCGACAGGAACTTCACTTACACACACATCATTAAAACTTATTTTTCCTTATTGGATTAGAAAATTAGTTTAAAGTTTCATTTCAAGTAATTATTTTGTTTATTAATATGATTTAAAAAAACATAATTTTGCTTTCTACTTATATATTATTAGTATTTCCAAACCCGACCCGAATCTAGCTGAAGTGACTTATGTCCGCTTGTATGAATTTGGAGCATCTAAAACAGTGATTTCAATGGAATCATTTTTGGATCCGGCACTGGTTTAGACAATATCCTAGCATAGATTCTGATTTGGTTTCAAATTACTAAGTAACTCTACGAGATTCCTTAGTCTTGTAATTACTCTTTAACTTAGTTATTGAACCAATTATATCTATCTAGTTTTCAATCACATAAAAGCAATCAAGTCATTAGTCATACATTATATTATACATATATTATACATATATTAATTTTAGAAGCTAATGAATAGTATCATAAATATTATAATAATATATAAGTTTGGTGTCAACCGATACTGGTAACGAAAATACCGGTACGATCAGTTCGTTATCAGTACATGAAGGTAAAAACCGACACCAGCCCGTATAGAAAACGCCAAAAGTCGGTACCTAATTGATTTTGAAAATCTTTTTGTTCGGGAAATTCGGTACTGTCCAGTACCATTTGCTCATCCCTGATCACGGGTACCGTACGAACAACGGTATCGAACAACTTTTTTTTGTTGATTTTCTTCAACTTTTAATGATTTCTTTTTTTTGTTTCAGGGGTAGGGATGATCTCGGTGCCAACCAATACCGAATTGGTACTGGTACCGAAAATATTGGTTACGGTACCGGTATAAAGGTAAAAACCGGTAGTGGCCGGTACCAGGAACACCAACAGTCGGTACCGAATTGGTACTTAAGATCTTTCGGTTTAGGAAATTCGGTACCGGTATCCAGTACCGTTTACTCATCTCTGACCACGAGTTTCATATAAACAACATCATTACCATACAACTTTTTTGGTTGATTTTCTTTCGGTTATCTTTTAGTGTTTTTTTCGATATTTTCTTTTTATTTTTATCAATGGTTCCGTGCGCAACACGCTCATATTGATTTCAAAACACGTGTAAACACAGACTAAGTAATAAAAGAAGTTCGCCGCAACGCGGCTACCGTTATAAACCTAGTTGTGCTTTAAAACCTAGAACCTAGTGGAATCACCTTTTTAATTATTGTTTTCTAATTAACCAATTCAGTTTAAGTTATTTTCATATCTATTTAAACAATCAATGATCGATTTTAGGTTTCATGTCTATTTAAATTTTAAACAATCAAGTGAGGTTTAACACCATCCACTAATTCCTCATGAATTTGTCATCATACTTACCCTAGCTAGTTAAAGTGCTTAGAAATACACATTTGATATTCTACCTTTTTTTATCGTCCTTGACGTCCGTTAAATTTTACCTTTGTCGATTAAGTTTTATCTTTGATCACCAAGTGTTTTAAAAGTGATTAGTTTGAAAACATTTTAATGAAAGTTATTTACATATAGTGAAGCTGATGTTCTTTTTTCATGGGTATGCTACCATCAGAGTTTTCGAATGGATGCACAAGTTCCTTTGTCTTTAGAAGCTAGTTTATTTTGTACTTTTTTTAAATTTAGGTGTTTGCTTTAAAGAATTGTGAAGTGTTCTGATTAAGTCTTAAAATTGCTTTTAAAGTTTTTATAAGAAATAGGTAGATATTACAATACATCAAGTATAGCTTACGTGTGTGCTCATGTGTAATGTTACATAATTTTAAAGAGATATATGAAATTCTTCCTAAATATAAGAATAAAAAAAAACTCTTTTAACTTTTTAGCATTGTTGTAAAAGTAGGTCTCATAGGCTGAGTAATCATCAAGTCTTCATTACAAGGTACGGTGCTGAGACGATTTTTTTCAACTCCGCCTAATTACTCGAATCTATCAAAGATGGTCAATCTCAGCCAGGATAGGATTTAGTCGGTCAACTTGAAACGAGTTTGACACGTATTTTGTTATAATATCTATAAAAATAAGATTTTGTCATAATTATCTATTAAAAGTATGATATTTGATAAACTTGCCTTAAACTTAATTTCTTTTCAATTTAATATATCCAAGTGCTCCCTGAGTACTACCAAATACTCAATGGATCGACTTGTTAGTGTCTAACGATTTCCATAACCATACTTTTTTTTAAATAAATTGAAATTGAACTTATATACAAATTACATCCCTAAATAGGAAAGGTAAAACTTTTAAGCCAAGATATAATTTAGGAAACTCAAGGCTCAAATCCAAAGGTACCATCAAATGGCCCACCTGCAGGCTTCATCATTCAGTATATGTTTCTTCTTCTTCACCACCACCCGCCAACTCCCCCCTAATTACACTTTCTGTTGGACCTCTGAATTCTAAAACACGAAGATCAGGTAAAGCTCAAATCTTTTTATATGTTTTTGTTGAATAAAGTTTCAATCTTTGAGTTCCAACGTTAAATTCCTTGCTTCATGTTACAAATTTTAGTTTATATCGTGTCCACCGCCACCCCCACCGACATAATTTAATTGATCTTGAAGAACCCATTAGTGAATTATTCACATGATCACATCCGATCATACCTGTTCGATGAAATGCCTCAGTGAGTAATTTGTTGAAATCTTGGTAAGTTTTTTTGTCTGTTTTGTTTTTTTTTTCTTCTGTATGGTGGTTATTTACCCTTTATTCTTGAATTTAGGTTCTATATAACAACTTAAAAATTCAAAAGGAAACAAAAATTCCCAATTTTTTCTGTAAGTTTATAAGCATTTTATGCATTCAACCAATGAAGTTCCTACCGTAAGTGAAGAGCAGCCGATTAGCGCTGTAAACAAGCCAGGGTGGGCTCTGGGTCGGCTCGTCTACGAACTGAGCTGATTCGGCTATTTTTTCTTGAGCGAGCGCAAACCTTTGAAACTTTCTGCTAGCATTAATGATCATTAGTTTAGAAAGAATAACAGGTTTTTTTTACCATTTATGTATAATTAGTTATCAAAAGGGAAGCAAGTTCTTTCTTGTTTTATAAAGATAAAGCACAGCTTGAATCTGGTCTATTGTGATTCTGTCATAGAATAATTAATTACTTTGACAACATGGTAGGCAAAAAAGAAAGTATCTTTTATGCTAAACTAAAATAAAAAATTAAAATAAAGAACAATAATAATTACACAGTGTGGTTCAAGGCCTTTTCCTCACTCTTTCTGTTTTTAAATGTTTATTCAGTTTTGCTCTTCATCATAAGGGAATCTTTTTTTTATGGGTTGTCTTTATACTTGTATTAAGGATTTGTACGGACCACATAGTTCTCATTTTCAGTGTCTTTTTGTCCTTTTTCATGAATAATAGCTTGTCTTTATGCTGCTGGTATGCATATTTGTGATCTTAAACACCCAATGTGCTCAGTTTGGTGAACCCACTATGCTTGTACATTTGTACTTCACTTGTTTGTATCTAAAACCTAGTAATTCTAGTCATTTGTGTGAGTTTATTACTTTAATTTACTTGGTGGATGTTATTTAAAATCTTGTTCGGAACCAAGGTGATTATACTTGGTAGAAGCATTCGTTCACGATCTTATATAGTTATATGTCACTTATGTTGTTAGTTTGATAACATTGTAACCTTATTAATTCTATAGTTGATGAGTAATATTTCTGACATGAATATGGGATATTATCTATATGTTAATCATGGCAGCTATGAAATGAAAGCAATACACCTCTGTTCTTTTGGCGTGGAAATATTGGAAACCGTCATCTGATGTTTAAAAAACTACTAGATATGGCATCATCATCGTCGTCGTCGTCGTCTTCAAATCACAGACGAAAACATGTTGCAAGCAAATCTATGGAAATGGAAGAAATTGTAAAACACATGTCGAATTTGCCAAGTTATTTAGAGAGAGGAAAGCCGATTCAAGATAGAGCTTTGAACTTTGGTGTTTTGGACTGGGGGCGTTTAGAGCAATGGCAATATCATCATCATCACAAACAGGGTGTTGTCGGAACCAACAAACATTCGCTACCTGGCAGCGTTTTAAGTAGTGGATCATCTCTCCTATGTCATTTAAACATGTCTCATGAGGAGATCTCCACTAAAGATGCTCTGGTTAATCACTCTAGTGAGAAGAAAACTACCAACCAATCAAGAACGAAACCGACCGAATCAAGATCATCAGTCGATATGGGAACTTTTCAAACAGCATCATCATCATCATCATTGTCGTCTTTTTCAAAGGAAAAGATGAAAATACATGATGAGTTGGAGACTGAAATTGGGAATCTGCAAGATTCGTCTTACGGACACAACACTCTACTCCTTAACGGTGAAAAATCTGAAGAAATCTATTCAGATTCGAATGATTCAAGTGCTAAAAGAAACTCTAGAAAACACCGGTTTAGAATGATCTTTAAGCCTGAAGCTGATAAACATCCAATATCTCAAAATTTAACCGGAGATTCAAAAACTAAAGAAAAAGTGAAGATGGGTCTCAGAAATTATAAGGAAGTCGGAATTGATAATGAAATGAATTCGTCATCATCAAGAAAACAAGCTCTTTTTCAAGTGGCGGTTAAAAATGGTCGTCCTTTATTTACATTTGCCGTTGAGGATACAAACAACGATATAGTTGCAGCAACGGTAAGAAATTTATCTGGGAAAGATGATACAAACAGTTGGATTTATACGTTTTTCACAGTTCATGAAGTTAAGAGAAAGAAAAGTGGTTGGTTATATCATGGCAGTAAAGATAAACACCATGGTTATCTCCCTAATGTAACAGCCCAAATGAAGGTTTCAAATCCTTCGGTTACTGATTGTACCACTAGGGAGTTTGTTTTATCCTCTGTTGACTCAGGTCAACAACCCGACCGCCAAATCTTAGATGTCCAGCTGGAAAATGAGCTGGCAGCTATAGTTGTAAGGTTTCCAAGAAAGGAGGATGATGACGAGAATCAAGAGTGTTTTAGCATGACGGTTATTCTACCTGGCGGTCATCATAGTATACCAAGAAAAGGAGACCCTTCACCGCTAATCCAACGGTGGAGATCTAGTGGCAGATGTGATTGTGACGGTTGGGATGTCGGCTGCAGATTGAGAATACTTACTAACAAGGTCCAATCTCATAGAGGACCAAACCCATCTGAAAGTTTTGACCTTTTCCTTCAGGTTTGTTTAATTTCAACATTTACATTTTATAACATTTAATTATTGATTCTGATGATTTTTATGTTTTTCTTTAATTGCAGGAAGATGTTATAAACGAGAGACCCTTCTTCAGTCTTTCACCAGTAAAAGAAGGAATATTTTCAGTTGACTATAGTTCATCATTACCACTGCTATGCGCATTCTCGATCTGTATATCAGTCATCGAATGCAGAAAATCGTCTCACCATACAGAACTCAGAACATATGTTGCCAAACAAGTCGATGATGATGTGGCTCCTATAACCTTTGCTTCACTTCCACTTGTTTCTCCAGTTTTGGAAGGATCCAGTTAGATATATGACTAGCACTTGCTACCGGTATGACTATAAAAGCCCTGGAAGATGCTGCATTACTTGTAGCAGTATTAATTATTATCTAATGAATGTATTTGCATCAGTTGTTGATAAATGTTAGCTTCATGTGATCAGATGGTAAAAAGATATTACAATTCCTCATAAATAACAAGACCAGCACCAGGGTAAGTGAGATTTCACCACATAAAAGTCATAAACAGCATGGTATATAGGGGAATTTACGAAAATGGCCAAGAATCATGTTGACTTACGAAAATAGCCATCTCATGCGTCGGAGGATGAGGCATCCCATGCGTCCGTGACTCATCCTCTTAGCCAGCCGATTATCATCAATATTTTAGGAAGAGATTGGTGTGTTAGTTAGAGATAATCTTTTGTATTTATTGTATATATCCTTTCCTTTATTTTGGGTTGTATGATTCCCTATATATATAGGGCCTTTGTTTATCAATGACAACACACACAACATTATCAACCACAATTACTTTTATGGTATCAGAGCCATAACCTGCTTCTGATTACCTTCTCTTCTTCCGTTTACCGATCTCTAAAACCCTAACCGGATTCGTTCGGTCTTGCCACCATGCCGCCAAAGGAAGACACTGCTGAACCATCGAATAAACCCAACTCCCTCCATCCCGCATACTCCGTATCGAATATTCAATCCAAGATCCGTACTCTGGAAGGATCGAAGGTTACTTATTCAGCCGGGGTAAAATTGTTTCGCCTTCATGCCGCCGCGTATAAGGTGTCAAATCACATCGATGATTCAGCCGCTCCAGCCACTACATCACCCGAATATGATGAATGGAAAGAACTGGATGCATTGGTCCTTCAGTGGATCTACAGCACCGTTTCAGATGATCTTCTGAAACGGCTCATGGATACGACTGTAGCCAGAGCGGCGTGGACAAAGCTCGAAAAGATCTTCTTGAGCAACAAAATGGCTCGCGCTGCGGCGCTCGAGACGAGGTTTTGCAACCTTACACTCACAGCTTGCTCGTCGGTTGACGATTACTGTCAACAACTTTCTGATTTAGCCAGTCAACTGGCTGACGTTGATCAGCCTGTTTCCGATTCAAGACTCGTTCTTCAGCTGGTTCGCGGACTTCCGGCCGAATATAATACCAAAGCTTCATTAATCAACCAACAGGGTGTTGATTGGGATCAATCCATTGTAATGCTTAACGACGAAGTAATCAGGATTGAAGCTCAGAAGGGCTCCTAGAACACCGTTCTTGCTGCCACTGCAGCGCCGCCCCCTGGCGGCTCTCCCAACAACCATAATCAGCAATCGGAGCAGCCCTATTCCTCCACCAATCGAAGAGGCAGCCGCGGCAGAGGTGGTAATTCGAATCGCCGGGGCAGGGGCAGGTCTCAGCAATCGTCCCCTTGGGCCACTTACCATGGCCAGCCGACTCCTTATCCAAACTGGGCATGGTGGACACCTCCACCTTGCCCTTACCCGACACAGCAACAGTGGACAGGAAATAAGCAACCGGATCAACAGTCGGCTCCCTCTGTTCAGTTCACCGGTTTTCCTCAGACGGCTGGGTTTTCTCCTGCACAGTATCCCCCACCCGGTTTCACTCAACCAATGTATAACCCCCTTTGTCCAACCGATTTAAGTGTTGCCATGTCCAATATGCAGGTTAATTCTCCAAATATGGCTTGGAACTCAGATGTTATGGATACAGGAGCCGAGTCACACGTCACTAAAGACCAAGGTAAAATCGTAATCCCTGATTCAACTCCTGTGTGTCGTAATATTTTGGTAGGTAATGGCATGTATTTACCAATTAAAGGACCAGGTACGGGCTTTCACCCTTTACCAAACCGAACCTACATACTCCCACACATCCTTTATAGCCCTCAAATAATTAAAAATCTTATTTTTGTTAGACGTTTTACTCGTGATAATCAAGTGTATGTCGAATTTGACCCGTTTGGTTTTCTTTGAAGGACCTCAAAACTAAGAAGACACTGTCTAGCCACAATACTACCGGGACTCTTTATACATTCACGCCGCCTCAACTGCCGCCTCAAGCCACCTTTATTGCTTCCCACCACCTTCCTTGGCATGATCGTTTAGGACATCCCGGCGCGCAAGTTCTAGATATTTTAAATCGCAATTTTAATTTTCAATGTAATAAGGACAAAAGTCACAATCTTTGCAATCCTTGTCAACTTTCGAATAGTAAAAGAGTACATTTTTATTCGTATAATACATTTACTTTTGCTCCTTTTGATATTATTCATTGCAATTTTTGGACTTCGCCAATCACGAGTAAAACAGGATACAAGTATTACATGGTGCTAATTGACAATTTCTCACACTTCGTGTGGGTTACCCCTTAAAAATAAATCCGAAACCTTTCCAACTTTGCCAAATTCCATCAATTAATTCTTACCCAATTTACCCGCAAAATAAAAACCTTTCAATGTGACTTAGGGGGTGAATTTGACAATTTAGCATTTAAAACTTTTTCCCAACAAAATGGTTTGCTCTTTGTATGATTCGCCGCCTGAATGACATTATTCGGGCTCTCTTAATTCATGCGAATCTACCTCCTTCGTTTTGGGTTGAAGCCCTACACACTGCCACTTACCTTCACAACATCTTACCAACCAAACGCTTAAATTTTACACACCTACCTTTGCCCTTTACCTTCGTCACCCTGATTACAACACTTACGTGTGTTCGGATGTGTGTGTTACCCTAACACATCCGCTACCCAGCCTCACAAACTATACCGTCGGTCCATGCGCTGTATCTTCCTCGGGTATCCACCCGACTTCCGTGGCTACCGTTGCTTGGACCCTACCACAGGCAACGTACATATTTCCCGCCATGTGACCTTTGACGAGTCTGTGTTCCCGTTCACACGTCCTACTCATCCCATCACCTACAACTTTTTGGACGACACCACCCCACCGGGCTTCACTTTTCATCGGCCTGTTAACCAGCCCAATTCCCAGCCCATTACCCAGCCCGTAACAAGGTCAGTGGACCAGCCCGTTACACAGCCCGCATCACACCCGGTTACGACCCCATACCCGTTTACATACTCACCTCGTCCTCGTCCCAATAATCACACCCACACCGGCCTATCTAACCCTTTCGTTGCCGTTCCAGCCTCTACACCCACACCGGCCAACCCCAGACCCAATCCACCGGTCCGATTACTAACCAACACCCCATGACACTCGTTCCAAATCACGGTCCAACTCTTCGGCCATACACCACACCCTTAACCTTTCACCGGTACCTACTTCGTATTCCAAAGCCCTAACTGATCCCAATTGGTTGCATGCTATGCAGACCGAGTTTACGGCATTACAGGATAATGAAACATGGGAGCTTGTCCCTCGGCCACTTGACCATCCCGTCATTCGGTGCATGTGGTTATTTAGGCATAAATTTAAATCAGACAGATCATTGGAACCGTTACAAGGCTAGGTTGGTGGTTAATCGAAATTCCCAAACAGTTGGTATTGATTGTGATGAGACCTTTAGTCCTGTGGTTAAGCCGGCCACTATTCGCACAGTTTTATCTCTTGCAGTATCTCGGGCTTGGTCTATTCATCAACTTGATGTTAAGAATGCGTTTTTACACGGGGAACTACATGAGACGGTCTTTATGCATCAACCACCGGGGTTTTATGATACTCGATTTCCTAATCACGTGTGTCGTATGAAGAAATCGCTTTATGGTCTTAAACAGGCACCAAGGGCGTGGTACACCCGGTTTGCTAATTTTATCACCTCCAAAGGGTTTCGTAGCAGCACTTGTGATCAGTCCTTATTTGTTTATCAACAGGACCCGTCTAATATGGCATATTTATTGTTATATGTGGACGATATAGTTCTCACAGCTTCTAATGACTGTCTCTTAAACAATATTATTAGCACACTCTCTCGGGAGTTTGCCATGACTGATCTGGGCCGGTTACATCATTTTTTGGGGATCAAGGTTACTCAGCAGCAGAACGGTATTTTCTTGTCTCAAGCTCAATATGCAAAGGACATAATCGCTCATGCTTCGATGTCCTCGTGTAAACCGTGTTCCACACCGGTTGATCTTTCATCTAAGTTGAGCGCTACTGATGGGGCACTATTCTCGGATCCGACACTATATCGGAGTCTGGCGGGTGCATTGCAATATTTAACTTTTACTCGTCCCGATTTGTCTTATGCAGTTCAGCAGGTGTGTCTCTTCATGCATGAGCCTCGAGATCCTCACTTTGCTTTTATGAAACGTATCATCCGTTATCTGCAAGGTACAATTGACTACGGCATACGGATCCTGAGATCAGCATCTTCTGATTTGGTGGCCTATTCGGACGCTGATTGGGGCGGATGCCCGGATTCGAGACGCTCCGCATCGGGTTATTGTGTTTTCCTTGGTGACAACCTCATATCACGGTCAGCTAAACGTCAGCCTACTGTATCCCGATCCAGTGCGGAAGCTGAATATAGGGGGGTTGCGAATGCCGTCGCTGAAACAACGTGGATTCGACATTTGCTGTTCGAACTTCACACTCCTTTAACGCGTGCATCCGTGGTATTTTGTGACAATGTTTCAGCGGTCTATTTATCCAATAATCCGGTTCAACATCAACGGACAAAACATAGAGATTGACATACATTTCGTACGAGAGAAGGTTCGTCTTGGGCACATTAAAGTTCTTCGTGTCCCATCCTCTATGTAGTACGCGGATATATTTACTAAGGGATTATCTCGTGAACTATTCCAATCGTTTCGGTCCAGCTTGAGCGTTTGTCCCTTAGCGAGCCGATGATCATCAATATTTTAGGAATAGATTTGTGTGTTAGTTAGAGATAATCTTTTGTATTTATTGTATATATCCTTTCCTTTATTTTGGGTTGTATGATTCCCTATATATATAGGGCCTTTGTTTATCAATGAGAACACACACAACATTATCAACCACAATTACTTTTCATGCGTCCTTAAATATAGAAGTGACACGTGTCTCAATGACATCCATGCGATGCGTCCGTGACTCATCCCATGCATCCATGACTCATCCTATCATCCCATGAGTCTGTGACTCATCCCATCATCCCATGCATATGTGACTCATCCCATGCGTTGCCAACTCATCCCATGCGTCTGTGACTCATCCCATGCATCCCATTGTGACACGTGTCAACTCTACATTTAAAGACGCATAAATGAGCCCTACAGGCACAAAAGGTGTCTCGTAACGCATGAGCTGGCTATTTTCGTAAGTCAACATGATTCTTGGCTATTTTCGTAAATTCCCCTGGTATATAGTGGTTCAGGGTGGTTATTTATCAATCCAACATTACGTCTACACCTCAATTATATTACTACTCAATCAAGAGTTTCTTTACTATCTTCTACCATTTATAAACTTCTTCCTGATCTTAGTAGGATCACTAATGGATTCTCCCTGGTTACACTTGGTAGCGATCACCTAAAACTTTCCTTTAATGTGGTTAAGATCACATACTCACAATTCACAGATACAAAAGTGTTTTGAACAGATATTACAGTTTGGTTTTTTTCTCACTTCTGCTCCTGCTAATCTATGACTTGAGCGCTAGCCGAGTTCAAGCTTGTAGAATAACTTACAAGGCGAACTCATGCTTTAGACTGAAACTTTCTTCTTTCAAATTTATCGAGCCGAATAATTTGCACCTATCATGGTACTTACGTTGATCCACTGTCTAAGACTTTTGCATCATTTGGGCTCATTTTGCCACTTACACTTTTCAAAACTAGATGTGTTTCTTTTTGTCTCAAACCGAATAGACCATGACATAACATTTTTTCTAAGTAATTCGTAATATACACATATGTATACTTAAAAGTGACTATATACATATATGTATATTGAATTATACATATATGTATATAGTCAAATGTAAACTACACATATGTGTATATTACGAAAAGCTTAGAAAAATGTGTGGTCCAGATTTCTTCTCAAGTTTCTCAAATAGGGTGCTCTTCTCTTAGAAAAATGTGTATAGATATGTGTATGTATGCTGTAGAACTACAGTGCAAAGACCGGACCATAAAATCCCTTAGATACATGTTATGGTTGATCCGGTCTCCGATGATTTATTTTTTAAACTTTAATCAACTTAAACTATCTTTTTATAGATCTATAATACTTAAACATCAATTACCACAATTATTACCATTAACAAAGCTAAATGTAAAACCATAAATAATACCTTACCTTAATTTTTATAGAAATGAAAATCATGATTAAAAAAAAGATGTCCAACCACAAAAAATAAAAATAAAAATTAAAAAAGTTTTGATTTAAAACCTAAACCAAAGTCAAATAAAAACCTCACTGAATTATGTTGAGGTCAGAAGACGAGAAAGAAAAGGGGGTGGTGTGCACGAGACGGTGAGTTTAAACAATCTTCAAAGGTAGAATGGACGTTGGTGTCACGAAGGCATAAGCATACTTAGAGATGTAGAGGGGTGTCAAAAGAGATGAACGATGGTCATGTAGTTCCTCATATGCGTCATGTCATGTTATGAAATGATAGGACTCGTTTCACATCAGCTTCTAACATGTTAACAATTGCAACAAATGACCAATTCAACAAGTATGTTGTTACTTTCTATTGAGTTAAATGCTTGGTTGATCCCTGGGGTTTGCCATTTTTGCAGACTTTGTCCTAATGGTTCACTAATTACAAAGTTGATCCTAATAGTTGTAATTTTTACACTCGAATGGTCCTCAACACTAACCTATGTTAAGTTCCTCAGTTAAATGTGTGTGAAATAACTAGATAACTCTTGAACAATTAAAAAAACAAAAAAAGATGGGTCCACCACTTCATCTTCTTCCTACTCTCTCTTTCTAAAAACCTACAAACAGAACCAAACATTATCCCTTCCTTCTCTCTCTAAGAACCAGACGACCACCACCATGGGCGGCAACACCACGGCGGCGGCTTGTCTCCATTTTTCTGGCGAGATATGACTTCGTCACTTTTTTATTAAATAAACAATATTTTTGAATTGCGAGTACTTGTTATTGCAGCCCCTGCAATTGAGAGGTTCTTAGAGTGGTGAACACATGTTGTCAAGTGGTATTTTCAAGAAGTGATTGTGATGAACACAATCCCGTTAAAGGATTGTAGCTGGTGTATTTTGATAGCAAATCTTTTGGGTGAGACAATATGGCGGGCTCATGGAGATAGCTCATGGTGATAGCTCTGTAAGTAGAATCATTACGTGAGTTATGAGAAAACGTAAACACACAGACAGAATTGTAGCTGGTGTTTTCGTTTTCAGCAAGAATTAAGTGGCGGTGGTTAGGGTGGTGTTGTGGTGGTTGGATGTAGGAGGTGTTGTGGTGGTTTGATGGTGATGGGTTGAAGGTGATGGTGGTGGAAGTGGCGGGTTGACGGTAGAGGTGGTGATGGATTCGTTTTTCTCCGGTGAAGGCGGCAGTGTGATGCTAGGCTCGTTTTCCGTCAGCAATAACGATGTGAGTGGAAGTTCAATGGTGGTGGATGTTCGGTGGAGAAGATGAGATGGTGATGGTGGGTTTAATTTGGAAGGTGGTGGAGAAGATGAGATGGTGATGGTTGGTTTGTTGTGGAGGATATGTGGAGGTGGGTGGTTATTGTGTTTCAGACAGAGGTGGGAGGAAGGTTGAAGAAGAAGATGATGGGGTGGACCCATCTCCATTTGTCTTTTTTACTTGTATTTTTTTAATTGTTGAGGGTAATTTGGTTATTTAACATCAACTTAACTGAGAAATTTAACATATGTTAGTGAAAAGGATCACCCGGGTGCAAAAATTACAACTATTAGGACCAATTTTGTAATTAGTGAACCATTAGGATCAAGTCTGCAAAAATGCCAAACCACAGGGACCAACCAAGCATTTAACTCCTTTATATTCAAGAAAATAATATTAAATAGTGCTACAGTTAAAATACTTTATTATTTATTGTACTTGTTATTTATTTTCGGTCAGGGTACATGTACATAGTGGTGCACAAAAAAACCTGAATCCGGAACCGAACCCAAAAAAAAACCCGGAACCGGGTATTATAAAACCCGGTTTTTTTATACCCGAACCCGACCCTACCCGTAGGTAGGGTCGGGTACGCATTTCTGTTATAAAACCGAACCCGGAACCGGTTTTTTATACCCGATTTCAACCCGGGTTTTATGAATACCCGTTTCAACCCGAACCCGGAACCGGGTTTTTTCAATACCCGGTCTGGGTTTTCCAATACCCTATTCAGGTTTTTTTCGTTTTTTTTTTTGTTTTTTTTCGAGTTTTGCACCTTGGTAACGGCTATATAACCGTTAGAAAGCGTATTTTAACCACTTTTTTTATTTACATTGTATCTTTATACCCTATAAAAGGGGTCTTTGATGTTTGGTTTAACCACAAGTGTTTTCCTCGAGACGAACAATAAACGAAGACGATCAAGTTATTCAAAGCTATCTATGTTTGTAATCTTATTCGACCCGGTTCTATGATTATTTAGGTGTCATGTATTTCTATGTTTTATGAAATAAAAAAGTTTTGCATTTTATATTTCTATGTTTTATGCAAAAAAAATGAATACCCGAGACATACCCGACACAAACCCGATCCATACCCGACTCTACCCGAACCCGGAAATAGGGTATTATAATACCCGGGTATTAGAAAACCCGACCCGGACCCTACCCGAACCCGGGTATATAGAGTATACATTTTTTGTATAAAACCCGGACCCGGACCCAACCCGGGTATTATCAATACCCGATTTTAGAAAACCCGGTCATACCCGAACCCGGTTCCATACCCGGAACCGGGTATTAAAAAAACCCGATTTGTGCACCACTACATGTACAAAGATCGGAACAACAGAAGTGATAAGACCATTACTCATACTCACCTTGGATATAATAGGCCCCTTCAATTAGCCCACTTAATCGGCCCACCAATCAACCCACTATGACATTCCAATTCCAAATTCAGTACACCATAAAGTGTTTAATTCAGCCTACATA
Source organism: Scalesia atractyloides (assembly GCA_947069175.1). NCBI lineage: Eukaryota > Viridiplantae > Streptophyta > Magnoliopsida > Asterales > Asteraceae > Scalesia > Scalesia atractyloides. The sequence continues at coordinate 93,854,591 of CAMTDV010000025.1, forward strand.
CTACACCATAAAATTAGTTAGGTAACTGATATCATAATAAGCAGCTAAGTATCATACGCGTCTCGAACCACAAATTTAATGAATAAAGCCTACATTATTCATTAAACTTGTGGTTCGAGACCCGTATGATACTTAGCTGCTTGTGGTTCGAGACCCGTTACGATATCAGTTACCAGGGGCGCAGCTTTCCTAGGGCGGGGAGGGGCGGCCGTCCCCCCGAACTTTTCGCTCCGTAGTGTTATATATGTAGTTTTCGTATAGAAATTTTTGGGTATATACATTTTCGCCCCCCCCCCCCCCCCCCGGTTTTCGACGGCAAGCTTCGCCACTGTCAATTACGTAACTAATTTTAAAATAACCAATTATACATAGAGAACTGTGATAATCATGTAAGCATTATATGTTGTATATGAAATATAATCGCAAGAGAAAAATGGAATACAGTTAAAAGATGGTTTTGTTTATTATATGGAACACCCTCTTATTATACACTATTTATTATTAACTGATAGTTATGTTTACTAGTTGTTAAATACTAACAAATTTGGTTATATAATAATATTAACAAAAAAAATTATGAACAAACTTAGGGAACATGTTGTACTCATTGTCGTGTGAAAACAAGACTTTTTCTCCACAAAAGGATGGAACACCCAACGGCGCCAAAGCAAGTCCCATGTGATGCTATATCATTGTTGCTATTTAATATCCAGTTTACTGTTCAATTTACATATTATGTAATTATCTATGTCGCAATTAGGGTAAAGACTCGTGTATTACACAAGGTTATATAATATAACGAGATAATTATATAATCCATAAAAATATTTCGTACTTTTATTGTCATATGTCAGTTCGCACAACTAACTTGAATTTATCAAAAAAAATCGGTCTATGTTAATTGTTAACACAGAACACTCAGACATGGACAATGTGTTTGCGTGCGTGAGCTTACGTGACCTTCACACCACCTATGCTAACGATGTATAACACAAGCCCTAAAAAATGAATTCACTATATTAGAATCTATAGTCTAGTAAGAAAATCTAGCTGTTATTTTTGTTAAATGAATGGTAACAAACGATTTGACTTTGAAACTCTAATTAATAAAGATAATAATTATGTATAAATGGATAAAAGAAAAATATATAAGAATACAGTGTTAGGCGTTAAAAGAGCATACACAAACATATAAAAAGATATTTATAGAAAACTAGAGGGTGCCGACGAGAATATATTTGTTACATGATATAACGATGAGTTATTAGAGACTATGCAAACTTTAATATGAACGACGGTAAAAATAAGCAATCAATAGAGTTAAGTAATCATGTTTAAAGTTAAAAGTTAACTTTAACTATAATAAGGTAAATAAAAAGTAACTAAATTTGTTAACTTGTATATTGAAGGGGTTAATGATAAAAATAAGCAAGTAGCACAATTAATGTCTAAAGTTAAAAGTTTGCTTTAAAAATCATAGGTTAAATAAACAATAAATGAAATAAAATAAAAACAATAAACTCATGAAAAAAGATTTTAAAAAACAAATATTTGTTATAAATATAAAAAGATGATTTTTTTAAACTTTAAGACCCGTATGATAACTCTAATAATGTTCAAGGGATCAAAATAGGGATGAGATTGTACAATACCCCTACCAGTACCGAAAATACCGATACCATACTGAACAAAACTGGGTACTGAATATTATGATACAGTACAGGTATTTCGCTACAATACCCAATTTGGTACCATCATGTTTTTTTTTAAATTATTTAAGCACTCATACGGGTACTAAATAGGTAAAATTGGTACACGTACCAATAAAGTATGAGCACCAATAAGGTAACATAGTACAGATAGTAATACAATACGAGTAGCAAATAAGTAAAATCGATACGAGTACCAAAATACAAAAATAAAACATTTTATCAAATTCATTCGTAATCAAATTATCTACCAATATCATTTTTCCAGTACCTGGATCTGTGCCAATACCGAAATCAATAAAAATGGGTACCGATGCATGTACTGAATATCTAAAATCGGTACAGGTGCGGGTACCAGTATGGGTATGGTACATGTATTTGGGAAAAAAATCTTATCGCCAGATCAAAACATAAATCGTTTATAGAAAAAAAATTATTATTAACCTACCATATGATAAATCCATTAAAGTTTAGTGGTATAATGTAAATCTCTATAGAAAAGAATAATTAGAGTTATGATAATTTTATTAAAGTTGAAGTTAAAAACACAGATTAATTAAAAAAAACAATAATGTTTTAACCCTATAAATTAAGTAACTTAGAACAGTCAAAGATTAATAGTGTTTACAATAATTTGAATTATTATATAGAATATACTTGAAATGTTTCTATCTTACTATTGTGTAAACTTCCACACTTTCTATTGGGTTCTAAAACATACATTCTAATACAATCTAATTTTAAAGCTTAAATCATTTAGCATGATTAGTTTTTAATACCTACCTTTTGACATAACCTACTTTTTACATATATTCCATAAAAAGATAAAGAGTTAATAACATTGATGGTCCATGTATTTTTCTTTTTTGAATGGCGAACTAAATAATCGGATAAGTATTCTGGGATGCTCTCAATCGAGCAAATGTATCATCTCCTCCATAATGGTCAAAGTTGGATGCATGCCCGAGCCACCAAGCCACCAGTTCCGGGGAAAACTCGCCCGCCCGAAGGCCCACTTCGGTAAAACCCGGTTCGGCTCGGTTTCGAACTGGCAACCTCCAAAGAGGTCTAGTCCTAAACTTCATTGCCACCACCAATGTCCTTCAAAGTAATTTTAGTGGGAGCTGAATCTGAAACCCTAAGGAGAAATCAAGTGACTAACCACTAGACCAACTTGTTTGACTTGTACGTTTTATTTATTAAATTTCTAGTCTTCACTTCTAAAACATCTTACCACATCAGATAAAAGTTTACTATCATGTAATCTTTTTCATCTTTGCCATAGTCTTCATTGGCCTTCGAGGATGATGATGAAAAAGATGATGATAAAGATGAATCTATTTAATAAAATAATTTTGTTTTTAAGAAAAGTAAGGTTTATGTGGTATATGTAAATGTTTTTTTTTTATAATTTATAAACACTCTCCAAGGGTCAAATAATTCAGACGACCGGATATTTGAGCCTTCCACGAGCGTGAGGATGCTCACGACTCACATAACACTCATATGTGGCCAGCATGGTGTGAGCATGAGCTTGAGTGGCTCTCGATCCACTCTCGCTAACGGTGTATAACGCAAACCCTAAAGTTAAGTTTACTAAATAAAAAAGATTCTTTTATGTGTAGTATAGAGTTAGCCATTGAAGAGCATCCGTTAACAATTAAACATGCATAAAGATATGTTAAAACTTCCGCATTTTGATACCATTAGATTTTAATACTTACCTTTTGACACAACCTATTTTTACATCTTTTGCTATAAAAAATTGGGAGTTAATTACATATATGGTCATGAATTTAATTAGAACCCCATTTCTTTTACACGACCCAATTTGGTCAGGACTCTTTTCGCCCAACCCCAGTTTAAATCGTACCAACACGACAAGACCCACCCATTTTAATCAGGTTTTATCAGCATAAAAGAAAACAAATTTGATAATAAAATATCATGAAGAGATGCATGTATTGTGGCAAACATGTATGGCTTCTTTCCCTATCAAACCATTAATGCAGCAACTCTAAAGATTCACTTGATTTCCTATTACAAACATAAAATAAAATTCATGTGGCACATACTCATCCTCCTCACCAACCAGTGTTGCAAAAATCACGACTAGATGGAGATTAATCGCTAGTCGTCCAGTTATTGAGTAATTTTTCTTAAATCGGTCCATTAATCGACTAGGCCCGACTAGGTCCGACTAGGCCAGCCAAAAATCGACGATTCCAGCCAAATTCCATCAAAAAAACATGTATATTCCGGCCAAAACCTCTAAATTCCGGTCTATTTTCAACCAAATCATATGAATTCCAACAATAATCATGTATACTTAAATTAATGAGTTGAGTAAGATTAAAAACCTAGCTACTTTAAATATTTACCTATAAAAATGTATATATGTATACATAAAACTGAAAATTACCTATTAAAAACCCGATCCGATTAATCCTGATTAATCCCGAGTAGTCGCTAGTCCCCACTTCACCGACCGACTAGCGACTAGCGAGTTCTCCAACCTTGTCACCAACGGGATATATTACCCCTTTTATTAAAAACACACACAAAACACTTTAAATTTTGAAAATTCAGACTTTATATTCATTTACACATGCACAATCATTATAAATTATTGATAAAATCAATTGCAATACATATTTATTTTATTTTCATACATAAAATTCAGATATTGTTGAAAGCTATATTTTTCCTGGAATTACAGTTTTGCCCATACCATATAGCAGATTTCCCAACAAGTCATTTGATATTGTTGACATATTTGTCATTTGGCTTAAAGATAATGAATGAAGGTACCAAAAAGAATGTGGGAGATCAAATATACAGAGAGTTCTTGGTGTCATTGAGGTCTTTATGCTTTAAATTTATATATTTGGAAATAATGTTGGGGTTAATGCATGTGATGATTGCAAAAATGAGGGTCCCAATGTCTTTTTTAAAAGTTTATTTTCTGGAAAATGTTTCTCAATTTTCTTTATTCAAATTTGTGTCAAGTGGTGTCATGGTATTTGGGTTGTAAAATAACTAAAAATAAACATATATAATATGATAGAAATTATAAGAAAGGAAAGAAATATGGTATCCGGCCATCAATTCCGGTGTGAGAGCCGATCCAGCAGGAGCTGGGGTGTGAAGAAGAACTAAGGAGAAAGGGTTTTATGTATTTGATATTGACAAAATATATAATATAGATAATTATATACACTAAATCTTTCAAATAACGCTATATTTTGTAAAGTTGATGCTAAATGTACTATATAATGCATCTTTAAAAAAAATATAGAGAGGTGATGTGACTTATTTAGTTGGGGGAAAGAGGATATTAAGTAAATATCATTAGCCTATGGGGTATGGGGCTTGGGTTAAGTAAAAACGCCCAAGTCACCACCCCGAGTGGGCTTGGGTTTCGGCGTGGCCTTTGGACGGGGGTTTCAACCCGGGCGTTGGGCGGTCTAGCGGTCCACTGTAGCGGTTTCTTATTGGCTGGCTTGGCTAGGCCGCTGACCAGTTTTTTAAAATTTTAAATTTATAACCGTTTGGCTTGGCCAAGCCAACCGCCACCCCGAGTTTTAAATTTATAACTGTTTGGCCAAGCCAAACGGCATCCCCGAGTAGTATAAAATCCCCCACCGCCATCCCTATTCGCTACCCTGAGAAATCCCCCACCGCCAACCTCACTCGAAATCATGGCCTCTTGGACGAACGAGGAAGAGATAGCACTAGTAACGAGCGTGGTGGACGCTATGAAGGCCCGCGACCCGGTGATACACGTTACTGGCCAGAAGCTTTCGCGAGCTACCGGCACAACGTTGGGAACAACTAGTGCAATCTAAACGCGTGCCAACACAAGTGGCGTGAACTTCGACCCAAGCTCGACCGGTTTAAAGCGTACTACGACAGCGTGCCCGGCGGTGACATAAGTCACGACGACCGGGTGGCGGTGGCCAACATCGAGTAGCGGGGCAAGGACCGGAGGCCGTTTGAGAAGTTGGCCCTCTTCGAAATCTACCTAACGCTTTAGAGTTTTTTTATGTTTAATTATGTTTGTTTTTTTTGTAGATTTGTAATTTAGGGTTTTTTTTTAAATTTTAATATGTTTTTTTAGATTTGTAATTTTTAGTAAATTTTAATAATATTTTTAGGTTTGTTTTATTTTGGGTTTTTTTTATAAAAAAATGGAAAAAAAATAATTACACGTGGCCTAGCCACGCGGGCTAGCCACACCCCACCATACCCACCGAAAATGGCACGGACTGGCGGTGCCCCTCCAAGTCCACGTGTCGGGCATACCTCAAAGTCCCGCCCCACCATACCCCATAGTCTTAGAGTAGATACATTTAATACAAGCCATTGAAAATTAACATAAGGTATACAGCCATGGATGAGCACTTACAATAAGAAACAATACCATATAAATCATAATTTGTAAAAAAAAAAAATATGTTATTTAGCAAAGATTCTTCAACAAAAATATAAAAACACCATAATTGAGGTCTTACGGAATAGGAAAATGAAATTCAAAATAATTGAGCATGTTAGATGATTAAAAAATTCAGATGTAAAAAAGAAGAGTTAAGTGTCATTTTAATTCACGTAGTTTGGGTCATTTTATCAGTTTAGTCCAAAGGTTTCAGTTTTCGCTTGTGGGTCTAAAAATGTTTCACCGTTGCCATTTAGTCCACTGGGTTAACTTCATCCATTTTTTCTATTAACGAGAAGGGCAATTCAGTCATTTTATATGTACTTCTGTTAACTAGAAAGGTAATTCGGACATATAAAATGACCGCCTCGTCGAACCCTAACTAGAAAATCTAAACCCGAAATTCTAAACTATAAAGCTAAACCATAAGACTAAAACATAAGCTAAACCGTAAAATCTAAACTATAAACCCCAAAAGTTAAACTGTAAAATTTAAATTATAAACCTAAAAAGCTAAACCCTAAAGGCTAAAATCTAAAGCTAAACCCTAAAACCTAAAAATAAGCTCTAAAACTAAACCCGAATATAAAACACTAAAAGCCAAATCCTAAATTCTAAAACTTAAAACCTATATATGCGTATATATATAGGTATATACGTATATACGTATACGTATATATGTATATATTATAGGATTCGACGAGTCGGTTCCATTGCCGCTGGAATGAGTTCAATCGAAGTTCATTTGAGTCGATTCCCCACTTTTTAGTCTTACCCATTAAATCTCACAGTATATATATATATATATATATATATATATATATATATATATATATATATATATATATATATATGATTCGGTTCAAGGGAGAACCACTCCCAGTTGCGATAACCACGAGAATCACACTCCACCAATCAGATCATGCCACCTATACACTATTATTTTAAATCTTAAAGGTTATTTTATTAATTTACTCAAAATGTCATATCTACTCTCCCCTCTCTCTCTTTAAAGTCTTGTCAGACTTTTCTATCAGTCATCTATCTCTTAAATTAATCAAAATTAATCAAATCATATTAAAGTTTAAAACCGGCGCGTATAAAAACTTTTAAAAAATTTCTAAACCGGCGCTTAAAAAAAGTTGAAAACCGGCGCATAAAAAATGTTTAAAACCGCGGGTACAAAAAGTTTTATACCGGCGCGTAAAAAGGTTTTACGACGATCGTAAAAAAACTTTAAAACCGTGCGTAAAAAAAGTTTTACAACGGCGCGTAAAAAAGTTTAAAACCGCACGTAAAAAAAGTTTAAAATCGGTACGTAAAAAAGTTTAAAACCACGCGTAAAAAAACTTTAACACAGGCGCGTAAAAAAACTTTGAAACCGCGCGTAAAAAAAGTTTTACATTGGCGCGTAAACATACTTTTATACAAAAAACTTTAAAACCGTGCATAAAAAAGTTTAAAACCACGCGTAAAAAAAGTTTAAAATCGCGCGTAAAAAAGGTTTTACAACGGTGCGTAAAAAATTTTAAAACCGCGCATAAATTTTTTTTTACACCGGCCGCATAAAAAAAATTTAAAACCATGCACAAAAAAAGTTTGGATTAAAACCGCGCGTAAATTTTTTACTGTAAATAACAATAATTAATTTATATATTTTTTGATTAATTAAATTTTGCTGTAAAAATTAAATCAAAATTTTTTTGATGAGGTTACTGTAAAAAAATTTATGTAAATCAAATTAATTCAATTATATTAATTTTTTGAGTTATTAAATTTTATTTAAAAGTTAAATCAAAGTTTTTTAAAGAATTAATATAAATTTTTAATCAAATTATATTAAATTAATCATATTAAATAAATCAATTTAATAACAATAATCATTAATATTAATGACACTAATCATTAATGGACATAATAAAAACCTAATTGCACTTTTCTCATCAAAAAAACAAAATCTTATTAATTAAAACACAATCATTACTTTACTTTATTGTCTTTTAATATAATCCATCAAAACTAACTTGATCAATGTCTAATATTGGTTCATATGGTTCTCACAACTCAAGGTGGTTCTCATTTTACCCATCCCTACCATATGAACCAATATTAACCATTGATCAAAGTTGTTTGGATGGATGAGATTAAAAGATAATAAAGCAATGTAATGATTGTGCTTTTATTAATGATATTTTGTTTTTTAGTGACAAATGGGCATATTGGTCTTTTTACTATATCTTTAATGATTTATATGATTATTGATTTTGTTTTAATTAATTAGATTGTTTTTTTTAATTTAACATGCATTATTGATGTTCTTTTAATTCTCATATAGTTTTTAATTTTAATTCTCAGTTAATTTTTTTAAACATGAATCACTAATTTTGTTTTAAACATGAATTTTAATTCGGAGTTAATTTACGCGCGGTTTTTAGCTTTTTTTTTACGCGCGGTTTTTACCTTTTTTTTACGCGCGGTTTTTTAACTTTTTTCGCGCCTCTTTTTAAACCATTTTACGCGCCGGTTTTAAACTTTTTACGCGCGGTTTTAAACTTTTTAACGCGTAGGTTTAAAAACTTTTTTGCGCGCGGTTTAAAACTTTTTTACGCGCCGGCTTAGAACTTTTTTTACGCACCGTTATAAAACTTTTTTTACGTGCGGTTTTAAACTTTTTTTATGTGAGGTTTTATTTTTTTTACGTACGGTTTTAAACTTTGTATACGCGCCGGTTTTATACTTTTTTTACCCACCGGCTTTAACCTCTTTTTACGCCCCGGTTTTAAACTTTTTTTACGCGCCAGAGTGAGTTTTTAACCGGTTACTATTTTTAAATAACATCAAATTACAAATCACTCCTTAAATAAAATTACATTTTGTATGTATAAAACAATAAACAAAAAAAAGACAGAATAGTAATTTCATTAAAAATAAATAATATTAATATTATGTATATAGATTATTTTTACCATAAAACAATTTTTTTTTAGATTTAAGAAAGAGAGAAAGAGTGGATATGACATTTTGATGGATGAAAAAGTTTGATAAGACTTTAAAGAGGGAGAGAAAAGAGAGAAGACATGACATTTTGAGTAAATTAATAAAATAACCTTTAAAATTTAAAATAATAGTGTATATGTGGTATGATCTGATTGGTGGAAAGTGGTTCTCGCCGTGCTCGCAACTTGGGATTGTTTTCATTTGAACCGAGCCATATATTATATATATATATAGGGATCGGTTCAAGAGAGAACCAAGCCGAGTTGCGAAAACCGCGAGAACCATATATAGGGATCAGTTCAAGAGAGAACCAAGCCGAGGTGCGAGAACCACTCTCCACCAATAAGATAATGACAACCAAAAGGGTATTATAGTCATTTAATCAAAACCATCAAATCATCTCTCTCTCCTCATTAAAGTCACTTTTAAAGTCTTTTCAATTTCTCTCTCCTCTTTTTATTATTTTGTAAAAAAAATTATAAAAAACTTTTTGTAAAAAAAGTTTAAAATGGGGTGAAAAAAACGGGGCGTAAAAAACGAGAGTAAAACCGGCGTAAAAAAATTTTTAAAATGCGTAACGGCGTAAAATTTAAAGCACGGTAAAAACCGGCGTAAAATAGTTTTAAAATGCACGCGTAAAAAACCGGCGTAAAAAAAGTTTTAAAACCGGCGCGTAAAAAAAGTTTAAAACCGCTCGTAAAAAAATTTTAAATCGGCGCGTAAAAAAGTTTCTATACCGGCGTGTAAAAAAGTTTAAACTCGCGCGTAAAAAAATTTTAAACCGGCGCGTAAAAAAGTTTTAAACCGCGCGTAAAAAAAGGTTTAAACCGGCGCGTAAAAAAGGGTAAACCGGCTCGTAAAAAAAGTTTAAACCGGGGCGTAAAAAAGTTTTAATCGGCGCGTAAAAAAAGGTTTAAACCCACGCGCAAAAAAAGTTTTAAACCGGGGCGTAAAAAAAGTTTAGAACCGGCGCGTAAAAAGTGTAAACCGGCACGTAAAAAAAGTTGTTTGAACCGGCGCGTAAAAAAAGTTTATATACCGGCGTGTAAAAAAGTTTAAACCCGCGCGTAAAAAAACGCCGCGTAAAAAAACGGCGCGTAAACGGTGCGTTAAAAAAATCGGGCGCAAAAAACGGGCGCGTAATAAACGGCGCGTAAAAAAAAACTGAACGTAAAAAAAACGGTTCGTAAAAATGTTTTTTTGTAAAAAAAAATCTTGAAAAACATCGTTTTTTGTTAAAAAAAATCCGATTTCAAAATGTTTTTAATATAAAAATTTGATTTTAATAAAAAACAATAAATATAATAAAACAAAAAAAGTAATAAAAAACAATAAATATAATAAGGCAAAAAAAAATTTAACAAACTACCGTTTTGGCATTAAAATATAAAAAATTTAATAAGACAAAAGGATTTAATATTACTTTTAGTCACTTTTAATCTTATCCATCCATCATCTAAGATTAAATGATTAGAAAGTGGTTCTCACGGTTGTCGCAACTAGAGGTGGTTCTCATTTTACCCATCCCCTATATATATGGGGAATGATAAAATGAAAACCCACTTAAGTTGAGAAAACTCAAGAAAACCTTATGTAACAATTTTATTTTATTTTTTTTTTAAATAGGGAATGTAAGTTACATGTTAATGAACGTTTTGTAACAAAAAAAATAAAAAGCGCCAAGTGGATTTTTATAAAAAATTACAAAAATTCAGTTTTTTAGCATTTTTTTGTAAACACGGAAATTTTTAAAAAATTTGATAAAAAACCATTCGGCGTTTTTTGTTTTTTTTGTTACAAAATGTTCATTAACTTGTAACTTACATTCCCTATTTTTCTAGAAAACCATAGGGTTTTGTTGAGTTTTTCAACTCAAGTGGGTTTTCTCTCTATACTTCACCATATATATATTTGTGTGTGAGGTTCATTGGGGAACAAAGTGGGGAACCTGGGAATACTTTTAAACATTTAACTTAACATGTTAAAAATCAATTTTTTTTAAATTCTTTTTCGGCGCTTCTCCTTTATATATATATATATATTGTGTGAGGTTCATTGGGGAACACTAAAAAAGTGGGGAACCTGAGAAGACTCTTAAACATTTAACTTAACATGTTAAAATTAATTTTTTTAAAATTATTTTTCAGCGCTTCTCCTTATAATTACTTGTAAAAACACTTTTAATAAAAAAATCGAAAACTAAAATATAAAAAAAAAGTTAAAAATGGCTAAAATTCTTTTTTAGAAATTTTTTTATTTGAATAGTTTCTACCCATTTTTATAAGAAAAAGCGCTTAAAAATTTTGAAAAAAATGATTTTAATATGTTAAGTTAATTTTATAAGATATATATTTTAACTGTTTTTTAAACATTTTTTATATTTTTAGTTTTTATTATTTTTATTAAAAATGTTTTTACATGTATTTATAAGAAAAAACGCTGAAAAAATTTAGAAAATATAATTTTGAACATGTTAAGTATAATTTTTAAGAGTGTTCTCCGGTTCTCCACTTTTTTAGTGTTCCTCAATGAACCCTCCCATATACTATATATATATATATATATATATATTATATATTATATATATATATATTACTTCTAGCACAATCCAATTCTTTTTTTTTTTATATTTATTATGTTAATGCATCATTAAGTTGGATTTTAGGACCAGACATTGATTTGCTATCATTTCTCCCATATACAATTCTTGTTTGTAATCATGACTATACATTTTCTCCTTCTAGACATTTCACTTGTTTTTTATTATAAACATAAAAGTCAATTGCATAATTTTGTTACTATTCTTGTAGTTAGGCTTGCAAAACAAAAGATTTACTCAAGTACGAAGCTTAATAACTTAATGGGAAATGATAACATCCGTTGAATATTATTCATTTCAAAGGGTCCTAATTGTTAATTCATGATTCTAGACCAGCAAACTGATTTAATGATGTCACCATCTTATTTCAGTGCCCCCACTATTTACACACCCCCTATTGTATACTGTATACGGCTCGTATAACATTATATAGGTCGTATAGTATGTTTTTGAATAGAGAAATACGCAGGGAATATTTTTTGTGTTTATAGTATACGGGCCGTATAAAGTTATACGGCCCGTATACATATATATGTATACGATCAATAAAACGTATACGGCCGAATGGATTTATTTTGTGAGTTTTTACCAAGTTTCTGGTTTAACACGTGTATACGAGCCGTATATTTTTATACAGCTCGTATATAAATGTTGTTTTTTTAGGAGAGTTCTGAGAGTATGATTGCTGATGTTTTTTTGTATCCGGAGTTTGTTGGGTTGTTTGCAATCATACTCTTTGAACTCTCACAACCCTTACAATTTACACAAGGTAATCAAACCTTACAAACACCATCTAAAAAGTTTATCGGAATGCTTCTTGAATCTGAATACGAAACCCCCTTGGTGGTTTCTGTACCCATCCCCGCATTAATAGCTTCCGAAGTATGATTGCTGATGGTTTTCAATATCCGGAGAAGCGCTGGGATTCAAGGGTTTATACACCATGGTTTGACTAAATAGAAAGTAATGTGTACAAGTTTAACAATCATATCAAATACATGCATTTAATTCACATCATTACAAAGAGAAAAACCGCCCTTGGTGGTTTATGTACCCATGCATTTAATTCACATCATTACAACAAATCATTCCTGAATCTGAATCTAAAAGCTAACTTTGACATATAAAACCTTACATATGAAACAAATCTCATTTTTCGAGACGATAGAGGTGGATTATGGTAATTAAACCTTACAAACACCATCTTAAAGAAGCATTTTATCATGTGTCATATGATTTTCTAAAGAAGCTTGTTTCTTTCACTATTTTCTTTCCACCGATTTAGACTCATAAAACCCACTAGCAAAAGCGCTTTTATCATGTGTCTATGATGATTCGAAACATCCTGAATAAAGAAGCGCTTTGTCATGTTATGGAGAATGTTCTGGAAATTGAAGAAAAATGAAGGTTGTAGCAATTTAATTAAGAATTAATTTCAAGATTGTTTGTCGGGCTTCCAATGCAAACACAAGGATTGCTCTAATGTTCGTATTTGAATATTTGAATACCCATGGTTTGAGTAGCTATGGATACGGTGGTTATGGAATCATTAATCAAGTATGATTGCTGATGTTACACATCTGCTTCTTGAACCTGAATCTGAATCTGAAAGTTAACTTTGACATGTAACATCCGTCAAAAAACGGATTTACCAAACCCGCTCCGTTTATTAACCGAACAATCAGTTAAAAATTTCGTTGCGTATTTAATGCTCAAATAAATTTTAAACGATACATAATTAATAAGTATATTGGAATATATAATTTATATTTGAAAATTCATTAAAAATAATGAAATAAAAATATATTGCTGCTGCCGGGTTTCGAACCCGGGTCGGCCAGGAAATACACAAGTCTTAACTCCCACACGCTCAACCACTCCGCCACTTGTGTTGTTTGATAACATTTGGAAACAATTAATTCATATAATGAAACTGGAAAATCAAACCCAGTCAACAGCGCGCCCAAATCCGCTGACGCCGGAAAATCCGACGATTTCGTCAATCATCGTCGGTTATCTATGACTTAACGTAAGCATTAACCTCAACATCGGTTATAACCGATGTCCAGTCCGCGACACAAGTCATAACCGCCGGAAAATCATTGACCCACGAATCAAGACGGTAAATGGACCAAATTCGTCGATATTCTGCCCTATAAATACACCCTCTAACTTCTGTTAACCTTTTCGCCCACAATCACACCCTTTCTCGACGTAATTTCACTCGCCGGAAACCTTCTGCAACTCGCCGGAAAACCGAACCCCTTCACCTCGTGCCTTACTCTAAAAACTGAACACCTAGAGCTCATACCGAAGCCACCCACACTCACCTCAAGCTCCCTGAAGACCCTCTGCCGCAAGACACACGTCGCCGGAATAACTTGCTATCACCGGAATTTCGCCGGTGAAACAAAGGATCTCTGTTCGGTATACCTTACACCTAATCTCTCTCGTTCTTATTAATCTCACATGTAGCTAATCACAACACACTAAAGAAACTAATTATTTTTGTCAAAACAATCGGACATCGATTCTGGTTAAGCTTGACGAAGAAGATGAAGTTTTCGTTATCATATATGTTTAATTTAAATCAAGATATATCTCGGGTTAGACACACAGTCCAGCGGTGGATTGTGTGCAAATAAACACGCATACGTCCCGAGTTCGATTCTTGTCATACGCACACTCGCCTAAATAAAATGTTCTTTTTTTAACTGAACCGGATTCACTTGCAAACAGATGTTAAGTTTAATAAAAACCGGAATAATAACCAAGATAGACACACAGTCCAGTGGTGGACTGTGTGCGTGCTTAAATCATACGTCACGAGTTCGAGTCCAGACTACTGCACCGGTTCTGGCAATTATCAAACTTTTTATATAAGGCAGAAATGAAATTTTCTAGTTTGTATATAAGTATAATAAAAATCAGATTATTTACCAAGTTAGACACACAGTCCAGCGGTGGACTGTGTGTCAACCTAAACCACAGGTCCCGGATTCGAGACCTGTGGAGAGCACCGAGCGAGACATTTAAAATCGTTTTTTAAAACAAATGATTTTCGGATTAATTCAATTAGTAAATAAATATAATTAAAAACAGAAATATTTCGGGTTAGACACGTAGCTCAGTTGGTAGAGCTGCGTGCACGCGAACGAGAGGTCTCGGGTTCGAGCCTCACCCGGCGCATACACTTACACAATAAAACCGGTCAACAAGTCAACGGTCAAAAAGTCAACATATTTTTATTATTTTTATTTATTTATTTTATTTAAAAATCAATTAAAAATACTTAAAAATAACATTTTTAAAGTTAGAAAATAGCCTAAAACTCACAAAAATATATCCAAAAATCCTATTAAAGTTGTTAATAAAATCCATTTATTTACCTTACTTTTCTTTATTAATTAGGTTAGTTATTCCTCGACGATCAATCCTCTAAACTCGTGCGCATTCATCATCATTCACCGAACGCACCCACTGTGAGTGAATCTCTACAAATTCCCCGTTTAAATCACGTTTTTGGGGTGTATCATGTGTCTTACTATTTATTATATTTAAATCATTGTGCATACATCATATCATGAATAAATGTGTATCCAGCCTGTGTAAACTGTTTGTGTGATTATTGTTTAGATTTAATTTATTATTTTCAGTACATGCAAATTTCATAGGCCGCCGCTCCCCATTACATTATGAGCGTTGAGCATGTTCCCCATTACATTATGAGCGTTGAGCATGTTCCCCATTACATTATGAGCGTGAACCTGGCGTGCCAACATACGATCGGCTCCGTTTGATTGAGCCTTGATCGCACAGACATTTTATCATTTTCAGTACATGCAATACGATCGGCTCCGTTTGATTGAGCCTTGATCGCACAGACATTTATCATTTTCAGTACATGCAATACGATCGGCTCCGTTTGATTGAGCCTTGATCGCACAGTTTTATTCATGTTATATTTTATGCAAGTTGATATGTTATTGTATGCTGTTGGTTTGTTAATGTATGTTATTGTTTGTTGTGGTTTGTTATTGTATGCTAATTGTTGTTAATGTATGTTATTGTTTGTTGTGGTTTGTTATTGTATGCTAATTGTTGTTAATGTATGTTATTGTTTGTTGTGGTTTGTTATTGTATGCTAATTGATGTTATTGTATGTTTATTTACATTTATTCATATATGAATATTGCACGATTTTTCCATATTAAATACAACCAGAAATAAATAATAAATGTTTTCTAACAAGGTTCACTCGCCAACTTTTTGTTGATCCAAAAACCATTTTTACATATGATACAGGTGAACAGGATGAAGCAAGGAAAACATAGGAAATGCCTTAGAAGAAAACAATGAAGTCTAGAATGATGTTTAGGATATGATGTAATTATGATTGTATGTTTCCTTTTAAATTGTAATGATGAATATGAAACGTTATAATAAATGTCATGAGCTTTGATGATAACCCAATCATGCCCCGATCACCTTTTTCGCTGCGGGTCGGGGTGTGACAGATTGGTATCAGAGCCATGACTATAGGGATATAGGATAGGTTATTAGACCCTTAGAGCCTATACTATAGTTGACTAGATTTTAATTGTTTATGTGGTTACATGCAAACTTATGATATTTATTTGTTTCATATTTGTTTATACTTACAGTCAAACATACATACTTACATACACATTCATCATACATATTTCAAATGTTCATATATTCAAATCATCTTCATACTTTCGTTATTCAAAGATTTTGTCGCAATTTTCAAATCTCATCAAAGTGAGTTCTGCGACGGGCATGTAGTAACTGGAAGGGTACAAGTACCGGTAGTCGGAACGTCCTGTCTAGGTTGGCATTTGTATAAATCCAATATAACGGACCGTTTGCCTACCTGGGGACTAACGATGAGAGTATGAAGGACCTATTAGGCCAAAGCATGCCACACCAAACGTCGTTCGAACTAACCCCACTTTGAGGTGTCACCGTGTCTATACCTGGACACATTCCGAATATCATACGTTACATATTTCTCGATTTTCTCCGGGTTTTAGTGTACGTAACCAGGCTAACACATGCGAACCATATGAAAAACCCGGTATTCATGGGGGCCCACATGATTACGAAGGTGAAGTATGGCGGCGTGCAAGGCCCAATTACGAGCAAAGCCCAAGACATCCTATGGATGTAGTAGATTTATTATGTTATATTTATTTTATGAATGTTCATTCCTAAATACGACCCATGATCCCAAAAACATCCAACTCATACTCATGATATGTATTCCTTGTAGATGTCTTCTAGCCTCGCCCGTAGGAAGATGAGAGAAGGAAAAGCTCGCGAGCGCATGGCTGCCTTAATCGCTCAACAAATGGCTGCCGTAATACCCAACATTGTAATTCAAGTCCAACAAGCCCTTACCGCTAATCCTGTCAACTAAGAAGATCAAAATGTTATCAACCCTCCCCCAAATACCACTAAATGCACCTACAAGCATTTCAAAATCCTGCGACCCTCCGAAATACGAAGGGACTGAAGGTGTCACCGCTCTCCTCCATTGGTTTGAAGAAATGGAGAATACTTTTCTAAATTGCGATTGCCCCGATGATCGCAAAGTGCGATATGCTACTGGTCGTTTATATGGAATAGCACTTACCTGGTGGAATACAGAGAAGGCCAAACGAGGTGTTGAAGACGCTATGACTTTGACTTGGGAAGAGTTGAGGGAAATCATGACAAGACGGTTTCTCCCAAGGAGCGAAATCAAGAAATTAGAAGATGAGTTCTATTCGTTGAAGCAAAAGGAGGCGACCACACCACATACAACAAAAGATTCCTCGAGTTAAATCAAATGGTTCCCAACTTGTTCACTCCCCTCTACCGTTTGATCGAGCACTACATTCGAGGTCTTCCGTCAAAAATTCAAGACTCTGTAATAAGTACCACGCCTGCAACTTTGGAAGCAGCAATGGAGTTAGCTACAGAGCTCTCCGAGAACCGCATCCGGAATAAAGACTTCAAGGAGGAGAAGAAGAAGGATAAAGCATCAACTAAAACTTCAAACTCCACCCAAACCGAATCCCCTTCTCAACCCATTTTTAAGAGAAAACGAGATGGGCAACTTTTCGCTGTCACCCAACGTAATCAACCAATTTCACAAGCCATACCCATCCAAGCTATCCCAATCACTCAAGTAGCACCCGACTCAACTTACCCGAATAAGAAGCCATACCTTGGACCTCACCCTCGATGTAACACCTGTTTTTATCACCATCCATCTACCTTACCTTGTCGACTATGTGCGAATTGTGGACGATATGGTCATTTGAGCAAGGTTTGCCGCACCTCTCAAAACCAAATCTCTCCCCCTACTCAAAACATGATCCAAACCTATCAACAACCCCAATACCCCATGTTCCCATATGTTCGAACTTGTTTCAATTGTGGCGACCCTACCCACCTTAGAAACACGTGCCCTCGATTGGTTAACATCATAAACGCCCAAGCTCAAGCAAACCCAGTTAACCAAGCAAATCAAGGAAACCTAATCGCTAGGCCACCAGCAAGAGGAAGAGTTTTCAACATCAATGCCAACTCTGTTGAAGATAATGACGGCCCAAACGAAACCACCCAACTAGTCCCCTTCACAAAAAATCAGGATTCAACTCCAACCGCTTAGTTTTTACGTTTTCTTTATGTTATCTCAATTTTCCCGTACTCCAGTTTAAATTGGAATCTTATCCAAGGATCTTAATGCGAATTACTATTTCAGTTTGTTTATGTTTTAAAGTCACATAGAACCAATCATAACTTACGGATAAAGCCAATGAAAATTTGACAAGAATATGGTGGATACGCCGCTGGTACTTCCTATATATAAGTATTCTTGCCAAAGGATCAGAGGCATTATCTGGCGGTTATGAGAAGTTCCATGTAGAATTTAGTATTGTCTTGATTGAAGTTTGTTTTGTACTCACTGATTTAGCATTTATAGCATCTCATCATTTAAAGAAATTGGATTGTGTTCCATTTCTTCATAGACTAACCTCTCCATCATAACAAACGAGAGAGGTATTGTCATCATTCAAACATGTATACTATCAGAATTGAGACTCAAGTGTTGGTTGTTGTGTTTGTTTTAGAGTCACATAGAACTAATCATAACTTGCGGATAAAGTCAATGAAAATTTGACAAGAATATGGTGGGTACGCCGCTGGTACTTCCTATATATAAGTATTCTTGTCAAAGGATCAGAGGCATTATCAGGCGGTTATGAGAAGTTCCATGTAGGATTTAGTAATGTTTTGGTTGAAGTTGTTCATCATACATTTCAACGCATTTCAATTTCATCATTTAAAGAAGTTGAGCTATGTCTCACTTCCACAAGGACTAACCTCTCCATCATAACAAACGAGAGAGGTACTGTCACCATTCAAACATGTATACTATCATAATTAAGACTCAAGCTTTGGTTGATTGTGTTTATTTACGTATTAGAGTCACATAGAACTAATCATAATTTGCGGATAAAGCCAATGAGAATTTGACAAGAATATGGTGGATACGCCGCTGGTACTTCCTATATATAAGTTTTCTTGCTAAAGGATCAGAGGCATTATCAGGCGGTTATGAGAAGTTCCATGTAGGATTTAGTATTGTTTTGGTTGAAGTTTGTGTTATACTCACTGCTTTAACATTCATATCATCTCATTATTTAAAGAAATTGGATTGTGTTCCATTTTCTACATAGACTAACCTCTCCATCATAACAAACGAGAGAGGTACTGTCATCATTCAAACATGTATACTATCAGAATTAAGACTCCAGCTTTGGTTGTTGTGTTTGTTTATGTTTTAGAGTCACATAGGACTAATCATAACTCACTGATAAAACCAATGAAAATTTGACGAGAATATGGTGGATACGCCGCTGGTACTTCCTATATATAAGTATTCTTGCCAAAGGATCAGATGCAGTATCAGACGGTTATGAGAAGTTCCATGTAGGATTTAGTATTGTCTTGGTTGAAATTTGTGTTACATTCACTGATTTAACATTCATATCACCTCATCATTGGACTCAGATATTGGTTGTTGTGTTTATTTATGTTCTAGAGTCACATCATAGAACCAATCATAATTTACTGATAAAACCAATGAAAATTTGACAAGAATATGGTGGATACGCCGCTGGTACTTCCTATATATAAGTATTCTTGCTAAAGGATCAGAGGCATTGTCAGGCGGTTATGAGAAGTTCCATGTAGGATTTAGTAATTTCTTGGTACATTGGTTGTGGTGTTTATTTATGTTCTAGAGTTACATCATAGAACCAATCATAACTTACTTATAAAACCAATGAAAATTTGACAAGAATATGGTGGATACGCCGCTGGTACTTCCTATATATAAGTATTCTTGCCAAAGGATCAGAGGCATTGTTAGGCGGTTATGAGAAGTTCCATGTAGGTTGTAGTATTAGAAATTTTTGTTTTAGGATATAACCTTATCTTTCCAAACATATCAAAACTCTTGCGCATGAAATCATACCTAGTGAATCAACTCCGCTCATCAATATTTTTTTTCCGTAGGCAACAAAAAGCGATTCCTGTAGCAGGGTACTCAACCCTTACAAGGAACGTTACCGCCTCAAACAAAATTTAAACCCTTACTCCCTTCTAAGTATGTAACTGTCAAATTAAACACCATCCTTTTTAGACAAATATGTCACTACTTAAATTTCGGGACAAAATTTCGGGAAATCATGACAAGACGGTTTTGCCCAAGGAGCGAAATCAAGAAATTAGAGGATGAGTTCTATTCGTTGAAGCAAAAGGAAGGCGACCACACCACATACAACAAAAGATTCCTCGAGTTAAATCAAATGGTTCCCAACTTGTTCACTCCTCTTTACCATTTGATCGAGCACTACATTCGAGGTCTTCCGTAAAAAATTCAAGACTCTGTAATAAGTACCACACCTACAACTTTAGAAGCAGCAATGGAGTTAGCTACAGAGCTCACCGAGAACCGCATCCGGAATAAAGACTTCAAGGAGGAGAAGAAGAAGGATAAAGCATCAACTGAAACTTCAAACTCCACCCAAACCGAATCCCCTTCTCGACCCATTTTTAAGAGAAAACGAGACGGGCAACTTTTCGCTGCCACCCAACGCAATCGACCAGCCTCGCAAGCCGTACCCCTCCAAGCTATCCCAATCACTCAAGTAGCACCCAGCTTAACTTACCCAAATAAGAAACCTTACCTTGGACCTCACCCTCAATGTAACACCTGTTTTTATCACCATCCATCTACCTTACCTTGTCGACTATGTGCGAATTGTGGACGCTATGGTCATTTGAGCAAGGTTTGCCGCACACCTCAAAACCAAACCTCACCCCCTACTCAAAACATGATCCAAACATATCAACAACCCCAATACCCCATGTTCCCATATGTTCGAGCTTGTTTCAATTGTGGCGACCCTACCCACTTTAGAAACACGTGCCCTCGATTGGTTAACATCATAAACGCCTAAGCTCAAGCAAACCCAGTTAACCAAGCAAATCAAGGAAACCTAATCACTAGGCCACCAGCAAGAGGAATAGTTTTCAACATCAACTCCAATCCTGTTGAAGATAATGACGGCCCAAACGAAACCACCTAACTAGTCCCCTTCACCAAAAATCAAGATTCAACTCCAACCGCTTAGTTTTTACGTTTTTCTTTATGTTATCTCAATTTTTTCCGTATCCCAGTTATGAATTGGAATTTATCCAAGGATCTTAATGCGAATTACTATTTCAGTTTTGTTTTTATACTCATTTATTTAACATTCATATCATCATACCTCACGACATATCACGGTGTTATCATTTAAAGAAGTTGAGCTGTGTCTCACTTCTACATGGACTAACCTCTCCATCATAACAAACGAGAGAGGTACTGTCATCATTCAAACATGTATGCTATCAGAATTAAGACTCAAGCTTTGGTTGATTGTGTTTATTTATGTATTAGAGTCACATAGAACTAATCATAACTTGCGGATAAAGCCAATGAAAATTTGGCAAGAATATGGTGGATACGCCGCTGGTACTTCCTATATATAAGTATTCTTGTCAAAGGATCAGAGGCATTATCAGGCGGTTATGAGAAGTTCCATGTAGGATGTAGTAATGTCTTGGTCGAAGTTTGTTCATCATACATTTCAACGTATTTCAATTTCATCATTTAAAGAAGTTGAGCTATGTCTCACTTCCACAAGGACTAACCTCTCCATCATAACAAACGAGAGAGGTACTGTCACCATACAAACATGTATACTATCAGAATTAAGACTCAAGCTATGATTAATTGTGTTTATGTCTGTATTAGAGTCACATAGAACTAATCATAACTTACTGATAAAACCAATGAAAATTTAACGAGAATATGGTGATACGCCGCTGGTACTTCCTATATATAAGTATTTTTGTCAAATGATCAGAGGTATTATCAGGCGGTTATGAGAAGTTCCATGTAGGATTTAGTATTGTCTTGGTTGAAATTTGTGTTACATTCACTGATTTAACATTTATATCACCTCATCATTTAAAGAAATTGGATTGTGTTCCATTTCTACATAGACTAACCTCTCCATCATAACAAACGAGAGAGGTACTGTCATCATTCAAACATGTATACTATCAGAATTAAGACTCCAGCTTTGGTTGGTGTGTTTGTTTATGTTTTAGAGTCACATAGGACTAATCATAACTTACTGATAAAACCAATGAAAATTTGACAAGAATATGGTGGATACGCCGCTGGTACTTCCTATATATAAGTATTCTTGTCAAAGGATCAGAGGCATTATCAGGTGGTTATGAGAAGTTCCATGTAGGATTTAGTATTGTCTTGATTGAAGTTTGTGTTATACTCACTGATTTAGCATTCATATCATCTCATCATTTAAAGGAATTGGATTGTGTCACCATTCAAACATGTATACTATCGGAATTAGGACTCAGACATTGGTTGTTGTGTTTATTTATGTTCTAGAGTCACATCATAGAACCAATCATAACGTACTGATAAAACCAATGAAAATTTGACGAGAATATGGTGGATACGCCGCTGGTACTTCCTATATATAAGTATTCTTGTCAAAGGATCAGAGGCATTATCAGGCGGTTATGAGAAGTTACATGTAGGATTTAGTATTGTCTTGATTGAAATATGTGTTATACTCACTGATTTAGCAATCATATCATCTCATCATTTAAAGAAATTGGATTATGTCACCATTCAAACATGTATACTATCAGAATTGGGACTCAGATATTGGTTGTTGTGTTTATTTATGTTCTAGAGTAACATTCATATAACCAATCATAACTTACTGATAAAACCAATGAAAATTTGACAAGAATATGGTGGATACGCCGCTGGTACTTCCTATATATAAGTATTCTTGCCAAAGGATCAGAGGCATTGTCAGGCGGTTATGAGAAGTTCCATGTAGGTTTTAGTATTAGAAGTTTTGTTTTAGGATATAACCTTATCTTTCCAAACATATCAAAACTCTTACGCATGATATCATATTCAGTCAATCAACTCTGTTTTTCAATATTCATTAACTTAGGCATCAAAAAGCGATTCCTGTAGCAGGGTACTCAACCCTTACAAGGAACGTTACCGCCTCAAACAAAAATTTAAACTCTTACCCCTTTCTAAGTATGTAACTGTCAAACTAAACACCATCCTTTTTAGACAAATATGTCACTACTTAAATTTCGGGACGAAATTTCTAAAAAGTAGGGGATACTGTAACATCCGTCAAAAACCGGATATACCAAACCCGCTTCGTTTATTAACCGAACAATCAGTTAAAAATTTCGTTGCGTATTTAATGCTCAAATGAATTTTAAACGATACATAATTAATAAGTATATTAGAATATAAAAGTTACATTTGAAAAAGTATTAAAAATAGTGTTCTAAAAATAAAATGCTGAAGCCGGGATTCGAACCCGGGTCAACGGGTCAGCAAAGCTTAACTCTCATCCATTAAACCACTTCGCCACTTGTGTTTTTTAGTATCATATCAAAACAATTAATTCAAATATCACAATCTCGATTTCAAATCAACGCGCCCAAATCGCAGTCGTTGGAAATCCCGACGAATTCGCCTTTCTCTGTCGGTTTCTTGTGTCTTAACGCGAATAATAACTATTGCATCGGTTATAACCGATGTCCAGTCCGCGACACAAGTCATAACCGCCAGAAAAATTATTGACCGACGAATCAAGACTGAAATCAGACCCCATGCATCTCGATTCTTTCCTATAAATACACCCACAAGCCTCTGTTAACCTTTTCGCTCACAATCACACAAATTCTCGACGTAATATCACTCGCCGGAAAATCTCTGCAAGTCGCCGGAAAACCGAGATTTCATCTACACGGTAAATACCTCGACTCTTTCCGTTTTAATCCGATGTTAGACTGTTACTAACTTCAATCTAACCATCAGAATCTATCCAAGACAACGTAGCCGGAATATTCAACTCTCGCCGAAAAAACCTCTGAAACTTCTGATCTTACGCTGTGAATCGGTATAACCCTCCAAACTCCTGTAAATCTTTGTTTAAGTACCTCAATATCATAACTAATCGAACAGAACTGGTAATTGATTCTAACAGCCGAAGTTCACAAACAGAGCCGACGAGTCTTCGCCGGAGTTCTGTGAAAGACGCTGATCGGTATATCCTTTCCCCCAAACTCTCTCCATTCATTACCTTTCAATTACTTATAAAGCTTGTAAATCGAATGAGACATAAATCAGTTGAATTGTCATAATCAGTAATTTTAATCGGAGAAAGACGAAGTTCAGATATGTTATAAGATTATTTAAAAACAGTTTTATGAACGAGTTAGACACACAGTCCAGCGGTGGACTGTGTGCAAACAATATGCATAACGTCCCGAGTTTGATTCTTGACACACGCACCTTCGCAGAAATAAAATGCCTTTTTTTTAGAAACCTAACCGGGTTAACTTCAGTAAGATGTTAAGTATAATAAAAACCAGAATATTTACCAAGTTAGACACACAGTCCAGCGGTGGACTGTGTGCCAAATTAAACCACAGGTCCCGGGTTCGAGACCTGTGGCGAGCACCGAGTTATGCAATTAAATCGTTTTTAAATAAATGATTTTTGAATTAATCTAATTAGTATATAAATATAATTAAAAACAGAAATATGTCGGGTTAGACACGTAACTCAGTTGGTAGAGCTGCGTGCACGCGTACGGGAGGTCTCGGGTTCGAGTCCTTCCCGGCGCATACATACACACAATAAAACCGTCAAACAGTCAATGCTTATGGTCAAACAGTCAACGCTTATGGTCAAAAGTCAACAATTTTTTTATTTCTTTTATTTATTTATTTAAATTAAAAATCAATTAAAAATACTTAAAAATAACATTTTTAAGGTTAGAAAATAGCCTTAAACTCACAAAAATATATCCAATAATCCTACTAAAATTGATTAATAAAATCCACTCATTTACCAAACGATTATGTTATTATCTAGGTTAGTTCCACTCGTGGTTAAATCCAATTTCGTGCGCATTCAACATCATCAACCGAACGCACCCACTGTGAGTGAATCTTACAACTCCCCTTTTTAATTACACGTTTTGGGGTGTATCATGTGTCACTTAAACTAATTCGTTTATTCAAACTCGTGCCATACCATATTATGATTTAAACTTAGAATGTTAATATTGTTTGTAGTTATGTTTTACATATTGTCTAGTTGTATGCAAATCATTCATTAGGCCCATCAGATCGTAGAACAACGCGTGCCTCAAAACTCATTCATTAGGCCCATCAGTTCCTCGTGCGAGACGAGTTGAACAACGCGTGCCTCAAAACTATCTATTATTGTATGTGTTTGCATTATTTAATATTAACTGTTTTGTGAACAAATTTACATCTACGTTTACTCATATGTGGTTATGTACTTTATTTTATCAATTCAATAAACTTGTTTAAATGTTTTCATAGGATTCACTCGCCAACTTTTTGTTGATCCAAAAACCATTTTTACACATGATACAGGTGAACAGGATGAAGCAAGGAAAACATAGGAAATGCCTTAGAAGAAAATAATGAAGTCTAGAATGATGTGTAGAACATGATGTAATTATGATTGTATGTTTCCCTTTAAATTGTAATAATAAATATGAAACGTTATAATAAATGTCATGAGCTTTGATGATAACCCAATCATACCCCGATCACCTTTTCCGCTGCGGGTCGGGGTGTGACATAAGTCTACTCTCTAATGCAAACCTAGTTCACTATAACCATTGGCTCTGATACCAATCTGTCACACCCTCAAATTCCACGTGCAGAGTTCTATCAGGAGGCGCGTGACAAACCAGGATCACAGTCATTAGTCATACTGAACGACCACTATATGAGTTTTAAAAAAATAATCTTGTTTGTTCATTGATGAGAAAATATTGTTTATACAATTGAGTTGCGGAAGCGTAACAATTACAAAACCAAAATAGTTAATGTAATTTAAAGTGGTGTCTAAATATTTGATGAAATCAATGCGACACCACAATGCATCCTAGTCCTGATGTGTGCTACCTTAGCTACCTGAGAAAACATGTAAAATCAAGTGTCAACAATAATGATGAGTGAGTTCACAGGTTTTAGTTTATAGATATAAGATAAGTTGTTTCCATTGGTTCAAATCCCAAACCAGTATGTTATAATAGGTATCCCCTGATCCAAACCCGAATTAGAATGTTTAAGTTTCCCAATTCAAAACCCGAATCGTGTTGTTATAAGTTGTTCCCGATTCAAAACCCGAATCGTGTTGTTATAAGTTGTTCCCGATTAAAAACCCAAATCGTGTTGTTATATTGATTAGCAGTTTATGTTATATGTTTAGGTAGCTAGCCTAGGTCATGTCAACAAAGTGTCCGACCCGAAGCTGACGTTGCTGCCCCTGTTGTGCCAGGTCTATCACTAACCATGGCTAAGTGTTAGGAAAATTCTACACCTGTGACCATCAACGTTCGGTCTAACTGGCGCGACCAGTTCGAGTGGGGCTTGTCGGGCCCAGTAGTACTACTAAAACTTCCCTCGCTATAATCCAATACTAACGGCATCGTAAGTGTTAAGGGGACTAACATGTGATATATGCTTCCTCATGACCATAACCGTATAACATAACTCTAAATAGAAAGACGTTACTATACCGTAATATATACCACCTATACATCACTGTAACGTGTACATGATTTCTCCCCCTGTGTTTTGTAAATGTTTAAAGAATAAGGGGCCGTGAACTCACATTTGATTGCTCGGTTAGACTTTTAAAGGGATTAGAAGTTGAGGTAGGTCAATCACGTCCTAATACGATTACCACTTAGTTTATTAGTGTGTTCATGTAAGGCATGAAACTCATACACGTATCTAACACGTATTAAGCAATCACGTTGACAACTTACGCATAGATATTCAACATATAATCATCCATGATCATAGCACACAACAACTTAAATAACACTTTAGTTGACCTCAAACAGGTTCGACCATTCTCAGATAGCACATACAAACATTTAGATGCACACCTAACAACTTATTATGTTTCAGCTTAAGTGTCTAGAACTGGTCTGTTTTCTGGAATTTTTATAAAATAGTTCCCTTATTCCAAAAATTCCAATTAATTTACAGAACGTGTCAAATAGTATATAAAACTTTGTGTAAAATTTTCAAGCCCTAACTCATTACCAATTATTTATAAAAAATCATTTACTAGGCTGCAGTCAGATTCATCAATTTCTGAATGCAGTCCACATAAAAATTCATTTAAAAATCATTAGCCATCTGATTGACAAAATTCCAGTGGGAGATATTTGGAGACACCTGTGTCCAACTACTGTACGAATTTCATGACCTAATTCTATCCAGATTACAAGATATGAAACAGCAAACAACACATAATTTATGCAGAAAAATGCAGCTTCAGCTGCTACACGGAATAATTATTTTAAAATAGTAAACCACCTTAGAAAAATGCAATTCTAGCGCCGTTAGAAGAGTTTTTCAAAAACGTACGTTTTAGACTTCAGAAAGTCTGTTTTTCGTTATGTTATGAATTGTTTACAGCCAACTGAAGTTGGCTGTAAGTACTAATCAGCTTTCTGTTTCGCAATCGTGTGATACTAGAACGAGTTATAACAATCCTACGACTTAGTAATATCATGTATTAGCAAGTTATCAACCACCTATCATCTTGTATATCAAAACCACCACAAACCCTAGTCATACATTATCGATAACATCACGAAAACGCAGGTTCAACACGTAAAAACATTACTAACCTTAAACCAGAATGAAAGTTAGAGAGAGAGTGGTGTGCGATCGAGATGAGGGGGTGTTGCCGTCGTGGCTACCGCTGTGCGCCGCCATGGTTGGTTGTTCCATCTCTCTCTAAATCGGATTCTCTTCCTCTCTCTCTCTAGAAAACACAGATATGTGTGTGTTTTGAGAGAAAATAATAAAAATGGTGGCTAGGGTTTGTTGAAGTGAAGAGGGAAAAAGGAAGAGTGGTTTAAATAGTTAGGGTTTTGGGTAAGTGGGTTGGGCTTTAATCGCGTCTACGAGCCCGTCTATACACATGTGTCCTGTTAGAATAAACCCGCTCGTTTAAATTAACCGATCACTATAACAGTTAAATTACCTTAACTTGTTTAACTCAAAACAAACATTCAGAATATATATATATTTTTATGCCAGTCTACAATATATATGAATATGTGAAAATAAATATGTTTCGCAGGAATTGTCGATTAAACAACATGTTTCACTCGCCGCAAGTTTTTATCATTTAAATTAATACTAATAAATATTTTTAAGACGTATAACCATTTTCGAACATTAGGGTCAAAAGTACAAGATGTCACAAAAACCAGTTTCAACATCAAGCATTCTTCTAACTAAACCCTTCGAATTTAAACACCATTCGTATTTAAGAACCCAACACGTCTGCTAGTTAACCGGTTTTATCACATCAAAAGGAATCTTAAAAGTGAGCATGACAAAGGATCGTTCTAACATGTTCTTTGTGTTAGCATATGTAAATCTGGTTCTTAAGTTGTCTTTGATCAAGATTACTACTTTTGTTGTTGTTGTTAAACCCTCGATTCTTTATCTTCAAGAACAATGATGAACTAACGTGGTCGCATTCTGATCCCTAGCTGCAAACAACCCAACAAACTCCGAAATTACTGAAAAATCAGCAATCATACTCTCAGAACTCTCACAACCCACCTATAATACCCATTGTTCGGAAAGTGAAGTCCATTGGGCGATAGAGGTAGATCCTGGAAAGTCGGACTCAACATTTACTTTCAGATTCAGATTCAGGAAGCAGATTAAGATTCCGTATTTGTTTGTTTTCATGTTTTGATAAATTGTAATGATTTATTGATATGATTGAATTAGTTCTTGGAAGCCATTTCATCAATCTGAATCGAACTACTAGAACGATCCTTGTTTTGTCACGTACATGCGTTTAATTCCCAAACATCATTACAAATTGTGAAAACATGAAATAAATGAACAATGGGTATTATAGGTGTGTTTGTGAGAGTTCGAAGAGTATGATCGTTGATGTTTTTCAGTATCCGGAGTTTGTTGGGTTTTTTTATAAACCACGTAAGTAACTGTTCGTCTGTCTCATGTTTTCATAATTTGTAATGATGTTTGTAAAAACTAAAACAATTTGCTTCCTGAATCTGAATTTGAAAGTTAACTTTGACATACCGAAGTCAGCAATCGTTTTACTTTGAAACAAATCCCATTTTTTACTTTTTCTGTACCCATCCCCGTATTGATAGCTTTCTTCCTATAGTTGACTTTTGTTTTGTTTACCCAATTTCATTTTTAATTTTTGTAACCCTTTTTGTAATTACGTCATGCAATAAATGCATTTACGTGAATCTTAAAAAAAATACCAAATCGAAACCCTAATTTTTGAATATTAACTCCAAAAATATAATCTAAGTTATATGGGTCGTATAAAGTAATACGACCCGTATAAAAGTGTCGTATATATTGTATACGACCAAGTAACTTATTTTCACATGGTTTATACGGGCCGTATAACATTATACAGCCCGTATAGAATATATTAAACTGACAAAAGTTGTGCCAGCAGACTTTGTCAGTTTATTTAATTCTATACGGGCCGTATAACGTTCTGCGGCCCGTCTACACCATGTGAAAATAAGTTTTTACCATGTATTATTATTCGGACCCTTTATTTTCTAGTTTTTATTCAAACAAAAATTTGAAGTTTATGTTATGCTTTACATAAATTTATATACACCGTTATGATTGTGTTTTATATAAGCTAGTAGGATTCTTTCGCATGATACGACAAAAAAGCGATTTCGGTGGGTATCAGTTCAATTTGTTATGACGTCATATTTGGTGTATTTACGATATTAAATTAAAAAGGATGTCAATATGTGTGTTTTACACCGATCGAAACCATAGAAACGAATAGCGGTACCGGTTTCGATAATATCGATACTAGTGTCGCTATCTGTTAAAATGTACATTATTTTGAATACAAATTCGTTTTCAACAAAATTTATACGAGAGTGTCGAGAAAAATAAGTTTAAACACACATACACATTCAACTTATTTGAAAAAGTTAACAAACGAAAGTTTTTAGAGAATAATCATATTTAATTAAAACCAAATGGGTTAAAGACATATTATTTAAAACATAAGAGATGAAAATAAAATTTACAAAAATATCATTTAATAAGAAAGACGCTATTCATGGTCTATGCAAATTAATGTTGGGTTGAAAGGAGTAGTGAAAGAAGTGTTTCAAAGGATTGTAATGGTGGGGTGTTGGAGCATACGGCGTGAAAGAAACAAGCTTAAGTTCAAAAACAAACAAGTTTGAGTGGAATATATTATTAGCGAGATAAAATATATTGGTTTCTTTGGATTAGTAGTAGATACAGAAATAGGTCCTTGTCGTGTATCGAGTGATGTAATTTTGTCGCTATGTAAGGTGTGTTGTTGTGGTCGCCCCGTTTTGTGGGTTTGTTGGTTTCTAATAAAGTTTAAGTTTAAAAAAAAAATAAGTACAATGATTTCATCACAAATTAATTCACATAGATAAAAATATTAAACTCGATTTTTCATGCAAAAAGTCTTAAGTATTGGAAATTTCCTCGCATAATGTAGCGGGAAACATCTACGTTTTATTATATAAAAATAGTTACAATTGTCACACCCCGACCCGCAGCGGAATAAGAGTCGGGGCATAATTGGGTTATCACCAAAACTCATGATGTTTACTAAAATGTTTCATATTTATTAAATTCAAATTACAACTTTAATATTCCAAACAAGTTCATACAATTACAAGGAAAAAGTAACTAAGTAAATAATCCAAAGCCTAAACTGATTTATTCTTCTAGGCCGTCCTATATGTTTCCTGCTGCAACTGGATCACCTGTATCATTTGTAAAAATGGGGGATTTTAGGTCAACAAAAGTTGGCGAGTGAACCTTGTTAAAAACATTTGATATTGATTTCTTATTGTATTTGATATGGAAAAATTGTGCAACAATCATATGTGAGCAAACGTAAATAAACATAAAATAACAAACCACCTTGCATGAGTATATGACATGAATGATAATATATACGTTGGCAACGTCACGTTCCGCTCATAGGTAATGGGGAACGGACGGCCTATGATGATGTATGTGCGATCAAGGCTCAATCAAACGGAGCCGATCGTAGGTTGGCAACGCCACGTTCCGCTCATAGGTAATGGGGAACGGTTCCGCTCATAGGTAATGGGGAACAGACGAGCCTATGATGATGTATGTACTGAAAATGATAAAATTTAATCTAAACATTAACCACACAAACAATTGATACATATTGGATACACATTTGATCATGGATATGATGGATGCACAAGTGTTTAAATGTAATAAATAATAAATGACACATGATACACCCCAAAATGTGATTAAACGGGGAACTTGTAGAGATTCACTCACATTGGGTGCGTTCGTTTGATGATGTTGAATGCGCACGAGTTTATAAAGTTGATCGACGAGGAATAACTAACCTAAATAATAACGAAAAGGTACGGTAAATAAGTGGATTTTATTAACAATTTTAATAGGATTTTTAGATTTATTTTTGTGAGTTTAAGGTCATTTTCTAACTTTAAAAATATTATTTTTAAGTATTTTTAATTGATTTTTAAATTAAATAAATAAATAAAAATAAAAAAATGTTGACTTTTTGGGTTGACCGTTGACCTTGACTGTTGACCGGTTCGGACTTTGTGTATGTAGCGCTGGGTGAGGCTCGAACTCATGACTTCCCGTACGCGTGCACGCAGCTCTACCAACTGAGCTACGTGTCTAACCCGAAATATTTCTGTTTTTAATTATATTTATATACTATTTAATTTATTCAGAATTCATTTATTTTAAAAAGGATTTTAATTATGTCGAACCGGTGCACATAACAGGTCTCGAACCCGGGACTCGTTGTTTAACGTTGCACACAGTCCACCGCTGGACTGTGTGTCTAACCTGGTTAAAATACTGGTTTTTATTAAGCTTAACATCTTACAGCGAGTTAATACGGTTCGGTTTAAAAAAAGAACATTTTTATTTCAGAGGATAGGGTCGTGTCAAGGATCGAACTCGAGACGTGCGCTGTGTGTTTGCACACAGTCCACCGCTGGACTGTGTGTCTAACCCGGTTTAATATCTTGTTTTAATTAAACTTATACATAAGGTTCGACTTCATCTTCTTCGTTCAAAGACACAGACAACGATATTCGACT
Organism: Scalesia atractyloides; assembly: GCA_947069175.1. Lineage (NCBI taxonomy): Eukaryota > Viridiplantae > Streptophyta > Magnoliopsida > Asterales > Asteraceae > Scalesia > Scalesia atractyloides. The sequence continues at coordinate 93,887,246 of CAMTDV010000025.1, forward strand.
GTTCTTGTTTAATTCGATTAACGAAACTTATAAATGATTGAAATGTAATGGATAGAGAGGGTTTTGGAAATGAATGTACCGAAACAGATGTTTTTCTCAGAACTCCGGCAAAGATCGTCGGCTCTGTTTTGTGAATTCCGTCTGATCGGATCAATTAACAGTTTTGATCAATTAATTGTGAAATTGAGTTACTAAACAAAGATTATCAAAGGGTTTAGATGTTTGTACCGTTTCACAGCGTTTTTCGGAAATGTCCAGAGATTTTCCGGCGAGCGTAGAATATCCGGTAACGTCGTCTGGGACCGATTCTGGTTGAAGGATTTAAGTTAGTGAAAGTCTAACAATGGATTGAGAATGAAAGAATCGAGAAATTTACCGATTTGACGTATGTCCCGGTTTTTCGGCGAAAGTCGGGCGATATCAGATAACGTTTCCGACGAACAGAAATTAGAGTGCAAATGAAATTGAAGGTTCTGTGAGTGTTTCCATGTTATGAGACGATGATATTATCAGTGTAAATCAGGAAGTAAATGATTTCGGTTTTCAACTCCCAAAAATCATATGAATCGAGGCAAATGAAGACCGAATTGATTAAGAACGTGGGCAGCAATTGATTTATCGGTTATAATCAGTAATTAGCGATCACTCAAAAGTCTGGATAGTTGAAAGCCGATGAGCGGTTTCAGTTTTGGCGCAAACAGATGAGTTCACGGGTAGAAGTTAAGTTTTATTTGTTTCATTGATTACACATGAGAACCAAGTGGCGGAGTGGTTAAGTGTTTGTGTGTTAAATGAGCCGGCTGACCCGGGTTCGAAACCCGGCAGCAACTTTTATTTTTTTCTTCGACCGTTTTTATTGTTTATTAATTATAGTTTATAAATTCTAGTATATTTATTAATTATGTATTGTTTAAAATTAAAATGAGCATTAAATAAGCAACGAAAATTTGAAACTGACTATTCGATTAATAAACGAAACGGGTTTTGAAAACCCGTTTTTCAACGGATGTTACAACAATAGTATTATATATTGAAAAAGTTACAATGCTACGTATTAGGTAGACACACAAAAGCTTTCTCATGTAAAAGTATCGCGAGATCCCCAAAGAAATAGTTTGGTATGGTACCTACCAAACTCGAAAATGAGTAAAACACAAACCGAATAATGTATCAATTATGCCGATACAATAGCGGTTCGGTACCAGTATTGCAAAAATATTGGAATCTATTCATATCGTAACTTAAACCCATGAATACGATCTATACAATAGTGGTTCGGTACCAATATTGTTCGATCCGTATTGATTTGGTACGCTACAGATACGATACTGGTACTTGGTATAGTTATGACGCTTAAAATTATTTTTTAATACAACTTCGTTTCAATAACAACAATTATTTTAGTGTAACACATTATTAGTGATAAACTAGATCAAATGTTATTAAAAATGGTTCAAAATATAATTAGTATTCGTCCTAGCTCGGTAAGTTAGGGGCCTGTTAAACTAGCAAATGATAAATGTTATGTGTCGGTGATAAATCAGGTAATATGGTTCAAACCGTTGTACTGGTTTTGTTAATTACAAAATTGATTTTAGATTTTAGATTTTAATTTTTAATAAAATCATGATGGATTTTAAATTTTTGATAAAATCATGATGATTCCGAGATTTACCTTCTATATTTCAATAAAAAGATGAAAAAACCTAGAGATCATTGATCGCTTGTCGCTAACAGTTCCACGCTTCCTATCGAGGCTACTTGTCCATTTCATTGTTGCATTCCAAATTTAAATCGATTACCTTCGAAGTATATTTTGGATTTTTTTATTATGCTTATGGAATCATGTACTTTTAGATTATTTTTTTAGTTGTAGTTGTATTATCACGGAATTATAGGGTTAACTAGTCAACTCGGTATACCGCCCGGTACAACCTGGTAGTACCGATTGAACCACATATGAGCTATACCCGATACAGTTTACAATCCGGTTTTTTAAAACATTGGAATAACATGATTCGATAAAGTCGAGGAATATAAAATTCGATTAGACGAACCCCCTATAATATAACTAGCAGTGTAACATTTGTGTAAATCGGGTTTCGAAAACCCGCCCCAATTTATCAATCAAAGTATATATTTTTTACGACGTTCAGTTATATAATAATAAAAATCAATGTTTAAAAATAAGATGATAATTAAAGTTTAATTAATCAGTTAAATATTAAATATTTTTATCCAATAAGTGATTTAATTTAAAATAGGCAAAATAAATAAAAATTCAAAAAAAAGGGTGAACCGGGATCGAACCCGGGTTCCCCGGGTAACACACACACTACAAACACCACTGGGATACACACACGAGTTTGTGTTAAGTTTGGATTATTATTACACTAATACTGAGACTAAGATGAAACCTACAACCATGACCGCAATCAAAGACGCGCCTTTCCTTTTTCTTTCAAATCTCTGTGACAACTGGCAGCGTGTATTTTCGGCAGATTCTAACCTCGCTGGCTGTCAATTACCAATCACTGAATGTGATTTCCAAAAATCAAAACCCAACTCACCCCTATAAATATCGAATGCAACCCCCTTCCAGAAATCGCTCGCTATCGTCTACACTACCTGCATTCGTCCCTCTACTCAATACTTTCCCCTGCTCACCAGAAAAACAGAGGCAGTCATCGGAATTCAGTCACCGAAAATCGTGGTTTTTCATCTATGTTCTACGGTAGACCTCTACATCCTTTCTTTTAGTTCTATTCAATTAAGCATTATGTTCATGCCATTAGAGTTGGAGGAAGTGGTTTGGTTCGGGCGGGAGCAGGTTTGGGTTAATCTTTAAAATGAAGAAGACGATGGCAGAAAGTGTTTAAGTATAATAAAATGCGGATCTTAATCGGGTTAAGCACCCCGTCCAACTGGTTGGGCCGGGTGCAAATCAATCACGGGATCACCGGTTCAATCCCCATCCATCACCGGCCGGACCACGTATAAAAACCTTTTTAAATCTGCCATCTCTGGAATAACATGTTAAGTACATATATATAATAAAAATGCAAGTATTAATGGGTTAGACACCCAGCCCAGTTGGTTGGGCTGGGTGCATCACACCGTCAAGGTCTCGGGTTCGAGCACTTTGGCACGCACCGGTCGGATTACTGAAACCTTTTTGTAAATTTAATTTAATTAGAAATAATCTAAAGTGTGTATAAATATAATTAAAATCCAGAATATGTCGGGTTAGACACGTAGCTCAGTTGGAAGAGCTGCGTGCACGTGAACGTGAGGTCCCGGGTTCGACTCTATACACGCGCATACCAACCCCCCCCCCCAGCGACCCGGTATTTTTTTATTATTTTATTTAATTATTTATTTATTTTATAGTTATATTAAAAGAAAAGCAAATACAAAGGTTTAAAATATTAATAAAAATCACAAAAAAACTTAAAAATCTAAACAAAGATTTTTAATCAAAAAGTTAGTTATTTATTTATCAAGTTATCGCGTTGTTATTTTAGGTTAGTATTCTTTCGTCGGTCAAATTCTCAACTCGTGCGCACTCATCATCAACCAAGACTACGCACCCACCGTGAGTGAATCTCTACAAATTCCCCGCTTTAATCACGTTTTTGGGTGTATCATGTGTCGTAACATTTCTTTATTTTATTTAAACACTTGTGCTTATATTATTTCGAGATCAAATGTGAATTGCTTGTTGTGTGGTTTATATGTGGATTCAATTTATCATTTCAGTGCACTCATTTCATTAGGCCCATCAGTTCCTCGTGGGATACGGGTTGAGCATCGGGTGCCTCATTAGATCGGCTCCGTTTGGTTGAGCCTTGATCTCAGATACATCATCATTCATGTCATATATTCATTCAATGTGGTTTGTGATTGGTTACATATATATATTTGCTCACATGTGATTTATGCACAATTTTCTTTAATAAACAAAATAAGCAATTATTTAAAATGTTTCAAGGTTCACTCGCCAACTTTTGTTGACCCAAAATATCCTCTGTTTTACACATGATACAGGTGATCAAGTTGAGGAAAGAAACATTTAGGATGGACTAGAAGAATAAACAAGTTATTGCGTTGGAACAAACATTTAGATTTTTATTGTATTTGTATGAATTTTGTTTGTTGGATATTTAAATTGTAATTTGAATTTAATAAATATGAAACTTCTTAGTAAATATCATGAGCTTTGGTGATAACCCAATCATGCCCCGACTTTTATTCCGCTGCGGGTTGGGGTGTGTGACAGATTGGTATCAGAGCTTGTGACTATAGGGATATAGGATAGGATATTAGACCCATAGAGCCTATACTATAGTTGATTAAATTTTAATTGTTTATTTTTTACATGCAAAATTCATGAAGTTTATATGTTTCATGTTTATTTTCACACCCAATTTTATGCAAGCACTCTCACAAGTACATGTTAATATGCAATGCTCATCATAGTTCATATCCTCATAACATGTCATAACTATGAAAGCACACACCTCACGATTTACATGATTTTTGCAATGTTTTCGTATTTTTCAAATCACATCAAAGTGAGTTTGCACGACGGGCATGTAGTAACTGGAAGGGTACGAGTACAGGTAGTCGGAACGTCCTGTCTAGGCTTGGCATTCGTGTAAATCCAAAATAAAGGACCAGTTTGCCTACCTGGGGACTAACGATGAGAGTACGAAGGACCTATTAGGCCAAAGCATGCTATACCAAACGTCATGTGAGCTAACCCCACTTTGAGTTGTCATTGTGTCTACACCTGGACACCCTCCGACCATACATCTCGCAATCATGTTTTACGATTTTTATTCGGGTGGTGCAAGTGTTAACCCGCCGACACCAATGTGAATCCTACCAAGCCCAATAGTCATTGGGGCCCACATGACTACACAGGCAATGGTATGGGGGACATTTGGAGGCCCAAACATTAGCAAACCCAAGACACCCTATGGATGTAGTTAAGTTATTTTCAGTTATGTTGTTTTCATTTTTACGACACATGACACCTAGGAAATTCTTGAACTCACAATCTCACTATACATATTCCTGTAGATGTCTGCTAGGCAATTACGTGGAGGTAGAAGGTCAGGGAAATCAAACGAACGCTTGGCCACGCAAATTGCTAAACAAATGGCCGCAGTGCTTCCTGACATCATACTACAAGTTCAGCAAGCTCTCACCGCTAATCCCATCAACTCTCCCAACCAAGAAGACCAAAGCAGCGCCAACCCTCCTCCCAAAACCCCCAAATGCACCTACAAACACTTCAAGTCCTGCGATCCCCCAAAATATGAAGGGACTGAAGGTGTCACCGCTCTCCTTCACTGGTTTGAGGAGATGGAAAACACCTTTCTCAATTGCGACTGTCCCGGGGACCGTAAGGTACGTTATGCGACTGGAAGACTGTTTGGGGTAGCCCTTACCTGGTGGAACACGGAAAAAGGTAAGCGAGGTGTTGAAGATGCCATGGCCTTAACATGGGAAGAGTTAATGGAAATCATGACGAGACGCTTCTGTCCAAGAAGCGAAATCAAAAAGCTAGAAGACGAGTTTCACGCATTGAAACAAAAGGAAGGAGACCACACTTCATACAATAAGAGATTTCTCGAGTTGAACCAGATGATCCCCAATCTGTTCACCCCGTTATACCGCCTAGTCGAACACTACATTCGAGGCCTCCCCTCGAAAATCCAAGATTCGGTTTTAAGCACTTCGCCTGCAACACTCGAAGCCGCAATGGAGTTAGCTACGGAACTCACTGAAAATCGCATTCGAAACGGCAAATTTAACGATGAAAAGAAGAGAACACCCAGTGAGACCCCAACTCCAAACCACTCAGGTTCATCCTCGAAGTTTGCTGGTAAGAGGAAGCGAAATGGCAAGAACTTTGCTGTCACCCAAACCAACCCTCCCATCTGCTCCAATCACCCAAGTTGCCCCTCCAGCCGCACCATTCAAAAGGCCATACACTGGCCCACACCCAAAGTGTAACCGTTGTCAATACCATCACCCTCCTGAAAACCCCTGCCAACATTGCACAAGTTGCGGCCGTGCGGGTCACACCATCCAAACCTGCCGTACCCTTCAGCGATTGAACCGCAGTCAACCTCCAACCCAAACCCAAAATCAAATGGTGGGCCAAGCCCAACAACCCTTACTTCTACCGCCTGCACAACTCGCAACCAACCTTACTACCAACCCAACTACCCCATGATGCAACCCATGCGAGCCTGTTTCAATTGTGGGGACCCAAACCACTTCAGGAACACTTGCCCACGCCTAGTGAACATCATCCATGCCGAAGCTCAAGCGAACCCGGTAAACCAAGCTAACCAAGCTCCTCCACCTGATAGAGGAAGGGCTTTCAATATCAACGCCAACCAAGCCAGGGCTGACAACAATGTGGTCAACGGTACGTTTCCCATAAATGGTAGTTATGCATCCGTATTATTCGCTACCAGTGCGGATAAGAGCTTTGTGTCTTTAGAATTCAATCTATTCTCAACCAACCTCGTGATAATCTTGTTGAATCTCTGACGGTGGAAGTTGCTGACGGAAAACCCACTTCATTAAATTCTATTATACCGATTGTACTCTCACCCTAAATGATCACGATTTCCCAATTGATCTCCTTCCTATGAAATTGGGGAAGTTTCGATGTTATCATCGGCATGGACTGGCTCAGCCAGCATCGCGCTGAAGTGGTGTGCCACGAGAAATTCATTCGTACTTCCTCTCGCCGAGGTCAGACACTACGTATCTTTGGGGAAACCCCTTCGAAAGGACTCAATTGATGTCTCGCCTTCAAGCCAGAAGTTATCTTCGCAAGAACTATGTCGCATTTCTAGCTCACGTCGTCAAGAAGGGAGGCAAGGAGAGGAAGCTCGAAGATATTCAAATTGTGAAAGAATTCCCGCAAGTTTTTCCCGACGACGTTTCAGGACTTCCTCCTGTGAGAGAAGTCGAATTTCGAATCGATCTTGTGCCTGGCGTTACACCGGTCGCAAAATCTCCTTATAGGTTAGCCCAAATCCGAGATGCAAGAGTTGGCCAGTCAACTACAAGAGTTGACTGACAAAGGATTCATATCCTAGCTCATTGCCTTGGCTGCCTGTTCTTTTTGTGAAGAAGAAAGATGGAACGTTTCGCATGTGCATTGATTATAGAGAACTCAACAAGTTGACGGTTAAGAATCGCTATCCATTGTCTCGTATTGATGACCTTCTAGACCAACTTCAAGGCGCCACCTATTTTTCCAAAATCGACCTTCGTTCTGGTTATCATCAGCTTAGAGTGCGCGAAGAAGATATTCCAAAAACTGCCTTCCGAACTTGTTATGGTCATTACGAGTTCATGGTTATGCCCTTCGGTTTAACCAACGCCCCCGCTGTCTTCATGGATTAATGAACAGTGTATGCAAACCCTATCTCGACCGTTTCGTCATAGTCTTCATCGACGACATTCTTATCTATTCCAAGTCAAAATCCGATCATGAGCCACATCTTTGACTCATTCTTACACTCTTAAGGACTGAAAGGCTTTACGCTAAGTTCTCAAAATGCGAATTCTGGTTAGAAGAAGTACAATTCCTTGGTCATGTCGTCAATGACAAAGGGATTCATGTCGATCCGTCGAAAATCAAGGCAGTACAGGAATGGCAAGCGCCACGTACCCCTACCGAAGTTAGGTCATTTCGTGGCTTGGCTGGTTACTACCGACGCTTCATTGCCAATTTTTCCCGTATCGCCGTTCCGCTCATCGGCCTTGACTCACAAAGGAAAACCCTTCATTTGGGGACCTAAGCAAGAGGAGGCCTTCCAAACTTTAAAGCAAAGGCTTTGTGACGCACCTATCCTTACACTTCCTGAGGGTTGCGATGACTTTGCGGTTTATTGTGACGCATCAGGGCAAGGATCTAGGCTGTGTTTTGATGCAAAGAGGAAAAGTGATAGCCTATGCCTCTAGGCAACTCAAAGTTCATGAGAAAATTACACCACCCACGACCTGGAACTTGGAGCCGTCGTGTTCGCTCTCAAGATATGGAGACATTACCTCTACGGTACAAGTGTGAAATATACACTACCACAAGAGTCTCCAACATATCTTCAACCAAAAAGAGTTGAATATGAGGCAACGAAGATGGTTCGAACTTCTCAACGACTACGACTGCGAGATTCGGTACCATCCTGGCAAGGCAAACGTGGTGGCCGATGCGCTCAGTCGAAAGGGATATGCGAACTCTATTCGTCTTCTATGTTCACAAATCATAACCGATATCAAGGATCGAATCCGGGCAGCTCAACATGTCTCTGTAACGGAAAATGACGTACGCGATGAGCTGTCATGTGGAGCTGAACTCAAAATTGAAACCAAATCCGACGGTATTCTATATTATTTAAACCGCATATGGATTCCCGATCGCGACAACCTTCGTGATTTTCCTCATGAATGAGGCACACAAAACACGATACTCTGTACACCCAGGAGCCATAAGATGTATCAAGACCTACGATACACCTACTGGTGGCCTGGCATGAAAAAGGATATCGCTGTTTTTGTTTCCATTACATGTTCCAAAGTGAAAGCTGAACATCAAAGACCTTCAGGACTTCTATTCCAACCCGAAATACCTGTATGGAAGTGGGAAAACATAACCATGGACTTCATTACAGGGTTACCTCGCACCTCCAGTGGGTATGACACCATATGGGTAATAATCGATCGTCTTACAAAATCATCTCACTTCATTCCGATTCGCGAGGACTTCAAGAACGAGAAGTTAGCTCGTATCTACATCAAAGAGATCGTAAGCCGTCATGGTGTACCGTTAAGCATCATTTCAGACCGTGATGGTCGTTTCACTTCAGAACATGGCGAGCCGTACAAACCGCTTGGGTACACGGTTAGATCTCAGTACCGTCTTTCACCCTCAAACTGATGGTCAATCTGAACGCACCATCCAAACCCTGAAGACATGCTTCGAGCATGTGTCATAGACTTCAAAGGGAACTGGGACGCTCATCTACCGTTAGTCGAGTTTTCGTACAACAATAGCTATCATTCAAGTATCGGCATGGCTCCATTTCGAGGCTTTATACGGTCGTAAATGCCGATCTCCAGTATGTTGGCACGAAATTGGTGAAGCACAAATCACCGGACCTGAATTGATTCAAGAAACAACCAACAAAATCATTCAAATACGAAACAATCTTCTAGCGGCTCAAAGTCGTCAAAAGAGTTATGCTGACAAACGACGAAAGCCTTTGGAGTTTTGTGTTGGTGATCAAGTACTTTTGAAAGTATCATCGTGGAAGGGAGTGGTTCGTTTTGGCCAAAAGGGCAAGCTAGCGCCACGCTACGTAGGACCTTTCAAGATACTCGAAAGAGTAGGACCTGTAGCCTACAAGCTTGACCTACCAGAAGAACTCAACAAAATTCATCCCACGTTCCACGTATCAAACTTGAAAAAGTGCCTCGCCGACGAAAACCTCCATATCCCTCTAGAAGACATTCAAGTCGATGAATCAATGCACTTCGTTGAAAGACCAGTGGAAATCATGGATTCAGTGAGAAGCGTTTAAGGCGAAGTCGTATTCCAATCGTCAGGGTGCGTTGGGAGTCAAAACGAGGACCCGAGTTTACTTGGGAACGTGAAGACTCAATGCACGAAAAGTACCCTCATCTCTTTCCGGTTACCACTACTACTTAAATTTCGGGACGGAATTTCTAAAAATAGGAGATACTGTAACATTTGTGTAAATCGGGTTTCGAAAACCCGCCCCAATTTATCAATCAAAGTATATTTTTTTTACGACGTTCAGTTATATAATAATAAAAATCAATGTTTAAAAATAAGATAATAATTAAAGTTTAATTAATCAGTTAAATATTAAATATTTATATCCAATAAGTGATTTATTTTAAAATAGGCAAATAAATAAAAATTCAAAAAAAAAGGGTGAACCGGGATCGAACCCGGGTTCCCCGGGTAACACACACACTACAAACACCACTGGGATACACACACAAGTTGTGTTAAGTTTGGATTATTATTACACTAATACTGAGACTAAGATGAAACCTGCAACCATGACCGCAATCAAAGACGCGCCTTTCCTTTTTCTTTCAAATCTCTGTGACAACTGGCAGCGTGTATTTTCGGCATATTCTAATCTCGCCGGCTGTCAATTACCAATCACTGAATGTGATTTCCAAAAATCAAAACCCAACTCACCCCTATAAATATCGAATGCAACCCCCTTCCAGAAATCGCTCGCTACCGTCTACACTACCTGCATTCGTCCCTCTACTCAATACTTTCCCCTGCTCACCGGAAAAACAGAGGCAGTCATCGGAATTCAGTCACCGAAAATCGTGTTTTTTCATCTCTGTTCTACGGTAGACCTCTACATCCTTTATTTTAGTTCTATTCAGTTAAGCATTATGTTCATGCCATTAGAGTAGGTGGAAGTGGTTTGGTTCGGGCAGGAGCAGGTTTGGGTTAATCTTTAAAATGAAGAAGACGATGGCAGAAAGTGTTTAAGTATAATAAAATACGGATCTTAATCTGGTTAAGCACCCCGCCCAACTGGTTGGGCCGGGTGCAAATCAATCACGGGATCACCGGTTCGATCCCCATCTCTCACCAGCCGGACCACGTATAAAAACCTTTTTAAATCTGCCATCTCTGGAATAACATGTTAAGTACATATATATAATAAAAATGCAAGTATTAATGGGTTAGACACCCAGCCCAGTTGGTTGGGCTGGGTGCATCACACCGTCAAGGTCTCGGGTTCGAGCACTTTGGCACGCACCGGTTGGATTACTGAAACCTTTTTGTAAATTTAATTAAATTAGAAATAATCTAAAGTGTGTATAAATATAATTAAAATCCAGAATATGTCGGGTTAGACACGTAGCTCAGTTGGAAGAGCTGCGTGCACGTGAACGTGAGGTCCCGGGTTCGACTCTATACACGCGCATACCAACCCCCCCCCCCCCCCCAGCGACCCGGTCTGACAGTCAGACTGACAAATATTTTTTTTATTATTTTATTTAATTATTTATTTATTTTATAGTTATATTAAAAGAAAAGCTTATTAAAAATACCTAAAATACAAAGGTTTAAAATATTAATAAAAATCACAAAAAAAAAAACTTAAAAATCTAAACAAAGGTTTTTAATCAAAAAGTTAGTTATTTATTTATCAAGTTATCGCATTGTTATTTTAGGTTAGTATTCTTTCGTCGGTCAATTCTCAACTCGTGCGCACTCATCATCAACCAAGACTACGCACCCACCGTGAGTGAATCTCTACAAATTCCCCGCTTTAATCACGTTTTGGGGTGTATCATGTGTTGTAACATTTCTTTATTTTATTTAAACACTTGTGCTTATATCATTTCGTGATCAAATGTGAATTGCTTGTTGTGTAGTTTATATGTGGATTCAATTTATCATTTCAGTGCACTCATTTCATTAGGCCCATTAGTTCCTCGTGGGATACGGGTTGAGCATCAGGTGCCTCATTAGATCGGCTCCGTTTGATTGAGCCTTGATTTCAGATACATCATCATTCATGTCATATATTCATTCAGTGTGGTTTGTGATTGGTTACATATATATATATTTGCTCACATGTGATTTATGCACAATTTTCTTTAATAAAAAAAATAAGCAATTATTTAAAATGTTTCAAGGTTCACTCGCCAACTTTTGTTGACCCAAAATCTCCTCTGTTTTACACATGATACAGGTGATCAAGTTGAGGAAAGAAACACTTAGGATGGCCTAGAAGAATAAACAAGTTATTGCGTTGGAACAAACATTTAGATTTTTATTGTATTTGTATGAATCTTGTTTGTTGGATATTTAAATTGTAATTTAAATTAATAAATATGAAACTTCTTAGTAAATATCATGAGCTTTGGTGATAACCCAATCATGCCCCAACTTTTATTCCGCTGGGGGTTGGGGTGTGACAAGCAGGGGGCCCGCGCGATTTGGCAAGGCGACATTTTGTATTGTGGTACTTGTTTCTGGTAATTTTTTATTTGTATAATATTTATTGTAGTATCCACCGATGGATATACGTCATAACTGTAGCCATCAGTTAGTCCATTTCATTATGGTGTGAAAGGTTTGGTTATCCTAAACGGATGCCAAACCGAAGTAATCAATTAGTCTATTTTATTAACCAATTGGTTTTTGGTTAATCATTTTGGTTTATTCGGTTAAATAGACGATTAACTAGTTTTTGGTTAATCGATTTCAGTTAATTCAGTTGTTCGTTTATTTCGGTTCAGTCTTGTCTGTTTCTAATTTGGTTTCGGTTAACGATTCAGTTACTACTCAACTATAGACACCGTTAATCACGTAACATATCGAATTTTTAATTAAAAAAACTATAGCTATACTGTAACGTCCGCCAAAAAACCGGATTTACCAAACCCGCTTCGTTTATAAACCGAACAATCAGTTAAAAATTTTGTTGCGTATTTAATGCCCAAATTAATTTTAAACGATACATAATTAATAAGTATATTAGAATTTAAAATTTATTTTTGAAAATATATTAAAAATAGTGAATTAAAAATAATATGCTGAAGCCGGGATTCGAACCCGGGTCAGCCGGGTCAGCACAGCTTTAACACACACACATCCAACCGCTCCGCCACTCGTGATCTTTGTTTACATATTGAAACAATTAATACATAAATTAAATCTGGAAATCAAAACCCAGTTACACAACGCGCCCAAATCCGCTCACGCCGGAAATCCCGACAATTTCGTCAAATTTTGCCGTTTCTTTTTGTCATAACGTTTACATTAACAGTGAGATCGGTTATAACCGAAGAATCCATCAATTTTATTCATTACCTTAAATTTTTATTCAAAATCGAAAAATACAATTCAAATCCGGGAGTTATACTTTATTCATTCAGTGAGCTCGCGAGTTTTATCAAAATCACACTCTTCATTTCACTCAGAAAACTTCGCCGGAAGTCGCCGGAATTTCTGAAAATTAACCGGAAATTTTTGCCGGAAAACCGAGTTCAATTCATCCTTTCTTTTTACCTAAAAATAAGATCATAGAACTCATACTGACATCACTCCCACTCACCTAAACCTCTGAAGAATCTCTGTCGAAAGAAATTTCACTCGCCGGAATTCTCTGCTAGTCGCCGGAAAACCGAGACTTTCATCTGCACGGTAATTACCTCGACTTTTCTGTTCCATTACATTATTATACGAATTCTAACACCACTCCATCACCCAGAATCAGCCCCAGACGACATTGCCGGATTTACTGTTATCGCCGGAAAACTTCTGAAAGTTTCGGAAATTCGCTGTTAACCGGTATGATCATTCAAACCTACTGATAATCGTTACTCAGTAGTTCAATCTCTCATTTAATTCATCCAAACTGATTATTGTATCCGAACAGAAGGAGTTCCCAAAACAGAGCCGACGGTCTTTGCCGGACTTCTGAAGAAAGACAATCAATTCGGTACAATCATTCCCCAAACCCTTTTCTGTTCAATACTTTTCACTTGTTCATATTATTCGTTAACCGAATTAAACCAATAACAGTTACTAAACCGTTGTCTGTGTTTTGGACGAAGAAGACGAAGTTGTGAATGTTATAAGATTAATTAAAATCGGTATTATAAACGGGTTAGACACACAGTCCAGCGGTGGACTGTGTGCAAACAATATGCACACGACGCGAGTTCGATTCCTGTCCCAACCTTACCCTCTTGAAATAAAAATGCCTTTTTGTAACCGAACCGGGTTAACTCACAGAATCATGTTAAGTATAATAAAAACCGGATTATTAACCAGGTTAGACACACAGTCCATCGGTGGACTGTGTGCACGTTAACCCACAGGTCCCGGGTTCGAGACCTGTTGTCAGCACCGGTCCGATACATTTAAAACCCTTTTTAAAAATAAATAATTTTCGGATTAATTGAATTAGTGTATAAATATAATTAAAAACAGAAATATTTCGGGTTAGACACGTAGCTCAGTTGGTAGAGCTGCGTGCACGCGTACGGGAGGTCACGGGTTCGAGTCTCACCCAGCGCACACATATAACCGACCGAACCGGTCAACGGTCAACAAGTCAACGGTCAAAAAGTCAACATTTTTTTATTATTTTTATTCATTTATTTTATTAAAAATCAATTAAAAATACTTAAAAATAACATTTTTAAAGTTAGAAAATAGCCTAAAACTCATAAAAATATATCCAAAAATCCTATTAAAGTTGTTAATAAAATCCATTTATTTACCTTACTTTTTCGTTATTAATTAGGTTAGTTATTCCTCGTCGATCAATCCTCTAAACTCGTGCGCATTCAACATCATTCACCGAACGCACCCAATGTGAGTGAATCTCTACAAATTCCCCGTTTAAATCACGTTTTTGGGGTGTATCATGTGTCATACTATTTATTATATTTAAATCATTGTGCATACATCATATCATGAATAAATGTGTATCCAGCTTGTGTAAACTGTTTGTGTGGTTATTGTTTAGATTTAATTTATTATTTTCAGTACATGCAATTTCATAGGCCGCCGCTCCCCATTACATTATGAGCGTTGAGCAGTTCCCCATTACATATGAGCGTGAACCTGGGCGTTGCCAACATACGATCGGCTCCGTTTGATTGAGCCTTGATCGCACAGACATTTATCATTTTCAGTACATGCAATACGATCGGCTCCGTTTGATTGAGCCTTGATCGCACAGTTTCATTCATGTTATATATTCATGCAAGTTGATATGTTATTGTATTCTATTGGTTTGTTAATGTATGTTATTGTTTGTTGTTGCTTGATATCGTATGCTAATGGTTTGTTATTGTATGTTAATTGTTGTTATTGTATGTTTATTTACGTTTGTTCATATATGAATATTGCACAATTTTTCCATATTAAATACAACAAGAAATAAATAATAAATGTTTTCTAACAAGGTTCACTCGCCAACTTTTTGTTGATCCAAAAAAACCATTTTTACACATGATACAGGTAAACAGCATGAAGCATGGAAAACATAGAAAATTGCCTTAGAAGAAAAATAATGAAGTTTAGAAGGATGAATAGAACATGTTGTATTTGTTTGATATGATTGTATGATCTCTTTTAAATTGAAATAATAAATATGAAACCTTATAATAAATGTCATGAGCTTTGATGAAAACCCAATCATGCCCCGATCACCTTTTCCGCTGCAGGTCGGGGTGTGACATATACTATACTCAAATTAAAGAGAACAAAATGATTTTTATGGTGTAATTTAAAAAAAATATATCTATTTACGTACGAAAATGTTATGGCGGTTTAAAAATCGTAGGTATAGTCAGTTTTTATAAGGCGAAAATTGTAACTACTATCTAATTTTAATAATTTTGTTAAAACTGAGGGATTAAAGTGTAATAAGATGAGTGGATTAGAATATAATTCGTATTTAATAGACTAATATACCCTCATTTTAGGGTTGCACCTCATGCAAACTAAGGGACTAAAGTGTAATAAAATGAGTGGATTAAAAATGTAATTAGTATTTAATAGACTAATATACCCTATTTTAGGGTTGTACTTTATGCATTAAGAAAAAAGTTTTTTTTAGGTGTTTTTTATCTGCTTTTAAATACAAATGCACGTCATCCCAATTCATACGACATAAATGAAAATATATTGAAAGTTTATTATTAGTTAGGTTAAAATCTAAGAGGTTGTTATTTTATTATTAGTTAGGTTAAAATCTAAGAGGTGTTGATTATATCATTAGAACATGGGTAAAACATAAACCCTAATTATGTAAATTCAATCATGGACAGTAAATAAGACGTGTGTACCTGGTAAGCCAGCAACCACACCAGAGAGATAGAGGGAAGTAGACGTCATGTTCGTCAGATTGGTCGAGTTCCCCTTTAGGGTGTATAGTTCTGATGGGTTTAGGTGTTCTTGATGAACACAGTTATGAGAGAGAGGGGAGACGTATTGATAGTGATGATGTTATTATAATTGTCTGACCAACAACCCTCTCTAGTAATCTCTATTTATATACACCCAAGGGGAAACCCTATGTTTATCTACTAAGGGTAAATACGTCCATCAAATATTTAACAATTAATGATATAGGGGTAATTAGGTCAATGATCAATTATTAGATAAATGATAATAATGGCCACTTAATATATTTAATATATAAATGTATTCTTACATTCTCCCACTTGGCCAAGTTATCATTTATTATGAGTACTAGATAAGCCTGACCAGGAGTTAATACTCATTTTAGCTAAACTAAAACCGTAGCAGAGAAATACAACCGTTGAGTCATTATTCAACTCAAGACCCCCATTAATCATACTACACTCTCAATTCAAAACATAGGCAGTTAGGATCAATTGATGAATAAGCCCTTAACGTTGATTTGTATAATAATTGTCTATATGTCATTTAGGCTAGCATGAACATATATTTAGAGACAAATAAATCTAAACAGATGAGGAAAAATAATAATTAGTCATTCATAGTATGATATCCAGTTGTACATGATCATTAGTAAAACCCGTTATTATTATGAGCGCTTACATAATATTTATGGGTGATTGATCTTTTGTTATTGGATACATAAGCATATCATGAATGTATTCGATACAAAGATTTAGTTTCCTCAATTTGTTTATAAACGAATAATTAATTATGTATCGAAATTTAATGCAGCACCTCTCGAACTGTTACTGTTCAAGGAGACATGGTAGCTGACTTTATCACAATAAATCTTCAATATATTATTTATATAATATAGAGTTAATAAACTTATGACCTCCACTGATAAATTTTCAACAACACTTATTGACAATTATGTTGTGATTAATCAACATATTATGTCATTATAACTTAGGTTGTTGTTATCAGTTCACTACGACTCCTCCATAATATAGGTTTTGTCTGTTGACATAAGGATATACCCCAAAATTACATTTAGTTATATTTGAATATAACAAAGTTAAAGTAATCAACTGGTTTGAGTTCTCACTTCTTCTTTAAATTATAGTCTTTCGTTTCCTTTATAGATATTGTTGTACTCTGTTAGATGCATCACATTTATCTAGACATATCTAGTGTGTTGCAAAGTGAGTAATATCGAAACGAGTATAGACTTGCGCTTACATAAGACTTCTAATTAACGAAGCATAAGGAAATAATCTCATTGATCCTATTATCCTCTAAAGAAGAGCAATATTATTTGTTACATATGTAAGGACCCATTTAAGGTTAACGAGACTAATGTCCCAGTAGGTCTATCTCGGTATGTTATGATATCTATCACGTAAGAGATATCTTTGAGATCTATTATATCAAATGTTGTGTTAACAATGCTATGACTTGTGTAACATATACTTGTCAAAAGAATATCATCTATATAAGGACAAGTTTGATTTCGTTGCTCCCACTCATCTTGAGGTAGGTACATCAATCCACTTGCAAGTCAGTTGTTAGGGAAAATTGTTTTAGTGTTCATCTAATATAGCTCTAAACTTTCATAAGCTACTAGAACAATGATGATCCTCAAAGAAATCTTTTGTAAGATAGGTAAGAAAGATTCTTTGATAATTTATCTCTTCATGAGTATAACCTTTGACAATCAATTGTGCTTCTTTGTGTCTTAACGTTTATATTAAGATTTAGTTTGGTTATGAACACTCTTAGGTAGTTCAATCAAATCCCAAACGTTATGCGAACACATAAAATCAGTTTTACTAGAAAACAGTTTTATCCTATTTAGAAGATTGATTGACGCTAATGGCTTAATTAGAAGAGATAAGATCAATAAACTTTTCCAAAATCCATTTCAACTTTAGTTAGGGAGGTTACGTAATCATCAGAGTTAGTAGGTTTTTAAACCTAGATGACCTCCTGAGTTGATTATTGAGTTTATTAGAAGTTTCAGTTTTATGGATTAGCTCTTGCTTAGGTTGCTATCATTTTCATGATTCTAAGTTTGTAAGCATTGGTACAGTATGGTGTACAAGAGGTGTAATCGGAGTTAAATTTAAAGTAAAATTTAATGATTCTCGCCCCCTGCCTCTTGTATTCCTTGCAAGTCATGATAAAGACTTTTACTGCTCCCACTGACCTTAGAAGTCTTTAGGAACTCAACATGCTTAGGGTCAATATTTGACGACCAACAAATTCTAATAGAGAAACAAATTAATGACGTTAGTCGTTGTAGTTTCTCTTGTTGAGAATTATGTTAGTTTATGTAAGAAATCTGAGTGTGACCACAATTAAGCAACAATGAAACTTTTGTAAGAGTAGCATGAAATTCTAAGGAGACAAGTTTTATTAGAACAATGGTCGAGATGGAGCAGTGTCTTGTACAAGAGGTGTAAATTAAAGTAATATGAAGTTCTTACTCCCCCACCTCTTGCAACTATTGCAAGTTATAATTAAGACACTTAGTACTCCCAGTGATCCCATTGATATCTCTATAAATGCTACAAGAGAAGTTTCAATGAGGTAGATGACGTGGGAACCTATCATACATATGTTAGACTTTATTTGATTTATTTAATGTCCAGATGTCATAAGAAACTTAGGGACATATTTAATAAAAATCGTGTTAAGTTACATATATGAATAGATTTCTTTAAGACCATGGGCCATATGAGACAAAATTAGATACAAGTAGATAGTCTTTAAATGATAAATGATTTGTGTCTGAATATTCAATTTTGAATAAGTTCCACGAATGTCATGAATAACTTCTAGTAGACCCATACTTATTCCTTAGGCCAAAAATAATTTAGGGCTTCTAACATCATGATTTAAAATCACTTAGAATGAGATTAAATGAAAATCATCCTCATTAACCATGTCATGATTTGAATTTTGGTTACAACAGATGAAATTTATAGATCTCATTTTCCTTTTGTTAAATTCTCATTTGCATGATAATAAAAGTTGTGAAATGTATAGTATCATCTTATTTCATCTTATTAATGTTTCTACCCAGATACTGAGAACAAATAATATGAGAGTTTAAGGTAAGTGTGACTTTATGTTGGCTATATAAACCTCACAACCTTCTTAACATAGTTTAAGTATTGATACTATATTCTAATTAATATCCATAATATATAAGGTATCGAAAACATTGTTAGAAGACTGCTTATTATGGTTCTTATAGCCTTAATATTTAATTTGTCACTAACTCTCATGTTAGTTATTTGTTGACTTCTGGTAAGGAAACGTACAGAAGTAGACTCAACATATCATGTGTAAATGGAATATTTGGATTATCAGACATAAAGATCATTAATAGGCGACTACCTATTTTATCCAATTGTTCTTTTGAATTATGGATAATCTCTATGCTTGCATAATGACATAATTATGCGATGAGATTCTCCCTTGAAGAACATTATAGTTGGAATTATGTACTTGTATTTTGTCTATGGACCTTAGAAGTATCCATTTTTGGGTTTCAGTGGTAGTGAGGTGAATTACATCTTATTTTCCAGTCTTAGGCATTTCTTTTCCTGTGCGAATGTTGCTGATCAACTCACTCATTTTTCTTTGGTACTTCTGAGTGTTGTTAGTTGATTTTAAGGCATCAAATTGTACAATGGAAAATTAGTATGTAATGCACAAGAAAAATGTACGTATTTTCATGTGTAAGCCCTTAATTTTATGGGTCATAGTTTTGTATATTATGATGTATTCACATATGCCATTTAACCTTATAGTTTAGAATTTGAAATGAAAACATGCAACTTAGGAGTTCTTTTGATTATTCCATAAAATCAGATTAGTCTTAGGAAAAACTTAATCTGGAATAAATTTAGTGATAACATTTTTGTTAAATGAGTTCTTGTTTATCATAAGAGACATCATGTTCGATTTATCCTATTCATCATGCTCTACTTTTCTTCTATAATACTTTTATCAGAAGAGAGCAGTAGGATTCTCGTGTCTTAAGAGATAATCAAGCATTTGATTTAAAAGCTAATCCTATAGAAACTTTTAAGGCAAAACATATTAGGTTTAGAAATTAGAGTGGATGAGATATTAATTTATAGAAGAAAGTTATAGTGGGTAATGTTATGGGGTATAAAGTAAGGCAGACAAAATTATGATCATAGGATTAATGAAGGATCATTATTTGAAGAAGTGTGATATGTCTATTACTAACATCAAAATAATAGACTAAGTTAAAAATTCTACTTAAATGAAGACAAATCACCTTTGAGCAGAAATGTAATCATTTAATCATGGTGCAAAGTAATTGTGACAAATCAACTTTGGCCAGGAATGAGACAATTACCTTAGTTATGCACTTGTTAAGTATGCTAGACATGGATGAATTAAATAAGCTTTGGCCAGAAATAAGACATTCACGTTTGTAAGGCATAATTGATATAGCTTCTTATTATACTTGAACAATAAATAGATGTTTCAAATCACCTTTGGGCAAAAGTGAAACTATCAAAAGCTCATTCAAGTTAAGCTATTTAGTTTTGTAAACATATATAAGTGTTTACAAAACTATTAGTTATTTAATATCAAACCAACTATTTAGGGACGATAAGTGTTTACAGGATTTGAGTTCTCGACTGAACACTAGTTCTCGAGAAAATAAGGGCTCTCGATAATGTGAGCTCTCGAGAATGATTGTTAGTTCTCGGAAAGTATTAAACTCACAAATTTTAATTCAAAAGCATAAAATAAAACGTAAACTTTAAACCCGTAAATTTAATCCGTAAACTAAATTTGATCCGATAAGTGATTCAGCTAATTTTAGGGGATTTGATTATAGTTTCTAAATATATCATATGTATCTATCCAAGTTTATTATTCAATTATAGGTTATATTTTATTCGAAACTTGGAGATAAAGATACCAATTTTAGGAAAACATGATCAAATCCTATTGTTAGCCCAAAATAGAGGATTTCTTTGTAATTATAAAAAACAATATGGACATTATTACCAACTAAAATATGATTTGTTGGACTAAAGGTTCATGATATACGTTCTGAAGTACAATATTAGTATAATTTGTTTTTTAATTCAGTTAATTTATAATTTTAATTGGAAAAAAAACTTGGATGAGGATTGCCTTAAACTTAATTGCTATGGCAGATTCTTTCATCATCGGTTATAAGAATGCATAAACGGCTTCAATTAAATATTGATGAAGTGTAATTCAGAAAACAATTCAATTAATTAGTTACATATGGTTTCAAATTTCAAAAACCAATATATACAATAGTAATTAATCGTGGGAACTCGTATTGTAAAGGGTTAAGAGATTTCGATTATTTTCATAAAACAATTTAGTAATCATCAAAGATAAAATAATTTTGATTGATTTTAATTTCCAAATCGATTCATTGAATTCCTTGATTGAATTGATATAATCAACATTCGCTCTGATAACACATGTTGTTATATCATTAGAACATGGGTAAAACATAAACCCTAATTATGTAAATTCAATCATGAACAGTAAATAAGACGTGTGTACCTGATAAGCCAGCAACCACACCAGAGAGATAGAGGGAAGTAGACGTCATGTTCGTCAGATTGGTTGAGTTCCCCTTTAGAGTGTAAGTTTTGATGGGTTTATGTGTTCTTGATGAACACGGTTATGAGAGAGAGGGGAGACTATTGATAGTAATGATGTTATTATAATTGTCTGACCAAGAGCCCTCTCTAGTAATCTCTATTTATATACACTCAAGGGAAACCCTATGTTTATCTACTAAGGGTAAATACGTCCATCAAATATTTACCAATTAATGATATAGGGGTAATTAGGTCAATGACCAAATTATCAGAAAGATGATAATAATGGCCACTTAATATATTTAATATATAAATGTGTTCTTACAAGAGGTTGTTTTATACATAAATAGCCATGGTATAATTCGTTGTATATGTTCATCAAACTTTTTATTATTATCAACTTATTATTATTACAAAACTTATGTAATATTTGCTTAAAGTTTTTTCTTAATACATATGATTCTTGTATATCATTTAAAAAACAAAGTTAAATTCTTGAAATTGGAATTATACGTACACTAAATTCCAAAAGATAGTTAGATGATACTAAAAACCAGAAGTTAAGTATAATGTTTCGAACATATTAAACATGTTTCGTAGCAGTCTAATTATTTAACCGGTAATATCAGTGGGACCAGTCTAAATATTCAAACAATACGATTACTAGGGCATAGTTAAATTAAAAGTTACAACAAATATAACCATAAAACAATAATAAATTCCATTATTACTAATAATTTTTCATTAACAACAATAAATTCCATTGTTACTAATATTTTTTCATTAAAAACATCGATAACAATATGAGATTCTGTCATAATATTTCATGTATTTAATTTGGTTTGCTTCTTCTATATTATGAAACATATAAAATGTTACACACCTTAGAGTTCTATTGACAAATTACCGACGAATATTATTTCCATGATTCCATGAATTACCAACAGATTTCACCAATGGGTATTTAGCAATAGATATTACGTGCATTCACACAAACAAAATATAAAAGATGATTGAAAGCTATAAAATAGTAAAAATTTTAATTAAAGATTAAAAAAGGGCATGTCTATTGACACACCCACTTTGTCTATTCACACATTACCCAGTGTCGAGTTGTGGCCAAATCACGGCGTTTTGGTTCGGTTAACCAGACAAAGACTGACGGGTGTCTGACGGGTCTGTTGACCGGAGCAAAACCCCTAGCTTTGGCCGCGTTTTGGTCTTGTCAACCAGACAAAAGATTGACTCCCGGTCAGTCTTTTGTCTGGTTGACAGGACCAAAACGCTGCCAAAGCTCGGCGTTTTGGTCAGATCAACAGACCCGTCAGACACACGTTAGTCTTTGTCTGGTTGACCGGACCAAAACACCGCGCTTTGCCACAGCTCACACTGGAAGATATGTGAATAGACAAGTGGGTAGGTGGGAGTGTGTGTGAATAGCAAGACCCTAAAAAAAACAATAAAAGATAAGATATAATATTAATATGTTTAAAAAAATACTTCAACAGGGCCTGGGTATGTATAGTGTAACTAAGTTGTAATTAGTTTATATGGATTCTAATGGACAGATTATTGTAGGAGATACTGCTGACAACGACTCTTGGTTTGGATAAATAAAACCTATAGGATTTTGGATTTGGTTTGAACTATTCCATTCAATTATTTTTTTGACTTTATAACCCCCCTAAGAAAAGTAGCTTTTATGTGACAAGAATTTATATATAAAATATATGTTACAAGACAGATCTGTTTATATCATGTGACCATGAAATATTTTTGTAAGATCTTATTATAATTTGTTTGATTTGAGAAGACTAGGTGATGTCAAAATGCAAGGGAAAGAGGATTGATAGAGAGATGCAGCTTAGTTTTGGTGTATGTATATTTATTTATATTTACGTAGGAGGGTTCTGATACACAATATACTTTTAATCTAAAAATATTAATAAGTGTTTTTATGTTTATATATAACTACAAGATTTGTTGTTATATATGAGCACTGCTGTTACTATTAACACTTTAATATTTACATACTAACACTTTGTTGCATGTTTTATATATCAAGAAGAAGAAATGATGGGTCTTAGACTTCTACTTTTATTTATTTTTAAAAAAAATGGTAAAAAGAACATGTATTGTGTTTTATACATGTGATCTATTTCTATGGGGCGTTGCAAGCCTCATGGCTTGAAGATGGGAATGTTGGCGGGCCCCTCCTTTTCAACCAATCAACACAATTTTTTTATATAAATTATTAAACTTAAATATAATTTAGTGAAGGACGTCTAGTGAAAGCTTGTGAAACCATTACATGTTATATTGATAAAAAATGAGTAAAAGCTTATGACTACATGACAGTGATGTGATAAAAACTTTATGAAGTGACAATGAAAAATTCTAAAATGGTAACACATAGCTTTATCTATGCCATATATAAGATCAAACGTAGTGGTCACGTGGTTGGCTAGACCACACACCACCACGAGGGGTAGCACGACCCCCACCTCACGTTAAATAGCATTTTGGCCGGATCTCGTGGTTTAGACCTGAACTTGATGATTTCCAAATGTGATTGCTTAATTTTTTTTCCAATTCCAAACTTATAATTACCCATTAATTTCACGTGCCTCACCACTACACTGTTTCAGAGAGTGAAATGGCTAAGATGACGTGGATGACACGTAGCGAAAAAAGAGCATTTCACATGCTCTTCCACTACACATGGTTTAACTGCATAACACAACAACATTTTATGATATCTAATAGTTAATAACTTTTTTTTCTTTAATGCATAAAAACAACCTAAAACGAAGGTAAATTTGTCTTTCAAATACTAACTACACTTTAATTCTCTCATCTTAATTACAATTTAAATAGCTCTTCTTTAACAAAATTATAGATAATTAGTTAATAGTTACACTTTATCCCCTTATAAAAAAAACTAAATACTCCCATGATTTTTAAATGGTCATAATTTTTTTGTACGTTAATGTTCTTTTTTTTTTGAAAAAATACACGATAAAACGAGTATTTTATTATCTTTAGTTTGAGTATAGTATTCCTATAGTTTTTTAAATTAGAAAAAAATGATATGTTACGTAATTGACAGTGTCTAAGGATGAATAATAACTGAACCGTTAACCGAAACTGAACAAAAAACAGACGAAACGCACCGAAATCAACCAAATGCTGAATTAACTGAAAACCGATTAACCGAAGCCCGAATTAACCAAAACCGGTTATCATTTTTTGTATTCTCGTTTAACCGAAATAAACCAAAACAAAACATTCATATTTTCATGTATTTCTTGTTTTTATTTCATGAGCTCATGTATTTCGTATTTTATACCTCTTTTTATGTATTTATACTTCCATTTCACGAATTTACAACATTCAGTTCATGTATTTCATATTTGTATGTAACACTCTATCCCATTGTTATACCAAATATCTGAAATATTCGTAAATTAGGTCCCAGATTTTTGTTTTCTTAAAGCTTACACGTCTGGGTTAACTGATAACCCCAAACGAACCGACTTAACAGGTTATTAGACAATTAAATTACAGTCAAAGACAATAATCTTTTATACAAAAAACTTTGTCACCATGATCGTATTTTATATTGTTAAGAAGATGTTCCCAAGGTGGTGGCGGTTTAGGAGTGTTCGGTTCTTCACGTGCTTGATCGTTCATCCGGTACCAGCCCTTGAATAAGCCTGTCATAAACACCAAAATCAATTAGTGTTTATATTTCTTTTGTGTTAACGAATGGAAAATGACAAACTAAAATGTTTGAACAACTGGGTTCTGTCGCGTATCACAACCGAAAGCCTTTAGATGCCGCATGTCATGACGGTTAATAAGTGCACTTTGCGGAAGTGTGCACTTTACCTATGTGCACTTTACCGAAGTACACACTTTACTGAAATATGCACTTTGCACTTGTTGTGTACTGACCTATGCACTTTGTTAAATTATGCACTTACATGTACACTTTACTAAACTGAGCACTAACATGTGCACTTTACTAAACTGTGCACTAACATGTTCATTTTGCTAAATTGTGCACTAATATGTACACTTCACTAAACTGTGCACTAATCTAGCCACTTTGCTAAATTGTGCACTATGCACTAACATGTGTACACTATTGTTTAAATTATGCACTAACATGTGAACTTTACTAAACTGAGCAATAACATGTGCACTTTACTAAACTGTGCACTAACATGTGAATTTTGCTAAATTGTGCACTAACATGTTCACTTTGCTAAATTGTGCACTAACCTGTGCATTTTGCTAATTTGTGTACTAACATGTTCACATTGCTAAATTGTTACTAACCTTGTGCATTTTTCTAAATTATGCACTAACATGTGCACTTTACTAAATTGTGCACTAACATGTTACTTTGCTAAATTGTGCACTAACCTGTGCATTTTCTAATTTGTGCACTAACATGCGCACTTTGACTAAATTTTGCACTAACATGTTTACTTTGCGAAATTGTGCACTAACCAGCTTGATTGCACTTTTACTAATTGTGCACTAACATGTCAATTTGCTAAATTGTGGACTAACATGTGTACTTTACTAAATTGTGCACTAAATATGTGCACAACATAATTTGCTAAACTAACATTTGCATTGCAAATGTGCACTAACCTGTGGGTAATTTTTCTAAATTTGCAAATATAATGGCCCTTTACCAAAGTATATCACAATACCTATGTAAAATTTACTTTTGCTAAATTTGCAACATACAGCGTTGTCTTCGCTAATTTTGTGGCATAAAAAACTTGAACAACATTAATGCAATTTGCTAAAGTGCATTATCACTAACCATGTTACTTTACTAAATTGTGCACTGTGCACTATGCTAAATTGTGCACCAACATGTGCAATATGTTAAACTATGCATTATGCATTGACATGTGCACTGACCTGTTTGGATATGAGTTTGTTAGTTCTCAAACCATTCTTTAGTCAGACTATAAGCCCTTACCAAAGGTATAATTCTTTACACATACCTAGCTCGGGTCAAAGTATTGACCCGTTTTAATACCTCATCATGTATTTGCTAATCAATAACAGCGGTGTCTCACGCGCTATTTGTTCCCGTGGGCATAAAAAAACTCGAAAACAACATTAATCACTAATGTCGAAAGGTGATTTCATCACCTTTTGACCCGTTTAGTCCATTTGACCATTATTCATCGTGAGATGATAGTTATTTACCATCTCATCCATGTACCCGTTCCGGTTTACACCATTTTATCATTTACTTAAAATCATTTCTTAATTCTTTTGACTCATCATCTTTTACGTTGTAGAGCGTCTTTTCAAGAATAATTGTTTGTCCGTTTGCTCGTAGCCAATTACCATATTACCTCTTTTTTTTCTCATTATGTTTTACCCCCATAATATGTCTTTCTCAAAACTCATAGTTTATTCGGTCTATACGAGACCGAACTACCATTTTATCCTTTTTACTTATTCCGAACCGTATCGTGGTGCGTCGGATCACCTTAATTAATTTACCGTTTTATCATAATTATATCAACTACGACGAGTAGGTGATCTAGTAGAAAGGTGTAAGCTATACTTACCTTGCATCCGATTTTGCTCTTTTTCTGCGAATTCAATCCGTTTGACCTGATTCTTTCTCAAGCCTCCACCTAGCTTGTTAAGCGTCAAGCTATCATATAATATTCACAAGGTGGTTAGGTTAGTCAATTTAGATCTTGACCTTTACGCCTTATGAACCTTTATACTACTTTTCTTACCGAACTCTATCATAGGTCGGTTTGACTTTTAAAAAGTTAAACCGCCTTATAACATATGAGATTGAACATCTAGGTTTGACAAACTCATGTTGGCATTCCGCTATTTACTCGGTAAGCACTATTCTTAGGCTACCATTTTAGCTAATCTTTAAATCTGAGTTCATGCTATTATTAACACTAAGTTAACTTAGCTCTCGATTATCAAAGACACTTTATTCCTTCATTACACAAAATCTCGAGTTTTCATCTATAAGTGAGACCCGTTTCATCATGTTATTAGGCATTCCTTCGGATACCTAATCTAATCAAGTTCTACATACAACCGAGTAGACGCGTGGTTTCACTTAGGCATTTTAACAAACACCTTGAGGGCAAGATTTTTATACATCTTTTGTCTAGTTCATGACCAACATTTTAACCAAGTTTTAATCATCAAAATCAAGTCCTTATGTCTGGCATTCATAAACACTATCATGACTCGCATCATAACATCAGTTTTTCTCAATCTACATTCAAATTCATGTGTTCATCACATTGTTATAAAAACCCACTTAACACATATATGGGTGATCAGAAATTCCTAGTTTTCAACACTAATTCATCAAGTTTTCAACTAAGGTTTGTTCCTAGACATGGACTCAACATATCATCACTCATATATTCAACATGCAAGCAAGAATTTTGATTATGAGTGTTCACCAAGAATTCAAGATATCACCAAATGAGGAGATTTGACATACCTTGTGATCTCCTAAGCTAGGTGATCACGGTTTTGGTTAAAGCCCCAATTTCTTTGCTCGATTTCCTTTGATTTTGATCAGATTTGTGAGTTTTAGGGTTCAAGTGAAAGAACCCTTCTCTTGGCACTGGGTAAAAGTCGACCAACACACACATGTGTGTGTTTTGATTTTAGATATTGTTTTAATTAAAACATCTTTCTAATTGCCCACTTTTAGTCCCTCAAAGTTTAAAGGTTATATAAATGGGTCAATTACCCCAAGTTTCTTTATTGTTAAAAAAACAAACAACTAACCAGGTTAATTATTCCTAGTTACTTTACCCTCGGTTATGACCGACTCATGTTTATATATATATACCTATATATATAATTTTATATTTTTGGGGTGTTACGTTGTAGTTTTTTATGTATTTATATTTCTCTTTTTAAGCAAAAGTTTTAGCCCAGGTTTGTTTTTTGCTATTAACTGAAATTAAATGAACAAACAAAAAACCGCCATATAACTGAATAAACAGAACTGAAAAACAAAAAACAAATCGGTTAATAAAATAGACTAACCGATGACTTTGGTTTCAGTTAATAATAAAACCAGAGGGTGTGGTATACCGCCCGTGGCCAACTCAACAACTTTGCCGCCCTATAGCGCCCCTCCCCTGTTTTGGGAAACCGCCAAAAGGGGATGCTATCGAAGGTTCGTTGGCCTAGTAACGAGCGCTAAACAGCTCTATTTGGTGCACCCCATACAATTAAACCGTTTAACAACGATAATATTTAAAAAAGTAACTTTTATTTTTAAATATTCACACTATATATATATCCTACAATTTTTACTCAAGCCATACCATTTCTACCATCTATTCTCCTCAATTTTTATACATTTTATCAAATTCACACAATGTTTCCTAACAATCAAAACGCGTAGGACCCCAACAATCCGTTTTGGGGTAATTTAGCGAACTAAGAGCAAGAAGAACGATACCTAAGAGACCCACGAACGGGTGAAATTGGATATTATCTGATGCCACCTACCACCCCAACCTCCCCTCGTCCGACAACGCCACCACTGCTTCCCTTTTTTGTACTATTCCGCACCAAATTAACCACAATTTTTCCACAAACCCAAAAACTATCCCAAAACCTGCGACCCATATCCCAAACCCAAAACATACCCGAAACCCAACCCACTTCCTCAAAAGGTGGACGATGGAGAAGGCACCATAAGAAGAGCGAGAATGTTGAGCGTGCTCCTAAAACGATCGAGGGGTGGATGCCTATTGAAGATCTTGCATTGTCACAAGCATGGCACGACGTATCGGAGGATCTAATTGCTTGTAATTTTTTTCTCCATTAACTTTTTATAAATATATTTTTATTTTTTATTTTGTTGCTTCTATTTTTTTTCAAATTATAGCGATCAACCAAGATAGGTCGTCTTTTGGAGGCGTATACATGAGCAATTTCTCGCCACAATGGGTCACACCCCGACCCGCAGCGGAAAAGGTGATCGGGGCATGATTGGGTTATCATCAAAGCTCATGACATTTATTTTAACGTTTCATATTCATTAATACACTTTAATGGGAAATTACAATCAATATTACATCATGTCCTAAACATCAATCTAGGCTTCATTGTTTTCTTCTAATGCATTTCCTATGTTTTCCTTGCTTCATCCTGTTCACCTGTATCATGTGTAAAAAGGGTTTTTGGATCAACAAAAAGTTGGCGAGTGAATCCTATGAAAAACATTTGAACAAGTTTATTTAATTGATTATAAAATAAAGTGCACAACCACACATGAGTAAAAATAGATGTAAACTTATTCACCAATCAATTAATATTAAATAATGCACACATGAACAATAATGGACCGTTTTGAGGCACGCGTTGCTCAACTCGTCTCTCACGAGGAACTGATGGGCCTAATGAATGATTTGCATATACTTGACAATATGAAATACGTAACTACAAACAATATAAACTAAATAATACACACACGAACAACAATGGATTTGTTTTGAGGCACGCGTTGCTCAACTCGTCTCTCACGAGGAACTGATGGGCCTAATGAATGAATTGCATATAAATTGACAAAATGAAATACATAACTACAAGCAATATATACAATCTAAGTTTAGATCACAATATGGTATGGCACAAGTTTAAATAAACGGGTTAATTTTGTGACACATGACACACCCCAAAACGTGTAATTAAAAAGGGGAGTTGTAAGATTCACTCACATTTGTGCGTTGGGTTGATGATGTTGAATGCGCACGAAGTTTGATTTAACCACGAGTGAACTAACCTAGATAATGGCATAATGGTTTGGTAAATAATGGGATTTTATTAATCAATTTTAGTAGGATGATTGGATATATTTTTGTGAGTTTAAGGCTATTTTCTAACCTTAAAAATGTTATTTTTAAGTATTTTTAATTGATTTTTAAATAAAATAAATAAATAAAAATATCAAAAAAAGTTGATTTTTGCAACCGTTGACCGTTGACCGTTGACTTGTGGACTTGTTGACCGGTCAGGCTGTGAAATTGTTTGCGCCGGGTGAGGCTCGAACCCGAGACCTCCCGTTCGCGTGCACGCAGCTCTACCAACTGAGCTACGTGTCTAACCCGAAATATTTCTGTTTTTAATTATATCTATATACTAATTGAATTAAACTGAAAATCATTTATTTTTTTAAAACGATTTAATGCGTCGAGCCGGTGCTCTCCACAGGTCTCGAACCCGGGACCTGTGGTTTAGGTTAACACACAGTCCACCGCTGGACTGTGTGTCTAACTTGTTAAATAAACTGATTTTTATTATACTTATATACAAACTACCTTATTTCGTTTCTGTCACACCCCGACCCACAGCGGAAAAGGTGATCGGGACATGATTAGGTTATCATCAAAGCTCATGACATTTATTTTAACGTTTCATATTCATTAATACAATTTAATGGAAATTTACAATAAATATTACAACATGTTCTAACTATCAATCTAAGCTTCTTTGTTCTCTTCTTAGGCATTTCCTATGTTTTCCTTGCTTCGTCCTGTTCACCTGTATCATGTGTAAAAGGGTTTTTGGATCAACATAAAGTTGGCGAGTGAATCCTATGGAAAACATTTGAACAAGTTTATTTAATTGATTATGAAATAAGTGCACAACCAAACATGAGTAAAAATAGATGTAAACTTATTCAACAATCATTAGATATTAAATAAAGCACACATGAACAATAATGGAACATTTAGAGGCACGCGTTGCTCTACTCGTCTCTCACGAGGAACTGATGGGCCTAATGAATGAATTGCAAAAAACATGATAATATGAATGACACAACTACAAACAATATAAACTCAATGGTACACACATGAACAATAATGGATTGGTTTTGAGGCACGCGTTGTTCAACTCGTCTCCCACGAGGAACTGATGGGCTTAATGAATGAATTTCATATAATTTGACAAAATGAAATAAGTAATCACAACAATATAAACAATCTAAGTTTAGATCACGATATGGTATGGCACAAGTTTAAATAAACGAGTTAATTAATTTGTGACACATGACACACCCCAAAACGTGTAATTAAAAGGGGAGTTGTAAGATTCACTCACAGTGGGTGCGTTCGGTTGATGATGTTGAATGCACGCGAAGTGGTTTTAACCACGAGTGAAATTTACCTAGATAAATAGCATTATGGTTCGGTAAATAAACGGATTTTATTAATCCATTTTAGTAGGATTGTTGGGTGTATTTTTTTGAGAGTTTAAGGCTATTTTCTAACCTTAAAAATGTTATTTTTAAGTATTTTTAATTGATTTTTAATTAAAATAAATAAATAAAAATAATAAAAAAAGTTGACTTTTTTGACCGTTGACTTTGACTTTGACTGTAACAGTGACAGTTGACCGGTTCGTATGTATTATAGTGTGCACTGGGCGAGGCTCGAACCCGAGACCTCCCGTACGCGTGCACGCAGCTCTACCAACTGAGCTACGTGTCTAACCCGAAATATTTCTGTTTTTAATTACATTTATATATTAATTAGGTTAAACAGAAAATCCTTTATTTTTAAAAACGATTTTAAATCAAAGAATCGGTGCGCTCCACAGGTCTCGAACCCGGGACCTGTGGCTTATGCAAACACACAGTCCACCGCTGGACTGTGTGTCCAACTTGTTAACTAAACTTATTTTTATTATTCTTAAATACAAACTAATCATTTTCATTTATGCCATATTAAAAAGTTTGAATAATTGTCCGGGTCGATGTAGTAGACCGGACTCGAACTCGTGCGCTTTGATTAAACATACACACAGTCCACCACTGGACTGTGTGTCTAACTTGGTTATTTTTCCGGTTATTAATATACTTAACATATAACAGTGTGACTCCGGTTGGGTTAACAAAAAAATCATTTTTATTAAGGCAGCGTGTGTGGAACAGGATTCGAACTCGAGACGTTTGTGAGTTTAATGTGCACACAGTCCACCGCTGGACTGTGTGTCTAACCCGAGTTATTTCTTGATTTAAATTATACTTATGAGTTACCGTAACTTCGTCTTCTTCGTTGAGTTTTATCCATAAATGATGACTGACTGGTTCGAAGTTTTTATTCAGGTTTCTTTAGCGTTTTATGATTAATTACATATGAGATTAAATAAAAAGAATGAAGAAATTAGGCGCGAGGTATACCGACTGGCTTCCTCTGTTTTTCCGGCGTAACTCCGGCGACAGCAATCACTTCCGGCGACGAGTGTTTTGCAGCAGAGAGTCTTCAGAAAGCTTACAAAGTATGTGGGTGACTTCGGTATAAGTTCAGAGGGTTTAGTAAGGCTTAGAAGTTAAGGACTCGGTTTTCCGGCGATGAGCAGAAGAATTCCGGCGAGTGAGTTTTCGCCGAGAAAGGGTGCGGTTTTGAGCGAAAATGTTTGCAGAGGTTCGAGGGGGTATTTATAAGGCAAATCGTCGATGAATTTGGTCCGATTTTCGACTTGATTCGTCGGTTAGAAAAACTCCGGCGGTTATAATTTGTGTCGCGGACTCAAACGTCGGTTATAACCGATGTGTAGTTAAAGTTTACGTTATAACGGAAAGAATCGTTAAGTTTCGCGAGATTGCCGGGATTTCCGACGACTGCAACTTTGGGCGCCGGTTTTGAATTCGGAAAGACACGTTATCAATTAAATGATCCTAACATTTAACAAGGAACATCAATGGCGCAGTGGTTTAAATGTTGAATGTTAAGTCTTTGCTGAACCGTGGCTGACCCGGGTTCGAAACCCGGCAGAACCAAAGTATTTTTATTTTCTTATTTTTGACAGTTTTTCAAAAACTAATTATATATTCCCATATAATAATTGATTATGTATCGTTTAAAATTATTTTGGGCATTTAATTCGCAACGAAAATTTAACTGATTGTTCGGTTAATAAACGGAGCGGGTTTGGTAAATCCGTTTTTTGACGGATGTTACAGTATCCCCTGCTTTTTAGAAATTTCGTCCCGAAATTTAAATAGTGATATATTTGACTAAAAGAATGATGGTGTTTAGTTTTGACAGTTACATACTTAGAAAAAGTAAGAGTTTAAGTTTTTGTTTGAGGCGGTAACGTCCCTTGTAAGGGTTAAGTACCCTATTACAGGAATCGCTTTTTGTTGCCTACCGTAAAAGTATTGATAAGCAGAATTTATTCGTTAACTATGATATCATGCATAAAAGTTTGGATATGTTTGGAAGGGTATGGTTATATCCTAAGGCAAAACTTCTATTACTACAACCTACATGGAACATAAATAAACATAACAGCTAATATTTGAACATAAATAAACACAACAGCTAACATTTGAATCCACATTCTGATAGCATATATGTTTGGATGGTGACAGTTCCTCTCTCGTTTGTTATGATGGAGAGGTTAGTTTATGTAGAAATGGAACACAATCAAATCTCTTTAAATAGCAAGATGATATAAATGTAACACAAAATTCAACCAACGCAATACTAAATCCTATATGGAACTTCTCATAACCGCCTGATAATGCCTCTGATCCTTTGGCAAGAATACTTATATATAGGAAGTACCAGCGGCGTATCCACCATATTCTTGCCAAATTTTCATTGGTTTTATCCACAAGTTATGATTAGTTACCAAGGAACTACTAAATCCTACATAGAACTTCTCATAACCATCTAACAATGCCTCTGATCCTTTGACAAGAATACTTATATATAGGAAGTACCAGCGGCGTATCCACCATATTCTTGTCAAATTTTCATTGGTTTTATCAGTGAATTATGATTAGTCCTATATAACTCTACAACCAATACAACAAACATAAAGTACTGAAATGAAAAATGTCTGTGCGATCAAGGCTCAATCAAACGGAGCCGATCATATTGCATGTACTGAAAATGAAATTGTCTGTGCGCTCAAGGCTCAATCAAACGGAGCCGAGCGTATTGCATGTACTGAAAATAATAAACTTAATCTACACAAACAGCCTATGCATGGAACCTCTCATAACCGCCTGATAATGCCTCCGATCATTTGACAAGAATACTTATATATAGGAAGTACCAACGGCGTATCCACCATATTCTTGTCAAATTCTTATTTACTTCATCCGCAAGTTATGATTAGTTCTACGCGACTCTACAACAAACACAACAACCACAAGATACTGATAATGAAAATGTCTGTGCGATCAAGGCTCAATCAAACGGAGCCGATCGTATTGCATGTACTGAAAATGAAAATGTCTGTGCGCTCAAGGCTCAATCAAACGGAGCCGAGCGTATTGCATGTACTGAAAATGAAAATGTCTGTGCGCTCAAGGCTCAATCAAACGGAGCCGAACGTATTGCATGTACTGAAAATGAATAACTTAATCTAAACAACAATCACACAAACAGCCTATTCATGGAACCTCTCATAACCGCCTGATAATGCCTCCGATCATTTGACAAGAATACTTATATATAGGAAGTACCAGCGCGTATCCACCATATTCTTGTCAAATTCTCATTGACTTTATCCGCAAGTTATGGTTAGTTCTATGCGACTCTACTACAAATACAACAACCACAAAATACTGATAATGAAAATGTCTGTGCGATCAAGGCTCAATCAAACGGAGCCGATCGTATTGCATGTACTAAAAATGAAAATGTCTGTGCGCTCAAGGCTCAATCAAACGGAGCCGAGCGTATTGCATGTAATGAAAATGTAAAATGAACTGTGCGATCAAGGCTCAATCAAACGGAGCCGATCGTATGCGAGCACGCCAGGTTCAACCGCATAATAAAATGGGGAACAGGCTCAACGCTCATAAATGGGGAGCAGGCGGCCTCGGCAAATGCATATACTGAAAATAATAAACAATAATTACTCTAACAGTCTACACATGGAACCTCTCATAACCGCCAGATAATGCTTCTGATCCTTTGACAAGAATACTTATATATAGGAAGTACCAGCGGCGTATCCACCGTATTCTCGTCAAAGTTTCATTGGCTTTATCCTTAAGTTATGTTTGGTTCTATGTGATAAAGAAAAACATAAAACTAAACGATAGGAGTTGAATCTGGATCTTCGGTGAAGAGGACTAGTTGGGTATCTTCGTTTGGGCCGTCTTTATCTTCGACAGGATTGGCGTTGATATTGAAGACTCTTCCTCTTGCTGGTAGCCTAGCGGTTGGGTTTTCTTGGTTTACTTGGTTAACTGGGTTTGATTGGGCTTGAGTGTTGATGACGTTAACCAGTTGAGGGCATGTGTTTCTAAAGTGGGTAGGGTCGCCACAATTGAAACAAGCTCGAACATATGGGAACACGGGGTAATGGGGTTGTTGATAGGTTTGGGCCATGCTTTGAGTAGGGGAAAAGGTTTGGTTTCGAAAGGTGCGACAAACCTTGCTCAAATGACCATAGCATCCACAAGTTGCACATATTCGACAAGGTAAGGTAAGGGGATGGTGATAAAAACAGTTGTTGCATTGAGGGTGAGGTCCAAGATATGGTTTCTTATTTGGGTAGGTTGAGTTGGGTGCCACTTGGGTGATTGGGATAGCTCGGATGGGTATGGCGTGTGAAATTGGTTGATTCCGTTGGATAGCAGCGAAAAGGTGCCCGTCTCTTTTTCTCTTAGAAGTGGGTTGAGAAGGGGATTCGGTTTGGGTGGAGTCGGAGGTTTCAGTCGATTCTTTATCCTTCTTCTTCTCCTCCTTGAAGTCTTTGTTTCAGATTCGATTCTCGGTGAGCTCTGTTGCTAACTCCATTGCCGCTTCCAAGGTTGCAGGCGTGGTACTTATTACAGGGTCTTGAATCTTTGACGGAAGACCACGAATGTAGTGCTCGATCAAACGGTAAAGGGGAGTGAACATGTTGGGAACCATTTGATGTAACTCGAGGAATCTTTTGTTGTAGGTGGTGTGGTCTCCTTCCTTTTGCTTCAACGAATAAAATTCATCTTCTAATTTCTTGATTTCGCTCCTTGGGCAAAATCGACTGGTCATGATTTCCTTCAATTCGTTCCAAGTTAAAGTCATAGCATCGTCGACGCCTCTTTGGCTTTCTCTGTATTCCACCAAGTAAGTGCTATCCCATATAATCGACCGGTAGCATATCGCACTTTGCGATCATCGGGGCAATCGCAATTTAGAAAGGTGTTCTCCATTTCTTCAAACCAATGGAGGAGAGCGGTGACACCTTCAGTCCCTTTGTATTTCTGAGGGTCGCATGATTTGAAATGCTTGTAGGTGCATTTAGTGGTATTTGGGGAGAGTTGATAATGTTTTGGTTTTCCTGATTGACAGGATTAGCGGTAAGTGCTTGTTGCACTTGGATTACAATGTTGGGTATTATGGCAGCCATTTGTTGAGCGATTAGGGCAGCCATGCGTTCGCGGGCTTTTCCTGCTCTCGTCTTCCTACGGGCGTGGTTAGAAGACATCTACAAGGAATACATGTCAAGAGTATGAGTTGGATGCTTTTGGGATCATGGGTCGCATTAGGAATGAACATTCATAAAATAATTATAGAAAAATAAATCTACTACATCCATAGGATGTCTTGGGCTTTGCTCGCCATTAGGCCCTACATGCCGCCATACTTTACCTTTGTAATCATGTGGGCCCCCATGAATACCGGTTTTTCATATGGTTCGCACGGGTTTGCCAGGTTGCGTACACTAAAACCCGGAGAAAATCGAGAAATATGTATACAACGTATGATATTCGGAATGTGTCCAGGTGTAGACACGGTGACACCTCAAAGTGGGATTAGTTCGAACGACGTTTGGTGTGGCATGCTTTGGCCTAATAGGTCCTTCGTACTCTCATCGTTGGTCCCCAGGTAGGCAAACTGGTCCGTTATATTGGATTTATACGAATGCCAACCTAGACAGGACGTTCCGACTACCGGTACTTGTACCCTTCCAGTTACTACATGCCCGTCGCAGAACTTACTTTGATGAGATTTGAAAATTGCAACAAAATCTTTGAATAATGTTCTTTTAGTGTGTTGCGGTTAATTACAGGTGAGATAAATAAAAAGAATGAAAGATTAAGCGTAAGGTATACCGAACTGGACTCCTCTGTTTCGCCGGCGAAGCTCCGATGTCAGCAGGTTGTTCCGGCGACGTGTTTCCTGAGGCAGAGAGTCTTCAGGGAGCTTGAGATGAGTGTAGGTGGCTTCGGTATGAGCTCTGGGGGTTCAGTAAGGCTCAAAGGTGAAAGGCTCCGTTTTCCGGCGAGTTGCAGAACTTTTCCGGCGAGTGGAATTACGTCGGGTAAAGGTGTGATTGTGAGCGAAAAAGCTAGCAGAGGTTTGAGGGGGTATTTATAAGGTAGGACATCGATGAATTTGGTCCTATTTTCGTCTTGATTCTTCGGTTAAAGATTTTCCGGCGGTTATAACTTGTGTCGCGGGTTCAGGCGTCGGTTATAACCGATGTTGAGGTTAATGTTTACGTTAAAACTGAAGAAACCGTCCAATCTCGCGAGATCGCCGAGATTTCCGACGACTGTGATTGGGCGCGCGTCCGTTTTTCAATTTGAGATTTATGATATGAATTAATTGTATCTAATAATTAACAAGAAACATAAGTGGCGCAGTGGTTTGATGGATGAGTGTTAATGCTGTTTGAAATTGCTGGCTGACCCGGGTTCGAAACCCGACAGCAGCTTTTTACATTTATGTCATTATTTTTAACAGTTTTCAAAAACAAATTATATATTCCAATATACTTATTAATTATGTATCGTTTAAAATTATTTTGGGCATTAAATACGCAACGAAATTTTTAACTGATTGTTCGGTTAATAAACGGAGCGGGTTTGGTAAATCCGGTTTTTGACGGATGTTACAGTATCCCCTGCTTTTTAGAAATTTCGTCCCAAAATTTAAGTAGTGATATATTTGACTGAAAATGATGGTGTTTAGTTTGACAGTTACATACTTAGAAAAAGTGTAAGAGTTTAAATTTTGTTTGAGGCGGTAACGTCCCTTGTAAGGGTTAAGTACCCTGTTACAGGAATCGCTTTTTGTTGTCTACGGTAAAATATTGATAAGCAGAGTTGATTCGCTAAATATGATATCATGCAAAAGAGTTTTGATATGTTTGGAAGGATAGGGTTATATCCTAAAACAAAATTTCTAATATTCTCATAACCGTCTAACAATACCTCTGGTCCTTTGACAAGAATACTTATATATAGGAAGTACCAGCGGCGTATCCACCATATTACATGGAAACTTCTCATAACCGTCTAACAATACCTCTGGTCCTTTGACAAGAATACTTATATATAGGAAGTACCAGCGGCGTATCCACCATATTCTTGTCAAATTTTCATTGGTTTTATCAGTAAGTTATGATTGGTTCTATGATATGACTCTAGAACATAAATAAACACAACAACTAATGTACCAAGAAATTACTAAATCCTACATAGAACTTCTCATAACCGCCTGACAATGCCTCTGATCCTTTGACATGAATACTTATATATAGGAAGTACCAGCGGCGTATCCACCATATTCTTGTCAAATTTTCATTGGTTTTATCAGTAAGTTATGATTGGTTCTATGATGTAACTCTAGAACATAAATAAACACGACAACCAATATTTGAGTCTAGGCATACATGTTTGAATGGTGACAGTTCCTCTCTCGTTTGTTATGATGGAGAGGTTAGTTTATGTAGAAATGGAACACAATCCAATTTCTTTAAATGACGAGATGATATAAATGTAACACAAATTTCAACCAAGACAATACTAAATCCTACATGGAACTTCTCATAACCGCCTGATAATGCCTCTGATCCTTTGGCAAGAATACTTATATATAGGAAGTACCAGCGGCGTATCCACCATATTCTTGTCAAATTTTCGTTGGTTTTATCCGCAAGTTATGATTAGTTACCAAGAAATTACTAACCTACATAGAACTTCTCATAATCGCCTGATAATGCCTCTGATCCTTTGACAAGAATACTTATATATAGGAAGTACCAGCGGCGTATACACCATATTCTTGTCAAAT
This sequence comes from Scalesia atractyloides, assembly GCA_947069175.1. Taxonomy (NCBI): domain Eukaryota; kingdom Viridiplantae; phylum Streptophyta; class Magnoliopsida; order Asterales; family Asteraceae; genus Scalesia; species Scalesia atractyloides. The sequence continues at coordinate 93,926,959 of CAMTDV010000025.1, forward strand.
TTTCATTGGTTTTATCAGTAAGTTATGATTGGTTCTATGATGTAACTCTAAAACATAAACAACACAACAACCACAGCTTGAGTCTAAATTCTGAAAGTATACATGTTTGAATGATGACAGTACCTCTCTCGTTTGTTATGATGGAGAGGTTAGTCATTGTGGAAGTGAGACATAGCTCAACTTCTATAAATGATGAAATTGAATACACTGAAATGTATGATGAACAAACTTCAACCAAAACATACTAAATCCTACATGGAACCTCTCATAACCGCCTGATAACGCCTCCGATCCTTTGACAAGAATACTTATATATAGGAAGTACCAGCGGCGTATCCACCATATTCTTGTCAAATTTTCATTGACTTTATCCGCAAGTTATGATTAGTTCTATGTGACTCTACAACAAACACAACAACCAAAAGATCATATTGCATGTACTGACAATGTAAAATGCCTGTGCGATCAAGGCTCAATCGAACGGAGCCGATCGTATTGCATGTACTGAAAATGAAAAATGTCTGTGCGATCAAGGCTCAATCAAACGGAGCCGATCGTATTGCATGTACTGAAAATAATAAACTTAATCTAAACAATAATCACACAAACAGTTTATACATGGAACCTCTCATAACCGCCTGATAATGCCTCCGATCCTTTGACAAGAATACTTATATATAGGAAGTACCAGCGGCGTATCCACCATATTCTCGTCAAATTTTCATCAACTTTATCCGCAAGTTATGATTAGTTCTATGTGACTCTACAACAAACACAACAACCACAAGATCGTATTGCATGTACTGAAAAATGAAAATGTCTGTGCGATCAAGGCTCAATCAAACGGAGCCGATCGTATAGCATGTACTGAAAATGAAAAATGTCTGTGCGATCAAGGCTCAATCAAACAGAGCCGATCGTATTGCATGTACTGAAAATAATAAACAATAATCACTCAAACAGTTTATACATGGAACCTCTCATAACCGCCAGATAATGCCTCTGATCCTTTGGCAAGAATACTTATATATAGGAAGTACCAGCGGCGTATCCACCATATTCTTGTCAAATTCTCATTGGCTTTATCCTTAAGTTATGATTGGTTCTATGTGATTCTAAAACATAAAGAAAAACATAAAACTAAACGATTGGAGTTGAATCTTGATTTCCGGTGAAGAGGACTAGTTGAGTGGTTTCGTTTGGGCCGTCATTGTCTTCAACAGGATTGGCGTTGATGTTGTAAACTCTTCCTCTTGTTGGTGGCCTAGTGATTGGGTTTTCTTGATTTACTTGGTTAACTGGGTTTGATTGAGCTTGAGCGTTTATGATGTTAACCAATCGAGGGACGTGTTTCTAAAGTGGGTAGGGTCGCCACAATTGAAACAAGCTCGAACATAAGGTAACATGGGGTATTGAGGTTGTTGATATGTTTGGATCATGTTTTGAGTAGGGGGAGAGATTTGGTTTTGAAGGGTGCGGCAAACCTTGCTCAAATGACCATAGCGTCCACAAGTTGCACATAGTCGGCAAGGTAAGGTAAGGGGATGTTGATAAAAACAGGTGTTACATCGGGTGAGGTCCAAGATATGGTTTCTTATTTGGGTAAGTTGAGTTGGGTGCCACTTGAGTGATTGGGATAGCTTGGATGGGTATGGCTTGTAAATCTGGTTGATTACGTTGGGTAGTAGCGAAAAGTTGCCCGTCTCTTTTTCTCTTAAAAGTGGGTTGAGAAGGCGATTCGGTTTGGGTGGAGTTTGAAGTTTCAGTCGATGCTTTATCCTTCTTCTTCTCCTCCTTGAAGTCTTTGTTCCGGATTCGGTTCTCGGTGAGCTCTGTTGCTAGCTCCATTGCTGCTTCCAAAGTTGCAGGCGTGGTACTTATTACAGAGTCTTGAATCTTTGACGGAAGACCTCGAATGTAGTGCTCGATCAAACGGTAGAGGGGAGTGAACAAGTTGGGAACCATTTGATGTAACTCGAGGAATCTTTTGTTGTATGTGGTGTGGTCTCCTTCCTTTTGCTTCAACGAATAAAACTCATCTTCTAATTTCTTGATTTCGCTCCTTGGGCAAAATCGTCTGGTCATGATTTCCTTCGATTCATCCCAAGTTAAAGTCATAGCATCGTCAACGCCTCGTTTGGCCTTCTCTGTATTCCACCAAGTAAGTGCTATCCCATATAATCGACTGGTAGCATATCGCACTTTGCGATCATCGGGGCAATCGCAATTTAGAAAAGTGTTCTCCATTTCTTCAAACCAATGAAGGAGAGCGGTGACACCTTCAGTCCCTTCGTATTTTGGAGGGTCGCATGATTTGAAATGCTTGTAGGTGCATTTAGTGGTATTTGGGGGAGGGTTGATAACGTGTTGATCTTCTTGATTGACAGGATTAGCGGTAAGTGCTTGTTGGACTTGGATTACAATGTTGGGTATTACGGCAGCCATTTGTTGAGCGATTAGGGCAGCCATGCGCTCGCGGGCTTTTCCTGCTCTCATCTTCCTACGGGCGAGGCTAGAAGACATCTACAAGGAATACGCATCATGAGTATGAGTTGGATGTTTTTGGGATCATGGGTCGTATTTAGGAATGAACATTCATAAAATAATTATAGAAAAATAAATCTACTACATCCATAGGATGTCTTGGGCTTTGCTCGTCATTAGGCCCTGCATGCCGCCATACTTCACCTTCGTAATCATGTGGGCCCCCATGAATACCGGGTTTTTCATATGGTTCGCATGTGTTAGCCTGGTTACGTACACTAAAACCCGGAGAAAATCGAGAAATATGTATATAACGTATGATATTCGGAATGTGTCCAGGTATAGACACGGTGACACCTCAAAGTGGGGTTAGTTCGAACGACGTTTGGTGTGGCATGCTTTGGCCTAATAGGTCCTTTGTACTCTCATCGTTAGTCCCCAGGTAGGCAAACTGGTCCGTTATATTGGATTTATACGAATGCCAACCTAGACAGGACGTTCCGACTACCGGTACTTGTACCCTTCCAGTTACTACATGCCCGCCGCAGAACTTACTTTGATGAGATTTGAAAATTGCGACAAAATCTTTGAATAATGAAAGTATGAAGATGATTTAAATATATGAACATTGAAATATGTATGATGAATGTGTATGTAAGTATGTATATTTGACTGTAAGTATAAACAAATATGAAACAAATAAACATCATAAGTTTGTATGTAACCACCTAAACAATTAAAATTTAGGCAAACTATAGTATAGGCTCTAAGGGTCTAATAACCTATCCTATATCCCTATAGTCATGGCTCTGATACCAATTTGTCACACCCCGACCCGCAGCGGAAAAGGTGATCGGGGCATGATTGGGTTATCATCAAAGCTCATGACATTTATTTTAACGTTTCATATTCATTAATACACTTTAATGGGAAATTACAATCAATATTACATCATGTCCTAAACATCAATCTAGGCTTCATTGTTTTCTTCTAAGGCATTTCCTATGTTTTCCTTGCTTCATCCTGTTCACCTGTATCATGTGTAAAAAGGGTTTTTGGATCAACAAAAAGTTGGCGAGTGAATCCTATGAAAAACATTTGAACAAGTTTATTTAATTGATTATAAAATAAAGTGCACAACCACACATGAGTAAAAATAGATGTAAACTTATTCACCAATCAATTAATATTAAATAATGCACACATGAACAATAATGGACCGTTTTGAGGCACGCGTTACTCAACTCGTCTCTCACGAGGAACAGATGGGCCTAATGAATGATTTGCATATACTTGACAATATGAAATACGTAACTACAAACAATATAAACTAAATAATACACACACGAACAACAATGGATTTGTTTTGAGGCACGCGTTGCTCAACTCGTCTCTCATGAGGAACTGATGGGCCTAATGAATGAATTGCATATAAATTGACAAAATGAAATACATAACTACAAGCAATATATACAATCTAAGTTTAGATCACAATATGGTATGGCACAAGTTTAAATAAACGGGTTAATTTTGTGACACGTGACACACCCCAAAACGTGTAATTAAAAAGGGGAGTTGTAAGATTCACTCACATTGGGTGCGTTCGGTTGATGATGTTGAATGCGCACGAAGTTTGATTTAACCACGAGTGAACTAACCTAGATAATGACATAATGGTTTGGTAAATAATGGGATTTTATTAATCAATTTTAGTAGGATGATTGGATATATTTTTGTGAGTTTAAGGCTATTTTCTAACCTTAAAAATGTTATTTTTAAGTATTTTTAATTGATTTTTAAATAAAATAAATAAATAAAAATATTAAAAAAAGTTGACTTTTTGCGACCGTTGACCGTTGACTTGTGGACTTGTTGACCGGTTAGGCTGTGAAATTGTTTGCGCCGGGTGAGGCTCGAACCCGAGACCTCCCGTTCGCGTGCACGCAGCTCTACCAACTGAGCTACGTGTCTAACCCGAAATATTTCTGTTTTTAATTATATTTATATACTAATTGCATTAAACTGAAAATCATTTATTTTTTAAAAACGATTTAATGCGTCGAACCGGTGCTCTCCACAGGTCTCGAACCCGGGACCTGTGGTTTAGGTTAACACACAGTCCACCGCTGGACTGTGTGTCTAACTTGTTAAATAAACTGATTTTTATTATACTTATATACAAACTACCTTATTTCGTTTCTGCCTTATATAAAAAGTTTGATAATTGTCCGGACCGGTGCGGTAGTCCGGACTCGAACTCGTGACCTGTGATTAAACGTTCACACAGTCCACCACTGGACTGTGTGTCTATCTTGGTTATTATTCCGGCTTTATTATACTTAACATCTATACGAAATGAATCCGGTTTAGTAAGAAAAAAAAAAGAACATTTTATTAAGGCGAGTATGCGTGGGACATGAATCGAACTCGAGACGTAAGCGTGTTTTATGTGCACACAGTCCACCACTGGACTGTGTGTCTAACCCGAGTTATATCTTGATTTAAATTAAACTTATAGACTACTGAAACTTCGTCTTCTTCGTTGAACTTAACCAGAACTAACGTCCGACTGATTCGTCGATTAAATCATGTTCTTTTAGTGTGTTGCGGTTAATTACAGGTGAGATAAATAAAAAGAATGAAAGATTAAGCGTAAGGTATACCGAACTGGACTCCTCTGTTTCGCCGGCGAAGCTCCGATGTCAGCAGGTTGTTCCGGCGACGTGTTTCCTGCGGCAGAGAGTCTTCAGGGAGCTTGAGATGAGTGTAGGTGGCTTCGGTATGAGCTCTGGGGGTTCAGTAAGGCTCAAAGGTGAAAGGCTCGGTTTTCCGGCGAGTTGCAGAACTTTTCCGGCGAGTGGAATTACGTCGGGTAAAGGTGTGATTGTGAGCGAAAAAACTAGCAGAGGTTTGAGGGGGTATTTATAAGGTAGGACATCGATGAATTTGGTCCTATTTTCGTCTTGATTCGTCGGTTAAAGATTTTCCGGTGGTTATAACTTGTGTCGCGGGTTCAGGCGTCGGTTATAACCGATGTTGAGGTTAATGTTTACGTTAAAACTGAAGAAACCGTCCAATCTCGCGAGATCGCCGGGATTTCCGACGACTGCGATTGGGCGCGTCGGTTTTTCAATTTGAGATTTATGATATGAATTAATTGTATCTAATAATTAACAAGAAACATAAGTGACGCAGTGGTTTGATGGATGAGTGTTAAGGCTGTTTGAAATTGCTGGCTGACCCGGGTTCGAAACCCGGCAGCAGCTTTTTATTTTTATGTCATTATTTTTAACAGTTTTTCAAAAACAAATTATATATTCCAATATACTTATTAATTATGTATCGTTTAAAATTATTTTGGGCATTAAATACGCAACGAAATTTTAACTGATTGTTCGGTTAATAAACGGAGCGGGTTTGGTAAATCCGGTTTTTGACGGATGTTACAAATGGGTCATAGTGAATATCTACATCCGATTCATTTTCGGGCAAGTGGACTGCAATGCGCACCAAGATTAACAACTTCAACAACATACACAATAGCCTCGTCAATAATTACACAAGAAGAAGCAGTTCAAGCGACATGGACATCATGGCCGGTGCCCACAAAGAATATAGAATGTATCATGGGCATCCGTTCACGATGATACCTTCATGGGACCTTCTTTGCAAATCTCAAAAGTGGCATCTTGTACCACCGTTTGACCCAACGGCCCATATGTCAAAACGATCCATATCAACAACGGCTAGCGAACCAACCGAGTTCAATGCTCGTACTACTGTTAACTTAAACGACGACTTGTATGAATTGCATTTCAAGGAATCGCAAGGAGCTGCTACGACCAAAGGGAAGGGATATAGGCAAGGCAGCAGCACGAGCACGAGACACCTTCTCTTCAACCCTATCGGATGGCCCATCAAGGTTGGACGAGTTTGACGATCGACTAACTCGGCTTCTCTTGCTAAAGGAAAAGGAACATGAACTTAAAATAGAGAAACAAATCGAGAAAGATACTAAGTTTCTCGAGAAAGACTTTTCCCACCTACCGGAGGAGGACCGAGTCATTTTAGAAGCTCGTAAGGCAAAATCCGAGAAAATATATGTAGTTTTTTAGTAGGTTTTTATTTTTATTTTTAAGTTGGTTGTTTTTTAAGTAACTTTGTAGTTTTTATTTTTAAGTAGTTCGTAATCTTTTACTTATTTTATTGAAATTATGTTTTTTTATTTTGTTTTAAATAAAAATGGAATATAAATTAAAAAAATGCAAAATAAAAAAAAATAATAATTAGGTAATCATGATAAGAGATTTAAACCATGGTATGCAAGTTAAGACTAGTGTATTTTCATTATCAAATCATGGCAATTGATTTACACATGTGTATTAATAATCAAGGGTTATGATTAGTTCACAAGTGTTCACACTCAAGGGGGTTGTTCGCTAATAAACCTAACCCTATATGTGGTGTGTTAGAAAGAGAATAGTTATGCTATTTTTTTATTTAATGTTACAAAAGTTTGCTGACTCGTTACTTTCATTTTCTAGATAAAGATACAAATTTGTATAACTCAAGTTATTTTGTGTACCATAAACATTAATTACTATATGTTATCATATGCTATTATTATATTATGTAACTTGTGAATTAATTCATATGTTATAAAAAAAATCAGGTAAATATTCATATTTCCCCTTTACTAAACAACATTATTACATATTTAGCCAACTCATAAAATCAATTACATATTTCCCCTTTTCACCCCTTTACCCTTTTTGCACTTCCTTATCTTAAAATAAAAAATATTTGAGGAGACTTCCTTCTCCATTAGCATCTGGGCTCCTTCCCCCTTTGCATCTGGTACATGTCTCAGAAGAAGCAAGAAAGCTTTGATCAGTCAAAAAAATACGATTGCACAAAATTTTGCAGTAACTATAGGATTTCAGAGAGACACATATGCTTGTGTGTGTGTGGTATTATTATTTTAAATTTTATTGACAGATCTTTATTAAACAATAATATTTTCATATATGCTAAACACTAACCCCGTGAAACAATACTAAACATGAAACAATTTCACTTGGTTAAATTAGTTTTTATCCTCAAAACAAAAGCCCAATTAACTACATTCAATAAAATATAAAGAGCACATATGTAAGTTAAAAATTACAAAAGAAATCACATTAAAAAAATGAAAATAATACCTAATAACACTGATTATGAAATAGAAATACATTTTTTTTGTATAGTTATTAATGAATTAGTTTTTGAAAAAAGTTGTTTATTTGTCAATGGGTTGAATCAATTTCGTACGCACTGAATAATGAGCGAATCAAATCTATATAATATATAATTGGTACGTATAGAAATTAGAAAATAAATGAAATATAAAACAAATGAAACATGAATGCAAAGCCTTTCATTTTTTAAAGTTTGTGTTTTTGATTATGAGTAGTATAAGTAGAAGAATTGAGAAATACTACATGAATTAAGAAAATATGTAATTGATATTAGGATGGGGAAATATGTAAATATTTATTTAATAAGTTCATTAAGGGTAAAATAGTAATTTTATAAGAGTAATTTTAATGAAAAAGAGAAATATGTAATATATATGGGTTAGGGAAGGGATATATGTAATTGATTTTTTTTTTAGGGAAATATATAAAAAACCCTACTATAAAATATAGTTTCACAAAACAAAAATCAACTTTTACACACGTCTTTTTTTCTTGAAGGGCTTTAACACACGTCTTTTAATACATTTTACTTGACCTCGTAATTCCATATTTCTAGAAGACAAATAAAGGAAAGTTAGAAAAATAACTAAAATGAATTTAATAAGTTGACTAAAGAAACACAACCTTGTATATATCTTCACAATAAAGAAATAACAACGTTGAAATAAGGGGGACGGGGCACAACCGGGTAACCCCGTCCGGGTTTGAATTAATGCTAGAACATCTTCATCACCCATGTGGGTTAAACGGGATGTGGGTTTGGCTTGTTATAAAAGGAACTTATAAAGAAATGTTGTTGATAATGGCATGAGTTTACCATTGGGTGGGGTTGATTGGTTAAATTGTGGGGAATGGGCTCGGTGAGCTGATCGGAGCTTCTCTCTCTTAATACTATTGGAAGAGATAGATGAGGATGGATGGGAAGACCTTTTTTTTTTTGACGAAGGAAGAGAAAGGGGAAGAAGAAAGTGATAAGGTGGAGGTGATGTGGAGGTGAGGGAAAGGGGAGCATACCCCATAGTCTAAGGGATTTGACTTTATTAAAATTAAAAAAAAAGTTTATGACAAGGATAAGACGCCGCCAGTATTTTATTGCTAATTGGTAGTTTTTAATATTATATTTTAAAGATTTTTGAGATGGCATGATTTAATTAGTCAGGGCAGTGATACTGTTCCTCTAAAATGTAATTTTTTATCTTTTGGCTCTAACATATAAAAAACTATCACCTAATAGTCTACTGGCTATGATGCCTTCCTTATGATCCAAAAGATAAATAAATTTGTTTCTATGAGCTGAAAATATATATGGTTAATATAAGTATTTAAAAGTAATTTAGTTTGTAGTTTAAAAAATTATATTATAAAGATAGTTTATACAGAATTATACAATGATACACAAGTGTAACATCATAATGTGTAAAATAGAGTACATAACGATAAAATCTAGCTCCCTTAGCATTAGAAATATCAAGTTGATCCCAATAATTTTCTTTTGATGATATAATACAAGTTATTATATCATTGGCCTTTGGCCTTTGGCTAACGATGTCTAAAAGTTGGATAACATTTTCATTTTTAAAAGACGAGGATCCAGGTCTATGACGATAAAAAAAATGTAATTTTGTTGTTAAAACATATAATAATGCAATAAAACTATTTCTTTAAACATAATATACAAGCTATTAAAATATAATGATTATTTATTTACATTTACAAATACAACAAAAACCATTGAAAAATGAAAACAGATAATTTTGAAATATAACAAATTCCTTGTTTTAAGGAAAGATAGTACCAAAAAGATACACTTCTCCATTTGAAAAATTCAAAGATAAAGAAAATGAAATCAACAAAAATGATAATAAATAAATAAAAAGAAAAACAAAAATAGAATGATGAATTTGCAGGTATATACGAGGAGAGTGATGATGACTCTGTGACAGACAAGTAACAAGTATGAGAGAGAGAAACACAAACCCACCTAAACTAAACTAATCTCCTTAATTTCATCTCTCATAAAACATTATATAACCACCCCTTCTTCCTCACAAACCAAGAAAATCACTTTTTTTTTTCATTTCATCAATGGCTGCTCGATGTTTTTACTTCTCTTTTTGCGGGTGGTCTAACGCCAAATCCAACGACACCCACCCCTCTGATCTGGGTATGCAAACATCCATCTGGGTTTTCATAAATTTCAAATCTTGTATGTGTTTGATCACACGTTAACTGTTTGTTTCTGATGCGTATACTGTGTTCGACGATATGTTTCAGAGAACGGTGGTGCGGAAAGTGACAAGCTAAAGCTGCCAGCTTTTAAAGAGTACAAGCTGGATCAACTTAGAGCTGCAACTGGTGGGTTTTCCGTGGAGAATATTGTGTCTGAGCATGGTGAAAAGGCACCAAATGTTGTGTATAAAGGAAAGCTTGAGGATGATGATCGGTTGATTGCGGTTAAGCGGTTTAACCGGTCTGCTTGGCCTGATACTCGACAGTTTTTGGTATGTTTATGTTTCAACCAATTGATAGTTTGTTTGTTGTTTACTATAAAAAGACAGTTACAAGTTTACAACAGAATTGAAAATTGATCAGTGGTAGGCACATGGTGGCTAGTGGTACCAACTTCAGATCTGGTAGTACTAGCATCTTGTTGGCCCATTTTTTGTATTTTTGTTAATTTGTGCATATATGTTAGTAATATTAAAGGGATTAGTTAACTAATATGGAGTTAATTATGGATTAATTGGGTTTATAGGATGAAGCAAAAGCTGTTGGACAGCTTAGGAGCCCAAGATTAGCAAATTTGTTGGGGTGTTGCTATGAAGGAAATGAAAGATTGCTGGTGGCAGAGTTCATGCCTCATGAAACTTTATCCAAGCATCTGTTTCATTGTGAGTTGTTTGTTAATTTTTCATTGCAAAGGTTTGTGATTGGTAATAATTTTTTGTAATGTGTAACTTAATTTAGGGGAAAGTCGGCCGTTAAAATGGGCGATGCGGTTGCGGGTTGCTTTGTATTTGGCGCAAGCTCTAGATTACTGCAGCAGTAAAGGGCGGGCTCTGTATCACGACCTTAATGCTTACAGAGTTTTGTTTGATCAGGTAACTGTGCACTGTAGGTGGCAAGATTGACGGGTTGGGAAGGTTTGGTAGTGGGTCAAGCCAGGTTCGGGTTGGGGGTCGAGTGGGGACTTTCTGTATTCTTTCTATTTTTATTTGTATTTATGTAAGTAATTATTATGCTAATTGTGATTAGAGAAACAGTATTATTGAAAATAATACCCAACTTTTTTTTAAATAAAGCAATTCAGAAGGGTGCACCCGTTACTATATGTGGGTGGCTTTAAACCCGTTTGACTTGTTCTCCTTTTACTAAACGTTTTTATTTGACCCGTTTGAGACAAAATTATTACATCCGAACTAATCCAACACCGTTTACAAGTAGACGTGGGTCGTATTGCTACCTCTGCTCTGTTACGGTTATAATTTTTTTAATTGTGGCTTGTGTTTTCTTATTATTGTATCTGATAGGAATGCAATCCAAGGCTCTCTTGCTTTGGCCTAATGAAGAATAGCCGAGATGGAAAAAGCTATAGCACAAACTTAGCTTTCACCCCTCCAGAATACATGAGAACAGGTATATCAAATGGTCATAAAAAGAATAAATAGTTCAAACGACATTTTATAAGTAAAGTTAACTTATGTTAGTTTTCTTGTTTGGCAGGTAGAGTGATAGCAGAAAGCGTAATTTACAGCTTTGGTACTATATTACTTGATCTTCTGAGCGGAAAACACATTCCCCCAAGCCACGTAAGTTCATTCGAGTTTGATTTGCGTATTCAAAATGCATATCCAAACACCCCCTAAAGCTTTGAATAGCTGCATAGAAACTAATCCATGAATCTTTAAACACTTTATGTTTTCAGGCCCTTGATTTGATAAAAGGGAAGAATTTTCAAATGCTGACGGATTCATGTTTAGAGGGTCATTTCTCTAATGATGATGGAACCGAATTAGTAAGAATTGCATCACGGTGTTTGCAATATGAACCTCGAGAGAGACCCAATGCCAAATCAGTTGTGGCTTCCCTTACTCCTCTGCAGAAACAAACAGATGTAAATGCACCTATTATTCATAAGTCACCGTAAATATACTTTTAAGTTACCATATTACTAACACAAATAACGCCCGTGAACATTATTAGAATCAGGTTCTATTGTTTTAATTTAGTTATAATTTAACAGGTTTCATCTCTTGTATTACTGGGAATTGGTAAGGAATCATCACCTGCAACACAAATATCGAACCTGTCACCGCTTGGAGATGCTTGCTCAAGAATGGATTTAACCGCCATACATGAGCTACTGGAAAAGATTGGATATAGTGGCGATGAAGGGGTTACAGATGAGGTATCATTTAAAGCAAACATATAATATTCTATAAAACCATATTGATACGTGTTTATTTAATAATATTTTGTAGCTTTCGTTCCAAATGTGGACTAGTCAACTCCACGATACATTAAACGGTAAGAAGCATGGGGACAACGCTTTTCGGGCCAAGGATTTCACTACTGCTATTGAATGTTACACAAATGTAAGTAATATAATCTGAACCCGTTTATTTATGAATGAGTTAAATTGAGTTATGGTTATCTATTACGGGTCGAACAGATTGAAAGTCGGGCTAAGTGTCATAAAACCTCTTGCATCATTTTATCTTGAATTTTGCAGTTCATAGAGAGTGGGACCATGGTGTCACCAACCATGTATGTAAGGCGTTGTTTGAGTTATTTGATGATAAACAAGGCACAAGAAGCATTGGGAGATGCGATGCAAGCGCAGGTGATAAATCCTGAATGGTCAACTGCACTTTATCTTCAGGCAGCTGCTTTATTTAGCCTAGGAATGGACAAAGACGGGCATGAAATGCTTAAAGACGCGATTTCGCTGGATTTGGAAACGAAAGGAAACTGAAAAGTTTTTATGTTCTTGGGAAAAGTGGCTGTAGTTGTTGATATGTGCATTGTTCCCATCAAAGGCATGTAATGAATCGACTGTTTGTTTTGCAACCTTTTTTAATGTTTGTTTCGGCTAGAAGATATAGTTCAAAATTTCGACTCATTTACTTGTCTAAATTGATATTTTTTCTGCAAATTATTTTAAAAAATTAGAACTTGGTAAAAAGTCATATAGAAAACCATGAACCAAGTGTCATTATAATACATACGTTGAAGTAACAAAAATTTAAAAACTGCGCTTGTGGACCTATGGTAGAGTTAGTGAGTGGCGAGGGAGTAGGAGATCGCCGTATTATTTGAACTCTGATTCCTTCTAATAACTCTCGAAAAGATTAGAATTAAATCAAGTCCCGTTTTAATTGAACAACAAACCAAACGACCCTAGAACATTATTGACTCGCTAATATGGTCATGGTTTAAGAGATCACATTGGCAATTTGTTTAGAGAAACTTTTATATACTTAGAAACTTCAAATATTTAAAGACCATGAGAAAAAAAATAGAGAAGATACACAAGGGCGGTGGGTGGTAATGGTAGGTGAGAGGTGGCCATAGTGAGCAGTGGTGAATAGCACGGACGATCAACGGCGAGGGGCGAAGATGACAGAAGTGGCGAGCAGCGACAACTGACGACAACGAGCTGGTGGTTGCTGATGACAGTGGCGGTTGACAGGCGACTCCTAAATGTTCTACTACAAGTGTATATGTTGTCTTACCCAAGACTCTTCAAGCAAACATTATCAGCAAATCACAATCTGTAAGAAGCATCATCACAATTGCTAATTGTTTCTAAAAAGCTTTGTTGCATAACAGTTTTTAACAAATTTCGCACAAAATCATTCCAAGAAATAGTTGAGAGGGACCCAAAATTTGTTCCATATAGGCGATACAACAAAACTGTATGATTTATCAATCATAATTTGCCAAAATAAACTAAAATGTGGTCACTAACTTTCTAGGCCAGGCATACTTGAATTACAAATCATCAGGTATTATTGTTGAACAACGAGGCGAAAGATTCACATGGGTGGTCTTCCAGAACCAAGCAGTTGGCCTACAAGATTTGTGACCTGAAATTAATTGTGACATCATGTCATGCATCCATCATTGTTATCACAAGTTAAACCCGGCATAGAATGATGCAGACGTTTGTACAATGGAAATATCAGGAAATATACCTGCCAATATTTTGAAACACAACGATCAATGCAACTGTTTTCCCCCATGTTTAACTCGGATTCTTTGTACCTAAAACAAGTAAGCTAATTAGACTAACATGATGGAAAAGACAGCAATATAGCCAACATTATCCAGAGACGATACCTTTTCTCGACACATTTTGCAAAACATGTTTGGGTTAGCCTGAATCAAAAGTACACACACATGTGTCAAATAAAAACATACATAAACACATAAAAAGGGTTCTTGACCCTTAACCATAACAAGTTTTCCACAAATAGTAAGCGAAAACAAACATGGTGACATTGCATGTCACTAATATGTGTTTACTTGATTCTTCAAATCAAATTTAATAAGAACTCTAAGCATGTTCCTAGCATCATCTATGTGCTATACAAAAAAACAAGAAACTTGTTATTCTTAGCATACAATGGTTTGATATGATTGACCCAAGTTTAGAAGTTAAAGCTTGTTTAGTTGTAATTAATTTCTAAAGAACACAAAGCCTACCTCATCAGATAATCTTAGATAGCAAACACTGTAATTTACGCAAGCCACACAGATCACACAACTTTTAATGCAAGCGCGTTCCAACTTGAACATTTCTAAGAAATAAAGCTCTTCTTTAAGTTAAGCTCTCAATGCCTAAGTTTTCGAGTATAACCTTCACAAGCCAATATTTTCCTAGTTAAAAGATATGGGAAGTAGCAATAACACCAGCATCTTCTTCTGAATGATATGAAACATAAAATATTATATAACAATTCAAATCCCAACAGATCCTTATGATATAAACACTATCACCAATTGTTAAAAATATCAAGAAAGATGAAAAACCCCGTTACTTGTTAAACAACTCAACCCTGTACTCCATCTCCTTCTCAGCCATTCCAAAGATCTATAAACACACAGAACAAAAAAAAAATCACTTATTTTAACTCAAAAACACCATCAGTCAATAATCAAATTAGGTTAAATCAATGTGTAGCCATATAAATTCCACAAAAGCAGATAAATTGCACTCAGATCCAATCAATTTCGAAACCTAAACAATTCGAAGCTCAATTTGAAGATTACCTGTTCTTTGTCTAATGCGGTGGGCATATTGTTGTTAGCAGCCATTATTGATTGCAAATCTGGGAGTAACCTGCAACAAATTACAACTTTTGCAAGAGATCTAGGGTTTTAGGACCCTTTTGGTAATACTTCTGAATTTTCACTTCAGACCACAATAGTTTTAGTCTTGACAATTTAGCCTTTATTCTTTTTCCTACCCGCAATTTCACCTTGTAATTGTATTTTTAGCAGTGTTTGAAAATTCGCGACTAGTCGGTGGTTAATCGCTATTTGACTAGTAACTGTGTAATTTTTCGTTAATCAGTACATCAATCGTTAGTCGGCCGGCCCAAATCGAGGAATCCAGCCGAATTCCGGCAAAAAAACTTGTATATTCCGCCAAAACCTGTAAATTAGCCACTTTTCAACCAAACCATGTGAATTTCCAACAGTTAATCTTGTATACTTAAAAAATAAGTTAAGGAAGATTTAAATTATGTCTACCTAAAATATTTACTTATAAAAATGTATATATGTATACATAGAACTAAATATTACATATAAAAAACCCAATCCGATTAATCCCTAGTAGTCGCTAGTCCCCACCTCACCGGCCGACTAATGACTAGTGAGTTCTCCAACCTTGATTTTTATACTATACGTTTTGAAAATTAGGGTCACTAGACTAGTTAGAAGTTGGGAGATAATTTGTGTTGAATACGAGTTTATCTTTTCATTGAGATTAAGATTAAGTGTATAGCTCATTTAGCTCGTATTGTTATGGGATTAAGCGAGAGTTAATATTGGCTTGGCTGGTTGGCCATGTTCAACTCCCTTCGCTTGCCTAGTACGCATATATTTGAAATATATTTTTTTTGAACGGCCAACAAATCAATCCCGAGCACTCTCGGGGTACTCACTGGACAAACGGGGTACTCCGAAAGTAACCCGAGTCGTCCACCACCACTTCCGGGGGAAACCCGGTAACCCGCCCGCCCGTAGGCACGACAGTGAAATTACCAGTAAAACCCGTTTGGCTCAAGGATTGAACTCATGTTTCCTTGGGTCTCCTCTCATTGCCCACCAGTGCCTCACTCCTTTTTTCACCAAGTGGGAATTAAACTTGAGTCTTCATAGAAGAACTCAAGCTCTCCTACCACTTGAACCAGAGGTCATTGGCATGTATATTTGAAGTATGTATTAGTTAGGATTTATTATGTAGATACGATTTAACGTAATTTGTTTATACGATAATACATATTATCTTTGCTGAGTTTTGTCTGATATTGGAGCCTTTGTGTTTATGGTCTTACGCATCTCACTCACTTCTTATCCATCTTTGTCACTAGATCTTGCATGGTTGTCGATCACCTTTCCTATGTCATGTAATGGCGGATTCAGGATTTTTTTTCATGAGAGTGTGAAGTATTTTTAAAGATCTTAGGCCCCTAGGTATAAATAAAAAAAATCAGTTCATATCGGGTCGCATGTAAAACAAAAGAAAATCAACCTAAAATTTATATAATAATCAAAAACACGTCAAATGTCATTACAGTTATGTTTAAAATTATGCCCTACAGGTATCCATTTTTTCAAATCTATGCAAAACATCATCTAGAGATACTTTTCTAACGGTTCCTCTTGAGAAATCTCGCCAAAACTTCTCTACTCGTTGTTCCTATCACATATAAATCGATTCATGAGTTCATAAAAAAACACTAAACACTAATCAAAATAAACAATCATGTTCAATCATAGTCCATAATTTTCAATCCCTAGTAAAGTCTAGAACAACAAAAAAACATCAAAACAACAAAATCATGATACTAAAGTCTAGAACAGCAAAAAAAAAACCCACATCAAAACTCATAAAAATTCAAACCCTATTAACATCTCTATACCTCTATTTCTCCTAAAAACCACATAAAGCAACAAAAAAACATAAAAAACGAAGAAACCTCGTTAAATTTTGGATTCCGGGTGGTGGGGTGACTAGAATCAAGCTTTTCAGGTGAGAATGCAATCGTTTCCGTCATGCCTGTTAACTGCTTTCGTGCGTCGGTCGCTGCGTGATCAGAAGAGGGAGAAAGTATTGGAAGGGGCGGTTGGGTTGGGTTATTTTATTTAACTTCAAATTTAATTGGGTTAGCTTAATTGGGCTTGGGTTACAATGGAATGTTTATTGGGCTAATGGCTAAATTGTTAAGTAAAAGTTATTAGGTTAAATTGTTAAGTAACGTGGTTAAAGAATAATTATATTAACTAGGTTATATTTAATAAAAATTAGTGTTTACAATTCTTTTTAATAAATTTGTAAGATTTTTTTCTAAGGGCGCGGTTGAAAATTTCCAAGGGGTGCGGTCGGAATTTTATGCGAAAGTTAACCCTATTTTTTTTTGCTAGGGACACACTGCACATAAACGTATGTTTTAAACTTATATATATATATATAGGAAAATGGTAAATGAGAACCACATTGAGTTATGAGAACCATGCGAACTAGGTCTTCCGAAAGGTTTTTCAAAAAAAATCTCAAAAATCTTAAAAAAATCACTTGTTTCAGCAAAAAAAATAGAAAAAAAAAGTCGCATGCAAAAATTTGCTTCAGATGTAAAAAAGAAATTCCGTTGCCGTAACAAAATTTACATGAGGACGTAAACAAAACTTACATTAGGGGTAATTACCTACTCGACCATTTTTTTTTGTATTTTTTACAGATGTGTTTATAATATTTTCATTTACGTTTGTGAAAAAAATTGTGGCCCAACACGCACATGAAGTAGGAGTTCTTATGGTTCTTATAACTCATGGTGGTTCTTAATTGAACCGAAACCCAACCAAGATGTGTACTGGTAGTTTCAACCGAAACGCACAGGACGAAGTACTCTACTAAGCATCGGTCAAAAGCAGCCAGCATATAATGAAATAGAAATCCCAACCAAGATATTAAATTTGGTCAAAATAACCGACAATCTAAGATAAAACTAAACATAAAAAGGATTTATTTTGTTTCAGGTTAGAAGATGGTTTCTTCACTCGGTTTCCACATTCCCATAGATGCACATAAAGTAAAGTCAACCATCAGCCCCTCGCCATCCTATCATCAAACTCTTTGTGAGATCACATCAAAGTACTAGCAAAATATTTTCAACAGATGAAATTTTCAATCGCATGATCTAACCATACGAGTAATTTCTCATGTGGCTTGAACTTCTGGTTCGGGTTGTGGTGGAGATGTGATTTGTTCGGTTTTATTTGAGTTAGGAATGTACTTCCAACAACGTTTGTGAACACCACTAATTTTCTTTGGAGCATCAGCAGCTGGTACACCTACACCATCATAAACATTAGTGGTTAGACACGTAACACTAGTATTCCCCAACAATACTTGTAAGGCCAAAATCAAACTAATCTTCGATGTCAATTTTGATACAAGTTCTTCGATTTCACATAAGTAGCAAGTACTTTGTAACAAATTTTACTGAGTGGAAACTTTTGTGTAATGAAAATGAACCCAAAATTCATAACATTTTGATCAAGAAAAGACCTAGGTTGACCTAAAAGTCAGAATTTATAAATTTTATAGTATGCTTTCTCACCGAGCCTTCATTGACCATTTGTTTACAGTTACAACTCAGAAAAGAAGCTTTAGCACCACATTCCTATACTCTCATACTCATATCAAATAAATTACTTTAAACCAACTTTAAAATGAATTACTTAACATAAACCACCAAAACAAATAAACCATACACACGAACAGATAGAATCAAAACCCAGATTTTGAACACATAAAAAATTAAGGGATTAGAATACATAAAACTCAAAAGGAAAAATCAAACTTCAGAGAAACGCACAAGCACAACGACTACTTAAGTCACCCCACTAATTGTTACCCGTTATCCAATACAAGTCACCCCAGTAATTGTTACCCCAGTCTGTGTTGAATTACTTGTATTGGATGTTACATTTTTTTTTGAAACATGGTAGATGCACGTGTGATGGTGTAAGTGTCATTTATATTCATTCACATAATGCTAAACGCTATGCAGGATCCTCAATGTGGACTGTTAAGGAATAAACTCGTTTTTTCTTTTCCTTTTTGTTATTTTTTTCCTGTCTTAAAATTGCATGTTTTGCAAGAAGTTGCTGAAGCTGTAAAAGACTTTGACAGCATCGACATCCTTGTGCATTCACTAGCCAATGGACCAGAGGTATATATGTGTATTATTATTCTTTAATGCCTTAAAGAATTAGAAGGTGAAAATACTAACTTTGATTTTTATCCGCCTCTAATGAACAGCATTTATTTTCTCTGTCAAATTGTTCTTCTCCAAGCTACTTGACTAGAATTCTACAAAGCGATCTAATTGATATGATGAAGAGAGTTTAAACATCTGATAACCCTTTTGTTGTCAGATAGCGTGAAAGTACAGTACGTCAGTAACGGTTACATCTATTTTGCGTTAGAATCTACTTTTAAACTAGAGTAAAATGCACGGATAGTCCCTGTGGTTTGGTAAAATTTCACCTTTAGTCCCCACATTTTCAAAATTACATGTATGCTCCCTGTGGTTTGCTCAATTGTTACTCGGATAGTCCCTAAAGTGGATGGACGTTAAGTTTTTCAGTTAAATGAACATGAAATGACAAAATTACCCTTACCATTAAAAAAAACAATATATTTAACAATAAAAGACCTCACCCCCACCCACCCTCTCCCTCTTCTTCTCGCCCAAGCACCATCGCCACTTCTGCCCACCTCCCACCCACGCCACCCTCACCATCTCTTCCACTCCATGGATCAGAGAACCACTAGTTCTGCAACTAATTCCCCAACGCAAATGGAACCATAAGAAAAAACCTGAAACCTAGTAGTAGTTGTAGAAGACGTTGAGGTCACACGAAGCGCCATGGTATGGGTGTTTCACAACGTCCTCCAGTGCGGCGATTTAGTCAGTCTTCTTTATGTTTTTCCGGCGAGTACGGGCTGCCAGAGGAATATCGCGGAACCGGAAGAAAATCCGGTTGCTCCAACTGAAAGGTTATCAACTGGTGCTTTCGTTTATGGATGTATGTGCTTGTAGTTTTTATAATGTAAGTGAACCTTTTATCGATTTGTTTAGGTTTTAATCAAAAAAATTTGACTTTAAAACCCTAGCAGATGAAGATATTGATGTTGAACGTTTAATCGATTATTGTGTTAATTGATTGTTTACTTTTGATGATTATTCAGTTTTTGGATCGTAATTGTATTATTCTGTTTTATTGCGGATGATTATGTTTGGTCAATGCTTCATAATCTTCATCACCGAATCTGGAGTTTTCTTTTCGAATATTATTTTGGGTTAATCTTAAAGTAAAATTTATATTTAACGATGGATGGTAAACAAGGACAAATTAGGGTCTCTTTTTTGAAGATGTGAACAAATTTGTGAATTATTTACGAATCAGACATGTGGAAATGGTGGCGTGGATGGGAGGTGAGCATAAGTGGTGGTGGTGCACTTGAGTTGTGCTAGTGGGGTGGAGAAGAGGGAGAGGTTGGTGAGTGGGTGTGAGGTCTTTTTATTTTTAATATATTTTTTTAACTATAAGGGTACTTTTGTCATTTCACAATCATTTAACTGAGAAAACTAACCCCCATACACTTCAGGGACCATCCGAGTAACAATTGAGCAAACCACAGGGAGCATACATGTAATTTCAAAAATGTAGGGACTAAAGGTGAAATTTTACCAAACCACAGGGACCATACGTGCATTTTACTCTTTAAACTAATAAGTATGCTAAAAAGGTAGAAAGAAGGGGAGACAAGCATATCTTGATGGATGAGAGTCATACCAACAATCTTAAGTAAGTATAAAATAAAACTTGACCTTAAGTATCTATTTCAGCATATATCTAATCAGTGGCGCGGATCCAGGATTTTTTTTCTATGGGTTCATCTTCTTTCGATGGTCAAATGTCTCACAACAAACATTAAAAATTTTCCGGGTCGGGTGGATCGACTTAAATAAAAGTGGTTCATGTGATTAACACAACTGACTATTTGATTGAACTTCTTGGTTTTTTGTTGTATATCTGTAACATTTTACAGGTTATGTATCCATTATGGTTTTATAGTTCACTGGTGTTATAGCTCACGGAATAATTTTCATATGTTATATACTCTCGTCTTTTTTAGTCGGACTTTAGACCAACTATAAAAAACTAAAAAGAAACTTATATAACACCTAATCAACTTATAAACTATTAGAAAAAAAGAACCTAATCAAGACTACAAAGAGAAAAAAACTAGCAAATTACCAGGAACGGAAAATAAACAATCAAGTCTTACCAATTAATCAAGTTTCTAATAACTTTAGTAAAATAACTTTTACCTAAATAATTTAGCAATACTAAGAACTTAGAAAAAAAAATCAGTTTACCTCAAATGTATCAACAGTATTGCCTAAAAAAAGGCAAGAAACGAAACTCTCAAATAAAACACCAATGGCAAGGATAGAACCCAAAACCTATTGTTTAGAAGTGAAAAGCCTTTAACCAGTGAGCCACTAATAAGTTTTGTTTATGGGTTCATACCACATATTATTTATCGGTTCACCCCTTATTTTCATATAGGCTCTCTACTAAAAATTTGAAACCGAATGGGTTCATGTGAACCCGCCCCTTATAGGGTAGATCCGCCCCTGTATCTAATGTATAAATCATTTAATAATTTCTTTCATCGACTTAAGCAACAATTTAAAAGCCCTGAAAAAGAAGGAATTCACTACATACAAACTTGCATAGCCTACAAATTCTAACCTAATCATAAAACTGCAAGCATTAACCATGACAAGGCAAGAATCAAATGTCCAAACATCCCCTGTAGAAGGAAACTCTTGATTTTGAGTATCCAATGAACAAAAGTAGCTGTGTTACCAAACAGGTAATGACAAAATCAATAAAGACATATTCCCCAGCCTCATTTGCTAAGATCATACATACATACATACTAACTTGGATTTATAAAGCGGGTGGCGCTAGGCGTTGGTTTGTTTATAGATGATTTTAGAGCTTGTTAACTTTTGAGCACTAAAAAATAAGATATTCTGACTGACCATATCTAGTCGGATTTGTTCAAATACCGGAACTCATTGCTAAATGAGTGGTCAGATAGAGTTGCATAAGGTGCCGCAGCTATCATACAACATTGTGTGATCATAGAATTGCATGGCACGATGTGATCTCATCACCAGATCATGTGATTTGAAAACCAAGCATATTAGCTTTCTCATAACTTAAGTACTGGTCCACTGATATTTCAATTTTTCCAATCTACCAAAACCCTAAAGCCCCAATACAAACTAAAAACATATAACGGTTACCTAAAGAACTCACCATCTTTGTGAACAATCCCCCAAGCCTTCCCATGCTTACCATCCTGTAAAAACAAAAACACAATCACTTCACTTTGTTGGTGATATTTGCGAATAATCCTAAAACCAAAACACACACACAATAAAAAAAAGAGACCTTATAGAGATTAATCTTGGTGATCTGATAAGCAACACCAGACCAGTGAGTTTTAGCCATCTGATAACCAATGCCCCAATTCGGAAGAAACTGAGCCACCTCAAACAGGTTCTTCTTCTTCTTTCTCCTTGATTTTGACGACGACACTGTTGTTGTAGTTGTGCTAGGGTTTGAAGATGTGCTAAATCTTCGTCTGATTACGTTGAAAGATAATTGCTTCCATGAATTACCAATCGAAGCCACTGATCTGCCCGCCATGATTGCGGCTGCTGCTTCGCCGATTTCAAGCTTTCTTATATAATCCAACCTCCTTTACTTTCTACAAACATATAGTAACAACATTTGCCATTGTCAAACGGCCAACAAATCAATCCCAAGCACTCTCGGTGCCAGTTCTAATATTAGCTGCTATAGCGGTATCGATGTAGTAGGTACTTGTTAATTTATTTATTTTTTTTTATGGTTTCATGAATGATTTTTTCTTTTACTTTTTAGACTAGCGTCTAGTGCATAACCTCACATTTTAGACCAACAAAACTGACAGCGATTTGTGATGATAAAATCATGAAAAGCATACATAATATTAGTGATCAGAAGCAAGAGAATACAGAACCACAGGTAGGGATGCTATTTATTCTGTTTCAAACCAAATAAATCCGATCGAATAATTACGAGACGAAAATAGATGCTGATTACAGAAGAAAGATGTTTACCTTTGGTAGAACCCTAACCCTAACCCCCCCTAACAGCGGCAGCGCCGATCAAGCTCGAGAAAGAAGAGCGGCAGAGTTGATAGAAAACGAAACACTAATTGGGCCCGAATAAGATTGGTTGTTGGGCTACTCTTAATAAATTTGTATATTGATAGTGTCAAGTGTGTAGTAACACCATGCGTAGTCGTTAAAGCCTCACGTTTTGCGCTATGTGACAGCCCAGTTAGCAAGAGGCTTTATTGGGCGTTTTTACAAAAGGGGCGTAGTGGGGTGTGAGGCATTATCTTAAAAGGGGGTGTTACATAATTAAATAAAAAAAACATCAAAAAATCTTATTGGCCAAACAAAAAGGAGCATGCTTGTGATTGGTCAAAAAAATTGATGCAAGGCGTGGAATTAACAACGCCAACTCCAAATTTTCAAAAGAAAACGCCCCGGGGGGCGAAGTCGGGCGCGTTTGGGCATTATTGGGCAACAAAGCGCCCATTTTTGGGCCACTACGCTTGGTCTAAAGGAGGCCTAGAGGGTGGTTTTACCAACTACCTCGAGTTAGGTATCATGATTAACATTGATGTAGATTTAGAAATATGTATGTTTTGGATGTCATAGGAAATTATAAGTAGTATATTGTCTGTCATAGTAACTTTACGTTAGCCTATACACTTTGTCACTATGTTACATACATATTTCTTTGATGTTCTTCTTAATCAATATGTTGTGAGTCTGTTACACATTTTCTCATTAGAGTCCATAATGTGATAAATCATAATCCTGATCCCTTCATTTTGATCAAAAAGTGAAATCAGTTCATACCCGTCACCGGTTATTCTACGGTTATTGTCTCGTGTAATCGTTACCCCATTAAAAATAGAAAAAAAATTTTCCAGAAAGTACCGTTGACCAATGCTAATATTGAAAAAACAAAACCCACCAATTTACCCTTCTCAGTGGAACTTGAGAATAGACGAGAGGTCTTAAAGGTGTTAAACGTTGAACACGGATCATCTTGAAGGAATGTGTGTTACGTTGAAAACCATCAAAACAAATGTCGGTGCCAGTTCTAATATTAGCTATAGCGGTACCGATGTAGTAGGTATTGGTTCAGTTAGTTACAGTACTATTTTGAATAAAACCTTTTTTCTAACAAAGTTTATCCAAGATTAGCGTGAAAATAAATATTAAACACAGTCGCGCATTCAGTTTTATATAAAAATAATAAAAAAGAGCTATTAGAGAAAAATCAAATTAAATAAAAACTAAACTAAATTGGATAAATGCATATATATTTTAATGTATATATTGATTGTAGGTCATGAATATACTTATTGAAACTGGTTAAGGCTCGTTTATTAGTTTGATTTCGTGAATGATTCTTTCTTTTACTGTTTAGACTAGCGGGTTTATTTTTCTAGTGCTTATAACTTTAACGTCACATTTTAGACCAATAAAATTGATAGCGATTTGTGATGATAAAATCGTGAAAAGCATAATATTAGTGATTTGTAAGTCAAATTTAGGACTTACCAGACTTGTAGAAAATAGAAGCAAGAGAATACCTTTGTTAAGAAGCACATGTAGGGATGGCCATTATTCTGTTTCAAACCGAATAAACTGAAAACCAAACAAGACTAAAACCGAACCGAATAACAAAATTCAGTTTTTGGTTCGACGAATTCTGAATCCAGCTTGACCCGAATAACCCTATAAACCGATTTGTTACTTTGTTAGTTTAAAGTCCACTTTTGTGAATCTTAGCCCATTTCTTTCTTGACTATTAGCCCACTACGGCAGCCCATTTTCTGCTTTTTTTATATAGTCAACGACCTCACTAGAGGTGCACAAATCAGGTTTTCAAATACCCGGTTTTGGGTATGGAACCGGGTTCGGGTATTTCCGGGTATTGAAAAATCGGGTATCGGCAATACCCGGGTCGGGTTCGGGTCCGAGTATTATCTCTAAAAACCATACCCTATTATCGAGTTCGGGTCGGTATAGAACCGGGTATTTGAATACCCTATTTTCGGGTATTGAAAAAACCTTACTTTTGGGTTTTTTCGGGCTTTTTTCCATATATATTTCGGATATAGAATAGATTTTTTAATGGGCTGCACTTTTTAGGGGTATTTTTTGGATATTTTTCAGGTATTTTTTGGGTAATTTCGGGTTTAGGTCGGGTATTTGAAAAACCCGGTTTCGGGTATTGGAAAAACCCAGATTTAGGGTATTACTAGTACAAATCGGGTCCGGTTTGGGTACGGGTTTTGGTAGTGAAATGCATACCCTATCTGTACCCTACGGGTAAGTTCGGGTATCAAAAACCTGGGTATAAGAAAACCCAGTTCCGGTTTTTTTTTTCAAGTCCGGTTCCGGGTTCGGGTTTTTTGTGCACCTCTAGACCTCACGACCAAGTCACCAAACCTTGCTCTTCTAAACACTCAATTCTCCTGAATCCCAATCGTCTTCTTACTCAGGGACGTCTTAGTGGGTGTGCAGGGTGGGTGACTCCTGACCAAACAACTTGATTAACATATATTAAAATTTAGAGAGTTGGTAGTAATTAATGTTCTAGAGGGTGTCCAGTAAGTCAATAATCATCTATCATTCACCCATTAATCAACCAAATATCAAATGCCGTAATAAGAACCTAATTAACAATTAATTATTAGAGGCAATTTGGAACCGAAGAAGATTGAGATCAGCGACTCGCCGACTAGGATATAAACGATTAAAAGATTAATGATTTAACCCCTCGGGCCTGCATAGGATAGCGCCTGATAAACGATTAGGGGGGCCATTTTTACTTGTATAAGAAGATGATATATGTGCGGATATTCATGTTTTTGTCTTACACAAAAGACTCAAGTTGTGACTTCCAAGGAATAAGAGTATATGTAATACTTCCAACCACACAAATCATTGATCTATATTAAGACGTGGAATATCGTCCATCTTAGAGAGGTTTAGTTGTCTAATGATAAACAACCGAAGGCTGTATGTAGTCGATTAGCGCCCCATATCACATCACTCGGCGGGGCTGCTAAACAAACACCACTCCGGAAAGTTAATGGGGGCACCAATGAAGCCCATGCCATTGTGATAATTACTGGGCGTTTTTGGGAACGGTTGTGAAGCGCATTAAATATTCAACCAATCACATATTAACATTGTTTACTTTTATTTATAATTTGAATTTTAATTATTCCACTACACCATATCAATCGATGGTTAAGTAAATACTCTTTTACCCATATAGCAACACTTTTTGAAGGGTTTAGTTATTCCGATAAAAAGTAAGCCTAAGACTTACATGTTTAAGTCCATATACTTAAATTAATGGATGAATGCTCAGAATATCTATATATTGGGTCCACATTTCTTATCACTAGCATATTCCAAGAAAAAACACTACCTGTTGCTTTTTGGTCTCTCTTCAGTCTCTATCGCTCGTGGTCCTACTACTACATTATGACCCATACCTTTGAATTCAATTTACCCTGAAAGTGACCATTTCCCTGTTTGTTTTTAATTGTAACTTACGAGATATTATCGTTACAAGTGTTTATGGCCTGGTTAAACCAATTTTGATGAAAATTTGGACCCAACTACTAACTATGGTTTCCCAAATCGACAAAGATAGTTCATAAATACACTCCATATTTCCTGGAAAAAAATTAACTAAAAAGGTTAAACCAATTCAATTTACACGGCTGGTTCCAAGTTTCAAATCATGGTCCTACCATCAACAGACCATATACCAAATCGGTCATGTGTGTGTACAACACCAAACCAGCTGAACCATTTGGATGATTTACCTTGAATGATTTATGGACACCCCTAACGATCATGCATCATACTTCATTCCTACATATATGATATATAAACACACGACTGAGAATCACACTTCATGACCTCTAGAGTTTACCAAACATTTTTCTCAAGAATGTATTTAGGTGACAATAGTAAGTAAAAGCTGATACGCAACCAGAATTCATATAACATGTTTTTCGAGAATGTATGTATGTGCCATGATCGACGATACGCAGTAAAAGCTGATATGCGGCCAAAGTAGCACATACACAAGACAAAAGGTACATAATACCTATAAGTCACTGTCCCAACCAGCTTTTGCAATAAATATCAACAAGGGGAAAAACAACATATACGACACAAGATATGTATGGAAAACGAACATACACAAAAGCAAATCTTAATCAACAAAACAGTAACCACAATTCATAGGTCTGATAGCAATAAACATTGCTTTCTTTAAACTGCTAACCTGCAACTAAATCTTCAATAAATGGTAGTCGAGATTACAACCACAAGCACATACCATTAAGCCTCATCACCATACTCTTCTTCCTCATCCTCGTATTCACCCTCTTCATCTGCAGTTGCATCTTGGTACTGTTGATACTCGGAGACCAAATCGTTCATATTGCTCTCGGCTTCCGTAAACTCCATCTCATCCATACCCTCACCAGTATACCAATGCAAGAAAGCCTTACGCCTGAACATAGCGGTAAACTGCTCGCTGACACGTCTGAACATTTCTTGAATGGAAGTCGAGTTACCAATGAACGTCGACGCCATTTTCAAACCAGTAGGAGGGATATCACACACGGTCGACTTCACATTGTTGGGGATCCACTCAACAAAATATGAAGAGTTCTTGTTTTGAACATTTAACATTTGCTCATCGACTTCTTTGGTGCTCATCTTTCCACGGTAGATGGCAGATGCGGTTAAGTAACGCCCGTGCCGAGGATCAGCAGCACACATCATGTTCTTTGCATCCCACATTTGTTGGGTGAGTTCGGGGACGGTTAAAGCACGGTATTGTTGGGACCCACGTGAAGTGAGAGGTGCAAAACCAACCATGAAAAAGTGAAGACGCGGGAATGGAATGAGATTGACGGCTAGCTTCCTTAGATCAGAGTTAAGCTGCCCAGGGAACCTTAGACAGCATGTGACTCCAGACATGGTTGCGGAAATGAGATGGTTAAGATCACCAACTGAGATAAGAAAAACTCGATTATCAGAATGAGATGAGGATAAAAGTTACGGAATAAGACCAAACATATGATGTTCGTTTTGCAAGACACTTACAACTAGGGGTTGTGAGCTTGAGAGTCCTGAAGCAAATATCATACAACGCTTCATTATCAAGAACCATACACTCATCAGCATTCTCAACAAGCTGATGAACCGACAATGTGGCGTTGTAAGGCTCAACAACTGTATCTGAAACCTTGGGAGAAGGAAATACAGAGAAAGTCATCATCATCCTATCGGGATACTCTTCTCTGATCTTTGAAATCAAAAGTGTTCCCATACCAGACCCTGTACCACCACCAAGAGAATGGCACACCTGAAAACCTGCAACAAAAAAGACATTTATCTTTTGAGATTCAAAAAATCCTCAACCGTTTATGAGTGAATCAACAACATATATGACAAGAATAATTATTAGCAAGAGATTATGTAAACTGTAACAAGCTGAGAGTTGCAGGACTCAAGACAACATATAAAATAACTTTCTATAATGATTATTGAATTCAAACATTCCCTACAAATTAGAAAGTAGATCTTAGATCTTTACATCAACACTTAATAACAAACTAATTTAAAAAACAAAAACCTAACATAATAAACAGATGCTATAACCAGCATTTGCTTAACACAAACTGTATACAGATATACAAAAACATACAGAACAAAAAAGTGTCCAAACGATGTCGTTTCATGACTTTTATCTACTGTCAAAATCAACATTCAAAAAGTAGATCTAGGAATTCAAACAAACAAATCTTCCAAAAGCACAAATAACTTTACACTTAAAGCTAAACAAATCACCAAAAAACAAACTAAAAGTATATCATTTCATAACATCTCTATAACTTCTAACTTCATTTAAACACAAAACAGATCTATAAGTTATAACATACTGATATAGATACAAATATATACCTTGTAGGCAATCACAATTCTCAGCCTCCTTCCTGACAACATCGAGAACCGAATCAATCAGCTCAGCGCCTTCAGTATAGTGTCCTTTGGCCCAGTTATTACCAGCACCAGACTGACCAAACACAAAGTTATCCGGGCGGAAGATCTGACCGTAGGCGCCAGATCTGAGACTGTCCATGGTACCAGGCTCTAGATCCATAAGGACGGCGCGTGGAACGAACCTTCCGCCGCTAGCTTCATTGTAGTAGACGTTGATCCGTTCAAGCTGCAGTTCAGAGTCTCCGGTGTACTTTCCGGTGACGTCGATGCCGTGTTCTGCGCACACAACCTCCCAGAACTTTGCTCCGATCTGGTTGCCGCATTGGCCGCCCTGAATGTGAAGGATTTCACGCATTTTGTTTGAATTTGAAGAAATTGGGGTTTGAGAGTTGAGAGGATAGAGAAATTACAGAAATTAGGGTTTTGAAATGAGTTTGAGTGAAGTGGATTTAAAATGGGTATATAGGGGTTTTGAAATACGGATGATGTGTTTTCCAGAACTTGTGTGCTGTTGCTAAGCATAATGTACAAGTGAGTTTGTTGTTTTGGTTTGGGTTTACTGATTTTTGATCTGGAAAAAGGTTTTGTGTGCTCAAACGGCTCTACAAAAAATTCAAATTGGTAGACGGAAGAATGAACGGATGAGATTCGATGGCTGTGAGAAAAAAGTTGTTTCAAAATGTATTACAAGTTGAGGAGTTTTTTTCTATTATTTTCTATTGTGGCTCAAGAAAACTATCTTTTAATTATAGTTATATATTCTCTTGTTGCATTTGTATATAGTAACTTTTTATATTACTTTATTTTTAGTGTATGTATATAACTAGTTTTTGTTTCGTCTGTGTTGCGGGGCATTAAGCCAAATATGTCTCTCTAAAAATATATGCGTCTGTGTTTCGGTCATACTGCTGCTCATAGTCATAACACGATTTCAAAAAAATTACAACGAGTAAACCAATTAATACAAAACACTATCATAGTTTTGTCAAAAAGAAAAAAAAAACTAAAACGATCGCAGTCAAATTTTACATTGAGGGCAAAATCATAATTTGACAGGAAAAAAACAAAAAAAATAGCAAAACTGTAAATTTAAACTAAGGGAAAAATCGTAATTTGGTTGGAAGAAAAAAAAATAAACCAATGACAAAACTGTAAATTTAAACGGGCCAAAATCGTAATTTAGCAAAGTGTGAAACAGTTGCCTCACACTATTCCCCTATATAGATTTGGTGGTGTATATAAATTACTTTTATTATTTTTCTTTAATAATTAGTTTCTGGGACAAATTTATATATTTATAATTAATAATCTTTCATATACTAGTATAGCCTTCTCCCTTCTTCATACTCCATTAGCAATCTTCTTAAAGGTCTAGTCTAGTTTTATCCCCCCCCCCCCCCCCCCCCCCCATTTAGAGGGTCTTCATAATCTGGAAAAAAATCCACACACATATCCATGCCAAAGCCCTTCACGCTAGTTACTACTCTCACTTCCAATCCCTTCGGCGCATCATTTGGGTGCCACACCTCTATACACGAACTTAGTATTTGCTTTCACAGCACTGACTATGCAAACTTCAACACACTACATATATATGTGATATTGTTACCATGCCGTGCATCAAGTCACAAACTTCAGTTAATTAGCACATAAGCATGCAACCTTTGTTAAGTAATTTAGGCAGATCATGTAAAGTGCATATCAAATGGGAACCAATTAGTTGATTACTATTGTTGGTTTCCAAACATGGCCTCACTATTCATTTGAGTTTAAGCATATTATATTGGAGAATACATGTATCGGATGATGAGTATAGTTGGCAACTTAGGTAGTATAGTCTTCTGTTGGCGTAAACGAATAAATAATACATGTCGAACTACCAAAGAAGCAATAACCCCTACAAAAGCCAGAGTAACGTCAAAGTGGACATACATTAAATTATTGGTTATGTCCTAAAGCATTTATGTCCCCACCCAAAAGGATATGAGCATTTCATATTCCTAATTCCATAATCACTATACACATGCCCAACAATGAGAAAAACAAATGTAATAGCAATCTGATGATCAATTGTGTTAAGTCTCTTAAAATGATGAATAACCAGATTCAGTCTCTTAAAATGATGATCAATCATATTAAGTCTCTTAAAACGCTATACTGATATCAACTTGTCACACCATATTTTATAAACATGTTTTATAATATTATTCGTATTTCTTTAATACTAATTTCCACAAATGCTTTGAAAATTTTCAAACTAAAATACACCGCATAATTTAATTATATATATAAGTTGTAAGTATACAAAACATCAATGTGTGTAGCTGAAACCAATACATGATTTTAAAACATGGTAAGTTCATATGTATGTAAGGATCTATTCTTCGTAAGTCCAGGTCCTAATTTGATTAACTAGTCATAAAATGCGTGAAATTCATTTTATTACAAGCGACAGTATCAAGATTACTGTTTAAATTCACTGTTTCATTAATCATTCAACTTGTACAATCCTGAAACAAATTCGGCAGGGCTTCGTTGTAACGATCAGCAAACAGTTAC
Organism: Scalesia atractyloides; assembly: GCA_947069175.1. Classification (NCBI taxonomy): domain Eukaryota; kingdom Viridiplantae; phylum Streptophyta; class Magnoliopsida; order Asterales; family Asteraceae; genus Scalesia; species Scalesia atractyloides. Next base: position 93,958,736 of record CAMTDV010000025.1, read on the forward strand.
AGACTCAATACCTAGCACACTTATATATAGACATTTAACTTCGTGCGAGGAGAAAGCCTTTCACTTCGTACGAAGTGAAACTTCACTTCGTGCGAAGTGAACAATACATCAAAATCATTATTCTAACATTGAATCCCTATTACATACACGACATGACCCTAAGACGTAGGCGATAAACATCTGCATCAACAAACTCCCCCTTAGATATTGCCGCAGTATTGGTCATTCTTCAAAATCTTTATAACATTAAGCTTTATCTTCCAAAAAAGTTCTTCCTCAGCTTCCGACACTCTTCACTTGGAATAGGCGTTTGATTTGTTGTCGGAGCCCATTTTTCAAACTGAAATCTTCTTATGGATGCTTTCTTCATAACAGCAACAATTTGTTCAGACTTTTTAACATCTTTCATAAATTCTTTATGTTCCAGCTCACGCCATTTAGACTTCCACATTTTGCCTGAATTAATACCATGTGCATAACATACGTTGATTACACCCTGATACTGCATCGCTTGAACTTTTTCCTTCACTTCATAACATATCTTATTGAAGAATAAGCATTCAATATCCTTCTTTGAGTAGTTGACCAGCCACATTGGATCAAGCATTCTGATAGCCCTCTATATACCTTTGGACTTCAGAACTATCACAGCTTCACCTGTCTCGATTTCATACTGCCACCACTTAAAGAATTCGTTAAAGTCTTGTTCAATCTTTAACAATGGCATGTTCTGTAACATTCGTCGTAAAACGGGTTTCAAAACCCGCTTCGCTTAATAATCAAATATTCGGTTAAAAGTTCGTTGCGTAGTTATTGTACCGGTTATTTTAAATATCTCCTAATTAATAAATATTTTAGAATTTAAAAAAAACCATAATTAATAAATAAAACAATAAGTAAGTTGAATTAATCTTTAATAATAAATCAAAAAGTAAAATAAAAATAAAAAGGAGTAGCCGGGTCTCGAACCCGGGTCTCCCGTTTGTACACACAGTCTTCACCGCTACACTACACACACATTTGTGAATAAAACTGAAATCAATTAAGTTTTATATTAAAACTCGCATATCACCTGTTTGAATCATGACTGTAACCGCCATCTTCAGTCAAGTTCAATTTCTGTTTTAGAAAACGGAAAACAGTTACGATTTCGAAGTCAAAATCGAATTAACTCCAAACCGTTTAAAGTTGAAATCATCAACCCGTAATTCAAGTTTCGAAACTGAAATCTTATGATTAGAATCCACTATAAATACCGATGCACACACCACAAATGCCTCGCTCAATCCTTTCGAAACCTCACTATAATTCTCTCTGATCGAAGTCTTGACAGCCAGGAAAACGGCTGCACTAGCCGGAAACTTTCGCCGGAATCATCAGTTGTTCGCCGGAAAAGTTCGAATCAGAAAACCGTATAACTCCAATAAAACGGTACAATTGTCTTAATCCTTCTTCCATCGTTTGTTTAATATGTTATAATCATAAAACAAATAATCAAAACTGTTATTCTTGGTTAACAGTCGAGGTCGGGTTCTGGGTATTGTCTAGAAAGAGGATGAAGTTTACTTAGAATATAAATATAATTAATCTTGGTGTTTTAATCGGATTAGACACACAGTCCAGTGGTGAACTGTGTGCAATCACAAAGCATACATCCCGGGTTCGAGCCACACATGTTTCGACTTTCTGAAATAAAACCAATCATTTTTAAAAAAAAAAACCTATTCAGATCATCCTTCAACATGTATATAAATATAGTATAATTCAGTGTATAAACGCGTTAGACACACAGCCCAACTGGTTGGGCTGTGTGCATGTGAACTGAAGGGCTCGAGTTCGATTCTGGATACTTAAACCGGTTTTGGCAATTTATGAAACCTTTTTAATAAAAATAAAATAAGGTTTAAGCTAACTAGTATATATAAGTAATTAAATCTGGATATATTTCGGGTTAGACACGTAGCTCAGTTGGTAGAGCTGCGTGCACGTATACGGGAGGTCACGAGTTCGAACCTCACACGCTGCCTATAATAAATGAGTCAGACCGGTCGTTGACCAGTCAACCCTTAGAAAAAGGGTAATTTTTTTAATTAAAAATCCTTTTTATTTTCTTTAAAAATTAGTTAAAAATACCTAAAATTAAGGTTTTAAAGCCTAAAATTTTGCATTAAATTCACAAAAATAAATCTAAAAGTCTCATTAAGAGCACTAATTAAAAATATTAATCTCAAATAAAATTTATTTATTTATCAAATTATTACGTTATTATTTAGGTTAGTTTTCCCTCGTCGGTTGAATCATAAATTCGTGCGCATTTATCATTATCAAGGAACGCACCCACTGTGAGTGAATTCTTACAAATTCCCCTTTTTATTCATGTTTTGGGGTGTATCATGTGTCGCTTTAATTACTTCGTTTATTCAAACTTGTGCTATTACCATTATATGATCTAAACTTGTGATGTAAATGTGGATTGTTGTGATGCGTATTTACATTTTGTCAAGTTGCGTGCAAATCATTCATTAGGCCCATCAATTCCTCGTTGGAGACGAGTTGAACATCGCGTGCCTCATCGTTCATCATTTGGTGTGTGCGTGTGCATTAATTGATATTATGTGTATTATGATTATGTTGTTTGTTGTAATGTGTGTTTACATTTTGTCAAGTTGCGTGCAAATCATTCATTAGGCCCATCAGTTCCTCGTTGGAGACGAGTTGAACATCGCGTGCCTCATTAGATCGGCTCCGTTTGATTGAGCCTTGATCTCATTGTTCATCATTTGGTGTGTGCGTGTGCATTAATTGATATTATGTGTATTGTGATTAAATTTACATTTACGTTTACTCATATGTGGTTATGCACCTTTTTATAACCGATATAACAAATTCGTTCAAATGTTTTCATAAGATTCACTCGCCAACTTTTGTTGACCCAAAACCCTATTTTTACACATGATACAGGTGGACAGGTTGAAGTAAGAAACACATATGAAATTGCCTTAGAAGAAAAATAAAGAAGTCATGAAAAATGTATTTGAACATGTTGTGCTTGTATGTTTATTGTAACTTCTTCTTTAAAAAGAAATAATATATGAAACTTTATAGTAAATGTCATGAGCTTTGATGAAAACCCAATCATGCCACGACTATCATTTCCGCTGCGGGTCAGGGTGTGACATGTTCTTCACCACGTAAAGAATTCGTTATATACACCTGCATCAACAATGTACATAAATATTGACAATGGAAGTTTCAAACACTCTTGTGGCGCGTCTTGTAATTCTATCTAGCTTGGTGTATTTTTTACAACATAAACACATTAGTAGAGATAAATGATTTCTTAAGACATAAATCGTTGAATACGCTTTAAAACATTGGGAAATAGCACATAATAAGGATTTGTAAGTTCTACCAAAAGTCATTATAGAGTATGGTGGGTTCACTAAATACTTATGATAGTTATAAATATTGTAATTCCACCATAAAGGTAGTGTGGTGCACGGCAACCTTGTGTACGCATACGGTGGTCCACTATAAATATACATTGATTCTAAAATAATTTTGTTGTATATTATTTTAGTAAAGTTCATAAAATACTATTTAATTGTTGCATTTTACTTTTGTAGAAATACGAAAGGTAATAACATATATGGTGTAATAAACTTTTAAATAAAGAAAAGACTATATATTATATTTTTTTTGTATGCCTAAGTATCTAACATATGCTCATTATGCTGACAACTTGTGAACATGTGACGGACACAATGAAACATGCCACAAGGAGATAACGATACAAGTGGGAAAGTGGGTGGATAATAAACAAAACGCCTAAGGAGATAACATACCTTCATTCTGTGTTTCATTCCATAGTGTTTAAAAGATTCTTTTAGCGACAGATTTTGTCTATCATCATAAATCTCAGTCGCTTGTGTAATATTTTTAACAAAGATATGTCCATAAAAAAAATATAACCATGATCTTCGTTTGCGTAATGTATATGATATGTAATTGACTGTTATTAAACAGAGAGGGAATGATTATATGTAATAAACAGCAAATAGGAGATCTTGCAGATGAGATTAGAAATGGTGTAAGGGTTTGAGACAAATAATAAGCCTTTCGGATCGATTTTCACCATAAAAGTAATTAATTGCAAGTTTTAAATCTGCAAACTAAAATGTAAAGACATTATTGCATTTACACTATGTATAATTTTAATCAACAATCAATTAACTGAGAAACCCTCCTAGTAAAACAACAACATAAAATCATACAATACAATGGCATTATGAGAATAAATGATTTCAAGTTTAAAAAATAAAGAAAGAGTGTACTTACAAAATATTAAAAAAAATTAATTAAGTAAAAGTAATGAATTTCAATTAAGTTAGAATAAATCTATTGTACTTGGTTACAACCGAAGTAATACTCCGAAAGACAAAATGAATTAAACAAAAAAATATTAATGAAAAATACAGTGTGTATTTGGAAGACTGGGAACTTTTTTCATTTCCCACAAATGTTATTTCATAATAATATCTTGCGTTGAAAAACCCTGAAGACCATCACATGAATAATCAACATGTAAATCTCATTAAGAGAAAGGAGAAAGGTGACGGCCGAAGTATGTTATTGGTGTGGATTTGAGTAATTGGGTTTCTAAAAATTACAACAGTGGCTTCTTACTCTCATTACCACCACCAGTCTTCTCTCCCATGACTGCAGTCAAGAATTGATTTCATCGATTATAACGTTTTTTTGATTTCATTGGTTTCTAATGGAATATAGGAGGACTTTGAGATACTTTTTCCGATGTTGGTTTCTGTATCATCAATTCTAGTTTATAATTTATTTATTTTCACTTGCGGAAATCAAAATTTTTTCAGTTTGGGGTTTTTAGTTTTGTTTCTAATTCATTGATTTTGGTTTCTAATTTCATCGATATTCTAATTTTATGAGTTTTTATTCTGATTCATTGAGGTAATGGAGTATCATTTCAAGTGTTGTGATTTGAGTTTTGGTGTTAATTCATGAATTATGGTTTCGATATTTGAGATTTGTAACGATTCTATCCACAAATTCTGATTTTTTATTGATTTGGTTGCTGCTCTCTTCTTGGGGGTTTTCTTAAATTGACCCGCTCTGACCTGCATTTGGATTTGTCAAAACCCATCCTGACCCGTCTACCCGCCCGACCCACCCAACCCAACCCATTCATTCATTTTGCCAGGTCTATTTATTACATATAACGCTTTATATTATTTTCGGCTACGCTTAGTTACACCTACATCCCAACCCACATATAACATGATTTGGTTTTAAATATCGAAACATGTTACTTATGTAAAACACGAAAATGTTTATAGAAACCAAATAACAACAATCGTCTACGTAACCGCTAATTTTTTAAAACGATGTCATGTTATGGACCGAACACCAACACTTCAAGACAAGTTATGAAAATAACATAGTTTGTTACACTGAATCATAATAAAAGTATCAGTTAAAATGGAATTTGAACTTTTACATTAGAATTATAACAAATTATTTACTTTGATACGTGTATTTAAATTCACCAACATTTTCATTAAGATCTGGTAAATACACGCATAAGATGCAATATCTTTTTATAATTCTGTTTTATTTAAATGACAGAAAGAATATAGCTGCACGTTGTAAAAGTACTCAAGTTTCAAATATGACAAACTATACTTACTCGACCATATTAACGTTTATATAACAAATTATTTATTTTTCATTGGATTTTGTAATTAATTTGATATTCTCTTTTGTTTTAACTGGTTACTAAATATTAAACCCAAACACGATGATCGGATAATTTATCCAACAAATATTCAATAACTAATGACAGCCAAAAATGAATGATTTTACTCAAAATTTCCATGATATATTAAAAATGAAATTCTAGAATTTCATCCACACAATAAAGGTTATAAAGGATCTTTTCAAAATGGTTTTTAAAAACAAACAAATGAAATATTGATTTAACTTAATCGATACAGCTTCGTGTCTTTGTTAATGTGTATTTTTCGTAACAAATAAAACAAAAAAAAACAAACTACCTCTTTCCAAAATATGATCCTAAAAACAAATTTTCAAATGAAAATACAGCTTTTGAAATCCACGAATCTAATATAAAATTGATTGATACCTGGATCAACAAGTAGGCGTCGGTTAGACGGACCATGAAAAAAATTCTTCACACCACAGGTAGAACCAGAGGGGTTCAGGGTCCGTTGAGCATTCGACCGGCCAAAATTTTCTATCAATATAACATCGCCATTTTGTCACCGGTAAAGTAGTTGTAGTGAATTTAAAAAAATTCTAGTATGACCCCTCAGTGGAAAAGTTGTGGTTCGTTACTGCTTCACAGACACTCATTGTTAAATTAGAGACTAATATCATAAAGATAACAAACACCCACACCAGCCTAGATACTTGGCCTAAACACAAAAAGAGAGTCAAAACCCAGCTAAAGTTTGGGACCCCCCTCTTAAAATTGTATCTACATTCATCAACCAACTATGTCTAATGATACAATAATAGTAGTCTTAACTCTGATTATTTATTTAGTAAAGGTGAAAAGCCATGTACAAGTACCAGAATGTCTACAATTTTGGGTGCATTCTCCCAATGTTTCAAACTAGATGTGACAATATGAGTGGTCAGGCATGTCGCCTAATAGTCCTATCACAACACTTATTGTCGGGGTTATCTTTTCATAATTCACAAGTCTGAATCCTCGTGTGATAATGTAACCTAATAAAATGATTTAAAAGTCTTACTGGATGACTTTCGAGCATTTCCCTATTAGCTATATTATTTATTTCACCCGTTTGATCCATTATAGATTTAAGCCATATAACATAACCAAAACTGAAGAGGTGGTTGTCAAGTTAAAGGACCCGGATGACTTTGATAATCTCTTGTTATGTGTTCCAAGTTCCAAGTGGTACCTAGCAAATTAGTTATATGGTCCTTTCGTTGTATTTTCCATTCATACTCAATAAAACCATTTAAGCTAAAAAGATATCCATATGAAACTCTTATATGGTTTGACTTTAATCAAGAAGATAATAAACATTAGACTTGCATTGTTTCTATACTTGTATGAGATCAGGTTTATTTTTTTAGTAGTTTCTAGATGAAATTATGATCTTTTTCAGGTCAGAAGACATGTTATTAGAATTGACCTCTATTACACCATTTAAGCAGTTGAGACTAAAAGAACTTATGGCCTGCTTAGATTCCTCCCTCAGGTGGTAGAGCAGGTTGTTAATCTACATTTGGTGAGTGCAAATTATACAAATACATAACTAAATCATACACGGCCTCTAAGCTATGATACGGAAACACATTATCATGCAATGGTTTAAACAGCGTTTAGCTACCGAAATACAATTCGCAAGCGTAAAAATCCTACTTTTAAACACCAAATAATAAGATATTTATATAAATACCCACAAAAAAGCTCTATGTGCAACCAATGCTAAGTACCTACCCAAATAGCTCATGTACTTGAACCCACTTGAACAGGTAATCCTTCGTATCTATCTGACACTCATATTAATGAAAAAAAAAGCATTTGCATAAAAGAAGACAATTCTATTTTGTACATACTTTAAAGCATGAGGTGCAACTAGTCTATATGCAGATACTCACTAGACAGCCCACTCAACTCATACCTCAAGCTCATGAAGCAGCATCCTAAAGAGGACAATGGGCATGTGGTTGCAAATCAGGAGCCCATATCAGTATATCACCATATAAATAAGGTTAGTAGTGTACATATTAGAAGTTTGTTTATTTTGGTGGCCAAAAAGTGGTTCTGCAGACGTCTCAGTATCACCCTCTGGCATACTAGAGAAGTCTCCCCCACGCATAATAGCCACCGTATACAGAGAGCTAATGATGCGCTCGCTGAGCATCATCCTACCTAGGGTGTTTTCCCCGTCGTCTTTTTAAAACCATCATATATGCAATAATCATACGCTATAAGTTAATATCTCCTTCATAACATATAAAGTATTCTTGAAATTTCTGCAACTAAAAAGCACCAAGAAATTCTCACTTTCTTTGTAAAAACAAAGAGTAGTGACTACCTAGCATCAGCTCAAGATAAAGTTAGTCCATTCCTTCTACTGTAATCCTCACATAAGTATCCTACATACAGCTTCATGGCAATTCAAAACTTAAAAGATGCCCCGAGAGCAAGCGTAAGGATGAAATGCCACAAGCTAAGGTCGTGCTAAAGCTCTAAACGAGATTGAGAAAAATATTCTAAACTAAACATACTATTTGGATCATAAATCTAAAAATTGCCCCAGATAGCCAACAAATAACCAATCATACATCAGGACAGATACATATATATAGCTTAAAAAATAAAACCAGAAATCTAAAAAAGTAAAACCAGAATTTCAGACATAGAACTTGATCATACTAAAAAGCCCATGAGTTAACTAAGAGCACCAGTCCAACATAAAGCTATCAAAGTTCAGGATATTAAAACAAAACCAACCTAACTTCCAAGAAACTTACAGTTCCCAAAAACCATCTTCAATAACAAAGCAGCAACCTGAAACACAAAACATGTATAAACCACCCAAAAGAGCATCTGACAGTGACTCACCACTTACTAAATGTAAATACCAAAGATGGTATTGCTCAAACATCTCTAGATTCTGTATTTGCTTCCCTCCTCACGCTCAATAGATGTTCTACAATACGAGAAAGAAAAACTTAAGGTTTAAGACACAAAAAGAATCAGTTATCGTATAAAGAACAAAAATATGACTTTACTTTTGTATCTTAGCATTTTTCTTTTTGATGCTAATAACCATATCCATAGACATCCTCTGGTGCTCACGTGTTTGACCATGCATATCCAGACCTTCCACACTTTCACAGTCAACTTTACAAATGCGACACCAGCCCATGCTAAACGTCTTTCTCTTCATTAATGGGTCAAATGAGTCGGGTCCACCCTAGAAATACCCATTTCAAAACTCAACATTTACAATTGTAGGAACGATGATATGATACTTAAAAAGGTATATAGAATACTTACTGCATAAAATCCACCATCACTTGGGAATCCCTGACGAGAATAAGTATTTCTAAAAACTGGTTCGTCCAAATGTGGACGAGCTGACTTAGAGCCAAACGCTTCTCCAAAACGCGGCTGATGAGAGAAACCCCCCGGCCCATTTTCCCCTAAACGACCGTAATCATGGAAAGGAGCCAAAACCAGGCTCACCACGACCAGATAGATCCCTCGGGCCAAAAGGTTCACCATTCATGGGCTTTCCTGGGCCACCAAACTCCCCTCTATGCACATGTGACCGGGTGGCCCCATTGGAAATCTTCCACCAAATGGCTGCCTTTCCATATTTCTGCCATCAACATCAATGTTAGTGGACCACCAAATGGATTTCCAGGACTAGTAGGTGGTAGATGATCCATATGATGGCGACCAAAACCATGCATTGGTCCAAGAAAATCAGGGTCTTGACGATTATTATCAAACCTCCCTCTGTTATCATGTATATTTGCAGGAAGCGGTCTTCCGCCAGACTCATTGAGATGATATGGTGGCAACCTCTGCCCAGCATCATAGCCATATCCATGGGGTTCTTTTTCATGAAACCTTGATGGTCCATCCATCCCATATCCACCAGATGGCCTACTTCCAAATTTTGGAGAATCCTCACGGCCCAAGTGAGGGGGGCAATGAAACTGTTTGAAACTTTCCTCACGATGACGGTTTGGTGGCATGGGAAAACTATCAGAGGTTCTAAATTTTTCATCACCAAAACCAGGTGCTGATGACGAGTCAAAACCTGGTGGTGGGGCCCCATTCATCCTCATTGAATTTGATTCAGCACCATAAGGTGGCCGATAAGGTCCCCTGTCTAAATTGCCAGGTAAATGGGAATCTTGACGTCTACTGTCAAAATGAGAAGGCCTCTGGTTTTGGTACATATCAGATTCCATTGGACCATGATGACGTAGACTGTCAGGCCCATGTGACAGAGGGGGTCCAAATGGGTCACCTTGAGACATCCTGGAAATTCTACCATGTGGCTCATAACCTCTGCTGTTAGCAAAAGTATTAGGTCCACCTGATGGAACCTCAGGGTGGAAGGGGGGAGGTTGATTTGGACCAGGTGGTTGAAATTGATCACCTGGATGAGGGCCGTGAGGCAAGTAACCATGCCCAGGAGGCCTAAAATGGCTTGGGGATTGGCCCATTGTCTGTTCAATAATAGGAGTTGACTGCGACATAGGTGCAACAGGTCTTTGTTGCTGCCCAGGAGGCCCATACGGCAAAGGAGGGTGTGTAGATCTTCCTTGTTCTGTAATAGGAGCAAGATGCGCAGATTGTTCAGCGCCCTTGCTTGGAAATCCACCAGACACCTCACCAATCTGGCCTTGAGGTGTTGTTTGGGATTGACTAAATGATCCACTTATCTCCCCTTGTTTTGCAGAATCTGTAGTAGGAACTGCCGAATCATGCATTTTTTTCTGACCAAGAGAATGATCTTCTAAGGCACCATCCGTGCTCTCTTCTTTCACTAAAACCCCCCCTTGTGCCTGATGCAACTCAGAGACAGCATCTTTAGTCAATGCTTCATCTTTCCTCTGGCCATTTTCACGCTTATATTCATCGTTCATGCCTGCTTCAGGTTTTACTTCATTAATCACTGGCTCAGACTTCTTCAGAGAAGGCGATTTATCTTCTTGTTCTACCCTTCTTTCAAATGTTTGGTCACCACCCGAAGGTGGTGCATATTCATTACGTTGCTGATCCGGATACACATATTGCTGGTTAGCCAAGTTAACATTACTCTGACTTACAGAGGGCTGGCTTGAACCAAACTGTGGCGGTCTGGCTGGAGGTGCAACACCTGCTGAACCAGAAGACTGGGGATATTGCTGTGGCTGACCTCCCTGATTCAGCATAGCAGGTCTTCCCACATAACTTTGAGGTGGCATGCCATGTGGCAATGCAGGAGAAGGTTGTTGCATTGGCTGAGGTGGAACCTGCGGACGTACCTGAAGATTCTGATGTGCAAAAGGACCAGCATGGTGTGGCTGACCTTGGAGTTGACCAGGTGTTTGTCCTGGAAACGCTTGAGGCTGCTGCATATATGGTGGAGGCATTGGTTGCTGAACCTGATGTGTTGGATGCTGCTGAGGTGGCAACATATGGGGAGGTTGCAGAGGACGCATATGAGGAGGTGGTGGTGGTGGGAACTGTGGCGGCAAAGAGCCAGATGGTGGCTGCACTTGCATAGGATGCTGTTGAGGTGGAGCATGCTGATGAGGCTGTGATGGATAAGGTGGATGACTTGCTGGAGGATACTGGGGATTAATTGGCTGCAATTGAGGCGGAGGTTGTGAGTGGAAATGTGAGGGTGGTTGTGAGTAAGGTTGTGGTTGTGTTTGTGGTTGGATTTGAGGAAATGGTGGCACTTGAGGTGGCTGAGGATGATGCATCTGTGGAGGAGGTTGCTGATAATGAGGTGGTTGCATAGGTGGTTGTGCCTGACTTTGAACAAGCGAGTATGACGACATAGGTATGTGATCATGGGCAACAGGCTGACCTCCTGGGTGACCTTGAGGTTGTGAATTCGCCTGACCCTGGTTTTGACTTGAGGCAACCACCACAGCCTGAGGGTAGAGAGGTTGAGGCTGTCCATTAGCTGGAATTTGTGACTGGGCCTGAGGTTGTGTCTGAGGTTGTGGTTGACCCTGCCCCTGAGTATGTGCGTGGTTTTGAACCTGCGGCTGTACCTGTGGCATTGGGGCTTGCACTTGCTGCTGAACTTGTGGCTGAGACTGGGGCTGCGGAGGGGGCTGCTGGATTTGCTGAGCAGGCTGATGTTGATACGGGTAGTATTGTTGATAAGCCTGCTGGTATGGATCATAACCAGGATACTGTTGGTAATATTGTTGATACTGCTGGTAATATTGGTGTTCAGCTGTTGGCATAACAGGTGCAGTCATGGCTTGGGGGAGAGGATATGAAGTTGCTGGCTGATTCAGATTCTGAGCAGCGGCAGTATGAGATGCCTGTGGCTGGGAAGCTAGTGGTGGTGCCGCTGCTTGATTAGCAATTTTACTTTGATCGGTAGGCACAGCTCCAGATGAAGCAGCATCCTGTGCAGCCTCAGACGCTAGTGGTTGAGTACTTGTACCCTGTTGGTTATACACATTAACACTAATTACATTACAATAAACAGAATAATACAGCTTCTGCTTAAGGACAAAAAGAAAAAATGTCATTACATTGACATTACAGGTCTGAGCATGTTCCTGCACTTGACGGTGCACAATTTGAATTCCACATCGGTTGCATACAACTGGAGAATTACCGAAGGCACAACCAGAACAGTGGGTTGTGCACTCAGATAAAGGACCTTGCCACACACAGCCACTCCTATGATAAAGGCAATGTACGGTGGTTTTCCCAATGGTTTCTGCTAAAGCCTTGTTTGACTCCATGAGTGGCTGAAAAAATTAACGAAATACAATTTATAACTAGAAAGTTAATAAGAACTTCAAAAAATACCGAGAATAAAAAGAAAAATTTACCTTTGAACCAGCTTCAGTTACCAAGTATCCATCATAAGGGCAGGCCTGAGTACTGCTTACAACATATGACAAACAAGGTTTGCAATATAGATGGGTGCACTGTGTTTGGATTGCTTCATGTGGATAGACAAGGGTTCTACAAACAGGACAAAAGTACTCTCCCGCAAGAGATTGAATGTTTAATATACACTCATTGTCAAAACCCATATTGTGTCAGAATACTTTCTTTGGCATTCACAGTATATCAACACAGACCTGAAAAACAAACAGACATACAACAATTAACACTACATCAACAAAATGAGATATGAGAGCAAAACCACAAGTAAAGCATCAACAATGCACATCTCAAGATTATACTTCCACATCTTCATTAAATCAGGTGAACACTCGTTATTCATTACACCAATGTGAGAAGTAAGAAAATATTTTTAATTAATATGACTTAATGTGAAAAGTGTAGACAATTTGCGAAGGTCTTGTAGAAACTTCACCATGACACAAGTCACAACAAAGTAATGAAAACCTATCTAAGTTAACCCAAAATAGGTTAAAAGTCACATTTATGGAAAATCCACAAAACACAATATCCCCTATGTAACTCCATGTTATATCACAACTTATTCATGATGAAGACAAGTCGTAAAAAATTTTCCCATTTGAATTCAATTTTTTCCCTAGTATAAAACATTCTCCGTCCCTCCAACAACATACAAAGCTAGCATTCCGTAACTGCTGCTGTAGTCAACAAGAAACACTGCATCTTTTCGGCTGACTAAGTGCCAACATCACTATTTTCTCCTCATTCAAACCATCTCTATAACTATCAACCCTAATCAAACATGTATTCATAATTTCAAAGACACACACTAAACCAATTTCTTAGCCCCTAACCATCTTCACCCGACATTATTCAACCATAAAATCACTATAAACACAAAAATAACACAACAAACAAGTTTCATCAAGTTAAAAATCACCTATGCATGAAAATGCCTAGTCTGTGCAGCAAACTAGACCTAAATCACAGCTAAAAAATTATAGTTTTCAAAACCTCTCCAGGAAACCTAAATTCTTGTAAATTAGTTTCTTTCTAACGCATCAAAACCTTATTGAATCCACCAAAACACTCAAATTATCATATATAATGAAAAATAACAATCATCAAACCAAACAATTCGATTTCATTACGTCATACACATACAAAGACATTCATCGCAACGAACGATCATCAAATAAACGGCATTCGTCACTTCATACACACATAAAAGCTTCACATAAACACAATCTACTAACATAACATAACATAACGATCAAACAGATTTACACTTATATACAAACTCATTTCACCCAAAACACAAATAATAAAACCGATTAGTACGAAAACAAGATCAACGGAACGGAAACGGAACCTTGGGTTTGTGCGATTTGATAATCGACAATGAGGACGATCGGCGACGGTGCTTCGTTGACGGAGTGCGGTGGCAGTGAGAGTTGCTGCTGCTATTTATGCCCTAGAGTGGCAGATAAGTAGGGGAGAATATGCGTTTTGTAAAGTTGGTGAAAGTATGGGGGTGGTTTGTGTAATATCTATTGTCCATGCACCGAATGAATAAGTTGCGCCTTCTCTCTCTTTTTTTCTTTTTTTTTTTTTATAAAAGCTAATGTTACCCATTTACATAAATTATTCTCCTTTTGCCCAAATTTGAACCTAAATCCCAAACTATTCGAGTAGGCGTCACTATACAAAGATTTAAGGCCATTTCTTCGAATTGCTCGTATCTCTTTTAAAGGCATTTGTCTTTACCAACTGAGTTACCCCACATTAATTCTTTCTTTATCTTTGAACTAGTAACATTATATTATATGTATGTTAAAAAGCAAACTCAATGAATAGTGTTTTTATTATTATGATAATATATAGTTTTTTGTATCACTTTTTTTATTCTAATATTATATCATACATTATATAATATTATATACATATATTATATACATATATTAAAAAACAAATCCAATAAATAGTATGAATAGTGTTTTTTTTATAATAATATTATTATGATAATACATAGTTTTTTGTATCACTTTTTTTATTCTAATACTATATCATACATTATATAATATTATATACATATATTAAAAAACAAATCCAATGAATAGTATGAATAGTGTTTTTAAATAATATATATTTTTTATCACTTTTATTATTCTAATATTATAATAATAGTTGTTTTCTTTCGTTTTCGGAAATGAATAATATACGTATGTTAAAAAGCAAACTCAATGAATAGTGTTTTTATTATTATGATAATATATAGTTTTTTGTATCACTTTTTTTATTCTAATATTATATCATACATTATATAATATTATATACATATATATATACATATATTAAAAAACAAATCCAATAAATAGTATGAATAGTGTTTTTTTTATAATAATATTATTATGATAATACATAGTTTTTTGTATCACTTTTTTATTCTAATACTATATCATACATTATATAATATTATATACATATATTAAAAAACAAATCCAATGAATAGTATGAATAGTGTTTTTTTTATAATAATATATATTTTTTATCACTTTTATTATTCTAATATTATAATAATAGTTGTTTTCTTTCGTTTTCGGGAAATTCGGTAGCGATACCCAATACCATTTGCCCAACTCTGACCATGAGTTTCATACGAACAACAATATTACCATACAATTTTTTTTTTATTTTCTTTCGGTTATCTTTTAGTGTTTTTTTCAACATTTTCTTTTTATTCTTGTCAGTGGTTCCGTATACAACGCGCTCGTAGTTATTACAAAACACATGTAAACACAAACTAAATAACAAAAGAAGTTTGCCGCGACGCGGCGAATGATGATAAACCCAGTTTTTTAATATAATAATGAAATTTATAATTGGAGTATACAAGTAATAATGAATGATAAATATGGAGGTTAAATCAAAGCATGGATCTTAAAAGAATAAGTTTAAGATATTTGTAAGCGGTTTTGATTTATATAAATCTTTGATTTCAGTTAATCATATCAAATTTTTATTTATGAAATAAACCATTCAGAGAGGTTTGAGTCATGCAATTGCAATGTGATGACCTATCGAGTGATGTAGATGTCTTTGTCGAAACTATTGACGATGTTTAGGACAAGCCATCGTCATTCATTTGAGTAACATGGATACGACGCTAGTCTCTTACAAGGTATGTGACCTAGGCGAGTTGGTAATCTAACATTGCCTCTTACTGAAGTCATCTCTTCAATGAAACGCAACAACTGATACAACAATATGATATCTTTAAAAACCATGTCTATAAGGACAAGCGTCACACACTACTAGTTGACAAGGTGCAAGCTACACATATAGTCTCATTAAATGTTTGCTATATACAGACATCAAATTAATTCATGGACCCTAGACGGTAACTTTGAGAATCATGTATATTAAGCGGTTTTGATTTATACAAGATCCTCAATTTCAACAAACCACGTTAAATCTTCATTTATGTGTCTATAAAACAGACTATTCACACATTAGTTTAAGTTATACAAAACTAGGGTCTATCAAGTGAAGTAGACGTCTTGAAAAACACTAATTGCCACGTCAAAACAAGAGCTTATATGAATCAAAGAAATATATGTATATAGCGATATTATATTCAAAGACGATTTATACCTTTAAATCCACGTGTCTAATGAAAAAAGCACCACACACTACTAGGTTATAAGGCGCACACGACACATATAGTCTTGAGTATTGTTTACTTATACTTGTGAGTACTCATCAAAGTATAAACTCGAGTACCATCTACCTTTTATTTTATTATATCCGACTTATTTGTTTCACTCGTCAAATAACACAAAGCATTTTCGATTACCCACCACTAGTGATCTCCTACAATGTTCTTAAACATAAACATAAACATATGGTTACTTATATTAGTGTTTAAATATATGATAGAATGTATGATGCTTTTATTTACATGCTATTTTTAATGATTTAGATTGTTACAAAAATCAGTAATGATAAATAGTAGATTTATTTTTACTTCTTATGTGTCAATGTGGACATTACACATAAATATCAAACCCAAGCATCAATGCATATACACTAATCAAATCATGAATCTAACTTTAAGATATCATACATTATAGACACCTTTGATTGTATAAGACCCCCAATTTCAACCAATCACATGATATATTCATATCCCCATATATAGAAGTAAATAGTTAATAATCTATGGACCGCCCATTACCACTTTAAGTCACGCATATAGTGAGAGGTTATATTGAGTGACATAGACATCTCTAACGATCGATATATAGCCTAAAGACGGATAAGACAGCTCAAACATGTATAACCTTATGGAAAGATCTAAATTACTCACACAAACTCATTCAAACATCAATACTCAACATACAGATTACACATCACAAGTTCAACAGTAAACATTTACTAAAATCACACTTTCATAAGAAAAATCATCCAATATCACAAAGTATTAAGATTCATCATACCCTAACTGGTTATAAGGCGGTTAACTATCCCTACAAGTAACTAAAGCACAAGAATTCATCGAATACATGGTAAAAACTAAATGAAATAGAAATACGAAGGTTCTAACTCAGTAAATTGATAGATCGATCTCCTATATGCTAGGTCTTCTCGAACCTTTCTCCTTGAATCTTTTTTATAGAATGAAACATTTGAACAACTTTTTTCGCTCCTCCTGACGTCTAACTTTGAAACATAGGGTTTCTTGAATGACTTATTTTATTTATAGGGTCCAGTTAAGTTCCGGGCCGGGTACTACTCGTACTCTCTTGTTCGTGTACTGGTCGTATTCTTGCCACGTCATCAGCTGGCCCGCTAGGGTTTAAAACTTCTAGGGCGGTGCAGCCCAACTCTAAACTCATGACCCGTATTCTTCTGACAACTCGTACGTACTGCAATCCAACATATCTTCATTTAAGCTCTCATTTCGGCCTGGAAATCCAAGTTTTCAACTAGGAACCTGCAAAACACAAACACTTCATCATCAAAGTATGGAGTTGGTGAATTCTAAAGACCATATACTTCATCATCAAAGCATTGAGTTGGTTTTTCAAAGTGTCAGAATCAAAATAGTTCTAAAATGCATATAAAATGTTATGAAATCACAACTTATATAAAAAGACACTACGATTTCCAAATATATTATGAGATCCATTTTTTACAACTCGTAAAACATATATATTAGTAGTGTTTTAAATAGAACGCAATGTTTAACACATGTATCTTGTTTTACTTACATAATGATTATGAATTAATTAAAATCTTATGAAATGTTTTAACTATAAATAATTACGGATGATAAATTTAATATTTATTTATTACAATTTCTTGTGTTTTAAAGTAGACGTATCATATAAACATCACATCCATGCTACAAGATATGAATGCGTAATTAAAATATAGCCCTAGACGGTAACAATAAGATACCACATAGTCAAGTGGCGGATCTAGAAAAACCTTATAGGGTAACTTTTCAAAAAAAGTGTAACGAAATCGAGAAAACATCTCAAATTTTTCCAAAATTTACACTACCGTCGGAGCGTCAAGGGGTAGCTTATTACAAGGTATGTCCGCCCCTTCCACATACTTTAAGCGGCTATTGATTTACACAAAATCCTCAAATTCAACACAACATTCTAAATCAGTTCAAGTCATATAAACGATGACCCATTGATTTTTGTAGAAATCTTGAATATGACTAATGGCCACATATTTGACAAACTATCACAATTCATTCAATAGCTTGGATAGAGCACACACCTTTTTCGATGTATCTCTTTCTATTCAGGTTGGTATAAACATATATCTTTCGACATTGCCACTACCAAAGTCACATCTTCTCGTGAAACACAACCAACAATATAACAATATAATATTAAGTTTATCCCATGAAATTAGGATCAACACACATATATATTTCAAAAAAAAAACTAAGAATTTGGATGATAACTCATAACGGCCAATCATTTTATTTAGAGTAAGTTGTCAAATCTTACCTAAGTTTTGAGCATGTTTGTCATTTTCATCCAAAACTTTTTTTTACCATATTGTCCTTCACTTTTGGGGTTTTTTTGTCATTTTCATCTAAATGTATAATTTTCTTTATTTTTTCTATCAAATATTTGGATGAAAATGGCAACAAATCCCAAATCTCAGGAACATTTTAGCAAAAAAAAAAGTTAGACGTTTGGATGAAAATGACAAAAAAACCCAAAAGTGAAGGGCTATAGGTACAAACAAGTTGTTTTGGATGAAACTAGTAACCATGCCCAAACCTCAGGGACGATTTTGCCAATTTAGGGGTTGTTTGGCAACTTATGTATGGGTAAGTGTTGAACCAGTAAGAGGTCTGAATCAATTAAAGGTTGTTTGTTTACCTCTTAGCGGGGTTCTTAGTGTCACACCCCAACCGATGGCGGAAACATCAGAGTTAGCGGCACTAGGCGACTAGATTGTCTCACGAGAAATTCCATAACAATTATCCAACAACATTACTTAACGTTTAACATCCCATACTATTAAACATAATATTTCAAACAACCATTACAGAAATTCTGATTTTCTCATAAAAACAACATGGTTCGATATCCCCTACATTTTTATTACAACCCATTCTAAACAAGATGAACAAAATACTAAATGAAACTACTCCAAAGCAATCCAAGCTAAATCCTCAACCTGTCACATACGTTAAAATACAAGTCAGTACAATTAAGTAAAGGTGAGCATACGAGTTTGAATAATACTAGCATAGTCGAGAAAGCGTTTGCGAAACAATCTAATCACATATCATGATACACCAAAACACTTAACATAACATAGGCTCATTTCTCATGCTAACTACTGTGAAAAGGCTTGCGCGACCATCCTAACTAGACCCCGTCGGGTGTTAGCCAAACTATAGTACCATACTAGCTAAGGAGGCAAGTTAACGAAAATAAGTCCTAATCACATGTTTCTAGTATCACGTATCGAGCATATACAATCAGATTATTCGCGTGCGATAAACAGTTTTGATTTGTGAAGTGATTTTGATATAGGAACGTATGTAACACCCAAAAGGTGCATTAAAGCGAAAATGAGTCAAGTATACTCACTGTGGGTGCGTTTTTGTAAGACTTAAGATTCTGAGGAGAGTTGGGGAGTGCGCCGGATCAGCCTGTAAACGAACAGAAGTGCATCAGTCTTCGAAAAGCTGAAACGGTGAAGTTTGAGTTGAGCAGTAGCCAAGTTCGAGCGAACTTGTATGGTTTTGGGTGGTTTAGTGTCAAGTTCGGGCGAACTTGTGAGAAAACCTTACTGAGAAGGCAAGTTCGGGCGAGCTTGTATAGTTTCCTAAGAAACTAGGCAAGTTCGGGCGAGCTGTTAGTTTCTAAGAATAGCAATTCGGGAACTTGTAGATTTTGTGATGAACACCCAAGTTCGGTCGAACTTGACCCAATATGGGTACAAGTTCGGTCGAACTTGGCCTGGTGAGTTGGTGATTCTTGAGCGAACTTGATGTTTTGGGGTCCAAAACTCTTGCGTTTTTGCGTCGTTTGCTGGTAAATCGAGTGTTCATCCCTCCAACCCTGTGCTACTGAGCAAACTTAGGTCGGAATGTCTTTTAGAGCGGTTTTAGCCGTTTTACAAAAGCGTGGGCTAATCCGGGCGAACTCGTGGTTCGTTCGGGTTAGTCCGGCTTGTGTAAACCAACATAAACGTCCATTGTGCTTCCAGATCTAGGATCTTGAATGATAAATGCTTCGTTTCATATCAGAAAATGAACGAAACATCATCAAAAGTCTGTATTTTGTGTAAAAATCAATGTTCAAAAGGTTTTGCTCAGATCTAAGCATAAATCTGAGTGAAAAACAGAAGTTTTATGTAAAAAAGATGGAGATTTTCATAAACAGAGAAGATTTGATGAAAACGAAGGCTATGCTTATGCCAAAATCGTTGTAAACCTTTGTAAAACGTTGTTGAACATCATTGTAGTTGAAACCGGGTTGATTCTTACTTAGAAATCAGAGGGTTTTGGGTTTTAGGAACTCTGGGCGAAGTTGCAGCAAGTTCAAATGAGAGAACAGAGCTGGGTATTTATAGGATAAGGCAAAATGGTGAGCTGGTGGAGTGTAAGTGTTTCGGTTCGAACTTGCGAGGATCTGAGGGAAAAGAGCCAAGTTCGACCGAACTTGACCTCCCTGAGGTGAAGTTCGAGCGAACTTGAGGTTTCTGAGGAGTTTAATTGGCCAGTCAAGCTCGGTCGAACTTGGTATCACCAAGTTCGAGCGAACTTGACCCAATTATTGGGTTTTCTTCGTTTATTTCGCGTTAAAAGTTCGTTTGGCGATTCGGTTCGTATTAGATAGTTATATTAGACGTTATAACTAATATAATAGTGTGATTTAAACGATTCGAGAGTGCGAGAGCGATGCGATAGCGAGCGTAATAATAACCACAAACACACATAAATAATATAAAACCACATAAATAATTGCTATTCGCGATGCGATGAGATTAGCGATGCGATTTAATAAGCGATTAGATGCGATATGACATACACAATCATAATTTAGTTAACATAAACTTCATTAATAAGCGAATCTCGGATTTACAAAGGATAGATACAATCGATAACAAAGATAAGACAACAACGAGGAAACCGGAGTTGTTACACTTAATGGTTCAGACCTCTTACTGGTTCAGCGCTTATGGTTAAGACTATTAGTTTCGTGAGCAGATGTCTGAATGGTTAAGACATTTACCTCTGAATGGTTAAGTATTATACTAAGTCTGAATGGTTAAGACCTCTAATCTGAATTGGTCAGACATTTGCCTCTGAACGGTTAAGCATTATACTAGCTCTTAATGGTTCAGACTTCTTACTGGTTCAACACTTAATGATTCAGACCTCTTATTGGTTCAACACTAAACCATTCAGAAGTTGCCAAACAGCCCCTAAGTTTTGAACCAATAAGTGGTCTGGACCATTAAGAACCAATACAATACTTTACTTTTCAGAGGCAAATGTCTGACAAATTCAGATAAGAGGTCTTAACCGTTCAAAATAGGACCATTAAGTGCTAAACCAATAAGATGTCTGAACCATTAAGAGCCTCATTAAGAGCTAAGCAAACAACCCTTACTCTTTTATTTATTTTATACATTTAATATTATCAAGTGTAGTTTGTTTCAATTATATTATACGCAATTTTACGATTTTATATATGGACAAACTTATAGAGAGGTTGAAATCGGAGGCGGCTGACAACCGCAGTGCGTGGTTCGCGATGTCTTATGTAGTCTTGTCAATATGTTTCGGAGTTGACATGGATAAGTTATCAATTTGGAAGATTGATGAAATGTTGAAAAGGAGTTGATGACATTCCACCCGAGGTTAGATGATTTTCTACCATTACAAGGCTTTTTTTAAGCAATGTAATCTTGCAATGCAAGTAAGACAACAAGAAATCGTGATGTTCACCCCACTTGTCAAACGACAGGAAACAACGATCAACAAGATTAACTCGAAAGTGGTGTCCCCTTACCTCGACACTCTTTCTGATTAACAGGGTGGAAGGACAGTTGGGCCCACCGACCATTCCAGAAACTTGTTGCGCTATGTTTTGAGTTTCTCAACAACATTGCCGACTCTAACCATTGTCGTTGTTGAATGGGTTGTCACAAGGTTAATCAACATCCTTTCCATCTAGTCAAGCCTTCACGACAAGATAAAATTAGTGGTGGGTGAGAGTAGAAGAAAAAAATGAAGAGAAAAATGTTGAAATGATGTAGTATCTAAACACGTTTATAAATGAATTATTACGAAAACAACCTCCAAGTAATATCACTTGACACATTCAACCACCGAGCATGCAAAACTTGAAGAATATGATATACCAACAAGGGCCCACCCACACGAAGATATATATATATATATATATATATATATATATATATATATATATATATATTATTGGAATTGGAGAGGATTCGAAACTTTAGTCTGGTCCAAACAACTTTGACCCGAATAGGTATGCTAGTGGTGACAATGGTGTACTTGGTGTGATTCTGTTTCTATGTTTGTATTATATAAGTTTTGATTACCAAAATGAGAGAAAAGTCACTAAAATAAACATATATATCATCAGTTGACTTTTTTAAAGAAAACATTGATTAAAAATATGTCAACAATAGACACTTCACCTTTATTAGATAAATAATAATAATTAGTTCAACTATAAACCCCAAACATCGACAAGCAAATTACTTAGGATGGAAAGTAGGCACATTACGGTGAAACAACACGGGTATGTCACACAATTATTGACCCATGTAATGAGTATACATCAAGGAGTCAGTATGATTTTCTATTTTCCCCAAATTCTATAAACAAGACTATCTATAACGAGGTAATTGGAAGTGATGAACAAATACGTGGCACATAAAACCCAAATTGCACAAGGTGGTGACACATGAATAAGGTATAATTGTTAAAAAAACCATCTTAAAGAAAAAGAATATGTATCAACTCCATTCTTTCTCTCTCACAAGCAAACACTTTTCCTCTCTCTACTGCATCTTTTGCCCGCCGATGCCGGAAATTCAATGAGAAGAATCATCTCTTCCGTATATCTTCTCTGCCTTTCCTCCACAGATCCCCAATTTCATGACTTGATTACCCATAATCAGGCCCAAAAATCTAATAAAATGAACAATACAATTACTCTTTCATTCATTGTTGCTTGTGGATTGTCGAGAACATATAATTCTGACATATCACTTTTCTTTTGTCTTCTAATATCATATTATGCATGATTATACAAGCATACATAACATCTCTTTTTTTTTCTTTGGCCATACACGACAAAGATTTCTCAGAAAATGCCAATGCTGTTGAACAACCCAAAACATCTCTTTGTAATAATAATTGGCAGTGGATGAGGAAGACGTAAGGGAATCCATTTTTGTAGAAGATGGTGTGGAGTTGTGTTAATTTTTTGTGGTATTATTAGTTGTGAATGTGTGTATATATAGATATTGGATTAAAAAATAAACAATGTAACCGTTATTTAGCCGTTGCCCAACGGTTTGATTGGTCAAAATTTCTTCATCCCAGCGTTTTCATGGACACGCCCAAGCCGAAAAGTACAAAAAACGCCTCGGGGCAAGTCGTGCGGTGTTTTAGGGCATTTTGAACGAAAAAAAACGCCCAAACCACCATCAATGCAGATGCTCTCATAAGGTTCAAATACATACATTTTTTTTATTTCAGCTATATTATATATTTATACCGTAAGTAAATTGGTTATTATTATTATATATAATATGGTTAAAAAAATAAATGTGAAGGTTGTTGATAATGTAATATAAATGAGGATGATTTTGGGTGTTCTATCCACGGTGGATTGAGGGCCAAGATGTATCTGGCTCAAAATGGAGGGTCTTCTGGTTTCGAATCCGAAATTCCCGATCTCTCGTATACCACTGAAGTTGGTGCAAAAGCCCAACCAGTTAATATGCTAACCGTTCAAAAAAAAAGTTGATTCAACATGTTTGAATTTAGAAATTAAAATAGAAGAATAACTAATAATAATTTGTTTGGAGAACATGCTTCTATAAAATAATACCAAAACGTACGTGGCCCACACTCCCCAAACTTAAACTCATGTAAAAAAAATATTCTTATAAAATGACTTCTTATCCCTATTCAACAACTTTATGGTATATCGTTGATCCCTATTTAACAACCTTTATGGTATACCGTTGATTAAAAAAAACCTGAAAATCGAAAGAAAAAAAATACCGCACCATCATCATCATCATCGTACGTGAAAATGGAATGGAATGTAGTATGATAGCAATCGGAGTCAGCAGCAGGTAGGATATTTAAAAATTCTAAAGAAACGGATAAGCTACGGGTCACTCGAGATACAAATACACCACTTGAGATAGAGATACACCACTCGGTCAATCCTAATACGAATTTAGGATACAGAAATGACCACTTAAAGTCGTGATTAGATTCCAAAGGATCAATTTGTGCAAACAATGGATGAATTTGGTTGCTCACGAAAAGAGAGAAAACACAGAAACAATTCTTAATCATAAACTCACTGCCTAATTCAATTCAATACACTAGCTTTAATAATATAGGAAATAAAACTGACTACCTAAACATGGGAAATAAAGTAAAGAAAATAAAACATGGATCCCAAATGGGTTCGGTTCATGGTGTAATTTTAGAAACCGAACCTGATGTATATCAACCACCATTACCGCTCCTAAATCATCAATTCACAATTAATTAGTGAAGATCAATTTTCTTCGATCTAACCATATCCAAACCCTCCTCCCTCACTTTCAAATCGCAGCTTATGGCGGATCTCACCTTCGCCGGAACCTTCTTTTGCAGCGCATTCGCCGCTTGTTTTGCCGAGGTAATAATTATTTATTGGAAGGACAATCTTAGGTTTCTATTTGTGTGTGTTTTTATGTGTATATTTTGATTTGATGTTTATGTTTATGTATGTAGGAAGAAAAAAAAAGAATGTAAAAGAAAAGTTGTAGTGAAAAAAGAATATAGTGTTATTCTAGATTTTTCTTTTATTGTTGTAATGTAATGTAATGTAATGGTAGTGCATTCCTAAATTATTATTATTTTTTATTGTTGTAGTGAATGCTCATGTTGGAAAACATAAATTCATACTCTGAGCTAGGTGTATTGGTGCTCTTATTTTCTTTTTTACTACTAGATTACATACTTATTATAATGGGTGCTAATTTTGACCCGTTTAATCATAAGTTGGTCAATTTGGTTTATGGCCTTTTCCTATAACAGGTGAAAGTCACCTAATGTATCCTCTTAATGCTTAAATCCTTCGAAATTTCTTACCTTTTTGAAATTAGATTCTTCTTGTAATACCATAGTTTTTGTAATCAATTTAGATTCTTCTTGTAATACCATAGTTTTTGTAATCAATTTCAACACATTAACTATATATAAAAACCCATGAGCTAGTACCCCAAAAAAGCATTGTGTGTTCAGAACTTGGAAGTGTAAGGTTAGTGGACAACATATGTTTGTGTGTCTTAGGCTACAATAAAAGCTATTTGTTTCGATGCAAACCCGTTTTGACTGTTAGCCAACCTTCTCATCTTGCCACGTCAAACCTGCCATTGATTTTGCAGGATGTTTCTGAAACTGCTTGATCATTAATTATGGCTTTCCTTCTTTGTGTAGTTATGCACAATCCCTCTAGACATTGCTAAAGTTCGACTTCAGCTCCAAAAAAGAGCAGCAACATTAGGAGAAGCATCAAAGTACAAGGGTATTTTAGGTACAGTTGCTACTATAGCACAAGAAGAAGGTTTCATTGCGCTTTGGAAAGGTATTATACCTGGATTACATCGCCAGTTTATATATGGAGGCTTAAGGATCAGTTTATACGAGCCTGTAAGTATAAAGTATCCCATGTCTCATGTCTGTTTCTAAACCATCTGGTTGGTGATTCATTCTTCATCCGAGCCTAATAGGCTCCACTGTTAGTGTATTACATATGCGATTTATATTTGTCTGCAGGTCAAGGCCTTTTGCGTTGGTGGTGATATTCTTGCCGAGGTTTCATTATTTCAGAAAATAGTTGCTGCTTTGATTACAGGCGAGCGATTTTTGTGATCATGTGATGTATTTATCTAGAGGTGACAAAACGGATGGGTAGCGTAGGTTGGGTAACATGTAAAAACAGGTATTTTTTGTGATCATGTGATGTATTTATCTAGAGACATTTTCCCATATTCTTATTAGTTAATTGGTATCTCAGTTGTGATCACAAAAACAATATATTTTTATCAATAATTAGGTTTTCTAAATAGAAACATTTAGGAGGTTAAAGGTTTTGTGCAGTATATACACTCTCAACAATTTTCGACACATAAAGCATTCTTTTACTCCTCTAACTTGTTTTACATAAAACATAATTTGAATTGATTAATTTATAAGTAAATGGGTCGGAAACTTCAAAATTGGTACAATTTAACCTTTACTAGTTTGCAAGTTTGTGACATGTGAGAACCTAAAGGAGTGAATACTTTCTTCTGTCTGTTGTTGACCACTTCCAAAATATTTGTTTCCTTTATGCTATATTTATTTGAAACACATGTAGGTTAGAACACGATAAGTAGTTTGAAAGACATATGATAGATGACGAATCACCACAAACACAAATATGTATAGTGCTTAGGATGGATGTTAACTAATCTACCTTACATCGACTCCTTGGTTTTTTTCCCTCTAGAGGGTAGAGATCACTCATACAATCTTGATAGATGTCACCAAGTTTCTTTGTGATGAAGGTAGATATCACCAACCATAAATCAATTTGTTTCTCGTCAAACAGGTGCTATAGCAATTACATTGGCCAATCCAACTGATTTAGTGAAAGTACGGCTTCAAGCTGAAGGTAAGTTGCCACCTGGCACACCACGGCGCTACACTGGCGCTCTCAATGCCTACTACACTATAATCAAGGAGGTAAGTTTCTTACTTTTCGTATCACCGTATTTTTCCCTATAACTAGAAATGACAAAACAAATGGATTAACCCAAAACACTTTCTATCCAAAAAATTATAAATACTTTTGAGTGTCAAGTTTGTATATAAACATATTATTACAATAATACTATAGCTTTTTGAATAAAGCGATTTAATAGGTTGTGTGCCTTAACAATAATTGGGCTACTTTTGGCCCATTATAATGCGAATTGAATTGTCGTCTCTACCTATAACTGTTCATGTACAAACCCATAATCAGGAAGGGGTGGTGGCACTTTGGACTGGTCTGGGCCCAAATATTGCTAGAAATGCTACTGTTAATGCTGCAGAACTTGCTAGCTATGATCACATCAAACAGGTTAAAATTATCTCAAAGTCTTTTTATTTATTTTGTCTGAAATCTGTGCTATCTTTACTTTCTTACTAATTTATTTTCTTGTTTTTGGTTCAACCTGTGTAGGTCATTTTAAATATTCCAGGGTTCACAGACAATGCATTCACTCATCTACTCGCTGGTTTAGGTGCGGGGTTCTTTGCAGTATTGATTGGTTCACCTGTTGATGTGGTAAAGTCCTTGTTTTTATGCTAAATTGGTTTATATTTTCATATAGTTTGATCCGTCTAAGGTGTGTTTCGAGAAATATGCAATTTGATTTTTGAGCCCAAAATACTA
The DNA here is from genome assembly GCA_947069175.1 of Scalesia atractyloides. Lineage (NCBI taxonomy): Eukaryota > Viridiplantae > Streptophyta > Magnoliopsida > Asterales > Asteraceae > Scalesia > Scalesia atractyloides. The sequence goes on from CAMTDV010000025.1 coordinate 93,986,642, forward strand.
GTTGTTAACTTCAATTTGATAAAGATCAAAATGGCTGGGTTGGGTAATGGGTCAAAATATTTAATCTTAACTTGGTTGATCCGTTAAACTTCTTTTGTTCCCTTTTTCTACGTTTTAGATAATTACTGTATTAATTACAAAATATGATTATTAAAATAATATCTAATATGTATGAATAAATAGATTTAGGTGGTTACTTGTTAAAAGCACTTAAAACATGGGGTGAGTTACAACCTGTTTGATTGGTTAAGTTGTAGATGAATTTCTATTTTGATCACCCCTTGGTGTTTAACTTAAACCAAAAATTGACCAATTTAATCAGTTGAAAATTTGAAATTGTCAACTTTAGAGTTAAGAGTTTGATTATCATAATTTGACAAATTGGTTGGAAATGAGAAAAAAAAACTTATACCATTTTGAATTCTAGAGCTAGGTTATTTAAATTTCTTCAAGGAAATGTATTCATCAAGAGAAAAGGTAATAACTAGTACATCATGCCTTTTTTTCTATAGAAAAGCTAAATTCGGCTCATATTGCCAAGTCTTGGGTAATTGAAATCGACTAAAAAATGATTGACAAACGTGTAACTAATAACATTCACGATTCGGCTATTTTCACAAAGGAGATGAAATCAATTATAACGGCTATGGTGTTTGTCATCGCATGTGGCCGGTTATGCCGTTTTTGGCCAGATTTTACGTTCCCATAACTCCAGAGGGATCAACAGTTTAAAGGCGCTGGTCATTTTTTTAGCCCACTTGTCTTTATCCAATTGCTCCAACAAGTACGGACCGTCATCTCTTGTATCCAACTCTCTATATCAAACTGTCACATGCAATTATGTTCTTTCCAGGTGAAATCTAGAATGATGGGAGATTCAGTTTACAAAAGTACAATTGATTGTATGGTTAAAACCTTACGAGTCGAGGTAAACTTACATTTGTCAAGTTTTGAATCGTGGTTCCGCTATGCTAATTAACTATTATCTGTTGTGCAGGGAGCCCTTGCTTTTTACAAAGGATTCCTCCCAAATTTTGGTCGGCTAGGATCTTGGAATGTTATAATGTTTTTAACACTTGAGCAAGTAAGATTCAATTATAAATGTTTTTAACAAAGGTTCCCTCTTATAAATTTTCAATTAATTTGCTAACACTGATCTTTGTTTTTGATCTATATGACAGGTAAAAAAAATATTCTGAATAAAAGAAACCCTGATTCCTCTTTGGTGACACCTCAGGTAATGTTATAGTTCATGTTGCCACCTGTCAAAGAGCGTAGTCGCGTGATTTGAAGTCGTTGTTTTCATGGAGTTGGACAATCGTATTATACACACGATTTTTTTAAATGTTGTGATTTAAAAGTTATGAACATTGTGCACAAGCTTTTGAAAGTTTACTTAAAGTTATGTGCATGGAGTTGGAACTGGACTGAACTGAACACTTATCCGAAAAAATTATGGTATCAATATCTACACACATTTAAACTGGTGGGGACCTATCAAGGTTTGGTTTAGAACCGGTTTGGCCCCAAACCAGACCATGAACCAGATACATATTCCATCTTGTTTCAAAACTAGAATTACGCTCGCCTCGCCCGCGTTGTGGCGTGCTAAACCGAATATTCCTTGGTTCGATTACATGTACGCTTGCGACGCGCTAAACCTTCAGAACATTAATGTTCTCGAATCTTTATAAAACAAAATCAGAACCTTTACATAAACTCATCACATAACCCACCGGGCATCATATATGTTAAGAGAAGATTAAAAAAAACCCCTCTATTTTGTTCCCTAACTTTATACTAACCTGTATTTTATATATAGATTTTTCACACTCGACTTGAAACAAATTAAACTATCTAAAAAAAAGTTAAAAAAATAGCAAACTAAGTGCATCGTCATTTGCAAAGAGAAACAAATTGAATAGATAAATAATAATAAAAATGATGGTAAAAAGTGAATAATTACCCATAGTGTATAAATCAAAAGTAAATGTAGGGTTATCTTAATATTTAATATTGCTATAGTCTATCTCCTCACATTACTCAAAACCCAACAAATGCTTGCCCTCCCTCTTTAAAATCCAATGTTATTTTTTTCTCTATCGTAGATCAACTTCGGTTAACGAATGATATACCAAATGTGACAACCACACCGTAGATGAAGACGCAAACTACTGTTGATTATCCATTTGTTGACTTTGAAGTTCTGTAGCGTCAGCCGTCGTTGAAGTTTTGTACCATGGTAATGAAACCTGAACCGCCGCTCGGCATAGCAAAGAGGGCGGAGGGCAATACTGTGATTTTGCTGATTGAAAAGGGGCAGTATTGTACTTTCAGTTCGGGCACCGGCTTGTACACCCAATAACCAAGTGCCAGGCAACTACTATTCCCGCCCATGGTGTTTGTATTTTATTTTATTTAATTTAATTTATTTAATTTAATTTAATTTAATTTAATTTAATTAATAATTAATTAATTAATTTAATTTAATTTAATTTAATTAATTTAATTTAATTTAATAATTTAATTTAATATAATATTAATTGCTATATAAACCTCAAATGATGTTGATAGTACTTTTGTTGAATGTTCAAAAAGCTATATAAACCTCAAATGATGTTGATAGTCCTTTTGTTGAATGTTCAAAAATTTAGAAACATGAACCTAATGGAAAATAACGGTTTTTGTATCATTTCTGGCTTAAGCTTGAGCTTGGCTAGATTCGAATAGTGTTTCTAAAGCTTATGCTCGGCTCTTTTATTATTTATTAATTGATTATAATTATTATTTTATGAATAATAATAATAAATAATATATATATATATATATATATATATATATATATATACATTTATTTAATGTATTAATTCAAAATTACATAAACGACGAGCTTGTACAGGCTCGTAAGCCGGCTTTTGCTTGATAAGTGAAGCATGGGTTTGAGTTTAGGCTTGTTTGCTAAACAAGTTTATTTTAATGCTTGAGCTTGGCTTGTTTATTATTTGTTAATGAGTAAATGCACATAACATCCTTTATGTTTCCCCAAATTTGTTTAATTTTAAAACTTGCTAACAATTTAACCTTTAATTTTTTTTACGGGTTCAATCCTTTATGACTAACCAATTTAATTTAAATACTTAAACTCCCTCACATATATAACATGTGAGGGTAAATTCATATTTTGGTTTCTCTTAAATGTAGTGAGGAAGATTTATGAAGAAGGCGATCTTTAATTTCTTAAAAAAATATATTTTTCCATGGCGGAAGCAACAATATTTCTTCTCCACATTTACAAGAAAACAGTTGGAATTGATCTTTCAATTAAGTTATGTTATGAATTTTCTCTGGTTAGTGTATTATGTGATACGTTAGCTCTAACTGGATTGAGATGTTACAGAATATATATTAATATTTTTTTGTTAATTATTCTTATTGTTATTGATTACAAGTATATTTTATATATTAACATTTTTAAATTGTTATTAATTTCAAGTATATTTTATATATTAACATTTTTAAAAAGTTGAATACGCAGATGTGTTTATTGTTTTCTCGATATTCCGGAATATTTTTTATTTTATTTAGTAAAAATAAAATATTTATTGTTATCGGTACTGGTACAGTGACAAAACGAATCAATTTTGACGCAACAACATTGGTACATGTATCAATATCATCGAAACTGATACCGATATTCGTTTTAATGGTTTTCAACCAGTGGAAATGACGATATTCTTTTGGACATATCACAACTTTATTTTTTTTGTATTCTTTTTCTTTTGCTATAGCGAATGATAGTACAATAACGAACCGAAACCGACTGAAATCCCTTCGCATCCAGTTCATCTCTAAATACACCATTGCGACATGCTTTTCTTATCTATGTTTATACCGATCCGCTAAAATGTGTGGCATCATGTAAATCTTTATTTACGTTTTGACATAAATTTTGATAAAATAACTTGGCTTTTGTACATAGACGTACCTTTTCTATGACTTTCATTTTGATCAATTCCGTCGTAAGTGATAACCGAGTGGACGGTGGGTGGTGGTGGTGGTAGACGGTGGTGGTGGTGATGGTGATGGACGATGGTGGGTAGTGGTGGATGGTGGATGGCGGTGTTTAGAAGTGGCTGGACCAAATCTGCACCAAAAAGAGGTCGCGCATACTTTAAACGTATTCGAAAAAATAAACAGTCTGCAGATGACAATGTGATCAACGCGAAGCAGTCCGAAAAGCCTGCACAGATATTTCTTAGAAAAACAAACACCATCCTTAAAACCCTTTTTAAGTATAATAATAGCAGCACTAAACCGGGTTTAAACATTGATTTGGCATCCACACATCCAGAAGCTTCTGTTACATTCCGGAGGGTTCCACGTGTATGGTTACAACCTGCATTTCCGTAAAGTTTTCAGATTCCTTCACCACATTATACATCAGATCAATCTATCAACACAAAATTATCAGCGTCAGGTTCATCAATCCATCACAAATTTCTTCATCCTTCTTCTTCATCTTCTGTTCGTTCGCTAATTGTTGAGGTCAGTTACCGATTCATCTATGCCTTTTACGAAATCATTTATTCCTTTTTATTACGTTTGCAAATTGTTCGATGATTTACATTTTGTATGTGATTGGTTATCGATTGATCTGATTGTAATTCGAATAATTTATCAAATCACCGGTTGTTTTGATTACGTTTGCAAAATGTTTGATGAATTACGTTTTCTATGTGATTAATCTTTGATTGATCTGAGTGTGATTAGATTAGTTATGTAAGGTTAGGATTTGCATGTACTTTGAATGATTTAAGTTGATTTTATTTTGTTCGCGGTTTTCGAATCTGTTGCGATAGATCATTCTGTCATCTGATTATATAGTTTTTGTGTATTATTAATTGGTTGATTTCTCGTATCTGTAAATGCATTTAAAATATATCCATTCTCGTGTTAATTGTAGATCCATATAGAATATTGTTTACTATTTTGGAACATTATTTGATGTTAGTTACTGTAATTTGGAAATTTTGTATTTAGTTGCGTATTTGTTGATCCAAAACTAACATGTTTACGATTCTGGAAAAGTTGATGTTAGTTACTGTAATTTAAAAATTTTGTAATTAATTGCGTGTTTGTTAATTTAAATCAAACATTGTTTAGAACTATTGATGTGATAGAGTAGGAGCAAGCTTTGCCATTAAAAAAAATTATAATGCAATATAGAAAATTTGTACTTAATCGAGTATTTGTTAATCAAACATTATTTACGGTTCCGGAAAATTTTATGTTAGTTATTATATTCAAAACAATTGTATTTATTCTTTTCGAACCATGAAACTTCTATATTTAACAAAATATAGAAACCGCGACAAGTTACAGGATTACATCACAAATATTAAACTCACATCACCTATGCCAATTAATGTGCATGTATTTGGATCTACTCGTAATCCAAAGGAACGCTTTTCTTTAATGAGATCCACCGTCTTCGTGAATTGGGTATGATGATCGTTGAAAGTGTTTCCAAATCTCCCAAGGCGTAGCCAAGAGCACCGCTCTAACCATCTTCTTCCAATCCTTTGACCCTTTCGCCATTCCAAGAATTTGTTGAATAGAAATATCACCATCTAGGAATGGAAGTTTGAGTACCATAACCGACCACCAGATGGATTTAGCCATCTAACAATCCCATAGAAAATGTTGTATTTAATTGCGTATTTGTTGATCCAAATCAAATATTATTTGTGATTCTAGAAACTTTGATGTTAATTACTGTAGTTTGGAAATTTTGTATTAAATTGCGTGTTTGTTAATTCAAATCAAACATTATTTACGATTCCCGAAAATTTGATGTCAATTACTGAAATTTGGGTCCTCAAGAGGACATCCTGGCGGTTAAGTAGACAATTTGATGTCAATTACTGTAATTTAAAAATTTTGTAATTAATTGCGTGTTTGTTAATTTAAATCAAACATTGTTTAGAACTATTGATGTGATAGAGTAGGAGCAAGCTTTGCCATTAAAAAAAATTATAATGCAATATGGAAAATTTGTACTTAATCGAGTATTTGTTAATCAAACATTATTTACGGTTCCGGAAAATTTTATGTTAGTTATTATATTCAAAACAATTGTATTTATTTTTTTCGAACCATGAAACTTCTATATTTAACAAAATATAGAAACCGCGACAAGTTACAGGATTACATCACAAATATTAAACTCACATCACCTATGCCAATTAATGTGCATGTATTTGGATCTACTCGTAATCCAAAGGAACGCTTTTCTTTAATGAGATCCACCGTCTTCGTGAATTGGGTATGATGATCGTTGAAAGTGTTTCCAAATCTCCCAAGGCGTAGCCAAGAGCACCGCTCTAACCATCTTCTTCCAATCCTTTGACCCTTTCGCCATTCCAAGAATTTGTTGAATAGAAATATCACCATCTAGGAATGGAAGTTTGAGTACCATAACCGACCACCAGATGGATTTAGCCATCTAACAATCCCATAGAAAATTTTGTATTTAATTGCGTATTTGTTGATCCAAATCAAATATTATTTGTGATTCTAGAAACTTTGATGTTAATTACTGTAGTTTGGAAATTTTGTATTAAATTGCGTGTTTGTTAATTCAAATCAAACATTATTTACGATTCCCGAAAATTTGATGTCAATTACTGAAATTTGGGTCCTCAAGGGGACATCCTGGCGGTTAAGTAGACAATTTGATGTCAATTACTGTAATTTGGGTCATGTAGGGTGCAAGTACTGGTGTGTATTTATCCTAAGAATTGCTGTTCAAGAAAATAAAAGTTTACTGTACTTTGGAAGTTTTGTTGTGAGCTACGTATCTTATGTATCTGGTGGCTTTTATGATCATCATCGCATCATTTCTAACTCAGCCTGTTTTTTATTCTCTTGGTTCTTCCAGATGTCATACTCGAGGAGATCAAGGTCTGTATCAAGGTCCAGGTCGAGATCGAGATCCAGGAGTCGGTAAGAGTTCCTTTAAATCTTCACACAACTTGTATTCTTTTTAGTCTCTGTGATTTAGGTTTAGTTTACATTTGTGAGGTTGTAGTTATTAAGTTGAATGGGTTGCAGGAGCTATGATGCAAGTGACATTGAAAATCCTGGAAACAGTTTGTATGTGACCGGTTTATCACGGCGAGTTACAAAGAGAGATCTTGAGAAGCATTTCTCAGCAGAGGGAAAGGTATGCTTGAAATGTTATGATAGAAGTTAGTGATTATTTGTTGATACGGTGAATTGACATGAAATGATGATGGAAATTGGAATGTATTGTGTCAGGTGGAAGAGGCTCGGCTTGTGATAGATCCTTGGACACGGGAATCTCGTGGGTTTGGGTTTGTATCCATGTCCAGTATCAAGGAAGCTGATAGTTGCATCAAGTACTTGGATGGCTCTGTTCTCGACGGTCGTGTCATCACTGTGGAGAAGGTAAATGTCTCTTTATTAATAGCCTTGTGTTCCATGCATTTTGCTTGTTTTTCAGTTTGTTGCCAATGAATTAAGCATATATATTTGAAAGATTATGTTTATAGTTTTCTTATCAAGTTTGAAAGTTGTTTGCTTTCGTGGGTGAAGTGTTTGTTTTGACAGAGGGTGCTTGCTGTATGTTGCGGCTCTTCATCAGAGTCCCAAATTAACAAATCACATCAAAAGCAAATATCAGACTATCAACCCAAAGGGTTGTATATCCCTATTCTTTAATCTTTCTTTCTGTGCAATTTTATGTATCTCAGCTTTACACAAATGTTTATGTTTCCATTCCAATTAAAAATGAGACATTGTAGCTTCTCGAGCTCATGCTTTCCATTTGAAATTACAGGCCAGGAGGCGAAGAGGGCGCACCCCCACTCCAGGAAGATACCTTGGACGGAGGACTGTACATGGTATGTTTTGAAACAATATTTCCCATCCTAGTCATAATTGTTCATTTGTTTGCGTATAAAGGGTAAATTTGACATATAGCTAACTGTACTTGCTGTTGGTTCACGCAGTTCGTCGTCGGTCCCCAACGTATTCTCCTTATTCAAGAAGCCCATCTCCTTGTTACTCATCTGAAAGAGACAGGAGCAGGTCGAGGTCAAGGTCAAGGTCATATTCTCCGGATTACAGTAGGCGCCGTCGTCGGTCATACTCGAGTTCTACCTCCCCATACAATAGACGTAGGTCCTACTCCCCAACCCCAGATGATTACCGTAGGAGGAGCCGCCGCCGTTCCAGATCTTACACTCCAGAAGACCGTTACTACAGAAGGCGAGGTTGTTACCACTCTAGGGACTATTCACCTGACTTCAGGCGCTACAGGAGTGTTTCTAGAAGTGCGTCGCGGTCTCCAAGGAGGGATTACCGGAGCAGGAGCAGGAGCAGGAGTGGGCGTTATCGGCGTGTTTCTAGAAGCGTGTCGTCTTCTCCAAGGAGGCATTACAGGAGCTATTCTTCTAGCATGTCTCCAGTTAGGTCAAGAAGGGGGCGTTCTCCTAGCAGATCTCTGGAGGAGTTACTCAAGTGGCAGTAGCAGATCTGCTTCTCCTAGTCGTTAAAACATCAACAAGTATGCTTCATGCATGTTGTTTCAGTTATGGATTCATGTATCAGATTGTGTGTGGTTGTAAGGCTTTACTTCAAACCTTTTTTGCTTGAATAAATTTCCCATGTCAATCTTTTAGTTTTCAATGTTTTTTTGGTTGAAACATCAGATTTTTGTCATACTAATCTGTTATATAGATATCATTGCTTAGCAGTGCAATGAGAACCATTTTGAAGTGGTCTTGGTGACGGTGGTGTGTCGGTTTTCATCCCCGAACAAAGCAGACTGGGTTATGACTTTCGAGGCCGAAGCCTTTTGAGGACTTTCAGATATAATTTTATGATGAAGTTAATGCATGTCCATCTCTTGGTAACAATAAATAGCAAGAACCAACTTCATCACAAACCTACTAATACTATTATTTTTGCTATTATTATTACAATCAACAAACATACAAAACTTATATATTATTTTGTGTAGAATTAATCAACCAGAATACCATCACCAAAAAGTTATACATGTATGTGTAAACAACAAAAGAAAACATATGAATGCAAGATACAGACACAAATACACAATTGAATAATCTTCTACATATAAAACCTTTTTTCACAACTCTCTACGCGGATTGAAACCTTTGGTTGCTGCTATCATCTTCAATACCAAAAAACTCACGACGGTTCTTTCTAGCATCGATTTCTGGCACCTGTACAGAATGGTTTGCAGCTGCCATAACATCATTATGTTCATGGTAATCTTTTCTAATCTTCCACAAGATCTCTGCACATTTTTTCATCGACGGTCTAGGTTGCTTCGTGGGGGCCAAACATTGTCTCGCTAGTCTTAAAACCTTTTCAATCACCATCAGTGATGCTGGGTTCCTCCTTAACTTTGGATCCATTGCTAGCACAACCTCCCCTCCTTTTAGTCTTTGCAATGCCTGCAAATTGAGAACGGTTTTTAACAGTTGGAAAAACGTACGAGCCTATATAACATTATTGAAACTTAATTGTTATTTCATCATTATGTCCATAATTTTTTTGTTTACTAACCCATTTTGTTGTAAATCTCTCATTCGTCGGTTTGTTTAACTCGATCGGTAATCTTCCAGTCACAAGTTCGACAAGCACAACGCCAAATGAATAAACATCGCTTCTATCAGTAAGTTGGTATGTACTGATGTATTCAGGATCCATGTAGCCTGCAGTTCCTCTGACTTGAGTTGATATATGAGTGGCGTCATCTTCAACTTTTATACGGGCCAACGCAAAATCTGCCACTTTTGCACGCAGTTTATCCGTAATCAGTATGTTGGATGATTTTATATCTCTGTGTATTATCGGTTGATCTGAAAAAAAGTTTTAAAAAATGGTTAACTTATGATTCATGGAATTCAACGAAATTTCAAGAATGATATAACGTATCTTGAAAAACTACCTGTATATGCATGCAAATATGTAACTGCATGAGCTACATCGATCATAATATCTAGACGTTCTCCAATTTCAAGCCCGTTTCCACATTTACCTAAACAGAAAGAAATGAGTATTATTATTGTTATTGATCATAAAAGTAGATATGAACCAATGTGAAAGGACGAAACTGCCCTTCCGAGAAAAGTGTTGGCTTACCATCTAAATGTTCACGAAGATTTCCATTTGGAACATATTCTACCAAGATAAGACGCTCATCTCCGTGCTCTATATATCCACAGTATCTAACTAGATTTAGATGCTCGATCTTTGATAATGTTAGTATTTCGTTTTTGAACTCCATTGGCGTCCCTTTGTCATAATTGTTCTGAAAATAAACAGCAAAAACGTTTTAACATCCTGCACTGACATCAAAAACTCTTGCACGATTATTAGTCTAACAAGAAAAAGATCTAAAAGAAAAGGAACCTTTTTCGCACGCTTTATGGCAATGACGGACCCATTCTTCAGTGTTCCCTTATAAACGACCCCAAATCCTCCTTCCCCAATTATATTTGCAGCGGAGAAATTTCCAGTTGCTTTGCAAATATCTTGAAAAGATAACTCATCTGTGCCTGTGCCCTGTGGTCCCTCAGATGCCTTAGAAGATGTAGTGGAATTTGAGTGATTGAGTGTTTTGTTGCTTTCTACAGAAGTATGTGTGAAAGCTGCAGAAAAATACTATTTTGTGAAAATCCAATGTAAATCAAGTCGAGATTTGAACAATGTTGTTTGTGTTCATTGCATGCGGTTTTTGCACCAGGCACAGGTTCTACCACATAATCCTGCACCTAGTACAGCTATTTGATGCAGAATTTGCATATCACGGGTGGCAATTTATGATATGACCCAAAAAACACATACGAAAATACTCAAGTTTTGGGTTGTAGTATCTAACATGTTTAATTATAGGTGTTATAAGCAGGTCAACTGGAACATGACCCATTTAACCCATTTATCGCAACCCTTCAGCCTGTTTAACATGTTTACAACTTGACTACAACCTGTTACCTGCCAACACGTCAACCTCTTTGACTCGTCAGATAAATGGGTTAAACGGGTCATGGTCAGCTTACACGACTTTAAGTGTGTTTGGATTAGGGTTGACGTCTTTGACCCAAATAAACATATGGGTTGTGTTCGGCTTAATGATTCAACAGTCCAACATTACACGACTGACATCTTATCATCAAAAACTCAAAAAGCTATGCAGGATTCCAGTAGCAATTGCTTGAATACAAAATATTTATGCTTGCATTTAGCTTCTCTTCCTAGTGTGGTACATTAAGATGGACAAAATGCAGCATATCTACAATTACTTCCTCTTTTGATTTCATATAGTCAAACCTTAATCTTTTCGGATATCAAATTAACAAAAAACTGTATTTTCAAAAGGTTAAATCATCCTAGTTTGAGGTTAAGGTTTAATCTAATACTCCTTTTCAATCCACAAACAAAACCATCCCTGTCAATCTCCTCTTTCTGAATACAAAGATCAATAAACAAACCATTTGACTTTTAACAGTCAAACATAGGGAAAATATCAAGAATGTAAATTTCAATAAGCTCCCATGATCCAATACAATTAATAAACACTTAAAATCCCCTAAAACCAAAAAAATAAAAAAAAAAAAAAAAAAAAAAACTAACCCATCAAAATTGTTATATAAGAAGTTGAATTCTGAATTATTACATCAACAAATGGAGATGGAGGTAAAACTTACATTGAATTGTAGCAGGTGATTCATGATCTTCATCAACAGCAGCGATATCACCCCTACAGGTCAAAACCCTAGCTATAAAACCAAAAAAGGAGGCATCTTTCTTTGGTTGTTTGGGGTGTTGATCCTTTTGTAAGGCATATATAGAAGCTGAGCTTGATTTAGAGGTGGAGGATTTAGAAGTGGAGCTTGAACTTTGATTCCAAACTTGACCGGAGCCGGAGCCGGAGCGAATCACCGGAGAATTGGGGGATCTTCGTGTTTGATTCATATGAAGAAGAAGAAGAAGAAGAAGAAGATGTTTGTTTGTTGTTGTTTTGTTGCAGAGGGTGGGTTCAATTACACCAAAAACAAAAACTGGGAATATGAATATGAATATGATTGATAAATTATGACTGGCAAATCGTTTAATCTAGGTCCAACCGAATATTTATGAATAATTCTTTCTTTCTGGATTAACAAACAATTTTATTATTATTATTATTTAAACAAGACTAGATCAAAGACATATAATAACTCATGTTTGTTTAATTAGGAATCTTCTCTTCATTTTACATACTTTTAATAAAATATATTTTGATTAGTAAGTTGGTTATTCACTTGCACGATGTCATAGAGAATACCTGAAAAATAAAGCGCTTAAACAGATATCATCCCGTGTTTTACATCGGTTGAAAGCGATAAAATGAATGTTGATATTGGTTCTGGTAGTAATGATACTAGTATCGATGTTGTTCTGTCGAGATTGGTTCCGTTTGTTATGGTACAATACAAAAAGATATCGACACATGTTACATCGATTTAAAACCATAAAAATAAACATCGATGTTGTTTGGTTGGTATTGATTTGGTATATTAAGACACGTGTATGGTACAATTACTCGATATAGTTTACGACACACAAAAAATCACATTATTTTGAATACAACTTCGTTTTCTATTAAATTTGTGTTGGATTGTTGTGGAAAAATCAAACATAACTATGCATATGTTTTTTTTAAAGGTTGACGAACAAAATCGGTGGCCCGTTCCTTTCGTGAAAAAGAAAGATGGGACGTTCCGAATGTGTATCGATTATCGTGAACTTAACAAACTCACGACAAAGAACCGTTACCCTCTTCCCCGAATCGACGATTTATTTGATCAGCTTCACGGTGCTACTTGTTTTTCCAATATCGATTTACGTTCCGGCTAGTCATCAGTTACGCGTGTTGGAAGAAGATATTCTGAAAACCGCCTTTCGTACTCGTTATGGCCATTTCGAATTCGTGGTCATGCCTTTTGGTCTTACCAATGCACCCGCGGTCTTCATGGATTTGATGAACCGTGTGTGTAAAGCTTTCTTAGATCGTTTCGTTCATTGTGTTTATCGATGACATCCTTATCTACTCGAAGTCGAGAGACGAACACGCGCGCCATCTTCGTTTAGTCCTCGAACTTCTCCAAGGTAATCTCCTTTATGCTAAGTTCTCTAAATATAAATTTGGCTCGAAGAAGTCAAATTTCTCGGCCACATCGTTAATAGTCAAGGGATTCACGTCGACCCTGCGAAGATTGAAGCTGTCAAGAGTTGGAATACGCCAAAGAATGCTTCCGAGATCCGTTCATTCTTGGATTGGCGGGTTACTACCGTCGATTCATCGCCGACTTTTTAAAATCGCCGTTATGCTTACCGCTTTAACTCATAAAGACAAACCTTTCTGTTTGGGATTCCAAACAAGAGGAAGCCTTTCAAACTCTCAAGCGTATGCTATGCAACGCTCCGTACTCGCTCTCCTCGACGGAAACGACGATTTCATTGTTTACTGTGATGCCTCTAATCTTGGTCTTGGTTGTGTTCTCATGCAACGAGACAAGGTTATCGCGTATGCGTCTCGACAACTAAAATCCACGAGAAGAACTACACCACCCATGATCTCGAACTCGGTGCAGTTGTTTTTGCATTGAAGATATGGCGACACTACCTTTACGGTACTAAGTGTACGGTCTTCACCGACCATAAGAGTTTACGACATATCTTCAATCAAAAGGAACTGAATATGCACCAACGCCGATGGGTTGAACTTCTCAACGACTACGATTGCGAGATACGCTACCATCCCGGCAAAGCAAACATCGTCGCCGATGCTCTAAGTCGACGAAGCTATGTGTATAGCGTTCGTGACTCTCAAGCTTTGACTGATTCGAAATCATGATTCGCTCTGCTCAGTTCGCTTGTTTTAACGAGAATACCCTGCAGGAAGAAATGAAATGTGGTGCGAAACTCAGCTCGTTGTTAAACCTAACGGTATCTATTATTATCTCGATCGCATTTGATTCCCAGCCATGATAACCTTCGTGAATTGCTAATGACCGAAGCTCATAAATCTCGATACTCCATTCATCCCGGAGCCGACAAAATGTACCAGGACCTTTGTCCCAAGTATTGGTAGCCGGGCATGAAAAAGGATACCGCCGTATACGTCTCAAATTGCTTAACCTGCTCGAAGGTTAAAGTCGAGCATCAAAGGCCCTCTGGCTTACTCGAACAACCCGAAATCCTGATGTGGAAATGGAGAGCATAGCCATGGACTTTATTACGAAACTTCCTTGCACTTCCTCTGGTCACGATAGCATTTTGGTCATCGTTGATCGTCTTACCAAATCTGCGCACTTCATTGCTATACGAGAAGACTTTAAGGTCGAATGATTAGCCCGAATCTGTACCGACGAAGTCATTTGTCGACACGGGACGCCTCGTGACATCATTTCTAACCGCGACAATCGCTTCACCTCGCGTCTCTGGGAGACTTTTCAATTTGCTCTCGGTACTACTCTTAATCTCAGTACCGCTTTTCACTCTCAAACCGACGGTCAGACCGAGCACACGCTCCGCACCCTCGAAGACATGCTTCATGCGTGCATCATAGATTTCGGTGGTAATTGGGATACACATTTATCTTTAATTGAATTCTCATACAATAATAGTTATCACACCAGCATTCAAATGGCTACTTTTGAGGCGTTGTATGGAAGGACATGTCGATCACCTATTGCATGGTACGTGATCGGAGAAGCACAAATCACCGGTCCCGAGCTGATTCAAGAAACGACGGACAAGATCCTCTAGATCAGAGACAATCTCTTGAAAGCTCGGAGTCGTCAAAAGAGTTATGCCGATAAACGCCGCAAGCCCCTACAGTTCAAAGTGGGAGATCACGTTCTCTTAAAGGTTGCATCCTTGGGAATGAGTGATCCGCTTCGGGAAGAAAGGAAAGCTAGCCCACGATACGTAGGTCCCTTTAAGATTCTGGAAAGGATTGGCAAAGTGGCCTATCGATCAAACTACCGGCGGAACTTAACAACGTTCATCCGATTTTCCATGTGTCTAACCTCAAGAAATGCCTAGCTGAAAAAAATCTCCACGTCCCTCTCGAGGACTTGCAAATAAACGAGACTCTCCATTTCGTGGAAAAGCCTGTCGAAATCATGGACCGAGAAACCAAGAAATTACGGCGCTCTGGCATCCCTATCGTGAAGGTCCGATGGGAACGCAAACGCGGTGCCGAGTTCACTTGGGAATTGGAAAGTGACATGAAGGATAAATATCCGCACCTCTTCGTTACGGCCGCTACTTAAATTTCGGGATAAAATTTCCTAAAGTAGGGGAGACTGTAACAATTCCAATTTTCGTTGTTATTTATTTCTGTTTATCCTTGTCCATCTCAACCAATTGTACTCCGAGATTTGATTTATAAAAGTTTATGTTTAATGGAATTATATTTGTCGCTTTACACATTTAATCGCTAATTCAAAGCAATCACAACTAATTATGCTACTATACGAGCCGAGTGTGTTATTGTTCAGTAAACACTTGTGCCATCGCATCGTTATCTCATCGCAGTTAATTATGTGGAATTATGTTTTATGTGTGTTATATTTGTTTATGTTATGGTTATAATCGCTATCGCAACGCTCTCACCCGCACAATCGCTAAATCACACTATTATATCAATTACAACACTTAATATAACTATCTAATACGAACCGAATCGCCAAACGAACTCGTAACACGAAATAATCGAACGAAACTTGGCCCCTAGGTCAAGTTTCGGCCGAACTTGTGCATCACAAGTTCGCCCGAACTTGCTTAAGCCATCTAATCCTTCATAAACATACAAGTCCCCGCGACTTGTCTTAAACTCAGCAAGAACACACAAGTTCGTCCCAACTTGCTGCCTGATCACTCATTTGTCACTCCACTTATAAATACCCAGCTCCTCTTCTCATTTGGACTTGCTGCAAGTTCGCTCGAAGCTCCTCAAAACCGAAAGCTTTTGTGTTTTAAGTAAGATTCAACCCGTTTTCAACTACAACAACGTTCTAACACACGATTTTGCACAAGCTTTGCCTTCGTTTTCATCAAATCTCCTCTGTTTTACGAAAATCTTCATCTTTTTATGCAAACTTCTGTTTTTCACTCAGATCTATGCTTAGATGTGAGTAAAACCTTTTAAACATCGATTTTCACACCAGTATTCGGACTAAATGACATATGTTTCGTTCACTTTGAAGTGGAACGAGGCGTTGTCAAGCTAGATCTCAGATCCAGAAGCATAAGGACGAAAACGTCACTTTGCACAATGTCACACCCCAACCGATGGCGGAAACATCGGGGTTAGTGGCACTAGGCGACCAGATTGATTTCACGAGATGTTCCATAACAATCATTTAACATATCACAATCTGCTTAATATCCCATACTATTAAACGTAACACTTAAACAATTATTACAAAACGGAGATTTCTCATAAAATTCAACCGGGTTCGATTTCCCCTATATTTCATACATAAGTTCCAAATCTGAATACATCAACAAACTAACTAAACAAAACAAACTAAATAAGCAACATCCAAGCATTCCACGCTAAATCCTCAACCTGTTACATACGTTAAATACAAGTCAATACAATTAAGTAAAGGTGAGCATACGAGTTTTTGTAGTACTAGCATAATAAGGAAACCGTTCGCGAGATAATCTAACTACATATCATGATACACTGAAACATTTCACACAGATTAACAAGGCTTATTTCTCATGCTAACTACCGTGAGAAGGCTTGCGTGTCCATCCTAACTAGACCCCGTCGGGTGTAAGCCACACTATAGTACCATACTAGCTAAGGAGGCAAGTTAACGAAAATAAGTCCTAGTCACATGTTTCTAGCATCACGTATTGAGCATATATAATCAGATTATTCGCGTGTGATAAACAGTTTGATTTGTGAAGTGATTTTGATATAGGAATGTATGTAACACCCAAAAAGTGCGCTAAAGCGAAAATGGGTCAAGTATACTCACTGTGGGTGCGTTTAGGTAAGAGTTCGGGATCTGAGAGGAGTCGGGATGAGCGCCGGATCAGCCTGTAAACGAGCAGAAGTGCATCAGTCTTTCGATAAAGCCGAAACGGTGAAGTTTGAGTTGAGCAGTAGTCAAGTTCGGGCGAACTTGTGTGTAAACACACAAGTTCGAGCGAACTTGTATGAATCTGGTGAGTTTATAGCCAAGTTCGATCGAACTTGGTAAGTTTCTTAGGAAACTTGTCAAGTTCGGGCGAACTTGTAATATTTTCTTACTGAAATGACAAGTTCGGGCGAACTTGTATAGTTTCTTAAGAAACTAGGCAAGTTTTGGTCGAACTTGTGAGGAGTTTTGGTGAAAAATAGCCTAAGTTCGGTCGAACTTGACCTGGTGAAATGGGTGATACTTGAGCGAAGTTGATGTTTTCGGGTCCAAAATCTTGCGTTTTCGCGTCGTTTGCTGAGGAAAATCGAGTGTTCATCCCTCCAACCCTGTGCTACTGAGCAAACTTAGGTCGAAGAGGTCTTTTAGAGCTGTTTTAGTCGTTTTACAAAAGCGCGGGCTAATCCGGGTGAACTCGGGGTTCGTTCGGATTAGTCCGGCTTGTGTAAACCAACATAAACGTCCTTGTGCTTCCATATCTGGGATCTTGAATGATAGATGCCTCGTTTCATATCAGAAGATGAACAAAACATCATCAAAAGTCCGTATCTTGTGTAGAAATCAATGTTTATCAAAGGTTTTTCTCAGATTTATAACTTACAAGCCGAGATCTTGCAGATCTCGTGTTTGGGAAGCTTCTACTAACACCAAACGAACTCGTATTGTGTAGATCTAAGCTTAAAACAGAAGTTTTGAAAGAAAAAGATGAAGATTTTCGTAAAAGAATGAGTTTTGATGAAAACGAAGGCTATGCCTTATGCCAAAATCGTTGTAAACGTTTGTAAAACTTTGTTGAATATCATTGTGGTTGAAATCGGGTTGATTCTTGCTTAGAAAATAGAGGGTTTCGGGTTTCAGGAGATCTGGGCGAACTTGCAGTAAGTTCAAATGAGAGAACAGAGCTTGGTATTTATAAGAGAAGGCAAAATGTAAGGTTGGTGAGATCAAGTTCGGTCGAACTTGCATGTTTTCATGAAAGTTCGGGCGAACTTGCTAGGTTTTCAAGAATAAGCAGCTAAGTTCGGCCGAACTTGTACATATTTGTACAAGTTCGAGCGAACTTGAGGTATATGAGGGATCCTTGTGTCATCAGGTAAGTTCGGGCGAACTTGGGGTAGCTAAGTTCGGCCGAACTTGGCCTGGTGACTAAGTTTCGTTTGCCGATTTCGCGTTATGTGTTCGTTTGGCTATTCGGTTCGTACTAGTTAGTTATATTAAGCGTTATAAGCGTTAAGCGTTATAATAAAGCGTTAAGCGTTATACTTGGTATAATAGTGCGATTTAGTGATTCGAGAGTGCGAGAGCGATGCGATAGCGATTGTAATCATAACCACAAACACACATAACACATAAATAACATAAAACCACATAATTAACTGCGATTCGCGATGCAATGAGATTTGCGATGCGATTTAATAAGCGATTAGATGCGATAATAACATACAACACCATAAGTAATTAACATAAACTTTATTATAAACCAAGTCTCGGGATTACAAAGGGTAGATAAACGGGAAAACAAAAATGGAAAGATAACAATCGAATTTTCGAGTTGTTACACACAAACTGGACTAAACCGTTCGAACCTTCAAGTTCGCTCGGATTAGTCCGAGTTTCTGTAAAATGGCTAAAACTCGCTCCAAAAGACCTCTTCAGCCTTGGTTTTGCTCAGTAGCCTAAGGTTGGAGGGATGGACACTCGATTTCCTCAGCAAACGACGCGAAAACGCACGATTTGGATGCTAAAACAGTCAAGTTCACTCGGATTACATCAAGTTCGCTCGAGCTTGTCACCAAAATGGTGACCAAGTTCGCCCGAACTTGACCAGCACTTCAACAAATACTACAAGTTCGCCCGAACTTGTACTGATTTCCAAGGAAATCAGACAAGTTCGCCCGAACTTGTATCCGCCCTCAACAAAAGGGACAAGTTTGCTCGAACTTGTCTGTTTCCTAGGAAACCAGACAAGTTCGCCCGAACTTGTTCACTCAGTAAGTCCAGTTATACAAGTTCGCCCGAACATGTACTCCCAAGTAAAAGTTCGCCCGAACTTGTCTATTGTTCTCTCAACCGTTAACCGTTTCAGCAATTCGGAAGACTGATGCACTTCTGTTCGCTTACAGGCTGATCCGGCACTCTCCGCAACTCTTCTCAGATCCCTCATCTCTCCCGAAACACACCAACAGTGAGTATACTTGAACCCTTTTACGCTTAAACGCACCTTTTGGTGTCACATATGTTCGTATATCAAAACACATCACACAACTCAAATGCTTATTCGACATCCCGCTCATACATGACTTTACGTGAAATCTGCTGAACTTTATGTGTTACTTGATTGCTAGTACGCCACCCTTAACATGATAGTATACTAGAGGTTGACCCGCCACCCGAGGCCCGAGGTTGTTAACACTCACATTTTTATTTCGCATTTATTTTCTCTTTTAGGATGTGAACGCTTGTTCGCATGCCTCGATGAATCGCGGTTTGTTGGTTTGCTTGAATCTAAGTAGGTACATAGTTCGCAACTGTTACGTATGTCATGCGGTGTATGCTAAACGCTTTTATATCCATATTGTATGCAAAAATCGTATGCTCACCTTTACTTAATTGCATTGACGTTTTATTTAACATATGTGGCAGGTTGAGGACATTAGCTTGGATGCTTAGTATTAGGTTTTGCTTAGAAATCATGTAATAGAAATCTAGGGAAGATCGAATTGGATGTTATGTTTAAGGGATTTGCTTAATATTGTAATGATTTATTTGGGATTATGTTGTTTAATAGTATGGGATGTTAAACGTTTAGATATGGTGGCTAAATAGTCATTATGATGTCTCTTAAACAATCTGATTCGCCCAGTGCCGCGCCCCGACGTTTCTGCCATCAGTTGGGGTGTGACATAGAAAGTTAGGGGGTCACGGAAATATTCTATAAACTTATTAGAAAGGGGCGGGGGCAAAAAGTGTTAATTTTGAAACTTGCATGGAAGGGGAAATCCTTCACTAAAAGACGAAAAAGAAAAGTCGAGGAGCCAAATCCAGAAAAACGTTAAAAAACACAAACGTATGACACCGAGTGAGTCACGTGACATATAATGTACAGGAAGGCGAACTTATACCAACACATATTAAAAAGTCGAGGAGGTCAAAGAAATATTATAGAAAAAGGCAAAAGTGATAATTCTGATACATGAGGAGCCCTTTTCCGTAAGAGAAAAAAATTAAAACTACAGGGGTAATTTGACAACCAAACAAAATTTAGTGGTCAAAATCAAAACCCCAAAAAATATCATGGCACTAGCAACTTATAAAATTATATAAACTAGTATTAACGGCCCCCGCGTTGCGGCGGGGGCATAGATCGTGCCAAGTAGTACTAACGCTACACAACTACAAGCGACCAACAACACTGGAAAAACTCATAAAAAATAAATAAAAAGAAAAAAATAACCCCAAATGAAAAGCATACGTAAAATCGTTGAACCACATATGCCAGTTGCACATGTTAATGCGAAGAAATTAGACTCAAATGTAAAAATAGAAAAGAGTAACTAAGTGATCTAAGACCATGCGCGTTGCGACAAACTGTCAAATAGGGAAAAATAGATGCGTTGTGACGGTTCTGTCAAACGGGAAAAAATATTCGAAAAAACCTTGAAACCCACATGTACATTACAGCGTGTTTACTCGCAAAATTGGAACGAAACGTAAAACCAAAATTTGCAAAAGATGAAAAATACGTGGATCAAAGTTAAAACAAAGATGTTTGGGGTTAAATTGCAAAAGATGAAAGTTTTAGGTTGAAACTAAAAAAACAAACTTGAAATGCAAAAAGTTGTAAACCTTTGGCTAGAGATGAAAAATCACTTTTTTTTGAAAAACTTCCTATGCTTGGAGTACAATTTATGAAGCACAAACATCTTTTTAATTTATAATATGGTAATAATAATAAGGATGAAACTGAAATTCAAAAAAAAGTCATGTGGCTTGACTTGGGCACTGTTCATGAAGACAAGATTATAGTATCTTTTATTGGTCAAGTGCTTATGTACCACACACATAGATGAGATATCATGTAATTTTGTTATGTATTGTCTCGTAATAGTTTCACGAAGGTACATCGTGGGTTTTAGTATCCTAAACATGGGAGCCAAATGAAACATACATAATAAATAAGTCGACCAACAAATCCGTCTAACTTTAAGTTTTGACAAAAACCTCATTTGGAGATCATAAAAATGAACAAGCTGACCAATAAACACGTTAGATTGACTACAACATGACTAATTTAAGTAAACGTGTTTGTAGACTAGCCATAAGTTGAATCGAATCCGTCTGGATTCATAGTTAAAAATTCACATAGTACTTTTCATGTACCATATGTAAATTGATGTATAAGTGTAAACACCATGTGTAAAATATTAAAACAATAAATCAAGTTAAAACGCTATGTTGAAAATGGACGCTAAAAACACTATGTAAAACGCCTACAACATCATGTACAAAATATAAAAAACACTATGTACAAATTTTAAGTTAAGAAAATAAATTTTATAACTTTTTATATTAAAAAAAAAAATGCTTGTGATATGATGTAAGTTTGTTTAAAATAATAATATAATGTATAAAAAAAGTTATGACGTTTTAAAAGATGTAGAAACTTGCATGTTATTTGATGCGTATGTAGAAAGTCAACAATGGTTTCAATTACCATCATATAATTCCAGTCGTTTAAAATTTTTCCCTTTGATGTGACACACTTATCAACCTTTGATTTCGAAACTGATGGATGAGCTTTCTTTCTGCTCTTTCTAGGAGTTTATTTTTTTATTCTAATTATACACACATCATAAAATCGAGAATTATTTTCCCTTTGATATGTATATAATATTAAGGTTAGGAGTTGGTTAAAAAGTTCAAATTTCCTAAAGAGTGTAGAAAATCATAAAACATCATAATTCAACCATAAAACACACCAAAAACCAACAAATAACATAATGAAGATTACTAAAACATCATATAGTGGGTTTTGTGTTGTGTTTTGGATGATAAGACTCTGATTTTGGAATGACAAACATTATTGTGTTTTATGTTGATTAGCATGTTGTGTTTTATATTCATAGTTCTAAGGATGGTGTTTTTAAAGTTTTTATGGACTATTAAGGTTTGAATATGGTGTTTTAGTATTCTATTATTTATGGGTTTTAGGTGTGTTTTATAGCTGAAATTATAGTGTTTTATGACTTTTTACACCTTTTAGGAAATTTGGATTTATAGCCGAACCCCACCCTATATAGTCTAGGATCCTGTATAAAGGACATTTTTCGTGAGAAATGTGAGAAGACATAAGAATTGACATGTAGACATCATGTTTTGGACTTGGGCGTAATGTTTTGGGTTTTTTGGCAAGAAAAACACCAAACCTAACAATTTAAGATACAATGCGATGTGTTTTGGCATAAGAATTCTAGGCTTAAAACTTAAAACACCATGCCAAGAACATTAAGTGGTGTGTTTTAAGTGTTAAGCAATGTGTATTAATTGTGTGTTTTAAGTTTCACGCTCGTAATACGTTGCATTGTGTTTTAAATTGTTATGTTTAGTGTTTTCTTGCCAAAACAACCGAAAACATCATGCCTAAGTCCAAAACATAATGTCTACATTCAATTTTTATACTTTCACACTTCTCACGGAAAAATTCGTTTTTACAAACTCACCATATATATATTATACACATTTTAAAGAAAAAAATTGTTAATTTTATGGTATAATAAAAAAACAGTGAAGTATATAAAGATATTTGAGTTTAAAAAAGTTATGGAACTTGGTAAAATTGACACAAATACCCTTACTCATAAAACCCTAACTAACATGCATCTTGCCTTCTCATAGTTTCTTACACTTTTAGGTTAACTTGTTTTTGAACAAGAACCACCCTCTAATATATGTATGTGTGTATATATATAGGGAGAGATAGAGAAAGTGTAAAATACAAGAGCTGTGGTTATTGTGTGAAGCGTACGCAAGTAGGAGATTATGTCGCGTGTTATCCTTATTTTTTATAACATACGTGATTATGTATATAGCATGCATAATTAGGGTTTGAAACAACCAATGCGTCATTTTGAGTTTAACATGTGTAATTTTCATGTTTAGTGGCATGCGGGTTTTTTTTATAACGTGCGTAATTATGCTATTATTATAACATGCGTAATTATACACCATAACGTGCGTAATTATGCAAATAACGTGCATAATTAAAGTTTAACCTAACCTGTACGTAATTATGTCAAGTTAATTACTATTGTACTACCGTGTTCAATTGAAAGCTTAAAGTAGGTAAAATATACTTGTAAATTTAACGGATTAAATTTGTTTACTAAATGAGTTTGGCTTGTGGCACCAATTTTTTTTTTTTTTACGTTTTAGACTTGAAATGAGTGTGCCAAGAAATTTCATACTTTTAACAATTTAATTAAAATGACATCAAATTAAAAATTAAGTAATTCACTTTGCTAGATGGGTTACTTGAGTACTTCAACCTTATTATATATTGTCTCAATAAATTAAAATAATATTATCAATATTTTACGGATAAAGGAATACCGTTATATACTAATATCCTAATTAGTAGTATGATTTCATGATTGATTATTAAAGTCAAACATGCATACCAATCGTGGTTTCCCACCTCCACTTCTAGTTTAATTTTTTTAATTATTATCATAGCGTGTCTCATTCAAATTAAAATCCATTCCAGTTTTAAAGTAGGAGATTCACAAGAGCTACTATAAACACTTCTTATATGTAGGTAGTGCTTATTTAGATGTAACAGAAGAAAGAAATATAAGTCGTTATTTCTTTTTTTATAAACCATATTTATAAAATGATATCTATATGTGTGTATGCTTTTTTAACGACAAACTGAAATTTTATTTAATTTTTTTTTGTTAAACCACATTTATCAAGTAATATCTATATGTGTTTATGTTTTTTTAACAACCAACTGAAAGTTTATTCAAGAATTAATACATGTGTTTATGTAATTCTTGCAATTTCTTTTTACATAAAATAAGTTATTTATCTCCAAATGAATCCCATTTCCAAAGGATAGTATGGCCCTTTGTCTTTAGTTGTTTAAATATTAATTAAACATAAACAAGCATGCAATTGTTATGATAAGATTTTGAATGTTCAAACAAATAGTATAGAAAAGTCAAATAACCATTGTTTTTAGTTACACATTTACTTTTGTTTAGTTTTTTTATTATATATTATTATTATTATTATGATATGATTATGATTATTTGTCACCACGAGGTCCACGACCTTAAAGGCTATATGCTATGAATTAAATTCGAAAGGGCAATATCAACAAACCAAACTACTATTTAATTGCATATCTAATTTATTTATTTATTTATTAACTTGATGTTGTTTTTTTTCTTTTTAATAAAATTTGGATCACTGACGGATCACTAAAGTATCATCATGCTACTAGCGGTACTAACCGATCATATCCGACTGCACTAGGCAATAATGACTTTACACTAATCGAAGAGAAAACTCAATAAATATGAGAAAATCTCCTTGTGAGAATCGAATCCAATGCCTAATAATTCTAAAGCCTTATCTCACTCTAAAATGCTAGTATAATGCCAATGGGAACTTGATGTTGTATCTCATTTCACCAATAGTCCATGATTTATTTATTTGTTATTTTTTAACTTGATATTGTATCTAACTAGTTATTGCCCTGCCATTTTGCGGGCATCAAGTCGCATATTTCTCTCTCACAATATGTAAGTCTATGTTTCGGTTACTTGTACATACTACTCATAACACAATGTAAAAAAAAATTACAACGAGTCAACCAATTAAAACAAAACACTACCATACTTTTGCTAAAAAAATTGTATTTTTTCAAGACAAATGAGCGTGTGCCAGACAACCGCCTGACACGAATAAAAATTATACCGAGTCAACCAATTAAAACAAAACATACCCTACTTTTGTCAAAAAAAAAAAAAAAAAACTAAAACGATGGTATGACTGTAATTTTATAATAGGGGCAAATCGTATTTTGATAAGGGAAAAAAGCAAAACCGATGGAAAAATTGTAAATTTGAACCGAGGGCAAACCTGGAATTTGGCTGGGAGAAAAAAACCAATGGAAAAACTGTGAATTTAAACGGGAAAAATCGTAATATGCTAAAAGCTAAAGCGATGACAATACTGTAATTTTTAACAAGGGGCAAAATCGTGACTTTGAGTAGGGGGAAAATCCGTAGTTTTTAACTGGGGTTAAAATCGTAATATACTTGGACCAATGGGGGAGTTCCAGGATGGCAATACTGTAAGTTTTTACTTGGGGCAAAAATGTAATTTTGGGCTGGGGTAAAATCGTAACTTGTCAAAAGCTAAAGCGATGGTAATACTGTAATTTTTAACGAGGGGCAAAATCGTAACTTTGAACGAGAGCAAATTCGTAATTTTAACTGGGATTAAAATCATAATATACCTGGACCAATAGGGAAGTGTCAGGCAGCTGCCTGGCACTATTCCCCCATCTTGTCTTTGTAGTTATAGATAACTGCCTGACACTATTCCCCCATCTTGTCTTTGTAGTTATAGGTAAAGGCAATTTCACTAATAGTCCAGCTAGCATTGGTGGAGGCACATGTAAGGTGGGGGTGGTCTCCCTTCTAAAAAAAAGTTAGTGTATTTTGTAGGTAAAAGTCTTAATCGTCCCATCAAAAGTTTAGTTAAACTCTTCGATTGGCCTGCTGGAACCAATAACACGATACATGTCATGATGTTACATCAATACTAGTAAAAAATATACATCAAGGCTAGGGGTGTTCTTCGGGGTTTTTTTTTTCAGGTTTCGGGTTATTTGGGTTCAGGTTAGTTCGGGTAAGGTTTTTAGATTCTGAGTTTAGAGATAAAATGGAAAAAAAATGTTTTTTTTCTTCTACAAAACATCTTCAAACCTATCATCATCATACCAGTAAATCTCACCAATAGCAAAGCTAAGGTAGGGTCTGAGGAAAGTAAGATGTAGACAACCTTACCTCTACCCCGTAGGAATAGAGAGGCTGCTTTCAATGAGATCTCCGGCTCGAATCTTCAAACCTATCATGCTGCTAATAATATCATCAAAATTCGAACATCATTTAAAAATGTGGTATGATAATGTTCAAAAGTCCTAAAACTTAATGTTCTAAATACCAAACACTCCAAACCAAATTGCATCTATAAAAAAAATAATAAATTTATTCGGGTTGTGTTATTTGATTTTTTGTTAGGAAAAAGTGACTGATAACTGATCCATTTCATGTTAAGATTGGTCGGGTTTGGGTCATTTTGGGTATTCTTTAATTCAAGTCGGATGACTTCAAATTCAAGTCATGTTTCCGCTAAAAATGGACAGGCCTACTCAAAACCCACCAAATTGAAATAAAAAAAATTCCAAGTATTCCACCCGGCCGCTCTAGCCAACCAAAGAGAGACATAAAAATTCTTCCCATTCTTAGAGGAACCGAAATAGTCAACTGATTCTTTGTATGACAATTTTCAACAAATGTCTTCCTACATAATAATAATAATAATATCTTTGTGAAATAAGAGTAATCAACTAACGGTCAAACTGTTATTTAAAAGTAGTCACACCAAAATGTCATGATTCTTTTTTAGTTTCTGGGTGACATTTAAACAACATTTATACTTTTTTTATTTTAACTATTAACGGCGGTGACACCACCGTCCACTTCGCGGCCCCCTGTGATTGTTATCATGATGGTGGACCACATCTTCGAGCCCTTTCATGCCCACGTTAACACCACCAGGCATAGGCTCACTCCCCGTCATCCGGTAAGAGGTTGCTGGAGTCTCCTCCCTCCATGACTTAGAATTCATAACACGTGAAATAATGTTTCTGCTGGAATAACAATAACTTTTGATTTTGTTTAGCATCTCGCTAGTATTTTAATGCATTTTGTTATCATCAAATACATTTTAACTAC
The DNA here is from genome assembly GCA_947069175.1 of Scalesia atractyloides. Classification (NCBI taxonomy): domain Eukaryota; kingdom Viridiplantae; phylum Streptophyta; class Magnoliopsida; order Asterales; family Asteraceae; genus Scalesia; species Scalesia atractyloides. The sequence goes on from CAMTDV010000025.1 coordinate 94,013,931, forward strand.
AATCATTATGGAACGTAACCTGGTTTCACCTTTCATCAATTCAAATACTTTACTTGAAATTCGAGTCCGGACATCTTATTTCAATTGAATTAGCCAGCCTGCTATGATGTTTTTCTCTCTATTTGCCCCACATGCCACATCAACTCCACTAGAGAACGCTTTCTCAAACAAATTGGATTTAAATACATTACTTACTTTACAAGATAGGGATTTCTAGATTTGATAACTTTTGCCAAAATTTTGAAAAATACAAATAAAAAAAGAATAAGAATATTTATTGACGCGAAAATTGATTCAATATACGATTTAAGCTAAAAAAATGTACCAAAGATTGACACAATTACGGGAAATCTAGATTGACGAAATCAGAGCCTTACATCAATGAATCATGGCCTAATAGTTGGGCTATTCCATGTGATTCGGCTTGGTGAGACCTTTTCCTTTGCCGGGCATGCAACTTCAATTGTACCCCAAGTGATGCTCTTTTAAAGTTTGGGTCTTTTCTACCCCGATTCAGGGGATGGTGTTCCCATCCGTGCGGGGGGGGGGGGGGGTGCCATACCGAGATATAGCTTCCCCAAGACTCCTTGTGCCCTTAGTCCCACACGTCGACCCAAAAGAAATTTAATATGATAACTGATGGGTTCGAAATCCAACGAAATCCAACTCATGGAGAACACCATGGGTTGGGTTTGAAGATGTTTGATGTGTGCCACGTTTCCATGATAGAATACATGCACACGTTTATATCCATTTCTTTATTTCATGTTTTGCATATTGAGTTATTTGAGTCCGTAACATTAAGTTAGTGGGTTTAGTTGTAGTTTCCTTTGTTCCTGTAAGGCTTATATAAGCCTAAGTTTATTTGCTAATGAAGGTTATGAATGAAAAAAGTGAATTAAGTCTAAATTTCTTTCAAGCTTCGATCTGTTTTTTTTTTTTTATCAATTCCATGATATCTTTGACTACATTGTGTTGTGGTGTTGAAAGGGGATGTGGGCCCCTTCACGCCCCAGCTAAGGCGTTGCACCCTTTTTAGGTGGCTATCTCCACCAGCATCACCCCTTTATGTCTTTGAAACTTGATTTTTTTTTTCAAAAGCTCTTCACGCCTCAACACCACCCCATGTCTTTTTTGATGTGGTGGACAAAACCCATATGGTCTAGGTGGCGTCTACGTGACAGAGTGAGGGCTTTGCCTTGGTCTCATGACTCCTCGTAGTCTTATCGTGTATCACATTAGCTTACCACGTTATTAAATAAAAAAAAGAGTTTAAGACGCAAGTAAAATTAGATACTCGATTGTTATATGACACACCTAAAACCAGTTATTTTCATGATTGTTTTTCTTTAAACAGAATCCTTTTTGCATGACCTTTGAAAAGGTTTTCACCCCTCTTCACTTGGTGTTCAACTAGTAATTTCTTAAAGAGGGGCAAAAGAGGGGTCTTTAAGTTGGAATTGATGAAACTAAAAGAAGCTAAGTCGGACCAACTATAGAAAAAAATGTAAAAGACAATGGCTAGAAGATGATTTAACTGCACAGCATAGATCAATAAAGTTTAACCACAAGGTTCAAATTGAATGATCTGGTCCGAGTTCTAGCCACATTAGGGCCATGGGTTGGCTCAACGGGTCGAGGGCAGCTAGACGGAGTCAAGCCACGGCTTTTGACCTTTGGATGTGCTAAAGATCTCACAAGTCTCTTCAACTCCATGAATCGTGACCGTCCACCACCGTTCAGTCATCCTTGATCAGGACAACTCAAAATGGTTCTATTTGTTTTCTAGTGGTTCTCTAATGACTTTCCCCTTGTAGAGTATATTAGTCTATAAAAAGACAATGTCATATTGCAACGCGAATGGCCTATCCTTGTCATTTTACATGTACAGGATTCTTTTTTGATAAATCGGATCTACAGAAATAAGTATGAGAAAGAGCTAGCTAACTACCTTCATGAAAATTCACCCGTTCGCCGGTGGAGAATATGTTCCAGAACAGGGCTGCTGAGAAATAGAGAAGTGACGTGAGCAATAAGAATCCCTGAAAGGAACCCACCAATTCCACAAAGAAACCAGCTCCAACAGTCCCCAGTATGGCAGCTAATGTGCCTGCAGTATTTGACATGCCTATACAACAACACAATATAATATGATTTAAAAAGAGTAAATCACTTGAAATGTATATTTTTAATGCATATAACATCCTAAATCATTGCATTTTAAAAACTTAAATCATTGTTGAAATAATATAACTTTTGTAATCATATTTGACAAATTGTAAATACATATTGTAGTAGACTAAAAGTCTACGGGTCAACTCGACCTGGCCTAATCATCGTGCCAGTTCTAGTCATAATCAACATACATAAGGATATGTGAATCATAAGATTGGGTTTTCTTACCATGTAGAACACCAGAATACTGTGGAGCAATCTCCTGTTCAAACGTAAATTAAATATGTAAGCATACATAAGTCAAGTGATAATCGCTTAACGTGTATTCAAATTCTTATAAGTCCTCAGTTTTTTTAAAAAGGATTTAGATCATTTTTATAATAATATACTTGTAATAATGAAAATAATTATTTACAAATAAATAAAAACAAAAAACTGGACACAAAGTGTCGGTGGATGAACATGTCCCCCAACCTGTCTATAGCGCACATGAGAATTACGTGTTATGGCCCGAACCTAATTTGATGTATTACCCAACATGCCCGACCCGCCCATTTTACAACCTCTAGTCACGACGCGAGAGACAAGACAGTACCTGAAGGTTAACAAGGAAGCCACAGTGACTAAATGATTTCAACCCCACAGCTAAAGTAAGCCAAGCGGACGCTACTACTGGGCTTTTTGCCATAATCAGACCAATAAGAGCAATACCGGGTCCCACAAAACCAATTGACTGAAAGAAGAGAAGAACTCACGCAAAAAGAATTAAAACAATATTTTTCTACTTAAAGAAAAGTAAACAAGATCAGATATTACATAACAGTTTGGTATTGATGTTGTTACTATAATTTACGGGTTTAACTAGATGGATGATAATCCATAGCAACGCACCTGCATAATTTTGCGGGTCAAAGTTATGGTCGTGCCCCATTGGATCAGTTTGTCGGAAAAAACGCCAGCGAAGTAGCCTACTAATGCCATCATACTCCAGGGAACAGCACTAAACCATGCTGCTTGTCGAAGGTCAACATGATATATCTGAACATAAAAAAGAAAACACACAACATTTTATGATGTGTTTATTTCAATATACGTTTATTTAAGCCTCTAGACTCTAGAGAAAAACAGAATATGCCATTGAGACTTACTGTTTTAAAGTAAATCGGCATCCAGAAAGAATAACAAAGAACCCCTGTGGAAAAAAAGGTATTATAAGTTTCATGTACACAAATTTAGTATGCTAAAAGTAACATAGGGAGAAAAATGGAGTACCCAGCTATGCATGGAATTAGCAACGATCAGGGACCAAGTTGGTAATTTGGAAAGTAAACGCCTGAAGGGCGGGATTATTTTGCCGGTCTTCATTTGACTCTTTTTCCTCTTGCTCTGTATATACTCCAACTCATATTTAGTTATTTGAGGGCTTCTCTCTGGAGTGCTAGATGTTGCAGATACCCATACCAAAACCCATAGAAATCCAGATAACCCAAATATTATAAACGGTCCACCAACACCACCTTGTGACATCAGGATCGGAGACAGTGTGAGTCCAATAGCACTTCCAAGCTGGAACCCAGCCATCGCAAGCCCAACAGCCCTCGACCGTTCTGTTTCTGGAAACCATCTAAAAAAGTCAAACAAATTTGCCCGTTAGAGATATAACATAATCCGAATCGATGCATGGTAAATATTTGTTAAGGAGTTATTACCGTGCTATCATGTTGTTCATACATGGAAGTGCTACACCTTCTGCAACGCCAAGCAAAGCACGCATGCTAAGTAGTGCCAAAAGAGAATTATCGGCAGCCCATGGGGTAAGAAATGTAGCCATTGACCATAAAGCCACCCCACATGCCATAACTATTTTACCACCATAATAGTCCACTAGTGTTCCTCCAGCAATCGGTGATATCAGATAACCCCAAAGAAAAGATGACTGCCACCAATTAGACGGAAACAATATGACATTTGCAAATAAGATCAAAGCAATCCAAGTTAAGATATGGTACAAGTTACGAAATGTGAAGTAAATGCTTGTATAAACTTAAACAGGATTCGGATCCTTGAAATATGACGTACATTTTACTGGTCAGCATAGGAACGTGTTGGCCAAACTTGTTGGTCAGCATAAAACTTTTATAGATCATAACCAAAATGTGTAAGACAATCAATTATCAATGTTGGACAAATTTGTCGGTCAGTGTAGGATAACATGCCCGTGTATACATGTGTCAAGTAGTTACGGAATATTGGGTGTAACATTTCTAAAGTCTTAACATTTCCAAGGCAGTTTCACTCTAACCTTATATGATGACAACCCTTACACTGATGTTGCAACTATGATTTAACTTCAATAAACCAGCTATGACAGTATGACTTGTATGTAACTGTCATAAATGACAGTTATGTTGGCTATAACTACCTTTTTTCCCAAAAAAGTGAAAAGGTGACTTATTATTTGTAAAAAGGATGTAACTAACGTTTCATTAGTAGTTGCAACATTTTATGAAAAGTGCATCAATTTAGTATTTGTATTCAATTTCTTGTTCTTGAGGAACACATATACATAGAGAAATCAATCAGAACATACAAAATTTATCTCACAATATATCTGTCTAACTTTTGCTTATGTTATTGCCGTATACTGAGGAGGTGTTAGCTTCCTGTATAGTCCCAAAGTTGATTTTGCGATACCTAGACATTATAGGGGCGAAATACTACTTTTGGAAAGTGATTGATGTACATTATATAAAGAAACACATCCAGGTCATACGATTAACATTACCGTTACCACAAACAATTCCCCAACAGAAAATTCCTAGAATACAAATCACCATTTGGTTACGGTTTAGCCAATCAAAGGGAAAGAAAAAGAGCGCAGAGGTAAATACTTTTCTTATCAACTGCAGAATCACTGGTATGAGCAGTTCTAATCAGCTCACAAGCACACTTGCCTTACACTTAGGTGTTAGTTTCCTCTATTATCCCAAAGTTGATTTTGCGATACCCAGACACTTATTAGGCCGAAATACTACTTTTGGAAGGTGAATCTTGTACATAATATAAGGAAACATATCCAGGCTATATGATTATCATTACCATCACCACAGACAATTCCCCGAAAACCTCAGAATACAAATTGCCATTTAGTTACAGTTTAACCTTTTTGAAGGTATTCGGGCTTAGTGGCATGCTTCTTGATAGCCTAGGTATATATAAGACGGAATTACAACCGGCCATTATTAGTTTGACACTCGAGGATGGTGCCAATCAGTTCCAGAAGGAAACCAACTGGCTCGTAAAAGTCCCTGACTTGCTTTATTCGCTGGCAACAAGATTTGAACCCAGGTCTCCCCTTACATAGAGACACGGGGTGCCGTTACCAGAAGGCCTTTGGCAGTTAATCAAAGGAAAATAGTAAGAGCACAGACGTAGCGATTTTTTTCCTATCAACTTCCTTTTTCTGATGAGTCAAGAAGCACCCGAACAGATGCCAATTATAAAGAGTGACAATCTATTAAATCTCTAATCCAGTGATTCCACCTTATCACTAAGCCTAGCAAATATACAATTAACTAATCATGCATCACAAAGTTTACATTGAACCTAAGCCCTCAGCAACATAACACACCACAAAGCTACCTGGACAACACCAGCAAACGCCTGACTCCAACCGCGAGACTGCGACAACGGAACGATCGCAACCGACATCACAACACGATCCGCATTACACAGCGCCAACGCCAACGCCACCATCGCAACAACTTTAACTCTCTCGGAAGTAATAAACTCGAGGAAACTCGGTTCCGATGCTTCATCTTCGTTAACTGGAACTGCGGGCTGTGTATCGTCCGATGAAACCCTAGGTTTTGGGAGAAAACGAGAGGAAGTTCGAACTCTACATGCTTCGTGGTGGATTTGGATTGTTGTTTTTGAAGTTTGGAGAGTTGAATTTGAAGAAGAAGAAGAAGATGATGATTTGGAGAAAGTGTGAAGTGATTTGATGGTTCTGGTTTTTCTAGGGTTACGGAGAATGGTGGCCGGAGGAAAACCGGACGGCGGAGTGACGGTGGCCGGAGAGTACATTTGTTGAAGGGTTTGGTGAATATGTGACAGTAGAGTCACTTTATTAATGATGGAAGAATAATAATGACGACTAAAATTATAATTAAACATTAAACAATAGCTTTAAATCTTAATTTAGACTAAAGTTCTTGGATACATTCTCAATAATTAAGTTTTGATTTTACTTTGTAAATCCTCCTTAAAAGCCTTAGTTCTTCTAGGATTTTGATTTTACTTGGTAAATCGTCTTTATGGCAGGCAGTTTCAGGTTGAGAGGGATTCGATGTGTTTATGGCAGACATGAAGGTAGTTGTGATTTACGAATCTACAAGGGCAAAACAATAGGGTAATTCCAATTTCGTCAAGAATAATAAAGGTGATTTCTTTTTTTAACAACTTAAATTACATCAAATACGTTTTTGGCAAGACTCGAATCTTTAACCTCAAGAGAAACAACACATTAATTTCAATGACTTTGTCAATTAGACCCAATCCCACCCGATAGCGTTCGCAGAAATATGCCTTGTAACCTGCTTTTGTTGTTGTAAGTTACTATTAAAGTGTCTTTCAATTAATGTAGTATATGATTCTTTAACATAACAAAGTTTCTTTCAATTAATCTAATCTAATCTAAATATTTCCAAACCACATGACATTTTCTCCTTCAACTTATTAAATATTAATTTATCTCAAATCTAATCTATTTTATTTTTAAATAATTCATTATCATATAAATATCATTTTTCCTTATCTATCTCTTTATCATAATCTAACTTAAAAAAATAATTCCAAGCACATAACAGCTCAACGTTTATATTATTATTATTATTGTTAATTTAAATTAATATATCATATGTTTATCTTATATACTTTTGATATTTTATATCATTATAGATTTGTTTATTCTAGCTCTATTTCTTTTTAATCAACTAATACTAAATCAAATAAAGTAACATAGATTTAATAATCTTATCAAGAAAGCATATTTAACATGTATATTTTATATTGCGTTAAAAAGTTTACGTTGTTACTATTATATTTTTTTTATAATTTCTATTATTTGAGTTAATAGTATTATTTGATATGTTTATAATAATAATTTATATCTTTTATTATACGTTTTTTATTGTAATTTTGCTTCCTTGTTTAAAAACAAACTAATTAATATGGATAACAATTTTTGTTGTCATGTCTATAAATTAAAAATTTTAAATCTATCAATTAATACATTATTACAAACTTTGAGACGTGTTACTACAATATTTTACCTTACATTCTTTCCCGTCTAAACCTTTATCATGATTCAACTAAAGGGATGCATTTATGAGCCATCATTAAAATAAAAATAAAACGATTGACAAACCATGTTTTTCTTATATATTGAAATTGATATAGATGATCTTTTATATAGGTGTCATTTTAGTTACTTATTTAATTATACGGTAAGTTTTCAAATTATGTAGTACCAAACATATTGTTAATAGCCAATAACAATATGTATTGATGATTATAAAATAATGATAATATTTAATCATTGTTTTTATTTCTAATATTCCTAAAATCATCACTATTCAAATTATAATATAAATTTTAAAACACCGAAAAATTAGTATACATACTTCATATAATTTTGATCCAAAGTTACACATGAAATTTACTAACAAATATCTGAAAACTGATGTTCAATGCTATCTCTATTTCCATTTAGACATGCACATTTGATTCCAATAATGTTTACTTGTATGTATGGTATTTTGGACATCATCATCATCGCGCAAATTGTGAATGTTTTTATATTTAAAACATATATCTAATGTTTATATATTTATAAACTTGATAAACATCATATGTTTTAATAATACACGACACAAAATTTATTCAGACATTTGAAAAATGTCACAAAAATATATTGTTTTTTAATTTTTGAATCTTCGGTACTACCTATTTAATTTTTTTCTTTATTCAACTCGTGTCATACACGAGGTTATAACCTAGTGTAGTATATAATTGTTTATCATACCGTAACATGTTTGGTGTAGACCATTTATTAATTTATATATATTTTATAAAGTTATCCTTATAAAACTTTCATATTAAATTTAAGCTATGATATAGACTTCTTTCTGATGACATTTTAAATTTTGACTTATGACAATTCAATGTCATCTTAAATTTTGTCAGTTTAGTACAAAAGTTTTTATTTTCGTTTATGGATCCAAAAAGGTTTTACCATTGCCACTTTAATCTACTGAGTAAACTTCATCCATTATTTTTGTTAACGAGAAGGGCAATTTGATCATTTTATATGACCGAAACGTCTTTTTAGTTAACAGAATTTCATATAAAATGACTGAATTGCCCTTCTCGTTAACAGAAAAAATGATAAAATTCACCCAATGGACTAAAATGGCAACTATGAAACCTTTTGGGACACACAGGCAAAAAATGAAACCTTTAGACTAAACTGACAAAATAACCAAAACCACATGGACTAAAATAGCATTTAGGGTAAATTCACTTTTCGTCCTTTATGTTTGTACCGGATTGCAACGGATAACCTTTAACTTCAATAATTACAGTCACAATCTTTTATTTGGAAAACTTATTACACCCTAAATCCTTTAACACTAACAGAGTTTGTTTTAGATGTTAAATGTGAGGGCAATTTAGTCATTTTGCCTGTATAGAAATAAAAAACTTAATATATATATATATATATATATATATATATATATTATCAAAAAGAAAAGTTCAACACCCACCCACCTTTGTTGCATTCGACTGTAACTGAATACCGCAACCCAACCCAACCCAACCCAACCCAAATTGATTCTCTTTGTCACCACCGGAATGAGCTTTCACACCAGAGTCAACCTAAGTTTTTGTTCAATTGGGGCCATGCTTCAGGAATATACTACAACCTTATCCACAGAAACATTCATATCTATATCCAAAGTGGACACAAATAAATACATCATCAAGTATGTAGCTTTATTCTATACATACAACACAATGCTTCATACCAGCACTCTGTATTCAGATTTTGCTTCTTGTTATGGAAAACAATGAATGTCGTCCTTCTGCGATAACCTCTCCGGTTAACTTGTTTTTCAAAACGACAAGCGTTCCTTTCACTGCCCCTTTCCCGCCAAGAAGCTTTGCGCTAATCTCCAACTCGTCCTGCCAACAAACATAAACATATAAACAAACAACCCGTGACATAATCGGCTTATGTATAACATCATCATAGTTGTAACACCCAAAAGCACGAAGCTATGACTCAACAGCCTCAACTTCCTTGTCAGTGTGCCAGTAAATCAATAATGAAGAAAATAACAAAGTTATGTTCTTAATTAGTGATGGTAAGGCCCCGGGGTATGCATCTCGGATTTTCAAGTCCCCTTTGGGTAAGGGCGGAAAAGAGTCGAGCCGCTCGTGACGTGAGCTACTCGAGATCAGTTCGTTAGTCCAAACAAACCGAGCTCTTTTTACACCCTTACCCTTAGTAGGCCATAAGAGTTGTTGGGAATTCCTAGTCTATCCGTGGCTTACATGCGTGAAGGATGGCTAGGAGGATTGCTTGGAGTGCAAGACAAGAAATATGTTATTAATTAATTAGTGAATATTATCTAAGGTTCCTATAGGTGTTAGGTTAGGAAGTGTGTTTAGATAATTATTATGTAATTAATTAATTAATAGGTTTCCTAGTTATAGTCTAACGTGTTTAGGTTAGCTATATATACCAATCAAATTGGTAGGGAAAATTGTAACTTGGAGTTTTTGAGTTAGATTTCTCTATAATAAAGATTCGTGGGTGTTTAATCGTGAAGAATCGTATTCCGTTTACAACATTCATTAATCCCTTTAGGAGTGTGTATGGGTCAGTTATGGGCTCAACTTCCGTCTTTTGTTTTCGATTTTCATGATGGGTTTAGGCAAAACAGAAACTGAACGGGGATTTCAGTGTCGGTGATTTTTTGTTTGGTTCAGTTAAATCAGTTGGGTTGGGTCATTTATTAGGGTTACAAATTGGTTATTTCAGTTGGGTGCACTCATATGTGTTTGCGAAGAAAAAGATTTCTCTAAAAATAGAAATCTCCTGAAACAACAAGAATTTCCCCTTGTACCTAAACCTCAGCCAAAAACAAAACAAGCAACAGCAAATAAAAAAAACATACATTGAGATTGGCCGCAGAGAGATAAGAAATAGACATATCAACAGAAACATTCATGGGCACGTCTTTTTCATACACCATCGTCGCCCCAATCTCATCCACCAAGTTCGCAATCGCACCCACCGCCAGATTCCCATTTCTATCCTGAATTAATTCACAAATCAAACTCATTATTCAGATCAGGATCTGGAAAGGAAGGAAAGAATCAGTTGAGCCTACTTACAGTGAGACGAGGGGGGACTGTGAAAGAGCATGAGATGGAAGCACCGGGTTGGAATCGGTCAACTCGGATGCCTCTGAGGGTGAAATCTTCGTAGAAGCTGTGGAGGGCTTCCGGTGGGACGCTCAGCTTGCTCACTCGCTCCGAGTCTTCTTTCCTTACTTGGAGATGATCTTTTGGGGTCTTCATCGTTGGATATCACCTGCTGCTGCTGCTGCTGCAGGAGCCCAAGGTTAAGGTTTTTACTACGGTGTGTGTTCGGATACCCCAACCCAGATATATATATATATATATTTATATTATATATATATTATTTACATCCATCCAGATTCCAGGATCCAAAATCATTAAAATAAATGATTAGCGCTAATGATCTTGTTTAGTCGGTGTACGTACGACCGACGCTAAGTATAGTTTACAGTAGTAGGAGTGTGTACAGTTCAGTTTTATGGTAAAACCAATAGGTTTTGGCCTTATTAACGGTTAAGTTCGGTTTTTGGAACATCATATGATTCAAAATAAAAAATATAATCCAACATTCAATATTTTTCCCTTAGCAGATTATATTTAAGTTATTATATTTAATAATTTTAATTCATATTGTTCACGTAAACCTAACATTCTAATTTATTTTTTTGATTCTCTAAACTTTTTATTAAGACATTTTCTTTTTGATACTTTGAAAATTATTTAATTTTTATATTTATTTCTTGTAGACAATGGATAAATTATTTCAAAGATAAATAAACCTTTTTTTTTAATTATAAATTCTTAACTTTCAAGAAGAAAATTAATAATTCTTATTCCTAAACTAATATATAACAAACATTTAATTTAAAAATGTTTTTTAGGTTATTAATTATTCCAGATTCGTAAAATAATAATTCCATTCACAGGATGCATATGTTGAACCTACCTGGTTTTTTTTTAACGGCCAACAAATCCTCTAAATGGAGTACTGGCGAAATTCATCACATCGGGATACACTCGCCTCCGAACTGGGGAAAACCCTCATCTAGGGCCGAAGCCCGTGAACACTCGCCCGAAAACACAACAGTGCAGTGAGTTAAAACCCGCTTAGTTCAAAAATTAAACTAGCGATCTCCGCTACTCACATAGGCTCCCGTCATCACCAGACGTCGCCATGAACTGAACTTAGCCACCACCACCTATCAAATTAAAATTCTTACATCGTTCCTTTATTTATGATTAAACTACAAAGTGATGAAAGAATTATGAACGAAAGGTATATACAAATATTTTAAATTTTAGTAACTCAAGGTAGGTTGATGTTAGCTGTTAAAGACACACACAGCACATCCGATCCGATGAGAGTTAAATGCTTGGTTGGTCATTGTGGTTTACCATTTTTGCAGACTTCGTCCTAATGGTTCAATAATTACAGAGTTTATCCCGTGGTTATAATTTTTAAACTCGGATGGTCCCTATCACTAACATTTGTTAGATTTCTCAGTTAAGTATATGTGAAATTTCTATATTACCATTAACAATTAAAAATATAAAAGAGACAGGTCCCACTACTTATCTCTTCATCACCCCTTCTCTCTCCCACCACCTAGTTCACAACCTGCAACCACAAACACCTTCGTTTCTCCGCCAATTTCTTCATCTACTGCAGGCTACGTTCTCTCAGCACCTCAATATCGTCCAGATCTAGCTTTTCTAGGGCTGCGATTTCGTCGTTGATTTTTTCTTCTACAGCTTTTGCTACTGTTAGCACTTGTTATTCCAAGATCTACAAATTGAATTTGAAATTGAGATTGTGTGTTATGGATGATTTAGAGACATAGAGGAACTTCTAGTTCTTAGTGTGGCTTCTATCATCCTTTTCTTCAACTGTTATGAACTTCTAGTTCTTAGTGTGGAGTGTGGAGAAGCGAGTGGATTAGGCATTTGTGTTTATAATTAAAATTAGTGTCTGGTGGTGTAAATAACTTCGTGGGAAAAATTGCTTACTCTGTTTTCATTTGTGTTCATACAAAAGACACCCCCCAAATCCCAGAAACTGCTTACTCTGTTTTCAATTTTTATTGTCTTAAAGTTGCAACATTGGAAAATTTTTTATTGATATTTACCTTTTTGCCCATTACCAGAAATCATATTTTTAACATATATTCATTCAGGTTCACAAGGTGTTTTTTAATCTATTATGGTTTTTTTGGTCAAATAGTTAAACCATCTTTATCCAACGACTTGCCTAACTAAACTTTTGCAATGAGAGAGTAGATTCATGGGTGTCTGAGTGTAAAATTCTGATTATAATAAGTTAAGTTACATAGCTGCAATGATTTTGATTGGAGATTTGGGATGGGGAGGAGGTGGTGGTTGCAGGTTGTGAAGGAGGAGGTGATGGTGGTTGAGTTTTTGAAAGGGAGGGGATGAAGAAGATGAGTAGTGGGCCCTTCTTTTATATATATATTTAATTGTTTAAGGGCAATATAGTAATTTCGAGTTAAATGCTTGGTTGGTCCCTGTGGTTTGTGAAAATTTCAGACTTGGTCCTAGTGGTTCACTAATTACACGCTTGGTCCTAATAGTTGTAATTTTTGCACTCGGGTGGTGCTTATCACTAATCTATGTTAAGTTTTTCAGTTAAATACGTGCAAAATTACTAACTTGCCCCTAAACAAAAAAAAAAACTGAACCCCCTTTATCTTCTTCATCCTCTCCCCCCTCCCTCTCTCTCTCTAAAACCCACCACCCACCTCCACCGTCAGCCCATCACCACCACCACCGCCACCTTCAACCCACCACGACCTCCTCCATCACCTCCTTCAACCCATCACCACCATCGGGTTGTATCCCTGAAACCCGCAAAATTAACCAAGCTAAGCAAGCCGCACAGGTTGCAGGTACTGATCTCAATGCCACAGCCGAGCGTAGTTCGTCAACTTGCTCACAAGAACAACGTAACGACTCGCAAGACAACCGCAACCGTGGCCGTGGTCGTGGCAGAGGCCGTGGCCGCGGTCGGAACAACTCGACCAGGGGACGCGGCGGCTACACCTACTCCCCACAGACTGCTGTTCAGCCGTGGCCCTCTTTGTATCCCACCTGGGCCAGTCCGCAACCAACCTACTCTCCGCAACAATGGGCACCATGGATGGCTCCCCATGTCCGTACCCGACTGCCGCACTAACACAAGTCAGGGAATTCTCGGCCCACGACCCGCTCAGAAAGGGGATACAACCCGATGGTGGTGATGGGTTGAAGGAGGCGATGGAGGAGGTGGTGGTGGGTTGAAGGTGGCGGTGGTGGTGGTGATGGGCTGACGGTGGAGGTGGGTGGTGGGTTTTAGAGAGAGAGGGAGGGGGGGAGAGGATGAAGAAGATAAAGGGTGTTCAGTTTTTTTTTTTGTTTAGGTGCAAGTTAGTAATTTTGCACGTATTTAACTGAAAAAATTAACATAGGTTAGTGATAAGGACCATCCGAGTGCAAAAATTACAACTATTAGGACCAAGCGTGTAATTAGTGAACCACTAAGACCAAGTCTGAAATTTTCAAAAACCACAGGGACCAACCAAGCATTTAACTCTAGTAATTTCACATATACTTAACTGAGAAATCTAACAAAGGTTAGTGATAGGGACCACCCGAGTTTAAAAATCACAATCACCACGACCAACTTTGTAATTATTAAACCATTAGGAACAAATCTGCAAAAATAACAAACCACATGGACCATCCAAGTATTTAAGTCTTTCATTTCATTCATTCACACTCTTTGACCTCAAACCCTCCCTCCATCGGTGGCAACCCCAGATCAACCGGCGGCGATCATCTCTCACCGACTGACTAACTTTGACCTGTATGTAAGCTTCCTTCCTTCTTTCCTTCCTTTTAATTACTACCTTTAGTAAATCTAATCAACCTTCCTTTCCAATTTTTATAGGCTGTCTTTGCTTGCTGATTTAGGGTTCATCAAATTGTAAAAAAATGCTAGCTTCCGGATTAGTCGGATTGGAATTTTTATTATAATATGTGATTTTTCAAGCTACATCTATCTATCTATCTATCTATCTATCTATCTATTATCTATCTATCTATCTATCTATCTATCTATCTATCTATATGAATGAATATAAATACCTCAAAGTTCAGATAGGTAAAATCGCCTGCCGATTACTACTAATTAATCTCGACATTACAACGCTAATCTGAATAATGAAGGTATGATTAAGCAAAGAACCCTATAATTGAAGTCAGTAGGATGAGTAAAGATCACACACAGGTTGGTTTAAGTGTTTCCAAGCTGAATTATGTGTCGTCATTTTGTTTGCAGAATAAATGTCCTTGTTGGTCACATAATAAACACTCAGGTTGCATTCCAACTTATGGACAACTTTTCATTTTCAGGTCTGAAGTAAACACACACCTTATTACTATTATTATAACTTATCAAATATTCACACCTCGACGACGAAACCCTTTATACAAACTACTGAATCAATTTCGGAAAATGACAGAATTATTCAGCCTTACCGCTTCCAGACAGTTATCACAAATGTTTTTTACACTACTCTTCTTTCACGCTTCTGAATATCTTTTAGCTATCATATTTCACGGGAAATCCAACGTCACGCTTAAATCTCTGTTGATCAGCCAACAATACATCTTCGCAATGATCCTATCCATTCTTGAATATTTACTCGAGCTTTACTTTTTCCCGGGTTAAAGGAGCATTCGTGGATAAGCAATTTCGGACTTTTAATGGTTGTCGTTGGGGAAGTAATAAGAAAGCTTGCTATTATAACAGCCGGACGCGCTTTTACTCATCTTATTCAAAGATATCATGAGGAACATCATAAATTAGTGACTCATGGAGTTTATAGTATTGTTCGTCATCCTGGGTACACAGGTTTCTTCATTTGGTCAGTTGGTACTCAAGTTATGTTGTGTAACCCTGTTTCAACCGTTGCGTTTACAGTAGTTGTTTGGAACTTTTTTCATAGAAGAATACCGTATGAAGAGTACTTCTTGAGACAGTTTTTTGGGGAATATAAGGAGTTTGCTAAACGGGTTCCTTCTGGAATCCCATTCGTGAAGTGATAAAGCTAAAATATATTCACCCGTGCTTTGATTAATTTGTTGCAAGCTTAACGTTCTAACCTTTCTACCAGGGCTGCTTGAAGCAATGGATATGCTTTTGACATGTAAGACGTTTTTGTTGCTTAGATGATGTGTGAAACTTTTATGTTTAACGTATATCGAATTGTCATGTATGCTTCTTTTTAGCTTGAAAATTTGGATTTATTGATATGAAATATACGTAGATTCCATCGATTGTGTTTTTGTTTTACAAATTTTACTTTTTATGTTTCATTTTGAACTTGTGAAGTGTTTGTATTCTGGTAACTTGAGTGCCATACCGAAAATCATGCTGGGACTATGTCTTGTTTACAAGAAGAACCGAACACGTTCAGAAATCGTTAAGGAATAAGTGCCCACTTACCGGAAAACCTAATAGTCAATTCCCTACCCGGTTCAATACTCGTCCCATTACACGTCTCACATGTTTGGCCCTTCAGGTTTTCCCATCGGGTGCCGTGGATATTAAGCAGATTTCACAAAGGCACATTATGAGGTATAAGTACTAGCCAATATAAAACACATATGTTACAATACCATCATCATTGGATATGTAACAAGCAAGATTTCTGGACCTTAGGGAAAACTGCTTCTATATGGCTTCCCCTATATAATTTTAGTTAGGGGAATACATAAAGGAAACAATACAAGGAAGAAAACATCACTGGTAAGAACTGAACTTGACAAAAGGACTCCTGTTAAAAAACCGATGTTCAACAAACGTTTAGAACCACACCATCAACCGTGCCCTCTTAGCAGCCCTTTGGAACAAGGGGTCATTCTCTTCTTCATTGTTCGTGTACATCCTGTTTTTACGCTTACTTGTCTGCGTTGAAATAATGGCTGACTAACCGAGTTTGATGAAAAATACCAATGCAAGATTTATAAAATCATTGCCTTGGGATTCTTTTTCAAAACGTATAAATAATCTTGGTTCAGCGAGTGACGATATAACTCTCCTGATTGTATATAAAAAAGTTTAGCAACAGGTCTCCTTAGCAGCTCCACCTATTTATCAGTTTTAGAACACTGAAAAAATTGTGATAAACATAGAGACAAAAGAATATATAGTGTTTGCTTAGCAATGTGACAGTAAATGAATGATATTGGAAAGTAATAAAACATAATAACAGAAGGGAGAATAGTCAACAATGTAACAACGTGTTAGAAGGATGAGTAGATGTACATATTTACAGCAAAAGAATTACAAGAAAATGCGAAAAAAATAAAATAAAAAAAAAGGAATTATGCTTAGAGGATGGCACCAATTATTTGCAAAATGAGACAGGTTAATTCCAAACAAATATTGAACCTCTCTATAGTCATTTTCAGTTTTGGCAATCTCATTGCACCAAAAAACTTGTAGATTCTCCCTCTATCCATCTTCTGTTTTTCAAATAAATAGAAAAGATCATATTCACACCGATAATGTTGTGTCGACGAGAACATAGGATAAAAAATTGGCAGATTTACATCCA
This sequence comes from Scalesia atractyloides, assembly GCA_947069175.1. Lineage (NCBI taxonomy): Eukaryota > Viridiplantae > Streptophyta > Magnoliopsida > Asterales > Asteraceae > Scalesia > Scalesia atractyloides. The sequence goes on from CAMTDV010000025.1 coordinate 94,031,153, forward strand.
ATCATGAAAGAGATGAGAGAAAACCTCACGATACACCAAACTAGAGAGTTAGGTGATTTGATATCGACACATACCAACTAAAAGCACATATCATGGTAGTCATGCTCGCGGCCAAGCATTGCATGCGCCAACTTGAAAGTGAGACATGATACTATCCGTGGCGTGACACCAAGTACTAAAAAATGGAAGTACATGATGATGCAGGTGGCAGCCGTGTCCAATAACGGAAATGAACATTGAGGTCAGACAGCCGCTACAATACTTTGAATGTTATCTCCCAAGTCATATTGCGTTTCAAGAAAACATGATGAGATTTTATTCAAGAAAAATTACAACGCTTCGATGGCCATAGAGGAAGCTGCTAAAGAGATGATTTGATGAAGAACTTTTTTGAGTTGCATAAGAAACATATAATGTTCTTTACTTGTCATAGTCACAACTCACAAGGTTGCAATATGATTTGCTGAACAACAAACAAACAAACAAGTTGTAAGATAACTTAACCACACCTTTGTATAACAAATTTCAAAAGCCTAAATATTTCATATCACAAGACATTTGCAAGATGATCAAGGTATACACAGCATTCCACTATGCATTTGACACGGATCCTCACTAAATAGGACTATCTTCGCATTCTTACACTTAGAATCCATTTTCGTTTGATAATCGTAAATGTTTCAAGGGTATAAAATGGCACGCAAATATCAACACCATTTGTGAAGATAATCCGTTTACATATCTGCTTCAAAATGAAGTCCAATGCGATAAAACACATACGTGAGGATAAAATTTTTAATGCACAATGTATAATCACGTTTGTTTGTTTTATTTTTGACCATCATCGGATGTAAAGGATAATACACAGACAAAAAGTTATTACATGACCCTGTAGTCGTGTAACACATGTTTTTTGACATGGCCATACAAGAAAGTTGGTTATTTTCGTGATTCTCTTTAAATATAAAGCGAAGAAGAACATTAAATAAGAAACAAAGCACACGTTTAAAGAAATATTAATAACTAAGTCACTTTAAAAAACTCACATAATAATCGACTATGCATCTTCGTGAGAGTAAAACCAAGATATTTATCCAGGATCCAACATTATTATACTGGTAACATCAATTTCAATTCTCGATAATCACTCCAAATCAAACCCTTTCTCCTGAAGTTCTTGAACAACTTCATTCTTCATCCTCAACCACAACTTAAGTGCTTCCTGATCAAACTTCTCTTTCTGCAACTGCTTCTGATAGTTCATGGGACCGGAGTCCATTTCTATGGTCCCTTTGGCACTCACCATTGTCCCAATCATCCCACCTTTTGCAATGAAATCAGTCATGGCCTCCTCGTCACCAGGGTACGGGTAATTGATTCGTTGATAGAGATGAGCAAGTTCTTTCTCTTCTTTGGGTACTGGTTTCAGTGTCCACCAACCTAGTGGGGATGTTTCATTGTATAACCACATGGCACCGAACACTGTGTATGTGCATAAAAGTGCTTTGCCTATTTGTTTCCAGAAGTAGTAGTCTTCCTTTCCGAGGCCTATTTTCTTTAGGTACTTCTCAGCAGGGAAAGATCTAGCCACTGTGATCAATGTTACAAGATTGACATAAAGGTACAATTAATAACATAAAATGTGTCTAAAGCAACAAGTCAACAACTGTACAAAAGTACTAATAATGATGATAGTAAAATACCACTAGCAAATAGTATTGAGTAAACGATAGTAGCAACATATAACATAGCAAAGATAAGAGAATAATTACATGTAGATGGGACTTGAATAAACAAACTAATCTACAAATTTACCAGCGTAACTAGTATCAACATTCTTTGTGACTAAAGATTAGCGGTTTAAGTCAAGGATGCATTGAATTATGAAAAATGCAAGTGAAAGACCATGTACATAGACTTCCGTCCAGCTGTCCGACATTCATAAGCCTGTGAGCAACATGCTGCTTAGAATAATAGGTAAGGCGCTGTTTGGCAACCTCTGAACCAGTAAGAGGTCTGACCGGGTAAGAGGCTCTGAACTAGTAAGTGCTGAGCCAGTAGTGTTGTTTGGCTAAAGCTCTGTATAACTGTGCAAAATGACTATTTTACCCCTCTGAACTATTTTGTGTTGAATGAAATGTATCTGGTTGTTGGTGGTGACGCTGGTGGTTTGCAGAGTTGTTGTTGGTGGTTGGCAGTGGCGGGTGGTTAACGGTGGTTGGTGGTGGTTGGCGGTGGTTGGCGGTGTTTGTCACGGGTGGTGGTTGCCTGGTTGGTGTGGTAGGTGGTGGCTGAAGTTTTAGGGTTAAGGAAGTTTATTAGGGCAAGGGTAAATCTGTCTCTTAACCATTCAGCATCTTCTTATCACTTAATCATTAAGAGGTATTTTTGTGACGCAAACATCCTTACCTTTTACTGATTCAAACAGCCCCTAAGACCGATAATAGGTAAGATGCCTTAAAAATAAACTCATAACTAGGATAAAACAAATTAGGAAAGATTTAGCAGCTCTATCGTCAATCATAAGACTGGTCTTTTAAGATACTCATTTGTTAATCATTCAGACACCTAATCAACATAGGATATTCACTAAATGCCTTATAAAAATGAAAATAGATGAACCCAAATTATATGATACTCACATTACGCATCCAACTCCTATTTCCAGGATAGTTAAATAACAAAAATGTAAGGGGTAAAATTTTTACAGCAGTAATTAAATAGCCAAAAGTTTGAAACTTCACAAGCCTTATACATAATATTCACACTCAGAAAGTTCTAAAGGCTCTAAATAGAAAAATACAACAACAACTACATCAAACTTCCTTACTCAGCAAGAATAAGTTGCGAAAACCTTAATCCTAAGTTGTAACGTGTAGACCAGCCACGCTCATGACAACAAGAACGCGTTGGAGTTGGATAGTCAAACCTTGTCATAAAATTCGAGAATTACTAGAATGAACTTCCAAAGTCAATACTTCCTAGTATAGAAAGTAGATTGCAGAACATAATAGAAAGGCTTGCTAAGGGTAGCAAACGAGCTAACCAACAAAGCCATACAGACATCCAATCAAACAGGTAATTTTGGGTGACGTCAGAAACCCTAGAAAACGATTGGGGGAATCTAAACACAACTTGGTTGATCCAAAATTCAGAACTAAGAAGAAATTAGGGGAAAACACAACTAGCAACTGATACGAAACAGATTAAACAAGGACTTTTACCTTTTCCTGTTAAACTGAAACCAATGACATTGAATTAAGGAAGAAATGCTAGGGAGTAGTGACGGAGAGCGAAGTGTGTTCGTCCCCCACAAACAATGAGTTTTACCCTTGATGACAACTAAGGACCTCAAAATCTAAAGTTCATCACACTTCCAAGTTTGTTGCCAGAATATCAACACAAATCACCTAAGAATGTAGTAAAAAAGAATCAAACGCTAATCACCTTAAGAATGTAGTAAAAAAAGAATCAAACGCTAATCACCTGAAGAATCTAGTAATTCGCTTAAAGATCATATAGACTGGTACATTTTGGTTCAGTTATTTTATCAAACAGTTGGTGGGCATATGTTAACACGTATAAAGAAACAGGTATCGTGCATCAAAATTCAAACCAAGGTTCAGAAATCCATTCATATCAATCACTAACAACATGACCCACAAAAAAAAAATCGTATCAATAAATCCACTAACGAAATCCCTTTTCAACCGTCCAGAACAATAAATTTGATGATAAACAAATGGTTTAGGGGTTCAAAAGTACCTGTTTCGACAGCTCTATAACTTTTGCGAACCATTGAGAAGACAAAGAGGCGAGCTTGCAACCAGTTTGAGTAATCTTATTAGTTCATGAAAATTCACAAGGAATAATGCTCTTGCAACTCCTGATCTCTGAAATGTGACTTTATAATAATCTTGTTATTTTTACTCCTTTATGTTCAATGTTGTTACTTGTTAACCCCCTCCACTTCTATTAATTTGCATACAAGTTTTAAATTTCTTTCAAGTTCTTTGCTCTTTTAGCATTCATGATAAGTTGGTCAAATCGATCAAACCGTTTAAATTGAAACAAGTTGGCAGAGTTGAGATTAATATAGTTCGGTTCATAATTCGATTTTAACAACTTAACAATTTGAAACTTGAAACCAACCGAATAACCTTCTTTCTCTTTTTATATTAGAAATCAAATATGTAATTATGCATTATGTATTATAAGCATGGTTGCAAAAGCTGCTAGGCGCTCTTTAGTCGGAATTGAGAGTACTCGGTCTAGTACTCGTGCTTCGACAGCTTACCTTGTAGTGAGTACTCGCTTCCGAGACCTTGTTCTACAATAGTGATTATAAGTTTATAATAATGGTGTATCTTTAACACTATAAAGTTTTTAATTTCATCTAATGATTTTAAAGAAAACTAAAAAAATATTTTTGAAATCATCAAATGACTTAAGAGCATTCACAATAGAACCCCCATCCTCGTTGCTATAATTTAGTCAAAATACAAATTTACTTAAAGAATTTATTACTTAAAAAAAACCTACATCTGATTCCTCATATATATTCATAATTAATTAATAATACATTTTCCACTCACAACCATATTAAAATATAGGATGGGGGGATGAAAATGAACCCCGAAATACGGGGGCTTACTTACTTTCCCATAAAATTTTGGGGATGGAGTTTTAGAATGAGACTCTAATGTAGGAATAAAATTATACAAATTGTGAATGCTCTTACACCCTAACTTGCCATGTCGAAAGACCTTTTAAGATGAGGTTTTAGAAAGAGACGCTAATGTAGTCATAAAATTATACAAATTGTTAATGCTCTCTTACACCCTAACTTGCCATACAAAAGACCTTCTAAGGTTGTTATAGCCACACCAATTAGGTGTCCCACAAAGTTTGACAAAACGGTGCGTCGGATTGGGTTAGTAACTAGGTCCAGGTCAATATTTTTCGGTTTGAAACATGTCGTTTTTGAAAAATATCAATTTAATTAGGGTCCAAACGGTTTTTTTTAACCAAAATGAGCTCAACTTGAAATGATTCGTTCTAGAAAAAAGTATAAAAATAGGTTCAACCGCTGTGTTCTCTTTTTTTATCTAGAAAAAAGTATAAAAATAGGTTGAATCATTGTGTTCTTTTTCTATTTTTTGTGGCGGCTATTAGTGGCGATAAAGGTGGCGGCATAGTAGGTGGACGCGGCAGTGGCAACAATGGTGGTGAGGTTGTGGTTGTGGTATGATGGTGTCGGTTGTGGCTGCGATGACGACAAGGTGGTGGAGGGGTGCTGACGGTGGTGAAGACGGTTGTGGTGGAAGTGGTGAGGTGGGGCTAAAGACAACGATTGTGGTGGTGTTGACTTATTTGGGCTCGCATTACAAGTTTTATACGAGTGACCCGTTTGTTGTATACTTGTATAGTTTGAATAAATTGAAATTGATTGGTTGTATAATTTGAGTTGAACCAAATAAATACATACAATTATTTTACTAAAATTAACCAATTTTAATTTATTCGCCTAGTCTCAACAACAATAAATAAATAAAATATTCGCCTAGTCTCAACCTTTTATTCTATGAACTTTTATGTATTATATATGCAAAATATAGTAACTTTAAAAAATCATTTTTATAGAGCTTATTACATATGCAGAATATATAGTAACTTAAAAATCATTTTTATAGAGCTACATCATCAAGCTGAGTAGAACTGCAGAACAGGTAAAGGAGAGTATCAACTATCAAGTCATGAATGTTCAAAAACTATGATATCCTGTATATGCAAGATTATACATAACACATTGACATAATCAGATTTTGGTTATATCAGATGAAAGTCACCAATAGTCTTTGCAAGAACACACACCATCCTCGTACCGATGAAACCGAGTCCTATCCCGTACAACAATCTGAATCCCATAAACCTTAGACGCCAACTTCATGAAGTTATGACAGTCTTCACAAACCCGAAGATTCTTGATTATACGAATGCAAGATCCTCTTTTCTGTCTCAACAACCCGAGACACAATGCCAACTTCTCACTATGCCATAGTAACGCCTTTGTCTTTTCATCCTCATCCAGATCAACCAAAACACAAGACATGTTTGGAGTGTAACCCGCCACCTCTAACTCGCTTACAACCGCGTCTAACTTTTCATATATCTCATCCACACGCGCGTGGTTTTTATCCGCGGTTAAAAACTCATGTATCTCTCCATCCAGTTCAATTCTACTGCATCCCCGTTGCTTTACCACACCTTTGTTTTGCATCAATTTCCGAATTTCCCCAACACTTTCCCATTTTCTTTCTTTTGCATAAATGTTTGATAGGAAAATGTGGGCCCCGTCATGATATGGGTCAAGCTCAAGAACCCGTTTCGCTGCAAACTCGCCTAGTTCAGTCTCGTTGTAGATTCGACAAGCAGCCATTAGGGATCCCCAAATGACAACGTTTGGTGCCATGGGCATCTGTTCAATTACCTCAAGAGCTTCTTTAAGCAAGTTAGCTCTGCCGTAGAGATCCACCATGCAACCGTAATGCTCGCGTTTGGGTGTTATGTCGTAGTCGTTTACCATCGATGCAAAGATTTTCCGACCCTCTTCAACTAATCCTACGTGGCTACAAGCATACAACAAACCCACAAATGTAACACCATTTGGCTCGACTCTCTGGGATTTCATTTTATGAAAAAGGTCAAGTGCATTAACAGCATCTCCATGAACCGCATAGGCCCCAATCATGCTACTCCATGTAATAACGTTTCGTTTACGCATTCTAGCAAAAACTTGTTTAGCCTTATCGAGTTCCCCGCATTTTGCATACATGTCAATAAGGGCGTTATTCACCGGTAAGACTTCACTAAACCTATTTTCATCGATATATGATTGGGTTTTTATCGCGTTATCTAATGCACCAAGACTAGCACAAGCCGAAATAACACTTAGCATAGTGACCTGATCGGGTTTTACTCCCGAGGTTAGCATTTTGTTGAAAAGTTCGAGGGCTTTCTGAGGCTGACCTCCGTCTGCATACCCGGAAATCATTGCACTCCAACAAATCAAGTCCTTTTCAGTCATTTGATCGAATATCAACCGTGCAGCATCAATCTGTCCCCTTTTGAATACCCTGTAATCATGGCGGTAGAAACAACGATGTTTTTTGGAGACAAAATTTTAAACATATTAGCCGCCATGTCCATGGAGCCACACCCTGCGTACATGATCACGAGTGCACATTGCAGGTTATAGTCAACGAAAACTTTGTTTTCGCTAATAAACTCGTGAAATGCTTTCCCGAATTCTAAATTTCCAGCACGGGCACAAGCGGAAATGACGGTTGAAAAGATCTTCTCATCTGGTTTTACGTTCGATCTCTTCATCTCCTCAATTAAAGGCAAAACATTGTTGTAGTGCCCGTTCCCGCAATAACTGTTCACGATTTAGAAATACAGACAACTAAATCAGCAATTCATGCTAACGATACAAAAGAAAGCAACATGTGTGTAAAGAAGCCTACCCGTCAATCATAATATTCCAAGCAACAATATCTCTTTCCGGCATTTTATCAAACATCAAACGTGCATCTTCGATATGCCCACAGGCTGAGTACATTGCAACCAAACCAGTCTGCACAAACGGGTCTGACACAAAATCCATTTTCGAAGCAAACCCATGAAGTTCCATCCCTTCACTTAACGCTTGAATTCGTGTTGACGCTTTTAAAAGCGGTGGGAGGCTAAAACCGTCAATAACAAATCCTTTTTCCCTCATCTTGGCATAGGCCAAAAGGGCCTTTTCAGGTTTGTTGCTTCTGGAAAGTTCACGCAGCAATTTGTTAGAAAGATGGGGTTCTGGGTTGTGCATTTGGTAAAAGACCGACAAGGCGTAGTCAAAGGATGGGGAAGATAATGTGCATGCCGTAATAACGAGTTTGATGAGGAGGGAGTTTGAGCGGTCAAGGCCCGAACGAATGATTCGGGCATGGATTTGCTTGAGGTGTGAGAGGGAGGATGACGCCGAGAGGGTGGTTAATAGGTGGTTATAGTGGTTTACTTGAATGGTCGAGGAGATGATGGGCTGTGGAATGGTGGTCATGACATTCATGGTAGATTTAATATTGTATTGATGATAAGCCTATATCATTCAGAATCTCTGCTGGATCAAGTCCTGAATGAAAAACAATCGTATAGCAAGTGATTTCATTGGAAAGTTTGAACCACAGAACATTATTGTTTTGGGTCAGGCATTTTATCAAACAGTTGGAAGGCATACAAGGGAAACCGAAAATGCTTATAACAACAAACCCAGATTGAAAATGTCATTACATATCAATCATTAACAACAATATCTGAAATCAAGAAACGCATGTACAAAATCCCAATTCAATATATGAAACGCAGGGGTTGAAGAATTACCTGTTTCCGCAATTGTAAACCATGGAGAAGATATAGAGGCGAGATTCCTACTTGATCAAAAATTAGCAAAATCTTTCTTCATTCGTTTGAGGCCGTTGCAAGCAAACAAGTTCCCTGGGGATCCTGAGATAATCGAGGACTTTGTGTTGTTTTTGATTTGAGCATGTGGAGAAACTAATAACGTTAGCAGCTTCTCTTCATCGCAAATTCTTGCATGCACCTCGTCTGTCACAAACTATTTTCTACCACTTCTATTTACCCAAGGGGGAAAAATAAACGACAACTTTACTCCACTCGGTTCGTTCGAAACAATATTTACAAAACATCACCTGACTCGTTTCTCAAAAAAGTATATGTCGAAACATACACCAACTCAAATTTATACATAAAAATATGCACGTAAAAATGGTTTTTTAAACGAAAATGTATTATATTTGACCTCACTCATTTCCAGAAAAAGTTTACGTCGACATGTAGAGTAAATCGTGTTTATACCGGCACGTTCATAAATATATGCACGTGAAAAAAATTAGTTTTTCTAAAGTAAAGGAGGTATAGCGCTAAACTCGAAACAAATTATTAGTAAAAAACTTAATAGGTTAAATATGTTCGTAAAATTGTGCCCAGTAGCACTAATGCCAAACCACTGCCAGTAGCCACCAACATCATAAGAGCTTGTAAAAATAAAATAAATAAAAAAGAAAAAATAACACCGAACAAAAAACAGACACAAAATCGTTGAACCACGCATGCCCGTTGCGACGTGTTAATGCGAGAAATTAGACAGAAACTTAAAGCGTAGAAAAGAATAACTAAGTCGATCTAGGATCTGCCCGTTGGAACGAACTTGTCAAACGAAAAAATATACGCGTTGTGACTGGCCTATCAAACATGAAAAACTAGTCGAAAAAACATTGAACCCACACGCACATTGCGCCGTGTTTACTCGCAAAATTTAAACAAACGTAGAACGACAAACTGGCGAAAGATGAAAGTATGAGGGGGCCAAAGTTAAAAATAAAAAAATGTTGGGGTTAAATTACAAAAATTTGAAAAGATTTTGGTTAAAACTAAAAAGTCAAAGGGGTTATAATGTGAAAGATAAAAACCTTTGGGATAAAAGTAAAAAAATGTTAATTTTTTTGAAAAACTCCCTATGCATACTTTACAACTACATAAGGCAACAAAATGTTGCTAATTTATATATTGGAAATGAGATTCCACATTAACCCTCAAGTTTGATGTTATTCCACATCCTTCTCCAATTTTTATTGTTAACAACTAGTATTTGAGCCGCGTTTCGCGGCGGAGTCATAAGAAGATGCTGGCGAGGATGTATTTGTTATCGGGTGTTTTGATTGATTCCTAATAGACCATTTAGGCTTTAATCTAAACAACAACAATAACAGGCAACAATACGGTTAAATAAACATGTATATAGTTAAAAGTTAGCTTTAACTATAATTGGTTGAATACAAAAAGAGAGTTAAATTTTTTACATGGTTTATTGAAGGCTTAATATAGACCATGCAACCTTTATGTAACACCCCAACCGATGGCGGAAACATCGGGATGAGACGAAAACGAGATTACTCATTGCTCACAACATTATTAAGTGACAATAATTAATTAAACCATATTTCATTTCATAAGAATTGTCAAATACATCAATGTAACAAAACAAAGAACAACATAACATTTGCAAAGTCATAACAAAATTGATACGTCGACATTAAACCTAACGTCTAATTTGTGTGTATCTAGTCCTTGCTATATTGTTTTCATAGCGTCATCTCCTTCAACCTGTAACATGTTTTAAAATAAAGTCAATGCAAAAGCAAAGGCGAGTACACAAGTTTAAGCATAGCATACGTATACGAATAAAGTTTTAACAATCCTCATGGCAACCAAATCTATACAAGAGCAATATCAAGGCATGCAATACTAATAATCAAACCCTTAACGCAATCACGATGTTTTAACATGACCTCACGAATAACACGATGGAGGTGGATGCGTGAATTCCTATAGCGCTAAGCATGTCAAACAAAGGCTAAAAAAATAGTTAATGACTAAAGCATAGCATAACGTTTATCCCCAGACAAGCAACAAGTATACGATTCAAGTAGTCATCTGTATAGGATTTTTTGTGCGTTTCATAAAGTTTAAGTGTTTGTGATTTTTGTATATGGAAACATGTTACACCCAAAAAGTGATATAAACAAATGTGGGTCGAGTGTACTCACAAAATTGCTAAGTCTTCTTGGAATTTCCGCGACGAGTTGAAGAATGAGACACCGAGGTCACCTTAAATGACCAACGAATGTGTATGAGTAATCAGAATTTTGACAGAGGATTTGAATTGAGGTTAGGAAATACGCTTATATTTAACATTGTTTATGAAGAAAACTCTAAATTAAATTCATCAAAAGAGTTTTAGGAGTGTTGTCAAAATAATGAATATATATATTTGACGAAAAGCATATTTGGTATATATATATATATATTTATATTCTAACGAATGGTATGAGATATATATGTATATTGTCGAATGGTGTACAAATATATTTGTCGAAAGTAAAATAAATATGTTTTGTCGAAAGTATAATAAATAAGTATATTTGTCGAGAGATATGATAAATATATCTATATTTTGTCGATGAATATAATAAGTAAATATGTTTTGTCAAAAGTATAGTAAATAAGTATATTTGTCGAGAATTATAATAAATAAATGTAACATCCGTAAAAAAACGGATTTACCAAACCCGCTCCGTTTATCAACCGAACAGTCAGTCAAAATTTTCGTTGCGAATTAAATGCCCGAAATGATTTTAAACGATACGTAATCAATTATTATACAAGAATATATAATTAGTTTTTGAAAAACTGTCAAAAATCGCAAAATAAAAATATAATACTTCTGCCGGGTTTCGAACCCGGGTCAATGAGCGGTCCGGATACATGTCTTAACACACACACACAAACCACTGCGCCACTTGTTCTGTTTGGTAAATAATAGAATCTTTTAATTGATATAATGACATTACGAATTCAAAATCGGCGCCCCTTTAGTTCAGTCGTCGGAATCCCGGAAATCTCGCGAGTTTTTATCACCATTTTCAGTTATAACGTAAGTTATTATTAGGACATCGGTTATAACCGATGTTTGAAGTCCGCGACCAAAATTATAACCGCCGGAAAATTTAAATAAATGAACCCAGTCGGGAATCAGACCAAGTGCTTCGACGTTTTCCCCTATAAATTCACCCTCAACCCATTGCAAACCTTTTCGCTCAAAACCACACTCTTCCTCGGCGTAATTCCACTCGCCGGAACTTTTCTGTTCGTCGCCGGAAAACCGATTTCCCCATTGCCGAGCCTTGCTGAGCCTCTGAAGCTTATACCGGAGATACCCATACTCTTTCCAAGCTTTCCGGAGACTTGCTGCTGCAAGACACCTGACGCCGGAGTTGAATTCTGTCGCCGGAGTTTCTGCCGGAAAACAGAGAGTCCAGTCGGTATACTTCTCCGCCCAATTTCTTTTCCTTTTCACATTTATCTCACCGTAATGATCTGAAATACACTAATAAACCGATAAAAACTTTGAACCAGTCGATTTCCGAACTCTGGTTCTACCTTGATGAAGAAGACGATGTATTTTTGTATGTTATAAGTATAATATAAATCTGGATATTAATCGGGTTAGACACACAGTCCAGCGGTGGACTGTGTGCACATAAAACGCAAAACGTCTCAAGTTCGAATCCCGTCTCACACACGCTGCCTTAATAAAAATCATTTTTTTTGTTAAACCGAACCGGGTCGCCACAGTTATGTGTTAAGTATATTAATAACCGGAATAATAACCAAGTTAGACACACAGTCCAGCGGTGGACTGTGTGTTTGTTTATATCGCAGGTCACAAGTTCGAGTCCGGTCCTCTGCACCGACTCGAACAATTGTCTATTCTTTTTAATAAGGCAGAAAAGGAAATATCTAATTTGTATTTAAGTATAATAAAAATCGAATTATATAACATGTTGAACACACAGTCCAGCGGTGGACTGTGTGTTAGATTAAACCACAGGTCCCGGGTTCGAGACCTGTGGAATGTATGTCCGATTCGCTTAAAACTGTTTTTAAAATAAAATGATTTTCGGTTTAAACTAATTAATATATATATATATAATTAAAATCAGATTTATAACGGGTTAGACACGTAGCTCAGTTGGTAGAGCTGCGTGCACGCGTATGGGAGGTCTCGGGTTCGAGCCTCACTCAGCGCACTTGCATTCCGAATTGAACCGGTCAACGGTCAACGGTCAGAAAAAAATCAATTTTTTTATTTTTTTTATTTAATTATTTTAATTAAAAATCAATTAAAAATACTTAAAAATAACATTTTTAAGGTTAGAAAATAGCCTCAAACTCACGAAAATACACCCAACAATTCTACTAAAATAGATTAATAAAATCCGTTTACTTACCAAACCATAATGCGATTATTCTAGGTTAAACTCACTCGTGGTAAAACCACTTCGCGTGCATTCAACATCATCAACCGAACGCACCCTCTGTGAGTGAATCTTACAACTCCCCCTTTTAAATTACACGTTTTGGGGTGTGTCATGTGTTATGAAAATAATTAATTTATTTATTTAAACTTGTGCCATACCACATCATGACCTAAACTTAGATTGTTTTTATTGTTGTGACTTATTTATTTCCTTTTGTCAAATTATATGAAACTCATACATTAAGCCCATCAGTTCCTCGTGGGAGACGAGTAGAACATCGCGTGCTTCAAATCAAATTCATTATTGTTCATGTGTGTATCCTTGAGTTTATATTGTTTGTAGTTGTGTTATTCATAATATCATGTTTATGCAATTCAATCATCAGGCCCCTCAGTTCCTCGTAAGAGACGAGTTGAGCATCGCGTGCCTCTAATTGTTCCGTTATTATTCATGAGTGTTTCATTCAATATCTTATGATTGTTGATTAAGTTACATCTATTTTTACTCATGTTTGGTTGTGCACATATTTCATAATCAATTTAAATAAATTTGTTCAAATGTTTTCCATAGGATTCACTCGCCAACATTATGTTGATCCAAAAACCCTTTTACACATGATACAGGTGAACAGGTTGAAGCAAGGAAAACATAGGATATGCCTTAGAAGAGAACAAAGAAGTTTAGATTGTTAGTTAGATCATGTTGTAACATTTATTGTAAAATTCCATTTAATTTGTATTAATGAATATGAAACGCTTAATAAATGTCATGAGCTTTGATGATAACCCAATCATGCCCCGATCACCTTTTCCGCTGCGGGTCGGGGTGTGACAATAAATTTATGCTCTTGTCGAAAAGCATAATAAAGAAAGTAAGTATATTTTTGTCGACAAAAAAATAATATCGATAAATATATTCCGTCGAATAGTTCAAATAATAAATATATTTTGTCGAATAGTTTAATAAATATATTTTGTCGAATAGTTTAATAAATATATTACCTGTAGAAAATCGGGCAGAGCTTCCTCTTGTTTTTGGACAATCCCGACAACATAAGTGTCGACAAAATTTTCAAAACGCAATAATAACGAAACAATATATATAATTACGTCTACATATAAGTTATGTAAATATATACTTATAACGATTATATCCAATAACTAACTATAGAGGGATATACCATGTCGAGTCGGATTCGACTGAGTACCACGAGACCCGAGTGTTGACCAGAACTGGAAAGTTGACCACAATCCGAGCTTTGACCAGATTTGACCCGAACCTAAACGAACCAAGACGGCTGTTGACTGGTGTTGACCCGAACCGAATCTGACTTTGACTAAGGTTGACCGGATCGAACTCTGCCGAGACCCGAAATCGAACTAAGACCCGAAACGAACATGGCCTGAACCGAAACCCGAGCCGCGAATCTGACCCGAGGCATAATCCGATATTCCAATACCAAACAGGGCGAGAATGAAACAGAACCCTGAAGTAGAACCAATCTGAACAGAAACGAGCCGATCAAAATCAGAATTTAACCATCAATTTGATAATGAGTTAACCTGAAACGGAATACAAACCGAGTGAGACACGCACCTGAACCGAGGCTTGAGTTGAGACCCGAACCAACCCGAATCTGAAAGAGGATCTGAACCACTCCGAATCACCTTTCCGCCGCCGCTGCTTGTTCGATGGGAACGCCGCCGCAGCGCTGTTGCGGCTGCCGCTGCTTGATTGACGCGCCGCCACCCAAGGTGGCCGGCGACATTGTTGCAGAGGGAGAGACGAGGAGGGAGAAAGAGGGGGCGATGCTGTTGCGGTGGTTGGTGAGTGTGAGACGGTCGGCGGCCGTCGCAAGTGTGAGGGAGCAGGGGCCGAGAGGATGGTAGTGAAGGTTGGAGAGGCGATGGGTGTCCGCTGCAGGGACTGCCACTGCTGCGGCTTCGTTGCTGGTGCGTCGCCACCGTTGCGGTGGCCGGCGGCTCTGTTGCAAGGAGAGAGGGAGGTAGGTGGTGCGTAGCTAGAGAAGGAGTGTCCGCCGGAGAGAAAGGTCAGCGCCGGAGAGAAAGGTCAGCGTCGAAAACCCGGCTCCGGTCGCCGGAAAACGCAGGGAAGGGGGGTGGCGGCTGGTGTTGAGAGTGTGCATTAGGGTTTGGCTAAATGATGAAGATGAGGGTTAGGGGAGGTTTATATAGGTAGGCTTAAGTGGTAAGGGTTTGATAGGTTGGGTTTAAAAGCCTGAGAGTGGCCCGAACGCGATTCTGAAGCCCATTTCTGCGCCCGAACGTTATGAAATAGCGTATAATTTTATTTAAGTTTTAAACACAGGAATTAAATGTAAGACATCGAAAAAGGTCGCGTTCGGTTGTTGTTTCGTTAAAAACACGTAACAACGCGTAGTTTCCGTTTCAAACCGTTTTTCAATCCGATTGTAGTTGCGACTCAGGAAATAGAAAACGAGCGTGAATTTTTATAAAAATAATAAATCTTGGAAATACGAGGCGTTACACTTTAATCTAAATGGCGATACGGCAGGGATACAGTGAGAGTTCGATCGGGATCATACACTTTGACAAAGGATAAAGAAAACTAGAAAAAGGTCGTAACATTAACCAAAATAATATTTACATGTGTTCCATTCGTTATAGTTGCGACTCGGCTCTAAACATCACAATATAATGATGCAAACATACGTTATAATTTAAGCAAACCGTGATTGTACACCGGCGTTAACCACACGAAAAATAATAAATGAAGCAATACGAAAATAATGCTAAAGGTTTAATATAAAAATAATAAATGAAGTAATAGGAATAAGTACTATATATATACAATTAGATATGTTAATTATAGGAATAGGAATAGTGTTAGAAATTAGGTGTGTAAGCGACTTTAGGTAGACTGGTTGAATTCTTTAGTTAGAACATGACCTATATTTTTATTAATGTCAAAATTATTAACTCTAACTCATATATTTAATTCGTTTAACTCATTTATCTAAATGTGGCAAATGAGTTGGTGAGTAGTATTCAAGCTATAACTTTGTTAAGCGGGTCAACTTTTTTTATTAAACAAATTGATGGGTACATGTTAAATAGTTGAACCCCTTTAATAAAACAATAAGTCAGCCCATAGGTTTATTAAAATGTGTTTGATATGCTTATTTTCGTTTGGTGGCAGAAATTGCCAAACCTGATTTAAATCATAAGTGAGTCGTATATATTTTGGTTTTATCAAAGCATAATCTTTCAACGATTGAGTTTTTCAAATTACTTTTGTGCACTCATAGTTTGGAAGCAAAAGGTTTGATACGTTTCAAACATAGATCATAATTATTTTTCTACAATATAATAAGCTTTTACATATTGTAAATCAGTCTTATCGGTATAGACTGAGAGACTATATATGTGCGTGCATCTTCAGTATCCGACCGACCGGTCTGTGTGTTGATTTATTGACATTCTCATGACTATATCTATATAATATATTTATTCTATTAGCTAGCTTTTCATACAATCATTTTTGTTTCATATCAGGGAAGTTTTAAGTAGAAGAAGTTTAAACTTCAATGAAAGTAAAAACTAAACAAATAATTCAAAGCAAGATACTTACTATACACGAGGGACAACATTATTATATTTATTATATTTATATTATTATTATTATTATTATTATTATTATTATTATTATTATTATTATTATTGTGTTCTACTTAGTTCCACCGTATGATATCCAGAAGACATGTCATCATCCTTAAGTAATTTCCTAGATATAGGCTTTTTGTAGGTGTACCACTCGAAATAAATACAAAGGCACCAAAATTTAACACGCTTAGAATCGCTAAGAGCCAGAAAAATTCTGTAACTGACCGCGATTCAAGTTGTCCGGTATCCACCCTGGCTTACCTCCTTTAGTACTAATATTCGTCACAATCGTCACAAGCAACGAGCTCAGATAGCTTCCAAGTGCAACCGTAGTGAGCTGTAAGGCCGAACACAAACTCCTCATCGAGTCAGGAGCTTGCTCGTAGAAAAACTCCAGTTGTCCAATAAAGGTGAATACCTCAGCACAACCTATCAAGAAGTATTGCGGGACTTGCCAAAAAATTGACATGGGCATATTCGCGTAATCATAATAATTGTTCCTTTTAACTATCCCAAGTCTAACCACTTCTAGAATCCCTGCTACCAACATTGCGAAAATCGAGATCACTAGGCCTGTTCCCATTCTTTGGAGTTGGGTTATTCCTGACTTGTTGCTCGTGTATTTACGGGCAATAGGTACTATGATCCAGTCGTAGACCGGAACCCAGAAAATGACACTTAGAGTGTCGAAAATGCTTAGGGCCGCTGGTGGGATTTTGAAGTCGTTTAGGAATATGTCCATGAACGAGCCTTGGAGCACGAATAAGTTGCTTATTTGGCCATAAACCGTGGCAAAAAGGATCCCGGTGGCCCATATAGGAAGTAGTTTGATAATAGACTTAAACTCTTCCACTTGGGTCACCGTACAAAGCTGCCACGGATTAACCGATTCCTCTCTGCGGTCTGCATCCGTTTGCACGGCCGCCTTGTCCAAGAAACTGGGAATCATAACAAATCAGTTCTAAAACTTTTAAGATAAACTTTTTAAGAATATTTACCTGAAATTTTTGGTGTGTTCAACCTTGCGGCTTCCTACCATTGCAGACTCATTGTCCGCGATTTCATACAAAGCAGACTTGTCCGCCGGCAAATTAACTTGACGTTTATTCCAGGAAGCCACGATGACCTGACATATACGGGTCAACGGGCTTCCACCAGGTTTCTGGTTCCGGTACAAACGAGTACCGGAAAAAAATAAGCCAACAGCAATTGCCATGGCCACCGCGGGGATCCCAAACCCCCACCCCCAACCTTTGTTATCTTGGATCCAAACAAGAACTGAGGACGCGATCAACGCGCCGATATTGATGGAGAAGTAGAACCAGTTAAAGAAAGAAGCCTTTTGCTTCTTCTCCTTTTCATCTGCATCATCAAACTGGTCTGCACCATATGATGACACACATGGTTTAATACCTCCTGTTCCTAGAGCCACTATATAGAGTGCCAAAAAGGTTACTGCCAATTGAGTGTCTGTCGCATGACAAGGCGTTTTTGATACACAAGTTGTCTTTAGACCCGAAACCGTTGCTGATAACGTTAATAATGTCATACCCTATATAACGTCACACAAAAACATTATGTCATACCCTGAAAAAACATAATAATCTTTTAACGTATAAAAAAACTAATATCCTACGATTCTTTTTTTTGCTTTTTTGGCTTAGAGTTTTTAACATGGGTTGTAGTCGAGTTTTGAAAAATGCGAATGTGAATAGTGTTTATGAGGTTCCGCTAGACGTTTCTCAGAGTTTGTGATGAGTCAGCAAACATGCATCGGCTTTTCAACATAAACACCATTCACATCCGCTAGTTCAACTAGCGGATCACCTAGAAGCCATATATGTTTCAAAAACTTGACTACAAACCATGTTAAAAACTCCAAACTAACCACCTAAACAAAAAAATATAATAGAAAAATAAAACAATATCCCACTCAAAAGTATGGTTTGGAGAGGGAATGATAGAGCAGCAATCACAAGAGATACAGGGGCTGCTTCCAGTGAGATCCCGACTTAAAAACCTTTTCTTTATATATATATATATATATACACACACACAATATAAAAAATACAAGTATCATATAACACTTACTATTACATAGATGATAGAGAAGATAGCAATGGTCCAGTATCGGCCTAGAAAGGCATCAGCAATGAATGCACCTATGAGTGGTGTTATATAACACGTTCCTGACCAATTTGAGAGGTTTCTTGAAGCTGTGGCACTATGTTGATGAAGGTTGTTCTTGAAATAAAGCAATAGATTGGTGCTCATTCCGTAATACGCTAGTCGTTCACAGCATTCGTTTCCTGCGAATCAAGATGTTAGATCATGGGAAAGTTGAAGTTTAATTAAGGTGATGGTTAATCTAATTACCAAGGATGTAAGGACAAGCTTTCCAAGTTCCTGTGGTGTTCTTGTTAGCAGGATTGTTGTTGTAATCAAGTGTGCCATCTTTAGTGTATACATCTTCTTCTTCTTCTTCTTCTTCTGGCGCAATTTTGTTGTAAGACAGCTGATCTACTGCCTCCTCAGTCATGATTAGGTTAGGTCCTACCAAATTATGATGATTAGTTACAACAGCAGCTGGTTGTTTCCACACGAATCCTATATGAGATTACATTGTTGCACCATTGAACATAAAGTATATAGTATATATGAACTATATACTGATCTGACATCAACTACTAGTTGTTCCGAAACCAGAACCAACACGTACGTACACCATTATTTTATTTGGCATCAAAGAAAGCTAGCTATGATCACAAGGGGGAGATCGCCAGTGGTATTCTACATCGACTTCTGTTTGATATGATATGATGATGCCACTCTCGATCGATATCATTGTGATAATGACCACCCCTTTACTAGAAAATTCTATATATTTTGAACCACTTATATATTAATCTATCCTAGAGCCAATGGCCTATTGGCTGGCACTCCCCTCCCCCACCAAAGTGGAAGGTGAAGATCAGGCAATAGAAAGCTACATGCATTTGATTTGATTTGATGTGAGTGAGACGACGACACCTTGAAAGCGCAATGTGAGGAAGGAAGGAGATATGATAATGCATCATGAAGGTGCATGCATAAGACAAACTCTTGATATGTATGTCAAAACAAGTTGGATAATCAAAGCCTAAAAATGAGATTAGATGGAAGAAAAATGAAATACAAATCTAACAGATGAAGCAGTACCACCCGCATGACACTTACTAATGAAGGATATATATATATACGAATCTAGCAAACTCAGACTTGACTCGTTGTTTAAGTCTATATATATATATATATATATATATATATATGAAAAAGGAGGGGAATGTATAGAAGATACCTGAACCGGACGAATGAACGAATTTTGAGTTGGCTTCAAGGATCCAATACATACATAATTAATTAAGATGATATTCTTGAGGTGGATATTTTGTTTTGTTTGATGCATCAATCATATCATACAAAAGGCCGCTCGCCCAAACAAAACAAGGCACTTGCTTGTTTCTTGTAAAATGCTCCAATTTATTATTATTATTATTATTATTATTATTATTATTATTATTATTATTATTATTATTGACTTTAATAATCATAATAATAATTCGTCTTTAAATTACTAGTTACTTATTATTGTTTTAATTAGACGAATCTTTTTTTAACTGCAAACCCACCTATGTGGGACTTAAAATTTTAGTTACAATCTGATTTTTGAAATTACACTCTTGCAAAATCAACTTCAACTATAAAAAAATGAACACAAATAATACATCTATGTATTTATTTATTGAATATATTATGTAAATTAAACTAGCAAATTTATATATACACAAATCACCTAATCACTTCATGTTTTAATTTACAAATATTGATAATCATTAAATATTATTTAATCATTAGTTTTAACGTTTTATAACATGCCCGTGCAATGCATGAGTAAATTTTGTTTTCTTTAAAATGTATCCAAAAATCATCTAACATTTTTTTGAATGGCAAATTTCTTCTATTCCTCGTTGTTTGTGGGACTTGACCACAAGACCTCACTCTCCCAAGGTGTTGAAAGACTTTGTCTTTGCCAATAGACCACCACCTAATTGTTCAAAAGTCATCCAACCTATTTATTAGCTGGAATGGTTTTTGGGCTGGATTGGTTATGACAGATTCACATGAGTGTTTTTTTTTTGAATGGCTAAACTTGCATACCATTGGGATTTAACCCATGATCTCTTCAAATTTTACATCTTATCTAACTCATTAACACCATTAGCCTCCCAGTGGATAATACATAGTAAATAAGTTAGCATGATGATGATATGGGTATATGCCATTTAAAAAAGATATCCTGATTATCATTTTAGTTATATTTTAAAAACAAAAATTTTAGTTTCCTAAGAAAAGATGACTGATACCCCTTGAGAAGTTAAGACAAATTCCAACATGAACCTTTCATTTATTTACTTATGAATCATACAATCTAAATCGACTTATGAATCAGTTCAAAATGTGACCCTAATACATACACAAAAGCAAAAATTAAGGCCCTTTTATTCGAGAAATTTGATCGCAAATGCCTATTTAGTTACATACATACATACATACATACATACATGAGTTATGTATCAAATCAACATATATGTGACATGCATACTAATGAACAAATATTTGAGACACAACGTTATTATAGGGTTCAATAGTTGGTACAGTAGAAAATGACAATAATAATACCTGGTTGGAAACTTAGCCCCGGCAATATCAAAGGATGTTGGAGTACGTGATGTGATGAACATATATAATCCTTTCATTGCTTGCCCATCTTCCTATTTATAGTTGTAAATAGAGAAATGGATTAATTTTATATAAAATAGACTATACACTAGCACGACAAGCACATCGATTATCATTTTTACGACAATTATGTTTGTACAAATAAAAACAAAATACCAAACAAATCAATGAAATAAAATATTATTAATAGATTAAATAAGGTGATCGCATTCCTACATAGTAATATCACACATAAGACTTTTTTAAAAGTTTACTTAAAAGACTTTTTTTTAAAGTTTCCTTAAAATGCCAAGATAGGTGTTTCATACATTAATTATGGGGTTTCATTGTAGGCTCGTCCGATTTTTGCAAAAACTCCGGACCGAATTGTTAACTATGGTCCTGAAAAATGATAAATCAAACCGGCTCGTTTTGCAGTTTAATGGAATAACGATTCGTTTTTAACAGTTTAAACGGATTTTTTGATATTAATTTTTGTTCAACATCATTAGTTGTATTTAAATCATAGATGAACATGATTAGTTTATGTACATAACTACATATTTTTTTAAGTTTGTATTAAAAAAATTAAAATCGTAGAGATGAACATGGTTATTATACTTTATATACATAACTACATATTTTAAAAATGAAAAAAATATATAAATGATAATGTTAGACGACTAGTTCGATTTACACAACTAGTTCCAAGTATAAAGCTGTACCATACTGTTAAACTGTCATGAAACTGAACCGTTTGAATCATAAACCAGCAAACGTAGCTGACTTGATTCGATTTTAAACTTATTGGTTAACTATATTTTCTTGTCATCCATTGTTGTCAAACACATAGTTTTCTATTTTATAAGATGACTAATTAATGCATATATGGACGAAAAGAATGGTTAGTATTGTATTGTAATGCATGTCGAATGATGATTGAAATTATCGTTGCCGGCCTTTAGGGATTCCACTCAATTAAAATATTATTTTTACACAACATATCTTAATTATATTATATTTATATTTTTGAAACTTATATTTCAACGTAACGTGTAAACTCTGTAAATACGACATTCCAAACTATGTTCGAAACGAGGACATTTTCTTCCGTATGTAATCTATCTAGATTTTGATCGATGAATTCAATATGTTTCGACGGGAAAACCTAGTTTGCATCACTTCCAACAATCACCTTTTAGGTATAACTAGTGGGATTCTCAGTGCTATGCGGCTGGCTTTTGATAGGTATCGATTTGATTCATTAAGATACTGGTATGATATATATAGGAATTCGTTCATATAGAATTAAAATAAAACGCTTTTATTGAATTAAAGTACAGAAAAAAACGGAAAACAGTAAATTCTAAGTCTCCAAGGGAACTCTTATCTAATTACGATACAAAAAGACATACTTTTACAAATTTAAAAAAGCGGAAAATTAAATACTTTGTCCTTCATCTTGATAGCATATTATAACTAGTGTTCTTTGGCCCAAAGTTTGATAAGTTTTGTACTTAACATTTCAAAATCTTTGCACATTATGTCCTTTAGCCGTAACCCAGATAGATTATTTTAGTTAAATCAGACCTCACAAAGGTAATCTAGTCTTTTTACCCTTATATATGTATGTATGTATGTATGTATATGTACAGAACCCTCATCCCCCTCTCTCTACATCTAACCAACCAGTACAAACCCACTTATTTATATTAACTGGTGGATCGCGTTGAACACGAGTCTTTTAAAACAAATTCTGAGTCTCCCAATGGAACCCTTATTGTTTCCTAGGGTACTATAACGGAGCAGTAGTACTTGCGTGATTGGCGCAAGGACCTAAACGGTACCTTGAAACAAGAAGTAAGGGGATTAAGAATCTGTTGGTCAATCTTTGCAAGTGTTGGTGATTTTCTATGTGTTTTGCTACTAAGCCTTTCCTTGGTTTTATAGTGCAAAGTCTGAGTTGAAATAACAAAAGGAACTAAACTTGAAAAACTAAATTAGTTTAAACGTCTTCAATGCAATTTACCTAGTTCTTAAATTCTTAGTCAAAGTTGTTAATTTATGGGTTTCAACTTCACAGATTATAAATGGTTCTGTTACTGCAGACTAGGAAGCAGTTGCGAAATGTGCGTACGCTGTAACTAGTGTGCCAATGCGCGTGTTTTTTAACTCAACACAGTCATGGAACCCGTAGTACAACGCCATGTCATTTGCATCCACCACACACCACGTCATCCGCAAGCCTCGCACGCGCCACATAGTCGCGTCGTATGGAGCCCTCTTCATACGCCATATGCGCGCCATCCGGAAGCCACCATGCAAAGGAGGGCACCACCAGGTCGTGCGCCATCCAAACGGGCCACATGTTCCATGCCACAAGCACCATGCCACGTCATCTTCATACATGCGAACTCGCCACCTCGTCCACACACCTTTGTTCAGGACCACGCATGTAACGCATCATATTTTATTATTTTTCTAGATAATGATAATAATAATAATAATAATAATAAACAAAATAAATTCGACGTTTTATGAAACTTGTACTTGAAATCGGATCTCGTCGGTACGTTCGGGCCACTCAAAAACGTTAGAACGGGTTAAAAGGCTTTGGCCCAACACACCACCTAAACCTAATTGCAAATAAATAAGCATCACCACACCCTCATTCTCACAACCATCCAACCCTCATCTCCCTGCCCCCCCCCCCCACCTCTTCAGCCGCACCCACCCTTCAACCCTCTCACTCCTCCTTCTCGCAGACAAAAGCACGGCATCAACACCACCACCATTGGTGGCAGCGTCGCCAACCAGCAACATCAACATCGGTGGCGGCGGCACAAGCCGCGACGGCGGTGGCGGCAGGAGCCGCAGCAACGGAAGACACCGGCGGGGCTCCTTCTCCGGTTCTGTTCTCTGATGAAACACCCCTCACCCTCGTCTCTCTCACACTCTTCCCGCTTCCCCGACGTTAGAGCTGATGCGGCGGCGCATCAGAGACGCAGCAGTAGTGGCGGCGGCGGCTCAGCCACGCTCAAGCTCGTCTGAGTTCGAGTCTTTGCGTGTTCCCGACTCAGGTTACAGGTGTGAGCTCGACTCCTAACTCGGTTCTTAACTCAGTTCCCGCGTTCGGTTTCCCCGTTTCAATTTCAGTCTTGTTTTGTTATTTCAGTTGACTCGGTTCAAAAATACGAGGCTCGGGTTCATTTGGTGCGACACGGCTCAGATTCGGTCCGGTTAGACTTGGTCCAGCTCGGGTTCTTGTCGGGTCAAATCTGGTCAACACCGGGTCAGCTCCGGGTCGAATCTCAGTTCAGGTTTCGGTTTCTTGGTTCAGGTTTTGTTTGTTTATATTTCGATTCAAGTTCAGTGGTTATTGTTTCAGATTCGGTTCGGTCTTGGCTCGGATTTTAGTTCATGTTTGGCTCGGGTTTCGGTCAAGAACAGTCAACCGACTTAGTTGGGCGTTCCGGCTCAAGCTCAGTCAATTCGGGTCTCGTTTCAGTTTGGGTGTTCGGTCAACTCAGGTCAAACCTGGTCAACTGTGGTCAAACAGTCGCGGGTTCGAGACAACATCAGTAAACAACAGTTCCTGTTCGGGTTTCGGTTCAGACCATGTTCGTTTCGGGTCTTAGTTCGATTTCGGGTCTCGTTTGGTGTTCGGTCAAACCTGGTCAACTTGGTCAACGAAAGTCAAACCTGGTCAACTTGGTCAACGAAAGTCAAACCTGGTCAAACAGTCAACGCCAGTCAAACCAGTCAGATTCGATGTTCGGTTCGGTATTCGGGGCCAAGTTCAGTCAATGCTTTAGTCAACTCAATCAAAACACGTCACGGTATACTTCTAACGCCGCAAATTTTTATGTTATTATTTATATTGTTTTGTATTTAATTAGTGTTATAATCACGTAACCGAACATTATAAAATTTGTAGACATAAAAGAGTATGTAAACATTTATAGTGTTTCGTCGATTCTTGCGTTGTTTATTGTTGTGTTTTGGAAAAATATATCAACATATATGTATGTATACATTACACGTCTTGACAAAACATATAAATATATCTAATACTTCCTTTCGGCAAATATATTTCGCTACTACAACATATATAGATATATATGTATGTATATATCTATATTACTTTTTTGACAAGATACATATGAGTTAATTGTTTCGACAAAATATAATTATTTAACGACGAGATATATACTACCGTTACGACTGTCACGAAAGATGTATATGTATATACCTTATAGTCGACAACTAGAGATAACACATTGAATTCAAAGGTATATATAATTACTTATTATTTTGACAGCATTCCTATAATATATTAATAAATTCAAACCTAGAATCGTCATATAGACTATGTTATACATATAAACATTCAATCAACTTCAAATCAAATCCTCCGTCATAATTTCCGTTTACTTATACCCATTCGTTTGCCTTTAAGGTGACTTCAGTTTCCCCTTTTCTCCCACTGATCAACTCGTCGCGGTATTTCCAAAGAAGACTTAGCAATTCTGTGAGTACACTCGACCCATATTTGTTTATATCACTTTTTGGGTGTAACATGTTTCCATATACAAAAATCACAAACACTTAAACTTTATGAAACGCACAAACAATCCTATACGCATGACTACTTGAATCGTATACTTGTTGCTTGTCTAGGGATAAACGTTGTGCTATGCTTTAGTCATTAACTATTTTTAGCCTTTGTTTGACATGCTTAGCGCTATAGGAATTCACGCATCCACCTCCATCGCTTTACACGTGAGGTCATGTTAAAACATCGTGATTGCGTTACGGGTTTGATTATTAGCATTGCATGCCTTGATATTGCTCTTGTATAGATTTAGTTGCCATGAGGATTGTTAAAACTTTATTCGTATACGTATGCTATGCTTAAACTTGTGTACTCGCCTTTGCTTTTGCATTGACTTTATTTTAAAACATGTTACAGGTTGAAGGAGATGACGCTATGAAAACAATATAGCAAGGACTAGATACACACAAATTAGACGTTAGGTTTAATGTCGACGTATCAATTTTGTTATGACTTTGCAAATGTTAGATTGTTCTTGTTTTGTTACATTGATGTATTTGACAATTCTTATGAAATGAAATATGGTTTAATTAATTATTGTCACTTAATAATGTTGTGAGCAATGAGCAATCTCGTTTTCGTCTCATCCCGATGTTTCCGCCATCGGTTGGGGTGTTACAGATTGGTATTAGAGCCATAACTATAGGGAATTAGGTAGATTGCTACGCTTTTGACCTAGTCTATAGTTAAGTACCATACTTGACCATACGTGATTCACATGCTAATTTCTTAAAACGTCTCTTATATGTTAAATTTATGAAATGCTTTACGTGTTCATACTCGTTACATTATTTCAACCATACGCCTTCCCTAATGCATATTACTCGATATACTAAACTCGAAAACACTCGTATTACACAAGTGAGACGACTTCACCAAAATAGGCGTGATATCCACAATTTGGTGAACGATTCTCATTACGATTATTCTTTATATTTTTACGAGGTTACACCATCAAGTTAGGAGTGACATCCACACCTTGATGGAAAACTTCCCATTCAAACTCTAGTGGACTCTCGTCAAAGTGTCGAAGTTTATTTTGACCCGAAGAGTGCCAACCACACTTAGGGTACGAAATCGTCGAGTTAGGGGTGAAACCCGCACCTTGTCGATTAAGTCCCATTCCTAGATTTTCAATCTCGCCAAAGTTTCGATTTTCCAATCGATTAGAGACGTGTAATAACTGGAAGGGTAAAATGCCGTTAATCGCTTCTCAACGAGAGCGTTTTACCTATAGGCCAAAGCACGTTCCTCTAATTCGAAAGGATCTTCGATTCACTTTGGAATAGTCGACGTTTCTTTACCTGAAACAGTCTAATGTTTTCTGAGACTCTCTTTTATACCATTTCAATTTATACATGACTTTTTATATACTTGTTACCGTTTCTTTCAAGTTTCTAATTTATTTTAAGGTTTTTTTTACGCAATTCATATTAAACCTTTTCATCCACTTATACATTATTTGCATACATGATTTCAAAACGTCACCAACTAGACTTATATTTCTCGGAAAGTCCGAAATGGAGACCGTCGTCGAGATAGGAGTGAATTCCTTACCTAGACGATCAAACTTCGTTTCCTTCCTTCCTTAAAACGACCTCACCAACGGATTAGGGGTGATTCCCATACCTCGGTGATCGTTACCAACCCTCCTTCTTGGAGACTTTATTACACAAACCACATGTTTAAATTGTATACCTAAATCTTTTACCATGTTGTCAAATTCTTACTTAGACGAATTTCAAAACGTACTATTTTATCAAACGTATTTCCCATCCGGTAATCTATTTCATATAAATCCCACACGCATATACTTGGTCACCACATGAAACGTTTTGTTTTACGATTTTCAATGCTCGACAGAATGCTACCTACCAACTTAATCGGTCTAACGAATACCTTGCCCACAAGTCTTATGTTTAACTTAATCACTAAAACACGCTCACGCAATAACTTTATGTTAAAAATTTTCGTTTGTAAAAAAAAAAAAAAAAAAAGGGCATTATGGGATCGTTGTACTAAAGGTGTGTTTGGGATTGTTTTTGCAACCTAATATTTTGTTTTGTGTTTGGAGGCGCAAATATTAAATAAATAAATAAATAAAAATCTATTTTAGTGTTTGGAAAAAAAAATATATATATATATATAATAATATATAAAAAAAAAACTGATTTGTTTTACGTATTTTAGAGATCAAAGCTCGTCTATCTATAACTTTATATGTACATATATATATTTTTCAAACACTCAAATAGTTGATTACCTGATTATTGTGATATCAAATAACATAATCAAATCCGAACACTATCTTCCTACAGTATGTTTTGTTACAACTAATTATCTGATTTTGATTATTCAGAACGCATAATCTATTTTCAAAACTCAACCCCAAACACCCTCTAAACCTCTTATCACGATTAAGAGAACATTTTGCTAAATACTTTTCAACGATAATTAAATCCATTACCCCGGATTTCCTCTCAAAAGTCAACGTATCACAAGAACCACTGAATTTCAAATTTCTTATCTTGATGTAACATCCTTTGAAAACGATGCGAACCTACTAATTTAAGACCTTGTCATACACCACTCAAAATGTCACCTCAATTTCAAAGCACGTGGGCAAGAAAACATTACAAGGACTAACCACTTTCGACTCACTTAATTTCCCCTAAAACAGTGGTAGCACTCCCGTCCATTACAAAATACGTAACGCATAATCAATAAGTACCTTATATTCCTTTATATTCACACACTAGATCCTATATTCTAAGTTAAACTTAAGCCTATTTTAGAAGCGATAACCTCAAAGTTTTGCTCAAACAACAATACATGCGTATCCTCGTACATGGTTTAGTCAACTGTTGCATGACATTTTAAACGTATCATTCGTTTTACATACCCTGATTTCTCGACTATTTTATGTAAATAAATTCGTAGCATTCAATTCATATCATACGCACCATTATCGTCTGTTACACTTGTTGACGTTCATAATTATACACATATTCATGTTCATGAAAATAACGTGTCATTTTTCATGTTTATTATAACACCTAATGGCATACCTCCCAACATCGTCCGTGGACAGGAGAGATTCCTGGCTCGTAAGTAATGCCCTACCTCTAAAATCACCAACGCGTTTTTGGGCTTAATGCTAGTGGATGAGAGGAGAACTCCACAGTTAAGCATGCTCAAGTGGGAGTAGTACTAGGATGGGTGACCTCCTGGGAAGTCTCCACCAGGGCAACCAAAAACAAAGTCGTGAGTTCCTGGATGGGCCACCCATCAAGGGCAAAGCGGACAATATTGGTGATAACGAGGGGCAGGGGTGTTCAGGGGTGTTACACTTATACTTATCATCACATTCATGCATATACGTCTTATATCCATGCTTATACTTATTTCCATACTTATGCTTATACTCATACACATACCTATACTTGTACTCGTATTCATATTCGTGCCTATGTGCGAGCGAAACCCGAGGGATTCGCTTACGTGGGCCACAAGCTATTTGCACGCAAACATGCCTACGCACTACATTCTTACACACACGCGAACTTATTTTCAGAATTTATGTACACCTTTATTCATGCGCTGCTAGTACAAGCTATGCGGATCATGTGATGATCGGTATAATCGCGGGTGCACACGGGATTATAGCGATAAGCGCATGAGAACCATAGAGTGTACTACCGCGTATGGTAACACACGGAACGTAACATTGCATCGAGTAACGAAACGGTCGCAACGTGGTCAAAACATGGTGGATACGCCACTGGTACTCCCTACACAAGTGTTTTCACCATGCTGTCAAACTTTCGTAATACGTGCCATGAGAAATTCGGTGGTTTACAGACCATGATATGACCTAACACGCCAGCTTTAAACAATTCACAACCGCATTGCTAAGTGCGCGCTACCCGATTATCCACGACGAGTCTTAATCCCTAACGTAACGTTTTCGTTTGTTCATATGCATATGTCATCCTTACACGAGTATTCGTTGATCGAATCAATCGTCCACTCTGATGCCTCCGTTACTCCCGTTAACCTTGTCTTTTTATACAACCTTGTTTACAATCAATCGTGTAAGCATTCAAACCCTAAATGCCTTCTTACTCTAAAGTTATCTCCCATTCTCGTAGATAGCAACACGCTTGATTGGCCACTACCTCGATAACTAGCTTACTTTAAACACCTAACATTCTCGTTTTCCATCATTAAGCAACTCTCTACAAAATCGAGATTTATTAACGCTCTTCAAAGTCGAGTGAACTTTCTAGCAACCTACGGTTCGACCACACTCACCATTAAACTGCATACCACTTCTCACGAGAGCTTTTCTGCTTAGATGGCATATCATTTGAGTTATTCAAAGCTCGTTTAAACCACTCTCCTATACGCATATTTACGCGCTTTACTTACGCTTGATGGCTTTAATCTTTCTAGCCAAGCGACTTCTCCTTGCAAACCTAACTCTTCGTTGCTCTAAACTCCATGCTTACCCTCACGTATCCAGAACTTCAAGTCTTGACCGTTAACCCTCAATTCCTTAACCAATTCCTTTCGAGTCTTCCTCGTGAATAAATTTCGGGACGAAATTTCCTAAAGGAGGGGAGACTGTAACGCATCGTATTTTATTATTTTTCTAGATAATGATAATAATAATAATAATAATAATAATAAACAAAATAAATTCGACGTTTTATGGAACTTGTACTTGAAATCGGATCTCGTCGGTACGTTCGGGCCACTCAAAAACGTTAGAACGGGTTAACAGGCTTTGGCCCAACACACCACCTAAACCTAACTAAACCCTAAACCTAATTACAAATAAATAAGCATCACCACACCCTCATTCTCACAACCATCCAACCCTCATCTCCCTGCCCCCCCCCTTCACCTCTTTAGCCGCACCCACCCTTCAACCCTCTCACTCCTCCCTCTCGCAGACAAAAGCACGGCAGCAACACCACCACCATTGGTGGCAGCGTCGCCAGCCAGCAACATCAACATCGGTGGCGGCGGCACAAGCCGCGACGGCGGTGGCGGCAGGAGCCGCAGCAACGGAAGACACCGGCGGGGCTCCTTCTCCGGTTCTGTTCTCTGACGAAACACCCCTCACCCTCGTCTCTCTCACACTCTTCCCGCTTCCCCGACGTTAGAGCTGATGCGGCGGCGCATCAGAGACGCAGCAGTAGTGGCGGCGGCGGCTCAGCCACGCTCAAGCTCGTCTGAGTTTGAGTCTTTGCGTGTTCCCGACTCAGGTTACAGGTGTGAGCTCGACTCCTAACTCGGTTCTTAACTCAGTTCCCGCGTTCGGTTTCCCCATTTCAATTCAGTCTTGTTTTGTTATTTCAGTTGACTCGGTTCAAAAATACGAGGCTCGGGTTCATTTGGTGCGACACGGCTCAGATTCGGTCCGGTTAGACTTGGTCCAGCTCGGGTTCTTGTCGGGTCAAATCTGGTCAACATCGGGTCAGCTCCGGGTCGAATCTCAGTTCAGGTTTCGGTTTCTTGGTTCAGGTTTTGTTTGTTTATATTTCGATTCAAGTTCAGTGGTTATTGTTTCAGATTCGGTTCGGTCTTGGCTCGGATTTTAGTTCATGTTTGGCTCGGGTTTCGGTCAAGAACAGTCAACCGACTTAGTTGGGCGTTCCGGCTCAAGCTCAGTCAATTCGGGTCTCGTTTCAGTTTGGGTGTTCGGTCAACTCAGGTCAAACCTGGTCAACTGTGGTCAAACAGTCGCGGGTTCGAGACAACATCAGTAAACAACAGTTCCTGTTCGGGTTTCGGTTCAGACCATGTTCGTTTCGGGTCTCGTTTGGTGTTCGGTCAAACCTGGTCAACTTGGTCAACGAAAGTCAAACCTGGTCAACTTGGTCAACGAAAGTCAAACCTGGTCAAACAGTCAACGCCAGTCAAACCAGTCAGATTCGATGTTCGGTTCGGTATTCGGGGCCAAGTTCAGTCAATGCTTTAGTCAACTCAATCAAAACACGTCACGGTATACTTCTAACGCCGCAAATTTTTATGTTATTATTTATATTGTTTTGTATTTAATTAGTGTTATAATCACGTAACCGAACCTTATAAAATTTGTAGACATAAAAGAGTATGTAAACATTTATAGTGTTTCGTCGATTCTTGCGTTGTTTATTGTTGTGTTTTGGAAAAATATATCAACATATATGTATGTATACATTACACGTCTTGACAAAACATATAAATATATCTAATACTTCCTTTCGGCAAATATATTTCGCTACTACAACATATATAGATATATATGTATGTATATATCTATATTACTTTTTTGACAAGATACATATGAGTTATATGTTTCGACAAAATATAATTATTTAACGACGAGATATATACTACCGTTACGACTGTCACGAAAGATGTATATGTATATACCTTATAGTCGACAACTAGAGATAACACATTGAATTCAAAGGTATATATAATTACTTATTATTTTGACAGCATTCCTATAATATATTAATAAATTCAAACCTAGAATCGTCGTATAGACTATGTTATACATATAAACATTCAATCAACTTCAAATCAAATCCTCCGTCATAATTTCCGTTTACTTATACCCATTCGTTTGCCTTTAAGGTGACTTCAGTTTCCCCTTTTCTCCCACTGATCAACTCGTCGCGGTATTTCCAAAGAAGACTTAGCAATTCTGTGAGTACACTCGACCCATATTTGTTTATATCACTTTTTGGGTGTAACATGTTTCCATATACAAAAATCACAAACACTTAAACTTTATGAAACGCACAAACAATCCTATACGCATGACTACTTGAATCGTATACTTGTTGCTTGTCTAGGGATAAACGTTGTGCTATGCTTTAGTCATTAACTATTTTTAGCCTTTGTTTGACATGCTTAGCGCTATAGGAATTCACGCATCCACCTCCATCGCTTTACACGTGAGGTCATGTTAAAACATCGTGATTGCGTTACGGGTTTGATTATTAGCATTGCATGCCTTGATATTGCTCTTGTATAGATTTAGTTGCCATGAGGATTGTTAAAACTTTATTCGTATACGTATGCTATGCTTAAACTTGTGTACTCGCCTTTGCTTTTGCATTGACTTTATTTTAAAACATGTTACAGGTTGAAGGAGATGACGCTATGAAAACAATATAGCAAGGACTAGATACACACAAATTAGACGTTAGGTTTAATGTCGACGTATCAATTTTGTTATGACTTTGCAAATGTTAGATTGTTCTTTGTTTTGTTACATTGATGTATTTGACAATTCTTATGAAATGAAATATGGTTTAATTAATTATTGTCACTTAATAATGTTGTGAGCAATGAGCAATCTCGTTTTCGTCTCATCCCGATGTTTCCGCCATCGGTTGGGGTGTTACAACGCATGTGTCAAAAATAGAAAACGACTCTCAAGCGGCTCGTGGTGATGCGAGTGTGTAAAGTGCGCCATCAAAGCGCCACATTGCGCCCACACCACATGCGCGTGTGCGAATGTGAGTTAAGGTTGTTTTGCACCCTTCACGACTTCACTAGTGTGTGCTTCCAAGGAACAATAAAGAAGGAGAACTCTTACTTACCACTCCAATTTAGTATGTCAATCTATGTGGGACAAGCTCCCCTTTCCCATTCTACTTCAATTTTCAGCTTTGACAGTTTCAAATACCAATCTTTGAGCATCAATATCACATTCATCTTAGCTTCGGTTTAGACACTATTTTGGTCGTTGAAAAAATCTCATATCATAGAACACAAACCCACCAAGAAATGTATATATTAACCTCAGTTAGATATAGGTATTTTTGTCCAATGTTAGGAAAAACTCATTTTCCTATATTTGTGAAAAATCATTTTTCACTAAATTTCCAACAATCTTCCACATGAATGGAGATCAATCTTTACTTACAAGTTTCATTCGATACAATTTAGCGGTTAAGTATTGCAGGATAGGTTGGTGTTACCTTTAATCATTCCTTTGTGAAGCATACTGAGCCCCATAACGGTTTCTAGACACGATGTCCTTGAACAAACCCTCATTTTTGTAGACGATAACACACTTCACATAACACTCTTCCTAGTTTGGTCAACCTCTCATTATCGTGTCCATAATGGTCATGGAACAATAACCTGGTTCTGCGAGAGCTTTAGGATTTGTGCCCCGCCCCCACACACAAATCCATTCGAAGACTCTCTAATTCTCTCTAACATAGGTGATTCCCATGAATCATTGAAAGCATCATGGTTATTTTGGTTTCCACAATCGTTAAAAGTATATAACTCCCTTTGGTTTAGTTTTGGGGTGCTTCTTCATAGTGACTCTGCTTGGTTATATGATTAAGTTTTCCTATTAAACCTAGATCTTGAGATCTCCAGTCAAGTAGATTAGGTTTCCTTCATATTCCCATTTCCACGGGCTTTAATTAGTCCCATTCCTCTTGACAACGTATAAACTAACTCTTTGCTTAAGCCTCTCGTTAACGGGTGATGCGTAGTCGAAAACCGGTGTTCTTTTATGATTAAGTTTGTGTTTTTACATAAATTTTAGTTTCGAATAGTCTACTTTTGATTGGAGTTATGTTTTGCAGGTTTAACGGAGTTTAAGGAGCTATACAGAGCATCAGGACGAAAAATGGGTCAACCGGGAGTGAGAAATGAAGAAAAAAGAAAACAAGAGAAGCAAGCACCGTCGGCGACGCCCTCCTGGGTCATCGGCGATGCTCCTCAAGAAACCCCATCGGGCAGAATGGTGCATAGGCAGTAGAATTGAGTGTCGGAGAAATTTGAAGAAATATAGGGCGTCGGCGATGCCCTGGTTTGATTGCAATCGTGAAATTTGCTTGTTTGTTGTTTGGGGATGGGTTATATTGAAGTTTTTGACCATTTTCAACGAGTTACGCATTGTTTGAGTTTTGAACTTCATCTTGGAGCCAAGAACACCTAGAACATCATCCTCAACCATTTCCAATCCATCCTAACATCCCAAATCATCATTCCTTAATCGATCCTAAACCTAATCCACCATCATCACCACCATTTCACCGATTCATTCATCATCACCATCAAACCTAAACCCTAACCATCATCCATCTCCATCACCAAGCTTCAAGACGTTCATGTTCGAATCTCAATCATCTGGTGATCAAGTTCCATTCACCATGAGCGGCTAGTCTCTTTGGGTTTCACCCCAGTATAGGTTTTGTAAGTTTCTAGGGTTTGACATTGTTTTAAGTTTTGATTTATGACAAGTTGTAGTTCGATTTTGAAGGATAATTGTCTTGCATTTGTATCGTATTCGTAAACTGTCGAGTGAAGATTAAATTTGACTTTGCAAAATGTTTATGTGCAATTATGCCTTGTCTAGGTTAGTGTTTACATGTTCTTGGTAATGAAGTGCATTGCGGTCTGTCGTTCGACGTCGATAGCTCTTGGCATCTAAGCCAAGGGACACTAAATTCGTTGGTCATTTATGCAATTGAATTGAAACTAAAATGTGTAGGAACCCTAGGACTTCAATGACCGAACCGAGCGTGAACCTTGTTCTCAAATATTTTTAAAATCGTTAATTAAGTTTTGTGCAACTATTCAAGTTTTTAGGAATTAAGTAATTAAAACAAACTTTTCGGTTTAATCTGACATCTTTTTCAAACAAACAAGTTAATCCACTTCTTAGCAAGCTTCATAAAAGTGACAACAAACCGTTAAAATCAATCGTGTCCATCACAAACCAGCTACCCTTCATGGTTCGACCCTGTACTACCACTAACTCATAGTTAAGGGTAAATCGGGTATATAAATATTAACTTTGACTGGGGCGCGACACCTTGATCAACAGGTCCATAATGTTTTCTTCTGACTTCACATAGTCCATCGTGATAACTCCCGTTGCGAGTAGTTGTCGTACCGTGTTGTGTCTATGTTGAATGTGCTTTAATATGCAATTGTACATTGAGCTTTGTGGTCTACCAATCTCCAATTGGTTGTTACAGTGTATGCAAATAGCTGACAAAGGTTTTGTCCATCTTGGAATATCTTCCACAAACTAACGTAGCCATTCTGTCTCTTCTCTGGACTCATCCAAGGTGATAAATTCAAATTCCATCGTGGATCTAGCTATAATCGTTTGCTTGGACGACTTCCAAGAAATTGTTGTACCCCCAAGTGTGAAGACATACCCACTTGTTGATTGAAATCTTTTATATCCAATATCAAGTTAACATCACGGTATCCTTCGTTACTGTTGGATCATGGCTATTATGTAGTCTATAATTTATTGTGTACTTTATGCTTTTCCAATGTTCATAATTAGATTACTAGTACATCTACTTAGCCTACTCACTGCGTATGTTAAGTATGGCTAGTACATGCCATTAGATACATTAGACTACCAATGATCCTTGAGTGATCCAACTGAGAAACACCCTCGCTTCTATTTATACTAGGATGGTGGGTGGTATCAACCGGATTTTGTGCTATACTCATTCGTGTCAAACCTTGATTTCAACTTGTCTGTAGTAGAGTTGATCATCTTATCATTACTCCTAATGATAAGAATATCATCCACATGAAGGAATAAAATCACACAACGTCATAGTGTGTCTTTCACATAGACATATTTCTCACAATCGCTTATGTTGAAACCATTGGTAATCATGACATGATCAAACTTTTGGTGCCATTGTAGAAATTGGAACGGTTCATTGATGAACACTAGA
The DNA here is from genome assembly GCA_947069175.1 of Scalesia atractyloides. NCBI lineage: Eukaryota > Viridiplantae > Streptophyta > Magnoliopsida > Asterales > Asteraceae > Scalesia > Scalesia atractyloides. The sequence continues at coordinate 94,067,853 of CAMTDV010000025.1, forward strand.
TCTGCGTTTAATCGGTTTAATGTGTGAAATCCGTTGAACTGAAATGTAATCATGTAATGTAATATAAGTACAACGTTTTAGATTATTGAGATTCAAACAAAAACCGACAAAGTTCGACACACTACGACTCCTATTACATCAGCTTACTCAAGATCGAATCCTTGAATTATCATAGTTATGTGTTTTGCACATGACTTATGATATATAGATGACGAGGACCGTGCGTAGGGCTCCCCATGTTTACAGTCTCCTGTGCATGTATGAAAAGCGCATGTTTCATGCGTGGACTAATTTAAGCGTACGTTTTGTGTGTGAAGTTGTCATGCGCACCACCTTGATGATCATGCATGCCTCTTGTCATAAGCATTTCATATAAAACACCATGCCTTGTATGTTGTGAAATATATCATGAAATCATTATATCATACATCATCATGATGATGTGTGATACATCTACTTATTAAAAAATCGTAGAAAACTTAACGCAACCTAGTGAAACTATGTCCATTTACACTTATAGACTCAAGACGTTACACGTTATATGTACGAGATTTCTACGCTATGAACATATAAAATGCACTAACAGACTCCCCCTTTGTAACACTTCGCATTTATGTACTTTCCATATTTAGAAAGTTTTATTTGCATTTCTGTTTTTATAAACGTGTGTTCGTATTTGTATTCGTATTCGTATTCATATTTTATTTCCAATATTGTAATCCAAGACTTTGATCATAATGGAAATTGATGTTTACAAACAATCTTATTTAAACACGCACTTATAATCTATGCAATCGATTGTCAAATATACATGATATACGTAAACCGAGACTTTTTATACGCATGAATTGTCAATCATACGTGCACGATACTTATCACATGTTTACAAACACATACTATACTTGAAAACAAGCTAAAATACAAGAGATAGACATAAAATAACGTACTTGCAAAGTATAGGGGCTGAAATTGAACAAAAACCAGAACCAGGAAAAAGTCATCGTCGCGCCACGCGACAGAGAATAAGGTCTGGTTTCATGGTGCGACAAGGACCAATACACAGCAGAGTTTATCACCCAATCGGGTTTCAAGCTTTTCCACCTCTTTTTTACCTCCAATCACCTTCTACCCTCTTTAAAACACTAACCCTAATTTTCCCCTATAAACCAAGCCTTCTCCATCACATTTTCAATTTCTACAACTCTAAATCACTCTCAAACACACCAAAATCATCAAGAATTTCTCCATTTGGACAGAAAGTTCTAAGTGTTCAAGTGAGCTTTCAACTCACTTTCTTCTACATTTCTTCATGTTTTCTTCTTTCTTTCCACTTGGATAACCTCTAGGAATGTTTTCACAAGTTTACCATGGTAAACTAAGTTGGAACACCACCATATTTGAGGTCCAAAGTAGGATTAAAATTCTATTTTTATAAAACTTTTATCTTATGTAACTTATCTTTTTGAACATGAACTCAACCTTGTTCCCAACCAATTTGCATGTTGATGGAGTTGAGTTGGGGCTTCATTTAAGTAAGATTGAGGTGCAAACTCTTTAATCTAATCAAACTAAGTCATCAAGTACACTTACTAGTAACAAAGTGTCAAAGCTACACCAAGTTTCCAAACATTTGCTATGATTGGAATGCACTAGTCTATCTTGAGTCTCACTTATTTACTTGATGATTTAGATGAACATATAACTAAGTAGCTTTCAAGAATCAAAGTAAGTTAACCCCGCCTCGCCTCCAACATTTGCTATGTTGGGTATGACACGCTCGGGCTGTCCTTACTTGGCTACTTATAAATCTAGTAATTTATTTATTTATGTTCTTATTTTCCATGACCATCCGAATCATCCTTATGATGACTTATGTATTGGTGAACATTAGGGTTGATGAATTCATCCAACCCATGCATGACCATGCTTAACTTACCTAACATTTGGACTACAAACGAACTATATAAATAAATAAAAAAATATATATATACACACACACATCTTATAAATTAACCGAACCTAGGACACTAACTAGTCAATGGTTTGATGTCAAGAGGAATATGGTTAGAATATCTTGATGTAAACTCCTTGTAATTTGGACATCCAATAGGCAAACTTGAGCCTACGAAGAACACTACATTATGGTGTCCAAATTCGAGTGTTTCGTCAAGATGAGTTTTATGTATTTTACTAAGTAACCATCTTGCATTTTTCATTCCGATTCCAAACTCTGTTGAAATCATACGCTTCGTTCATCCTTGTAGGATAACTTGGTGGTCTCACTCAAACGCATCAAACTCACGTTCGTGGACTTTCTACGTAAACCATGAGTATACTCGATCCCGTTTACCGCTACACACTTTGGGTGCAACATGTATACAATATCATAAACTATACACTCACGATTAAACTTGTTTATATGCACACTCTATCCATTAAAGCATGATACTTGTTATATTCTTGTTACTACATGCCATACTTATACTTATGTTCTATAAACTCATTAAATTTACAAGCCTACCTTAACAATTGTAGCGCTATAGTATAATGCAACGCCCGTATTCTTGTGGTATTGTTAAGTAAACTCTTTTAAAGCCTTGTCGTTTTGGCGACAATGATACACACAATTGCGATATATTTTGGTTTGACTTATAGTTAATAGATGCTAGTATGATAATAAACAAAGTATGCAAAATACCATTTTGGATATGAGACAACTTTTAGACACGATTATGCTATGTATTCAAACTTGTATACTCGCCAACTTTTGTTGATTTTATTTTAATACATCTTGTAGGAAACTAGTTGATGACGATTGAAGAATGAAATTTAGGGTGGACTAGAAACTCACCTAAACTTTAATTTATGTACTTGTTTCATGATATTAGGTTTATTTGCAATATGTTGTACTTTCCATTCCAAAACAATGTACTTTCCATTTGGCATGAAATGAAATTTGAATTATTTAATTATTGTCACAATTAGCAAGTTTTGATGTCTCGAGAAATCATGTTTTCGTCTCACTCTGATATTTCCGCCATCGGTTGGGGTGTGACACCCTTAGACATAGCTAGAAATCTGCGATTTTAAGTTTTGATCTGTCTTGGATACATCTTCAAGTGAAACCATAGTCCCCCCTTGAATGATGCTCCGAATATCTTATTGGTTTTGACATTAATGAACAACCATATATTCCCACTCACAAACAGTTTCTCAACAGTAGTTGGTCCGACTCACATTCAACATTATCAGGTTTCCATGGTAGATTTTTGAAAGAATATATTTTGAGATTTTTAATATTGAATGCAGAAATGTAAAAAATACAAAAATGTAATATTTATAGATAGTTTATATTTTTGTGAGAAAACGAGCCAGAGGATCATATCATTTTATGATATATATCAGTTGTGCCATTAATCTTTTAAGAAACACTCAGTTTAAACAATTCACATGGATTATCAGTATTGTTTATCCACTTAAACTGAATCTGAATCTTTCTAATGCTTACCGCTACATTAAGGTACATTAATTTGCACTTAGTTCTTATGGATCCCATATTCTAAGTATATCCCCACATCATGTAATACACTGACTCAAGTAATGCCTTTAAACGTCATCAACTATGATATGCACGAAAATAACGTAGAATGTTTAAACATTAACAATCAGGTCTATCTTTTGATATGTAGAGAAAGTCTAGTTTTAAACAAAATAAGAAATAAAAACAAGTTGAAATTGTTTAAATCTTAACACGGTCGTTACTTGTGAGTACACACAGAGGAAGTCCAAGATTTAAACGAAACACCAAGTAAAATAAGGCAGAACGTTTAGGCACTAACATCAAATTCGATACTTCCGTATACGCTGTGAACACGCGACTACCATTTTGTTTCTTTGGAACACTCAAACATTTTTCTCTTCACTTTATCACTCTTTGCACGAATGACCACTGCATTAGAATAAACGTTTGTTCATAGCTTGGTTATTCTTTTATCTTATCTTCACTACACTAACAACCACTACTTATGAATATACATTTGCTCGCAACTTGGTTTTCCTACACACGTAAATAAACTTAATTAGTTTTGAATTGGAACCCAATCCATATTGGATTTGAGTTGACCAAATTCATCAACATATAAAATGACAGTCCCGTTTATCATTAGAACAATTTTGAAATTTCCATTAGGGAAGAAACTTCATCTGAAACTTTGGTTTTCCAAATATGCCTCGGTTTCTCAACTGTTTGATGAACAACTTGCTTCTCAACTGTTCTTGTAACACCTCAACCGATGGCGGAAACATCAAGGCGAGACATAATAGACTGCTCAAACATAACATAACACTAAATTTGTGATAATCAATTATAATTCAAAATTTCATTTCACATCATTGCATTAAATATTACATTGTTCAAAGGAAAGGAGTACAACAATTGGATAACTAAACCAACAAATGCTATAAGTAAATTTCTCTGGGTTTAAAGTTTTCTGCATCAATTTTATATCAAAACCTAAGACATATAGTAATCAATTGTTTTCTCTCAATACAAACACCTAATAAAGTAGTTTACACAGTAGACATATATATTAGTTCATAACGAAAACGTCTCTACTCTTACAGTTTACTAAATAAAATTTATCATGAAATCAGAAGACACATGCTAAACGTCTATTATCTATATTAAAGCAAAACACTTGATGCCACTTGGCATTTACTTATGATCCACTGAAGACAACTTTCTCCTTGACCTCATACGTTTCCCTCTCACACCCTTTTCTCTAAGTTTTCCAAACATAAAACCTTTCCTTTCTACATGATTCTTCAAGTAAAAAACCCTAGATCTAACTATATTTTCATTGAACATTGCCTGATGGCGATGCTTTTCTCAAACGATTAATCTGCGGATTTCTTTCATATATTGCTTCTTGAAGTCGGTAATTTTGTGCCCTGAATCCATATTCATGTTAAATCAAGTGTTTATTTGTTTAGATGTTATGCGATTAAAACGATTTTGTTTTTGTTTATGGTCGATAATCATTATTATTCTAGAGATTTAAAACCCTAACTGTATTTTAGGTTTTGATTGACAGTTTCAGTCTCCAGCGATGTTTCCAGCTAGCTCTGGTGAGGGGGTGCCTGGATTGAAGGAGTGTCTTTTTTTTTGTTTTATGATATATTATGTTTTATGTTTTCTTTTTCAGTAGTCATTTTGTGGGTATATCATCATTAGATGGATGGAATATGTACATGAATCTGGAAAAAATGGACAGTTGGTTTTACAGTTTTTTTTTCTATGTTCCTAAATTCCAAAATGGAGTCCAGGGGGATTTGAAAATATAGTGCAGACAAGCAATAAAGTAGTGATATCCTTTTGTTATATGTATATTCCTTTAGCTTACATATAATAAACCTAGGTTTTATGCTTTAGACATGTAATTTATAATGATCAAGGTGGTAACCTTTGTTTCACGCTTTCACTTAGCAGGGTGCACGACTTTATTCCGGAGCTATGACGGTCATTTGATAGAACTCGCTATTACATGCCAACCGGTTACCGTGTAACCATCAAATGTGTGCACTCTTTGTTTAACTATTCAGGTTCCCGAGCCTTATCATCGTTTCGAATAGCCATGCTTAGGTGCCATTAAGATTCCTAAAGGCTATGACTAACCATGATATGTTTGTTGTCTCTCTTTAACTATTTAAGTGTCTCTCTTTGTTTCTTTTGTTTTTTTGACTGCCTTCCCTTTAATGTTATTATGATACTTTTCTGTGCTCTCTCATTTAAGTAGGATAGATAACTGTACTTAATACCTAACATTTGTTTCTTCAGTGGTTCTTAGGAAGGAGCATAAGTGCTTCCATATTTACGGATGCAAGGATCGTGGTTTCTTAAGGTAATATGTTCATCTTTATATTTATAAGACGTTCTTTGTTTGTGTTAGATTCTTGCGCTTTAACAAATTCATTATCATTATGGCATTAACGTTTTTATATCAACTAAGTTCATATCTGGGAGACCTTGAAAGAAAAGCTAAAACCTGCCACTTGCATGAGAATTCTTTGGTAAGTCTTAGGGTTGGCATTAGCCTTACCAATCTAATGCACTCCTCAAAATGGCAGCAGTTAGCCTCCAACAAATGGAAAGTTTTTCAATTACCCTTGATATATACAGTTTACCATTAGAATCACTATTTTGTTTAGTTGAAATCTTATAATTGTGATAAATAACTTCTTATACTGGCTCTCTATTATGAATTCCTTTTTTCTTTCAATTGATTAATAAGTTCTCCGTCGTCGACGTTTTGGCGTTGGGCGAAATTTATGCAACTATAGGGAAGCTCGATCTTTAATAATGACAAATGTTATACTATAGAAATCAAATTCAAATATCTTAAGTTGAGATGTTAATGAGGGTGCTTAAGATCCATCATATTAAGTTCTAAGCAATGTTTTTAAAACCAGTTTTTAAATCGCTAGGCTTAAAATGGTTCAACCGGTTGAACCGGACGATTCAACCGGGTTAAATAATTTAACCTAGAAATCCATAAAATACAATTTCTAAAATAATCCAAAACTACATCATTCCATAATAAAAAAAAATATTCCGAAAGTTAACCATAGTAAAAATATAATGATCGATGTGGATTGTGGATGAAGTTTGATCGATATGGATCATGAGCGCTAGATTTTACTAAGAAGGTAAATCGTCACTTTTTTGGGCCCATAAAAGATTAAAAGTCTAAATTTTAACCTTTTCCCGGTACCGGTATAACCCAATTTACCGCCGGTACATCTTCTTTGCCATTCCCTCAGTTTTTACCGTATGATTCGTTCTGCGCAAGCTTCCGACATACGGTTTAACCGTTCAACCGGCCGGTTTAAACCGGTTTTTAAAACTTTGGTTCTAAGACATTCACATGTGGTTGTAAGTGGAGAAGAGAGAAAATGTTATTGTTGATATACTCTGAATTGCCTGGTAAGTTGCGCATAACGGAATCCTTCCGTCTCAGTTCCAATATTTTTTTGTGTTGACTAAATTGACTTCTTTTAATCAGCGGTTCCTAAGGATGAGCAAATGGTACCGGTACTGGTACCGAATTCTCCAAATAGACTCGATTTTCGGTATTGATTCGGTACTGACATTTAGTGTTTTCGTTACCGGTTTGCCTATTTGTCAGGAATTCAGGAAGCCGGTAGTATTTAGTGAATCATTTTTTGGTGTGTTTATGGAATTCAAGAAGCTGGTAGTATTTAGTGACTCATTTTTTTGGTGTGTTTATAATTAAATCTTGCTAACTTTATTTGTGTGATTTTTGTAGTAACTTAGTGAAGCAATTTTTGGTGTGTTTACATCTCTGCTAATGAAATTCTTTACTTAAAATGTGTAAATATTATTCGCTGCTGGTGTTACGTTTAGGGGAGCTGTGATTGACCAACTGGAGATTTGGCCCGAAAGATCAGGCTGAGAGATTGTTTCAGCTGAAAAAGAGAAGGCAAAAGCATCAGCAGGTAGACAATTAACCAAAAGAATAGTTTTAAGACATTTAGTTGGTTTTATGGAAGGTACAATTACTAACATCTAATCTTGAAGTTATTTTTGAGTAGTTCACAGGCCATTAAGAAAGGGAAAGAACATGGTTTTGATATTGTGTTATGTGACATATCTAGACGTTAGACATGATGTTGGTCAACAAAACTACTTGAATCTTTACTTTAATTGACGATCACTAACAATATTTTTGCTTATTTGATGTCTTATAGGTCTACATACTAATTATAGCTTCATGGAAGAACTGATAGCATGCAAAAAAGCCATTGCTCAAAACTTTCATCTAACGATTGGGCACCTCATTCTTCTCACAACAGGTTTGCTTGGGTTTGAAATTCAATAAAAAATAGTGTTGTAGCCGAGTTTACTTATAAAGTTTTACAACGAGATCCTGCTACTAAAGTTGTCCAAAAAGTTGCAAGAAATGACTCATGAATTCACCTCATTTATAAACCAAATTGTTCAGCAGGTAAGTTTTACACGAAATAGTTGATACAATATGACCAGAATCATTATTACAATGCGAATAATTTGGTTTGTTGTTTAGAAATGAATGTTGTGCGATATTGATTGCACTGATCTCTATTGTCTCCATTAGTAATTATTGGCTGTAGAGATGGATAGTTTTCTTTTCTCTTTTTTCATACGCTGATGTGAAACTGGAATATAGTGATCATTTTTTATTTATGATCTATGTGCAAGCAGTTTATCGACTTAGAGCTAGACATTGGGCGATACAAGAGACGAGAAGATTAAGCGAGCGTAATCTACAAAGGATAGCGGAAGTATGCAACATCGGACGAGCTTTTGAGAAGAATTGTGTTGAGAGTGACCAGTGGTGATTAGATACGAATGAAGCTGCTTAAGATGATTAAGCTTATTGAACGAGTAATGCAAGGATCTGTGTGCTTAGATTGGAGGCTGTTGGCATCTCAATGTAATCCTCTTCTGTTTTCGCTCTAAACTTCAGCACTCTTCAACTTATATTCTTTTTTTAGGTATGTAATCTCATAATGGCATGCGTCTATAGTGCGGCTACAAGCCAGATGAGACGAGACGCTAGGATTTTATGGGTACAATGGATATTTTATATTGTACATCAAAGTTGTAAATAACATTTTATAAACATTTGTTAATTGTAGCCATGAAGATATGATGGAGCAATGTTCATTGGTGTCTATAGATATGACAGCTGGCTAAAAAGACTTATAAAATGCAGAGATACTGAAATATAACAACCAACTAACATTTGGCATGTACGGAGGATGAGAAATAATGTGGTCTTTAATCAAACCTGGGTTTCTGTGGCTAAGGTTGTGGAAGAAGTGAAGATCATGGGGTTTTTGTGGATAATGAATTGCTCAAGGACCAGTCCATTACACTAAAAAAGTAACGTTTCTTTCATTTCAAAGTTTAGTCAACACTGTTAAATAATATAATTTACTTTGAGCCACCCGTGTAATACACGGGTACTTAAACTAGTATACAATTATAAAACATTTTCAACTAACCAAAACAAACGGTACATATGAAAACTTAATAAAGTACTTTACATAGTACATATATACATTCATACATAATCCGGAACATATTACTCGAAAACTTATCTCCTCTTAGATTTTCCAACATCAGTTTTATCTCAAAATCAAAAGGCAGATAATCAATTAACTCAAACAAATTATAAAAACCTAACAGGCTATCAAAATCAACAAAATATACCTCAGCTTAGAAGGGAGATTCTTCGAAAGAAGCTTCTTGCCATCTGAAGGCAGAACTACATGCCTACAAAGAAACATACCTATAATCACTTTCAGTTATCAAAAAGTAAAATAAACATACATTATGAAAGTAGTACTGACTTGAATTAGTCTTTGAAGGTTCAGAATCGTACAAAAAATCCAAACATTCTTTGCCTCCTGAAATAATACGAATTGAATAAAAAGAATCTAGCATCCTACAACAAACATTAAAAAGAGACTTTAGTTACCAGTTGCTATCTGAATTACAAATTTAACTACCGTTAGTTATGTTTCTTGTTGACCATTCCATTAACAATACTATAGTATGACCATTATAGCCCTCCTTCAATATGATTATTTTTATTTCAACTTCATGTGTTAATGCAACTATACTCTATAATTACGTCCAAGATGGAACACCAAACACTTTAAAGATGTTACTATTCCTAAATTGGTGATTTATGATGTAATAATGAGATAAGAAACGCATTGTTGGACAACCTAGATGACTGCCACGTCAACATGATTGTTATGCTCATTTCTTCTTTATTAGATAGGGCCATGTAATGACTACATACATCATTACTCTTTTGCTCCACCATCATAAATCCAAGCTTCTTAACAAATACGCAACAATGAAGAGATTCATGAGGCTTAGAGCATGCAAAAGGACCAAGTCGTTATGGCTGCAATAGGGGTTGCAGTTACTAAGTTGTCATCCTCCATAGCTGCCACACCATGACAACATACTGCCTTAATTTTTTTATAACTCATCACAGCCTGCTTGTAACAATGATCCATTTAAACCAAACAAAACTATTAAATCACTATTTAACAGTCGTCATGGCTAGGTATTCCAAATCAGTTTATCAAACTCCTCTCTTCTCCAATTGAAGAACACAATGGCGACTCGACATTCAATCACCAATAATAGTGACATCATCATCTTCAGATACAGGAGCAGTGAAACCAATAATGAAGACTCATTATCAGTTCTGAAGCTAATTCCAGGAACATATGCAGCCAAACTGGGAATTTGAAATTTAAAATTCACACGGACGTGTAATATGCATTTCATGCATATCAGGAGCCTTTCATATCAATCTTTTACTCCTCTTCTCAGTTCATATAAACTTTCTTCTTCTCTCCTACTCTCCATTCGTCACTTTCATCTTCTCTCCTACTCCCTTGCTCCCTGGCACCACCCCACAACCGTTGCTCCTGCTCCTTTCTGGACTCTAGAACGTTGCTGCTCCCGCCCCTAAAACCTCCTAACAGCCTTTAAATCTCCATTTATTTTAAAAGTAACTAATCAAGATATTTAATTTGGTTCTGCTCAGCTAGCATCAATGCATATGGGTTTCCATTTAATTTGCTGAAAAAGTCTATTACTTTTATTTGAACAAACCATGACTGCTTTGCCATTTTCATCCCCATCACCGTTTATTCCATCTCCCGTTTGCGCTTTCTTATTATTTGAAAAGGCGACTTTTCAATTTATTGAGAAAGGGCATATAGACAAATCTTCCAAATCTTGGTTTTGTGCGTGCACACAAGGTGTATGTGAAATTGTCTCAAACAAATCTTTGTTTTTATATAAATTTATATTAACGCCAGCCATGGGGTAAGGGGTTACGTGTCACACCCTGGTCGTAGCGGAAGTGCAAACGTGTTGTAACTTATAGGTAATCAATTATGCAATACACATATAGTCAAGTTACAAGTTTCAAAAGTGAATTTCCAAGTTTCCGACTAGTTTGAAATATATCAAGGTTTATCCAAAAAACAACCTTCAAGTTAAGTTACATCGCAAATGTATATTTGTTATCATCATGAAATATATCAAGGTTTTGACTCCCATATACCCATACGAAGTTGGGATATAAGAGGCAAACCCTTCAAAAGTGGCATCCGTTGCTATATCTTTTCCAATCTCCCGAGGTCTATCACCAAATCATACCTTGATTTCCTGATATACATGTAATTGAGAAATCAACAAAAGTTGAGTGAGTTCATGTAGTTATTGTTTTCGTATAAATGTCATATTTGAAATCCATTATTGAAATCCGAGTATGTTACGGTCATCAGTGGGGTTTAAGGATCTATCAGCGGGTAGCGAGCCCCCGATATCATGTGCCATAAGTAAATAACCAAACCGAGACACTTTGTTCTCAATTGGGCTCACAAAAGCACCCCAGGGTATACCAACCAGGAGTGGAGCATGCCTCAAGCTCAGTAGATCTACACCTTTTGCACCTTGGTCACTAAGTGATTAATGGTTATCATTGTTATCGTTGTCATCATCCTACTTACGCACATCGATGGTGTTATCATCTAAACCCATAGCTAACATACCATTTGTCATAACGTGTATTTCCCCCCGAGTGTTATAAAATTGAAAACGTTTAAAAGGAAAAAGGGGTCATGAACTCACAGAATCGCGTCCCGTAAGCTATGCATACAATCTCAAATGGTCTCCCGGTATCGTACCGTAACCTACAAGTGTCCTAGCCTTCGTTAGACACTTAGGTCTTACGCATATATTATGTACAAGTTCCCATCTTGTGTTAATTGCTCTAAGTTGTGTTTTTGATTAATCATTTCTTGAATTGTTAATATGTATTTTGTTATCGTGTCTTGAATTGTGTGTGAACGGCATCGTCCGTTCCTTGTCCTCGTGCCTAGCACGCATGTCATTAGGCCTAGTCCCATGTTCTTTGGGCCTAGCCCTTGTCTTTGTGTCTTGGGCCTAACCCATGTCTTTGTGTCATTGGGCGTAGCCCATGTCTTTGTCATTGGGCCTAGCCCATGTCTTTGTGTCTTTCGGCCTAGCCCATGTTATTTTGTCATTGGGCCTAGCCCGGGTTGTATTAAGTGTTGTCATTGGGCCTAGCCCGTGTTCTATTTATTCTCAAATAAATATACGTATTTCCAATTAAGATGGGTTGTTAAAAATAATATGTTTTTTAACTTCACTTGTATTTGTATACTTATATTTTTCTAAGTATTCTTGTGTTATACTTCTTTTACCAAGTCAAAGCATGTGTTTAGTTATATTTATTTTCCAAAATAAATATGTATACTTTGTAAAATAATATTTCCAATATTATTTTTAGTATAAGTGTATTTGTTGTTCACCAAATGTATACTTAGGTAAGTATACATGTGTTTATGTATTAATGTTCATGTATTTCCCATTAAGTGACAAAAATCCTTTCTAGTGATTTTTATATTTTCCGGAAATTATGTTCCTCAAAAATAATGTATTTTAAGGCTCGTTTGTAATATATATATTTTACCAACCTTGTTAAATATATATATTTGTTTATAAAATCATCCATTTGCCCAAAGTCCATATTTGATCAAGGAATATATAAGTATAATTTGCGATGTTTGTCCATGTATCAAAGTATGGGTATTTTTGTATGTATTTTTCCTTGAGCATTTTGCTTGGTATTTTGAGGGTATTTGTGTTTATACTCCATCGGAAGTTTTAGTGTATTAAATTCCTAACTTGTCTACTTCCATCTAATACACATAATATACACATAAATATACATGTCTTGGTGATCACTAAATATATATTTTTCTAATATATATTATATTTTATGCTTTAAGAAATCTTTATTTTCTTAACTTGTATTTTTATATAAAAATAGGGTATGGCCATGTTTAATTTATTTAAACATCTTAAAATCAAAAGTTTAGTAGCAAATTTTATATTTTTCTAAGTGTTGAATTTTACAAAAATTTGGCCATAGTTTCCCCTAGATTTAGGAGTTTTCCCATGTTTAAATACATGTGTTTAAGCTTTAAAAATTCATCAAATCAACCACAACAATTTCTACAAGTATTACCATATACATTCAAGCACTTTTCATATGATGATGAACTTGAAAGTTTAAGAAATCATGTAGTCTTTTAAGTCTAGGTTTAACATGTTTGTTTAACTTCAAAAACACTAATTATCCACTAAACTTTGTGAAAAATCCATGTTTAACAACTTGTCCATACACTTACTTTAAGAGTTCAAAATCCATGTTATGTTATTTTTAAGCACTTAACATGTTCATCTTTCTAGTAAATCAAGTTCATCAACTTTGTTCTTCATGGATCCTTCAAGATCCATGTATATACTTGTTAGATCCTTACATTTAACAAGTCTACTCATGATGAGCATCAAGCTAAGCACAAAATAATCATACACAACATTATTACACTTCAAGATTATGTTGGTTTTCTTTAGATCTTTAGTGTTCTTCATGTGTTCATCATTTTAAAGTTTATGTTTCTTGATGGTTTAACTTGTACATCATAATACCACTAATAATATGAATCAAAACAAAGTTCAAGAGGCTTACAACTAGCTCTAGTGGCTAGGGAAGTGGCAAATGAAACTAGATGATGAAAATGAAGTAATGTAGGTGGATAAAAGCACTCCAAGGAGGTCCTTTAGCTTCTTCCACTTGCAACCTTCCTAAGTATGCTTGATACACCTTAGATGAACCTTGGAATGGCTTGGAGATGGCTTGAAGATGAAGGTGAATGGGTGTGGTGTGGCCGTGAGTTTGGAAGCAAGGAGGGAAGGGATGAAGTTGATTTGTGTTGTGAGTAATGGTTAAGTGTTGAGATCTATGTTCATCTTTTTATTAATCATCCATGTCCCTTCTAGACACATGAACCTTTGGGCAATAACAACTTACTACCAACATCCCATGATTAGGGGACAACAAGGTGGACATCGGGGCCCCATTGTTGACCGTGGATTCCAGGGGGGGGGGGTCTAGTTGGGTTGCAACTTCTAGTTAGTTGTTTAGTTGTGATTTAATGGTGATTAGTTAGGGAATTATATGTATTAGTGATCTTGAGATGAAACAAGGTGTCGGGTGACCTTTACTAGTCGTATGATGTCAAAATATGCTTAACTAGTTAATAGGATGCTTCTAGTTGTGTTCGGGTGGTCGTTTCATTATCGGATCGTTAAATTGCCAAGTTGTGCACTTTGTATGGTATTATTCGTTTTCGTATCACTATTTAATTTCCAACACTTTTGTAAGCATATTATAATGTTCAAACTTATTTCTGAATATTACGTTGGCTTGTAAAAAGCTGAAATGTTGAATTATTGCTGAAATAGTTATTTATTGTCCGGTTCGGACACTTTTTAGTGCTTATAGTATTTCGGAAAGTGTTAACACAAATCCTTGTTTTCCCATCCTAGGATTTAATGTGTTATTGTTATTGGTTCCTCATCTAGTCCCTAAAACTGTCGTTATGCTGAGTACCAGACGAGTGTTGACACAGCTAGTCTAACCGGTAAGTCTACTAGTTGTTTTAGTGCACTGTCTAAACTGTGTTCAGGGGTGATGATCAAATTGAATAATATGCACTAATTAAATGTAATTCATGACAGTTTCAGATATATAAGATATAATCTAGCAGAACATGATGTTTTAACATATAATTGCATGATTAAATTAGTGGTTTAATTGTACGGAAATTACCCGGAAGTTACTAGCTGTCACATACTCCCCCTGTTAAAAGGAATTTCGTCCTAAATTCAAACTGAGTTATCCGTTGTAGGAGTCTTCTCAAACAGGTGAGGGTATTAGACCTTGAGTTGATCTTCACGTTCCTAAGTATACTCGGGTCCGTGTCGAGAGTTCCAACGGACTTTGACTAGCTTGATACGACTTCTCCATGTTTTCTGGACTCCCAGTCCATAACCTCAACAGGTTCTTCAGTGAACTGGAGCTTGTCGTCTACATGAATCTCATCCGCAGGGATGATAACCGTCTCGTTGGTTGGACTCTTTTTGAGGTTAGACACATGGAATGTGTCGTGCACACTATTGAGCTCTTCTGGCAACTTTAGCTTGTATACTACAGTACCGACCTTTGCCAGAATTTCAAAGGGTCCAATGTATCGTGGGTTAAGCTTCCCACGTTTGCCAAATCTAGCTACGCCCTTACAAGGCGAGACTTTCAACAAAACATTGTCTCCAACCTCGAAGGATAATGGTTTACGTCTTCGATCCGCGTAACTCTTCTGTCGATCACGAGCCGTCTTGATACGGTCTCGGATCAGGAAGATTTTAGCGATAGTGTCTTGGATTAACTCGGAACCAATGAGTTGTTTGTCACCGACTTCCGCCCAGCATAGCGAAGATCGGTACTTTCGTCCATATAGTGCTTCGAATGGTGCGGCCTTAATACTAGTGTGATAACTGTGATTGTAGGAAAACTCCACCAATGGTAAATGAGTGATCCCAGTTTCCACCTAATACCATCACACAGGCGCGACGCATGTCCTCTAAAGTTTGGATGGTTCTCTCGCTTTGGCCATCAGTCTGCGGATGAAACGCTGTGCTTAGATCTAAACGAGATCCAAACGAAGCTTGAAATGATTGCCATATCCGCGGCACAAAACGACCACCTCTATCTAAGATTATGGAGAATGGCACTCCGTGACGTGCTACAATTTCCTTGAGGTAAAACTCAGCTAACTTCTCGGTGCTGTCTTTCTTCCGAATCGGTAAGAAGTGAGCTGACTTGGTTGACCGATCTATGATAACCCAAATCATGTCATGTCCTCGAGAGGTTCGTGGGAGCTTTGTTATGAAATCCATTGATATCTGTTCCCACTTCCAAACAGGAACTTCGGGTTGTTGTAATAATCCAAATGGTTTCTGGTATTCGGCCTTGACCTTTGCACAAGTCAGGCATTTTCCAACGTAGGTCGTAATGTCTAACTTGAGGTTAGGCCACCAGTAACACTTCCTAAAGTCTTGATACATCTTATCCTCTCCCGGATGAATTAAGTATTTTGACTTGTGTGCCTCGTCTAGTACCAAGTCTCGTAAATCTCAAAAATAGGGAATCCAGATTCTTCCCATGAGATATAAAGTCCCGTCCTTGTTCGGTTCTATTTGGCTTTCCCATTTCTCGTAAAGAGTCTGTTGGAATGTATTCCGGTTTTAGCGCTTCTTGCTGTGCCTCACGCACACGAGTCGTAAAGTTTGTCTGAATTGTCATTTCTAAAGATCGTACTCTTAACGTCTTGACTCGTTCTTTGCGGCTCAAGGCGTCTGCTACAATGTTCATCTTGCCCGGATGATACTTGATCGTGCAATCGTAGTCATTCAACAATTCAACCCAACGCCATTGGCACATATTTAATTCTTTGATTAAATATATGCTGAAGACTTTTGTGGTCTGTGAATATAGTACATTGAGTACCATATAGACAATGTCGCCAAACCTTCAAAGCGAATACCACGACACCTAACTCGAGGTCGTGTGTGGTATAATTTTTTTCATGAACCTTTAATTGGCGTGACGCATACGCGATGGCTTTTTCCCGTTGCATGAGCACGCAACCTAAACCTTGATGCGAAGCATCACAGTACACCATGAAGTCATTGGTACCGTCGGGAAGTGATAAGATTGGTGCATCATCCTTTAAAAGTTGAAATGCCTCCTCTTGTTTTTCGTCCCAAACAAAATTCTTGTCTTTTTGTATGAGGGAGGTTAGCGGCTGAGCAATTTGGAAAGTTTCTCAATAAATCTATGATAATAGCCCGCTAATCCCAGAAATTGTCGAACTTCAGTTGGAGTCTTGGGCGCCTCCCAATTCTTAATTGCTTCAACCTTCGACGGGTCTACATGAATACCATTCTCGTTCACCACATGCCCGAGAAATTGTACCTCGCGAATCTAGAATCCGCACTTTTTGAAAATTTTGCGTAAAGTTTCTCTCTCCTTAGTAGCTCCAAAATGGTTCTCAAATGTTGCTCGTGCTCATCATTCGACCGTGAATATATTAAAATATCATCAATAAATACTTCACGAATTCATCGAGATACGACTTCCACACGCGATTCATTAAATCCATAAAGACCGCCGGTGCATTTGTTAGGCTGAATGCCCTAACAAGAAACTCGTAATGCCTATAACGAGTCCTAAAAGCCGTTTTTATTATACTCTCTTCTTGTATCCGCAACTGGTGATATCCAAACCTTAAGACTATCTTGGAATAGAAGCTCGAACCTTATAGTTGGTCGAACAAGTTATCAATTCTCGGTAGTGGATACCGATTCTTGTTAGTAAGCTTATTCAACTCTCGATAATGTGAACGAACTTGTTGGTGCGTTGTATCCATAACAAGAATGACATTCATTAACAATGGCCAAGCCGACAAGTAGTAAGTTACGGCGCCTAGGACTGACAATCCCGTTACCAAAATTCCCGGGGTTTGTGGGGAAGTTTGGGAAGCGACTGAAACTGTATTTTTAACAAACCCTTTGGTGGTTTGTTATACGATTAAGGGACCCCTTGGGTGGTCTCGAACAAGTCAACAAAGGTTTGAATGTATTCATGAAATGACCAAAAGTTTTCACAACTAAAACAAAGAACGATGAACGATTGGTTTATGACAAGAACAATGAACAATATGGTTTACGATAAGGACAATGAACAATGGACGATTGGTTATGATAAGTGATTTAGATAATGGAACGTGTGTAATGTGATAAAAGTATGGTGGATACGCCGCCAGTACTTCCTATATATAAGTGCTTTTATCATATTACATACCTGACGTTATTTGCATCACTTGGACAAATGTTTTCAAACAATGACACGCAACGATTTTCAATTAAAGATATAAACCATACAGTTATTTCAAGACAATTTACAACCCGGATTTACAAAATAAATGATTTCGTGTCAAGGTTCATGGCTACTAGATTTTACAAACTTTTAACCTCATGTTTTAAACGATTATCTATTGCAATATCAAATATTTTTAAAACAAGGTTTTCACTTACGACTCTACGAGTCGAATTATATATTGCAATATATACAAAGCCATGGACTTGACAAACTCACAAAACCTATGTACTCGCCGGCTTTTATGCTGACTCGTTTTTACATATGTTTCAGGGAACAATGCTTGATGATACTGATGCATGCTCACGAATAATGGACTTGGACTTTAGTGCTTTAAAAACAAGAAAGACAATTTCAATGCTTGTTTTGTTTGTTTAAAAGTTCTATGACAATATAACAATCTAATCAATGTTTAATATTTAATAAAACGAAACTTCAAATACCATTGTTGTTGTAACAATCTGTTAACGTGACTCCCCGACGTTTCCGACGCGATTTGTTGTTTTATGTGGTCGGGG
The DNA here is from genome assembly GCA_947069175.1 of Scalesia atractyloides. Classification (NCBI taxonomy): domain Eukaryota; kingdom Viridiplantae; phylum Streptophyta; class Magnoliopsida; order Asterales; family Asteraceae; genus Scalesia; species Scalesia atractyloides. The sequence goes on from CAMTDV010000025.1 coordinate 94,086,334, forward strand.
TGTTATATATTGGTATCAGAGCACTGGTTATAGGGAATTAGGTTATTAGTAATGCTTTGACCTTGACTATAACCTTCCTAGGACCCTAACGCGAGTTTTCTTTTGTTTAGGTTTAAAATACAATACAATCACCTATCGTTCGGTGACCAAAACAAATCCACAGAATTTCAAATCCGCTTTTGAAAATCAATCATCTATCCTTAGATGATTTGTTTTTGGCGTAAGCCTTCAAAGTTTTCAAAATCTCGTCAAAGTTTGGGTTTTAATAATGTGAACACGTGCAATCTGGAAGGGTGGGTGCTTGTAACCTGAGTTTTCTGTCTAGGCTAGAGTGTTCGTACAAATCCACTTAATCGGACCAGTCACTCTTACCTGGGTACTCTTGGGGTAAGTGTCCACTTATAGGCTAAAGCACGTCTTCACGATACATTATGAGACCCATTTACTTTGATTAGTCACTGTGTGTCATTTGATTGGCTTGAGAGACAAATAAATGACCACCATCCTTATGTTTAGTCGATATTTTCTTATGTTTCTATTGATTTTTTTTGAATGTCAATCTCACAATATCTTCCTTCATGTTTTCTTTTAGAATGCCTCCTCGACGTGATACAACTCAAAATGCCGAAATGGCTGCACTTATCGCTCAGCTAATGGCCGCGATCCTCCTGAACCTAGTAACTCAATTAAATCAAGCAAACAACAATAGCAACAATGCACCAGCTCCGTGCAACTACAAACAATTCTGTTCGATTATTACCCATATGGTGTCATACCCACTGGAGGTGTGAGGTAACCCGGTAATGAAATCCATGGTTATGTTTTCCCACTTCCATACAGGTATTTCGGGTTGGACTAGAAGTCCTGAAGGTCTTTGATGTTCAGCTTTTACTTTGGAACATGTAAGGCACTTGGAAACAAAAACAGCGATATCCTTTTTCATGCCAGGCCACCAGTAGGTGTATCGTAGGTCTTGATACATCTTGTCGGCTCCTGGGTGTACAGAGTTTCGTGTTTTGTGCGCCTCATTCATGAGGAAATCACGAAGGTTATCGCGATCAGGAATCCATATGCGGTTTAAATAGTATAGGATACCGTCGGATTTGGTTTCGATTTTGAGTTCAGCTCCACATGACAGCTCATCGCGTACATCATTTTCTGTTACAGAAACATGTTGAGCTGCCCGGATTCGATCTTTGATGTCGGTTATGATTTGCGAACATAGAAGATGAATGGAGTTCGCATAACCTTTTCGACTGAGCGCATCGGCCACCACGTTTGCCTTGCCAGGATGATACCGAATTTCACAGTCGTAGTCGTTGAGAAGTTCGACCCATCTTCGTTGCCTCATATTCAACTCCTTCTGGTTGAAGATATGTTGGAGACTCTTGTGGTCAGTGTATATTTCACACTTGGTACAGTAGAGGTAATGTCTCCATATCTTGAGAGGAACACAACGGCTCCAAGTTCCAGGTCGTGGGTGGTGTAATTCTTCTCGTGAACCTTGAGTTGCCTAGAGGCATAGGCTATCACTTTTCCTCTTTGCATCAATACACAGCCTAGCCCTTGCCCTGATGCGTCGCAATATACCACAAAGTCATCGCAACCCTCAGGGAGTGTGAGGATAGGTGCGTCACAAAGTTTTTGCTTTAGAGTTTGGAAAGCCTCCTCTTGCTTAGGTCCCCATATGAAGGGTTTTCCTTTATGGGTCAAGGCCGTAGTGGTACAGCAATACGGGAAAAATTGGCAATGAGAAATGACCTAACTTCGGTAGGGGTACGTGGCGCTTGCCATTCCTGTACTGCCTTGATTTTTTAAGGATCGACATGAATTCCCTTTTCATTGACGACATGTCCAAGGAATTGTACTTCTCCTAACCAGAATTCGCATTTTGAGAACTTAGCGTAAAGCTTTTCAGTCCTTAAGAGTGTAAGGATGAGTCGAAGGTGTCGCTCATGATCGGATTTAGACTTGGAGTAAATAAGGATGTCGTCGATGAAGACTATGACGAAACGGTCGAGGTAGGGTTTGCATACCCTATTCATTAAATCCATGAAGACAATGGGGGCGTTGGTTAAACCGAATGGCATGATCATGAACTCGTAATGACCATAACGAGTCCGGAAGGCGGTTTTTGGGATATCTTCTTCGTGCACCCTGAGCTGATGATAACCAGAACGAAGGTCGATTTTTGAAAAGCAGGTGGCACCTTGAAGTTGGTCTAGGAGGTCATCAATGCGAGGCAGTGGATAGCGATTTTTAACGTTAACTTGTTGAGTTCTCTATAATCGATGCACATGCGAAACGTTCCATCTTTCTTCTTCACAAAAAGAACAGGTGCACCCCAAGGCGATGAGCTAGGACGTATGAATCCTTTGTCAGTCAGCTCTTGCAGTTGACTAGCCAGCTCTTGCATTTCGGATGGGGCTAACCTATAAGGAGATTTTGCGACTGGTGTAGCGCCAGGTACAAGATCGATGCGAAATTCGACTTCTCTCACAGGAGGAAGTCCTGAAATGTCGTTGGGAAAGACTTGTGGGAATTCCTTCACAATTGGGATATCTTCGAGTTTCCTCTCCTTGTTTCCCTTTTTTACGACGTGAGTTAGGAATGCGACATAGTTCTTGCGGAGATATCTTCGGGCTTGAAGGCAGGACATTAATTTGAGTCTTCGAAGGGGTTTCCCAAAAAATACGTAGTGTCTGACTGTCTGCAAGAGGAATGCGAATGATTTTTCGTGGCACACCACTTCAGCGTGATGCTGGCTGAGCCAGTCCATACCGATTATAACATCGAAACTTCCCAACTTCATAGGAATAAGGTCAATTGGAAAATCGTGATCATTTAGGGTGAGAGTACAATTGCGTATAATAGAATTTAATGAAACGGGTTTTCCGCCAGCAACTTCCACCGTTAGAGATTCGATGAGATTAACACGAGGTTGGTTGAGGATAGGTTCAAATTCTATGGACACAAAGCTCTTATCCGCACCAGTATCGAATAATATGGATGCATAACTACCATTGATGAGAAACGTACCGTTGACCACGTTGTTGTCAGCCCTGGCTTGGTTGGCATTGGTATTGAAAGCTCTCCCTCTGGCAGGTGGGGGAGCTTGGTTAGCTTGGTTTACCGGGTTTGCGTGAGCTTGGGCATGGATGATGTTCACTAGGCGTGGACATGTGTTCCTGAAGTGGTTTAGGTCCCCACAGTTGAAACAAGCTCGCATGGGTTGCATCATGGGGTAGTTTGGTTGGTAGTAAGGTTGGGTTGCGTGTTGTGAAGGTGGTAGAAGTAAGGGTTGTTGGGTTTGGCCCACTATCTGATTTTGGGTTTGGGTTGGAGGTTGATTGCGGTTCATTCGTTGAAGGGTACGGCAGGTAGGCAAACTGGTCCTTTATTTTGGATTTACAAAATAAATGATTTCGCGTCAAGGTTCATGGCTACTAGATTTTACAAACTTTTAACCTCATGTTTTAATCGATTATCTATTGCAATATCAAACATTTTTAAAACAAGGTTTTCACTTACTACTCTACTAGTCGAATTATATATTGCAATATATACAAAGCCATGGACTTGACACACTCACAAAACCTAAGTACTCGCCGACTTTTATGTTGACTCGTTTTCACATATGTTTCAGGGAACAATGCTTGATGATACTGATGCATGCTCACGTAGGAAGACTTGGACTTTAGTGCTTTAAAAACAAGAAAGACAATTTCAATGCTTGTTTTGTTTGTTTAAAAGTTCTACGACAATATAACAATGTAATCAATTTTTAATATTCAATAAAACGAAACTTCAAATACCATGTGTTGTTGTAACAATCTGTTAACGTGACTCCCCGATGTTTCCGCCGTGGTTTGTTGTTTTTACGCGGTCGGGGTGTTACATCCGTTTCCATCCTTTGGGTTTCGGTTAGCGAGCAATGTTCATCTCGCATAAGATCTTTAAGTTCATCCCACGACAACCTCTTTGTCGTATCACTCCCTAAAGTTCGTACTTGGAGATTCCACCAAGTTAATGTTGCATTCAACAGGGGTGTCTTTGTTCAGCTAATCGTTTATTAAGGAATATACTTACTAGTACAACTAACCAACTTCATTGTCTTTATTTAGCAGGCATAACCTGCCGCACCTCTCGTATCTACGAGGTCAAACGGCTTGCCTTCTAGGAAAGCCTTAGAATTTAAGCTTGCGTGATTACATCTTCAAGTGTGGCGTTGCCACTCGTTCTCAATCATTTGGGATTTGAACCACTTGAACTACCGGTACCATCAGTACGATCACTAGTGTCAACTCAATAAAATCATGTTATGTAATAAAAAACTCTAGTTCGCCTCTAATAGTAGGGCGTTGATTCTGTTTTCGGCAACTTGTTTATCTTGATACATAATATCAAATGATCTAGACTCATATTTAAATATATATAGTCCACCAAGCGCCTAAGAATTAGGAATGCAAATGGTCATGGAAACCTCATGATCGCATTGTTCATACATGTTTGAAACAATGATACGTGAATAACCGCAATCCCAAAATGCATAGTACGTGTTGTGTGTATCGACCATATGTCTAAGTGGAAAAGAAATAATTCATCAAGGAGAAAAACCAAACAGTCGTCTCCAAACTTACAACATGTATTCCATACTTCATGGACCTTGATAGTCCAAAGTTGGAAAATCCTTCGCCGCACTAACCCGTGTGACGAATACGTTGATATCCATTGGGCTCCACGAGCTCCAACAAGATTGTTATAATTTTCATAGATGTCGAAAAGAATGCAGTGAGGGAGTTGCAGCATGGCTCATGCCATACTATCCCTTGGGGTAAGACAAATGTCAAATGACGAAATTTAATGTACTCTTTTTCAATAAATATGATGAGGGGCTATAGGCACCAAGGAGCCAACCAATGTACAAGAATTCTACAATTTTGAGGAAAATCCTCCCTGGGTGGCTAATAAGTTTTGTTGTTTAGATGAATAGTCTCAACCGATTCGTGATACAGATTGAATGTTAGATGTGAACAAATACATGTGATCTTTTTTGTATCGTAGGGTGTTATAGTAACAACCCCAGTTAGTGTTCTACTAGATTGAAACTTGAACAACCTAAGAATTTCGAATGGATAGTGATCATTAGTTTGACCCGCAGAGCCCACCAGGATTTCCATACACTACAAGTTGTTATTACGTGGGCCCCCCAAATAATAAATTGCCTTGCATGGTCACCAGCATTCTCTTGTTCAAAACAGACGACCAGCCAGAGAGAGGACACTATTGTCTACATACCTTCAACATAGAAGGGACCTTCACGTGCTAACGTCCATTGTCATTAATCGCGAGGGGCACGACGTTAGACGAAATAGGGATAGAGAGAACACAAAACCATAATAACTGGAGGGGCACCTTTAAGATGAGTACTTCATCTTCCTTGTTTGGACAAGAGTGTCATCAATCATGATTAGTATGAGTCACAGGGACCTCGTCCCACTAACAGAGCTGCTCTCTAAGGATACCACCTCCGCTTCGTCGTCACTACCGAAGCCAGGCATCTTCGCATCCGCGGGAAAAGCAATCATCTTATATACAATCTAGCTTAAGGTCTCACTTAGGAACCACGTCCGCCATAAGCTCCTAAATAGACGCGACGTCGATATTCTCATCGTGAGAATCAAGGTTAATAGTAATGTTCGTAGTCGAAGGTATTTCGTTCTTGGAAAAATATTCCGTACATCACATATACAAATAAATTATATATAATCACTATATCTCATGCCATGTTATCATATTTGTTCTCATGCAAATTTGTTCTTTGGTTTCACGTGTAATCCTAGTGTTTCGTGTCTATCCATTATAGACTAAGCATGTATATGTCTTCGCTATTACTTACGATTGAGCTCGTGTGATAAATCTTCATGTTATCATGACATTTTGTAATCCTTTTGTCATATTCTTGAAAACATTTTGTAATGTTATAGACTTTGTTTTCATGTGAGAGCCCTTGGTGATTGTAGACCAACTTAATAGAAGTTTGTCCCTAATTCACTACAATCGAAGCTCTGATACTAATCTGTCACACCCTGGTCGTAGCGGAAGTGCAAACGTGTGACTTATAGGTAATCATTGCAATCAATCGTGTAAACAAATATTAACTAACAACGATGTCAATATCACATATTAATTTGAAATCAAGTTTACAAGTTTCAAAAGTGAATTTCCAAGTTTCCGACTAGTTTGCATATGTTATCCAAAAAACAACCTTCAAGTTAAGTTAAATCGCAAATGTATATGTAACATTTGTCAAAAACGGGTTTCCAAAACCCGCTCCGTTTTGTAATCGAATATCAAGATATAAATGTCACGTTATGTATTTATGGTTATTTTGATTTTTAATGATACATAATTAATAAACAAACTAAACTATAAAAATTATTTTGATAAAAAGTGAAAACAAAATAAATAAAAATAAAATGTTGCTGCCGGGACTCGAACCCGGGTCAGCCGGAATCTAAATCCAAAGACTTAACACACACCCACATCACCACTCCGCCACTTGTTTGTTTTCTGTCAACTTAGGGAAACAAATAAGTCTTATACACAAACCTAGTTAAACCGGTTACGCCAACTGAGAAACCGAAATCGGCAAATCAACCGTCTAAACGTTTGATTAATCGCACATTCAGGTTTATAACCGATGCACCGACAAATCCTAATCAATTCGGATTTGAATGAACTTCAATTTTGATCATGATCGGTTTTTATAACCGAAAATGATCAATGACTGAATTACTTCAATCAAGACCCCTCTCGCGACTCAAAAACATCATACAAACCTTCCATTTCACTTTCGTCATACATTCAGTCCATCAGAACGCTTAAATCAACTCGCCGGAAATTTCTGCAAGTTCGCCGGAAAACCGTATTTATCATCAAAACGGTAATTCTTTCAATACCGTCGTAGTCTAACAATTGTTAAGCTATTTCTAACTTAAACCTTTCAATTGAAATCGAATTCAGACACCGTTATCAGATACTTCCAGTTCGCCGAAAAATTTCTGGAAATCTTTATTTCCGTCTGTGAAACGGTAAGGACCTTCAAACACACTGTTAACGTTTGTTTATCACTTCAATTCCACGATTGGCTAATCAAAACGGTTAATTGTTTTGTTCAGTTGAGGTGCACAAAAACAGAGCCGACGCATTGCTGGAAACTCTGTGATAAATCATTCCTACGGTATGTTTACTTCCAACACCGTCTTTGCTATTTCATTTTAGTCTTATGAATGATTGATAATCGTAAAAGCAAGAAACGGATTAGTAACACAGTCGACTGTAAATTGAGTGAAGAAGACGAAGATAGTTAAGTTATAAGTTTATTTAAAATCAGTAATATGAACGGGTTAGACACACAGTCCAGCGGTGGACTGTGTGCAAAATATACGCGCATGTCACGAGTTCGATCCCTGATACACGCACTCCCTATGTAATAAAATGCCTTTTTGTTTGAAACTAAACCGGGTTAACTCCGTTAGTTGTTAAGTATAAAAAATTGGTATATTAACCAAGTTAGACACACAGTCCAGCGGTGGACTGTGTGTGATGTTAAAGCACAAGTCCCTGGTTCAAAACCTGTTACTGGCACCGGTTGAACGAATTAAAATGTTTTTGAAATTAAAAGAATTTTGGTTAAATCGAATTAGTATATAAATATAATTAAAAACAAGATTATTTCGGGTTAGACACGTAGCTCAGTTGGTAGAGCTGCGTGCACGCGTACGGGAGGTCTCGGGTTCGAGTCTCGCCCAGCGCATTCATGCACACTGACCGAACCGGTCAACAGGTCAACAAGTCAACGGTCAACGGTCGACGCAAAATAAACAGTTTTTTTTTATATTTTTATTTATTTAATTTAATTTAAAAATTAATTAAAAATACTTAAAAATAACATTTTTAAAGATAGAAAATAGCCTTAAACTCACAAAAATATATCTAAAAATTCCATTAAAATCCTTAATAAAATTCACTCATTTACTATATTTTTCCGTTATTATTTAGGTTAGTAATTCTCGTTGTTCAATTCTCCCGACTCGTGCGCATCTCATCATCTCCAATCAAACGCACCCAATGTGAGTGAATCTTTACAAATTCCCCGTTTTAATCACGTTTTGGGGTGTATCATGTGTCTTGTTATGTATATTATATTTAAACCATTGTGCATACATCATATCATGAACATGTGTATTCAGTTTGTTTCAACTGTTTGTGTGGTTATTGTTAGATGCAATTTATTATTTTCAGTACATGCAATTTCATAGGCCGCCGCTCCCCATTACATTATGAGCGTTGAGCAAGTTCCCCATTATGAGCGTGAACCTGGCGTGCCAACATACGATCGGCTCCGTTTGATTGAGCCTTGATCGCACAGACATTTATCATTTTCAGTACATGCAATACGATCGGCTCCGTTTGATTGAGCCTTGATCGCACAGTTTCATTCATGTTATTTATCGTATGATGTTGGTATGTTAATGTATGCTATCATATGTTATTGTATGTTATAGTTGTGATTGCTATTGCCACTGCCTGATTAATTACATTTGCTCATTTATGATTATGCACAATTTTTCATTGATAAACTAACAAGTAAATCAATAATAAATGTTTATCTAACAAGGTTAACTCGCCAACTTTTGTTGACCCAAAAACCCCCATTTTTACACAGGATACAGGTGAACCAGCTGCAGCCAGAAACACTTAGGATTGGACTAGAAGAATAAAATGATTTAAAGCTTGGAATTGTTTTGTTTGGTTATCTTTCTTTGTATTGTATGGACATGTTTGGATATTTGGGAATGAAATTTTGACTTTAATAAATATGAAACATATTAGTAAATATCATGAGCTTTGGTGATAACCCAATTATGCCCCGACTCTTATTCCGCTGCGGGTCGGGGTGTGACAGATTGGTATCAGAGCCATGACTATAGGGATATAGGATAGGTTATTAGACCCTTAGAGCCTATACTATAGTTGATTAGAAATTTTAAGATTTTTGTGTGTTACATGCCAAACTTCATGATGTTTATATGTTTTATGTTTAATGTACATTCAATATTATGCATGCATGTTCATAAGTATATATTATCATATAATGCCTATCATGAATCATATTCTCATAACATATCACATCCATGAAAGCACACACCACATCATGATTGCTTTTACAATGATTTTTGTGTTTTCAAATCTCATCAAAGTGAGTTCTCATGACGAGCATGTAGTAACTGGAAGGGTACCAGTACCGGTAGTCGGAACGTCCTGTCTAGGCTGGCATTCGTATAAATCCAAAATAAAGGACCAGTTTGCCTACCTGGGGACTAACGATGAGAGTACGAAGTACCTATTAGGCCAAAGCATGCTATACCAAACGTCGTGTGAGCTAAGCCCACTTTGAGTTGTCATTGTGTCTACACCTGGACACATTCCGACCATACATCTCGTAAACATATTTTGTGGTTTGCATTCGGGTGATGCAAGTGTTAAATCGCCAATACTAATGTGAATCCTACCAAGCCAATAGCCATGGGGGCCCACATGACTATATAGGTGAAGGTATGGGGGACATTTGAGGCCCAACATGAGCAAACCCAAGACATCCTATGGATGTAGTTGCATTATTGATATTTATGTTATTTTCATTTTCTTAAAGACACATGACACCTAAAAAGACTCCATAAACTCACAATCTTCTTATGTATGTTCCTGTAGATGTCGTCTAGACAACAACGAAGGGGTAAAAGATCAGGAAGGTCTCAGGAACGCTTTGCCACACAAATCGCGAAACAAATGGCCACGATACTGCCTGACATTGTGGTTCAAGTACAACAAGCCCTCGCTACAAATCCTACTAACCCTCCCCAACAACATGACCAGAACATCGACAACCCTCCTACCAGCAAGTGCTCATACAAACATTTCAAGTCTTGTGATCCTCCTAAATTTGAAGGGATCGAAGGTGTCACTGCTCTCTTACATTGGTTTGAGGAAATGGAAAACACCTTCCTCAACTGCGATTGTCCTGAGGATCGCAAGGTTCGATACGCCACCGGGAGACTATTTGGGGTAGCTCTCACTTGGTGGAATACTGAAAAAGGGAAGAGGGGAATTGATGATGCAATGGCCTTAACTTGGGAGGAGTTAAGGGAAATCATGACTAAGCGTTTCTGTCCTAGGAGTGAAATTAAAAAGTTGGAGGACGAATTTCATTCTTTAAAGCAGAAGGAGGGAGACCACACCACCTATAACAAGAGGTTCTTAGAGTTGAACCAAATGGTTCCAAATTTGTTTACCCCAACTTATCGTTTGATCGAGCATTATATTCGAGGACTTCCCTCGAAAATTCAAGATTCAGTTCTCAGCATTTCACCGGTAACACTTGAAGCTGCTATGGAGCTAGCGACTGAAATGACCGAGAATCGGATTCGCAACGGGAAGTTTAAGGAAGAGAAAAAGAAAGCCCCTGTTGAGGGTCAAACTTCAAACCATTCCATCTCCTCCTCTAAGTTTGCTAACAAGAGGAAGCGCAACACCAGAAACTTCGCCGTTACACAAACCAACTCCCCTATTCCTGCTGCACCCATTACCCAAGTCACCCCTTCACCTGCACCATACAAAAGACCATACTCTGGCCCGTTACCAAAATGCAACCGCTGCCAATATCACCATTCTCCTGATTATCCTTGCCAATATTGCACCGGCTGTGGTCGCGCAGGTCATACTGTTCAAACCTGCCGCATGCCTCAGCGAACAAACCGCCACCAGCCTTCAACCCAAACCCACCAACAAATAATGGGTCAAGCCCAACAACCCCTACTATTACCACCCACCCAACATTTAGCCCAAACATATTACCAACCCAATTATCCTATGGGTCAACCTATGCGGGCTTGCTTCAATTGCGGAGACCCAAGCCATTTCAGAAACACTTGTCCAAGGTTGGTAAACATTATTCATGCTCAGGCCCAAGCCAACCCGGTGAATCAAGCGAACCAAGCTCCTCCACCTGCAAGAGGAAGAGCTTTCAATATCAACGCTAATCAGGCTAGAGCTGACGGCAATATGGTTAACGGTACGTTCCTTATAAATGGTAGATATGCATCCATGTTGTTTGATACTGGTGCGGATAGAAGTTTTGTGTCCTTAGAGTTTGAACCTATCCTAAACCAAAATCGTGATAAGCTCATGAAATCAATAACAGTAGAAGTTGCTGACGGGAAACCGATCTCATTGAACTCTATTATACGTAATTGCACTCTTACCCTAAACGACCACGATTTCTCAGTCGACCTTATTCCTATGAAGCTGGGAAGTTTTGATATCATAATTGATATGGACTGGCTCAGTCAACATCAGGCAGAAGTTGTATGTCGCGAAAAATTTATACGTATTCCTCTTTCAAACGGTCAGACTCTTCAAATCTTTGGAGAAACCTCGTCGAAAGGGCTCAGCTTAATGTCTTGTCTTCAAGCTCAAAAATATCTTCGCAAGAATTATGTCGCGTTTTTAGCTCATATCATCAAAAAGGGAACCTTGGAGAAGAAACTTGAAGACATTCCAGTAGTAAAAGATTTTCCGCGAGTTTTTCCTGACGACATTTCAGGACTTCCTCCAGTTTGAGAAGTCGAATTCCGTATTGATCTTATACCTGGTGCTACACCAGTTGCAAAGTCTCCTTATAGGTTAGCCCCCTCTGAAATGCAAGAGCTAGCCAGTCAATTACAAGAGTTGACTGACAAGGGATTCATACGTCCTAGCTCATCGCCTTGGGTGCACCTGTCCTTTTCGTAAAGAAGAAAGATGGATCGTTTCGTATGTGCATCGACTACAGAGAGCTCAACAAATTAACAATCAAGAATCGCTATCCTTTACCTCACATTGTTGATCTTCTTGACCAACTTCAAGGTGCCAACTGCTTTTCAAAAATCGACCTTCGATCTGGCTATCATCAACTTAGAGTACATGAAGAAGACGTCCCTAAGACTGCTTTCCGAACTCGTTATGGCCATTATGAATTCATGGTCATGCCATTTGGTTTAACCGACGCACCAGCTGTCTTCATGGACCTAATGAACAGAGTCTGCAAACCTTATCTTGATCGATTTGTTATAGTCTTCATCGACGACATTCTTATTTATTCAAAGTCTAAGTCTGATCATGAGCGTCATCTTCGACTCATCCTTACACTTCTAGAGAATGAAAAGCTTTACGCCAAATTCTCCAAATGCGAATTCTAGTTAAAAGAGGTGCAATTCCTCGGACATGTAGTCAATGACAAGGGAATACATGTCGACCCTTCAAAGATCAAAGCGGTACAAGAATGGCAAGCTCCACGTACACCAACTGAAGTAAGATCTTTTCTTGGTTTGGCTGGTTATTATCGTCGTTTCATTTCAAACTTCTCTCGCATTGCTGTACCACTCACGGCTTTAACTCATAAGGGAAAACCTTTCATATGGGGACCCAAGCAAGAAGAAGCCTTCCAAACCCTTAAACAAAAACTCTGCGATGCACCAATCCTCACTCTTCCTGAAGGTTGTGATGATTTCGTGGTCTATTGCGACGCGTCAGGGTAAGGATTAGGCTGCGTTCTAATGCAAAGAGGAAAAGTTATAGCTTATGCTTCGAGACAACTCAAGACGCATGAGAAGAACTACACCACCCATGACCTAGAACTTGGAGCCGTTGTGTTCGCTCTTAAGATATGGAGACATTATCTCTATGGTACTAAGTGTGAAATATACACTGACCACAAGAGTCTTCAACATATCTTCAATCAAAAGGAGTTAAACATGAGGCAACGAAGATGGGTCGAACTTCTAAATGACTACGACTGTGAAATTAGATACCACCCTGGTAAAGCAAATGTGGTGGCTGATGCACTTAGTCGAAAGGGTTATGCGAACTCCATTCGTCTTCTATGTTCGCAAATTATAACCGACATTAAAGATCAAATTCGAGAAGCCCAACACGTTTCAATAACGGAAGATGATGTACGAAAGGAGATGTCCTGTGGAGCTGAGCTAAAAATTGAAACTAAATCTGACGGTATTCTGTACTATCTAGATCGTATATGGATTCCTAATCACAACAATCTTCGCGAAACTCTTATGAATGAAGCTCACAAAACGCGATACTCTATACACCAGGAGCCGATAAGATGTATCAAGACCTACGATATACCTACTGGTGGCCTGGAATGAAAAAGGATATTGCTGTTTTTGTTTCTAAGTGCCTTACATGTTCCAAGGTGCAAGCTGAACACCAAAGACCCTCAGGACTTCTGATTCAACCTGAAATACCTGTATGGAAGTGGGAAAATATAACCATGGACTTCATTACCGGGTTACCTCGCACTTCTGGTGGGTATGACACTATATGGGTAATAATTGACCGACTTACAAAATCAGCTCACTTTATTCCTATCCGCGAAGATTTTAAGAACGAAAAGCTAGCTCGTATTTATATCAGCGAAATCGTAAGCCGACATGGAGTACCGTTAAGCATTATTTCTGATCGTGATGGTCGTTTCACTTCATGAACATGGCAAGCAGTACAAGCCGCTATGGGCACGCGATTAGATCTCAGTACCGCCTATCACCCTCAAACTGATGGTCAATCTGAACGCACCATACAAACTCTTGAAGATATGCTTCGAGCATGTGTCATAGACTTCAAGGGAAATTGGGACGCTCATCTCCCATTAGTTGAATTTTCATACAACAACAGCTATCATTCAATCATCGGCATGGCACCTTTTGAGCCTTATATGGTCGTAAGTGCCGATCTCCTGTATGTTGGCACGAAATTGGGGAAGCTCAAATTACTGGTCCAGAATTGATCCAAGAAACCACAGACAAGATCCATCAAATTCGAAACAATCTTCTAGCGGCTCAAAGTCGTCAAAAGAGTTATGCAGATAAACGACGGAAGCCTTTGGAGTTTAACATTGGTGATCATGTACTTTTAAAAGTATCACCGTGGAAGGGAGTAGTTCGTTTTGGTCAAAAAGGCAAGCTAGCACCACGCTACGTAGGACCCTTCAAGATACTCGAAAGAGTAGGACCTGTAGCATACAAGCTTGACCTACCAGAAGAACTCAACAGGATTCATCCCACATTCCACGTATCAAATTTGAAGAAGTGCCTCGCTGATGAGAACCTCCACATTCCGCTGGAAGATATTCAGATTGATGAATCTATGCATTTTATTGAAAGACCTGTAGAGATCATGGACTTCGGAGAAAAACGTTTACGACGAAGTCGCATTCCAATTGTTAGGGTACGCTGGGAGTCGAAACGGGGACCTGAGTTTACTTGGGAACGTGAAGACTCAATGCGCGAAAAATACCCACATCTTTTTCCTACTACTACTTAAATTTCGGACGAAATTCCTAAAGTTAGGGGATACTGTAACATTTGTCAAAAACGGGTTTCCAAAACCCGCTCCGTTTTGTAATCGAATATCAAGTTATAAATGTCACGTTGTGTATTTATGGTTATTTTGATTTTTAATGATACATAATTAATAAACAAACTAAACTATAAAAATTATTTTTGATAAAAAGTGAAAACAAAATAAATAAAAATAAAATGTTGCGGCCGGGACTCGAACCCGGGTCAGCCGGAATCTAAATCCAAAGACTTAACACACACCCACATCACCACTCCGCCACTTGTTTGTTTTCTGTCAACTTAGGGAAACAAATAAGTCTTATACACAAACCTAGTTAAACCGGTTGCGCCAACTGAGAAACTGAAATCGGCAAATCAACCGTCTAAACGTTTGATTAATCCACATTCAGGTTTATAACCGATGCACCGACAAATCCTAATTAATTCGGATTTGAATGAACTTCAATTTTGATCATGATCGGTTTTTATAACCGAAAATGATCAATGACTGAATTACTTCAATCAAGACCCCTCTCGCGACTCAGAAACATCATACAAACCTTCCATTTCACTTTCGTCATACATTCAGTCCATCAGAACGCTTAAATCAACTCGCCGGAAATTTCTGCAAGTTCGCCGGAAAACCGTATTTATCATCAAAACGGTAATTCTTTTAATACCGTCGTAGTCTAACAATTGTTAAGCTATTTCTAACTTAAACCTTTCAATTGAAATCGAATTCAGACACCGTTATCAGATAATTCCAGTTCGCCGGAAAATTTCTGGAAATCTTTATTTCCGTCTGTGAAACGGTAAGGACCTTCAAACACACTGTTAACGTTTGTTTATCACTTAAATTCCACGATTGGCTAATCAAAACGGTTAATTGTTTTGTTCAGTTGAGATGCACAAAAACAGAGCCGACGCATTGCCGGAAACTCTGTGATAAATCATTCCTACGGTATGTTTACTTCCAACACCGTCTCTGCTATTTCATTTTAGTCTTATGAATGATTGATAATCGTAAAAGCAAGAAACGGATTAGTAACACAGTCGACTGTAAATTGAGTGAAGAAGACGAAGATAGTTAAGTTATAAGTTTATTTAAAATCAGTAATATGAACGGGTTAGACACACAGTCCAGCGGTGGACTGTGTGCAAAATATACGCGCATGTCACGAGTTCGATCCCTGATACACGCACTCCCTATGTAATAAAATGCCTTTTTGTTTAAAACTAAACCGGGTTAACTCCGTTAGTTGTTAAGTATAATAAAAATTGGTATATTAACCAAGTTAGACACACAGTCCAGCGGTGGACTGTGTGTGATGTTAAAGCACAAGTCCCGGGTTCGAAACCTGTTACTGGCACCGGTTGAACGAATTAAAATGTTTTTGAAATTAAAAGAATTTTGGTTAAATCGAATTAGTATATAAATATAATTAAAAACAAGATTATTTCGGGTTAGACACGTAGCTCAGTTGGTAGAGCTGCGTGCACGCGTACGGGAGGTCTCGGGTTCGAGTCTCGCCCAGCGCATTCATGCACACTGACCGAACCGGTCAACAGGTCAACAAGTCAACGGTCAACGCAAAATAAACAATTTTTTTTATATTTTTGTTTATTTAATTTAATTTAAAAATCAATTAAAAATACTTAAAAATAACATTTTCAAAGATAGAAAATAGCCTTAAACTCACAAAAATATATCTAAAAATTCAATTAAAATCCTTAATAAAATCCACTCATTTACTATATTTTTCCGTTATTATTTAGGTTAGTAATTCTCGTTGTTCAATTCTCCCGACTCGTGCGCATCTCATCATCTCCAATCAAACGCACCCAATGTGAGTGAATCTTTATAAATTCCCCGTTTTAATCACGTTTTGGGGTGTATCATGTGTCTTGTTATATATATTATATTTAAACCATTGTGCATACATCATATCATGAACATGTGTATTCAGTTTGTTTCAACTGTTTGTGTGGTTATTGTTAGATGCAATTTATTATTTTCAGTACATGCAATTTCATAGGCCGCCGCTCCCATTATATTATGAGCGTTGAGCAAGTCCCCATTACATTATGAGCGTGAACCTGGCGTGCCAACATACGATCGGCTCCGTTTGATTGAGCCTTGATCGCACAGACATTTATCATTTTCAGTACATGCAATACGATCGGCTCCGTTTGATTGAGGCCACAGCTTTCATTCATGTTATTTATCGTATGATGTTGGTATGTTAATGTATGCTATCATATGTTATTGTATGTTATAGTTGTGATTGCTATTGCCACTGCCTGATTATTTACATTTGCTCATTTATGATTATGCACAATTTTTCATTGATAAACTAACAAGTAAATCAATAATAAATGTTTATCTAACAAGGTTAACTCGCCAACTTATGTTGACCCAAAAACCACCCATTTTTACACATGATACAGGTGAACCAGCTGCAGCCAGAAACACTTAGGATTGGACTAGAAGAATAAAATGATTTAGAGCTTGGAATTGTTTTGTTTGGTTATCTTTCTTTGTATTGTATGGACATGTTTGGATATTTGGGAATGAAATTTTGACTTTAATAAATATGAAACATATTAGTAAATATCATGAGCTTTGGTGATAACCCAATTATGCCGCGACTCTTATTCCGCTGCGAGTCGGGGTGTGACAGTATATTTGTTATCATCATGAAATATATCAAGGTTTTGACTCCCATATATCCATACGAAGTTGGGATATAAGAGGCAAACCCTTCAAAAGTGGCATCCGTTGCTATATTTTCCAATCTCCCGAGGTCTACCACCAAATCATGCCTTGTTTCCTGATATACATGTAATTTGAGAAATCAACAAAAGTTGAGTGAGTTCATGTAGTTATTGTTTTCGTATAAATGTCATATTTGAAATCCATTATTGAAATCCGACTATGTTATGGTCATCAGTGGGGTTTAAGGATCTATCAGCGGGTAGCGAGCCCCCGATATTATGTGCCATAAGTAAATAACCAAACCGAGACACTTTGTTCTCAATTGGGCTCACAAAAGCACCCCAGGGTATACCAACCAGGAGTGGAGCGTGCCTCAAGCTCATTAGATCTTCACCTTTTGCACCTTGGTCACTAAGTGATTAATGGTTATCATTGTTATCGTTGTCATCATCCTACTTACGCACATCGATCGTGTTATCATCTAAACCCATAGCTAACACACCATTTGTCATAACATGTATTTCCCCCGAGTGTTATAAAACTGAAAACGTTTAAAAGGAAAAGGGGGACATGAACTCACGGAATCGCGTCCAGTAAGCTATGCGTACAATCTCAAATGGTCTCCCGGTATCGTACCGTAACTTATAAGTGCCATAGCCTTTGTTAGACACTTAGGTCTTACGCATATATTATGTACAAGTTCCCATCTTGTGTTAATTGCTCTAAGTTGTGTTTTTGATTAATAATTTCTTGAGTAAACTTCCGTTTTGCTCCCTGTGGTTTGAGCGCTTTAGTGGTTTTGCTCCAAACCTTTAAAAAAAGCCATTCTACTCCAATAGTTTGTCATGTTTTTTCCATTTTGCTCACTGACACTAACTCCATCTAAAATGTTTGTTAGCTGGAAGGGTATTTAGGTAACTTCAAATATAAAATTAAGGGTATTTCGGTAAAATTAAAATTAAAAATTATATTATAATATTATATGTAATATAAGAAAAGAAAACTTGCACTTCTCTTTCAAATCCCTCTCTTATCTTCTCTCTACACTCTCTCTCTACATCCCCCCTCTTCTCCACCACCACCAGCAACCGTCCACCACCAGTGCACGGCCCCATCCGACCACCACCTTGCACCGGCTCCAACGGACCACCACCACCCCTACCAAAACACCAACACCTTACTGCCACCTCACCACTACCACCACCAAACAACCAACCGCCACCACCTCACCACCACGAAACCACCTCAGATTAAAGGTCGTCGTCCTCTGCAACCCACCTGCTACCATCACACTGCCCAAACTTACCATCATCCCTATATCTCGGATCCAAACATTCACCACCATCGGACACTTCTCCACCTACCTGTTTAGCTCAGATCTTAGATATTCAGATTTAATGATTGTGATGATTTTGAAGGTGAAGTGGTGAATGGTTTTAGCTTACTATTTTATGAAAATGGATGCCAAAGTTTTGAGTTAACAAATGGTTTTGGGGAAAAGAGATGGGATTTGGGGCAAAAGAGATGGGATTTAGGGCAAAAATGGATATCGACCATAGGATGGTGGTGTTGAATTTGGGTATTTTTGGTTGGATTTTGGGGTTCAAGGTTCTGGGTTTTTTTTTGTTTGATTTTGAGGTTCATATTTTGGGGGTTATTGTTCTTTGAGGGTGAACACGAAAGTAATGGCTAAGAACATCAAATTGTATTAGGTATGTTGATTTAAAGCCATTTATTACTCCATTGCCTGATGACAAATCCAGAATAAAAATTGGAACATATGACGGATTTGTTTGAACCATTGTTCCAATATAATTCATAGGTGTGAACCATTTGACACTTACCCAAGAACCTATGATCTCTTGCATGCTGCGGGTGTTTTCTCAACGGAGCAGAAAAGGTATCGGCAAGTGGTGGTGGTGGCGGCTGGATGGTGATGGTGGTGCTCGACAGGTGGTGGTGGCTGGAAATGGTGGCTAACGGTGGTAATAGAGTAGATAGGGGTTGTAGTGAGAGAGAGTTGAGTTTTAATTAAGTAGAGAAAGAGAGATAGGTTTTATATTTTTTTTAAATTCAATATCAATAAATAAAATGACATAAACACATTTAAACTGAGTTAAGTGTCAGGGAGCAAAATAGAAAAAACATGTCAAATTATTGAAGTAAAATGACTATTTTTAAAGGTTTGGGGCAAAACCATTTAAACGCCCAAACCACAGGGAGCAAAACGGAAGTTTACTCCAATTTCTTGAATTGTTAATATGTATTTTGTTATCGTGTCTTGAATTGTGTGTGAACGGCATCGTCCGTTCCTTGTCCCCGTGCCTAGCACGCATGTCATTGGGCCTAGCCCCTGTCTTTGTGTCATTAGACCTAGCCCATGTCTTTGTGTCTTTGGGCCTAGCCCATGTCTTTGTGTCTTTGGGCCTAGCCCATGTTATTTTGTCATTGGGCCTAGCACGGGTTATGTTGTCATTGGGCCTAGCCCGTGTTCTATTTATTCTCAAATAAATATACGTATTTCCCAATTAAGATGGGTTGTTAAAAATAATATGTTTTTTAACTTACACTTGTATTTGATACTTATACTTTTCTAAGTATTCTTGTGTTATACTTCTTTGACCAAGTCAACATGTGTTTAGTTTATTTATTTTTCCAAAATAAATATGTATACTTTGTAAAATAATATTTCCAATATTATTTTTAGTATAAGTATATTTGTTGTTCACCAAATGTATACTTAGGCAAGTATACATGTGTTTATGTATTAATGTTCATGTATTTCCCATTAAGTGACAAAAATCCTTTCTAGTGATTTTTATATTTTCTGGAAATTATGTTCCTTAAAAATAATGTATTTTAAGGCTCGTTTATAATATATATATATATATATATAAATTAAATATATATATATATTATATATATTGTTTATAAAATCATCCATTTGCCCAAAGTCCATATTTGATCAAGGAATATATAAGTATATATAATTTGCGATGTTTGTCCATGTACCCAAGTATGGGTATTTTTGTGTGTATTTTTCCTTGAGCATTTTCCTTGGTATTAGGGTATTTGTGTTTATACTCCATTGGAAGTATTTATGTATTAAATTTCCTAACTTGTCTACTTCCATGTAATACACATAATATACACATAAATATACAAGTCTTGGTGATCACTAAATATATATTTTCCTAAATATATGTTTATACTTGTTTTTATGCTTTAAGAAATCTTTATTTTCTTAACTTGTATTTTTATATAAAAATAGGGTATGGCCATGTTTAATTTATTTAAACATCTTAAAATCAAAAGTTTAGTAGCAATTTTAAATTTTTCTAAGTGTTGAATTTTTACAAAAATTTGGCTATAGTTTCCCCTAGATTTAGGAGTTTTCCCATGTTTAAATACATGTGTTTAAGCTTTAAAAATTCATCAAATCAACCATAACAATTTCTACAAGTATAACCATATACATTCAAGCACTTTTCATATGGTGATGAACTTGAAAGTTTAAGAAATCATGTAGTCTTTTAAGTCTAGGTTTAACATGTTTGTTTAACTTCAAAAGCACTAATTATCCACTAATTACACAACTTTGTGAAAAATCCATGTTTAACAACTTGTCCATACACTTACTTTAAGAGTTCAAAATCCATGTTTATGTTATTTTTAAGCACTTAACATGTTCATCTTTCTAGTAAATCAAGTTCATCAACTTTGTTCTTCATGGATCCTTCAAGATCCATGTATATACTTGTTAGATCCTTACATTTAACAAGTTACACATGATAAGCATCAAGCTAAGCACAAAATAATCATACACAACATTATTACACTTCAAGATTATGTTGGTTTTCTTTAGATCTTTAGTGTTCTTCATGTGTTCATCATTTTAAAGTTTTGTTTCTTGATGGTTTAACTTGTACATCATAATACCACTAATAATATGAATCAAAACAAAGTTCAAGAGGCTTACAACTAGCTCTAGTGGCTAGGGAAGTGGCAAATGAAACTAGATGAAGTAATGTAGGTGGATAAAAGCACTCCAAGGAGGTCCTTTAGCTTCTTCCACTTGCAACCTTCCTAAGTATGCTTGATACACCTTAGATGAACCTTGGAATGGCTTGGAGATGGCTTGAAGATGAAGGTGAAGTGGGTGTGGTTTGGCCGTGAGTTTGGGAGCAAGGAAGGAAGGGATGAAGTTGATTTGTGTTGTGAGGAATGGTTAAGTGTTGAGATCTATGTTCATCTTTTTATTAATCATCCATGTCCCTTCTAGACACATGACCCTTTGGGCAATAACAACTTACTACCAACATCCATGATTAGGGGACAACAAGGTGGCTATAGGGGCCCCATTGTTGACCGTGGATTCCAAGGGGGGGTCTAGTTGGGTTGCAACTTCTAGTTGGTTGTTTAGTTGTGATTTAATGGTGATTAGTTAGGGCATTATATGTATTAGTGATCTTGAGATGAAACAAGGTGTCGGGTGACCTTTACTAGTCGTATGATGTCAAAATATGCTTAACTAGTTCATAGGATGCTTCTAGGTGTGTTCGGGTGGTCGTTTCGTTATCGGATCGTTAAATTGCCAAGTTGTGCACTTTGTATGGTATTATTTGTTTTCGTATCACTATTTAATTTCCAACACTTTTGTAAGCATATTATAATGTTCAAACTTATTTCTGAATATTACGTTGGCTTGTAAAAAGCTGAAATGCTGAATTATTGCTGAAACAATTATTTATTATCTGGTTCGGACACTTTTTAGTGCTTATAGTATTTCTGGAAAGTGTTAACACAAATCCTTGTTTTCCATCCTAGGATTTAATGTGTTATTGTTATTGGTTCCTCATCTAGTCCCTAAAACTGTCTTTATGCTGAGTACCGAACTAGTGCTGACACAACTAGTCTAACCGGCAAGTCTACTAGTTGTTTTAGTCACTGTCTAAATTGTATTCAGGGGTGATGATCAAAATGAATAATATGCACTATTTAAATGTAATTCATCACAGTTTCAGATATATAAGATGTAATATAGCAGAACATGATGTTTTAACATATAATTGCATGATTAAATTAGTGGTTTAATTGTACGGAAATTACCCGGAAGTTGCCAGTTGTCACATTACGTGGTAACATTAAAAAACGGTTTACAACCCTCTCGTTTTATAATGCTCGATCAGTTCATCAAAATTTGTTCCGTTCGTATTAATGGCCAAAACATTACACACAGGGTCCTATAGATTGACTTATTCGGAGATATAATTTGTTATTGAAAACTGTTCAAAAATTTTTCCAAAATAAAATGGAAACCGCGGGTTTGCGGGATTTTCCGACCTAAAGTGACCATAAAACCACCTCAAAGAAAACCAACTACTGAAGGACTACTCAGCTTGACATGTTTTGGGGTGAATTTAGGGAAGATAATGTTAATTGATATGTATGCACATTAGGAATTCAAAACCGGCGCCCAATCGTTTCAGTCGTCGGAATCCCGGAATTTCCGCGAATCTTAACTACGATTTACGTTATAAACGTAAACCTTTAATCACATATCGGTTATAACCGATGTTTGAAGTCCGCGACCAAATTCAAAACCGCCGGAAAACTTGAATTGATGAACCCAGCCCAAAACCAGACCAAATACATCTTGTTTTCTCCTATAAATTGACCCACAATCGTCTGCAAACCTTTTCGCTAAAAAATCACATCTTTTCACGGCGTAATTTTTCTCGCCGGAAGTTCCCTGCTCATCGCCGGAAAACCGACTTTCTTATTTCTGAACTTCACTGAATCCCCTAAACCTTTACCGAAGTTACCAATACTCTTTCCAAGATTTCCGGAGACTTGTTGCTGCCAGACACCCGTAGCCGGAGTTGGATTCTGTCGCCGGAGTTCTGCCGGAAAACAGAGGATCCAGTCGGTATAATCTCCGCTCAGTTTCTTTTTCTTTTTCACTTCTATCTTACTAGTAATTAACCTAAAACACCATTGAAACTTGAATAAAAACTCGAACCAGTCAGACCTGATTTCTGGTTCAACATTGACGAAGAAGACGACGCACTTTCGTTAACATATAAGTTTAATTAAAATCATGATATTAATCGGGTTAGACACACAGTCCAGCGGTGGACTGTGTGCACATAAGACGTTAATTATGCAAAGGTCTCGAGTTCGAATCCCGTTTCACACACGTTGCCTTAATAAAAATCAAGTTTTTGTTTAACTGAACCGGATCGCCTTAGTTATATGTTAAGTATATTGATAACCAGAATAATAACCAAGTTAGACACACAGTCCAGCGGTGGACTGTGCGTTTGTTTACATCACTGGTCAAGAGTTCGAGTCCGGTCATCAGCACCGACTCGGACAATTATCTTTTCTTTTTAAATAAGGCAGAAAAGGAAATAAGTAATTTGTCTTTAAGTATAATAAAAATCAAGTTATATAACATGTTGAACACACAGTCCAGCGGTGGACTGTGTGTTATATTAAACCACAGGTCACGGGTTCGAGACCTGTGGTGTGCATGACCGTTTCGATTAAATTGTTTTTAAAATAAAAATGATTTTCGGTTTAATCTAATTAGTGTATATATATAATTAAAATCGGATATATAACGGGTTAGACACGTAGCTCAGTTGGTAGAGCTGCGTGCACGCGTACGAGAGGTCTCGGGTTCGAGCCTCACTCAGCGCACAATAAACTGTCAACGAACCGGTCAACGGTCAACCGGCCGGTCAACGGTCAGAAAAATAATAATTTTTTTTATTTAATTATTTTAATTAAAAATCAATTATAAATACTTAAGAATAACATTTTTAAGATTAGAAAATAGTTTCAAACTCACAAAAATACACCCCAACAATCCTACTAAAATAGTTTAATAAAATCCGTTTACTCACCAAACCATAATGCGATTTATCTAGGTTAAATCTCACTCGTGGTTAAAACCACTTCGCGTGCATTCATCATCATCAACCGAACGCACCCACTGTGAGTGAATCTTACAATTCCCCCTTTTAAATTACACGTTTTGGGGTGTGTCATGTGTTATGAATTAATTAATTTATTTATTTAAACTTGTGCCATACCACATCATGACTTAATCTTAGATTGATTTATTGTTGTGATTTATTTTCCGTTTGTCAAATTACATGAAACTCATACAATAAGCCCATCAGTTCCTCGTGGGAAACGAGTAGAACATCGCGTGCTTCAATTCAAATTCATTATTGTTCATGTGTGTTTTCATTGAGTTTATATTGTTTGTAGTTGTGTTATTCATATTATCATGTTTATGCAATTCATTCATCAGGCCCCTCAGTTCCTCGTGAGAGACGAGTTGAGCATCGCGTGCCTTTAATTGTTCCATTATTGTTCATGAGTGTTTTCATTTAACATCTTATGATTATTGATCAAGTTACATCTAATTTTACTCATGTTTGGTTGTGCACATTTTTCATAATCAATTTAAATAAATTGTTCAAATGTTTTCCATAGGATTCACTCGCCAACATTATGTTGATCCAAAAACCTTTTTACACATGATACAGGTGAACAGGTTGAAGCAAGGAAAACATAGGATATGCCTTAGAAGAGAACAAAGAAGTTAGATTGTTAGTTAGATCATGTTGTAGCAATCATTGTAAACTTTCATTTAATTTGTATTAATGAATATGAAACGTTTAATAAATGTCATGAGCTTTGATGATAACCCAATCATGCCCCGATCACCTTATCCGCTGCGGGTCGGGGTGTGACAGATTGGTATCAGAGCCATGACTATAGGGATATAGGATAGGTTATTAGACCCTTAGAGCCTATACTATAGTCTGCCTAAAATTTTAAATTGATTAAGTGGTTACATACAAACTTGTGATATTTATTTGTTTCATATTTGTTACATTTCAGTCAAACATACATGCTCATATACATATTCATTATACATATATACATATTCATTATACATATATCGATGTTCATGTGTTCAATTTATTTTCATATTCTCATTATCCAAAGATTTTATGCAATTTTCAATTCTCATCAAAGTAAGTTCTGCGACGGGCATGTAGTAACTGGAAGGGTACAAGTACCGGTAGTCGGAACGTCCTGTCTAGGCTGGCATTCGTATAAATCCAATATAACGGACCAGTTTGCCTACCTGGGGACCAACGATGAGAGTACGAAGGACCTATTAGGCCAAAGCATGCCACACCAAACGTCGTTCGAACTAACCCTACTTTGAGGTGTCACCGTGTCTACACCTGGACACATTCCGAACATCACACGTTGTATACATATTTCTCGATTTTCACCGGGTTTTGTGTACGCAACCAGGCAGAAACCGTGCGAACCATATGAAAAAACCGGTAATTCATGGGGGCCCACATGATTACATAAGGTAAAGTATGGCGGCATGACGGGCCTAACAGCGAGCAAAGCCCAAGACATCCTATGGATGTAGTATTTTTGGTATAATTATTTTATGAATGTTCATTCTTGAATGCGACCCATGATCTCAAAAGCATCCAACTCATACCCTTTTCATGTATTCATTGTAGATGTCTTCTAACCTCGCCCGTAGGAAGATGAGAGCAGGAAAAGCCCGCGAACGCATGGCTACCTTAATCGCTCAACAAATGGCTGCTGTAATACCCAATATTGTAATCCAAGTTCAACAAGCACTTACCAATAATCCTGTCAATCAAGCAAACCAAAACATTTTCAACTCTTCCCCAAATACCATTAAATGCACCTACAAGCATTTCAAATCATGCGACCCTCCGAAATATAAAGGGACTGAAGGTGTCACCGCACTCCTCCATTGGTTTGAAGAAATGGAGAATACTTTTCTGAATTGCGATTGCCCTGATGATCGCAAAGTGCGTTATGCTACCGGTCGACTATATGGGATAGCACTTACTTGGTGGAACACAGAGAAGGCCAAACGAGGTGTGGAAGATGCTATGTCCTTAACTTGGAACGAATTGAAGGAAATCATGACCAGACGATTTTGCCCAAGGAGCGAAATCAAGAAGCTAGAAGATGAATTTTACTCATTGAAGCAAGTGGAAGGAGACCACACCACCTACAACAAAAGGTTCCTCGAATTACATCAAATGGTTCCCAACATGTTTACTCCCCTCTACCGTTTGATCGAGCACTACATTCGTGGACTTCCGTCAAAGATTCAAGACCCCGTGATAAGTACCAAGCCTGCAACTTTGGAAGCAGCAATGGAGCTAGCAATAGAGCTCACCGAGAACCGAATCCGAAACAAAGACTTCGAGGAAGAGAAGAAGAAGGATAAAGAATCAACTGAAACCACCGAATCCCCTTCTCAACCCGAATCCCCTTCTCAACCCAACCCTAAGAGAAAAAGAGTCGGGCGACTTTTCGCTGCTACCCAACGAAATCAACCCGTTTTTCACGCTATACCCATCCGAGCTGTCCCAATCACCCAAGTGGCACCCAATTCAGCTTACCCAAATAAGAAACCATATCTTGGACCTCACCCTCAATGCAACCACTGTTTTTATCATCATTCCCTTACTTTACCTTGCCGGCTATGTACAACTTGTGGACGTTATGGTCATTTGAGCAATGTTTGTCGCACCTTTCAAGACCAAACCTTTTCCCCTACTCAAAACATGGCCCAAACTTATCACCAACCCCAACACCCCATGTTCCCATATGCTCGAGCTTGCTTCAATTGTGGTGACCCTACCCACTTTAGAAACACATGCCCTCAATTGGTAAACGTTATCAACACTCAAGCCCAATCAAACCCAGTTAACCAAGTAAACCAAGAAAACCCAACCACTATGCCACCAGCAAGAGGAAGAGTCTTCAATATCAACGCCAACCCTGTCGAAGATAATGACGGCCCAAACGAAGATACTCAGCTAGTTCTTTTCGCCGAAGATCCAGATTCAACTCCTGTTGTTTAGTCTTATGTTTTCTTTATCACATGTGTAGACTGTTAGAGTAATTATGGTATATATATTGTTTTCAGTATACGATTTTGCCGAGGCCGTGGCTCCCCATCCACCGAGGTTGAGTTGGATCCCCATTTTATTATGTGGTTGATCTTGGCGTGCCCGCACGATCGGCTCCGTTTGTTGAGCCTTGATCGGTTACGTAATATTACATTTCAATACATGCAATATGCTCGGCTCCGTTTGATTGAGCCTTGAGTACACAGATTTATTCTCATTTCCAGTTCATGCAATATGCTCGGCTCCGTTTGATTGAGCCTTGAGTACACAGATTTATTCTCATTTCCAGTTCATGCAATATGCTCGGCTCCGTTTGATTGAGCCTTGAGTACACAGATTTATTCACATTTCCAGTTCATGCAATACGCTCGGCTCCGTTTGATTGAGCCTTGAGCACACATACAATTTCATTATCAGTATCTTGTGGTTGTGGTGTTTGTAGTAGAGTCGCATCGAACTAACCATAACTTGCGGATAAAGTCAATGAGAATTTGACAAGGATATGGTGGATACGCCGATGGTACTTCCTATATATAAGTATTCTTGTCAAATAATCGGAGCATTATCAGGCGGTTATGAGAGGTTCCATGCATAGGCTGTTTGTGTGGTTAAGTTATTCATATTCAGTACATGCAATATGTTCGGCTCCGTTTGATTGAGCCTTGAGCACACAATTTCAATTTCAGTACATGCAATATGTTCGGCTCCGTTTGATTGAGCCTTGAGCACACAATTTCATTTTCAGTACATGCAATACGATCGGCTCCGTTCGATTGAGCCTTGATCGCACAGATATGTTTCATTTCAGTAATTTATGTTTGTTGTATTGATTGTAGAGTTATAGGACTAATCATAATTCACTGTTAAAACCAATGAAAATTTGACAAGAATATGGTGGATACGCCGCTGGTACTTCCTATATATAAGTATTCTTGTCAAAGGATCAGAGGCATTAACGGATGGTTATGAGAAGTTCTATGTAGGATTTATTAGTTTCTTGGTAACCAATCATAACTTGTGGATAAAACTAATGAAAATTTGGCAAGAATATGGTGGATACGCCGCTGGTACTTCCTATATATAAGTATTCTTGCCAAAGGATCAGAGGCATTATCGGGCGGTTATGAGAAGTTCCAGGTAGGATTTATTATTTGCCTTGGTTGGAATTTGTGTTACATTTATATCATCATGTTATTTAAAGAGATTGGATTGTGTCCCATTTCTACATAAATTAACCTCTCCATCATAACAAACGAGAGAGGAACTTCCATCATTCAAACATATATGTTATCAGAATGTGGATTCAAATATTTGCTGTTGTGTTTAATCATGTTCAAATATTCGCTGATGTGTCTATTCATGTTCGAATATTGCTGTTATGTTTATTCATGTTCAAATATTTGCTGATGTGTTCATTCATGTTTGGATATCAGCTGTTGTGTTTTTATTTATGTTCCGTGTAGATTGTAGTGTTAGAAGTTTTGCCTTAGGATATAGCCATATTTTTCCCAAACGTATCTAAACTCTTATGAACGATATCATTTTTAGAGAATCATTCCTGTTTACCAATATTCACACAGTAGGCAACAAAAAGCGATTCCTGAATAGGGTACATAACCCTTACAAGGAACGTTACCGCCTCGAACAAAAACTTAAACCTTCATTTTTCTGAGCATACAACTGTCAAACAAAACGTCATCATCCTTTTTAGTCAAAATATATCATTATTCAAATTTCGGGACGAAATTTCTAAAAAGCAGGGGATACTGTAACATCCGTCAAAAAACGGATTTACCAAACCCGCTCCGTTTATCAACCGAACAGTCAGTCAAAATTTTCGTTTCGAATTAAATGTCCAAAACATTTTTAAACGATCCGTAATCAATTATTATACGCGAATATATATTTAGTTTTTGAAAAACTGTCAAAAATCGCAAAATAAAAATTAAATACATCTGCCGGGTTTCGAACCCGGGTCTGTACCGAGTCACTAAGTGACTTAACACCTCACACACAAACCACTGCGCCGCTTGTTATGTTTGATGAATATTAGAATCAGTTAATTGATATAGTGACTTTACGAATTCAAAACCGGCGCCCAATCGTTTCAGTCGTCGGAATCCCGGAATTTCCGCGAATCTTAACTACGATTTACGTTATAACGTAAACCTTTAATCACATATCGGTTATAACCGATGTTTGAAGTCCGCGACCAAATTCAAAACCGCCGGAAAACTTGAATTGATGAACCCAGCCCAAAACCAGACCAAATACATCTTGTTTTCTCCTATAAATTGACCCACAATCGTCTGCAAACCTTTTCGCTAAAAAATCACATCTTTTCACGGCGTAATTTTTTCTCGCCGGAAGTTCCCTGCTCATCGCCGGAAAACCGACTTTCTTATTTCTGAACTTCACTGAATCCCCTAAACCTTTACCGAAGTTACCAATACTCTTTCCAAGATTTCCGGAGACTTGTTGCTGCCAGACACCCGTAGCCGGAGTTGGATTCTGTCGCCGGAGTTCTGCCGGAAAACAGAGGATCCAGTCGGTATAATCTCCGCTCAGTTTCTTTTTCTTTTTCACTTCTATCTTACTAGTAATTAACCTAAAACACCATTGAAACTTGAATAAAAACTCGAACCAGTCAGACCTGATTTCTGGTTCAACATTGACGAAGAAGACGACGCACTTTCGTTAACATATAAGTTTAATTAAAATCATGATATTAATCGGGTTAGACACACAGTCCAGCGGTGGACTGTGTGCACATAAGACGTTAATTATGCAAAGGTCTCGAGTTCGAATCCCGTTTCACACACGTTGCCTTAATAAAAATCAAGTTTTTGTTTAACTGAACCGGATCGCCTTAGTTATATGTTAAGTATATTGATAACCAGAATAATAACCAAGTTAGACACACAGTCCAGCGGTGGACTGTGCGTTTGTTTACATCACTGGTCAAGAGTTCGAGTCCGGTCATCAGCACCGACTCGGACAATTATCTTTTCTTTTTAAATAAGGCAGAAAAGGAAATAAGTAATTTGTCTTTAAGTATAATAAAAATCAAGTTATATAACATGTTGAACACACAGTCCAGCGGTGGACTGTGTGTTATATTAAACCACAGGTCACGGGTTCGAGACCTGTGGTGTGCATGACCGTTTCGATTAAATTGTTTTTAAAATAAAAATGATTTCGGTTTAATCTAATTAGTGTATATATATAATTAAAATCGGATATATAACGGGTTAGACACGTAGCTCAGTTGGTAGAGCTGCGTGCACGCGTACGAGAGGTCTCGGGTTCGAGCCTCACTCAGCGCACAATAAACTGTCAACGAACCGGTCAACGGTCAACCGGGCCGGTCAACGGTCAGAAAAATAATAATTTTTTTTATTTAATTATTTTAATTAAAAATCAATTATAAATACTTAAGAATAACATTTTTAAGATTAGAAAATAGTTTCAAACTCACAAAAATACACCCAACAATCCTACTAAAATAGTTTAATAAAATCCGTTTACTCACCAAACCATAATGCGATTTATCTAGGTTAAATCTCACTCGTGGTTAAAACCACTTCGCGTGCATTCATCATCATCAACCGAACGCACCCACTGTGAGTGAATCTTACAATTCCCCCTTTTAAATTACACGTTTTGGGGTGTGTCATGTGTTATGAATTAATTAATTTATTTATTTAAACTTGTGCCATACCACATCATGACTTAATCTTAGATTGATTTATTGTTGTGATTTATTTTCCGTTTGTCAAATTACATGAAACTCATACAATAAGCCCATCAGTTCCTCGTGGGAAACGAGTAGAACATCGCGTGCTTCAATTCAAATTCATTATTGTTCATGTGTGTTTTCATTGAGTTTTATATTGTTTGTAGTTGTGTTATTCATATTATCATGTTTATGCAATTCATTCATCAGGCCCCTCAGTTCCTCGTGAGAGACGAGTTGAGCATCGCGTGCCTTTAATTGTTCCATTATTGTTCATGAGTGTTTTCATTTAACATCTTATGATTATTGATCAAGTTACATCTAATTTTACTCATGTTTGGTTGTGCACATTTTTCATAATCAATTTAAATAAATTGTTCTAAATGTTTTCCATAGGATTCACTCGCCAACATTATGTTGATCCAAAAACCTTTTTACACATGATACAGGTGAACAGGTTGAAGCAAGGAAAACATAGGATATGCCTTAGAAGAGAACAAAGAAGTTAGATTGTTAGTTAGATCATGTTGTAGCAATCATTGTAAACTTTCATTTAATTTGTATTAATGAATATGAAACGTTTAATAAATGTCATGAGCTTTGATGATAACCCAATCATGCCCCGATCACCTTATCCGCTGCGGGTCGGGGTGTGACAGATTGGTATCAGAGCCATGACTATAGGGATATAGGATAGGTTATTAGACCCTTAGAGCCTATACTATAGTCTGCCTAAAATTTTAAATTGATTAAGTGGTTACATACAAACTTGTGATATTTATTTGTTTCATATTTGTTACATTTCAGTCAAACATACATGCTCATATACATATTCATTATACATATATACATATTCATTATACATATATCGATGTTCATGTGTTCAATTTATTTTCATATTCTCATTATCCAAAGATTTTATGCAATTTTCAATTCTCATCAAAGTAAGTTCTGCGACGGGCATGTAGTAACTGGAAGGGTACAAGTACCGGTAGTCGGAACGTCCTGTCTAGGCTGGCATTCGTATAAATCCAATATAACGGACCAGTTTGCCTACCTGGGGACCAACGATGAGAGTACGAAGGACCTATTAGGCCAAAGCATGCCACACCAAACGTCGTTCGAACTAACCCTACTTTGAGGTGTCACCGTGTCTACACCTGGACACATTCCGAACATCACACGTTGTATACATATTTCTCGATTTTCACCGGGTTTTGTGTACGCAACCAGGCAGAAACCGTGCGAACCATATGAAAAAACCGGTAATTCATGGGGGCCCACATGATTACATAAGGTAAAGTATGGCGGCATGACGGGCCTAACAGCGAGCAAAGCCCAAGACATCCTATGGATGTAGTATTTTTGGTATAATTATTTTATGAATGTTCATTCTTGAATGCGACCCATGATCTCAAAAGCATCCAACTCATACCCTTTTCATGTATTCATTGTAGATGTCTTCTAACCTCGCCCGTAGGAAGATGAGAGCAGGAAAAGCCCGCGAACGCATGGCTACCTTAATCGCTCAACAAATGGCTGCTGTAATACCCAATATTGTAATCCAAGTTCAACAAGCACTTACCAATAATCCTGTCAATCAAGCAAACCAAAACATTTTCAACTCTTCCCCAAATACCATTAAATGCACCTACAAGCATTTCAAATCATGCGACCCTCCGAAATATAAAGGGACTGAAGGTGTCACCGCACTCCTCCATTGGTTTGAAGAAATGGAGAATACTTTTCTGAATTGCGATTGCCCTGATGATCGCAAAGTGCGTTATGCTACCGGTCGACTATATGGGATAGCACTTACTTGGTGGAACACAGAGAAGGCCAAACGAGGTGTGGAAGATGCTATGTCCTTAACTTGGAACGAATTGAAGGAAATCATGACCAGACGATTTTGCCCAAGGAGCGAAATCAAGAAGCTAGAAGATGAATTTTACTCATTGAAGCAAGTGGAAGGAGACCACACCACCTACAACAAAAGGTTCCTCGAATTACATCAAATGGTTCCCAACATGTTTACTCCCCTCTACCGTTTGATCGAGCACTACATTCGTGGACTTCCGTCAAAGATTCAAGACCCCGTGATAAGTACCAAGCCTGCAACTTTGGAAGCAGCAATGGAGCTAGCAATAGAGCTCACCGAGAACCGAATCCGAAACAAAGACTTCGAGGAAGAGAAGAAGAAGGATAAAGAATCAACTGAAACCACCGAATCCCCTTCTAACCCGAATCCCCTTCTCAACCCAACCCTAAGAGAAAAAGAGTCGGGCGACTTTTCGCTGCTACCCAACGAAATCAACCCGTTTTTCACGCTATACCCATCCGAGCTGTCCCAATCACCCAAGTGGCACCCAATTCAGCTTACCCAAATAAGAAACCATATCTTGGACCTCACCCTCAATGCAACCACTGTTTTTATCATCATTCCCTTACTTTACCTTGCCGGCTATGTACAACTTGTGGACGTTATGGTCATTTGAGCAATGTTTGTCGCACCTTTCAAGACCAAACCTTTTCCCCTACTCAAAACATGGCCCAAACTTATCACCAACCCCAACACCCCATGTTCCCATATGCTCGAGCTTGCTTCAATTGTGGTGACCCTACCCACTTTAGAAACACATGCCCTCAATTGGTAAACGTTATCAACACTCAAGCCCAATCAAACCCAGTTAACCAAGTAAACCAAGAAAACCCAACCACTATGCCACCAGCAAGAGGAAGAGTCTTCAATATCAACGCCAACCCTGTCGAAGATAATGACGGCCCAAACGAAGATACTCAGCTAGTTCTTTTCGCCGAAGATCCAGATTCAACTCCTGTTGTTTAGTCTTATGTTTTCTTTATCACATGTGTAGACTGTTAGAGTAATTATGGTATATATATTGTTTTCAGTATACGATTTTGCCGAGGCCGTGGCTCCCCATCCACCGAGGTTGAGTTGGATCCCCATTTTATTATGTGGTTGATCTTGGCGTGCCCGCACGATCGGCTCCGTTTGTTGAGCCTTGATCGGTTACGTAATATTACATTTCAATACATGCAATATGCTCGGCTCCGTTTGATTGAGCCTTGAGTACACAGATTTATTCTCATTTCCAGTTCATGCAATATGCTCGGCTCCGTTTGATTGAGCCTTGAGTACACAGATTTATTCTCATTTCCAGTTCATGCAATATGCTCGGCTCCGTTTGATTGAGCCTTGAGTACACAGATTTATTCACATTTCCAGTTCATGCAATACGCTCGGCTCCGTTTGATTGAGCCTTGAGCACACATACAATTTCATTATCAGTATCTTGTGGTTGTGGTGTTTGTAGTAGAGTCGCATCGAACTAACCATAACTTGCGGATAAAGTCAATGAGAATTTGACAAGGATATGGTGGATACGCCGATGGTACTTCCTATATATAAGTATTCTTGTCAAATAATCGGAGCATTATCAGGCGGTTATGAGAGGTTCCATGCATAGGCTGTTTGTGTGGTTAAGTTATTCATATTCAGTACATGCAATATGTTCGGCTCCGTTTGATTGAGCCTTGAGCACACAATTTCAATTTCAGTACATGCAATATGTTCGGCTCCGTTTGATTGAGCCTTGAGCACACAATTTCATTTTCAGTACATGCAATACGATCGGCTCCGTTCGATTGAGCCTTGATCGCACAGATATGTTTCATTTCAGTAATTTATGTTTGTTGTATTGATTGTAGAGTTATAGGACTAATCATAATTCACTGTTAAAACCAATGAAAATTTGACAAGAATATGGTGGATACGCCGCTGGTACTTCCTATATATAAGTATTCTTGTCAAAGGATCAGAGGCATTAACGGATGGTTATGAGAAGTTCTATGTAGGATTTATTAGTTTCTTGGTAACCAATCATAACTTGTGGATAAAACTAATGAAAATTTGGCAAGAATATGGTGGATACGCCGCTGGTACTTCCTATATATAAGTATTCTTGCCAAAGGATCAGAGGCATTATCGGGCGGTTATGAGAAGTTCCAGGTAGGATTTATTATTTGCCTTGGTTGGAATTTGTGTTACATTTATATCATCATGTTATTTAAAGAGATTGGATTGTGTCCCATTTCTACATAAATTAACCTCTCCATCATAACAAACGAGAGAGGAACTTCCATCATTCAAACATATATGTTATCAGAATGTGGATTCAAATATTTGCTGTTGTGTTTAATCATGTTCAAATATTCGCTGATGTGTCTATTCATGTTCGAATATTGCTGTTATGTTTATTCATGTTCAAATATTTGCTGATGTGTTCATTCATGTTTGGATATCAGCTGTTGTGTTTTTATTTATGTTCCGTGTAGATTGTAGTGTTAGAAGTTTTGCCTTAGGATATAGCCATATTTTTCCCAAACGTATCTAAACTCTTATGAACGATATCATTTTTAGAGAATCATTCCTGTTTACCAATATTCACACAGTAGGCAACAAAAAGCGATTCCTGAATAGGGTACATAACCCTTACAAGGAACGTTACCGCCTCGAACAAAAACTTAAACCTTCATTTTTCTGAGCATACAACTGTCAAACAAAACGTCATCATCCTTTTTAGTCAAAATATATCATTATTCAAATTTCGGGACGAAATTTCTAAAAAGCAGGGGATACTGTAACATCCGTCAAAAAACGGATTTACCAAACCCGCTCCGTTTATCAACCGAACAGTCAGTCAAAATTTTCGTTTCGAATTAAATGTCCAAAACATTTTTAAACGATCCGTAATCAATTATTATACGCGAATATATATTTAGTTTTTGAAAAACTGTCAAAAATCGCAAAATAAAAATTAAATACATCTGCCGGGTTTCGAACCCGGGTCTGTACCGAGTCACTAAGTGACTTAACACCTCACACACAAACCACTGCGCCGCTTGTTATGTTTGATGAATATTAGAATCAGTTAATTGATATAGTGACTTTACGAATTCAAAACCGGCGCCCAATCGTTTCAGTCGTCGGAATCCCGGAATTTCCGCGAATCTTAACTACGATTTACGTTATAACGTAAACCTTTAATCACATATCGGTTATAACCGATGTTTGAAGTCCGCGACCAAATTCAAAACCGCCGGAAAACTTGAATTGATGAACCCAGCCCAAAACCAGACCAAATACATCTTGTTTTCTCCTATAAATTGACCCACAATCGTCTGCAAACCTTTTCGCTAAAAAATCACATCTTTTCACGGCGTAATTTTTCTCGCCGGAAGTTCCCTGCTCATCGCCGGAAAACCGACTTTCTTATTTCTGAACTTCACTGAATCCCCTAAACCTTTACCGAAGTTACCAATACTCTTTCCAAGATTTCCGGAGACTTGTTGCTGCCAGACACCCGTAGCCGGAGTTGGATTCTGTCGCCGGAGTTCTGCCGGAAAACAGAGGATCCAGTCGGTATAATCTCCGCTCAGTTTCTTTTTCTTTTTCACTTCTATCTTACTAGTAATTAACCTAAAACACCATTGAAACTTGAATAAAAACTCGAACCAGTCAGACCTGATTTCTGGTTCAACATTGACGAAGAAGACGACGCACTTTCGTTAACATATAAGTTTAATTAAAATCATGATATTAATCGGGTTAGACACACAGTCCAGCGGTGGACTGTGTGCACATAAGACGTTAATTATGCAAAGGTCTCGAGTTCGAATCCCGTTTCACACACGTTGCCTTAATAAAAATCAAGTTTTTGTTTAACTGAACCGGATCGCCTTAGTTATATGTTAAGTATATTGATAACCAGAATAATAACCAAGTTAGACACACAGTCCAGCGGTGGACTGTGCGTTTGTTTACATCACTGGTCAAGAGTTCGAGTCCGGTCATCAGCACCGACTCGGACAATTATCTTTTCTTTTTAAATAAGGCAGAAAAGGAAATAAGTAATTTGTCTTTAAGTATAATAAAAATCAAGTTATATAACATGTTGAACACACAGTCCAGCGGTGGACTGTGTGTTATATTAAACCACAGGTCACGGGTTCGAGACCTGTGGTGTGCATGACCGTTTCGATTAAATTGTTTTTAAAATAAAAATGATTTCGGTTTAATCTAATTAGTGTATATATATAATTAAAATCGGATATATAACGGGTTAGACACGTAGCTCAGTTGGTAGAGCTGCGTGCACGCGTACGAGAGGTCTCGGGTTCGAGCCTCACTCAGCGCACAATAAACTGTCAACGAACCGGTCAACGGTCAACCGGCCGGTCAACGGTCAGAAAAATAATAAATTTTTTTTATTTAATTATTTTAATTAAAAATCAATTATAAATACTTAAGAATAACATTTTTAAGATTAGAAAATAGTTTCAAACTCACAAAAATACACCCAACAATCCTACTAAAATAGTTTAATAAAATCCGTTTACTCACCAAACCATAATGCGATTTATCTAGGTTAAATCTCACTCGTGGTTAAAACCACTTCGCGTGCATTCATCATCATCAACCGAACGCACCCACTGTGAGTGAATCTTACAATTCCCCCTTTTAAATTACACGTTTTGGGGTGTGTCATGTGTTATGAATTAATTAATTTATTTATTTAAACTTGTGCCATACCACATCATGACTTAATCTTAGATTGATTTATTGTTGTGATTTATTTTCCGTTTGTCAAATTACATGAAACTCATACAATAAGCCCATCAGTTCCTCGTGGGAAACGAGTAGAACATCGCGTGCTTCAATTCAAATTCATTATTGTTCATGTGTGTTTTCATTGAGTTTATATTGTTTGTAGTTGTGTTATTCATATTATCATGTTTATGCAATTCATTCATCAGGCCCCTCAGTTCCTCGTGAGAGACGAGTTGAGCATCGCGTGCCTTTAATTGTTCCATTATTGTTCATGAGTGTTTTCATTTAACATCTTATGATTATTGATCAAGTTAC
Source organism: Scalesia atractyloides (assembly GCA_947069175.1). Lineage (NCBI taxonomy): Eukaryota > Viridiplantae > Streptophyta > Magnoliopsida > Asterales > Asteraceae > Scalesia > Scalesia atractyloides. Next base: position 94,124,198 of record CAMTDV010000025.1, read on the forward strand.
ATCTAATTTTACTCATGTTTGGTTGTGCACATTTTTCATAATCAATTTAAATAAATTGTTCTAAATGTTTTCCATAGGATTCACTCGCCAACATTATGTTGATCCAAAAACCTTTTTACACATGATACAGGTGAACAGGTTGAAGCAAGGAAAACATAGGATATGCCTTAGAAGAGAACAAAGAAGTTAGATTGTTAGTTAGATCATGTTGTAGCAATCATTGTAAACTTTCATTTAATTTGTATTAATGAATATGAAACGTTTAATAAATGTCATGAGCTTTGATGATAACCCAATCATGCCCCGATCACCTTATCCGCTGCGGGTCGGGGTGTGACATTACGTGGGGTACTTTTAGAGGGTGGGCCAATCACGGTTGCCACCCTCTTTCGTTTTGTATAATGTTCTTCGTTCTTTAGTGTTCTACCCCTACAACTCAACTCGAGTTCGTTCTACTGTTCGTGTGTTTTTTATTTAGTGGCAGCTAACATACACACATGGCTCCTATAAGGAGGGGTCGGCACGTTAATTCAGGAGGCCATGTGCAAGGCTTTGTTACTTGTTTAAGGACCCGCCCCTTCAAATTTTTCCACAAATGTAAAGATGGCAAACCGGGGTCTGGGGGATTTTCCGCCTACCTGAACACATGCAAAGCACCCACCTCAAGAGAGAAAACCGAAAACTATCTATGAAGGAGGCTATCTCCAAGGACTTGGACAGTTTTTTGGATGTTGGGGAATTCTAAGGGCAGGAGATAAATGGTTATGTGGGAGGTGCATGGTGATGCATGCACTCAGTAGGGGGTGCAAGCATGATGATGAGGTTGAGGTCGTGTCGTTTGCCATGAAACTTGGGGGATGTTGAAGATTTCATTGTTGGGATCCGGAAACCATGTCAAGTGGTGGTTGACACAAACCCACGTCGCCCAGCAGGGCTGGTTGGTGATGTTAACCTCCTTGAGCGTGTTTTTTTCCATCCCATGATGAGGTTGAGGTCGTGTCGTTTGCCATGATCTTGGGGGATGTTGAAGATTCATTGTTGGGATCCGGAAAACCATGTCAAGTGGTGGTTGACATAAACCCACGTCGCCCAGCAGGGCTGGTTGGTGATGTTAACCTCATTGAGCGTGTTTTTTCCATCCCTATTCAGATTGTTAAAAGCATTCCCCCAGTTGTCGATTGGTGTTCGCTCAGGTCTTAACAGGTGCTTTGCGCAAAATGGTGGTGTCGCCAGGATCGATTGACAATTGGGTCCAATTGCTTTTGCTACCACGTTGCACCTTGAGGGTGGTTAGACCATCCTCTAGACAAGAGCGGAGATCATGGAACAGGAAATCTCTGCAATGTAGTAACATCTTGCATGCACTTGCGGTTTGGAAAGATGGGTCCGGGTTTAACGATTGGTCTCTTCCCTATTGGATAGCTTAGGGGAGGCTGGGGCTCATAAGGGAGAATGTAGGAGGGAGGAAGACAAAGATAGGGACCTTAATATTAAGCAATGTCTTCAGAAAGTCAGGGATGGACATTTCACCGCTGCGGTTAAGGTTTTATGCTCTAGTGGAGTTGCCCCTTTAGGTGATTCGACCTAAAAAGCTCTTATTGATAAACATCCAGTGGTGTCGCCCCCATCCCTGCCTTCCAACCCTTTAGCCCAACCCACTCTTTTTGTTTATGGGGAGTGTGTGCTCAAATGTATCCGATCCTTCCCTAAAGGGACGTTTTGTGGTAGGGACGGGATGTGGGCCCAACACTTGCTAGATGCTATTGGTGGGGAGGGCTCTCTGACTTCCTCTGGTTTGCTTACCAGCATTACTGAAGTTGTTAAGTTATGGCTTGGGGGATTTTGCCCTAAGGTGCTTGCTGAGGTTGTTGCCTCGGCCCCATTTACCCCTTTATTGAAGCCCGATAAAGGAACTCGACCTATTGCTGTGGGGGTATTTGGCGAAGGTTGGTTTCCAAGGTGGCGATGAAGAAGGTCGGAAAAGACATGGCCCAATACTTGGGGGACTTTGAATTTGGAGTGGGGACGCCAAATGCGGCAGAGGCGGTGCTTCACAGTGCGAACAGGTTTCTACATCTTTTCATACAGATGGTTCCCTAGCCTTGCTTACTGTGGACTTCTCCAATGCCTTCAACACGGTCGACCGCCACAACCTTTCTACAAGAGGTTGTATGTTGGTAATAAGTGTGTTGGGGCTACTACCGGAGTGCAACAAGGTGATCCATTGGGGCCCCTTCTCTTTGCCCTTGCCTTACACCCTCTTATTCTGCGGGTTCAGGACAGCTGTAATCTCCCGTTTCATGCTTGGTACTTGGATGATGGTACAGTTATCGGCAACGCGTCTGAGGTTGCTAAGGCCTTAGATATCATCAACGAGGAGGGTCATCTCTGGGGCTTTACCTCAACATTAAGAAAATAGAGGTTTTTTGGCCGACGTGCGACGACGGAAAGTTCAGGATGGGCTTTTCCCGAGAGGGATTGGCAGACCAGAGAGGGGAGTTAAGCTCCTTGGTGGGCTGTTAGCCGTGATCCTAGCTTTATTGGGGAGTTTGCAGGACGGCGGGCCTCCGAGGTAGTTGACCTCATGAAACTATTGCCCTGCCTTAGAGATCCCCCAATGTGAACTCCTGCTGCTAAGGTCGTGCATGGGGGTTGCAAAGTTACTTTTTGGGATGCGAACTTGTCAACCCCATTTGATGGTGGATGCATCATCTCAGTTTGATGATAGCCTCCGGGAGGCTATAGAAGACATAGTCGTGTGTGGTGGCCCCTTCTTTGGTGACCTCTAGTGGCGTCTAGCATCTATGCCGATGCGTCTAGGTGGTTTGGGCCTCCTTTCAGCTCGAGATGTTGGGGCTTATGCCTTTGTGGCATCTAGTGCTCAGTCTTGGGAACTACAGGATCATATCCTTCGAAACAGTGAGGTCAACAGGCTCGACCCGGACTATCACCAGGCGCTCAAACGCTTAAATGTCTCTCCCGGACTTTGATATTGGCGGTTTCTCTAATAAGGACACTGCCCTCTCGAAGCCACAAAAAACTTTGGCGAACGCTCTGTTTAGCGAAATCTCTCAGAGCCTGGGAGAAGTTTTTATTTATCACCCCGCCAAAAGGCGATGTTTGAGTGCTTGAAGGGCCCCATGCTCAAGATTTTTTGACCGTTATCCCGATTGAGGGGTTGGGGCAATGCATGTCTACAGTAGAATACAGAGCTATTCTCAAAACTAGTTGATGATCCCTATGTACCCAGAAGATGAAACCTGTCCAATATGTCGTAAAGCTTGTATGGATAAATATGCGAAGCACGCAGTCCATTGTAAAGAGCTCCCCGGGTTCAAATATCGGCATGACTGGGTGCAGGATGTTTTGTGGGACATCCTGAGAAGAGCTAGGATTTCTGCTAAGAAAGAGGCTCCTGTGAATTTCCTTACGGACCCTATGGAAGGGAGATCTACTTTGCGACCAGCGGACCTGCTCGTCTTTGGCTAGGCTGGAGGGAAACATGCTTGTGTGGACCTCACGGGGGTTTCTCCTTTGGTTGGTTTAAAGGAAAACGGGTTTGTAGCTGAGCAAGCATATAGAAAAGCAGAATCAAAGAAAGTGGATAAACACGCTAAAGCTTGCGCAGAGAACAACATGTCTTTGTCCCTTTTGCTTTTGATACCTTTGGCTCCCTAGCACCAGAAGCTATCCACTTCTTGACTAGGGTTCAACGGGTCATCCACAACAATTGTTCATCCTCAAGGGGCAGGGGTTTGTCTTTGGAAGATTAGGGTTTGCAATTTAGAAGGGGGTGGCGGCGCAGCTTGTTGCCCGTCTACCTTCTGTTTTGATGTAACTTGACAAGTTTTTTTATTAGAACTTATTAATTTCAAAGGGGGTTGCAGGTACTAAGCTGCCATCCTCCATAGCTGCCACACCATGGTGACACATTACCTTAATTTTTTATAACTCATCATAGCCTCCTTGTAACAACAATCCATTTAAACCAAACACAAAAGGTCGTTATTTAACAATCGTTATGGCTGCAACACGGATTGTAGGTACCAAGCTGCCATTCAAAAATTTCAAATCCACGGAATGATGTTATACACTAACGGAAAAACACATATACACATTACCTTCTCATCAGTCAAGAAAGATCCATCATAAACCCCAGATTCCATTTTTAGATGATTCGCGACTTAATGTTCCACATGTCTCGAGCAGGATTCAAATCAACAATGAAACTCAGATTTTTACTCTAAACTGGAATTGACATGGTTTTCATTCAGACTGAAAATGTTAAGCTTGAATTCGTCAACTGAAAGTGAATAATGGACAGAAGATGGGAAGTTTATATGAATTGAGAATAGGAGTAAGAGATTGATATGAAGGCTCTAATGTGCATTGAATGCATATTCATATCCCTATGAGTTTTAAAGTTAAATTACTCAGATTAAAGTTTTAAAGATAATATGAAAATTGGTGATTTATGATGTAATAATGAGATAAGAAATGTATTGTTGGACAGCCTAGATGGCTGCCGCCTCAGCATTGTGATGCAATGCTCATCTCTTCTTTATTAGATATAAGAGATAACAATGAATATATATAACTTAATACATGTTCATCCAACCATACCAACTCCACAAGCTTCTTCAAATTTACGGAGATCAATATTTTTCGAACAGGAGTCTTTATCTGCAATAGCAGAGTAAATTATTTCAACATTAAACACATATCGATAAAAAGTCATAATCAATATATATTTTAGTTCCAACCTTAGAAGAAACAATGACTCTTTTATTTATATTATCAAACGGAAATCTAAATCGATAAATACTAAACATAATTGATCTCAGACAAACTTTATCATCTTAGAATCACTCTTAGAATTACCAGGATAGAAACATCAAATCTACATTACAAATCATGAAACTGATAACATAATAACATATTCACTTACATGTTTACCGTTTCAAATAACAAACAAAACAATAATTCAAAAAAGTATGATAAGTTTACCAGTTCCACCATCACCAACAATTACAAGCTTGAAACTCGGCTATTCAACGGTTTGCTGATTCGGCAGAACCTAAAAACAACAAAATAAACAAACAAACTGACCAAAACGTTTTTCTATTAACACATCGATAATTCACCGTTATTCATTACGAAAACAACTGAATACGAAACCGATCATTGAAAAAATGAAGTAATAACATATCTTTGAGGATGAAATACATACCATACTGTATACGAGAGTAATGTTCTTATTAAGCTCTGATTACGCGGAAGTGGTAAATATTAGTTGAGAGATCTGAAATCTTTATGTTCTTCTTTCTTCTTCGGATCTTTTGAAGGTGGTTTTTTCACCTCATATCTAAATTAAAACTAAAATCCTCACCAACGATTCAAACAAATAACAAAGCAAAACAATAACTCAAAAAGTATGATAAGTTTACCAGTTAGATGGTGATGTTCTCTGTTGACCATTGGTTCTGTTCTTATTTACTGATGATTTTGACTTTGAACTTTTATGAAGATGTTGACCATTGGATATTGGCTTCACTGACTCCATCACAGCAGTGCTACAATCAGCTTTCACGACAAACACATACACATGATCATGATTGCAGACATTAGAAATCCTAATCTGAAACACAATTCACACAATCTAATTTACCACGACTACAAAAACCCTAAAATTCATAACCTAATTGTGAACAACAAAACAGACAACAACTAACACAACCATAACAAGTGATTAGGTTTTTGCAGCAACTTCAACTTACCAGCTGCGGAGACGGTGACGAATCTGGTACAGAACCGATCTTGTGCGGTGAATCATTTCTTTCGAAAACTTGTGTTTTCGATTAGAACCTTTTAGTTTCGTGAGTGCTTCATTTTTAATCCCTTTCGAATATGTGACTGTTTATTGAAGTTATAACTCTGTTTTTGTGAAGTCTTGATCTCAAATTGATAAAATTCGAACCTTTTTGTCACTCAGAAGTCTGATATGTCTGATTCTGGTTGTTTCGTTTCTTCTTTATGACTTCCAAGTATATGAATCTTCATGAAATTTGAAGTTATATTACCCTTTAACATTAACAATGAAGGAGAGGTGGCTAGCGTTTAGTGAAAGAAAAAGCAGAGAGATGAATTTCTCTCTCTCTCTCTCTGCACTATAGTGAAAGAAGGTGGGTGGGTGTCTTGGGAAGAGTAAATAAATTCGAAATTTGAAATAAATAGATTTTAAATATATTTTAAAAGCTTTTAAATTAAGATTTATGATGTAATAATGAGATAAGAAACGCATTGTTGGACAACCTAGATGGCTACCATCTTAACATTGTGATGCAATGCCATCTCTTCTTTAACATGGTGTGATTGGTGAAGTAGCGACGTCTGTGCAAAAGTTGTAGTCGTGTTTGGTCAAGTGTTGTTTTTTTTATAGATCCACTAAAATCTCCAACAACTCCCCTTCTAGAGTTAGGAATCAGATTTCTTTTTAAGAAACTTGATTTATGTTTGGTCACTTTTCCATACATATAAACTATTTTCTGACCTTTAGAAGAAATTAAATACAACGTTTTAAACACACGTTAAAGCTATAACGATTGAATATTGCTTATCCCTAATAAACCTATAGTTTTAATCTGACTCTAGACTAACAATAATTTTTATTTGTTTACGCCTCTCCCTTATTTTTTTTACTACCACTTTGTAGAATTAACAAAAAAAATAATAATTTATAATTTTATGTCAGTTCTTTCAAACCTTATACCAAGTATATACAGAGAGTATAGAGAAAGTTTCATTATAAAAACTAAACTATTGCAAGAACAAACACAACTCATTTATTTTATCTGTCAACAGTACATATTTATTTAAACTTTTATTTCGTACATACAAATTTCTATACTATGTACTAAAAAAGGCCCTTAAACTAATTTATTCATATGTGTTTTTTTTTTTCATTTTTAAACATTTACCTATACATATAGTTATGGGTAAAAAAAAATATACCTACACATGATACTCATATATGTAGGTTCTATAAATAAATAAATTTTGTGTGTATATATTCTTTAGAATGTTGGAAGAGATTAATTTATTATTGCATGTTAAGCATTTTTTTTTTATATTAATTTTTTTTAGAATTAAAATATGAATAAACTCTTTTGCTTTTAAAAAATAAATTGTCTTTTGTGTAGAACCCTTTCCTATACTAAATATATGTATTTATTTGACAAATAATTGATGTTTTAAATTCTCATTAATTTATTTAGACATTTTTATAAGATTGTTTTTTTTTTCTCAAGTGGAGTTCGTATTTATTTAACTTATCTGGGAAAAAATTGGTTTGTGACTCCGGTTTGATTTTCACTCTCCTCACTATTTTGTGCGGCAACCAGGCTAAGAGCGAATACGGATGGTATCGGTTCGACTTGATGGGAGGCGAGGTTTTAGTGATTATTCCATTGTCCTGCCATAGGGCGGGTGGAGGTCGGGTTTCCGTGCATCTGGGGAGAGCCAAGGGGCTGGCGTCGGTCGAGTAGTCGACCTTGGCCACAACGCCCAGTGCCACAGTGGTTGGCACGTCGTTCCTTGCCGTTCAAAAAAAACTTACCTGGGGATTTATATAACAAATATGTTCACAATTATCTATTCATTCATAACTTGGGTGGGATTGATGTAAGCTGTCATGGACTAATCAAAAGAAAGTATTTTACTTAAATACCAAAACAAAGCGGGCACATAAGGTTGTATTTACAAGGAATTTGTGGTTAGTGTTTAATAAATTAACAAATTAACTATTATTGTCTAAATTGGGGTTTTTTTATTGATTGAGAAAACACGCAAATTATTGAGAAAGTGTTATCAGATTGAAAAAAAGTAACTCCCACCTGGAATCCTGATTACAAGTTTAACACAAAAAACCTGTTTACTGATTCAAACACTACATAGACATGGCATTAGGATTAATGACTTAGATTAACGATTAGGGACTGTTTTTTTAACAATAACGATACATCCTAACAATCCGTTAAACTATACCAATTACCCACTAAATTACCAACCCGCTAATGATGCAAGGAAATTGGCAATATGCTTGATAAATGACAAATAATTCAAATATAATTGAAATTTACCAAAATCAACACAAGTGATCAAGATTTATCAGTTATATAAATCCGAAAACAATGTGCAATGTATAAAACCTAGCAATCGTTCATCCGGGGGAAGTCACCAAGTTTTAACCTTGCATGCTTGTCATCACGGCTTCAAATCTTGATTCGGAATGAATTGGCATTAAGAAATGGGATGATTTCGATATAGAAGTTTGAAAATCGCCTTTTGCTGTGCTTTGGTTCGTAAAAACGGTTGGAATGTGGAATCCGCCTAAAAAATGCGAATTAGGTTAATTTAAACCTAGTTCCAATTTGGCTCTCCCTCGCGCATCGTGAGGGAGTCTTCTGTACCCTCTATGTGGCGTGGAGGTGTGAAAACTAGGTGCCCACAGTTGTAACTTCTTCGCGCATCGCGGATTATTTATCCTGCTCCCCTGCATGGCGCGGGGGAGACACTCTTACAGAACTTATGTTTTGAGCTCCGGTTGACCCCTACAACCCGTTTTCCTGCATTTACGCTCCATTTACCTCGTTTGGCACCGATTAAACCTATAAAACCCGACACACAATAAGTACAAAATATAGGGACAAAACAACTCGTTAAAACTATGAAAACTTATACAAAACTCATACAAATGCAATGTGTTTCTACCAACACATCATGGATTGAGTCCAATTGGTAAACTCACTGGAGTTAAGGTGTTACTCTTCTTGATGGCCAGGGTTCGAGCCGCTACATGCGGATTTAGTGAATTTAAGTCGTTCAAAAAAAATTATTCATAACTCTATATTGTATTCTTACTTATTTCGATATTATCAACTAACAACATTGTTGAGCTTAATTGAGTTGTACAACATGCTTATTTGGTTTTTTATGTTATGTTGTTTGTACATGGGCTTACTAGGTTATATTTTTTGGGTATTTAAAGTTGTTTCTTTGTTGGATGGCTTCATTTTAAAGCTAGAGCTTTCTCTACTACAACTGCCCCTCTGCTTCTCCACCACCAGCGCCTGCCTTCCATGCCGTTGTCTGACAGGCACCGGTCGTCTATTTAGCCCTGAAATTTCTAGGGTTTACATGGTTATTTTGAGGCAGAATTTCCAGCCAGTTGTTTGTTTTGTTGTTTAATTTAATCTTTGATGTAATATGAAGGATTTGTATTTGCATTCGTTTTGTGATAGTAAATAGGTTTCGTTGTTGTGATCTTGTTGTTTTCTTCAGTTGTTCTTGTTGTTTAGGTTATCGATTTTATGGTGATATTATTGTTGAGCGTTGGTTTATGTGTCACACCCCCAAATTCCCACTTGTGGAGTTTTAACGCGAGGCGTGTGACGTACCAGGATCTAGCCACTAATTATGTCGAACTATAGTAAATAATGTAAAACAAGTCATCATGTCCAACATGAATAGTGAATTTCAAGTTAAACGTTTCAAACATATTAAGTATTCAGCGGAAGCATAAACAATTGTTTAAATAATGAAAAAAACATTTTTGTTCAAAACGTAACATTAAGCGTTTCATCAAACTATACGACCCATGACAACTCCCGCTTGCAAGTTCCCATGCATGAATCATCTAACAACCTGCAAGCATGCAGAAAAAGTGTATCAGCGATTAAGCCGGCGAGTTCATAGTTTTATTTAACGAAAACTGGTTGGTGTTTAGTTATAAAACATGTTGTTAATAACTCGATAGCACAATGGCGTCTGTTTGTTTGCCCTCATCAATGCCTATCAACATTGGTCGTGTGTTTAAGGTCCTTAGTACACCCCCATCCTCCCAGGTATGGTGTGAGGTTGTCAAGCCTAATAGCGCTCTCAACTAATACCTCGTTGGCCTCCAGGCAACTAGTTCGGTAGTAAGTAGGGACTTTAATGATAGAGTGAGTGTATTAATCAACATCGAAATTAAACTATAACGTTTGTTAAAAGTATTCCTCCAAGGAATAGTTGTTTCGTAAATGTATTCCTCCAAGGAATAGTAGTTTGTCCCCCCGGGACGCATGCTTGTGAAAGAGTAGTGAACTCACCTTAGTTTGCTCGGTAATGTTTGTCACACCCCCAAATTACCACCTGTGGGGTTATACCGCGAGGCGTGTGATTGCCCAGGATCCAGCCACTAATCATGTTGAACTAATAGTAAATAACATAATACACAATCCTCATGTCCAACATGATAGTGAAATTTGAATTAAACTTTTCAAACATAATATATGTGTTCAGCGGAAGCAAATGTAAATATCTCAAACAATTGAAAATCAAAATGTTTTAATGCGTAAAGTTTTATTCTTTGCAATCATGTAACACGCACCATGACACTTCAAGCTCCCCAGACTGCAAGTTCCCATGCACGAATCATCTAACAACCTGCAGCATGCAGAAAAAGTGTATCAGCGATTAAGTCGCCGAGTTCACGTTTTGTTTAACATAAAATAGGTAGGTGTTTAGTTTAAAGACATGTTGATAATAACTCGTTTACCGCAAGTAACGTCAGTTTGTTTGCCCTTCCCCAACGCCTATCAACATTGGTCATGTGGTTAAGGTCATTAGTTCACGCCCGTCCAATCCAGGTACGGTGTGAGGTTGTTAAGCCTAATAGCGCTATCACTAATACCCCATTGCCCTCCAGGCAACTAGTTCGGTTATAGATGGGACTTATATGATAGATTTGAGTGTATTATCCAACATCGAAATTAAACGAAACTGTTATAACAAAGTATTCCTCCAAGGAATAGTAGTCATCCCCTCCAGGGATAAAAGTTTGCAAAGTATCCCCTCCAGGGATATTAGTTTGTTTGTTTGTCCCCACTAGACGCATGCTTGTAAAAGAGCAGTGAACTCACCTTAGTTAGCTCGGTAGTGTTAAGTGTCTTTATGCGTTAGGTGTTTGGTCCGTTACACGCGACCTTCCAAGTAGCAAGAGATATGAAGAAGATGATGTTCTTGAATGGAAACCTTCAAAGGAGAAGACCTCCCCAAGCTTCCAACAACACCTTATGTTGCTAGGATTTTTTTACTTTGAACACCTCTTGATCAACCAACCTTTGGCCGAAAATTCTAGAGAGAATTTTAGTGTTCTTGCACTTGATTTTAATGATAGAATGAGTGTGTGGTGTGTGTGTGTCATCTCTAATTCTCACCAAATCATCCATATATATTACCTCTTGTAAGATCTTTTCTTTGATTGTGTGAGATCTTGTAAGATTTGCAAGATATCCATATATCTTATAAAATCTAATCTTGGATTGTGTGAGATCTTGTAAGATTTGCAAGATATTCATATATCTTACAAAATCTAATCTTGGATTGTGTGAGATCTTGCAAGATTTGCAAGATATCCATATATCTTACAAAATCTAATCTTGGATTGTGTGAGATCTTGGAAGATTTGCAAGATATCCACATATCTTACAAAATCTAATCTTGGATTGTGTGAGATCTTGTAAGATTTGCAAGATATTCACATATCTTACAAAATCTAATCTTGAATTTTGTGAGAGCTTGTAAGATTTGCAAGATATTCATATATCTTACACAATCTAATCTTGGATTGTGTGAGATCTTGCAAGATTTGCAAGATATCCATATATCTTACAAAATCTAATCTTGGGTTGTGTGAGATCTTGGAAGATTTGCAAGATATCCATATATCTTACAAAATTTAATCTTGGGTTGCGTGAGATCTTGGAAGATTTGCAAGATATCCATATACCTTACAAAATCTAATCTATTAAATAACAAAATAAAATATACTTATCCATCTTATTCGTTAGTTTCTCAAGTGCAATTATTTAGAAAACCAGTTTCTAAATATTCGAAGTGTTAATATTTATTTGTTTGATCATATCATAAATAAATATTATAAGTGTTTGTCTAGCTTGCTATTGGGTATGACCCGACTTGGATCATAACGTACTAGCCACATCAATTTAATATGTGTCTTGGGCATACCGATTCCAACAATATCAGACAGCAAGTTAACATTCATGCGCAAATATTCATACAAACATGATCACATAAACACAGAACTACTATTTTGAGAACTAGGGTTTGCATGAAATCAATAGAGTGAGATTAACAACGTATAAATAATCCTTACCTCAATTTGATGTCACACCTCGACCCGCAGTGGAATAAAAGTCAGGGCATGATTGGGTTATCACCAAAGCTCATGATATTTACTAAGAAGTTTCATATTTATTAAATTCAAATTAAAATTTAAATATCCAACAAAAATTTCGTACAAATACAATAAAAATCTAAATGTTTGTTCCAATGCAATAACTTGTTTATTCTTCTAGGCCATCCTAAGTGTTTCTTTCCTCAACTTGATCACATGTATCATGTGTAAAACAGAGGAGATTTTGGGTCAACAAAAGTTGGCGAGTGAACCTTGATAAAACATTTAAATAATTGCTTATTTTGTTTATTAAAGAAAATTGTGCATAAATCACATGTGAGCAAATATATATGTAACAAATCATAAACCACATTGAATGAATATATGACATGAATGATGATGTATTTGAGATCAAGGCTCAATCAAACGGAGCCGATCTAATGAGGCACCTGATGCTCGACCCGTATCCCACGAGGAACTGATGGACCTAATGAAATGAGTGCACTGAAATGATAAATTGAATCCACATATAAACCACACAACAAGCAATTCACATTTGATCACGAAATGATATAAGCACAAGTGTTTAAATAAAATAAGGGAATGATACGACACATGATACACCCCAAAACGTGATTAAAAAGGGGAATTTGTAGAGATTCACTCACCTTGGGTGCGTATTCTTGAGTGGAAGAGAGAGTGCACGAGTTTGGGAATTTAGCCGACGAGGAAGTACTAACCTAAAATAATAACGTAATAACTCGATAAATAAATTAACGTTTCGGTTAAAATCTACGCTTAGATTTTTGTGGTATTTTTGGTGATTTTTGTTGATATAATTAAACCCTTGAAATCATATATTTTAAGCATTTTAAATTGATTTCTCCTTTAATATAAACCATGGAATAAAATAATAAAAGAAAAATAAAATAAACAAAAAATAAAATAAACAAAAAAAAGCTGTCAGATCTGACAGTTAGATCTGACCGGTTTTTTGTGTGAAATTGGATGCGTGAGACAGGATTCGAACTCGAGACCTTGCGGTTGCGTGCACACAGTTCTTCCAACTGAGCTACGTGTCTAACCCGAAGAAATCTTGTTTTTAATTATATTAATACTCTTCTTGGAACATTTCAGAATTTGATAATATTAAAAATGCTTTAAATTAATCGAACCGGTAAGCACACCCACCCTCGAACCCGCGCCTATGGCAATATTTGCACCCAGCCCAACCAACTGGGCTGGGTGTCTAACCCGAAAATACTAGCATTTTAATTATATTTATATACTAGTTATGTTTTATTCAGAACGATATATTTGAAAAGGAATTTAAGGTGGTCTGACCAGTGGGTGCTTGGGCTCGAACCGGTGATCCCGGACTTGGTTAGCTCCCGGCCCAACCAGTTGGGTTGGGTGCTTAACCCGGTTGTAACTCTGTTTATAATATGTAAAAATACATACATTAGTTCATCTTCTTCGATTGAAGACTTTACCCAGAAGCATTTACCCATCCCTGATTGCCACACTCACCCCATTTCTCGGTTGCTAGACCCACTTAACTAGTATATAAACGAATTGAAATTAAAATTAAAGATAGTTACCGGTTAGCAGGGCGGGGGTCTCCGGCGACTTAGAACCGTCGACAACCGCGGTTTTGTCTAGTGGAATAGAGGGGGATTGAGTGACAAGTTGCAGACGAAAAGTTTGAGCGAGTTGGTGTGGTGATTGGGGGTCGGTATTTATAGGTGGAACCGAGTGGGGTTGTCTTCGGTTAATTTGGAAACAAGAACAGATTGATTTCATCAAATTTGAATTTATTGGCTCCGATTTGGAAGGTGTCTACGCGGATTGCCAGCCGGAATCCAGCGAGACTTTGACCGGCGGAATTGGCGGGTTTTGCTGATTTGAACCCGCCAGCATTCGCCCGCTTTCTGAATATAAGACTAAACTGTTTTCTAATCCTAACCAAAGTGTGCGTGTGGTGTGGTGGTGTTTGTGGCGTGTGCTTAACTTGGGAACCCGGGTTCGATCCCGGTTCACCCCCCTTTTTTATTTTATTTATTTTAACTATTTAAGGTTAAATCATTTAATAAATATTTATTATTAAACTGATTAATTATTATTATTTTATTTTTCACCATTGATTATTATTGTATAATGGTAATATTGTATTTAACCGAACGGCGTAAAATAAATACACTTTGATTGATAAATTGGGGCGGGTTTTCGAAACCCGATTTACACAAATGTTACATTTGATTCTAGGGTTTGCTCTTGAAAGATTGAGAGGTTGATTGTGTGTGCACCAAATGATCAGAGATGATAGAGAGATGATGTTTGAAACTGCCGTAAGATTGATTTGTGTGGGAGGTTTAGGGTTGTAGGAGTTTTATTAAGGTTTCTAATCTATTCACAATGCACCCCTAACTATGCAGTTTTCACATAAAACACGTTATAATCATGCAATTTATTGTTACAACACGCAACCCGCATATTTGCCAAGCAAAACTTAAATTTCTAGCAACGCTAAGGATGTAAGAATAAATAACTACGATTAGGTTAAAGTAGTAACCTGAAGTTGCGGGTTGTCACATCATCCCCAACTTGAAAGAAATTTCGTCCTGAAATTTGATAAGTAGACACAGGAGAGTGAAAGACGAGTTAAGATGACTGTGGATTTTCCCCGGGTACCACAATGTTAACGTGTCTTTACGTGTTAAGTGCTAGGTCCATTACACGCGACCTAATGTATGTTTAAATGTAAGTATGCATGTATGTAGGGTTATGCAATCCCTAATTGTCCAAACAACAGTGTTTCATGTGAGCATGTTTACAAGTTTAACAAGTTAACATATAGTACAATAACACACAATAGATACTCTAACATGTGACAAGTTATATGGTGCAAGAAACTCGGATGTACGGTATACTAATAACCACGATGTGAATGAGTAAAACCCTGAACTCATAACCAAAACTCGGAACTCAACAGGTAATTACGTTAACTCACATAGCATGTATATCGTGTGAACATACAAGATCAACATGGAACAAATATGAGTGTCACACTTAAACACATAAACTCGGAAATGATAACACCACATATAAATTCGGAGCAGTGCATGCTTGTATATACTTGGACGTCATATATAGTTTACTTAAGCAAACTTGGACACGCGTATGTGTATATATATAAGTAAACTCGAACCTTGAACTAAGCTCATACAACATATATAAACTCAGAACCATGCGCATATATGTTCGAACTCATCCCTAAACTCGGACCACCTTAACATCACATATTAAACTCGGACGTTACCGAATAAGTAAACTCGGAAATACCGTGTCTATTCAATAAACTCGGAGCATTAACAATAAACCCGATCCCCTTTTTAAACCCTCTGAACCCGGATCCTCAAGTGGTAAACTCGGAAACATATACAAGTACAAACATCAGTCAGTCATCTTAATGTAAACTCGGACAACATATATAAGTGTCACACCCCGACCCGCAGCGGAAAAGGTGATCGGGGCATGATTGGGTTATCATCAAAGCTCATGACATTTATTATGCGTTTCATATTCATTAAATACAATTTAATGGAACTTTACAATAAAAATTACAACATGTTCTAACTATCAGTCTAAGCTTCTTTGTTCTCTTCTAAGGCATTTCCTATGTTTTCCTCGCTTCAACCTGTTCACCTGTATCATGTGTAAAGGGTTTTTGGGTCAACATAATGTTGGCGAGTGAATCCTATGGAAAACATTTGAACAAGTTTATTTAAATTGATTATGAAATATGTGCACAACCAAACATGAGTAAAAATAGATGTAAACTTATTCAACAATCATAAGATATTAAATAAAGCACACATGAACAATAATGGAACATTTAGAGGCACGCGTTGCTCAACTCGTCTCTCACGAGGAACTGATGGGCCTAATGAATGAATTGCATAAACATGATAATATGAATGACACAACCACAAACAATATAAACTCAATGATACACACATGAACAATAATGAATTGGTTTTGAGGCACGCGTTGTTCAACTCGTCTCCCACGAGGAACTGATGGGCTTAATGAATGAATTCCATATAATTTGACAAAATGAAATAAGTAATCACAACAATATAAACAATCTAAATTTAGATCATGATATGGTATGGCACAAGTTTAAATAAACGAATTAATTATTTTATGACACATGACACACCCCAAAACGTGTAATTTAAAAGGGGGAGTTGTAAGATTCACTCACAGTGGGTGCGTTCGGTTGATGATGTTGAATGCACGCGAAGTGGTTTTAACCACGAGTGAGATTAACCTAGATAAATCGCATTATGGTTTGGTAAGTAAACGGATTTTATTAATCTATTTTAGTAGGATTGTTGGGTGTATTTTTGTGAGTTTAAGGCTATTTTCTAACCTTAAAAATGTTATTTTTAACTATTTTTAATTGATTTTTAATTAAAATAATTAAATAAAAATAATAAAAAATTTTGAATTTTTTTGCTACAGTGACCGTTGACTTTGACCGGTTGACCGTTGACTGACTGTTGACGGTTCGTATGCGTATTGTTGTGCGCTGAGTGAGGCTCGAACCCGAGACCTCCCGTACGCGTGCGCGCAGCTCTACCAACTGAGCTACGTGTCTAACCCGTCATATATCCGTTTTTAATTATATTTATATATTAATTAATTTAAACCGAAAATCCTTTTATTTAAAAACGATTTAATTTGATTCAGACGGTGCGCTCCACAGGTCTCGAACCCGGGACCTGTGGGTTATGATAACATACAGTCCACCGCTGGACTGTGTGTACAACTTGTTAACTTAACTGATTTTTATTATACTTAAACACAAATTAATTATTTTCATTTCTGACTTATTAAAAAAAACTTAATAATTGTCCGGGTCGATGTGGAAGACTGGACTCGAACTCGCGTGCTTTGATTAAACATACACACAGTCCACCACTGGACTGTGTGTCTAACTTGGTTATCTTTCCGGTTATTAATATACTTAACATATATCAGTATGACTCCGGTTCGGTTAATCCAAAAAAAAATCATTTTTATTAAAGCCGCGTGTGTGGAACAGGATTCGAACTCGAGACGTTAGTGTTTATTGTGCACACAGTCCACCGCTGGACTGTGTGTCTAACCCGAGTAATATCTTGCTTTTAATTATACTTAAACATTACCGAACATCGTCTTCTTCACTGGTTTTAACCAGAATCGGAAATCGACTGGTTCGATGATTAAAACATGTTCTTTAGTGACAGAGGGTTAATTACAAGTGAGATTACATAAAAAGAATGAAGAAATTAAGCGTGAGGTATACCGATTGAATTCCTCTGTTTCTCCGGCGAAACTCCGGCGACAGCAATCCTTCCGGCGACGTGGGTCTTGCAGCAGCGAGTCTTCAGAAAGTTTGAAAAAGGTATGGGTGACTTCGGTATAAGTTCAAAGGGTTTAGTAAGGCTCAGAAATGGGGAAACCGGTTTTCCGGCGATGAGCAGAGATATTCCGGCGAGTGGAATTACGTCCGGTAAAGGTGTGGTTTTGAGCGAAAAAGCTTGCGGTGGGTTGTGGGTGAATTTATAGGGAGAAACCGAGATGTATTTGGCCCGATTTCCAACTGGATTCATTGGTTTGAATTTCTCCGGCGGTTATGACTTTGGTCGCGGACTCAAACATCGGTTATAACCGATATGGCGTTTATGATTTACGTTATAACTGAAAGAAACGTTAAGTTTCGCGAGATTACCGGGATTTCCGACGACTGCAACAATGGGCGCCGGTTTTGAATTCGGAATGTTATGATATCAATTAAATGATCTTAATGGTTAACAAAAGACATCAGTGGCGCAGTGGTTTGTGCGCGTGTGTTAAGTTTGTTTGTGAACCGGTTACTGACGCGGGTTCGAAACCCGGCAGAACCAAAGTATTTTTATTTTGCGATTTTTAACAGTTTTTCAAAAACTAATTATATATTCCCGTATAATAATTGATTATGTATCGTTTAAAATTATTTTGGGCATTTAATTCGCAACGAAAATTTTAACTGACTGTTCGGTTGATAAATGGAGCGGGTTTGGTAAATCCGTTTTTGACGGATGTTACAATAAGTTCGGATTAAAGCTAAATCTCGACATCATCATCAAAACTCGGACTCTCCCAGTTTTTTTTATATTAACTCGGACTCATAAATAACAAACTCGGACATAAGTCCATCTATTAAATCCGGACACAATCAATGCTTCGACACAAACTCGGTATCTAGGAATCCTTAGGTTAAATCCGGACTCTCTTTTTAATCTAATAACCAAACTCGAAGCCATGCACTCTTATAACTTTGGAACACTTCATATATAAATAGACTCAGATGATTATCTACTCATAAACTCGAGCTAGCATGTGTGGGCATTAAACTCGGTAACATATGCATTCACCTAAACTCGGAACGATTGATATCATGTTAAACTCGGAAATCATTTAATTAAAACTCTGAACCTTTTAATTACAAAACTCGGATATATGATATTACTCCACAAACTCGGAAATCAGGTATACCTACAACTAAACTCGGACAGTTATATGGTTCATAATAAACTCGGACTTAGTGTGTGTGTTAACCCCGGACTTTGTGACTTCACAAAATCGGACCAGTTAACAATCGCACATTTACAAGCAAGAATCACAGTTCAATGTAACAGTTACAGATAATCAAACCCTAATCTCCACATTTCTACGCAGCAAACCAACATACTCGTAGTTCCAATATATCAGTAACATTTCTAGCATCTTGATAATCAACACACATCCATTTACAAACACATATTCATTCATTCAAGTATGAGCCTCTAAACACAGGGCTATTGTTTGCATTTTCAGGGTTTGCATGAAATCAATAGGATGAGAACAACAACGTATAATACAAACATATACCTTGATTCAATGTAAAGATAGTTCTTGAAAGATCAAAGATTGGGAGACTTGGTGTAGCCAAATGATTAGAGGAATGATTGAAGATGATGATTAGGGAGATGATAGAAAATTGCCGTATGATTGATTTGTGTGGAAGGTGTAGGGTTATGCAAGAGTTATGTTAGGATTTTACAAATGTACTAAACACCCCCTAACTATACAACTTTCACATAAGCACATAATAACATCTAATTTACATTTTAAGCATGTAGTTCACGTATTTGTCATGCAGCACATAAGTTTCGTATAAACCATCCGCTTATAATTACTATTCACGTTAGTCACCACGGTTCGAGAGTTATCATGTGTGTGTTCTGGTAATTCCCTGAATTACCAACGTAGATTCATTTACTAATCCTGGTTAAATTAGTGCCAGGAATGTATGTCTAAATTGACCGTGGTTATGTTAAAGTATTAACCTGAAATTGCGGGTTGTCACATTATGAGTGTCGTTAATTCTAGATTTCAAGTTTGTTTAACTTTTCGTGGTTCGGTATCGATGAAGATGATACCGAAGTGTTCATCCAAGATTTTTATGGTCAAACTGTAACACCCCAATCGCGTAATACAACAAGACGCGACGGAAAATATCGGGGAGTCACGTTACAAATTGTTCACAACTACTAGTACTAAATTGTTTCATTATTGTTAACATTGTTTTACAATACAAAGAATACATGAAATTGTCTTTTGATTTAAAGAAGTCTAAAGCCCGGATGCATTCCTATGTGTAGCATGCTTGAATAATCGAAACCTGAAACATATGTGAAAAATAGACATCAACAAACAATGTTGGCGAGTACATAGTTTTGTTGGCCAAGTAAATGGCAAAAAGTTTAGTGTTGCAATACTTCGACAACTACGAGAGTTGTCTATTGAAAATGGACTCTTTGAAGCCAATGAATGGCAAAAAGATTTATTATTGCAATACATTAACTTGATTATGAAACTTGTGACAAAATAGTTTTGTATATGGTAACATGATTAACACTAAGTAATTTTTATGCCATTGAAAATCGTACTTTGTTCATTGTAATCGCCTTGAATTCGGTCATAAAACTTTTGAGTATGTTATTAGAAATCCAATAAAGGATTAATAACAACAATATTGACATTTGTCATAACTCGCATGAGTATTATTAGAAATCAATTCAATGATTTGAAATAATACTTTTGGTTATCCTTCTAAGAATCTAACATATAGAAATATGAAAGAGTTCTACAAAGATTTAGACATTGTACTTTGAAACAGTCGAACACAAAATCCTAATGTGGTTTGGATAACACTACAAGAGTAATACAATAAGAACACTTATATATAGAAAGTACCAGCTGCGTATCCACCATGTTCTAATAGTATTACACTCGTTTCGTTATCTAAATCACAACTAATCACAATAACCACATAATCATCATCTTGGACACATTGTCTTGTCATATACCATTAAAGTACACAGAATCCAATAAAGGACTACCAATTAGTACTTTAAACATCCTACAAGAATCTAACTATGAAGATAGATAGATACTTTAAGGATTTAGTTTAGCCACTTGTCTTGTATCATTGTCTTGTCACATACACATTAAAGTACACAGAATCCAATAAAGGGCTACCAATTAGTACTTTAAACATCCTACAGGAATCTAACTATGAAGATAGATAGATACTTTAAGGATTTAGTTTAGCCACTTGTCTTGTATCATTGTCTTGTCACATACGCATTAAAGTACACAGAATCCAATAAAGGACTACCAATTAGTACTTTAAACATCCTACAAGAATCTAAATATGAAGATAGATAGATACTTTAAGGATTTAGTTTAGTCACTTGTCTTGTCTCATTGTATCCTAAAATCCTAAATCCTAATGGTGATTCGGATAAGGCTACGAAGGGTAATACAATAAGCACACTTATATATAGGAAGTATCAGCGGCGTATCCACCATGTCCTTATTACTCTAGTTCCTTTATCTAAATCACCAACAATTCTACACATAAACCATAACCATTGTCTTGTAAAGCACTTCTTAAAATTTCACTACGAAGATAGGAAGATTTAAGACTGTACTTAAAGTATCCTACAAGAATCAATCTATAAAGATAGAAAGATACTATAAGGATTTGTTTCGTGTCCCCAATTGTCATGTCTTTGCATAAAAGGAATATTACACAAAAATGCACTTAGTAAACACATAATTGCCATACATTGTGAAAAATTGATTACACATATGAATCACCCCAAAAACATTTGAAAAACGTAAAAGAGGGGAGCTAAGTACTCGCCTGGGATTGCGTATAGATCTTGTTCAACTGATATAACAAAGCTCAAAGGATCAAGAATTCAAGAGTTGAAGTGGTTCCTAGTGTATCAGATACTATGTTAGCGTAACGAGGCATAAATCGAGGAATCGGATAGAATGAGGTATTGTAAACCAAATGAGTATTGGAACTCATATGATATGGTTTAACAAACCTACATTCTGATTTGAAACCTATCCTAAGTGCTTATGGCCCAGTTATGACCCGTTAAGGTAGTTTACGCTACTTTAACGCGTCATTTGCGCAAATGCGCATTAGGACGGTCTAAATAGCCCTATGATAAGTATTATATGCCCAAACATGTTTAATTATGTTGCGTAATCAGTTTAGGTGTCAAAAGTTTGGTTACATATGCTTAAAATGAAATATGCGCAAAAGGGCATTTTTGGTCATTTTCCTAAGGCATTAAACTACCTATCGTACGACTAACTAAACGAAGTAACCATAAGGTATAACCTCAGAAGGTTATTCCTTATACAACTATGGTCACCTAATGTGTTTGGTCAGATCCTAATGATCGACCAAACGGGTCGGGTTCGAAAGTCTAAGCGGTTGTTTAGACCGCTTGACTTACGACCCTAAATAAGCACTAAACTAGAAGTGACGAGTTAAACATGTTAAAACATGTTTAACTAAATTAGAATACTGATTTGATATCAAAACAAAGTGTTTTGATACCCGAAAATAGTTTCATCGCAAAATGCACATAAACGTGCATTTTGACCGAAACTTTGACTCGTCACTTCGACTAGTCAACGTGGTAATCAGTAGGTTTAGTCGCAAGTGATTACGCTCACGTTGCAAAATTCAAACGAACTTTAACTTAACCAATTCATGGTCAAAGCTGAACTTTGACTGTTTGACTTTCTTGCTTGAAATAAATAAACAAGCATGAAAGAACACTTACAAGTGTTCTAGGCTGGAAAAGGACTAAGAATGCTCAAGTATGAAGCCTCCAACTTAATGTGGTAGCCTCAAATCAGAGCAAGAGTGAAAAGAATGAAGATGAGCAAGTTGTGGAGTTGAAGGTGCTTGCTATTTATAGCAAATGGAAGAGCATAGGATCATGCCATGTGTTTGGTGTGTTTACCAAGGCTTAATAGGATGATTACAAATGTCTTGATAAGGTTCAAAACTTGGGAATACATAAACTTGGGTCTCCACACAATAAAAACCATTGGCTGATGTGAAACCTGGTTCTGGGGACTGCTTACGGACCGTAAAGGTCCAGGGCTTACGGTCCGTAAGCCTTGTGCAGGGGCTGAGTTTTCAAAAATGGCAGTTTTGGTCCCTGCAGCCTTTAAACTTGTTTTCGACGCGTTTAACCCTTGTTAACCCAATTTTAAGGCTTTACAAGGATGTTAAAGTATAGGGGACTAGAAATATGCTCAAAAATGTCATGGATTTCGGTTCATTTAGCGGTACAATTGGTTTTTGGTTAATTACGACGAAACTCGAACGGGCGCGAAAACGACCCAAATTACGTAACAAATGGTATTTTTGCATTCCTATCACTAAAATACAATATTCTAGTGATTACAAAAATATTTGGATGTCCGGATATGGTCAGAACGCAAGATATGCACGAAATTGCATACTTTTGTAGTTTGTCACAAATAGTCCCTGTACTTGTATAAACATATTTTCGTCGTCCCTAATCCCTTCGAAGCTTATTTATAAGTCATGTAAAGGGTATTAAGGGTATGTGTAGTTCGTATCCTCATCCTGGTGTGTATGTTGCGTTAAACGGATTACGTTTAAGCATCGGTTATTAAATTGCTTTCAAAGAAAAAGTTTTTGAAAGCCCGAAATTTTGCACAAGGGTTACACAAGCAGATTGATTTCTTTATTATTTTTTACGTGACAATTTTATCGGTAAAGCATGACCATTTTTGGCTAAATGGTTACTGTTTGTCTCAATGAAGATGGTTTATTTCTCATTAGCGAGTAATGGTTGTGATGGTGCTTCATATTTGGCTTGGTATTGTGTATTTCGGCTGTCCACAGCTTCTGAGCTTGGATCTATCACTGCTGTATGGTTAGTACTGGTTGTAAGAACATGCATTTTGATTTACATATTATCACTTAGCAACATTTGGTTGCGTTTAATTGTTGTGCGTGTGCATAGCTGATCCGATTGTGAACAACTCTAGGTTTCGGGAACATTTATATGCTATCAACTAGTAACATTGTTGTGATTAATTGAGTTCTACAATATACTTATGTGGTCGCTTATGTTTATCTTGGTTATGCATGGTTCTTATTAGGTTATAATGTTTTAGGTACTTAAAGTTGTTTTATATGTTGTTTGGCTTCATTTTGAAGTCATATTGTGGGGACATTGATAATCGATGAAGATGACTTTGTGGTCATCATAGAGTGACTAAATTTATGGGTACAATAGCTATGATGGTGTTCGACATTTCGCATGGCAATGTTTTTTGCAGTTGTGTCTTCTCTGGGAGCATTAATAATTAGTTTAGGTGGTGTTTGTTTTTCTAAGAAAGATCTGCGCATGCTCACCTGTCTGCGCCGTGCAGACTACGCGCAAGCATTGCCATCTGCAGACTGTTTGTTTTTCCAAAGACGTTTCACTAAAAAAGTGTATGTGCGAGCTCTTCTTGG
This sequence comes from Scalesia atractyloides, assembly GCA_947069175.1. Lineage (NCBI taxonomy): Eukaryota > Viridiplantae > Streptophyta > Magnoliopsida > Asterales > Asteraceae > Scalesia > Scalesia atractyloides. The sequence continues at coordinate 94,148,380 of CAMTDV010000025.1, forward strand.
TGCAGACTTGGCCCAACCACTTTTAAGATCTTCTAAGGTCTGCAGAGGATTAAACACCACCACCCACCACCACCAGTTTATTTTAGAAGTCTGCGTACGTTAATAAACAAACAACCTTCTTCTTGCAGACTACAGATGTTTGGTCAACATCTTCTTATACAGATGTCTGCAGATGTGGTCCGCATACTACAGACATTTTACCTCTTAACAAACAAACTGCACCTTAGCATTTTTCTTGGGACATGACGCCTAACAGTTTGTTGCTATTTGATAATTTATAAATACATATATTGAACGTTCCAAATTAGGATATTGTTACATAACGTGTGAATTGGCTACGATGTTTACAATTTGGGTTTGTAAAACTGAGACGACTTAATATAAGCAACAGATTAAACTAGATTTATGAGCCTACAAAAATAAAATCACAACTACGTTATATGCAATAATGTTATCCTCAAATAGTTTGACCCCTTTAGATTATATATGTGTTTTTTTTTATTTTCTTTGGTTTTTTATAATCAGGTTCACAAATTTGCTGGCGATGATGAATCATTATTACAATTTTTTTGACTGATCTAACATCAAGAAAGCGTAAGGCTAAAATGATGTACACGAGCCTCTATTTTGCAAACTTTGGGTTAAGAGACAAACTGGCTCCGATGAAAAAAATCTTGGGTCTGCCATTGTATGTACATACATGACATGTCACATTCGTGTCATTATAGGAATCAACTATAACTTAATAGTAAGAGTTTGGTGCTAAGCACATGAAGTATTATGGGAAACACATGCTGTGATAGAGAACCCATTTAAAATTTCAATATTCATGAAATGTAGTTTCAGATGAATGTCAAAAAAATAAGTCTAGAGACTATCAAAATTGCAATATGCATGAAGTGTTAGCCATTAGGCCTTTAAAGATATAAAGACACCATGATGACATCATAAGCAATCGCTTAGCAAGTACTAGATATTGTAATCCCTGATAAATTAAGATTTAAAAGTGAACCATCAATAGGGATCCTTATCTATTGAGAAAACTACTATGTAGGTGTCAAGGCTTATGTTGTAGAAGATCAAATGAGTATCTGTGAGTATCAAGTAAATACAATGATTTGATAAATTTGTTTAAACCTATAAAATTTAACACAAGGCATCTAAGTCATCGAGCGTGAAAGAGTAAAGTCAGTGCATCCACATACGCAATAGGGATGGCAAGAAAAACTCGAGTTTGACTGGAATACCCAGAACATCCAAGATGGGTATTTTGCTATACGACCGATTATCCGAAACCATATATCCATTAAACCCAACCATATACCTTACTTTTTATTTTATATCCCCTTAATCTTTGTGTAATAATATTACATTCTAGTAGCTTTATTACATGGAATATGAACTTTTCGTTTAAAATATGTACTTTGATTATATTTATATGTAAAGAAGTATGAAATTATCTTTTGAGATTTATATAACCATGAAATTTACACCTTAGACATTTTATAGTGATGATGATATGTATGTAATTTATTATATTTTAAGTTATTATAGTTGTTATAAATATAATTAAATGAATTTTAGACCAGAAATAAAACAAAAGTGTACTTATAGTGTATATTTTTCAACAAACTAATGGGTATACCAGATATCCGTGGGTATACCCGATAGCTGATGGGTAATTACCCAACCAATACCTAAGTTGCCCCAAAACCATGAGTCTCTGCTGTTGGATTTATATTTCGGCAAATAGTTCGTCCCCATATATTTCATTCAATCGCGACGAAAATTTTGTGTCATTACATCCAGTTTTCATAACATTAGAAACATAACAAGTCTTTAACAATCAATAAAATTAAATAGATCTAATGTGATGCTAGTTTCCAATCAGGAGCTTTCATCTACCTAGACGAGAAATCTCACAAGCCCAAATGAATATAACATGATATAGTATGCATACTACAAGTTAGCTACAATGACTGAGTTCTAATTTAATAAGACAGTTATGAACCTTGACAAGCATTAAACATAATGTACAATTAAGACACATCATTACATCCATAACCTCACACTATGTAGCAAAACGTAACACTTTGTATAATATGTAACATGTATACTACATTACACGTAGTTGTACAACTATTGGCAAGCCACAAAGGCAATGCCTCTTATCTTTTGGTATTGGTGTTATCTTTAGAATCCGATGTCAACTTTAGACACCTTTGATGAACACAACGCTAACTTTAGACGTTGTTTGAGACTATAGTGATAACACTAGAGACTACATTAACTTTAGACTTGAGAGTCTCCTTTTAGCCCTTTTAACAATGCACCATGCAAACTATGCTATACTTTATTAAGTATGTTATACACATACTTTGTGGCAAAGTTGGTTTTCCTTTGGGTCTAGGATTGCCACATGTTCCTCATTATAATGCAGTTTATCATCCATTTCAATGTTCATAACTCGCAAGGTGTTGACTCGTCAGTTAAACATTTGCTCAAGTGCGATACGTGAAAGCTAGGATGAATCCCACTCAGTTCTTCGGGTAGCTCTAACATGCAGGAAACTTCTCCCACTCTAGTTGTTTATCCTTAACTCTATCCAATGAACCTTAGATTCAGCTTACCCTATTTATGAAATTGGATAATCCCTTTCCGCAAACATACCTTTAGAAATACTATATCTCCAACGTTGAGTTCAATGGATTGTCATCTCTTATGTGCATACAATTTGACTGTTTTGTGCAGCTTTCATTCGGGCTTTGATCTGATTATACTTCTCGGATATGCCTTAACAACCTCCAAACTTCCTAAGTCTTTCCGCTCGATCTCACTCCAACAAACTAGAGTTCTGCCTCTCCGGCCATAAGACATGTCGCACGATGGCATCCCAATGCTTGCATGATGACTGCTATTGTAAGAAGAATCTACCAATGACTATCACATTCCACCAAAGTCTATGATTCAAGCATATAGCATACCTTTAAGTGTTTGAACTGTTCCTTTCGACTGTCCCTTTGTTTGTGGATGATATGTTGTGTTGATGTGTTGTCTCGTCTAGAAATGTCAATGGGCCGGGTATTGGTAATCCCAAGCCCGTACCCGGTTGTAATTCTTTGTCCCATACTCGGCCCGTTACCGGTCAGGTATTTGTCGGGTAATTACCCATCGGGCATCGGGTATACCGTTAATTTGTAAAAATAACATTGAGACTCCGATGTGCATTTTACTCTAATTTTATATAATTTACTATTTCAATAACTACAATAAAGAAAAATATAACCAATAGTATACATGCATATCATATTCAAATGCATATTAAAACATATTAGTGGGGTTTAATAACCACTCAAGTATAAAAAACTATAACTCAACCCTTTGTTTTGGTTCAGTTTGGTTAAGCCATGAATGATTAACTAGAAATTATGATTCGGTTATGATTATGGTTATGATTATGGTGCGTGAGTGTATGGCGTAATCGATTTAACCTAACAAATTATACATAACATACAATTTAACGATATTCATAATAAATAGGACTCGTTTTTTTAGTTTACCATTTATATTTAGATAATGAATAAATCATTTAGTAATAATAACTTAAAGACTAACAAATTATAATTATAAATTAAATTTCTTAACTATAATACTTACAACTCTTATGAAAAGTCCAATTCTATTCAATTCAAAACTAAATTTAATATTTAATTAGTATGCAGATACATAAAAAAATTACTAGAAAGAAAAACAACGTTGAAAATTATATACATATAAATGTCTTAAATGGGCCTACTTCCCCTTTACTTAGAGATGGGCATAAAAACCGGTTCCGAACCCGAACCGGTAGAACCGAACTGGAACCGGTTCCAGTTCTTACCCGACATTAAGTAGAACCGGTTCCGGGTTCAAAATACCCGTTGGTTCCAACCCGGTTTCACAATTTTACCATTTGAATCGGGTAGTAACCGGTTCCTACCCGTACCCGGTTTCACTAGTACCCGGTTCCATCAGTACCCGGAAATGCAGTTCTAGAAGGAACCGCTTTATACCGTTAAAATGTTACCTTTGGAACCGGTTATAGCCGAAAAAATGGAGACTAACGATACAAAGAAACACAAAAATAACAAACACAATAGAAAGAAACATTACACAAACTTTATTAAAACACCAAACCAAACGGGTTACATCAAACATTTGAAGAACCGGTGCCGGAACCTTCTCCCGTCTCATTTTTCTTTGCCTTCGTCACTGGGCAATGCCGCTCAGTGTGTTTCTTAAGGGTTGAGTTGGCTGCGGCCTTCATAAATTTTCCGCAAGCTTTGCATCTAGCCATCTCGTGGCTGTCGGACATTAAACAGAGATCAAAATTCTTCCATATAGCTGGGTTTCTTTTCGTCTCTAAGACAGTAACAACTTCTTCGTTGCATGCCATAGGTATTTTGCAAGATTTTTGAGAAGATGATTGAGTTTGTAAGTTGATGATGGTGAGTTTGTAAGTTGATGTGGTGAGTGTTAAGTTTTGAAATGGTAAGTAGGGAGGGGTTTATATAAAAAAAACCGGTTCCCAACGTAACATTTTTTATAAGGAACCGGTTCTACAGTAACATTTTTATCAGAAACCGGTTCTAACGGTAACATTTTTTATCAGGAACCGGTTCTGAACAGTAAAGGTCAGATTTTTCGACTGTCAGGAACCGGTTCTGAACAGTAAAAGTCAGGGTTTTACTGTCAGGAACCGGTTCTGAACAGTAAAAGTCAGATTTTTCGACTGTCAGGAACCGGTTCTGAACAGTAAAAGTCAGGTTTTTACTGTCAGGAACCGGTTCTGAACAGTAAAAAGTCGGGTTTTACTGTCAGGAACCGGTTCCACACCATACCCGGTTCCACACCATACCCGGTTCCATAATACCCGTACCCGGTTCTACACGGTTCCATATTCTTGAGTGTGAACCCGGGTAGGAACTGGACCCGGTTCCACACCATACCCGGTTCCAATGACATCCAAGCAGAACCGGTTCCGGGTTGAAACCGGTTTCGGGTAATAATAAAACCCGATTATGCACATCTCTACCTTTACTCAACAACTTTGAAGTTACTTCTTAGCCTTTGATCACCTGGTAACAATTCATAGATTAAAAAGGACATAACTGAGGAAGATGTCAACCATTAAAATATTATCCAGGACTACAAAGTGGTTGCTAATTATACAACGGTTCTCATTTGAACATTATTCTATCAAAAAGAAGCACAAATTGTTATGGTTAAAAGATGAAAAAGAAATTAATGCCTATGCCTCTGGTGCCAATCATTATGTAACTTTCTTGATTGTGTAAAGAATAGAGAAAATAAACAAAATTTTATTGACAATATGAATCAACTTTTTTACAGGAAATACCAGCAAGATAATAATAAGTACACGAGAAGAACTTCAAATAATCATATATTTACAAATCTGGAAAATAATAGTATAGTACACATAGAAATAAAACCAATCTTCAAGACCCTTAACCAATACCAGAACAAAGTACGTATCAAAAGGGTCCAATGATCATTGATGTGTATAAAATACAACATATAAATTACATATCAAATGAGGCATAAAACTAACCATTTTCTAGTACTAATGTTGGAAAAAGCACGTTTCTTTGTTCCTTTTGAATTTACAGGACCAAATGAGCTTAAAAGAACAAAAGAAGCAAATAAGCAACCAAAACCAACATAAATACAAGAAGAAGGAATAACACGACATGCCCGACCCCTCAGCAACACCCCAAAGACAAAAACAAGGAAACAGAAGCTGACCATGGGGCCGTGCCCAGCCAGGCATGGGGCGTGGTAAGGCCTTGCACTTAAAGACAAAGCATGCAGAAGATTCTATGCCCACCACGGGGCCGTGCCCAGGTCACCATGGGGCGTGGTCAGACTCTAAGATTTGCATAATCTTGATAGTACAGCGAAGAGTTGACCACGAGGTCGTGCCCAGGAGCCACAGGGTCGTGTGGGGCCCTCTGCTGACAACTAAAATTAATGAAGGAAGAGAAGAACTAGGCCACGGGTCGTGCCCACTGGACACGGGGCGTGGCAGGGGTACTGTTCTGACTATAAATAGGGGTGCTTGGTTCACTTCAGAGGAATCCCTTGGCAAACCACTTCTCTCTCACTTTGCCACCATTACACCACCGCTACAACACCAACACCCACCACCATCATCCATCTATCATCTTTAGAGTGTGTAGTAGTCTCGGGATCCAAGATAGATAGTAAGAGTTCTTGTCAAACAAAGGCCATGCTTGGCTAATCTCTTACATCACTTGGTGAAGACAAGTCTTTATTGTATTACTTTTGATTTTTAATCTTTCGGCACTTTTTAATTGGGTATGTATTGGTATGTATTAATGACTTTAATAACTAGTTTCTTATGTTGAAAGTGAATTTTCCTAACCATTTCTTCATGATGTCATTTATTTGCCCATTCGTGTCTTTACGGTCTATATAAAGCGCGTTAACTACTTGGAAGGGGGTTGGAAGGGGGTTAGAAGGGTGGTTTGGTAAAGTTCTTGTCTCGTTCAGTGTATAGATCCTGCGAGGACTTGGTTTAAGCTTGCTAGGACCTCCTTCAATGCCCCACGGGTATTGGATGGCGGGGGTGTGGATAGCTTGAACTCCTCATATATAACTACCATTAAAACATTAAAACGGCTTCTTTGGATTGTATCATTGCTGACACAAACCATTTAGCCGAGGGTAACGTCACCTTCAAAAGAGGGGTCTACTACTTTTCACATTAGTAACTTATTAATTATCTTTCAATATTCCGTGTCACACCCCGACCCGCAGCGGATAAGGTGATCGGGGCATGATTGGGTTATCATCAAAGCTCATGACATTTATTAAACGTTTCATATTCATTAATACAAATTAAATGGAAATTTACAATGATTGCTACAACATGATTTAACTACAAACTAAACTTCTTTGTTCTCTTCTAAGGCATATCCTATGTTTTCCTTGCTTCAACCTGTTCACCTGTATCATGTGTAAAAAGGTTTTTGGATCAACATAATGTTGGCGAGTGAATCCTATGGAAAACATTTGAACAATTTATTTAGATTGATTATGAAATATGTGCACAACCAAACATGAGTAAAATTAGATATAACTTGATCAACAATCATAAGATGTTAAATGAAACACTCATGAATAATAATGGAACAATTAAAGGCACGCGATGCTCAACTCGTCTCTCACGAGGAACTGAGGGGCCTGATGAATGAATTTCATAATCATGATAATATGAATAACACAACTACAAACAATATAACTCAATGAAAACACACATGAACAATAATGAATTTGAATTGAAGCACGCGATGTTCTACTCGTTTCCCACGAGGAACTGATGGGCTTAATGTATGAGTTTCATGTAATTTGACAAACGGAATATAAGTAAATCACAACAATAAATCAATCTAAGTTTAAGTCATGATGTGGTATGGCACAAGTTTAAATAAATAAATTAATTATTTCATAACACATGACACACCCCAAAACGTGTAATTTAAAAGGGGGAATTGTAAGATTCACTCACAGTGGTTGCGTTCGGTTGATGACGTTGAATGCACGCGAAGTGGTTTTAACCACGAGTGAGATTTAACCTAGATAAATCGCATTATGGTTTGGTAAGTAAACGGATTTTATTTAACTATTTTAGTAGGGTTGTTGGGTGCATTTTTGTGAGTTTGAGGCTATTTTCTAATCTTAAAAATGTTATTTTTAAGTATTTATAATTGATTTTTAATTAAAATAATTAAATAAAAATAATAAAAATATTTTATTTTTTTCTGCTACTGTTGACTTTGACTTGTTGACTTTGACCGGCGTTGACCGGTTCGAGGCATATTGTTGTGCGCTCGGTGAGGCTCGAACCCGAGACCTCCCGTACGCGTGCACGCAGCTCTACCAACTGAGCTACGTGTCTAACCCGTTATATATCCGATTTTAATTTCATATATACATTAATTAACATTAAAGAAAATCATTTTTATTTTAAAAACAGTTTAAGCGATTCGGCGGTGCACTCCACAGGTCTCGAACCCGGGACCTGTGGGTTAATCTAACACACAGTCCACCGCTGGACTGTGTGTTCAACATGTTATACAATTTGATTTTTATTATACTTAAATACAAAATAGATATTTCCCTTTCTGCCTTATTTAAAAAAAGAAGAGATAACTGTCCGAGTCGGTGCTGAGGACCGGACTCGAACTCGTGACCAGTGATATAAACAAACACACAGTCCACCGCTGGACTGTGTGTCTAACTTGGTTATTATTTCGGTTATTAATATACTTAACATATATCTTAGGCGACTCCGGTTCAGTAAACAAAAAAAATAGGTTTTATTAAGGCAGCGTGTGTGAGACGGGAATCGAACTCGAGACCTTTGCATGATTAACGTCTTATGTGCACACAGTCCACCGCTGGACTGTGTGTCTAACCCGAGTAATATCCTGATTTATAATATACTTATATGATATAGAAAAAACATCGTCTTCTTCGTCAATGTTGAACCAGAAATCGGGTCTGACTGGTTCGAGTTTTTATTCAAGTTTCATTAGTGTTTTAGGTTAATTACTGGTAAAATAGAAGTAAAAAGAAATGAAAATAAGCGTGAGGTATACCGACTCGTTTTCCTCTGTTTTCCGGCAGATCTCCGGCGACAGAAAACAACTCCGGCGTCTGGTGCCTTGCAGCAGCAAGTCTCCGGAAAACTTGGAAAGAGTAAGGGTGACTTCGGTATAAACTTAGGAGGTTCAGTAAGGCTCGGCAATGGGGAAAACGGTTTTCCGGCGACGAACAGGTTTATTCCGGCGAGCGGAATTATGCCGAGAAAAGGTGTAATTTTTGAGCGAAAGTGTTTGTCGTCGGTTGTGGGTCAATTTATAGGACAAATCGTCAATGCACTTGGTCTGAATTCCGACTGTGTTCGTTATTTAAATTTTCCGGCGGTTATGAATTTGGTCGCGGACTTTAAACATCGGTTATAACCGATATGTGATTAAAGGTTTACGTTATAACGTAAATTGGTGTTAAAACTCGCGAGATTTCCGGGATTCCGACGACTGAATCGTTTGGGCGCCGGTTTTGAATTCGTAACGTTATTATATCAATTAAATGATTGAAATATATAACAAACAGAACAAGCGGCGCAGTGGTTTGTGTGTTGTATGTTAAGACACTTCCGGATCGGTACAGACCCGGGTTCGAAACCCGGCAGATGTATTTCATTTTTATTTTGCGATTTTTGACAGTTTTTCAAAAACTAAATATATATTCGCGTATAATAATTGATTACGGATCGTTTAAAAATGTTTTGGACATTTAATTCGCAACGAAAATTTTGACTGACTGTTCGGTTGCTAAACGGAGCGGATTTGGTAAATCCGTTTTTTACGGATGTTACAGTATCCCCTGCTTTTTAGAAATTTCGTCCCGAAATTTAAATAATGATATATTTTGACTGTAAGAATGATGATGTTTTGTTTGACAGTTGTATGCTTAGCAAAAATGAGGGTTTAAGTTTTTGTTCGAGGCGGTAACGTTCCTTGTAAAGGTTAAGTACCCTATTCAGGAATCGCTTTTTGTTGCCTACTGTATGAATATTGATAAACATGAATGATTCGCTAAAAATGATATCATGCATCAGAGTTTAGATACGTTTGGGAAAAATATGGCTATATCCTAAGGCAAAACTCCTAACACTACAATCTACATGGAACATAAATAAAAACACAACAGCTGATATCCAAACATGAATGAACACATCAGCAAATATTTGAACATGAATAAACATAACAGCAAATATTCGAACATGAATGAACACATCAGCAAATATTTGAACATGAATCAACACAACAGCAAATATTCGAACATGAATAGACACATCAGCGAATATTTGAACATGAATAAACACAACAGCAAATATTTGAGTCCACATTCTGATAACATATATGTTTGAATGATGGAAGTTCCTCTCTCGTTTGTTATGATGGAGAGGTTAATTTATGTAGAAATGGAACAAAATCCAATTTCTTTAAATAACATGATGATATAAATGTATCACAAATTCCAACCAATCCTACATGGAACTTCTCATAACCGCCTGATAATGCCTCTGATCCTTTGGCAAGAATACTTATATATAGGAAGTACCAGCGGCGTATCCACCATATTCTTGCCAAATTTTCATTAGTTTTATCCACAAGTTATGATTGGTTACCAAGAAACTAATAAATCCTACATAGAACTTCTCATAACCATCCGTTAATGCCTCTGATCCTTTGACAAGAATACTTATATATAGGAAGTACCAGCGGCGTATCCACCATATTCTTGTCAAATTTTCATTGGTTTTAACAGTGAATTATGATTAGTCCTATAACTCTACAATCAATACAACAAACATAAATTACTGAAATGAAATATATCTGTGCGATCAAGGCTCAATCGAACGGAGCCGATCGTTTTGCATGTACTGAAAATGAAATTGTGTGCTCAAGGCTCAATCAAACGGAGCCGAACATATTGAATGTACTGAAATTGAAATTGTGTGCTCAAGGCTCAATCAAACGGAGCCGAACATATTGAATGTACTGAAATTGAAATTGTGTGCTCAAGGCTCAATCAAACGGAGCCGAGCGTATTGCATGTACTGAATATGAATAACTTAACCACACAAACAGCCTATGCATGGAACCTCTCATAACCGCCTGATAATGCCTCCGATTATTTGACAAGAATACTTATATATAGGAAGTACCATCAGCGTATCCACCATATCCTTGTCAAATTTTCATTGACTTTATCCGCAAGTTATGGTTAGTTCGATGCGACTCTACTACAAACACCACAACCACATGATACTGATAATGAAATTGTCTGTGCGCTCAAGGCTCAATCAAACGGAGCCGAACGTATTGAATGAAATTGTATGTGCGCTCAAGGCTCAATCAAACGGAGCCGAACGTATTGAATGTACTGAAATTGAACAACTTAATTTAAACAACCATCACACAATCAGCCTATGCATGGAACCTCTCATAACCGCCTGATAATGCCTCCGATCATTTGACAAGAATACTTATATATAGGAAGTACCATCGGCGTATCCACCATACCCTTGTCAAATTTTCGTTGACTTTATCCGAAAGTTATGGTTAGTTCGATGCGACTCTACTACAAACACCACAACCACAAGATACTGATAATGAAATTGTATGTGCGCTCAAGGCTCAATCAAACGGAGCCGAACGTATTGCATGAAATGTAAATTGAAATGTGCGCTCAAGGCTCAATCAAACGGAGCCGAACGTATTGCATGTATTGAAATGTAAAATTACGTAACCGATCAAGGCTCAAACAAACGGAGCCGATCGTGCGGGCACGCCAAGATCAACCACATAATAAAATGGGGATCCAACTCAACCTCGATGGATGGGGAGCCACGGCCTCGGCAAAAGTATATACCGAAAACAATATATAATATATAATATCCAATAATTTCTCTAACAGTCTACACATGTGATAAAGAAAAACATAAGACTAAACAATAGAAGTTGAATCTGGATCTTCGGCGAAGAGAACTAGCTGAGTATCTTCATCAGGGCCGTCATTATTTTCGACAGGGTTGGCGTTGATATTGAAGACTCTTCCTCTTGCTGGTGGCATAGTGGTTGGGTTTTCTTGGTTTACTTGGTTAACTGGGTTTGATTGGGCTTGAGTGTTGATAACGTTTACCAATTGAGGGCATGTGTTTCTAAAGTGGGTAGGGTCGCCACAATTGAAGCAAGCTCTAGCATATGGGAACATGGGATATTGAGGTTGGTAATAAGTTTGGGCCATGTTTTGAGTAGGGGAAGAGGTTTGGTCTTGAAAGGTGCGACAAACATTGCTCAAATGACCATAACGTCCACAAGCTGTACATAGCCGGCAAGGTAAAGTAAGGGGATGGTGATAAAAACAGTTGTTGCATCGAGGGTGAGGTCCAAGATATGGTTTCTTATTTGGGTAAGCTGAGTTGGGTGCCTCTTGGGTGATTGGGACAGCTCGGATGGGTATAGCGTGAAAAACGGGTTGATTTCGTTGAGTAGCAGCGAAAAGTCGCCCGACTCTTCTTCTCTTAGGATTGGGTTGAGAAGGGGATTCGGTTTGGGTGGAGTCGGAGGTTTCAGCTGGTTCTTTATCCTTCTTCTTCTCCTCCTTGAAGTCTTTGTTTCGGATTCGGTTCTCGGTGAGCTCTGTTGCTAGCTCCATTGCTGCTTCCAAAGTTGCAGGCTTGGTACTTATTACAGGGTCTTGAATCTTTGACGGAAGACCACGAATGTAGTGCTCGATCAAACGGTAGAGAGGAGTAAACATGTTGGGAACCATTTGATGTAATTCGAGGAATCTTTTGTTGTAGGTGGTGTGGTCTCCTTCCATTTGCTTCAATGAGTAAAATTCATCTTCCAACTTCTTGATTTCGCTCCTTGGGCAAAATCGTCTGGTCATGATTTCCTTCAATTCGTTCCAAGTTAGGGTCATAGCATCTTCAACACCTCGTTTTGCCTTCTCTGTATTCCACCAAGTAAGTGCTATCCCATATAGTCGACCGGTAGCATAACGCACTTTGCGATCTTCAGGGCAATCGCAATTTAGAAAAGTATTCTCCATTTCTTCAAACCAATGGAGGAGTGCGGTGACACCTTCAGTCCCTTTGTATTTCGGAGGGTCGCATGATTTGAAATGCTTGTAGGTGCATTTAGTGGTATTTGGGGAAGAGTTGAAAATGTTTTGGTTTGCTTGATTGACAGGATTATCGGTAAGTGCTTGTTGAACTTGGATTACAATGTTGGGTATTACGGCAGCCATTTGTTGAGCGATTAAGGTAGCCATGCGATCGCGGGCTTTTCTTGCTCTCGTCTTCCTACGGGCGAGGTTAGAAGACATCTACAATGAATACATGACAAGAGTATGAGTTGGATGCTTTTGGGATCATGGGTCGCATTCAAGAATGATCATTTATAAAATAATTATACAAAAATACTACATCCATAGGATGTCTTGGGCTTTGCTCGCTGTTAGGCCCGTCATGCCGCCATACTTTACCTTGTGTAATCATGTGGGCCCCCATGAATACCGGTTTTTCATATGGTTCGCACGGTTTCTGCCTGGTTGCGTACACAAAAACCCGGGAAAATCGAGAAATATGTATACAACGTGTGATGTTCGGAATGTGTCCAGGTGTAGACACGATGACACCTCAAAGTAGGGTTAGTTCGAACGACGTGTGGTGTGGCATGCTTTGGCCTAATAGGTCCTTCGTACTCTCATCGTTGGTCCCCAGGTAGGCAAACTGGTCCGTTATATTGGATTTATACGAATGCCAGCCTAGACAGGACGTTCCGACTACCGGTACTTGTACCCTTCCAGTTACTACATGCCCGTCGCAGAACTTACTTTGATGAGAATTGAAAATTGCATAAAATCTTTGGTTAACGAGAGTATGAAAATAAATTGAACACATGAACATCGATATATGTATAATGAATATGTATATATGTATAATGAATATGTATATGAGCATGTATGTTTGACTGAAATGTAAACAAATATGAAACAAATAAATATCACAAGTTTGTATGTAACCACCTAATCAATTTAAAATTTAGGCAGACTATAGTATAGGCTCTAAGGGTCTAATAACCTATCCTATATCCCTATAGTCATGGCTCTGATACCAATCTGTCACACCCCGACCCGCAGCGGATAAGGTGATCGGGGCATGATTGGGTTATCATCAAAGCTCATGACATTTATTAAACGTTTCATATTCATTAATACAAATTAAATGGAAATTTACAATGATTGCTACAACATGATTTAACTACAAACTAAACTTCTTTGTTCTCTTCTAAGGCATATCCTATGTTTTCCTTGCTTCAACCTGTTCACCTGTATCATGTGTAAAAAGGTTTTTGGATCAACATAATGTTGGCGAGTGAATCCTATGGAAAACATTTGAACAATTTATTTAGATTGATTATGAAATATGTGCACAACCAAACATGAGTAAAATTAGATATAACTTGATCAACAATCATAAGATGTTAAATGAAACACTCATGAATAATAATGGAACAATTAAAGGCACGCGATGCTCAACTCGTCTCTCACGAGGAACTGAGGGGCCTGATGAATGAATTTCATAATCATGATAATATGAATAACACAACTACAAACAATATAACTCAATGAAAACACACATGAACAATAATGAATTTGAATTGAAGCACGCGATGTTCTACTCGTTTCCCACGAGGAACTGATGGGCTTAATGTATGAGTTTCATGTAATTTGACAAACGGAATATAAGTAAATCACAACAATAAATCAATCTAAGTTTAAGTCATGATGTGGTATGGCACAAGTTTAAATAAATAAATTAATTATTTCATAACACATGACACACCCCAAAACGTGTAATTTAAAAGGGGGAATTGTAAGATTCACTCACAGTGGTTGCGTTCGGTTGATGACGTTGAATGCACGCGAAGTGGTTTTAACCACGAGTGAGATTTAACCTAGATAAATCGCATTATGGTTTGGTAAGTAAACGGATTTTATTTAACTATTTTAGTAGGGTTGTTGGGTGCATTTTTGTGAGTTTGAGGCTATTTTCTAATCTTAAAAATGTTATTTTTAAGTATTTATAATTGATTTTTAATTAAAATAATTAAATAAAAATAATAAAAATATTTTATTTTTTTCTGCTACTGTTGACTTTGACTTGTTGACTTTGACCGGCGTTGACCGGTTCGAGGCATATTGTTGTGCGCTCGGTGAGGCTCGAACCCGAGACCTCCCGTACGCGTGCACGCAGCTCTACCAACTGAGCTACGTGTCTAACCCGTTATATATCCGATTTTAATTTCATATATACATTAATTAACATTAACAGAAAATCATTTTTATTTTAAAAACAGTTTAAGCGATTCGGCGGTGCACTCCACAGGTCTCGAACTCGGGACCGGTGGGTTAATCTAACACACAGTCCACCGCTGGACTGTGTGTTCAACATGTTATACAATTTGATTTTTATTATACTTAAATACAAAATAGATATTTCCTTTTCTGCCTTATTTAAAAAAAGAAGAGATAACTGTCCGAGTCGGTGCTGAGGACCGGACTCGAACTCGTGACCAGTGATATAAACAAACACACAGTCCACCGCTGGACTGTGTGTCTAACTTGGTTATTATTTCGGTTATTAATATACTTAACATATATCTTAGGCGACTCCGGTTCAGTAAACAAAAAAAATAGGTTTTATTAAGGCAGCGTGTGTGAGACGGGAATCGAACTCGAGACCTTTGCATGATTAACGTCTTATGTGCACACAGTCCACCGCTGGACTGTGTGTCTAACCCGAGTAATATCCTGATTTATAATATACTTATATGATATAGAAAAAACATCGTCTTCTTCGTCAATGTTGAACCAGAAATCGGGTCTGACTGGTTCGAGTTTTTATTCAAGTTTCATTAGTGTTTTAGGTTAATTACTGGTAAAATAGAAGTAAAAAGAAATGAAAATAAGCGTGAGGTATACCGACTCGTTTTCCTCTGTTTTCCGGCAGATCTCCGGCGACAGAAAACAACTCCGGCGTCTGGTGCCTTGCAGCAGCAAGTCTCCGGAAAACTTGGAAAGAGTAAGGGTGACTTCGGTATAAACTTAGGAGGTTCAGTAAGGCTCGGCAATGGGGAAAACGGTTTTCCGGCGACGAACAGGTTTATTCCGGCGAGCGGAATTATGCCGAGAAAAGGTGTAATTTTTGAGCGAAAGTGTTTGTCGTCGGTTTGTGGGTCAATTTATAGGACAAATCGTCAATGCACTTGGTCTGAATTCCGGCTGTGTTCGTTATTTAAATTTTCCGGCGGTTATGAATTTGGTCGCGGACTTTAAACATCGGTTATAACCGATATGTGATTAAAGGTTTACGTTATAACGTAAATTGGTGTTAAAACTCGCGAGATTTCTGGGATTCCGACGACTGAATCGTTTGGGCGCCGGTTTTGAATTCGTAACGTTATTATATCAATTAAATGATTGAAATATATAACAAACAGAACAAGCGGCGCAGTGGTTTGTGTGTTGTATGTTAAGACACTTCCGGATCGGTACAGACCCGGGTTCGAAACCCGGCAGATGTATTTCATTTTTATTTTGCGATTTTTGACAGTTTTTCAAAAACTAAATTTATATTCGCGTATAATAATTGATTACGGATCGTTTAAAAATGTTTTGGACATTTAATTCGCAACGAAAATTTTGACTGACTGTTCGGTTGCTAAACGGAGCGGGTTTGGTAAATCCGTTTTTGACGGATGTTACATTCCGACCCTTTGGGATTGTATCCATGCTGACTCAAACCACTGGGTTGAGGGTAACGTAACCTTCAAAAGAAGGGCCTACTACTTTAATTAAGATAATCTCTTGAAAAGTCCGAAAGTGCAAAAATCATCAAAGGATACAATAAAGAGGAGTTGGTGTCACACCCCCGACCCGCAGCGGATATGACACAGGGTATGATATGATTGTTTCATTGCTTTTGACATTTATTTAAAGTTTGAATATTTATTATCATCAATATTAATTTGGCTCACATACCAAATAATTGTTTCAAATAAAACCATACAATATTCGAAGTACAAAAGATAACATAAGTCTTGATTTAATTATTCTAAGGCACAATCCTATGTGTCTTCTCAAGTAGCTACCAATCGTGTGTACCTGTTTCATGCGTAAAAGAAACTTGGGTCAACAATAGTTGGTGAATAGATCTTTATTTATTTTTATTTAACTTTAAAAGTTTAGTTGATTTTTTTAATAAAAATTGTTTAACATGCAATATTAAGTGTAATAGGTGGCATCAATCAAATAATCCAACGATCAACCATAACATACGTAAATAATGTAACATGACATAATGTAACATAAGTAATGAAACAAAGATGCGATTCAAGCCTCGTAAGGCGAAAAGCGATACAATGAAACAATGATGCGATTCAAGCCTCGTAAGGCGAAAAGCGGTACTATGAAACAATGATGTGATTCAAGACCCGAAAGGCGAAAAACGAAACTATGTAATCCATGACACAAAGCGGTAAACACGTATGATGAAACAAGTAATGCAACATACAAATCAAACAAGAGCACATATGACACTTAACTTGGTATGTTATTGAAAAAGTATACGGATCATATCAAACATGACACATGAAACATCCCAAAAAGTTAAAGTGACAAAAATGGGGAAAGTAAGATCTACTCACAGTTTTGCGTTCCTTAAAACCCGCTAATCCACACGAGTAACGAAAGAGAGATAACACCAAAAGAAACAATCACCCTAAATATTATAACACCAAAATACTTAATAAAATAACACTAGGAAAATATGTAAAAATATTACAACCTAATACTTGGGATTTTGTCCTAAATATACTTACCAAACAATTAGTGGTACTAATTATGTAATTAAATGACATTTATATATTTTAATGTCCTTAGTTATTAAGTCTACGTTTGTGACATATTTAAATAACTAAATTCTAGTGAACACGAATTACATACATAAGTTTAATAGTGTGCCTTTTAAATATTAAAAGAAAATATGTGTTATTATATTTTATATGCTCATTTTAACAAATCATAAATTTTATATCTTCCCTAAATGGCCTATTTTTCATTCTAGCATCATTTCATCTATAGCCATTTTATAAACTATTAACCTTATTGATTTTACCATCTAGGTAGTTCATAATAATTTGTTTTAGGGAAAGCAGTTATGATTTTTCTTTTTCTTTTTTTATATATCCAATTTTGCATGGTGTTACAAAATTTAATGAAAGATTAATCATTTAAACCAAAACTCACGTGACACCTTAAAATGGTAACTAACAAAAAAATGAAATCAACTTGGTATAAGTTTTATTAATTTATGATTATGATACTTAAAATTTCAAAAGGAATAATTTCATATCTGATTTAGAGAATAAGACTTATGAAACTTGTGATATTGACAAAATGTCGCTTATGATATTGAGAAAATGGATTTCGTGATTTTTAGCCAAACATTCTCATGATAATCATGACATAAAAGAAAAACTATACTATCTCAAAACACAAGCTACATCTAATTCAAAACGCAAGCTATGATCTAAACCCCAAGTGCTAAGAAACTACAAGAATTAAACATGAAAAAGAAAAGAAAGAAAAATAAATAAATAAACAAATGCAAGAAGATAAATATTAAAACTACCTCTAAGATGAGAGTATACAGATATAGATTTTGATCGAGAGTGTGATGATGCTCCTTGATTCCTTCTTGATGCTCTTGAGACACTTGGTAAAATTTTAGGATAAAGATATGAAATGGTGGCTAGGGTTTTTTTAAAAAAAAAAAGAGAGAGAGAGATGATGAAAAAGAAAAATAGATGTTGGGAGTAGGGAATGATAAGGAATAATATATATACATATTTTTTATTTGGAAGACTGTTTTCATCTATAAATAATGATTGGAATAATGCACTATCATATCGATCTGATTTGTTGTTAATTAGTTTTATGGAGAATAATGTGAAGTAATTGGGGATTTTAAAACTGACAACTTTATTATAACTATTTTGGTCAACACTTTATACAAATTATACGATTTGCCTTTTTGTAGAAATTTGGTCAACACATTATATAAATTCTATAAATTGTAAATATAGAAGTGGGGGCGTGTGAATGAGGTTGGTGATTTGGTCAACACTTGCTTCTTGTCTCAATCACGTTTACTTGTTTCCTTTTTTTTAATATTTTTTTTCGGATGTTACAGTCTTCCCAATTTTTAAGAATTTTGTCCCAAAATTAAAAGGAACCCGTAATCGGTAACTGTTCTAGCATATTCCCTAGGGGTTTATATTAAGATAGAATCAAAGTAGGGTTTCGGTTAGAATGTGACGGTAACATTCCTACTAGAGGAATCGCTCTTTGTTGCCAGAGGTGTAGAAGTGAAAGGCGTCATAACACGGAGATGACTTGCAACATGACAAAGATTTACCACTGAGTTGTAATCTTAATGTCTAATTGGAATTTTTTTCATCATGATAAGGGATTTTGAGAAAATCAAAGCGTCCTAATGATAAAGTTACGTATGAAATCGCAAAACAAATCTTCAACCACATCGTTATCCAAATTGAGATTGACACTACTTACACAGAACTTCTCATGACAGTCTAACAACGCTTTTGATCATTTGACAAGAACACTTATATATAGGAAGTACCAACAACGTATCCACCATGTCGTTGTCAAATTTTCACTAGCTTTTTTATCAAGTCATGATTTGTTCTTTGTGACTCGTCCTAAAATCTACCAAACATAAACAATCACAACAACCCATGCTTGAGTCTCGAATCTGAAGAAAACAAGACTAAATGATGGCGGTACCTCCATCTGGTGTTATAAGGAAGTGGTCAGCCTATAAGAAAGTGAGACGTGACCCACTTTCCCTAAGTTATGAGACGAGGTCCACCGGGATGTATGATGACATGAAATGACATGATATGATATCAAATGTAATGAAAAAAAACAATTGACCTAGCATAACATGAATTGCAACGATTGGAATAATATGAAATAATGTTAACTTGAAACGTTAAAACCATAATTGAAAACAATGGTAACTTGAATAGTCAAAACAAGAAATGGAGTTGATAAAAGCTTGAAATAAAAATAAAAAATATAGCTGGAGTGGAGTCTTGGGTGTTCATGGTGGAGAATCTAGTTGGGTTGCTCGTTCGCACCGTTGGCGTTGACCTCAGCTGGGTTTGCATTGATGTTGTAGGCTCTACCTCTTGCTGGTGGGGGTGCTGGGTTTGTCTGGTTTGCTTGGTTAATTCGGTTTGCTTGGGCTTGAGCGTTGATGATGTTAACCAGTCTAGGGCACGTGTTTCTGAAGTGGGTGGGATCTCCACAATTGAAACAAGCTCTAACATAAGGTACCATGGGGTAGTTCGGTTGTTGGTAGGGTTGGGTCATGTTTTGGGTAGAAGGTGGAGCTTGGGTTGGAGGGGGACGACAAGTAATGACCATAATGCCCACAATTGGCACACAATCGGCAAGGTGTATGAGGCTGGTGATGGTAGCGGCAGTGTCCACACAAGGGTGAGGACCGGTGTAGGGCTTTTTGTTTGGGTGGGAAGTCGGTGTGACCTGGTTCAATGGCACGGCTGGGATAGGAGGGTCTGTGGTAACCGCATAGTTTCTTCAGTTTCAACTTGTGTTTCTTCTTATAGTCAGAGTGAGAAGACGACTTGTCACACCCCGACCCGCAGCGGAATTAAGAGTCGGGGCATAATTGGGTTATCACCAAAGCACATGACATTTACTATTATGTTTCATAATTAAATGAAGTCAAAGTTACATTTCTCAAACATCCAAACATGTTCATTCATTACAAAGGAAAATAACCAAACATGATAATCCAAATACTAAATCGTTTTATTTCTTCTAATCCAGGTCCTATGGGTTCCTAGCTGCTGCTGGTTCACCTGTATCATGTGTAAAAATGGGAGGTTTTTGGGTCAACAATAGTTGGTGAGTGAACCTTATAGATAAACATTTGATAATAATTTTCTGGTTAGTTTATCAATAAAATATTGTGCATAATCATAAAAGAGCACATGTATGAAATCAAACATTGGCAACATCAGTACAATTATAACATACATTAACAATCGATAGCATATATGAACATACCAGCATCACATAATAATTAACATAAATGAACTGTGCGATCAAGGCTCAATCAAACGGAGCCGATCGTATTGCATGAACTGGAAATGTAAATTGAACTGTGCGCTCAAGGCTCAATCAAACGGAGCCGAACGTATTGCATGAACTGGAAATGTAAATTGAACTGTGCACTCAAGGCTCAATCAAACGGAGCCGAGCGTATTGCATGTATTGAAATGTAAAATAAAATGACCGATCAAGGCTCAATCAAACGGAGCCGATCGTGCGGGCACGCCCTGATCAACCGCATAATAAAATGGGGATCAAACTCAACCTCGATGGGTGGGGAGCTACGGCCTCGGCAATTGCATGTACTGAAATAATAATTTGCAAACAATAATAACTACTTAACAGCAACAACTAACACACATGTCATGATATGATATATGCACAATAACTTAGTTATAATATGTAAATGAACAAGACATATGATACACCCCAAAAACGTGATTAAAACGGGGAATTTGAAGGGTTCACTCACATTGGGTGCGTTGGATTTGAGTTTGTGAGATGCGCACGATTTAGACGAAGCGAGTCAACGAGGAATCACTAACCTAAAGAATAATGGGAAAAATATATTAAATGGATGGATTTTATTAAAGATTTTAATGGGATTTTTAGATATATTTTTGTGAGTTTATGGCTATTTTCTATCCTTAAAAATGTTATTTTTAAGTATTTTTAATTGATTTTTAATTTAAATTAAACAAATAAATATTTAAAAAAATAATATTTTTTTTACTGTTTGACCGTTGACCGTTGACCGTTGACCGGTTCGGTCAGCGGTAATACTTGCGCCAAGCGGGATTCGAACCGGTGACCTTCCGTTCACGCGCACGTAGCTCTACCAACTGAGCTACGTGACTAACCCGTTTGAAATCCAGTTTTAATTATATTTATACACTTATTCGAATTTACCGAAAATTCCTTTATTTTGCAAAACGTTTTAATCTCATTGAACCGGTGCTTGTGACGGGACTCGATCGCGCGACGTGTAGTTTATTTTGCACACAGTCCACCGCTGGACTGTGTGTCTAACCCGGCTATATTCTTGATTTATATTATACTTAACAACTACCCACTCTAACCCGGTTAGTTCATAAATAAAAAGGAATGTTATTACGCAGAGTGTGTGTGTAGTAAGGATCGAACTCGGGACGTGTATGTTAACTTTGCACACAGTCCACCGCTGGACTGTGTGTCTAACCCGTTAATTATCCGAATTTTATTTACTCTTATCCCGTTTTTAGATTCGTCTTCTTCACTACGATTTCCGGTTTTTACTCAGACAACTGGTTCATGGTCTAACTACTTAAATAACATGACTACTAGTTTGAATGTACAAACCGAACAGTTTGGGGAGAGGAAATACCGGACAGGTCGTCTTCTTCAGGAAGTCCGGCGAGAACAGGCAACTCTGTTTTTGAACCTTCGGCTGAGAGGGTCTAACAACAGAATTAAAGAATTAGATTTGAAATTGAACCAGAGTACATGGATTATTAGCACGATTGAATGTGTTTACCGTTAACTAGCGAATTTCCGGCGAATTCCAGAATTTCTCCGGCGAACCCAGAAAATCCAGCAAAGTCTTCTGTGACTGATTTTGAGTGACGGGATAATGTTAGTAGAGTCCTAACAACAGATTGAAACAGCAATAGAGGAAAATCTTACTGATTTGTGTTGAACCCGGTTTTCCGGCGAGATTTGCAGAGAATTCCGGCGACAGTTTTTTTGTGCTCAAAAGACTTGAAAACGCGACGAAAAGGAATTGGAGTGTATTTGAGACGGTTCTGAATCGCATAAATGATTGGAACCTGAATTATTTGGAGTTTGAATGCCTTTCGGTTTCAAAACCCGAAACTTGAAGTTCATTCAATTTGAACTTAATTAGAAACCGATATTCATCGGTTATAAGACAGCTAAACGAACCAAAACTGATTTGGCGATTCGGTTTACCAATTTCCGTTATTCAGATATCATTAACCGTTAATTTGTGTTTGCGCATAAAACTCAATTGTTTTCCTAATGTTAACAGAAAACAATTGGTGGCGGAGTGGTTAACGGATCGGTGGATAAGTTATAGGAGGCAGTTGACCCGGGTTCGAGTCCGGTCAGCTACAAATATTTTTTATTTATTTTATTTTAACTTTTTATCAAATATAATTTTTATAGTTTAGTTTATATATTAATTATGTAACGTTTAAACTCAAAATACTCATAAATACTTAATGAAATTTCATAACTTGGTATTTGATTACAAAACGGAGCGGGTTTTGGAGACCCGATTTATACGAATGT